>OY725186.1:10929936-12269295 GCA_963241965.1 Tortrix viridana
CGCCACGTAGCGGCTATAAAGGACACCGCTCTTGCGGCTACGTTCTTGAATAAGCGCGGAAGGGAGCGTTCACAGTCCATAAACTAAATTACAAGGCAGACTATTGAACACCCCCCACCGAAAGCAACTTGAAGCTTTCCTATAAAACAAATAACCCTCCTTCGGGCAGTCGGGTAAAAACAAAAGAAATAATATCTATCTAACTAAGCTAAAAGTAATTTAAGAAATCATGACACAATTATATCTCGACATTATCCCATTTTGTCTTTCTAATTTACAAATGGCAAGAGACTGAGTTTACTAACTGGTCTCTGAAAAATATTGCTTCTAGAACGCAAAGTTACCTTTCTAACAATTCCGTCTAAGCCGGGATGAATCCGTTCTATCCTAGCAAGTGGCCAGTTGCACGAAGGAGCTTGATCATTTTTAATTAATACTAAATCTCCTACGTTGACGTTAGGCGAAGAGGTGAACCACTTTGACCTCTGTTGAAGTGTATTTAAATAATCCTGACTCCATCTTTTCCAAAACAGTTGTGAACAATTTTGCAAGTACTGCCAACGTGACATATGACTTATAGGTATGTCCTTTAAATTATATTCTGGTACAGCAGTCAGTGTCTTACCTAGCAGAAAATGACCCGGTGTCAAAATATTAAATTCGTTAGGGTTGTCGCTAGCTGGTAATGCACATAACGGACGAGAATTCATTATAGCTTCGATTTTGCAGAAAATCGTTGCAAGTTCTTCGAACGTCAAAGATTTCTCGCCGATCGCGCGCACAAGGTGATACTTTGCGGCCTTAATGCCAGCTTCCCAGAGTCCACCCATATGTGGAGCACTGGGAGGGTTAAATTTCCAATTAATTTGACGCTGCGCACAGCCGTCCAAAATACAGTTTTTATTAAAACTGTCAGACAGGAACCTTTGAACCTCGGTAAGATGTTTACTAGCCGCCACAAAGTTTGTTCCTTGGTCCGAGTAAAGACACGCGCATAGACCGCGACGAGCGACAAATCTATCTAGAGTTGCCAGAAAGCAATCTGCGGATAGTGATGACAAAACTTCCAAGTGAACAGCTTTAGTGGAAAAGCAGACGAAAAGCGCCAGATAGGCTTTATCCACCTTCGCGTTACGTCGCAAGCTTTCCTTTATCAAAAAAGGTCCACCAAGGTCCACGCCGACGTGTTCGAAAACCTTATTAGGTAACAACCGAGTTGATGGTAAATCAGCCATCTGGGGCTGAAGCAGTGGAGGGTTACACTTGTAACACACTCTACATTTAGCATGCACTGATCGGATAGCGCTACGAGCTGACAGTATCCAATAGTTTTGATTTAGAATGTTTTGCAAGGTTTGCGGTCCCGTGTGCAAATATTTTTTGTGAAAATATTCTATTAAAAGTCTCGTAAATGTACATTTCTTCGGCAACAACAGCGGATGTTTGGCGTTATAAGGTAAGTCAGCGTGAGAGATACGACCCCCCACCCTGAGAAAGCCACGTTCATCGAGAAAAGATGATAGTTTTCGTAACGAAGGTATGAATTTAACACCTTTTTTTAAAGCCTGAATTTCTTGATCAAAGTAAGTAGCTTGTACTACTTTGATCAAGCAATCATGAGCTTGATTTAAATCATTTGTAGTTAAAACGTCATTAGTTTCAATCGGAAGATCTTTTTTATACCGGCGAAATAATTTTAAAATTCGAGCTAATGTTCTTTGCAGCTTCGTATATGACGAAAACTGATTTAATACTCTATCACAAAATTCCAATTTTGTTTCCGATAATTCCTCCCTTTTAGCGACAAGACTAAAAGCGTTAGAATGCGGTTTTAATTCAGGTATATCCGATTCTTTTCTGTTGAAAAACGTAGAGACTGGCCAATTTTCCTTACTACCATATAACCACTCGGGACCTTCTAACCACTGAGTCCTTAAGCCAAGTAGTTGAGCTGGGGACGCTCCACGGGAACTTAAGTCCGCCATATTGTTCTCACTACTAACATGTCGCCATGACTCCGGTGGTATAGAATCAACAATTTGTGAAACACGGTTACACACAAAAGTTTTAAGTTTATAAGCTGCCGTTTGAATCCAAGCTAGTACTACGGACGAGTCAGTCAAAGCCGTGATACGAGTTATCTTAACGCGAGTCATAATTTCACGTAGAAATTTTATTTGTTTGCTCAAAAGAACCGCTCCCATCAGTTCAAGCCTGGGAATGGTCATCGGCTTAACCGGAGCCACCTTTGACTTCGCGATAAGCAAGCGAGCTTTAACCTGCTCTGTGTCGCGTGAAATAACGTATACACACGAAGCATACCCACGAGACGACGCATCACAAAAGCCGACGAGTTCACATTCGGTTTGCCCTGGAAGTAGTGCATGACGTTCGACCTGAATTCCTGACAGGAGAGGTAATTCAGAAATGAACTCCAGCCACTGCTTGCAAACATCATCGGGTAACTGATCGTCCCATCCAATACCTAGCTTCCAAAGGTCTTGTAAGATACACTTTGCCACGAAAGTGCAGGGTGAAATGAAACCCACGGGGTCATAGATTGATGCTAATATTTTTAGAACTGATCGTTTAGTAGTTACGACATCGCTTTTATTGACGGAAAAACTAAATGCGTCAAAACAAGGCGACCAGTGTAAACCAAGTAATTTTAAAGAAACATCATTTCGATCCTTATCAAAAGAAACTGTGCTTTCACGATGTTCTACTGGTACACGCGTGAGCAAGTCTTCGCTATTACTCGACCATTTCTTTAAGATAAAACCTCCGCTTTTTAGGAGGTCTATGAGCTCGTCTTGTAATGAACAAGCTTGTGAAAACGTTTCACATGACCAAAGAATATCGTCCATATAGACTCCCTCCCTCAAAACGTTAGCTGCTGAAGGGAAACGTTCGCCTTCATCACTCGCTAGTTGAAGTAATGTTCGTATGGCCAGATACGGACTACTGCTAACCCCGTAAGTAACCGTTTTGAGTTCGTATATTTTGATTGGTTCGTCGGTGGATGATCTAAACAGGATATGCTGATATTTACGATCGTCTTCCCTAACCAAAATAGCTCTGTACATTTTACATACGTCACTAGCAAAACAATACTGAAACATTCTAAAGTTAATAATAATCGTACTTATATCACGGTACAAGTTCGGACCAGGCAACTGAATATCATTTAAAGATACGTTGTTACTAGCTTTCGCCGACGCGTTAAATACAACACGCAAGGGCGTCGATGTGCTACTAGGTCTTAATACAGCGTGATGTGGAATCAAGTATTTACTAGACTCACTACCGGTATACTCTTCCATATGATCCAGTTTTTCGTATTCAAACATGAAATCATTGTACGCTTGCTGTAGTAATGGAGTACGCGCGAGTTTCCGTTCGACGGAGAGCAAACAACGCTCAGCGGCTGCGCGCGAGTCGCCCAGGGGCGGCGATGCGGGCATGAACAACAACGGAACTATATACCTACCGCTTTCGTCGCGACTGTGCTCATTCACGAATATCTCCTCAGCTAATTCATTGAGCGGGTTAAGTATAGGTTTGCACGGCAACTCCTCTACTTCCCAAAAGTCCCGTAACACTTTATCTAAACTGTCTTCCTTACAGACGGACAAATGAAAATTCTGCGTAGCGAGCTTGTTATCATAGCACAATTTTCCACTAACAACGAAACCAAATACTGTGTCAATAACACTCGGAATGTTCGCGTTGATGTTAATCGGTTTGTCTTTAATCAACTCTGACACAACATCATTTCCTAACAAAATGTCGACCGACGACCTTTCATAAAACAACGGGTCCGCTAAATCGAAACATTGATATTCATCCACCACGCTGAGTGGAAGCGAAATGTTCGGCATCTCCGATGAAACCTTGGCTACTACGACCATATCGACCGCAAAATTCGGAACGTCCGATTTACACGGTTTTATATTGCACGTGACTATGCCGAAATTTTTAACTATTTCTCCACCGAGGCCTGAAATAGCAAACGGACATTTTTTACGCGGTAAGCCCAAACGTTGAGCGCAACCTAATGTTATAAATGAACTCTGCGCGCCGGAGTCCAGCACTGCACGGCAGTTCTGATACTGGCCCGAGACATCAACAATGTGAGTACGCGCTGTGCCGAGCAACACACCATAGTTGATGCCAACCTCACTCACGGAGTAAAGGTTTTCTTTTACCACAGCAGCAGTCGGGTCGGCACTCACGGAGTGCGACGTAGAAGGTACCGCTGCGTGCGCATTATAGCGATACGACTGCACCGGCACGGCCGATGTTCCCGAATCGCAATGTAAAAGATAGTGGTGACGTGCAGCGCACACTCCACATGACATTTCACTTTTACAATTATGTGAATCATGACCGAACTTTAAACAATTGAAACATAAATGTAAGGTATTGACACGGTCAACCCTTTCGCGTGTAGACAGTTTACGAAACTGTTCGCATCGATAAATCATATGAGTTTGTTTGCAATGAGCACAAATGAGTTTGTTTTGATAATTATAAGCAGAATCGCTGCGTGAAGTTGTCAATCCTACTTTGGGCGAAGGCTGACTAAATCGTGACAATTTCACGTTATTGACGTTATTATTATATGACTGATAAGGCTTATTATAACCCTGCTGCGGAAAATTACTTTTATTCGGTATGTTTGAAGGTAACTTCCCTTTGTAAGGCGTAGACCAGGAGCTAGCGCTAGGTAAGGTACATTCAAGCACTTTAATTTGTTTATTAACAAACATTATCAATTCCGAAAAGGTCGGAAGCTTTGTATGGTCACGGCCTTCTTCGAATAGTTTTCTAGTGTAGTTATCTAAACCGCGCAATGCTATGTGACAAAACAAGTAGTCATCCAAATTGTCAATTTTCAATGCATGAATTGCTTTTAATGACTGATCAAACGTTTCAATAAACGAGGTTAGATTACTTACGGTGTCTTTGTTTAATGGAGCGAAACTTAACATTTTATCCAAATATCTACCCGTCAAAGCTCTTTTATCCTGATATCTATCTAATAAAGTTTGCCACACTATAGGATAATTGTTGGCGGTGATTGGAAGATTCTTGATCAAATTAAGAGCTGGACCCTTGACACACGACAGCAGAAAATGAAACTTGTCAATGTTATCAAAATTTCGATTGTGCACCAAAGACATGAAAGTGTCGTAAAAGGTTGTCCAGTTTTCAATTTGACCATCAAATTCGAACAACTTAAGCTTTGGCAAAGACGGTCTAACAAAGTCACCGTGATCATAATCACTAGCCATTTTTACTACGGGCTCGCGGTCTATTTTTTTGCAATTTAAAGCCACGCGTTTGCAAGCGAAAAATAAGTCGTCGTAGCTATCCAGAGCCTGTGTCGTTGGCTTTGATTTCGGGTTTAACTGCAATTCAATGACAATAATGTCCATAACTATTTTTTCGAAGTCGCAACGTGCGTCCTCAAGTTCAGAATATTGTACCATAAAAGTCTGAATCGCGTCCAAACTATCGAATTTAACTGTTTTGGACAGATCGTAGGCCTTTTGTAATTTTTTAAACAAATATTCTTTTTTAAACGTCAATTTATTTAATTGTAATAAAATTTGACTTTCTTCGTCTTTGTCGTCCGCCATTTTCGTCACGGATGAAAATGACTATTGTTGGCAACACTTGCCAAGCTGCGCGCGCACGTCAGGCTGACAGTTATGAAAAGGCGGGATTTGAAGAAAATCTAGCCGTCATTCGGTCATTGGAGCGCGCTCTATTGAAAAACTTTGGTTCTACTAATAAAAGTGGTTTAAGCTGATTTAACTGTTTAATTGATAACTTGATTAGTTTTCATCAGAAGTGCTATCCGCGCGTCATGGGTAACCATAGTAAACACAGGAAACGTAAGCATCGAGCTCGCTCGCCGTCCAGTACTTCCAGCAGCTTAGAGGCAAGGACTCCGTCACCTCCGCCAAAGCGACAACGAAAGGTACCGATAGCGGAGACTGGAACTGTGAGTAACAATGCCTATACTTTGAGCAGTATCATCCCGGAATTCGACCCTCTTAAAGATAATATCAACGCGTGGTTAAATGTTATCGAATGTTATGCTAAAACATTTACATGGTCGGACGAAATTGTTCGATACCAAGCGTTAAACAAACTAAAAGGATCAGCGAAACTGTGGTACGATTCGTTGCTACGTACTGACATGCTGTGGCCTTCATGGAAGTGGAGTGATTGGAAATCAAAATTGTTCGCTAGTTTCCAGATACGCCGCAACATGTTCGAATTGTTAAAAGAAATTATTGATAAACGTCCGGTTGAAAATCAATCTTTGTATGAGTTCTATTTTGAACAGAAGTGTAAGTTAGATCGGTTGACTTTGAATTTTACAGAACAGGATATTATTTCGATTATTATAGGTAATTTAAGTGACGGAAATATAAGTAATTCCATTGAAGGCAGTAACTTTCGAACCTGTGATGATTTTGCTAGCTTTTTGCACAGTCGAACTTATAAATCGAAGCATGTAAAGTTAGTAAATAATAATCAATCGAAAATAAACTCTTGTGTGCTGCAACCACCGACGACTTCAAGTTCAGCCGCTGTGACTGCCGCGACGACGTCGGGCCCACCCGCGGCCTCTGGCCAGGAGCCCGGTGCAGCAAACAGCCGTAGACCGATTAAATGCTACACTTGTGGCGGCAATCACAAGAGGAGTCAGTGTGACGCTAATAAATGTACTTATTGCGGCAAAAGAGGACATACTGAGGCCATTTGTTTTCATAAAAAGAATGCTGTTAAACCAGAAACCCAAGAAACGAAATTTGTCTCAGCTTCAAATAACCGTAACAAGTTTATGAAAACAGTCGGCTTAAATAATTACACTCATGAAGCTTTTATTGACACAGGCAGCAGTTGTTCTCTTATATCCGACAATTTATTAAACACATTTTCATTGCAGAGTGAGTTATTGACGTCACCTATTGTGTTACAAGGGTTTTCCAAATTAAATTCTAAAACTGTAACCCATAAGGTATGTGTGGCTTTAAAATTAGATAGTACTTGTGTATCTAATGTTGATTTGTATGTGATTGACGATTTAGCGGACTGTGACATTTTAATTGGGAGAAACGTAACCGAACGACCCGACCTGATGTATTCGCGGGTAGGGGATAAACTTAAGTTCGATTACGCAAAATCATTTGACGAATTCTGTAATAGTGTCACAGACCTACAATTAAATGCAGATTGTCATCATAGTGAACTTGTGACTTTATTTAGAGAATATAGTGATTGTGTAGCTTCTAATATAAAGGAATTAGGAAAAGTTAATTGTCAGGAAATGATTATAAATGTAAATAGCACGCAGCCCGTCCAAAGTAGACCGTTTAGAACTTCACAGTCTGACAGGGCAAAAATTCGTGAAATGGTTAACGAATTGCTAGAAAATAACATCATACGCGAAAGTATTTCTCCATACGCGAGCCCAGCTTTGTTGGTGGATAAAAAAAATGGAGAAAAACGGTTGTGTATCGATTATCGAGCGCTTAATAAAGTAACAATAAAAGATAAATATCCCATGCCACGTATCGAAGACTTGGTCGATCGACTTCAAGGTTATAAATATTTCACATGTTTGGATCTTAAATGTGGGTATTATCAGATAAAATTAAGTGACGACTCAATAGAAAAAACCGCCTTTATTACGGAAGACGGACACTACGAGTTTTTGAGGCTCCCATTTGGTCTGGCAAATGCGCCATCCTGCTTCCAGCAGATGATAAACAAAGTGTTGGGAAATTTGCGGTTTGCTAACGTCATCGTTTACTTAGATGATATTTATCTGGCTACGAAAAGTATTGATGAAAATTTTAAATTACTAAAACAAATCTTAGAAATATTTCGCTGCAATGGATTGACGTTAAATTTAAAAAAGTGTCATTTTTTTAAAACTGAAATAGATTTTTTGGGCTACAAAGTGAAGCAGGATTGCATAATGCCAAATGATACCAAATTGGATGCCGTCGAGTATTTTCCAGTACCTAGAAGTGTACATCAACTCCGACAATTTCTCGGTTTAATTAGCTATTTTAGGAAATTTATAAGAAATTGTGCAATGCTTTCAGCACCCCTCACAAAGTTATTAAAAAAAAATGTTACATGGAGTTGGGGGAGTAACGAAGAACAAGCGTTTCACAATTTAAAAAGTAAATTGACATCTGATAGCGTGCTCACTATTTTTGATCCAAATAAAGATAAGGTCCTTTATACAGACGCAAGTCGGGAAGGCGTAGCCGGGATATTAATGCAGGTTAGCAGTGATGGAGAAAAACCTGTTCACTATTATAGCAGGCAGACGACTGAGAACGAAAAAAAATATCATTCGTTCGAGTTAGAACTTTTAGCCATAATTTGCGCATTACAAAAATTTAGATTATATCTATTGGGTACATCTTTTAAAATTGTGACTGACTGTAATTCAGTTAGATTTGCGCTGACGAAAAAGGATATAATTCCCCGGATAGCACGGTGGGTTCTAGCTACCCAAGAGTTTGATTTTGAGATAGTTCATAGAGAGGGTACTCGTATGAATCACGTTGATGCGCTGAGTCGGAACCCCGTGCCATCCGGTGAAAGATCTGAGCGAGAGGTCGTTATGTCTATCACAGAATCAGACTGGTTGTTGTCCGTACAAATTCAGGACCCGCAAATAGGTCGGTTGAAGGATATTCTCGCATCAGGAGAGGTCGACGGACATAGAGACGTGTTTAATAATTATGAACTTTTAGGTGGCAAGGTTTACAAAAAAACGACCAAGGGCCGGCGTTGGCTTGTGCCAAAAAAATGTATATGGCAAATTATAAAGTGCAATCACGACGACCTTGGTCATTTTTCTGTGGATAAAACAGTGGAACGAATAAGTTATCAGTACTGGTTTCCACGAATGCGACATGTTATTAAGAAATATATAAGAAACTGTTTGAATTGTATATACTTTAAAAGTAAAGGTGGCCCAAAAGAAGGAGAACTGTACCCTATACCAAAATATGCTAGACCTTGGCACACACTACATGTAGACCACTTAGGGCCATTTGTTATGACTAAAAATAAAAACAGGTATCTGCTAGTGATCGTCGATGCGTTTACCAAATTTGTGTTTATTGCTGCAGTGCGCAAAACCAACACCTCTGGTGTTGTAAAGGAATTGGAATGTATTTCCAAGACCTTTGGCAATCCAAAACGACTAATTACTGACGCAGGCACCTGTTTCACCTCAAAACAGTTTAACGATTATTGCCATAGTAAAAACATTCGGCTGCATATTGTGGCAACGGGAATGCCACGTTCTAATGGCCAAGTCGAACGCTTTAATAAAACCATTTTAGAAGCCTTAAAAGCAACTGGCGCCGATACTGATGACAACAGGTGGGACGAATGCGTTAAAATACTTCAGCAAGGTTTAAATAGCACTATTCATAGTAGTACTAAAGCTATCCCTAGTGAGGTATTTTTAGGTTATAGGCTTCGTTGTGATAGTGACAAGTTAGCGCCAGAGTTAGATAGTGAACATGTTGTTGACGTGACGGAATTGCGTAACATGGTAGATTCCAATATTAAGGCCACGGCAGAAGCTCAGAAACGAAGGTTTGATAGCACTCGACAAAAGGCAAGAGATTATAAAGTTGGTGATTTAGTGCTAGTCAAAATACAGAGTCAGACTAATGAGGGGCAAAGCCGTAAGCTGTTACCGGCATTTAAAGGTCCTTTCCAAATAAAAAAAGTGCTTGGAAATGATAGATACGAGGTGGCGGACCTTAGAGGCAGCATAAGAAGCAATAAACCGTATACTGGTGTGGCAGCTGCAGAAAATATAAAGCCCTGGATTCATATTAACGACTGGGAGTTAGAATAATTTTCTAATGTATATTGTGTTACCACCGTGTTGGCAAGGTATGAATAGTTGTATAATTACTACTCTACTAGTTGTATATCTATAACCTAAAAGTAAAATACTAGGTAGTATAGGTACATAATATATTTATTATAAACTAATTAATTGCGAGTAAAGATAACTATACTTTCACTGAAATGGCACATGTTCATCAGATATCTGTTTCGCATGGTATATTATACAAAGAGAGCATTTGGTACGCTTGAGTGCGACGAAACGTCCTTCAAGTGCAAATGGATGATTGACTCTCGTGTAAAATTGGTAAAAAAAAAAAGAAAAAGATGTAATGAAACTCTTGAGTGTGACGAAATGTCCTTCAAGTGGTAAATTCTTGAGTGTGATGAAATGTCCTTCAAGTGGTAAATTCTCTAAGGTGTGATGAAATGTCCTTTAAGTACGAATGAAGTCTTGAGTGTGACGAAATGTCCTTCAAGTACGAATTAAGTTTTGAGTGTGACGAAATGTCCTTCAAGTGTAAAGATTCTATTCTTAAGTAATGTTTACCTTGGTTTCTTAAGTGTGGCAACGACCCTTTAAGTCCAAGTGAACATTCAGAGAGTAGAAAGTGTGTTCAAAGATCTCAACTATACGGTCGACTAATTGGTAAATGTGTTTCAGTTTCAGTATGCATCTTTACTCGTGGGGCTTCTGAGACAGGAGCCGAGCAGGACAGCCGTGTTGGCAACACTTGCCAAGCTGCGCGCGCACGTCAGGCTGACAGTTATGAAAAGGCGGGATTTGAAGAAAATCTAGCCGTCATTCGGTCATTGGAGCGCGCTCTATTGAAAAACTTTGGTTCTACTAATAAAAGTGGTTTAAGCTGATTTAACTGTTTAATTGATAACTTGATTAGTTTTCACTATGAAATAAAAATTATTCAGCAACGTGCAACTAATCACTTAATAAATGATGCGCTTTAATATTATTTAAAAATAATTTAGGAAATCCGGCGTCGGAGGCCAAAAAATGTGGGAATAAACCCAGAGGTGGACTGTATATAAATCTGCCTTGCAAAGAAGTTATGAACTGAAACACTCACCTGTGTGCTGCTGCAGGCAGGGCGAGGCTCCGGAGCTTATGGTTGAAAGATTGTTGTAACTTTTATGTTTTTCTTGATTTAAAGATGCCGCGGTCGCCGTCACGGACAGGCGTTGAAGAATATGACAGTAGACTTCCTAGCGCCACGTAGCGGCTATAAAGGACACCGCTCTTGCGGCTACGTTCTTGAATAAGCGCGGAAGGGAGCGTTCACAGTCCATAAACTAAATTACAAGGCAGACTATTGAACATAGAAATTCAGAAAACTGTTCTGAGGCAAGTGTCATTAAAATGAGTCAAGCTAAATCATCGGTACTGATGAATCATTAAGGCCACAGATCTAGTGTAGGCAGGTGTAAAATGATGACGACATAATCATTACTTAACATAAACCGTAGATTGCATATTTATTTTGTTTTCTTCCCACTAAACAAGTAAAATAACCTTCGGTTTTCTTACGTAATCCATAGTTAAAACGTTTTTACATGTCACGGACTTTGTTAAGGCAGTCACAATTAATTAATAAATAAAAATATCGGGCAATCTCACACAAATTGACCTGGTTCCAAACTAAGCAACGATACACATAATTATGTAGAGGAATACTTAAATACATAGAAAACAAACATGACTCAAGAACAAATACTTAAGCTCATCACACAAATATTTGCTCATACCGGCCCCCAACCCGGGACCGCTAGCGTCGTTGGCAGGAGGGTCACGACCGACTAGGCTAACCGCGTCGTCGTCAAACATTTTTAACCCCTGACGCAAAAAAGATATAGACGTTATAAGTTTGACGTGTAGCTGTGTGTATCTGTGTATCTGTCTGTGGCATCGTAGCTCCTAAACGGATGGACCGATTTTGATTTAGATATTTAGGTGACTTGATCGAGAGCGTTCTTAGCTTGGTTTAATGAAAATCCATTAATTCGTTTAAAAGTTATGAGCTCTGATCCCGATTTTGTCGGGAGTTTTTTAAACTCGAAATTTTCTAGTGTCGAAGCCCCTCCAGTGAAAATACGTGCTCGGAGCCCGTTGAAGTTTTGGCTCATTGCTCAGAGGTTTTTTAGGCGCTGATGTCGGGGGTTTTTAACTCGGTTAGTTTATTACTGCCCTGCTAAGCAAAATGGCGCTATCTCAGACAAAACTCCGGTAGCAATTGCAACCTCATTATTAACAGGGGAGGACTGAATCTGCTTTGAATATTGTTTTTGAGATACTGCTTTTTAGCTTAGGAGGGCAGATTAGTCCTCTCCTTGTCGTCACACTATGTTGTAGTCATTGATTTTTGAAGTCATTTTTAACCGACTTCAAAAAAGGAGGAGGTTCTCAATTCGACTGTATGTTGCTTTTTTTTTTGTTTTTTTTTTTTTTTTGTATGTTTGTTACGCAATTACTCCGTCAATTGTGGACCAATTTTGAAAATTCTTTTTTTATTTGAAAGGGTATACTTCCGAGGTGGTCCCATTGTCACCAAATCAGAATCTGATGATGGGATCCATGAGAAATCGAGGGAACTCCTCAAAAGTTATAGGCACACATACAGCGATTTTGATATTACCTGCAAGACCTTAAGAAATTGCATTACAAAAGCACTTCTTGGCGAAGAGGAAATGATGATGAAGACCAGAGGTGGCCACCGGAACTGCTTAGTCGAAAAGTGATTGACGCCAGCAATGAGATTTCTTTATTAAGAATATGAAGCTAGTTTTATACTCATTATAACACATATGGTGAAGTGCAACTGATGGTGAAGTACCGGGAGAACTCCTCAATGATTAACGGCCCTGCATCTTGGGCAGCGACCTTTTTGTTAAGGGTGATGAAAGATTGGTATTAGACTATTGTTTCTTAATGTGATGTTTATGTGCTTTAGTTTATATGACATAATAATATTAGATGCATCACTAAAAAGCGAAAAAAAAAATTTTTAACAAAAAAATAAAACCGTCTTCAAAAACCTACTAAAAAGCGTTAAATAAAAACCAGCCTACTAGGAGTCCTAGTAATAGCCTATTTAGTGCCGAATAGGTACATAGAATATATCGAAGTTGGTGGCAAGAATCATGGTGTCAATGCTATTGTGTATATCTACTTGACACCGGCTTGGATATATTCTGCGTCTGGACTGCCGGATCCTAAGATACTGGTCATCCGTGCACTGCGATCGAAATAAAAAGTAGTGAAGTGAAGGTTATTTAATGTGTTGTATTGTGTTGTACTTATTTTTACGGACTCTACACTGCTTTATTGCTTTTTATTTATATTGTAATTCTATTTTAAATTTAATTTTCTAATTTTATGTATATGGGTACTGCCTGAAATAAAGATAATAATAATAATTATTATTATTATTATAACTAACAAATTCAAAAAAGAGCAAAATGCGCCTTACAAAGCCAGTTAGTAAGGTGCATTTCACAACACATTGAATTTGTTAGTTACGCGTATTGCTGTTTCACCGACGCGACGATTTAGTATTAATTAGGTATGTCGTTGTGACGGAGATGTTTGATGAGATGACTCACGGTCGTAACAGAACAAGACAGGCGCCCATATATAAAAGCTTTGAATAACATATATATTTTTGGTTGTTTGTAAAGCCAGGGATTCATTAGAGGGCAAATGTCCTTCGACAACGCTGGCAACATTGTCTTCACTGCCGACACGTGTCGATATCGACAGACATGTCAAGCGATGTCGCTCGACTCCGCCTGACATGTCGCTGAGAAGCCGACAGTAACGCCCTGGCTTAATTATCAATTTAAGTCGTATTTTATTAGTGATATTATGAATTATTTTAAGACATGGATGACATTAGAACGAGGATAACTTTTAATTAAGAACTAAATATTTAATGCAGTTCCTCGAAATAATAATTTAATAAGTAATCAGGTCATTGTTTTCCCGCTAAATTCATAAAACAATAACATAATAATAATGTAATGTATTATTTACTTATACTTTTTGTGCAATAAAGAGTTTACATACATACATACATACAATAACTGAACTGGTGTAAATTGGTCGCAATTAAAATGTTAAATAAGTAAATTACTTACTTGAACGTATTTCATTTCATCTCATTATCGTTACCGAGTGCATTTGCGTCTATCATCGTACGTCAATAACTTTAAATGATCAATGATGAACCACCAAGAACCCGTCATTTTGACAGCGTCAAAGTTATGACTGTTATGAGAAAGAAATAAAATTAATCAATGAATTTTTGCGACATGGTTCTATACTGGCCCAAAGATTACATTGTTGCAGTTACATGTGATTGTAGTGAAAAAAGCCGGTCAAGTGCGAGTCGAACTCGCGCACCGAGGGTTCCGCACAAACTTAGATAAATAAAAAATATGTGTACTCTGCTGGAACATAACTCCAATATCTCTTTTTACCCAAATGCGCGAAGCCAAAAATATTACGAGTTTAACAGTACAGTCGACTACAAGACAAAGATACACTTTTGCTCCTTATTCCAATGGGATAAGATGCAAAAGTGTATACATATCTTTATAAGTCAGTGTACATTTTAGTACCTACCTCTCTATTTAATGTAATGTACTGTAAACGAATTTCACAGCGATTAAAGTGACAAGGTACTAAACGTGTACACATGTGAATGATTAATGACCTTGACTGTACTTGACCGTATGTAACTATGTTTAAGATTAAAAATTGAATGTTTCACTAGCTCTTAAACTGTTGAACCGATTTTAAATGGGTCATGATTCGTCAGAAACGTGTATGCAGTGTCATCATAGGTTATAAAAATGTAAAGGTGCGTCATAATAATCGCCAGTCGGGTTGTAGTTAATAACATTGTGATGATAAAGTGCGCATGCGCTATACAATCTGTATTATCTGTGGTCGTATCTTGCGGGCGACGACACCGTGGGTCGACCTTACGCCAAAACCTGAGGCGTTTTTATTTTCGTGCAACCTACGCAGGCTACTTTAGGGCGATATAAATTTAAGGGAATGCCGTGGGTTGGCATGCGGTTGGTATTGTGCGAAATTAAATGCATTTGAAAGTGACCGCTGACAACTGCGACCTATTAATTCCGTGATGCAATGAACTCGTTGCTGTGGATCCGATATTTTTAACGGCATTAGTGTTGGGTTGTGATCGGCGTTCCCATAAGTGTAAAGCTAAATTCACAATGAGGAATTGCACGCGAAAAAAATAGAGCTTCTATAATTTTATTCGCGAAGTAGGTACACATATTAGCGCTGCTTCTGATTGATCGAAACGTCAGCAGTTCTATCGCACGCAAATGCCGATTGTGATTCCACCTTAACAAGTACAAAGTTCTATATCAAATCAAGTCTTTACGTAAAATAGCTCATTTATTTAAGTCGTGGTACTCGTAGGAGAACGTGCAAACTTTGTTTGAAAATCGAAATTCGAAGTTTCGTTATCTACTTTCTTTTCGCTCGATTCAGTCTCGAAGGACGAGTGAATTGAGTGTGTTTCGTGGTAACGACCCTGCGGGCTTAACATGAATGGATAAGATTTGACAGGTGCTAGGGAAATTAATACATCTATTCCATATTTTAACGTAAGGCTTAACGCTTAAGGTTTAAAATAAAAGTGTCTCGTCCTGACTTTTATTACCTTTTATTACTACCTAAGCACTTATGGCGATTTTATCAAGACGGAACACTTTTGTTTTAGACCTTAAGCGTGAAGTCTTACCTTAGAATATAGAATAGATGTAATCATTTCCCTAGCACCTGTCAAATTTTATCTCGTGCATGCATGCTAAGCCCGCTGGAAGGGTAAGATTACCCTTCCTAACCGCTGCCGCCAAGCAGCAAGTGTTGGCATTGTTGAGTTTCGATGTAGGATAAGACTGGCATTTACAGTCTTGTTATTACTTTGGACATCAGATTCCACTTACCACTATGGCTACCCTCCACGATCTCCCATCATGGGCCAGCATACGGGACACATTTTTACGTTACAGCGAGAAACAGTGTTCTGTTTCTCACTCGAACGCATTACTTCATCCCTTCCGCTAGTAGCCTGTCTGTCTCTCTTTATTTAAGAGCAAAGCTCTTGTCGGTGGAGAAATCGCCAACCGTTCCGGTCTTCTGTCAACTACTTGACTTTCTAGTACGACACGACTTTAAACTTCTCTTTTATTTGCTCAAAGTACTAGTGTTTATAGTAGTGTAGTAGTGTTTATCTTCACCATTCCATTAAAAAAAATCATCCCGCTCAGATGTATAACCTAGTTAACCTATTATATTTCCCATTCCCACATACTACATGCTTGTTAGGAGGTTAGATAAATAATAACGCTCGAAACCAAAAACTGGTCTTTTCGAAGTTAAAATATTCCAAACTTGCAAATCAACAATCGTCTTGATTATGATCTTTGCAATCGGCATCAAAACCCTCGATCCGTGGGGTCCCTGCGCCCACGCTTGCGTGACCTAACCGAGTGCGTGGTCGGCACCACAGGGCACAGAAGAGCTGGCCGCTTCTCTACAAAGCTGAGAAGTTTAACGCAAGTAACCAAGGTTCGCAAATGTTTTATCAAATCATTTGGCAAACAATTAAGGGTGAAATCACATCTATCAGCATCGAATCGCATTTAGCTGGATAATTTTGGACACACTATATACGCATCTCAAGCTGCTAAAGGGTGCTATCGCATGCTTTTGTCTCCTTGCTTTATCATGAATAAGCATTCTTCAGTATGTAAAATGGATAGCTACACTTATACGCATTTAATGCTGAAGCTGAATCAATGCGGAAGGGTGAATTGATGCGGACGCATCTTCATACAAAATTACGTTTTTGTATTACAAAATGCGATTCGATGCTGATAGATGTGACTTCACCCTAAGAGTATTTTACAAATATAAATTTCCTTCATCATCCAAATCCGTTCCGCCGTGATTGAAATACAAACATCCATACGAACTTTCACATTTATATGTTTATGTAATGTACAACTTACAGATAAATAAACTGCTAGTCTCGTAAAAAAACTATATAAATCTCCTCTATACTTAAGTTTAACAAACATGAGAACTCACCGCACTCAGAGACGTCAATTAATTTTCGAGTTTGATTCAAGTTGCTGCGTCTTATTCTATTGGTAGGTATAGCAAAGAAAGTGACAGCAGCAACTTTAATCGAATTTAAAAGTTTGACGTCTCTGAGTGCGGCCGTAAGGCGCAGAGTTACGCTGGAATAAAGTAAATCCTACACCGTTCGCTCGGCCGTAAATTTCGGGGAGCCGACACTTGGCGTACCCGGTGGCGTAAATACAAACCCAGATGCACCACAGACATGAGCTGATCTGTAGCGCAGCCGCATTCGTCACTCGAAGTCTTTCTGCATTGCGATGGGAGAAAACATATTTTTAACTTATGTTAAAAGTTTAAAAATATGTTGTACTGCAGTCGACTTTGACTGCAGTACTTACAGCCTGTTGATGTACGACAAAGTCGACGGAGCTTCGCGCCTTGACACAACTCTAACCTAATCTAGCCTATCAAGTTGAAATTGACCTAATTTAGCAAATTAGTTTACCGATCTACCGATCTGCCATGCAGTGGCGTTCGTTTAATGTAAGGTGTATGCATTAGTGATTATTTGCTAAATTAAGTCAATTTCCACTTATAGATTAGGGTAGGTTAGAGTTGTGTCAAGGCGCGAAGCTTCTTAACTACTCGGAATACGACGACTACGACGACTTTTTCGTACATTTCTTATATTTATATGCGCAGCGCACATAGGTACTAAGGGTGTCTGTGTTGCAACCGTCTTTGCATTGTGGTAAACAGTCAAACACGGCTGCACTATAGGCCGCTGTGCTGCAGCTGGGTTCGGACGAACTGATAGTGCGTCAAGCCATTCGCAATGTAATGCAGCACAGACTATGAACTTCTGTGTTGCAACTTGGTTTGTATTTACGCTACCCGGCCGGGCCACGACTCTATGCGACTAGCGGAACTGCAAGCGATTTCGTAATACATTGCGCGTAATTCCAATCAACTGCTGTGTGGGAGCGTGTCGACCGTGCAATGAAAAAAAATTCGCTCGTCGCTGCCGCTCAAAGTCGTGGCCAGGCCGCAAGAGCCGAAATTAAGACTTCTTCTTCTGTCTGGCGTGTTATAAGTAAAGTTAAGGATTAGGAATATAAAGATGAGTATATGATTAAATAAGGATATTTAGGAATTACACAAAGGTCATCCTAGGATCCAGGTATTAGCTGACAAATCATACATTATTAAGTAAATTCATCAAACGTGTTTACTATGTGTAACAGTGCGTTTTTGCCGCGCCAGGAATCCTGCGGCGATCAGTGCCCGATAATGTTTGATGATTTGTACTAACGCGTATGAAATGCCGTCACACGGGGCTAGTTAGGCTGCGGTTACAGTAACAAGGGCCGGATTATATCCAACGTGTCTTTAGACATCGAATTTAGAAAGTGTATTGAATTGATTGAAACGACTTAGATAACATTTTTAAATACTTTTGACCCCACACGTGCCTTTCTTAATGGAGACAGTAAACAAGCTTTTACAACCCTACACTGAAAAAAGTAATTGGTTACTTCTCACAAGATAGTGACTGTTGTACCTAAATAAGCGTCTTGATTCCATTCGAGACTGACAAGAGGTTAGATTTAAGTTGAATCCCAAAAGACCTTGCTGTTGTGACTACCAGCTTTGTAACTAATATTAATGTAAATTTTATTCAATTTATTTCAACTAAGTGAAAATCTTTCTTGACTGACTCGCATTTTTTTAACAGCTTGGCACGACTTTGCGCAGTGGCGTCAATTTAATAATGACACTAGTAAAAGTCACTGTTGTATCTTGCTCCTTAGTTTCTTTCTTCAATACTGCTGAAAGGTGGTGGTATAATCCATGCAGGACCAGAAGACATCCAAACAAAGGTAAGGCTATCCGAATACCAGCATAAATAAATAAATAAAATAGAGGCATTCCATCTCGGCCGGGTTGGCACCAAATCTGCAGTC
The DNA here is from genome assembly GCA_963241965.1 of Tortrix viridana. Taxonomy (NCBI): domain Eukaryota; kingdom Metazoa; phylum Arthropoda; class Insecta; order Lepidoptera; family Tortricidae; genus Tortrix; species Tortrix viridana. The sequence goes on from OY725186.1 coordinate 10,948,951, forward strand.
TGAGGTTGCTGTTTTGGTAGTGCAAATTCCTATGGGTCTCAAAACCAATTCACCATCACTTAATGGAGGTTTGAGGTTACCTAACCCGTGCTCTTTGCTTTCATCATGTCATAAAAAAAGATAAGCCACCTCAATGATTAATGCTCGAGTCATTCCATCCCGCTTATAGAAGGTAATAAAAATGCAATTTTCTCAGAAAACACATCGAGCCCGCATTTTCCTCTACATAGAGCCTTAGAAGACTTGCGCGGCGGGCGGCGTCGCCTGTCGCGCCGAGTGTGAGAAAAATATCCTAACCCTCACCTAGATTCTACGGCACGGCGCCGGCGCAGCTTCGCTAGGCCGCGCACCGGTCGGGCGGCCGACGAAGTGTCGAGACGACAGTTGCACCACTAACTTTTTTTTTCGTTGAAATAATTTCCGTGTCCTCTAGGAGCTAGGGTAGGTATGACGGATTCCACAGCAGAAAGCTAAGACTACCATCTAAAAAACCAAACCAAACGAGCTAAGAGTCTCCGCCGCGGGGCGCCAGGATCACTTCGCAACCCTGACGCCACAGACACTGAAGCCCTGAGGCACCCGCAGTCAATGGGCTCATTATACAGAGCGCAGAGTTCCCCGACCCTCATTGCTCTGTTCTTTAGCTTTAAGCACTACTGTTTTCACAAAGCATGATAATTATGCCCCTGATTTTAAAGGCACGTAGTTTCATCATTTATAAATAAATAAATATCAGGGGACAATCTCACACAAATTGACCTAGTCCCAAACTAAGCTCTAGGCTTGTACTATGGGTACTAGACAACGAAAAACATACTTATATAGAGAAATACATACTTAAATATATAGAAAACATCCATGACTCAGGAAAAATACTCGCGCTCATCACACAAATATTTGTCCATACCGGGATTCGAACCCAGGACCGCTAGCTTCGTAGGCAGGGTCACTACCAAATAGGCTAACAGCGTCGTCGTCGTTATGATTTGATATTACAATTTTGAGAACAATTTTAGCGCCATACTTAACGGATTGACGAAGTCAAGTCTTAATACATATTGCTAAGAGATATTCCTACCCATAGACTATTTTCTAGATATTTGTTCAGGCCCCAAATAGTAGATTGTATTACAAGGGAGCAAATGGAATATTTCATCGAGAGTTCGCGTGTTGAATTCCGATCGAAGCTATGGATTCTAATATGGAATCCTGAGCGTGGTGAGGGATTCAAACCGCCACGCCGCCGTGTAGTACTCTCTTCTTTTCACTTCTCCTAGGAAAAACTATTCTTCCAATAAGTAAGTAAAAGACCAGTAGTTATCAATCATACATTTAATTAAGGAAAACAAATAATTACATAAAAAAAACAAAAAGTTAAAAAGTTAAGTTGTTCTGTGGTGTCTCTGGTGTGTAGAACGCTTACTACCTATGTCATATTTTAAGTTTTCTTATATCTGTGGTTTTACTAAATGATGAACATGATAAAAGCAAAGATCGCAAAATCGCTTTTGCTGTCGGCAGGGCAGAAATGAAGAAAAAAACAAAAACGGGCTAGAAAAGCCTTTTTTTTCGAATAGGAGTGAAAACAATTATCCTGCGTTCCCACGCCCTTAAAATTTCTAACTAACCAACACACTTTATGTACGTGCTCTAAACTAACAACCATTATGCGCGATATGGGCATGCGCTCATTTTTGTTAACATTTATAAAGAAATACAATATGATCTATCGATCGTGAGGTTTTGCGCACGACGTGTCATGCGTGCAATTGAAATAACTTGCACTCCTACAAAACTATACTAACCTTTAACCTTATGGAAATAGTGGTTATTGACAGTTGTCTTTCGTTTTGCAAACGGTAGTGGTAAGTTGGTCGCAGTATAGTTGTCCACCTGACTCGGTCGTATTAGGAGTTGTGAATGTTTGTCCGTGTGATTGGGAAACAGGCCTAGACCTGATTTGGAGAGTTCTGGGACGTGGCTGCAAACACCTTGCTGGTGGAAGCCAATAGATTTCTATTGGATTAGTGTTAGTGTCATATCAAAATGATATAACACGCTAATAAATGAAATAGATTAAACCCCTGACAAAACTTCAGGCCCCCCTAGCATGCATGAGATAAAATTTGACAGGTGCCAGGGAAATGAATACATCTATTCCATATCTAACTTAAGACTTAACGCTTCAGGTTTAAATAACAGTGTCCCGTCTTGATAAAATCGCTAAAAAAGTGAAAATCGCTATAGTCGCTTAGTAATAAAAGGTAATAAAAGTCAGGACGAGACACTTATTTTTAAAGTCTTACGTTAGAATATGGAATAGATGTATTAATTATTAATTTTCCTAGCCCCTGTCAAATTTTATCTCGTGCATGCATGTTAAGCCCGCAGCGCCTATTATGGTCGTGTATGTGGATAAACGTGGATAAAACCTTTGTCACTTTCTTACCAGTATGTGAGTGCGAGAGTGACGGAAGCTTTATCTGACGCGATAAAGGCAAGCATAAATGTGACGTTCTCAATATAAAGGGACCTTATGGAGGCAGGCGGTTACGCCGTTTTTAGAACTGTTACCATATAGTATTCCTATAATTACAAGAATAAGAGCGTAACTGCCATCCTCCATAAGGTCCCTTTATATTGAGAACGTCACAAATACAGGGCCAGGTGGCCGGTGTTCTTATTTGTCTCATGCGTGCCATAAAAAAACATCCACTAATGCAATTACTGTTCTTTCACCTATGACTCCATCTGCAGAATCTTTACGTTTACCATGTGGTATTTAAGTATGTATGTAGGAGTGAAACGGATCGTACTAGTGACCGATGATCGAATCGATGACCGATGCAATTGAATGAAAGGTGGAAGGGCTGGGAGAGTGAGTGAGAGAGACGAAGGACGACTGCTAAAAACGTAGGACGTGTGTTGGACCGAAAAGAAGTTTTTAATTTGTAAAGTGTGTTATTACAAAATTTCAAAAATAAACGCAGTGTCAGTAAATCTTGGTTTCATTTCAAAATCCAGAAGCTACATGTATTTCTCTATATAAGTATATATCGTTGGCTAGTACCCATAGTACAGTCCGCATCATATATATCGCATCAACCAAAGTGGCCAAATAGTTCGTCACACCATATAAAATATACGGTGTTACGAATTATTTGGTCACTTTAGCTGTTACGATATATTTGATGCTGAATGTAGAGCCTATATAGAGCTAAGTTTGGGACTAGGTCAATTTGTGTGAGATTGTCCCTGATATTTGGGTGATTTGCAAAAATATTGTACATAGTTAAGCGAGCGAATAGATTTTTCATAGATTCATATGGTTAATTTTAGTTACACAAAAATTAAATTCGTTTGTTTCCTTAATAACACCTAAGTAACGTCGCTTAACTATGTACAATATTTTTGCAAATTACCCATTTATTTATTTATTTTCAATCTAGGTACCCATAATTGCCGCCATTTTCGCGTTTACGTTGAGAATTCCGTCTAGACAGACGACGAGCTAATGCAGTGTAATCACGATTAATTTAGCGTAATCAAGATATTAGCGCTCTCGCAAAATGTGTGGACTTTATTTTAAAACACCATTTATTAGTCAACGCGTTACTTAATATTAAAGTCTGCGATTAGGTTACGTTTTGACTCTGGAACAGCGGGCTTAACATACATGCACGAGATAAAATTTGACAGGTGCTAGGGAAATAAATATCTATTCCACATCTCTACACCTTCGAAATTGAGAAAACCATCATAATTTGAATTTTTCGTATTGGACATTTGGTTCATTCTCACTTACAGGATGTTTCAATTTCTTCTAGACTCATTTCGGTGGCGCGATATTCAACGTTTGTTATGATTGATTTTATTTAGACGCATGCCTTAATGACGTCATCAAATTTACAGTAAAAATCGCGATTGACTCGTCAGCATAATATAGTAGGATCAAATTCAAACAAGAATAAAATAAGCAAAAATAACCTAAGTATCCGCAAGTTACAGGTTAAAAAAAATCACTATAGAAGTAAGCAAGTGGTGACGTAACGTTGTATAATTAAATCGTTAAGAACAAAACCAAATAATATAAATACAAGCTTATTGTAAGTGATAATATGACTCAATCCACACGGGAGTTGGTGCCTTCCTTTACAACCAACTTATGAATACAATTACGGGAAGCGCCACTAATGGCCACTCCCGTAGAAATCTATGCGGTTTATATTGATTCTAATTTTCACCACCAGCAAAATTAAGTTTGTAATACGCTACTCCAAATATGGCGATAGTTGGCGACGTGAAATATAGACGATTTGTAGAGATTAAGTCTGTTTATTGATTATTATCTCGAAAAGCTGTGATGTGTTTATTATTATATGCCGAAAGATTATGTCATTGCTCGTTAGTTATGAAATATGCTTTTGCATACAGGATAACTGCAGGTTGTAATAACAGGCGCCTTTGTTATTTTCATGAAATTTTAACATCTTTGTTAATTAAATCACCGAGTGACTTGGGCATTTCACTTCATGCAAAAAGTAACGAATATCATAACAACAATATCTTGCTATAAAAATATAAAACCTACAAAACGATAAAAAACTTAATCAAAAAACGCAGCGTGTTAAAGAGGGTGCTTCATATGAGTAACCAAAAAGTGTCGTTACAACCAATGTAACCGTACCACCGAAAATACTGTTAGTTTTTTTGTTCGGTGGGAAAACAACGAAAAAGAGCGGTTCTGAGACTCTGTAACTGAAAAGGAGCTTTAAGATACATAGCTAGCTGTTTTGTGAATAGGAAGAGTTTTCGTTCGCAACGTTATGCAAAGATTGACTCTGCTAAAAATAAAATTTTCTCATCTTATGTGTATACTTTAGTCTCTATAATATAGCCACCTATTTTTTTAGTATTTATAAACAAAAGTGGCGTATTAAACCCTTATTATACACGCCTTACATGTCAACATTACTGATATTCCTATTTCCTACATACCTAGCATCAAGCAAGGCCACGCTTAAATAAATAAACAAAACCTTTCTAGGCCGTCAATCATTACTCATTCCAGTGCATATTATTGAGGCCCTAACCCGCCTGCATACGAACGAAGCAGATTTCCCATATAAAGGATGGAACCAACCTGCTATAAACCACAATAACTTGACAATTAAATAATCCAAAACTACGCGAACTGTACCTTAAACTCTTTAACACAAAGTTCATCGGAAAAAAAGCAACGGAAATGATAAAGTGGTCACGTCAGCCGGACCCTGTTTTAGCTAAGAAACTGCTCACATCAAAATTAACGATTTGAGTCAGACACTGCAGTTTTAAATGCTATTTCTTACATATAGAGTCCAAAATTGTGTGGTAATTTACGTATGTATTGACTTCACACGAATTTTAAAGAATATTAGGAATGGTACCTTATATAGTTATTTATAGGTTTGTCACCGTAATTAATTTTGGAGAAACAAAAAGGAGAATAAGAGAATGAATGCGATTGACATGGGACCGTTAATAATGAAACAAAAGTGATAAGGCTTAGGCTTTTACTCTGCAATATGTAGATTAATTAATTGAAAATTGAGGTGATACAATCCGCTTAATTAATCTGGAATAGGCTTTGTTACAATAAAATGAAATTACAAAAGACAATTTTTAAATAACCTAATCTCAAACTAAACTCTAAGCTTGAATTTTTGAATTAATAAATGATAAAAAAATACTTAGAATACAAGTAGGTAGATACATGACAATTGTGATTGTAATCACTGCACAAGTTTATAAAACCGTATTGTATTTGTACCAGGTAAGGATATATATGTAGATAAGTATAGGTAAATAAATACTAGAAGACAACATCAAAGACTGAGAATAAATATTCATGCTCATCTCACGAATAATTGCCTTTATCGAGAATCGAACACGGCACGTTTAACTCCGTAGCCGTGTAGTTCAAATATTTGTTTTAAAATTATCATTACAGTCTCTTAAATTGAAAGTCAACTGTAATTCTACGTTAAAGTTAAAGCAACTAAATCAGACAAAAAACCTATTAACGCTAACAACGCGTGCTGGCGTTATTTATGTAGCAAGGCTAGACCGTGGTAATGATCCGCTATGATCCACTCCTACAATAATTAACACAAACAAGCAAAAACCTACAGCTTACAGAACACGAACGAACAAAATTGAAGCCTATTTCAAAGGCAATAATCACGTGACTTGCACCCATTTCATGTTTTGACCGACCATTCACTCACTATAAACCTGTCCGTTAAAAAAGAACACCCTCTTCATTGAAGAAAACTCAGTGTTTGCGCTAATTGGACATTAGCTGAAGTTCTATCGACGTAACAAATGTTACTTACACCATGTTAAACAACCCCTAGAACGTACTACCTTGGTTCTAAGAATACTTTTCGTGCGGTACGTGATTTGTGAGTGGTATTATTTAGTTTGTTACCTAAGGAGTTATGTGTAATTTAAAAAATCTCAACAAAAAGCGGCTAACAGGCGCTTAGTGCATTCTCCAACGGACCTTAATGGCAATATGTCATATTTTCTCGTTTTAATGATACGTTCATTCATTATTTTTTAAAGTTGATTTGGTCTGTAGCCACTTGAATCAATTTCAGACGAGAGTAAACATGATCTGATTTTTATGTAAATGATGGTAATCGATATCTAAAAAAATATAATTTCACATCAAAATATAACTCACTTTGCCGTTCAATGTACGCAACATTGCTCTAGTGTGCACAGAACAAATATACTTACCCCTAGATGTTGCCATATCGCCATATACAATAGGGAATATGCATGAATTATGTTTTTGCTTTAATAAAAAGTCATTAATGTAACAAACAGTAGAGAAAAAATATTTTTCGAATACCTATAAAAATAACCAAGATATACTTAAGTCATTAAAGATTTGTTTCTATATCTTTCTACCAAAACAGAATTTAACATGGAGTTTATAATTGGGTAGGTAAAGTTTTTGGAAGAGGTGTAAATTATATTTTTTTTCGATAGTCGTCATCCTTAAGATCAAGAAACTGCAGCTCTTTTATTTTTATTTCCTCTAATATTTTTAAAATATTTTTTTTTGTTATTAAGTTGACATTTGTAAACTTTAATGACCGACAAGCTTGTTGCCTTCGTACTTAATGAAAAAGAAAAAAAAACTGTCACTTCTATAATATCTGTCATTGTCAAGTCAAGGCAGGGGGCACACTTAGAATGGTTCCCATTTTCATTGACGGTAGCGACCTCTGGAGTGTTGATGAAAATACAAAACGTCAACTGTCAAACATGTGTCCGTCCAATGTCAGTCAGTCAAGCGTTGTCTGTGCGGAAATGCGTTTCTCTGAGTTCTCTCATTATTAAATGTATTGCTGAAAACTTTGTTATTGTGACACCATAGAACCGCGTCATAATAAAGTGACATACTGAGAGGCACAAAATAGACGTCACTTTATTATGAAACGGTTCTATGGAGAGTCGCAAAATAATGTTTCGGTGGTAAACTGTACATGCCTAGGTACGTATATATATAGTATAGCTTTAGTTCAACCACAACTCTCTAGGTGGCAGCACTTGTCATACATTAAAGTTTGACAGATATAGAAGTGAGTTTTTTTTTCTTTTTCCTTAAGTACGAAGGCAACAAGCTTGTCGGTCATTAAAGTTTACAAATGTCAACTTAATAATTTAAAAAAAAAAAACTAAAATATTAGAGGGAATAAAAATAAAAGAGCCGCAGTTCCTTGATCTTTAGGATGACGACTATCGAAAAAAAATATAAATTACACCTCTTCCAAAAACTTTACCTACCCAATTATGGCCGTACGTAGTGTACGCTGACGACGGCACAGTTCATGTCGGATCTCTATCCAAGTACTACCTACCTAATGAATTGGTTTTAAATGCTTATGTTATCCGTATTTTTGGCCGATTTTAATTTTAATTTCACTTTTTGCCATTTCTTTTGCGGTATTTTCATATTTCTGAAGAAATGCGATAATTTTTTTTAATGCATATTACCAATTAGAGTTTGAAATACTACTCTCTAATGGCATGTTTTTATAGCATAGAAAAAGCAAGTAAATAGGGATCTGTAACCCATCGACATTTGCAATCTCAAGACTGCTAATGCGTTGCCAACACATTTGTCTACCGTGGTTGTATTATCCTCACGCTGGAACACAACAATGTGAACACTGCTGCTTTGCGGTAGATTAAAGGATAAGAATCTGGTAGCAACCCTGACGTACCCAGCGTTAGTTCCTATCACCACTAACGAAAAGCTATGTTAAGACCATGTGTAAAAAAATAGACCATTTTGCCAGACCATCAATTACTAAGTATTGTTGGTGACTGTGCAGTCCTTAGATACCTACTAATTGTAAGTATATTTCACTTTATGTTCAATCCATTTTATAGCAATTGCGAAGCCATCAATTCCGTATCTTTTCCCATAGTCTAACTCAATTGTCAACGATTAAATAATTATAGGCATTTTATTGAACAATTATGGCCCACATGCTTCGTCTATTCGCTCGCAGTAAAGTTCAACTTTACGATAATAGGCTATCCCTTATCAAATCCTGTAACTACATGTGTACACTAAAAATATAGCACATCAATTTAAAAGTTTGTCAATTTGAAGATCAAAAACTTCTGAGATTTTATTATTTTGTTAGGTTATTTTTAGAACATTTTGATCAAGCATTCTCATTTCGGTGGCTTAAAACTTAAAAATGTATTAAAACCCACCAAAATTGCACTACCTACTTCATTTATTTAAAGCACGTGTTAGGTACCTCTTAAGTAATACACTTATACTTATGTTAGTAAATATCTTAAGCGCAATGTTTAACTAAGTTTTGTTTCATTATTTCTATAGGTAGGTAGGTACTAATCGAGGGAGTGTTATGTGTACCCAGTAGTAATAGAAATATATATTGAAAACTTTGTAACTTGTATTATTATTGTGATTATTTTATTCTAGATTTTATCATACACAGAGACCTGTGCGAGTCATTTGTCATATTATTGTTTTGGAATTTATACTAGCAAACGTATAAATTCCAAAACAATTATATGGCAAATTACTAAATTGTCTACTTAAAAATTGGTGAATTGATAAATGACCAAATACTTTAATAACCATACATGTGTTTACGTAACTTTTGGGTTGGGAAAAATATATATGACAATTGCATATATGTCATATACATAATATTTAGTTGCCAAGTGAATATTTGCCGAAATGAAATTTTATGATAAATTGTTTGGAAAGTGATAGATTAGATTAGATTTCTTTATTGCATAAAACAAGTACATTATAAATTACATTTAAATTCACATGCATTGATCTATGTTCGTCAAAATAGGTAAATTAGTTAAAATAAAGTAAAGTGGCATCAGAAATAACATCAAATAATAAAATGAAAAGTAACATCAAATAATTGGTGAAAAATTTTTCGCCAATACAAGGGTAACCCACATTGGCCACCGAAATTAAATCGCTGGGTCAACCTGTATATGAGTATAGATAATTGTCTAAAATCCGATTTTTCCAATCCCCAGATAAAATTATCTAACAATTAAATGTTATCATTTTCCTTTTCCTTGTCATATGAAGTAAAAGGACTGTTAAAATTTTTCTGACAGATAGTGTCATCTGGAGATTTCAAAATTACCTCTAAGTTGACGTAGTTTTCCTCTCTATCACTTAACGAACCTGTCATATCATAATTTGATCGAAATTAAAGCAGAAATTAATTGCTTCGACCATTTAGATTATTTATATTGATCGACATCGTTAGCAGCGTAACGCTTTTTAATTATTTATTGTTCGATTAAATGTTTTTATCGGAAATTTTAAACTAGGCGCCGTACCCAAGCCAATTAGTGTTTATATGTGACGTTCTCAATTATAAAGGGACCTTATGGAGGAAGGCAGTTAAGCTCTTCTTATTCTTGTAACTATACGAATACTATGGTAACAGTTTTAAAAACGGCGTAACCGCCTGCCTCCATAAGGTCCCTTTATATTGAGAACGTCACAAATAACCTAACCTAACAGAGTTAAAAAACCCTGACAAAATCGAGACCTCACTTTTAGAGCTCATATCTCTTAAATGACTTAATGTATTTTTCATCAAACCAAGCTAATGGGCTTTTTAACAATATATTATTTTTTGAGTAGTGTAGTAAGCCCATAAGAACACTCTATTAAGTCGCCTTTTTAACAAAAAAAAACGAAATAAAAATCTGTCCATCTGTTTAGGAGCTACGATGCCACACACAGACACACGTTGAACTTATAACAGCCCTCCCCTCTTTTTGCGTCGGTGGTTAAAAATGTGACATTGTCGTCAATCGAGAGCTCTTTGGCCCCGTTGAACATTCGCTCTTCTTTTTTAGGGTTCCGTACCCAAAGGGCGCACAACGGGACCCTACACTGAAAAAAATAATTTCTTACTACACACAGTAAAGCAAAAAACAATTAGAGAAGAAAAGAAAGAAAAGAAAAGAAACCACGAAATCACGAAAAGTATCATCAACTACTTGAAAAACAGTAAAAGACAAAACATTCACGTTTACTGTTTGAACATTACTATTTAATTAATTTACAATAATAAAAATCAACACAACATTTCAATTTACTGTCAAGACAGTAGGTAAAAATTTGCCGCAAGCTTTAACTGTTTTTGGACCAGGAACAATTATCGTTTTGATCGTTAGGCTCATTGCATATAGTATTGCGCAAAGCAGTGAAATTTCACGTTTTTTCGGTTAAATTTAATGCTTATTTTTTTCAGTGTATTAATATGCCTACGCTGTCCGTCCGTCTGTCTGTCTGTCTGTCTGTCCTTAACTATAAAGAGCTGTATCTTTTGAACCGTAATAGATAGCGGGTTATTTATTATGGCGGATATACTAACAATTTAAAAAAGTGTAATAATAATGGGGGCCCCCATACAAGAAACGTTTTTTTTTCAACGTATTTTTATTTTTGTTGTAACCTAAAAACGGTCAAACATACAAGCGTCAAATTTGGTATGGTTATAGAACAAACCCTATAGAATAACAACAAATACTAAAAACCAGCCAAATGTGTACGGAACCCTCAGTGCGCGAGTCCGACTCGCACTTGACCGGCTTTTTTATGGCGCAGAAGGCTAACTCTCAATCCATCTGGCTCCAAATCACAACCCTGACAGTGTCACGTATAAGTGACAAGTTGGTGTACATTGCAGAGTTGATATAAAGCCTTTAATAGTGATGATGATGATGATGATGAAGGAGTTCATCGAGTTGGCAATGAGGGCATACCGGATAGTCACATGTCACTTGTCACTGTAAAGGATTATCAAATAGGCGCCTGGTGTTAAAGTAGGTTGTAATGTCAGAAGATATTTGTAATATCATGATCGTGATGGCAAATAAGTAAACTTACATTGCCAATAACCTTGGTTGAATGGGTTCCCCATTTTAAGTCGATCTGTGAGGTCTTTGGGACCGATGATTGCAGCGTGACGATTGAAGCTGTGTTCAGCTGTTGTCATTATTGGAGGGTTTTATTACTCGCACACACAATTATAACTAAAATAAAGTGTCTAGTATAGTTTTATATCGCTTCTGTTGCGCTCCGTTTGGCCCGAGCATCGAACCTGGGCATACCAGAAGCAGTCAGTAGACCGGAGACGCATCTCATTACTAAAATAAGATATATAGCGTAACTTCATAAGCATAACGTGCTGTTTTTATGGCGGTAACCAATATAACTTAATTAAAAGTTCAACTTTTTCTGCATAATAACTCGCGTTTAATGTTTTCGGAGTATTTTTGACAGATTTCAACCCCAACTATTTTACTCTTATTACCTTTTTTAATTTTTCACACTCATCCGAAATCACAATAACCACGAATAACTTCTAGCTTCGACTTATTCAGAGTTCTGTCGAAACTTCGCCATCTTTGGAATTTTCTCTTAAAAATCGAAACCGATTAAATACATCATTACGCCGGCCATAAACCGCGATGACCGTATCGCAGTCAAGGGACGAGACCATTCATTTGGCGAACTGGAAATCCTGACCCCTGTGAGTCACGCGACCTGCACAAACGCAGCCTGCGAAAACTACGGACCTTTACATTATGTTAGAGCCGCTAAATCGAACGAAAGGTTCGTTGTGAATACGAATCGCCCGCCACTAACGCAAGTGTAATGTTATGCCCAGCTTACTGGCTAAAATTACTGATTTTCGAAAAGCGTTGACGGGTAGGGTTATTCCCAGTTGTCCGCACCCCTTTGTCCACCTGCGGACAACTGGGAAGTTTGTCTTAAGAGCCCCACAGACTAACGGTCCGTTGGCTTGACCGATATAGGCTATTGTATTAGAACACAGTCTGTACCTGTATGTTTCTCTAAAAAGGTTTTAAACCCCTTCTAGACGGTCGGGTGGTTGGGCCAACCGAGAAGGACGCAGCTATCTGTCAGAATGAGATAGTAATATTGACATCTCGTTCCTACAAATAGTTGCATCCCTCTCGGTTGGCCCAACCACCCGACCGTCTAGAAGGGGTATTATACATTTCTTCATAGATTTTAGACGGCTGGCCGCATGACGGACTTGGGACTAACAGGTAAACTCTGGAACCCTTTAGACTAGTAACAGAACCAAATGTCAACTTTTTCTTATGTAGGAGAATAACTCCATTGAATGGACTAATTTTCTTGAGGCTGTAAACCGCGACCTAATTTTTATTTCGGTTTATGATGATGGATGATGATGACCTTCTAATTGGAACCATCATTAAGTTTCTTACCCAGAAAGAAACGAGCCAATAAAATAAATATTGAGTCTACAGTAGCAGTGGTCGCAGCCACTGGCGCCGCCACAGATAACATCTCGTCACACAATACGTGACCCGCCGCCATATTGGGCTGCACTTTACGCGCTAAATGTTTTTTTTAGCCGAAAGCGCTTATCGCCGTCAGCCAAGTGCCCATTGTTTTTGGGACACCTTTATATAAGGCCTGAAAAAGTTGAGTAGTTAAACCTTTTTTGGAATAGCGTAAGTGTTACAGAGTGTGTTTAATTGTAATAGGTAATTGTAGGATTTCTGTCATAAAGTTGAACATAGCTATTTGTGTTGCAGTGTGTTTGTCAAATAAATATTGTGAGTTTGAGTTTGTAATGTAGGTATATAGGAGCAACAAATCCCCTTCTGGGAAAGGACTTCATTCTTGAGGAAACATACACCTTCAAATAAGAGGGTATTAAATCTGCAAAACAGCATTGTACAAATTGTTGTGTTCCGGTGTGGTGATAACAAAACCGGTGAAATGACGGCATAGAGGCGTCCACTTAGTCCGCAGGGTTGACTGACAGGGCATTTTCAGTCTAACCCACTTACTAATAAACGTTGAGTAACGGCTGAGTAGTTATACAATGCTTTGTCCTTATCTGTCGAATTCAAATGTCACAATGACAGATAAGGACAAAGCATTGTATAACTACTCAGCCGTTACTCAACGTTTATTAGTAAGGGGGTTAGGATTGGGTTTACAAATCGTCGGACGATGTGAATGGCGAGATGTTCAACAGAACCACACGTTCAAACGGCTTTATCAATAGAGTCGTCGAGAGTCGAGTTCAGATACTTCTGAGCACCTTATCGTTCCAATATACGTAATTGGAGCCGGCGTTATCAGTAATTTTGTTCTGAATGCCTTCCGTTGCACAGCCGCAATAATCTCTGCTGTGCCCAAAGTTGATAGAAAAGCTTTTCGGTGCTAAGTTCACCTTTTTCGTATTAATTAGATATTTTAAGCAATAAATATTAAAATAATAAATCGTTGTCTTAGCTTTCTACTACGAACCGCATACCCTGTACGATACTATTTAAGAAAAGGTAAGGAAGAATAGAAATGAAAATCGTTCTCCAGATCCTATCAATACCAATCAAAATCACTATAGTTAGTGTACTCTTAGCCTACCGTCTATAACGAACTTTTCATCTAAGACGACGCGGTTAGCCTAGTTGGTAGTGACCCTGCCTACGAAGCTAGCGGTCCCGGGTTCGAATCCCGGTACGGACAAATATTTGTGTGATGAGCGCGAGTATTTGTTTCTGAGTCATGGATGTTTTCTATGTATTTAAGTATGTATTTCTATATATAAGTATGTTTATCGTTGTCTAGTACCCATAGTACAAGCCTAGAGCTTAGTTTGGGACTAGGTCAATTTGTGTGAGATTGTCCCCTGATATTTATTTATTATTTTATTTATTTATCTTCACTCTTCTTTATAAATCACTTAAAACTTTAGACCCATCGTGAAATTCCCAGTAGTCGCTCAACTCAATATAACTCGCGTTCAATATAAAATTAATTACATGATGGTACCGAGCAATTTGAGAGTTAAGCCCATGTCCTTCCATTTTCGGAGGTCGTCGCCCGAACCTCGTACTGCCTTTTTAGGAGGCATTTTGGCTTTCGAAACGTTGAAGCATTCGCGGTCGGGTCGGGTCGTGCGATGCTGCTTTAATTATACATATGTACCTACAGATATGTCTACATGATACATGAATGATAATCAGCGATTTGGGGTTCCTTAGCTTTTTGGACGGTTTTAGGGTTCCGTAGGCAAAATGGCAAAAACGGAACCCTTATAGTTTCGTCATGTTCATTGTCCGTCCGTCCGTCCTACGTGTGTCACAGGCATTTTACTCAAAAACTACCAGTGCCGGACTACCTTGATGCCTAAAGCAATCCACGCCTGAATGAAGCGTGTGACGTCACAAGTTGCTTAATGCATAACGCCCGCAACTTAATGACACGGGTGCATCGAGAGAGTGATACCAGTGTAATAAATAAATAATGCAAACAATATGAAAACGGTATTCTCTCTTTAAACTAATATATTAGTTTAAAGATAATTTAATTAGTTGATGGCAAACTTATTCTGGCAAACTCTTTGTTATATATACTCGTAACAAAGAGTTTGCCAGAATAAGTTTGCCATCAACTAATTAAATTATTTTGTCTTGATTATAATATACTTACAGTTTATTTATAGAAAGTCGATGTCTTATAAATGTGCAAAGTAAATATCTTGAATGCTTCAAATTTTTTCGTTAACGGCAACACCTTTGTTTACCTTTTTTCCGAGTGAACAAAAATTCAGGTATAGCCACCATCATATGAGAGAAACGCCGCCGAGTTCTCGTAAAAAAGCTCTGTTTATGACTGTGTTCTTGTTATACCACAACTAACTTTTGCCCGCGACTCCGTCCGTGTACTGAACCAACTGTTTTTCGCTATTCCCTCGGGAACGGTCCAATTTTTATGATAAATAATACCTACCCTAGATGTCCGTCCCCCGGGTACCGGTAAACCATGAAATCTGAAAAAACATAATACGGCATTTGACTGACTGGTCAAATCAGCAACTTTTATTGAAACGTCAAAACGACCCGTTAGTATGAAAATACTGGCATGTGACATTTTTCAGTGTTCAAACTGCTTCTTTTATTTAGTTGTCTTTTTTAGTTGTGTTCTTTTTTTTTAAGTTGTTTTTGTTGTTTTTTTATTGTTTTGTTGTTGGCATGTAATTTATACGTGTCTTATGTTTTTGTTTAGTACATAGTTAAACATTGTAAAAAAGTGCTTTGAATAAAGATTTAAGATTTTTACTGTCATGTTTAAACTGCCATATATGAATATCACAGCGATTAAAGCGACACGGTACTAAAATGACTAAAATGTATACATACATATTTATGACCTGGACTGTACCTACCCATGTCCGTCTTCGGACAATTACGAGTATGTCTGTACCAGCTTTCCTTCCTTTCCTTTTCAGCTTTCAGCTGTCCTTTATAACATTTTTCTGCAAGCAACGAGCCTGTTTAAATCCACGCCACGCCATATTGACTATTAAGCTTTTTTGCCACGAAGCTTCTGTAGGCGCGATTCCGATCATTGGCTATAATTATATTTAGCGTTCCGTTCGAACGAATGTTTCAGCCAAGAACCTGGTTTCTAAACATTTGTAACATCTAAATAAATCAATGTTTGTTTGTTTGTTCGTATTTACAAATAAATAAATTTTATGCAATGCCATACCGTTAATCCAATGCGATAAACCATTGTCAACTTATTGCTTGGTTATTATGAGAAATCGAAAGTGCGAAGAGTAGGTAATAGCAATAATACCAATATGATCGTCGGGAAATAGTATTACGTTTCGGGTTTTAATTTAAATGATATAGCTGTCCTGTCAGGGGACAGTTTTCGGCGAGCTCGCAAGAACGAAATAACTAATCAAATATTTCTCAGTAAACTCCCTATTCTGTACCTATGAATGATCCAAATTACAGAAATCTGGATGGTCACCACGAAATACTTACTCATTTCAAACATTCGGATGCACCATCCCTTACACTCGTCAGTTGTGATCGATTCGTGAGACAGGGAAGGAGCTAACGTAACATCGAACCTCGATTTTCAATTAGCCCCTTAGCACACTTTAAAATAAAATAGATACAAAAACACCAAATCCAACAACAACATTTATTATCAGATCAAAAAATCATTGCATTATTATGGGAATGTGTCATAAGTTCATATCATAAGACAAGCGAGGCAATATAAATAAGAAAAATAGATAAAACAATGTTCCATTTCCTATTGTACCCTTAAACACCTCAACCTAACTTAGATCTAAAGCTAAGCTAATTAATACATAGAATATAACCAACATTTAAGTAAATAAGTTCCATGCCGGTAAGTCAATTTGATCATAATTTGATGTCAACATAATTCAAATGGCACAATATAAAAAAGGCTAACACTCATACCATACGTAAATATTATGTAAAATGCAAGCAAAAAATATTATTCAAGCCACAGAGAATAAGCATGATTATTTTCATTTAAAATAGGAGACCTGTACACCAAATTGTGTCTGTAATGTTTATTTTATAAGATAGCCGTGTAGACTGTAGTCAAACTGCTTCATTTACAAAAACATTAATTACAAAGTCAATATCTGACGTCACAAGGCGTCATTCATTACTTAAACATGATTTTTAATTGCAAAACAAGTAATTTAAGTAAAAAATTTAAGTACTTTGATCTTTTGCAAAATCAGTTGCATTGTCATGCATGAGTGCATGACTAATTTATTATATAATATCTCAATCACATTTAGAATTGCATGCATATTCTCTTTAGCCACCATTTCACTTCTGTATCTGTAGTACTAATCCTGCCGCTGATATGTTATCTCCGGCTCCCGCCGTGAGCTGAGCTTCCGTGCATATTAGGACCGGAGCCACACATATATCCACCTGATCCCCGTCAAGTGTCTCCTCCCAACACGCTACCGGCTTGGTCGGCTCCAAGAATACTCGGCTGTTATTATCATTCTCAGTAGTAGTTGAAAAGCTATCATCTAACAATAACTTAGTTTTTTCCAGGGAAATAGTTTGTGTCTCACACACATATCTGTGCGCAGTCAGGGATGCCTTAGCAGTAGCCGCAGCTGTCCTTTTCCATTTAGAATCTTTAACAGTCAGAATAGCTTGATAAGCAAGAGTGTGGACATGAATACGGGTTAGTTTTCTCTTGCTACTGTGTTCTACGTTCTTCTCTCTGATCATTTGGAATGTTCTTCTCATCTGGTCCAATGCTGTAGCAACTCTCGGATTAGAGTCTGCTACGTAGCTTACATTACCATATAGCAGTAAATTGTGTAGATTTGTAAGTTCTTGCTCATTCATGCCCACAGAATCAACATAAGGCAGAACTTTAGACTTGAGGTTTAGGAGGAGGTCCAGATCCACATAACTTGCCATCTCAAAATGGGCTTGTGTCTCAAGACTCTGTGACAGGATTTGTTTTTTGACTAGATCCAGTCTAGCAGCTCTTAGATCTGAAAACAGTAAAAAACTTTAAAGATACTGTACACACTTCACTCAGCTTTTTTAACACATGAATGACTGCCAAGAGGATGGGCCAATTGAGTTTTAATGCTTCAATGCCCTTCTCAATAAATATAAGAATTATAAGAATGTATGTAAACAATTTAAATAATCAATACACTTGAGCATTATTATGCTTACCTTCATCACCTTTTTTAAATGGGAAGTTGTCCATCATCTGCAGACCACTGATCACCAACAAGTCAGGGTTGAATTGAGGCAGGTGTTCACCAAACTTCTCCAATGAGCTCAGGAGAGGATTATTCTCATCATTATGGAGAATGTATCTATTAGCCCGAGGAGCTTTTAAATTCCCAAAACTTTCATCAGCCTTATATTCTAGAATCATGTGAATATCATCTTTTACTTGTTCGTCTACCTCTGCTCCTACTATTTTTATATCTCTTGGAATGTATGATTTAAGTTTGGAACTCATTTTGCTGGCCAGGAGCACCTTCCAGCCTTCAGAATAAAACCTTTTTGCCATGAGTGGGGCATTACCACCAATAGACCATCTGGAGTCTGGGAGTTTTAAAGCTTTCTCCACTATGTCATCGTACAGCTTACTGTTAGAGACAAATCGCCTGAAAAATACAATACAATAATATTTAATTTTAAGTGAAACTGTTTGTCTTGAAACATTAATAAGGAAGCTTAAAAATGAAGAAAAATCAAAATTAAACAAATTCATAACTTCAGTCAATAACACGTCGCACTTATGTATGAAGCGTAAAACGTGGTCTAATAAAAAATTCATAAGTTTCAACTTACTCGGCCGCGGCCCCATGTTTGAAGAAATATGAAAAACTTTTCAGCAATTCCTCCTTGTCCCTTATTTCGCTGAAATGTTCTGGTTCTCCCGTCAATTCTTTGTGGTTTAGGAGCAGGGTTGCATTAACGAATAAGTCGTAGCAAGCCCCGTACCCGAGCGCGACTCTAGGCTGATAATCTCCGTAACCCACTTGGTTCTGACTTTCGAGGGTTAACAGCTGCTCCCTCATCGGGTGCAGACGCTCATCTCCGATATCATGTTTACGGAAATACACCGCGTATAACACTATACAGAAGGATAAAACAGAACCCAACTTGATCGGGGTACCAGCCATTGCAATATGGTAACGTGTGTGCGTTTCAAAATGGAATGCATGTATGTCTTAATTTGCTAGTGATCCACGTCACCTCATTTTATGGCCTGGTGTTTAGTATATTTATTAGTTTCGCGATAAGAAATATAAGTCGGTCCACTTAATATTACATCGGCGAAGACCTCTCAAGAATGACATGACACTGACATTTTGATTTGAAGTGAGGTGAGGCGAGGAGGGAGAGGAGAGGATACCGCCGTGTTGGCAGCAATGGCGGCTAGATAGACTGACATAAATCGAGCCGTTGGTGACAGCTGGAACTACAATATTTTCAAATGGCAACCAGCACCAGGTTAGAGTAAACCTTGGATCATGTTGCCAACTTCATTCCGAACCTCCTCATTTTTTGGCTCAACTATTTTTTTTGCCAGGCTATACGTTCCGTTCGCATATATATTTGATTGATTGTATCATTTTTATTATTTCTAGATTCAAAGCATAAAAAAATATTACGGGGTTTTCATAACGTCCCTTGCAATTGGCTAAGTAAAGTTTTTGGAAGAAATGTAAATTATATATTTTTTCGATAGTCCTCATCCTAAAGATCAAGAAACGATTTTCATTTCCTCTAATATTTTAGAAGTATTTTTTTTAGTTATTAAGTTGGCATTTGTAAACTTTAATGACCAACAAGCTTGTTGCCTTCGTAATTATGAAAAAGAAAAAAAAACTGTCACTTCTATATCTGTCATTGTCAAATCAAAGTAAACAAAAAGTAAATTAAAGTATGAAACAAAATTTATACCGAACATTCTCCGCGCGTGCCATAGTACCTCTTAGTCGTCTGTGGCGCGTGCGTTATGTCAACAACTCGACATTGGCAAAATACACCTTGCCAACTCAGCAAGGAGTGAAAGCCATAATTTAAACAAAAAAAAAAAATAAAACAAAGTATATTTACACTTATATCGCAAATTGTCTATTACTATAAGGCACTATAATTACTTGGATCTAATATCAAGCCTCTTTAGATAATAAAACTAAAGCTTAGATATAATAATATATATATAGTGATATTTTGCATTTTTTCAACAGCTCTAGTGAGATATTTTATTATATTTAATATACATCTTTTTTGTTTAAGGTAAAATTGATCGTTTTTCAATGCAGTTGAAAACACTCCTGTATTTTTGCTACTTCACTTTGCCTTTGTGCATCGAGAATTCCCACATGCTATGTATTTTTCTGATTGTACAGTCGAGGACAGAAAGATGTTTACACTTTTGGACCTTATTACAATGGAATAAGGTGAAAAAGTGTAAACATCTTTCTGTCCTCGACTGTACCACATTTTTTGCAAAATAAAGATACATATTTGTATTTAACCTTTTAAAACCTTGGAAATTTGTATTTACAACAGATTGCATGAGGTTTAAATTAATTCTTGCTTTTTTGAAATGAAATAAAATTTATTTGTAACAATTGTTATAGGTCAATGTGTATGTCTCATTAATCTGATAGTATTGTGTAAACTAGATAATTAGTAAATAATTAATTAACAATTAGAAACGAGTTGACATTTACGAGTTATCAACTTATTCACACCATCCACGGAAAGACATGTGGCCAGATACTTCAATTGGTTGTACCAAAGACTCCTGTTAGTAGGTATGACATGGTGATAAGAAGAACTACAGTATTCTCAAGTGGCAACCCCCACATTATGCCATTTTTGGGTAAAAAATTATCTTGCCAATTTCACTTCATATAAGTTATAATAAGTTTTTCAGTGATATACACATTTTGTCTATGTATGTCTTGGTGTGTGGGACATGACAGACTGCAGACAAAAGGTAAAAATGACAAGATTCTACTAAATATAATGAAATTAAACTGCAATAAAGAGATGCTATGAGTACAGTCTAGTTCAAAGATATGTAAACAATTTTGCGCCTTATCCCATTTAAATAAAGTGCAAAAGCATGTTCATATTTTTTAACTCAACTGTACATAGGTTCCAATACAATTTACGTTTAAGTATTAAATCTAAATTTAAGATTGAGATTTCTATAGACGTTGACACAACTAAACTGTACTTAACACTAAATTTCTATTCAACATTTTCCTCCAAATGCCCTTAATGAGAACTGACTTAGATAGAACCTATGGTAAACCTTAGAATTTAATCATAAATTGGGTGCTGTAAAAGGGAAACTACCCTATTCTTGGCAACCTAACAGTTATGACATAATAGTTAGGTTATAACATTGTTATTTATTCAATCACTAGGTGCCAATTACTAGTACTTTAGTTGCCAAAAATTAGGGGTCTTACCATTATGTACCATTGATGAAAACATAGTTCATTACAATTCATAACATTGGAAACCTGATCTGCCAAAATCAATGAAGCAAATTCATAAGCAAACCAAAACTTTTTTCCTTAATTACACCGGTGCAGTAACTTAATAAAACTTATTATAAACAAACAAAAGTAGCTTAGAATTAAACTTACAATTCAATAATCAACACTCAGTCTTACATGTTAGGTGCCTACTTACAACTTAATCATCATTAAATCTTATTTTTTTATTTGGTGGCTGACCAATTGCTTTGTAAGGATCATACAGCCCACTTCTGACAAACCGTTTAGCCGCGTCCTTGTTCACCGTCGGCCGTTTATCCCGATCTTTCATTTCCTGCCACTTGACCATAGTCGCTTTAATTCTCTGTAGCTCGTATCTGATTGGGTGTTTCGTTGGATCGACGCCTTGAATTCGCAAGTGGATCCAATGCAGCGAATTAAGGGTGAAAGCGAGGAACAAATCGAGCTCTATCTGTGCGGGAAGCGTCAATTTATCGTAATGTTCCTTTAGCGGCAGCAGCTGATCTAAAACCTCTTGCACTTCCATCAGATTTTCTTTAAGGTTCTCGCAGTTGCCCACAAAATCTTTATCTTTCGATAGTTCTCCGTACTCCAAATTCCAGTCCATTGTGATCGTTTGATGCGCTTGCAACTGGCTTTTACTTTTATGAGAGCAGGCAATTGGGTTTGATTAGAATGATCGCCCCACGTTTTATTTATAATTATAACCTATGTCCCTGATCTGATTGATAAAACGGCGCTCGAATCAAACGAACGAAGAGAAGAGTGACAAGTGAATGAATGAATGAATGAATTTGACAATAATGTACGTATGACATCTATCTATCAAATAAACACGTCGAAATACTATTCAAGACATTGCTTTAAGCGTCACGCGTTTGATGTCCAACTTTAAGTTTAGGCTTGGCATCTCTCTCTAATGCGCGGTGCGAGAGATGGAGAGACTGATCTTTTTAGGGTTCCGTACCAAAATGGTAAAAAAGGAACCCTTATGGTGAGACTTCGTTTGTCTGTCTGTTTGTATGTCAAAAATTTGTGTTAAATTAACACCACTCAAAATAGACCTTATCGCATACAAATTAAAGTACATATATAAAAAGAAATTAAATTTTAATTTTAAAAAACCCCCGGCACTAAAATAAAACTCTAAAAAAGTAAATAAATAATTATGGCCCTTAAAGTTTAATGTAAAAGTTAAGTAATATCTCAAGCGTCGTCACGTCCGACAAAGACATAAACGGGCTCCGACATGGCTCCGAGCACGTATGTACGTCACAGGACGGACTTCGTCACTACAAGATTTCAAGTACTAAAAACTCCCAACAAAATCGCTTTCAAAGCTATGAGCTATAAGTGATAAACGGCTTATCAGATTTTCATCAAACCAAGCTAAGAACACTCGATTAAGTCACCTTTCTAACAAAAAAAAACTAAATCAAAATCGGTCAATCCGATAAGTACGGACTTAAATACGGAGCCATCGGTGCGCGAGTCTAGCCTAGTTACGTTATTTGATTATTTACCCTGGTTGACCTTATTCCTAATATTCAATGTACTCTATGGACCTTATGAACTCCTAACCTATAACACTGTTTTCACACTGACGCCGCGATCCACGAAATCACGGGGAGATGCAAAATTCATACGAAATTTCGCTGTAAAAACAGGGAATAAAGGCCGCGTATAAACCTTGGGGAAGGCCTTTGTCCAGCAGTGGCCGTCTTGCGGCTGATGATGATAAACACGTGATTTATTACTATCTCTGTAATATATAATTCAATTCTATGATGGGATCATTTGGGGACAAATGTCCAACGACACGTCGCCCCAGCAAGTGACCCAACGTTGCCGGACTTCGGTAGACATATCTAGCTGTTGCCAGATGATTGCCTGATGCTGTCTTCGCTAACATGTCGCAGGAAATTTGTCCCCTAGTAGTTTAACTAGTGGCTTAACTCGCCACGGTGAGAAGAGACTAATCGCCTGAGGTCTACGTAGTAGAACTTCCACATGAACGTAAAACTTGAGAGATACTTTGTTCTTATATTTTTAACACGAATTCTTATATTTCTAAGTACGTCTAGAGCCATAGGGCCTTAAAAAAACTAATGGTCAAAGTTATAATCTTTTTATTTCACGGAGAAACACAAAAAATTTCAGTTAATAAAAGTGTACTTGCACATTTCTATTTTAGTAATCATAACTTGTTTAATACATTTCACAATGATTCATAATAGTCCTAATAGCTAACTGACAAACATTAACCAAAGAGAGTGTATCAGTCGTCCAAGTACTCGAAGGGTTCTGGAGGTTCGGGCTCTTTTTCCTCTTCAGTTTTGGGCCCGAAGGCGGCAACTGGCTCTACCAGCGCTTGCTCGCCGTCGCCTGTGTGGTTCAACATCACGATACCGCCAATAACAACGTCCTTCAGGGGCGTAAACCCGGACCCCTCAACTAGGGTGATGTTCTTCAACTGCTGCCGCATTATCCTGGCGGGGTTGCTTAGGATCTCGAAGGTCGGCTCCGGCTCCTTTTTCTCCTTGGTCTCCTTCTCTTCTCCTTCTTTTTCTTCCTTCTTGACCTCCTTGGAGGTACTGGCGTCTTTCTCTGACTTGCCGTGTACCGTGATGTTCGGGTTTGGGGATTTCGTAGACTTTTTTTCTTCTTCGTCGACTTCCATTTTGGAACTGGTCGAAGAGGTGACGCTGGAGGAGGAGCTGTCGCTGCCGTGCGCCCGCCTGCGCGCGCGCGCCGCGGCGATGCTCAGCACGGCGGTGGTCACCCTCTCTCGCTCTTCGCGTTTCTTTTCTTCCAGAGGCGCCGGATAAGCGTATAGAGACGGCTTCGAGTTAGACTTGAGTTCCAACTGAGGCATCTTCAAGTCAGAGTTAAGCGCGATGAGGCAAGTCGGCGTAAAAGCTAGCGACAGGCAATGGGCGAGCGGGAACCAGTACCAATATTGGGTGAACACCAGCATCCCCACAACAGCAAGCATGTTCATGTGACCGGTCCTGTTCTGGAGTGATACCGTCATGTTGCGACCACCGGCATCGATGATGCCTTGGGCTAAGATGGCGCCAAACTTCGCCATCACATCCTCGTGTTTATTTGAGATGACTTGCGCATATAGCTGTCGGAAGTAGGTGACCTTAGGGCAAAGGGTCTCGGTTTGCTGGATGAGTATCATCGCTGAGGCGATCAGGGCGCCCTGTCGGACGAAGTTCACAGGGTCAAATTTGACCATAGGTTCGAGGAGACCGATGGCTTCTCGGTTGCCTGTGCCGGCGCAGGCGATGCCCAGCGCCATGGCGGCGCCGTAGCGGACGTGCGGGTTGTACGACTCCGCTAACAGAGACACGACAGAGGGGCACTGCTCAGGGGTTCGGAAGAGCAGAAAGCCGAGAGCCGTGACAGCGGCGCGGCGGACATCGTCGTTGACGTCTGACACGGCCACGTGCAGCAGCGTGCGGATCGAGTCGTTGTTGCCGGTGCCGCAGTACGCAGTCGCGATCGTGTAGCATCCAGCGCGACGAAGCAATGGATCCTTATCTCTTAAAAGCTGTTGGACCAACGCATCAGCTTCCTCGAGCCTTCCATACATGGTAAAGGATATTCCCACGGCTAGACCGCGCAAAATCTTTTCATGCTGAGTTTCCTGAGCGTAAGCTACCATATCTTCAATTGCGGCGGCGTTCCTGGATCCTAACATGACCATACCCATCGCGATCCCGGCGGCTTCGCCAGTCACGGCGTCGTCTTGGTACAGATTGAACTTCAGCTGCTCATACACGTCTTGCCTGTGGCTGCCCATGGCTGCTAACCCGAGGCCGAGACACCCTCCATGGCGCACCATTTCATTTTGAGCATCTTTTAATTGTGTTAAAAGATAATCAATGATGTTTGCACCGTGGTTAGCATGAATAAGGCCGAGGGCATACAGTCCGCCACCTTCAGAGTATCCTGATGATGGACCTGCTTCTTTAGGCAAGTAAGATTGCATGAGAGCCAAGGATTCGCCCTCATGGCCGCGATGAATGACTCCCAGAGACGCTGTGACCGTCAGCTTGGCCCAATTAGTGGCTCTAGCTAACCATTCAAGGTTGTCTCTCAAGAACTGATCACTGGTAGTTCCTGCATGCATGAAGGCATTAGCTATAACTGTGGCAGTGTGGCAGATTGATACTCTAATTGCATCCTTTGTATTCTTTAAAATTAACATGTCAGCATGGTTTGACCTAATCAAAAACTGTAGTTGTAAGCCTATAGAAACATCACCACCTAAAATAGAAATAAGTTTTTCTACTCTCTTTTGATGTTCTTTCTCCTCATCATTCAAGCTTTCAATGTCTCTAACAGGTTTTTTATCTACTTCAGTAGGTGTGTCAACCTCCATGGCTGATGAGGACTCTGGGAATGGACCTCCTTGTGGCTGTGGCTTTCCTCCAAGAGCGCTAGGTATTGGAGCCGTACTTCTCAAGGCTTGTAATACCCTACCTAAGAACTGTTGTGTAGCTGAGTCATACAAATCAAAGCCTATTTGATACGCCATGAGAACAGATTCTGTGGGGCCATGTGTCAATTTGTCAAGAATTTCTGCTACAGAGAGTGGGTCCTCAAGGAATATGAGACATTGGCACATGTTGACATAATCGGGAATGTTAAGGCCGCGGTAGAGGCCTACGAGGGAGCGGAGGACTGTGCTGCGGAATCCTCTGTTTTGGAGAAGGCTCATTGCTACTTGGAAGGCGTACTGAAGCATGCCTGTAATAAGAAACAATACAATGTTAAAGCAAAATACAAAAATGCAATGTTAAATCGGTTGAAAACCGAACTGATCATAATAATTTTGAATTTTGAAGGAATAAAAGAAACATAAGAGTGGCCAGAAACCAAATCAATAAATAAAGGAGGTTGTAACCACCTTGTTACAACAGGATTATTATTTGAAGGTTTCTGTAACTCCTTTTATCTAATAAAAAAAAAAAACTGTTTACTGCTCTTTCATTGTGCGGTATTTATCTTTTGTAGCTCCATACAAATAGTAACAGTGTTCTGAGCAAAATTTGATAATGACCCGATTCACAACTTATTAAAATCCAATAATTATCTGTTTTTTGTTCTAGTTTCCAAGCTAATTTTTAAGTCAGGGTCCCTCTGAAAATCAGTATGGCACAATGCTGAGTAGGGACCTCTTTCAATGCTGTTTTTTTGTTTTGTTTTGGTTGCCATCTGTGTTTGTACTGTATAAATAAATCACTATAAGTGTTGAAAAAATGTTTCTGTTTCTGTTATCTTTTTCTATTTATAGTGTTTTTTACATAGCTTGGGTACGGTGACAGCTGTCACTCAGCAAATATAGACTATGCAAAAATTTATTGATTTTTTACGATTATCGATTGAGTTCGCAAAGGGAAGGTAATCAATTATATTGCTAACAATTAATATTTTATACATACGTGAAATACTAGGTAAATAAAATACTTGACTATTTAAAACAGTCCTTTTTGGCATTATACCAAAAATAACAACAACAGGTGAACAATTTAATAAAAACAAGAAATAGTAACAAAAACAAGTTACAAAGTAACAGTCAAAAACACCACAAGGCATTAAGAACTCGAAACGAAAACGCACACAAGGCAGACAGAAATTACTGACTGACTGAGTAGATTTATTTGATTCATTGATACTTGACAGATAATATGAGTAAAAACGATTTGACAAGATGGTGGAGGCGATTCGATTAATGAGTGGCATCAAACTCTACTCTCATAGCGTTCCGTTTAACACATTTAATGTTAACATAAGTTAAATTTATTTTTTTTGTTTCATGATGCAAAAAAACAATTTTTAAGTGGGTTGTGTCTATAATTTACAAAATATATAAACCAGGGACCGGCCCGCTACCCTTTCAATGGGTTTTGTATGGGTTTTTCGTAAGGATTTACTTACCAAACCCTCTGCCCGTCAAAACCCTTTAAATGTGCTTTTAAAGCTCTATTTCCAAACGATAGCCCATTCTATTAAGCGCTAACCAATACCCTTACAAAACCCTTTAAAAAATGTTACTAGTGTATATGCAATTTTAGACCTTTTGTAGACTTCATAAAACACACGTTACCTTGCGTCCCTTTCGAAGCAAGTAAACAGCCCATTCAACTAAGCGCTAACCCAATACCCTTATAAAACCCTTATTAGTATACGTTACCGACGGCGTATCGTTTGAAGTTACCGCGCGGAGCGGCAAAAGATCTAATACGGTTCGATTTCCTATGGCACACGTTTGTGATTGGCTCGTACAAAAGGGAAAGCTTTATAATAAGCGCTTAAATCGTTAGGGAAACCCTTTCTTAGGGACATCATGATGAATCAGTTACCAGTTACCTATTTCAAAGGGCTACCCTTATCGTTGGGTTCTTCATTCGATAAGGGAAAGTCAATCATATGGGTTGCCAATTGGAATGGGTGAGCAAATCAAGGGGCTAGCTATATCAAAGGGAAGCCCTTTGAAAGGCTTTTCCCGATGAAAGGGTTGTCCGGTCCCTGATATAAACAGATCACCTGTTGCGATCAATGTTTATATTTTTTTTATATAGGATTGCCTGAAACATCAATTGCATGGAATGAAAAAAAAAACAAATGTCACCGTACCCAAGCTATTTGAAAAATACTATAGGAGAAGCCTATTATTAGGAATTATTATTTCTAAACAGACTTTGTATAATTAACATTAACAAGTCATTGTTAGACTAGTGTTGGATTTCACCAACCACTTAACAGACAAATTAGAGTGTTAACAGCTGTCAAAATGTATGAACTAACAGTCATTTAACATCATATGGTGAAATTGGTACTAGATGTATGAAGTTTGTTGTTAAACAATGACAAACAAGACTAACCTGCAATGTCATCAGACTTCATGACCGACTGCTCAAAGATGTCCATGCGCCGTGTCTCTAGCGCCAAACCCAGGGCCTGCCTATATTGGCCATCGTCAAGGCAGCGCTGGAACATGCGGTTAACGATCGCCTCCAGCCGAGGGTCGATGGTCGTCGCCGCCCCATCCACGAACAAAGTCTTCCTCTTCTGCGTGTAAAAATCAATCGCCTTAGCGATCGTCGTATCCACATACTCATTACGAGCGTTCACATCAAACAAATCCCCCGCACCTAATGCGTACGTCAACGAATCCTCGAACGCTCCCAAGTGATAATACACCTTACTCGCCACCAAAGCCGCTAACTGGTGCTGCGAAAACACTTTATCTTCATGAAGGATTTCAATCTTCTCGATCGACTCGGAGATTTCAGGCCAAAATTCATCGACGATGTTGTCCAACCTTTTCAGTGCGAATTCTTTTACCTCCGGCATCGGCTCGTCGAGCAAGGATATTATCCCCGCAGCGGACGTAATGTTCATCTTGTGTTTTTATTACTTATTTTAAAGCTAAATACTAATATCTTACGGGTTTATTTCAATAAACACTTTCTTTGTGAAATGAGTACGCAATGAATTGACAAATTTCTGGTTCCATGAACAATCGAGGGCTGATAGTGTTGCACTTGTTAAATTTGGATAAATAAAACTTTTTAAGATAACAGGCATATTTAGATTTTATGAACTGAAACTAACTATTTGTACTCAAACATTTATTTAAATGCGTGTAAGCTAGTTTTGAATGGGACAATAAGATGGTTTCTTGGCTTTTTGTTGTTTGTACACCAAAACAGTAGAAAGAAATATTTATATGTAGCAACATCTACTATTTATTCCACAGACAGCATAGAGGTGTTACGTTCGTAAACTATTTACTTCACTTTACTGAGAAATTAAAGTATGTAATTCGCAATTGTTAATTAGTACGTGTATCTTTATTGAGAACCTTATTAAGACCTAAGAAATAGTAAAATAAAATAACATGCCAACTTTAAAATAAAATTTAAAAAGAAATGGCTTTTTAATAATAGCAGCTTAAAAAGCCTAAAGTTGCCTTTAGAATAGGAAAAAGTTTACGAACATGCAGTGAGTTGTCAATTTTCTGTCAGTCAATTCGCGAAAGTTGTCAGGGT
The DNA here is from genome assembly GCA_963241965.1 of Tortrix viridana. Classification (NCBI taxonomy): domain Eukaryota; kingdom Metazoa; phylum Arthropoda; class Insecta; order Lepidoptera; family Tortricidae; genus Tortrix; species Tortrix viridana. Next base: position 10,978,502 of record OY725186.1, read on the forward strand.
TCGTAGTACGTAGTAACATCTGTTCAATAACTCTGTTTTCAAATATTTATACAGAATGTTGGATCTGTTCAGCATCTTTAGCAAAGGAGGAATCGTGCTGTGGTGTTTTCAAAGTACGAGTGAAATATTTTCACCGTCGGTGAATGCGTTAATTCGCAGTGTTATTTTGCAAGTAAGTCATGTGTTACGATTTACCTTGTAGACCTTGATCTTAATCTAATTAATGTATTCGCATACACGTGGATAAGCGAAACGTACACAAGAGCCAACATTTATTGACTTGGGCTTGGATAGTATCAGTGAAAATTACTCAAGTCTTATGGAATACCGACTTTCCGTCATTGGGGAAATACCATATTTTCCTGTTTACCGAGTGCGTAGTTTATTTATCCTTATCTTTTTTTATATTTACGCACGAACATATTAGTCTTTTAAAAGTACTTCGGATATTATAGGTCAAGAAACAAAATAAAAATTTCAATCATGAACATAATTGCTCAATTGTAACTTTGTATCACGTACTGTTACGTATTAATTACGCAAACCGTAGTATAATTTGCCACGTTGGATGGAGTTTTTATGCAGCAGCCCAGATAAGTTGTTTGGCAGGTTTTTATGTACCTATTTAGTGTCATTATTATATTTACAAAATTCAAAAGCTCTGATGATATGGCTATTGGATATATTGGTATGACATAGTCTAACATAATTATATATTTGTGCAGGCTAGGGCTTTTTCAAGTATGCATCAGTCTACAGATAGCTCAAACACTTGAATGTTTAATATGGATTCTTATTTTATTTTACCATGATGAGACAATCATTATGAATATAAATTATATCATTTTTATTCCTTTTACATAAATATTTACATAAATTTATCTGGCAACATATTCCTAATATTCAAATTTCTTTTTCCAGGAGCGTTCCGGCAATTCATCGTTCAACCATAACTCGTTAACTCTGCAATACAAGCTGGATAATGAGTTCGAGCTGGTATTTGTCGTTGCGTACCAGCGCATCCTGCAGCTATCGTATGTGGACAAGTTCCTCAACGATGTGCACTTGGAGTTCCGCGACAAGTACAAGAATGAGCTGCAAGGTGGAAGGCATACGGGGGACTTTGACTTCAAAATGTGCTTTGATGCGGTTTTGAAGGGATGTGAGCAGTGGGGTGAGTAGCTTTTTTCTTTATTATTAAAGTTACGCCTGGCTATTTATATGGCTGTATATTGTTTTGATATTAATGTTTTTTGAATCTGTGAGGACAACCAACACTTAATTTTATTTATATATATGTAATCAATCATGCAACACAAAATGTAGTTGTGAGACTTATATTTGTGTATTGAAAATACTAAACTATGAACATAATTGGGAATATGCTTGAAATATTTTTATCGCATTTCTTAACAAAATATGAAAATACCATAAAAGACATGGCAAAAACTGAAATTAAAATCGGACAAAAATAGATAATATAAGCATTTAAAACTACTAATTAGAGAGATTCGACACCCCTATTATGTGGTTGCCACTTGAGAATATTATAGTTCAACCCATCTTTTCATATCAAAATACCTTTGTCATTGCATCAGTACTGACTGTTATTGAAATAGAAATAGATATAATTTTGTTGACAAACATTAGATACAATACATATAACACAAAAAACAAACAACAAAATAGGTACTTAAAGGTTTACATTTAGCAGAGTATCAAATAGTGTCAAATAGGGTACCACTCAGCATGATGCCGTGACGTGGCGGACCACGACCCACGACGCTGGTTTTCAGTAGTTCCTATTTGAGTGATTTCACGATAGCCAGCGCAATAAAAAACAAGCAAAAAAGAAAAATAAAAAAGAAAAATCATGTGAAAATAAAATACAAAACAAATTAAACACGAACAGCAAAAAACAACATCACACACAATAAGACAGACACAGACACGTAAAAAGATAACAACTTTATAACACCTTAACTTAATATTGCTAGCTGACCGAGGACAAACTTTAGGACATACTGTTAAAATGACTCACTTTGCTAACTTCTTTGTTACTTTACATACATAATAAATTGTCACATGAAAACTACACGAAAAATATGGTATTTATTACTTAATTTTCATTTTGCCTTTCTGGTTAACATTGTTCCAGCTAAATCACAGGCAAAACTCCCTAAGCAAATGAGGACCTTTGAGGATTCTCAGAAGTCCAAGAAGACTGTTGCCTCTATGATTGAGAGGAAAGGAGAAGAGAAGGGAAAGAAATCAGGTACGGTATAAGAACCATTCGAGCCAAAAGTCAATTTTTATTAACCTAGCTAGAGTAGTTAATTTTAAAATTACCAAGCTAGAATTCACTGGTTATAACTAATAAGAAACAGTCTAAGGACCGTATTAGTAAACTCATCTCAACTGTGACGGCTGTCTCAAGACATATAAAAGTGTCAGCTAAGATCAGTGGACGTAGCTTAGGGAAAAGGATCCAACCCACAAAGTAAATGTATTTAAATTTGAATTCTATTGCTGTCAATATTATGTCAAATTCTACAAGTGTGAAATGGTTGAATCGGATCCTTTTCCCTAAGCTACATCCAGTTTACTAATACGGCCATAAGAGTATGAACTTCCTTTGGCCAGCGGCATTGGATTAACTCGCTACTCATTGAACTTTCAGTTAAGATAGTAGAAAGTAAGAGCCTGTCTAACGGGAAGGCCGAGGAGTATCCGGAGGCGGAGGATGACGTCATCGCCGCCAGCCGCGCCAAGCTTGCGCAGAAACTCAGCAAGTCCAAGAAGGAGGTCAAGTGAGTGCTTTATACACGCGGTGCAGGAAATGTATTCGATACAACCGTAGAACTGTCCCAAAGATATGAAGTGCCGGTTTACACGCCACATGACTAAATGTTATTACAGGCCTGTCATTACCATACATCGCACTCGAGGGGGCATTTTGCGGGCACGCCAGTTAGTAAGGCTTACAAAAAAAGTCAATTAATTTACGAGATGTCGGGGAAAAGTATTTATACTTAGTATTTGTAGCTACCTGGTATTTATATGTATTTATAGGTAATATTTAGTACATTAGTACCTATTACAGCTTGGTAATTATAGCCGAACATATATTTAAGATTTACAAAACAGTAAGCCAATGAAAGATGTCCATAAAAATTACTTACCCCCAAATTTTTTTAATTAATTACCCCCAAATATTTTTAGACGAATAAAAAAACACCCAGTATATGTTCCCCCTCTTAACTCCGAAACTTGTGAACCAAAAAATCTGAAAAATTCCTGACGTATAGCTAATTATTGATATAATACGGGAAAAATAAAATGAAGTATTCCAAATTTACAGTTTTTGAGAAATAACTAAAAAACTTTGAAAATTTGTGTTAAATTTAGGCAACTCAAAATAGGCCTTATTGCATACGAATTAAAGTACATAAAAAGGTATATTTTTTAGTACGGAATTAAATACGGAACCCTCGGTGCGCGAGTCCGACTCGCACTTGACCCGTTTTTATGTTTATATTTTAAATTGGATAGTTTACGAATAGTTTTGTCGCAGGAAGTCCCCCAAGAGCCCCCCGGCGGAGAAGGAGCGCGTGAAGAAGCCGCGCGTGTGGGAGCTGGGCGGCGGCGCGCGCGACCTGCCCGCGCTCGACTTCAGCACCGACGCGCCCGGCGAGCGGCTCCTCGCGCCCGACACGCAGGTAAACACCAGGGACCGGACAACCCTTTCATCGGGAAAAGCCTTTCAAAGGGCTTCCCTTTGAAATAGCTAGCCCAGTGGATTTGCTCACCCATTCCAATTGGCAACCCATACGATTGACTTTCCCTTAACGAATGAAGAACCCAACGATAAGGGTAGCTGTCGGTAACGTGTAATACGTGTATACTAATAAGGGTTTTTATAAGGGTATTGGGTTAGCGATTAGTTGAATGGGCTGTCGTTTACTTGCTTCGAACGGGACGCAAGGTAACGTGTGTTTTATGAAGTCTACAAAAGGTCTAAAATTGCGTATATACTAGTAACCTTTATAGAATGGGCTATCGTTTGGAAATAGCGCTTTAAAAGCACATTTAAAGGGTTTTGACGGGCAGAGGGTTTGGTAAGTTAATTCTTACGAAAAACCCATGCAAAACCCATTGAAAGGGATAGCGGGCCGGTCCCTGGTAAACACGTTACACCAGCCGGCTGTCCCGGCGCTGCGGGCCGGGGCGCCGGCGCCGCGCTGTTGATCGCGCGCCTACTAGAGGGCGCCAGGGTACTGATTGCACCCGGGCGCTAAAAGGGCTAGCCCCGGCCCTGGATATCATCCGGACACTCGGCTCTTTAAAAACGAAATAACTTTCATGAAAGAAGCATTTCACATGCTTAATCATCCAATCAACTTAAGCCATGAATAAACCCGACGTCCATTATAGATTTCAGTGATGGCTGGAATTACAAAACAGCCAGTTGATTCTTTGCTGGCAAAACCCCCGCCCCCTTGTCATAAATAGCAAGCATTTATATTTGGTGCTTCCGTAATACCTGAATGTTCCATAATCTGATGATGATATCTGTCCAACAGATGGTGGGTCAGATGGCTGGGGCTATCAAAGACATCGAGGTTGAGTCTGAGGAGAGCAGCAGCGAAGAAGAGTACGAGCAAAACACACCGGTGCCCAAGAAGTCAGGGGGCATGTTCAACATCTTCAAAGGTAACTTTACATTTCATCTTTTAACATTTTGAACGCCATAGACGGCTATGGTCATGGTTGACAGCGTAAAATAGACCTAAGTGTATTTGAGGATGGTTGACATTAGCTAAGGTGTGGTGTCTTATATATCAGACTACGGCGGTCAAAAGGTTAACTCTATCATAGGACGTTTTATTTCGCCGATTTTTCATTTAATTGACAGACGGAAGTTATAATTTTTTGGTGATCGCATGTCTAACCTAACCTCACCTACGTACCCCATACTTAAGATAACCTGAAAATAATAAGGTCTCAGCAGAAATTAGCTTTCGATGAAATGAAATTCGGTGAAACGACACATTCGATGAAAAGTTTACCTGTAAAAAAGTGGATACCCCTTTTCATCACCATATCAAATACAAAAGCCGCCACTCACACGCCAAAGATACTCGAGCCTATTTGCACTGTCAACTGTGACGGATACATCCGTCGTTGGCGTTGAACCTGCGGATATATCCCTCGATGGCGTTGAAAAGATTAAAGGCTTTGTTCATAAACGCACAAACAATAAAGCTGTTTTTAAAATTATCAGCTCTGTAAGCAGGGGTCGTAATCTATGTTTTTTTTAGGATTTAAATATGTATGTTTGGTTCTTTGTTCCCTGGTAGAAGCTGAACAGATGGCCCGATTTAGCCTCCTGACGCCCAACGTCCTACATATAGGACAATTGTTATTTTATTTATCTATTCAACCACTCTTATGCAACTAAAATTTCACAATTTATAAATATATATATATATTGATCCAGACGAACGTTATAAGACTAGTGTGCAGTAACAGCCCAAAAAGACCGAGGCCTGTGCCAGGGCTAATTACATTTTAATAATAGTAATTTCAGAGAGCGATCGGTTTTGATTGAATTGTCAAAATGACTTTCAACTTTTGTTGACTGACATAAGATTCTGTCTCGAACTAGCGAAATTTTGACGTAGGCCTCAGGTTAGACTAACGGAGTGTCGATTCGTCTTAAGGTCTAAAATGGCAGTGATACTTTATAAAAAAAATATATAAATAGACGACAATATGAAATATGCAGCCGATTTTTGAAGCTCGCTTTGCATTATACTTGTAGTTATTAAACGCGTAATTGGCGAAGTCGGTAGGATGTTTTGCAAGCCGGTCTGTCCCCAGGGCTGGTGGGGTCCAAGGCGCTGAGCGCGGAGAGCATGCGGCCCGTGCTGGACAAGATGCGCGACCACCTCATCGCCAAGAACGTGGCCGCCGACATAGCCAACAAGCTGTGCGATTCCGTCGCCAGCAAACTGGAGGGGAAGGTGCGTTTCTGTTAAAATAATTTGTCTAAAACAGGAGTATTTTTTTTCTCTTGAAATGGAATGGTATGGAATACTTGTAGCGTTTCAAATAAATAAATATATACGTAAGTCTTTTTGACAGAATAATAGAGATTTTGTTACATTGCTAACTTGATACCGCTGTAAATCGTCGTTACACATCATCATTATTTGTCGATCGATTATTGATTGCTTGTTCACCGCAGATTGCATTAGTCGACACAGGTCGAAGAATAATTAATCTTTGATCGATCGATTCATGGACGATCTGGTGAGGATCGCGGAAAGCCGATGGATGCGAGTAGCACAAAATCGTCTACCGAGGAGATCCTCGGGGAAGGCCTAGGTCCAGCAGTGGACGTCTTTCGGCTGATATATTATTATGATGACGATGGGCAGGGGCGGATCTACATAAGGGTTTTTTGGGCTACAACCCAGGGCCCCGTGCCCCCATTGAAAACAATAGACGATAATTGTAAAGTAAAAAAATAATAAAATAGCGATTAGTTGACTAATTAGGTCGGCCCCTAAGTAGTATTAGCCCAGGGCCCCACAAATTCACGATCCGCCCCTGATGATGGGCGATTCATGTCATCGAGCGACGATCGATCCATTGATGTAACACACCCTTAGAGAACTTTAAAGTGGAAAATAGAAATTTTCTAATGTAATTTATCCGACAGGTGCTAGGCACGTTCGACAGCGTGGCGAAGACCATCAAGGGGACGCTGAACGAGTCACTGGTACAGATCCTGTCCCCGCGCCGCCGGGTCGACATACTGCGGGACGCCATGCACGCGAGGCAGGAGGGGCGGCCCTACGTCATGGCATTCTGTGGGGTCAGTATTGCTATTGCCGAAAATGTACCTATTATTTTATCGAAACACCTTTCATTTAGCAGAATTTTTATTTCATTGAAAGGCATTTGGCTGCATGAGTTAGTTTTTTGGCAGTCACAATTCTAACCTACGTAATTTATGTTTAATATAACCTGAAAACAACATGGTTCCCGCATTTTCAGCAGAAAATAACTTTCGTTGAAGTGTAATTCGATTAAATTATACGTTCGACGAAGTGAAATTCGATACCAAAACCGATACTTAATAAGCCCTTTCTACGTAAAACACGTTTAGGACTAAACTTAATTTCGAAGTTACATTCACTGTCAATTGGGGATTGCCTAAAAAAAAAACTACTTGTTGTTATTTTTTTATTCGAAAGAATAGACTTTTGTAAGCAAATAAAAAAAATATTAGATTTTTTGGTTGCGTCATATAATTATAAAAAATAAAAACAGTTTATTAAACATCTGTCACTGTTTTTTTTAATTATGTGACGGACTAAGGTTAGTGTCCATCTTAGTCCGTCCCAGATTTAATAAACTGTTTTTATTTTTTATAATTATATGACGCAACCAAAAAATCTGATATTTTTTTTATTTGTTTATAAAAGTCTATTCTTTCGAATAAAAAAATAAAAACAAGTAGTTTTTTTTTTAGGCGATCCCCAATTTGTACACTTATAAAGATTTGTCGGAATGTGGCAACATGATCCACTATAATAACCATCTACGTGCAGCACCTCCAGCGACAAAAAGCGTAACTAGTGTTCCGCATCGCGCTATCGATGTTTCTCCAGTCAAGATATATACAATTTCCAACTTCATCCTGGACTCCGGTCTTCAGGTGTAACACCCGCCTGGACAGAGATCTCTCTATCGTCCTCTGTTGTACAGTCCAGGACAAAAAGATGTATATACTTTTGGACCTTATTACAATGGAATAAGGTGAAAAAGCGTAATATCTTTCTGTCCTCGACTACAGTATGTTTTCGGAGAGGAATGTAACGTAATTGTTGTTCTAGGTGAACGGCGTGGGCAAGTCCACGAACCTGGCCAAGATCTGCTTCTGGCTGATCGAGAACGGCATGTCGGCGCTGATCGCGGCGGGCGACACGTTCCGCGCCGGCGCCGTGGAGCAGCTGCGCACGCACACGCGCCACCTCAACGCGCTGCACCCGCCCGGCGCGCGCGGCCGGACCATGGTGCAGCTCTACGAGAAGGGATACGGTCAGTATTTCTTGTCCGATTGTTCCAATCCCCATATAATTATCTGAAGCCCAAAGTTATCGCTTTCCTTTTTTTGTCGTTATCTGAAAATTGAAAAATCATATTCATATTCATTTATATCATTATGCAGGATACTAGGTCTCTATCGGTATATGAGTCATTAACAAAAAAAATAAACGTTAATCTTCTTCCATTGTTTGAGGAAAGTTAACCGTACAATCAATCATATGGCTCACAATAATTCTCTTATTATGTCAGCATTGTGTTTTGTTAGTGTCCGTATTTAAATAAATAAATAAATATGCTTATCTTTAATAATTAAAGCCTTAACGTAACGTAACGTAAAGTTTTTTTAGTAATCACCCATAAACCTTTAATTTAATTTTTATTTATGTAATTTACTTATATCATGACGTCATGTTTGACCTCCTATACATGTCATGGTAAATGAATAAATAAATAAAATCTTATTTTTCTTAAAAATTAAAATAAGTAAATTACTCACTAAGGGCTCCCGATTGCCCATCATTAGAAACCTCCAATCACGTGACCTTAAATCGTAGTTAACATCCCTTTCATCCAAACAGGCAAAGACGCCGCCGGCATCGCAATGGAGGCCATCCGCTACGCCACCGAGACAAAGATAGATGTTGTCCTTATCGACACCGCCGGGAGGATGCAGGACAACGAACCCCTGATGAGAGCTCTAGCCAAGCTCATCAAGGTCAACCAGCCAGACACAGTTCTCTTCGTGGGAGAAGCGTTGGTCGGCAACGAAGCCGTCGACCAGCTGGTGAAGTTCAACCAAGCCCTGGCCGACCATAGTTCAACCAGCAACCCGCACACTATCGACGGGATCGTCCTCACAAAGTTTGACACCATTGATGACAAAGTTGGTGCCGCCATCTCTATGACCTATATTACGGGGCAGCCGATCGTTTTCGTGGGTACAGGACAGACTTATACGGATTTGAAGGCGTTGAACGCTAACGCGGTGGTGCATGCGCTCATGAAGTAGTCACAATGTTTGTTGGGTTGTCACAGGGAGGTCGGCTGCTTTAAAAATAGGTTTTCTTGTTAAGGGGAGTAATGGCGCCATTACATATGTGTAAGGAAAATTCATACCATTGTTTAATATTACTAGTGGCTCTGTGAGCTGTACATCTCGCGACAAACTTAACTTTGCCGTTGGAAAACTGTTATCCCCATACATCGACATAGGTCGCGGTCAGTTGAACAACCGCAAATAAGTTTGTAATCGCAAAGACCCCGCCGTATTGAAAAATTTCGAAAAACTAAATCGACAAAGAAATTCCATAATAATTATCGAACCTGCTCACAAAATTTCACGAGAATCGGTTGAGAAATGCGACCTGTAGAGGAACAGCCGGACATCCGGACGTATGATAGCATTTTTGCCCAAGCTGAAACGGAGACGCTTCGCGCTCGCTCGGTCAATAAACGTGAAAGTTTGTTTGGACGTTTGTGTTCCTATTATGCCTAAATGGCTGAACAGATTTAGATGACATTTGACATAGTTCTAATCCTAGATTGACAGAGGTTACATTTTATACAGAAAAATTTGATCGTTCCGGAAGAAAAAGCACTCGGAGTTGCGGGCAAAAGCTAGTAAGTTATAAATTAAAAACAAATTTGAGTTACCTACCTAGCGTGATACAGTTACAGTACATTCAAGGATAAATATAGTAGTGGAAAAAGTTGTGCAAAATATGCCTAGGCGTTCTGAATCTATTGAAAAATAAAGTGGTGTGGATATATTATTGTTTGGCCAGAGCCATATTTATGCCGTTGACTGTATAATTTCACCCATATTTTTTTTTACGTTTGCACAGATCTGTAAGTTATAACTGTACCTTTTTTTGAGTGCCTAACGTGATATTCGTCTCTTTACATACAAAGTTTGTTGGATTTTATTCCCCAAGCAGTCCCCTGTCTGTGACACACTGAGTACAGTTTAGTTTTCTTTATTTTAACTTTAATTTTATCGTATAAAATAATATTTGTTGCATACGACTCGTGTACCTATTATTATGTAATTATGAATTACGCCATGGTAAAGGTTTTAACTATTATAATGTACGTTAAAATAAAATGATTGTTTATTCAGATTCAATGTTTATTTTCTTATCATTTTTCAGTACAGTAGTTTGTTCTGTTTAAGAAATTGTGTTCTTGTTTAGATTATAATCATGTTAAACTGTTGAAATTATAGGAATATTAGTATTCTTTTGGAAGTATAAATTAATTAAATTCAAATGGCTAAGACAGGCAGCTTCATCAATATGTTATGAGTAAAAATATGCGCATATAACTCACATGTTTTCTCGAAAAATATCATCGCCCTGGGCTCTATATTCGAGACTTCGAGTACGTCTTGTCGGTATTGTAATCATTCAATATATTTCTCAATATATGTATCATATTTCTTCCTTTTTGTCAGGAAGATAAAGACAAGATATGATTTACGATTGGAAACCAATCATTGACCAAATCGCAGACATCGAAATAACTTGATCAAACAACAATAAAATAGTCAGAAATTTAACGTTGCTTTTTAATTAACTAATATTGGAAATGGGTGAAACTTATTCGTCTTTTTTAAAACGCACCATCGAGTTTTAAAAGTTTTCTTAATTTATGGAGAGCCGCAGTTGCAATTCTGGAGCAAAAACTGATTTAAGTTTTTGTATTTTGTATTTGCTTAAGAATCAATATGATTAACATTTATGTTTTTTCCTTAAATTAAAGTATTCACCGTTAATATGTATCTAAAAGAAATGCGTTTTATGGAAGATTTAAATTAACGCTAGATAAAACGTAAGCTATGAAACGTTTTCAGTCTAGACTAAATGCACCTGTCCACCAATATCGATATCATATTGATCTGGCATATGCTATCTAGCTAATTACTTCTATGAAGTTGCTGTTTATGCCCGAAGAGCAAACTGACCAAAAATAGGAGCCCCGCCAAGCGGGGCTCTGACGTTGCCAACTGTAAATTACTGAACCCACCTCGGCGGCACTAGGTGCATTAAGTCTACTAAATGACGTTTTCACATATAATTGCGGAGTTAGGAGTATTTTTGTGAGTGCCTTGCCCTATTCACTGCGATAAGTGTAAGCTCCTTGACCCCATCACTGCCCGTTGCCTTTTTGGCATTTAGATATATAAAAATGCTTTTGTAGAAAATGTACATAATATATTTATATCGACACAGTATAAAAATGTACTTACAATTAAAAGTCATATCGTAAATTCCACCGTTTTCAATCTGCTGCTATTCGATTTTACTGTTAATACTTATTTAGTTCGACTACTGTCCGGTGAAGTACAAAATATATTCATTCCTGTTTGTATCGTTTACTTTGAATTATATTCAATAACTATTGATCCTATGAAGAATAAAGTTACGATTTTTATAAAAATGCAATTTGATTACACCCCATTACAAGTACCTATAGGTACGAGTAATATAGTTTAGATCCTAATTGGTCCTAATAACGACTGAAATGAAACTGAACGTGTATTGACATACAACATTTAGAAGCCATGACTGGGACGTTTCATTAAAAGTTCCAAAAACATGTCTATAGTCATATTCAGACTATAGTCATATTAAACTAGGATAAAGTATCTATACACATATTTGGAACTTTTAATGCTAGTAAATTTTGCACCTGACTGTTACTAATGTCTATTGTATTTTCTGACGAATTCTGCTCGTCCTGTTGACTACTATTTCGACCCACCTAAAAAAAAAGATAAAAGATATTTATTCAGTAAGTAGGCCGCACGGGCACTTACACGTCAAAATCTACCAGCGCTTCCCAAGAGGAGACCACTGCTGAGAAGAAGCGCCGCAAGAAACTCAACAGTTAGTCATTTTTTAAATAAAAAATTACAATGATGCAACTTATTCTAGCACTTATTTGATGCTCATTTATACTATCTTGCATTAATCATTATTCTAATTTTTTCAACTGCCTTCAACCCTTATCTTCGCCTACCTGTGTCCTCATCCCTGACCTTGTATTCCAGGATCTCCCGAACATAGCCACCAATTTACCACCATTAGGTCAGACCGGCCAGGACCTTGGCCAGCTAATTAAAGCTCTACATAACCTAATTAATTTTATAACGCGTTTCACCTACCTATTACCAGCATCCTGATTAAAGCCGAATGTTGTCCATTTCGCTGGATATTCTGCTGGCCGGACCACGCTAGCGAAGATGGAGTTTGTAAATAAATTAAAGGAGAATATATTACATTTTAAACTGGATTTGTGCTGTTTCGTGGCGCGGGTGCGGCTGGGGCTGCTGCTGTTTGGATATTACAATGTTATTTATAGTGTAAGTACTCATATACCCACTAATATTACAAACCCGACCCGCCCGCTGCTTCGCTCCGGGTAATATTATATACATAAACCTTCCGTGAAAATGTATCTAACTGATCAAAATCCGTTCCGTGGTTTAGGAGGATTCGAGTTAGCGGATAAAGCGATTTTATTTTATAATATTCGAATCTAAGTCGCGAGCTTTAGCCCGTTAGTATTTTACAACATGACATATTTGTTTGTTGTGACAAAGTTGAGATTTTGTATCCTATAGAAATTTTTACCGCGCACACAGATCAATAATATAATTTGTAAAAAAAAATATTTTCCTACCTACTTCCCATACATATAAAGCAAAGGTAAACATATTTTTTATCTTATAACATCGAATGATGTATCATTGTATAGGTCTTAAAAAACATATGTACTTATGTAATTATCAATTTTTAGATTAGGGGCACCGTTAAGGAAATATTGAACTCAAAAAGTGTCATTTTCGCTAAAGTTGCGTGTACAGACAAAACTACAAGTACTAAAAATCTGGAAAAATATATTTAATTAAAGTAAATATAACGAATTTAAAACGAAAACTATCACGAATAGGTAGAGTTTATTGGTTCTTGAGTTACAGACGACTAAAATGTTTATACCTACCGAAAATCGGCTAAGATAACTTTGAATGATAAATAAAGTTGTAATATTTATGTTTTTATTGTATTTGTAGTATTGGCAACGGAACCCGACAAAGAGCATGACCCGACACGCTCTTGTCCGGTTTTTTCTTCTGTAGTTGTAATCGGCTCATTAACTGCCGCACTCAGAGACGTCAATTAATTTTAAGTTTCATTAAAGTTGCTGCGTCTTATTCTATTGCTATAGCAAAGAAAGTGACAGCAGCAACTTTAATGAATGACACTTAAATATTAATTGACATCTCTGAGTGCGGCAGTAAGACAATAATCTATCAAAATCAAACTCGGTAGATCTTCGTATAGTAGATACCTACAACGGAGATCCTATGACTATTTTCAAGGTCCATTAGACCAGCTCTTATGCACAAATATAAGCAATAGCATCCGCCACGCTCACGCTAATGTATTAGAAAGTGACAGATGTTTAATCCACATAAATAGACAAAACCATAATTAGGCTTTAGGCTTAGTGTGGGTGATTATTGTGGGTCCATATTGGGTTGCATACATATTGTTAGTCATTGTGTTTTAAGTCATATTTTTCGCAAATCATAATGCATTTTTTTCACGACATCGTTATTTTTCCAGGATTTTTATTAAAGTAACCTAACCTTACCTAACTAATCTACACGATGGATGTTTATTAAATCCTGTAATTTCAACCTGAAAAAGTGTATGACTAAAAAATTATGACTAACATTACATTATGGCAAACAATGTAGGTACAGTTCGCCATCAAATATATCTGTACATATCAGAGTGGTCAAAAATATCTGAACATGCACTCTAACGCCTTGACAATAGAGTCGTGTTCAGATATTTGTGACCACCTTGCTTGCTGCAATATATATGATGGCGACTGTACAAGTTATTAACCTTCTATCCTACCAGATGGTGGCGCTGATTGCAGTGGCGTCAGGCAGCTTCCCTCCACTGTACACGCTGGTCCAGCAGAAGATCATGGACGGGGAGTCCGTCAAGTCTTCCGGAGCCGTCGCGTGCTGTGCCGAGTTGGCTATCAGTGTGCTGCTTCTCATCGGGGTCTACCGGGTACGGTCCAGTCTATTATTTCTATTATTACCATGTTAGTCGAACTCACATTCACGGGGAAAAATATGTACCTACATATCTAAATTATAATAAAATACGGACGTATCTACGTATATGAGATAAAATTTGACAGGTGCTGGGAAAAGCATCTATTCCATATTCTTACGTAAGACCGCTTAGTGTTTAAAATTAAAGTATCGTCCCGACTTTTGTTACCTTCTATTACTAAGCGACTATAGGGATTTTCAGATTTTTATAGCGATTTGATCAAGACGAGACGGGACGGCGCAGTAGGTATAAGTACAGTCAAGGTCATAAATATGTATACACTTTAGTGCCTTGTCACTTTAATCGCTGACATTCATATATGGCAGTTTAAACATGACATTAAATAGACAAGGTACTAAAGTGTATACATATTTATGACCTCGACTGTACTTACTTAGTGGTGGTGGGCCATTGCAATCAGTGGCACCTCTGGAATTTAATTTCCATAAAGCTAACCTAATAAACTAAGCTAATGTCGTTAACCAGCAATGTAATTACCGTTGACTGTATCATCAGAAAAAAAATATCTCATCTACGCAATTTGTTTTGTTTGTCTGTGTCCAGAAAGACGTCACTCTGCTGAGATACTACACGAAGTTGGGGCTGGGCATGGTGGCAGGCTCGTTGCTGGTCTACGCGATGGTGCTGGGCGTCCTCGACATGCTCACTACCCTTTTCGTCGGCGTTAGCTTGAGTAAGTGATAATCTAGAAACAAATCCTCCCATCCTCCACTGCCACAGGGCTCCTCTATTGCATGCCTCTCAGGCCGATCTGCTTTTCTCCTCTGGTTTCTATACCAAGTATGGATCACAATTCATACCACACTTAGTTTGCCAATTTACGTGTTCAAGTCCCGTCTACTCCAACAGTTGTCAGTCCTACTAACAGCTATTGTATCGGTAACTTTGGCTTCAACAAAATTACTTCGTTTAATAGATGGAACGGGTCATTCTCATGAGTGTTTCAGCCGCAGTCACAACCGTGGTGGCATTATTGGCGGCTTCGGGTTTCCCTGTAAATTCGAATGTCATTTGCGGCTATTCTGTAGAATTCAGAGCCGCCGCTTACAATTCTTATCAATAGTATTTCCTTAGAAACTCGACAATTTGTGACGGACGGTTAAAACGATATGAGAATTACCCAGATACTAAAAAGACTCTGCTGAGATAATACACAAAGTTGGGTACTTGGGGCCGGGCGTGGGTGCTATGTCGCTGCTGGTCTAGTTACCCTTCACGTGGGAGGCCATTTAGTCAACGTTGTACCTATTCCCTTGACTTGTAACATTAGTGGCAAAATTATGGTTGTTTTTTTTTTATAAATTACAACTCTCCTATTTTGTTTACAGTGTACCAACTCTACCTCATCATCCTAGTACGAAGTTTTATGGTTGAGATCAAGGAGAAGGCTTCAGCAATGAACGGCTATACAGTAAACCTGCGATTAAACGACATCGAAGCGAATAACATCGAAGAAAAGGAAAAGTACACCGTTTCTATAGAACCAGAAGTAATTAATAAAACTGAGATTATTCCTAAACTAGTTAAAGAAAATATTTCTAAGCCCGAGATAAACATTTTAAATACAGAGAACGAAAAGACTAAAGTTACTATAGAACAAGAGGCAAATAATAAAACTGAAACCAAACCTAAGCCAATTGATAAGAATGTATCTAATCCTGAGACAAGCGTTTCAAATAAAGAAGATACAGCAAAAGTAAGCACAACTAGGTCACCATTAGTGACACATTACCCTTATAAATTTGTTGCCATTAAAATACCAAAGACAACAACTATTTCAGAAGAGAAAGAGGTTGAGGTTCCTAAAGAAGAAACCGTGAAAGAAAGTGCCAATACTGAAAGTACGGAGAAAGGGACAAAAAAGGGAAAGACTGACGAAGTGAAAGATGCTGCGACAAAGGAAGAAACCACCGACGAAGAAATAATTAAGAGTATTATAAAACCACCGAAGAGGTCAATATTCGGTAGAAAGAAGAAGCCAATAGAAAGTAAAGTAGATGTCGATGAATCAAAACAATCGTAGCGATTAACAATATCTTTGTAAAAAATAGATCTTTTTGAGGTTATTCATAATGTCTAGAAATACGCTCACGAAGTGGATTTTGATTTGAAATAAATAATTTATTTATGAAATTAGATTTCTTTATTTTACACATCTAATGTTAGTTTTAGAACAGGGTCTATTCACGCAGCAGACGCTTAGTTTGTTCGGTCGAACTTCGCTATGGAACTATGTTCAAATGAGTAATCATTTGATTCGAATCTAAGAGTTCCATAGTGACCTAGAATTAATCCATTTGGTTGACTTGACTGTAGGTTCACCTTCACAGTCGAGTCGCCAATTTCTATTCTTTCCCCGGTTAGATTTCGTCTATTCAATTGACCTTGAATTCAGTCATTATCCAATTAAATTGCCTACTGTCTTGACAGATTTTGAGTTAAGTTATTTATGGAACGGCTAACGGGTACAAACTTTCGGTCGCGCAGCCAAGCAGTTTGCCTGATCAAAGCCCTACTCGCAGATGCCGTTCTAGAATTTCATTTAGGAGAGCAATTTCCTTCGAGCTACAAGTATTATAATAATTGTGTCTGTGTCGAACAATTTTTTTTATTTTAGAGGGGAGGGAGGCCTTTGCCCTCCTCCACCTCTATGGAGCCAACACTGCGTTAGCGCCACCACCTTGATTTCACCACGTGATCCCAGCGCATGTAGGTCAATTTAGCGAATTTAGCGAAGTGTATAATGAAATAAATGAACAATCAAATTGGAAGTCACTTTATTCTAATTACAATGCCTCAATCTTACACACGAAGACTTATGGAAGAAGAAAGAAGAAGAAAAACATTTATTCGTGACAAATATCAGCAAAGGACAGAAAAATACACACAGAAAGAATGTAGTCAGGAAATGGTCCCAACTCAGCGTAATGCCGGCATTAAAGTCGGCGCTGGTCTTCCGTTGGAACCATCAGGTGAAACCACGGAAGGTTACACACACATAATTTTGACAGGTACATAAAACATAAATTACAAAACAAGGAGGAAAAAAAAAACAATAAGAAAGAGAAACGAAAAAAAAAATGGTATGGTACAGCAAAATGACCGTAAGGCCACATGCCTTGATTGTTCAGATCACAGCCTGACGATGACCGTGTCACTTAGCTTAACTAGAATGTATCACCTACATCGGATAATGCTTGTCATTAACCCGTTTTAATTAAACACATCCTAATTATCTGAAGCAGTACATTTTTATTCAGTTCGTTAGCTAGTGCGGCGCGGGGCGGTGTAAAATGGAAAGGCTAGGGGATTATGTGAAACGAAGTGTTTTAGACTATAAGTTAAATCTGTGCTGTTATCTGGCCAATGTGCGGGTAGGAGTTCTAGGATTCGCGATCCTGAATGCCATAGTATGCGTGAGTATTCTTTTTTTTTTATTTTTTTTTATTAAGAACTAAGTATATTTTAGGGTTTGTAGAGTATTACCTTGTTTGATTTACCCAGTAGGGTTTTTGAACAAGTACATTTCTAGACATTATACAATATATTTTTAGAGAATTTTAATATTAATATTAAAAAAAAACCGCTTAGTGTAGGGTTCCGTCGCTATTACTACAAAACAAACAAACACTAACAACAATCTCCAAAAAAAAAACATAAATGTTAGCTAATGACACTTTTTTCGCTACTCTAGCGAAAATGTAAATTTTTGGATGAATTTTTTTTTTCAAGATTTTACCATGTCGGCGTAATTTAAATGTATAACTATGCCAAATTACAGCTTTGTAGTACCAAGAGTCCCTGAGTTACACCGCGGACAAACGGACGGACATGGCGAAACTATAACGCCGGTAGCACACCTCCGCCGCGGAACTGTAGTAGCGAAACTCTGGCAACGAAATAAAGTTCAATTTCGTATTAAATATCACGATTCCGCCACAGTTTCGCGGTTTCGCGGCGGAGGCGTGCTACCGGCATGAGGGTTCCTAGTTGACTACGGAACTTACAACGGAATTTACACGTAAAGTTTTCGGCTGTATCATTTAACCAACCTTAATTACCTACCTAATCTTAAGCTTCTCTTACATTTAGTAGAAAATTTAAAATAAATATTGATAGAGATTAATTTTAATAATTATACGAATCCGGTTCGAAGGACCACAGCAAGTTGCAGGGCGTGTTCACACTAGCGTTTTTGCCGGCGGTTTCTCGGCGGAGCGGGAACGCGGCGTGGACGCGGCGGTATAACTGAGCCTGTAGATTTAATAAAATTACATAATGGTGGGTAGGAAAAAACTAAAGAAACAACACTGCTGCACGTAATAGTCACTTTGGAATGAGCGGGAACGCCATGCCGGATCCTCTCAAAATCTGCGGTATCTTTTTTTTTCTTATCCGTTTTAATCGCCTTGTCAGTAAAACAGCTAGAAGTATGTCCTCGTCGGACTCCATTTTGTAATTAACATCAACGTACTTAGCTTGATCGCCGTGTCCACGCGGCGTCACCGCGGCGGCACGCTGGCGGCAAATAACCGCAAAGATATCGCAGCGTGCACGCCGCGTTCCCGCTCCGCCAATAAACCGCCGGCAAAAACGCTAGTGTGAACACGAATAGTAGTAGTAGTAGTTTAAGAATACTTACTAGATTATATCGATAGAAGGGAAATAAATCAGGATCAATCTAGGGAAAACTTTTCCCGGAGCTTTTATAATTTTGTAGAAACTGGAAAATGTTGAGACCTTACGATTATCCAATCACATATTAATAATCGTACAATTTGTAGGACATACATATTTTTATGGACCTGCGTGACCCACTCATTCGTGAGGTCACGTTGACGCTGAACCGAAAGTTGGGAGTTGTGAGTAGAGTGATTAAAATTAACAAATTAGGTAATCCCTACTAATCTCTACTAATATTGTAAATGTGACGTTCTCAATATAAAGGGACGTTATGGAGGCAGGCAGTTACGCTCTTCTTATTCTTGTAACTATACGAACACTATGGTAACAGTTCTAAAAACGGCGTAACCGTCTGCCTCCATAAGGTCCCTTTATATTGAGAACGTCACAAATGCGAAAGTAACTCTGTCTGTCTGTTATCTTTTCACGCTTAAACCGCTGAACCGATTTAGATAAAACATGGTATGGAGATAGTTTGAGTTCCGGGAAAGGACATAGGACACTTTATCCCGGAAATCATACCTTAAGGGGGTGGAAATTTGTATGGGGAATCAATCATTTCTTAAGTAAAGTATATACAATTTAGTATGGAGATTCGAGATAGTGAGTCCCGGGGAAGGACATAGGATACTTTTTATTCCGGACAATTGGAGTTCCCGAGGGAGCAGCGATAAAGACTTCTACGCGGACGGAGTCGAGGGCAAAATCTAGTTAATTATATATGTATTTACAGAACATAGTAAAGTTTATAAGCTCTTTATGTCAAGAAAGGTCTCGCATAATATGCTACCGTGCAGTGATATCATTAATATATGCTCACCGGTTCCAGTGCATCATACTCGTGACTCTGGCCGAAGGGGGATTCGAACCCCTTCTTCTGCAGGCCCTGAACGGGATGGCTGGGGACGCGCCGCCGAACTTCGTCCCCACCTGCATCATCGCCTACGCCGTAGACCTCTCGTCGAGCGTGCTCCTACTCTGCGCTATTATGCGGGTACGTAGTCAACATCAAAAGTAGTACGTCACGGAAAATTATAAAAAAATAGTTTTTGAAATGGGCAGATTGAGTTCTTTCATATGACACCACACCTGCTATTAATCAAATAAATTTTATTTTTCAACCCCCCATTCTAGACCCGTTTTCAATTATTTATATAACTAATTTCATTTTTTTTTTACTAAAAACAGATGCGGGCAAGCAAGTTATACAACTATGCCAAATTTCAAGTTGATAGCTTGTTTAGTTGCTGAGAATAACTGCTGTGACATACAGACAGACAAACAACAAAGTCTCACCATAAGGGTTCCTTTTTTACCATTTTGGTGACGGAACCCTAAAAACCATGGAAATAACGTTAAACGAGTTCTACGCGGAAAGTCGCGGGTAAAAAGATTAGTCCCTTGTTCTGCTTCTAAATAAACATATTTTCTTCTGCTAAAACATTTCGTTTGCAGGAGGACCTGAAACTACTTCGGATGTACTTGTACTACGCCTTCGGAGTTCTGCTACTGGCGGTAATGGTGTACTCCATAGTCTTCCTCTCTCTGTCGCTCGGTGTGGAGTTCTTCATAATAGCAAGCATAGGTAATTTCAAACCAGCTGTCCGTTACCAATACATATCCAGGCCGCTGATAAAATAAGCTTATGTCAAATTTAAAATTTGAGTCATTTTGTAGGTACATGGCAAATGTCATTTTACTCAACTGAGCGGCTAGCACATCTTGTAATTTCTCGCTTGTCGCTCGGTACATCTCTATCGTTACAGACGAGTTAGAAAGAGAGATCCGAGCGACAAACAACGACTGAGAGACCACTTGTGCTAGCGGTCCTGGGAAGCTTATCGGACATTAACTGTTCTTAGATACTATAGTATCCAAAGTAATGCAGCTGGTAAAATATCAACAGTGTTTTATTGACACAGCAAAGGGTTCAAAGTTAAACAATTTCTAATTACACTGCCGAACTCCTTTGCAAGCTAGATTGCCAAGTGGGTGAGGCGGTTTTGGTTATACCGCGCCCGCGAATAGTGCGAAGGATTTTAATTATTGCCTTGAATCATTATCCTTATTTATAATGAAAATGTTGGAAATTTAGTTAAACATAGAGTGAAATTGATACTTATTACGCTATTACGGAAGAGGTTATTAAAATTTACCATAGACAATGTTACTCGTTGATGCCAAGCGCAAGCGCAAGCGAACACATTACCCTCCTTCGACCACAGATTATAAGGGTATGTCTTCCTTCGGCAGATAGGTAAAGATTGAAATAAAGACAAAACCTACAGGATATAGGTTTTATTTATATAAAATTGTACGTAATTTTAGGAGAAAATACGGCGACGAATGTCATAGTTCGCTACAAGATAGAGCTAGGTACATCAATTATATAGAACACATACCCTTATAATCTGTGATATAGAAGATGCAACCAAGAACGTCGCTACTACATGCATGACTAAATAGTTCGCATATCACATCAGCAGGGTAAAAGATTATGGCGAAAAATGCAAACACATCTAAGTATTGACGATTTCATAGATTTCTTATCTAAATATATTTGTTCCAGGTTACCAATGCTACTTAATCCTGTTAGTACGAAGCGCGATGGTGGAGATTAAGCAAAGCTTAATAAAAAATGGCTACGTCGTCAACTTAAAAAAAAACTACGGAGCTCCCGGGCCTCTGACAGAAAAATACAGCGTAGTCATTGAAACAGACGGTCACAAACCTCCTGTGACATCGTTAGTAAGAAAAGTGGCTACGGACGAAGTGATTACGGATATTGTGCCTAAAGCAGGTAGAGAAGCACTGTTGAAACATTTGGCTGCAAGGAATGATATAGAAAAAGCAAGGTCTGCTGAAGAGACAACTTCATTGAATGTAGCTAAAGAGGTTACTACGGAAGTAACTCCAAAGGAGGCAGCTACAGAACCGATTACTAAAGTACCGGCTAAAGAAATAGTAACTAATGATGTACCGACAAATGATGTAACGACCAAAAGTGTTGCGGATAAAGATAAAGCGACTAAAGAAGTGAACGAGAAAGAAGGAAAAGAAGCCAAAAAAGATACGAAGAAACCGACACGTAGTTTCTTTGGTAGGAAAGAAAAGGTCAAAATAGAAGACAGCAAGGCGAAATTAGAAAAAGTTGAAGCAAGAAAAAATTGAATGCATTTATATTTGAAGTCAGTTCCATGCGAAATATTTTAAGAGGATTGTATAGCCAGGCCATTCACTTAAGATCACATAAGTTGAAATATACCGTTGATATTTTGAGTTTGTTTGTAATTTATATTAATATACTTCCTACTATTCGCTTGTTTTCTTTTAATTTAACAATAGGGAGTATGCAGTTTTTTTTTTTGCTTTTTAATAAAAAGTCATTCATGGTTTGTAGATAAAAAATATTTTTCGAATGACTATAAAAATAACCATTAAAGATTGGTTTCTATCTCTTTCTAGCAAAACAGAATTTAACATGGAGTTTATATGGCCGTAGTGCATGCTGACGTCCTGGGACTGAAACCGCTTAGCATTAAAAGGGTTTTCGATAGGGTATTTGATAGAATTGTTTTTACAAACCCGAAGAATGCGCTAAGCCTATCGTCGACTTAGTCCAATGAAAGAGAAACTAAACGATACAGTTAATTCGACCAAGCACTAACCCAATCCCGATAGATAGATGAGACTTTTTAACAGATCCCCCTTTTTAAATTGCTTTTTAATCATTAACGGTTTAAAGCTGCTTTAATCTTTACGCGCAAGTGATTCGATTTTAAACCTTATCAACGGCATGCCAAATACAAAAGTCGTCACGTCAAAACCAGACCCAATTTCAACCTTACGTCATAGAAACTAAGGGTGATTTTTCGTTGTCAACCGTGACAGATATATCCGTCGGCGTTGAAGGTTAAAAACAAAATAAGGTAGGTAAGTAAAACACGTGTGTGAATACAAAAATAATTATAATTGTCAATTTGACGGTTCTAAATTATTACAAAACAACTGTATCAACACAAAATAAAAATACATTTATAACAAACTAGAAACAAACAAAAACATTCAGACCGTAACACTTACTTTAATCGTTGGTAAAGGCGTTGTGGTGGCACGAGGAGCATTTCCGCTTTAGGGAACTACCCCGTTGGAATATTTAATATATTGGAAACATAGCAATTCCTAATCACTATTTGGCACAGATTTGGAGGATGTCAGAAAAGATTGATTTTGGTTTTCTTTTTTATTGAACATTTATATACTTTTATGTATTTTCCTGTCAAAATGAGGGACATTAAATAACATTTTATCGAAGAAAAAAGTGTTATTTTTATTTTACATGTGGTACAAAGTTGCGAATTTTTTTTTTTTCAAGTCATAAAAAATAAAAATAACACTTTTCGTCGATCAATTTGACAAACATTAGGTAAATTTATATGTAGATATACAATATTTTTTTATATTATATATAATAGGATTTTTTTAGATATGCGTGACATTTTTTTTAAATAAGCTTCCAGTTTTTCTAAATAGAAAAGAGCCAAAACGAAATTATAACTGACAGTTACTTTATATTATATCTGACATAAAAATATTTTTTTTTTTAAATTACCAATCGCACCAACTATACTCTAATGACCTCCTCGCAGCAAATCCAAATTTATGCGAAATATAATCAGCAAACATAAATATAACGAATTATATTGACTATTTAGTATACTGCTATTAAAATATTTTTAGTCAGATCAAAAATATACCAACATGAATTTTAGCTTAAATAGGTATGTTTTACCGGATTAGACCGGGATATAATATAATGGCTCATTCTTCGAGCGTTTCAACCGCCCTCATTCCCGTGGCTGCATTAATGTCAAAATTCCTGTAGCTTTAGAAGCATTTTCAGTTAAATTTTGTAAAGGCCAGGGCGCTCTACAATAACCGAAAATAGCATCCAAAGCTACAGGAATTTCGACATTAATGCGTCCACGGGAATGAGCGCGGTTGAAACGCTCGAACAATCAGCCTCTATCTATCTATATATTTAAAAAATCTATGTGTGTATATTCACTGTGGACTCCAACGGCAGGACTGATTTTGATGAATTTTTCAGGCAATCTTCAGATTAGCCCAGCGGGTAATCCTGTGAAGATTTTTTTGTACGGGCAGCTGGTATACTATATTATGCTATATTCACGATCTGATGAATTATTGTATATTTTGACTTCTTAGGACCTGTTTCACAATCTACGAGTAAATTTACCTTCCAGTTAAAGTTACCCATGTCAATTTTCAAGTGTAAGAAAGGAAAAAGGTTAAATTTATCTGTCAGATATGCTTTACTTGAAGATTTTAAACAGGCGTTTGGTCTTCACAGCCCATCATAAACTTAAAATTAGAACTGGAACATCTACGTACACCCTCATCACTATTACTTTTTTACTTAGTCATTCCTGACAACACTATTTGTAGTTCACCGGGAGACCATCGTTCCTCCTAAGGGTCCGTTCACACAGAGCGGCTCGGAGAGGAGAGCAGATTTTCATCACGTTAGAAACAGAGTTTTAATTCATTGTAATAAGGTTTATTTTTGCATGTGCACTTCTTTTGTCATTAAGAATGCTTGAACGCGCTTCGTGTGAAATAATAAGAGGACCCGACCGGCTGCTTGACGTGCCCTTTCAATTCCGTGCGCGGCTAATTCCAAGCGCATACGAGCCGGCCTGTGTGAAAAGAAGAGCGCGGGCCGATGCTCTCCGAGCCGGTCTGTGTGAACGGACCCTAACAGTCTTTATCCTAATGCATCGCGAGCCTGAAGTTTTATTTGTTCTAAACGGGTTTTTTTAGCTGAGTCAAACAGCATTTAAGGTGTTCCATAAATACCTGTGGTTAGGTTAGGGTTGTATTATAAGAACATGAAAGTTTTATAATTCAAGCGGAAATTACTTTAGGACAAACGATAATTCTGACTAACGTGCGTTAGGAAAAATGACAATTAGGATTTCCAATATAGACCCTAGTTCACCAAATTATGAATTTTTGTAAAGAAATTGTGGTGATCCTACATCTTGCGAATATAATTATGTTATTTTTGGCCACCTTAGCCGCTACCTTAGTACTTTCTTTTTATGCATTCTTTATCCATTTAGTAGTACAGTCAATAGTAAAAATATGGAAGTAAATGCGATCATTCGGAAGAATCATCCATACAATCAAGGACAAAAATATAATAGAGAAAAATGGCTACACAAACACAACCAAGAGATTGAGCGTTTCTTCATTGACCGATATCGTGTTGGTAGAACTGGACGCAGTTATGGGTTGGAGCGAGCTCGACGTACTTCTATCTTACTCTAACCCATAACTGACACGATAACGGTCAATGAAGAAATTAGGGTAGTTTTCAAAAAAAAAAAACATAGGTAAAGGCTTAATGAAGACAAAATCACGACAGTATTTGTGTAACGAAAGTTAGTCATACAAACTGTATGGGTAACTTTCGTTACACAAAGGAATCAATGAAATTTTGTTTTAATTAAAGCCCTTAACTATGTAAGAATTTTTTGAAAACGACCCATAAAGAACACCATACATATAAACTCCCTTATCCATCAACGTACAATTAACTCATTTTAATTAGTTAAAGTATTGTTATAACTTTCTCTAAATGTCACTATGACAAATAAGGCCAAAATATTAAGCATAATATGAGTTTATTAATAATATATTTGTCCTGTTTTGTATCTATACTAACCGTAAATTAAATATCAGTAACAGACAAGATTTAGGTGTCGAGTCATTAGAATCAGCCGCTAACATGACATTTCAACTTACAACTACATTAAACTTTTGGTCTTAACATTAAACTTGAAAATTAACAATTACCCTGTCAACGGATTTCTTGAAATACTCGCTACGCCGCTTTACTTGCTGGCGGGGAGACCGCGCCCGCGACCTGTTAAATAATATATAAAAAAGCAAGTTGAATAATATATTAAAAAAGCCGTGGTAGCCTAATGGTTTGACCTGCCGACTCTTAGGCAGAGGGCCATGGGTTCGAACCCGGGCTCGCACCTCTAAGTTTTTCGGAATTTATGTGCGAAATATAATTTGTAAATTTACCATGAGCTTTCCGGTAAAGGAAAACATCGTGAGGAAACCTGCACACACCTGCAAAGCAATTTGACGGTGTGTGCGAAGTTCCCAATCCGCACTGGGCCCGCGTGGGAACTATAGCCCAAACCCTCTCATTGTGAGTGGAGGCCTGTGCCCATCAGTGGGACGTATATAGGCTGGATTATTATTATTTTTACAAGTTGAATTTTGACTTTAAGGACATTGCAGTAAAATTGTTACTACTATAGTGAATCAACCAGCGCTTCGGACAAGACCATCATTGCAAACTCCAGCAGAAGGTATTTGTTTTTCAAATATAAAATACAATAATACTTAAAAGTAAGTTACATTACAAGGTAATAAAGTAACAAATATTAATTATTTGAACTAGCACAAATAAAAACATTACAAATGTAAGGTCAAATACATTACACTAAATGTAATGACTAGGAGAACAACACGACGAGGTCTCATCAGGTTTGCATCGTGTATATGATAAAGTGATAATAGTTACCTCGGCCGAGCCCGGCGGAGATGGCGACGTTGCCGAAGCCCGAGGCGAGCAGGTCGCTGTCCGTGAGCTCCGGCGCGGGCCGCAGCGCCGCCGAGTCTAACGAGCACAATGCAATTGACATACAGGACGATACTTCGTACCCGAAGGGTGCCTAACGGTGACGTTCTCAACATAAAGGGACCTTATGGAGGCAGGCGGTTACGCCTTTTTTAGAACTGTTACCATAGTATTCGCATAGTTACAAGAATAAGAAGAGCGTAACTGCCTTCCTTCATAAGGTCTCTTTACGTTGAGAACGTCACAACGGGATCACTAACGGCATTACTAAGCCTACGTTGTCTGTCCGTCCTAACTATAACCTCCTAAGGCCCACCGTACAATGAAATTTGCCATTGGAATATGAACCTATTCTGTACAGAGTCTATTTTTTCTAATATAATTGTCAGTCATAAAAACGAATGAAATTCCACTCTATCTCGTTTGCTATAGATATTTATTCCAACGGCCGTATTAGGAGGTTAAAGAGCTGCTGTATCTTTTGAACCGTAGGTATTATATATTATATTGTATAATAAAATAATGGTTACACCTAGGGTCATGATTATTTTTCCAAAAACTCAATACCTGCAAAATGGGACCTTTCCCGGAACACTGCCACACATTCCTCGGCTAACTGAACAATGCATATACTCACAATACTCTGTATGTGTGTGTGTGTATACTCACAATCGACTTTAGGCATCCGCAGTGACGGCTGAATTCTCTTCTTTCGGGTAACTACAAAACAAAGAAATAGTGATAAGCCTGGTCAATATACAATCTTGGTTGACAGTCAAGTGTTGCATTCAAATGTGTCACGGGAATACTAGAACTCAATAGGTTTTAATACGGCGTCTTTAATATTATTAGACTTGGATTAATAATCAAAATATTAGTTACTAGTTTTTGCCCGCGACTTCGTCCGCTTAGAAGTTGTCTATCACTGCTCCCTCGGGAAGTGTCAATTTTTCCGGGATAAAAAGTAACCTATGTGCTATTCCAGACTATAATCTATCCCTGTGCCAAATTTCATCCACATCCGTTCAGCCGTTCTGGCGTGATTGAATAACAAATATCCATCCATCCAAACTTTCACGTTTATAATGTGAAGGATTTTAAAAAGTTCGACTCATGTGTACGAGTTAATATCAAAAAATTACAAAAATGGTATTTTATATGAAACATGCCTCGTCTTATAAAATATTGACAGTAACATGTGTAAACCTACTGCTGTCATCAGCTGAGCTGGCGGCGGATCGGTTCGCGGACGTGTCGCTGAACGACTCACTGAGCGACGAGTTGCATGAAGATATAGCCTGTGGGATAATACATTATATAATATGTATTTATTTATATCGGAACTTATGTAAACAAAGTTATAGATTCATTTCACAGATTTTACGCAATATCAAGGATCTGTCTGAAAGTTTGGTTAGGACCTCTACATTACTTTTTTTTTCTAAATCAGAAAAGAGTTAAAGTTTGAATGCTTGGAGCATTAAGGCCTTGTAATCATTCCGCCTCGCGTGCAATAAAATATTTAGATAAATTAAATAAGTTATTTAGATAGAAGATCTAAAAAATAAACTAATTCTTAGGGTTCCGTACCCGAAGGGTGCCTAACGGGACCCTGTTACTAAGCTGTCCGTCCGTCCTAACATTAAAAAGCTATATTTTAACCTAAATATTTTAAGCAAATTTATTTTTTATTTTTTTATTTTTTTAGATAGCTCGTTGATTTTTATTTTTATGCAGAATATGTTATACATATAACAAATAATAAAGAAATCAAAAAGTAATAAAGGAAATCCCCATACAAGAAACGTTTTTTTTTATCAATGTATTTTTGTATTTGTTCTATCGTAAAAACCATAATACATACAAGAGTCAAATTTGGTATGATTATAGAACAAACACTAATAGAAAAACAACGAATACTAAAAACCGGTCAAATGTGTACGGAGCCCTCAGTGCGCGAGCCAAGTCCTCGAGGAACCCTAGGTTTTGTAACACTCACTCCACTCCCAGCGACCGACGGGCCGGCTCTCACGCGCTTCTGCTCCTTGAATGTCAGGATTTTCTGCAATAAATATACCAAAGCAATATTAGGAATCGTAGGTAGGTAGGTAGGCTGATGGTGGATAGTTTATACACGCTTCAAAAGTGGCACATTGGCAAACCTAATTAGCGTACTGTCCTGCTGTCACTAATAAATTAGTGTGTCATTACAATATATATATTTATGTGTACAGTCAATGTTATAAACATAGATACGTAAAAAGCCTCAAAAATGTTGTCCGGCGTTTTTATATTTATTTTTCACTTCTCATGCTCTAAAAGTTCGTCTTTATGTCGTACGTAGGCGACATAAAGTTGCTTCTTATGCTCTAGTGCATAAAGTAAAATCTTCGTCGAAGACCTAGGCAATCGGTCCAACAACCACACGAACAACTTTAACTTCATAGAATAACCTCTTTATTTTATTTCGTTTCGTTAGTATTCTAAGACCAAGGCAAGGATACCAACAGTCAAAGTACACAATAAAGCTTCATGAAATAAACTTATAATTTTTATTTCGTCGCATTTATTATTATTATTGTTTCCTCGCAATCGAAGCTCGCTTGGATGGATAAACGTCTCGCGTAAAATGGTGCGTTTTATGCACTTGTTGTACAATCTACTATAACTCGGTTAAGTTATTCGGCTAAAAATCGTGTCGCATGCGCCGCTTCGGAGTCGGTCCGTGCGCTCGCGCAGGCGGCGGAGCACTCACGTTCATGTCGTAGTCGGCGGGCACGTGCGCGCCGGGCTCCATGTCGACGCCGCCCACGGGGCAGCAGCTGTCCAGCACGGTGAAGGCCCAGCGCTTGCAGCGCGACTTGCTGCACTCCACCGCCTTGTCTATATCCTCGTGATGCTGGAATCATTTACAATTTAAATTGTTTTGGTCTTTACATTTAGCCGGAACGCAAGGTTGAGAGCGTACGTTTGGCGGGTCTGAATTGGGAATATGTATGATATTTTTTTATCACATTTCTTAACAAAATATGAAAATACCGTAAAAGACATGGCAAAAAGTGAAATTAAAATTGACAAAAAATACGGATAATATAAGCATTTATAACTACTAATTAGACAGAGAGATCCGACATGTGCTGTGACGTCAGCGGGCACTACGGCCATATAAACTCCATGTTAAATTCTGTTTTGCTAGAAAGAGATAGAAACAATTCTTTAATGGCTTATATCTTGGTTATTTTTATATTCAATCGAAAAATATTTTTTCTCTGCTGTTTGATACATGAATTTTTTAATAAAGCAAAAATAATTAATGCATATTGAAAAATGAACAGCGCGGCCGGCCCGCGCGCGCGCGACAGCCTCTGCACGTACACGGCCGGAGCCCCGCGCGTCAGCGGCCGCCCCGAGGGGCTCGTCTACACTACACATCTTGTCGAATCTAACTTGTCTAATAAAACTGTCGCATACTCTACTAGAAACTTCGAGCAACAATATTCAACTAGATTATTTTAAGTAAAATTAAGCATTGTGTTTATGAGATACGATTTAAATTCAAATGTTTTAGTTCAACAATTATTATATTATATACAAGTATCTAAGTTTGTATTCGACACTTTTCTAGAGAACTTTGATATGATTGAATAATAATTAAAAAAAGAAAGAAGGAAAGGTTCTAGAGTGGCGACCGCGAACCGGGAGACGAAGTCTCGGCAGGCCTTTCAAAAAGTGGACCGACTATCTGATAAAGGTCGCGGGAAACCGCTGGCTGACAGCAGCAGAGGACCGATCGTTGTGGAAAACCTTGGGGAAGGCATTTGTCCAGCAGTGAACGTCTTACGGCTTATGATGATGATGAATAATTAAACAAAGAAACAATAATAATCAAATAAAACTATAGCTCGATAGCTAGTCACAACATGTCAGATATAAATATAATGTCGTCAATGTCAATTGTCCCGGATAGAGGCAATATCGGCCCCATGTGTTTCGCTTTGCGGTTTGTGGCGCGGCGAGGACCGCGGTGTGCGTGAGCTAGTGTGTTAGTGCAGTGTCAGTTTTAAACCTAGTACCTATAGACATTTTTATATATTGTTAGTTACTTAACGGATGTTATGGCTTAGCGTCTACTCAGAAACGGCACACGTTATCGGGTAGCGCGGTCGCTGACGCCGCAATCGCGCGCTCGCGGCCGCGTTCGACGCTGAGTAACCACATGTTTGGGATATTATTATTGTAGCAGCCAAGTAGATTTTAGCTACACTGGTTAGTAGTGCCTCGTTAATTAGGATATTTTGCTAGTTAATTGACGTGTAAAATAAGTGACGGTTTTCGGCCTTATTAGTAGTATTTAGGTAGTCGCCAATATGCCGCGAACAACCTTTAGTTGCGGTTGAGATGTGCCTTATTGTTATACCTTTTCAAATTTTTCTTTGTAGCGACACAGTTAACGTGTGTAGCTATAGACGCTGACGCTATCGTCAGCTATGTACGCTAGCTATGCCGGCGGGCCCGCCAGTGGCCCCGCGCCCGTAGGTTAACGCAAAAGTCATATAATAAATTAGTATTTCATGTTCACAAAGACAATAAAATAGCGGTACACAACGCTATATTTATTTGTACGTTTATATTTGACGACGCGATTAGCCTAGTTGGTAGTGACCCTGCCTACGCAGCTAGCGATCCTGGGTTCGAATTCCGATATGAGTACTTATTTACTTATTTATGTTACGAGCGTATTTGTTTCAGAGTCCTAAGTATGTTTATCGTTGCCTGCTTGTAGTAACACGTATAGACACGCTACGACGACGCTTCGCGGCGACAGCTACACACACAAAGACAACGTGCATGTATAGACACACACAACTATGGCTCACCCACATTACCCATAGAAGCCTTGAGCTTATAGTATTGGTTACCTCGCAAGCAAGCCCCGGGTTGTATTTGAACGGGTCCTTCTTGAGCTGCGTCAGGGCGAGGGATATCTTCGGGAAGCCCTCCTGCGGGCTGGACCTGATGGCGTTGATCATGTTGTAGAACAATGTGTCCAGCTTGTACACGCGGAACAGAGTCTCGTCTTCAGCTGGAATCATGCACAAGACACTATTGTATAGTTGCCATCAAATATATCGGAACCATAAGGTGATTGTGATTATTTATAATTTTTGAATCCCCTCCCTCTTCCGTTTAAGTCATCCTCCTAGCGCTTTTTCCCGTTCTTCGTCGGGGTGCGCTTGACCATGATCCAGATTCGGCCAGTCTGCTTATTACAGTGGAGCGACAGCCATCTGACCTCCGTAACCCTTGTGACAGGGTAACCAAAGCAATTGAATCATTTTGCCACCTATAAATGTGCAGGTTTCCTCACGATGTTTTTCCGTCCCTCTTCCATTTAAGTGATTTTGAAATAATAAACAGTCTACAAAAACCCAGTAAAGTTTAAAATAATGCAAATACGCAGCCTCTAATCTAATATTTCGTAAATATAACCAAGCTGGTTTCAAATAAACAATGGCAATGTAACGAGATTTTACAAAATAATTACCTAATCTTAATTATAAATGTATGATATTTCACCAATCACATACTTGAATGAATTCGGGTTAAAACGTTACTAGATAGAATACTTTGACAGTTACAAAAACAAAACGAGTACTCCATGAAAATATTTGCAAGAAAAACCTAATAACTAACCTATCCAAGTTAAAACCCCCGACAAAATCGGGACGTCTACTTTCAGAGCTGATAACTCTTAAATGGATTAACAGATTTTCATCAAACCAAGCTAAGAACGCTCTTGATTAAGTCACCTTTCTATAAAAAAAAAACTAAATGAAATTCGGTCCAGCCGTTTAGGAGCTACGATGCCGCAGACAGTATCTATGTATCTGTGTAACACACATACATAGATACGCACGTCAAACGTATAACAAACCGTGGAACTGTGGAACCAACTTCCTTCTGCGGTGTTTCCGGCCAGTAATGACATGGGGGCCTTCAAGAAAAGAGCGTTCATCTCCCTAAAAGACCGGCAACGTACCGACCACTCTTCTTGAGTTGTCGGTATTTATGTGCGGTGGTGATTACTTCCCATCAGGTAACCCGCATGATCGTTTGCCTCCCTCTCTTATATAAAAAAAAATAAAATAGCACCTCTCTTTTTCCGTCGGGAGTTAAAAATACCTGCTCTGCTGCACATTTGCTGTATAAAATTAACAACGGGTGCGACTTTCTCAGGCATGGTGTAGATCGGTGGCAGCGTGGTGACCTGTCTGTCGCGCTGCTTCAGATAGTCCACGGTGTTGGCCAGGATCTGCATGTAGTTGGACCGTCGGACGGAGTCGTCCGGCATCTCCAGGCCGAAGTCTTCGCAGACGAGTTTCACGTCGCGAGCGTAGCCAATGGGGATGCCGCCTGGGGATTGGTGGTATAGAGAATGGTCGTTTTTCCACTTGCCGGCACGGCACCGGCACGGCTGCCGAAGAAGCCAAAAATGTATGAAAGCCGTGCCGTCGCCGGCGCCGATAAGTAGAAAAACATGCCGTATAATTTCATACATTGTTGAATTCCCCGGCAGCCGGGCCGGTGCCGGCGCCGTCGCCGTGCCGCTGCCTTGCTGGCAAGAGGAAAAACTACCTATGCTAACGGCTCAGTATTTCAACCACTTAAGCGGCCCGGCATTAATCGATATAGCCGGTCGGTAAAATCGAGTATATGCAGATGAATGTTCGGTAAAAAGGCACTTAGGTAAGCCGAACGACCGACCGAGCCGACCAGCTTAAACCAGCTTAGACCAGAAACATATCGTACTCAACGGTTTTACTCAGTCCTATTCGCACTTACAATGTATCAAGGGCTTGTATGCGCCTTGTTTAACCGTCTATAGCAGGGGTTCCCAAACTTATTTTTATAACACTCCTTTCGTGTCATCGATAAATATCTATGCCCCCGTATCTCAAGTTTATTAGGGTACCTAAAATAAAAACCAATAATTATTATGAAGCCTCCTTTGGGGGGCGCACCCCCCACTTTATAAACCTCTGGTCTATAGCTTGCCATTCGTGAATTGTGCTAGCCGTCCTGGTTGCCATAACAACGCCCCTTCAGCTCACGCACCGATCGCGCGGACGCCCGGTCGCGAGTTCGGCGAATTTTAACATTTCATATGTCTCACGCGCACTGCTGTAACTGTAGCATCTCTACCTTGCTTTTGTTCTTATATTGTGTTCTACTGGAAATCACTAATTTACGTATGTTTTTTGTATTATTATATTAAGCCATTTATTTCCATATACTATATAAGTATATACATATTGTGAGTTTATTTATATTTAGATTATGTGTTGCTATTTTTGGGTAAAGGCCTCCTCCAATCCATTCCACTCCTATCATCTCTTTCCTTTATCTACCCTGTTCTTACCAGCTACCTGTGCTATATCGTCAGCCCATCTCATGTGTGGTCTGCCGACATTTTTTTTCCAAGAGAAATGTTTTTTGTATACAAAGGTTTAATTATTTAATCATAAAACACCAATGAATTTATTATAATTTTGCAGTCGCCTGGGCATACTAGAGGGTAAACAACAAATTGATGCATATTTTACCTGGGTTGATAATTTCATGATAAGTATCCTTAATTCCGTCAATCAAGTTGAATCGCAGTAGGGTGCTTTCACCAATCAAGTACTCGGAGCCTGCTTGGCAGTAATAGTTGACATCCATCAGATAAATATCTGCTTGCATTAGGGCTGCAATGAAGGATAAAATTATGGACAAGAAAATATGGACAAAAGGGAGCTCATTTGCCTGCAACTTGTCTGAATTACATATCTCAGAATGCCCTTCTCACGGTATTTTATTAATTAAATAAGAACAAGATTTTTAACCAACTTCAAAAAAGGAGGAGGTTCTCAATTCGGTTGAATGTTTTTTTAATTTTTAAATAAACAAGTTTACAATGAGCAGATCAGTATAAGCATCTGCATTAGTCCAAACCCCGCTTCAGAATAATTTAGTAATTATTTCTGATCATTTAGAAACAAGACAAGACAAATCAATCAAATCTTAAGATTGCAATTCTAACACTGCAAATGCATTGCTAACCCTGAGGACTGATAAGAATAAAAACATATGAAAATAAAATATTGCATTTAAATAGAGATGAAACAGAAAATATACTATTTATAATACTCTCATTAAATTACCTTCATTGGAATTGAAAGAATTCAACTTGACAAAGTTTTGTATGTCCTTGACCTCTGCTGCTTCAGCATCCCTCAGTTCTTTGTCCATCTGTACAACATCAGCCAACGAGATACCTGTTGAAGTATACTTCTTTTCCGGAACATTGTTTTTTTGCTTCTCTCTTTTGGACATCTCTTCAAACTTTGTCCGGACAGGTGGAGGGGCATCCTATTTGAAATTTAGAAACAAAGAATAATATTCCAAACATGTATAATGATGAAATATGTTCCAAAACCTGTCTACACAAAAAAATATGTCAGTGTTTCTACTGATAAGGAGCAGAAATTAGCTTGAATTATTTGAGTGTGTTATGAAGATGTGTGTTGCATAGTTGCTATCAAAATGTATAAGTGATAGGTACAAGGTGCACAAAAACATTCAACAAAAAAGTAGATTTTTGGGCAGCTTATAATGTTCTGGTATTTTATATTAAGTGAAACAAAAAAAAAAACAGATGAGTTTACTGTAATTTTCAACACCTGCCTACAATAAACCAGAGAATTTATCACAACTCAGTATTTTCCAACAGCTGATGTATCAGGTTTTTGATTCAAATTCAAGTGTGTTATGAAGATGTGTGTTGCATAGTTGCTATCAAAATGTATAAGTGATACAAGGTGCACAAAAACATTCAACAAAAAAGTAGATTTTTGGGCAGCTTATAATGTTCTGGTATTTTATATTAAGTGAAACTAAAAAAAAACAGATGAGTTTACTGTAATTTTCAACACCTGCCTACAATAAACCAGATAATTTATCACAACTCAGTATTTTTCAACAGCTGATGTATCAG
The DNA here is from genome assembly GCA_963241965.1 of Tortrix viridana. Taxonomy (NCBI): domain Eukaryota; kingdom Metazoa; phylum Arthropoda; class Insecta; order Lepidoptera; family Tortricidae; genus Tortrix; species Tortrix viridana. The sequence continues at coordinate 11,014,188 of OY725186.1, forward strand.
GTTTTTGATTCAAATTCAAATCATTTATACAGCCAATGGTCGTTTTTCCACTTGCCGGCACGGCGTCGGCGGCGGCACCGGCCTCGCTGCTGAGGAAGCAAAAATGTATGAAAACCGTGCCGTCACTGACGCCGGTAAGCTGAAAAATATGCCATGATTTCATACATTTTTGAATTCCCTGGCAGCAGGGCCGGTGCCGTACCGGCTAGTGGATAAACGACCAATTGCCCATCTTGTACATACACAATAAAATGTAGTTATAGGTAACACTCACAAATAATAGATAATAATTTGTTTATTACCATAATAATAATATTAAATAAATACTAGACTGGCACTACATTGCATAAAAAACTTAAGGAGAATGGTCACAAAAGTTACCTCATGTATCAGGTACCTATCTTACTAATTAGGCTATTTGAACGAAACAATGCCGAGTCGAAATACCTAAGAGTCAAATTGCAAAGTTGAAACAGTTAGACGCAGATACGAAGGGGTACTCGAAACGACTAATCAGACAAGGCTATAATTATAACCCATTATACTTAGGCCAAGACTCCTGTGTTAAAAATAACAAAATATCAATAAATAAACGTACCCTCCAAAGCGGACCCGCTGCCTCAGCAACTTCAGCCATATTTTTGTATGCAATACCCTTTTTCCTCTGTTGCTCTTTAAAATCTTGCATATAGAAGTAAAAAGCGTTCCTCGGAGGTTTCTTCGGCATTTTGATTAACAAACAACTTCTGATTTTTTCTAAAATCCCTTGAAATTGAAAATTCTATAGATACCTTGAACCTGCAGCCAACTGAACTAACGGAAGAAACAGAACAGAGTAGAGAAGAATGAAATGAATGAGATAAAAAAATATGTCAAATAATTAGATCAGGATTGCCAGTTACAATTCAAACAATTCGCATAATAACACCAAGAAAACTAATAAATACTACACGCAGGGGCATAAATATCCGCCCACCCATCTTTTGCTCATTAAAGTCTTAACAAATGTTACTTTTTTTTGTTAGTCTTAACACATGTTACCAGACAGTAAGGTCAAAAAAACTTAACCAATTTGAATGAAGTTTGTAGTATTTTGCAGCTAATGCTAATGTTTTTGTGTCTAATTAACTTAGGTTCAAAATTGCGTATAGAAAATCCTTTCAAAGGTCGTAACTTCTCCCAAAGAAGCCCAAAAGATCCGTAAATCACCTGTTCGTAGTAAATTATTGCATTTTGCGCGATATGAATTTAAGTGACATTTTGAAAAATACTGGAATTTATTATTATTATTATTAATTATTATTTAGGAGGATTATTATTTGTAAGCCCGTAGCTGCAAAACACTACAAACCGCATTCAAATTGGTTAAGTATTCTTGACGTTACTGTCTGATTTAAGAAGTAACATTTGTTAACACTTGTATGAGCAAAAGGCAGGTGGGCGGATATTTTTGCCACCGAGTGTCTAGGGGCCGTATTAATAAACTCATCTCAACTGTGATCCCCGTCACAAGATGCGTCAAAAATGACAGTTTGCTATGGATTGACGTTTACTTTGACGTATCTTGAGACGGGGATCAGAGTTGAGATGAGTTTATTAATACGGCCCTAAGAATAACATTTTACAAAAAGTTTAAAAAACAAAACATCTAAACATCTGTTAAATTTACAATTATATTACGAATTTGTTTTTTAAGTCTGACTTAGTTTAGGATTTAGGTGGCAATATTTGTGTCATTATATAATCTACTAGGTAACCTATGAAATAGTGCGTATTTATAGGCATATTATATTGGACTTTCTTTTTCCTAAAATATTGTTATTCTTTATTGAATATAAAGTCAAACTAGGGGAAGCCCAAAAACTGGCAATATTTTTTGCGCTACTATTTAAGCACAAGTAAAAACAGCGTTAAAATATTTTGCGGTGAAAAAGTAAGTTGTAAAATCTAAAATTTTCAAAAAATAAGTGTTTAACCATTTGTTGTCAGTTTGATAACTTTTTGCCAAGTATTTTGAAGCAAAGTGCAAATATATATATGTTAACGTAGGTGAAGTACGTTAAACCCCTTCTAAACGGTCGGGTGGTTGGGCCAACCGAGAAGGACGCAGCTATCTGTCAGAATGAGATAGTAATATTTACATCTCGTTCCTACAAATAGCTGCATCCCTCTCGGTTGGCCCAACCACCCGACCGTATAGAAGGGGTATTATCGACATGTCGGTCATTCTTCAAGTGGCATTCATCTTCATTCACTCGCCAAATTTCGTTCAGTCACAAAATGACAGCGTGTGGATGTATATGTGCTTCGTGAGATAAATTTCCTAAATATTTTAATTTCATCATAAGTTTCTTTATTACTTGGTAAACATCACTGAACTTTTATCAGTTAATAATAAACAAATAAGTGCCAAGTGCATGTTGGGTGCGTCATCGTGTGCACTATCCGAGGTATGTTTATAATTCCTGTAATTTACCATCGGGTTTTTGAATTTACTGTTATTTGCGACATTCTTTTGAGTGTAAACAGGAGGAGATCCTCCATTCGTAAACAGCGCTAGGTATTGCAGTATGCGTGTTAATTTGATCTAAATTGTCAATATCCGCCGAGCGGAGAGTTGTCGCTGGGGCAGCATAGCTTTATTCGCCGATTAGATTTACTGTTGTTACAAATGCGTTCCCTGACTGTAATCGACTGCCATGTACCTATAACAGAAAGTCTTTAGTCTTTATTTTTTTAGGGTTCCGTATTTTAGATGCTTCTAACCTAAGGTCAGTGAACACTACTACATAAATTTTATTATATGAACACATTTTTTTATACAATGAAGACAACGGTTGTTGCTTAAAATTACGAAACATGTAATTTTTTATTATTGCCATCAACAGGCTGATAGTCTTCTTTGATAATCCCTCTTTCCATAGGTGAAAACCACTTGAAAATCCATACAGTAATTTTTGAGATTAGCCTGTAAAAACACAAACTCAGTGTGATATAATAGTCAAAGCTTACATGGTTCTTTATTATCAAATTGGATATTGAAATTCAAAGTAAGAATGTTATGGTCTTACAGTGACAGATGAAATAAATAAATAGAAAAAATCTATCTAAATAAGTCAAAGTCAAAGTCAAATATTTATTGCATGCCACATTACACAAAACAACAGATGGAACAAATACAGAGGTATACATGTGACGCCCCGTAAGGGCACAGCAAAATGCGAGAGGATGACTACGAGTATACTTATGATATTGCTTATGGGCTAATTACTTTGAGTCAATTCAATTCCATTTATTGCTAAATTCGTAAAATCATATTATTAATTTTAAAATTATTGGAGATTTTAAGACATACATTTTAATGGCTAAATTTACATAATTAATTGAGATTGTTACATAGTATTTGAAGATACTAGATTTCATTAATAGATACTTTTTTACGGTCAGAAAGCATTGGTGCGCCCCCCCAGATGCGACTGCGGTCTTAATACAAAAATCTTATTTATTTATTTATTTAAGGATTACCAACATATAATACATCAATACAACAAATAAGAACTTATGCTACTAACTAGTAGTATCAATTTGTTTTACCAGTTAACATTGAAGGCTCTTCCAATTCATGGTCTTTATCAACTATCATAGAATGAAAGCTTTAAATTAAATTTACGTTGTGAGGTATTTTTTTAGATTAAATTGACAGTACTTAGGGGTTGTGATAGTGTCCTTTGTGTTTTTTTATTTATGGATATTATCAATTATACAAAATGACTTAGCACCAGAAAACACCATGCAAATTATGTGGTGCTGTATTCACTATATTCATGGTAATCATGATGATTGATTGTTTTTGTATTTGTTATTATACTCATGTCTGGTATTTTACGTAGAAAATGGCATAAAACAAATCAAATTAGATAAAAACAAATAAAACACCAGTTATGACTTGAACAAGAAGTGAGTTCATGTTGTGGTTTGCGTGTAACACTCGTTTTATCAATTCATAATGGCATAAGGAAATATTCAATATCTACTGAAGTACAATTATCTGGAAAAGATCTTCACACTTAAAATAAATAAATAAATATGACTTATTGGTGTTGGTGGATTCCATTTTGTGTTGTTTTTGTAATTTATTTTATGTAGCTACGGCCAGCTGCTTCAGCCTTTTGCAGAAGTATCTTAATGCTTGATGTTTTTTCATTAATATTTGAGTTTTTAATCAACAGATGAGAGGTTTAATTTATTTAATCTTGTATATACCTAAGAATACATTACATTACATTAGGGCATTACAGTTCATCATCAATATGGGTAATATTAATAGCCAACATAACACTTCACAAATAAGTTAAAGGGCATATAGTACATATTATGTATAGAATTAGCCCTTTAACTTACTTGTGAAATGTAATATTAATATTACCCAATAATCAAACAGACTGTTAAGCAGTTACTCTTACTGCCGCACTCATGGACGTCAATTAAGTTTTAAGTTTCATTAAAGTAGCTGCTGTCACTTTCTTTGCTATAGCAATAGAATAAGACGCAGCAACTTTAATGAAACTTAAAACTTAATTGACGTCTATGAGCGCGGCAGTTACACATATATTCTGCCAAATTGTAATAAGCGTTTTGGGTTCAGGTAAAATTGGTTTGACATGAATCTTGAACTGCAGCAACAGAAAGCGGTATTATTCTGAACAACTTATGTTTTCATGGGAATTTTCTAGATTTGCTTATAAAGTTGATTTTCCAAAAAAAACCCTTTCTTTAGTTTTGCTGAGCAATTTTTTTAATTAGCTTGTGTTTGGCCTCTTCTCTTTCCCTCCATTCGTCCCCATCGATTGTATGCAAGTAAAGCAAGTATTACATTATACATTTTGATTTTCTGTTTACTGAATATCTTTTTTTCAAACATGCATGTCACCTGTGAAACTCAAACATACTCTTTCATTTTTTATCTGCACAAACAAAACTACTCTCATTATTCATAATATATAAACGCTTTATCTGTGTGTCCTGAGGCATGTCCATGTCTAGTAGGTCAAAATTACATCGCCTCACACATTTACTCAATAAAGACTGTGAACCCATAGCATTAAGATTTATTTTCCTATGCCATTTCGTTTAATAGCCGGTGACATTCGACTGATCTGATGATACATAATGACAGTGTTTCCTATTGTTGAACACTATGTTATCCTATAAAGGCACAATTACTATAGGCGTTTTGACTGTTGCTAAACAAACGTCTAAAGGGCCTCTTATAATATACGGTACGATTTGTCTTACGATCAGTCGTTTCAGACCGATCGAAACAAATTTTCGTTATAATTTCGTACAATTTTTTTTCCACGGTTTTCTTCAGATTGATCGAAGAGACGTACCGTAAATTGTTTTACACAACAACATGAACTCTTATTTAATAAACCACTAAATACCTACGAAACTTTGGAAGCTTCGTCCTTTTCACTCTAAAGTTATTACGCAAACGAGACAAAGGGACAGCTAGCGGATTCGGACGAAAGCAAAGATATCCGTCTTATTATTGTTTCGTCATATTATTGTTTGGTTAATTTAAATAGAGCCTCACGATGATGATGGAACTTACCGTAAACCGGTAAACCGTACGAGTTTACCGCGAAGCCGACTAAGAGCGCTTGTAGACGTCCGTTTATTTTACCGGACGACGACCGTATTTTTGTCGGAGTCGCGGTGTTTTATGGCTAATTAATGTGTGTGCATGTACACACATTCATTATATTATAAGCCATACAACACCGCCAGCGGTCTAAGGCCAGGACCGCATTGGTCAGGCTGTGGGCGACGCGACAGCGATTTCAGTACAAATGATCGCCTAACTGTCGCGCTGTTTTACTGAAATCGCCGGCGCGTCGCCTCTGAAGCCCTTAGAATAGGATTCGGGTTTGTACTTCTCTCTCACTCGCTCTCATACGGTCGTATGCGAGTCTAGCCGACTTTACCCGAACTCGAATCCTATTCTGTGCTCACAGGTTGTAATTTTTTAATTGCGGTATAATAATTTTCAATATTGTGACATTTGTGTGTAACTGTGAGACGTTAATTAATTTTGATGTTTGATTAAAGTTGCTGCGTCTTATTCTATTGCTATAGCAAAGAAAGTGACAGCAGCAACTTTAATCAAACTTAAAAGTTAATTGACGTCTCTGAGTGCGGCCGTAAGACCCTCTTTTGATCTGCAATTGAACTTGACGTGTATACCTACCTAGATTACTACAGTACTAAGTTATGTTAGTGAAAAAATTATCAATAAAATCTTTGTCTTAGCCCACTTTGCTTCTGTATCGTTATATTGTTGACGTTATAGCTCTAATGTAATGCTCTAAAGCTAACAATGTCAACATTGTCGGTATGATTACGTTTTAGGCGCAAGGTAAGCCGTAACATTTTTTTAAAACACTGATTGACATCCCAAAATAACCTCTGGGCTTGTACTTTGGGGTACTAGGCAACGATACACGTACTTATATAGAGAAATAATACTTACATACTCGTACATAGCAAACATCCAAGACTAAGGAACAAATACTCGCGCTCATCACACATATGTTTGCCCTTATCAAGAACCGAACCCGGGACCGCTAGCTAACTTCGTACCGCGAACCGCGGAACCGCGGGAACTGCGTCGTCTGAATAGGGACTATGCATGATTTTTTTTATTTAATTTTTTAACAATATATGCAAGTACCGTAAAAGAGATGGCAAATAGTGAAATTAAAATTAAAATCGGCCAAAAATACGGATAATATGCATTTAAAAACTAGTAATTAGACAGAGATTCGACATGAACTGTGACGTCAGATCTATGTTAAATTCGGTTTTGCGAGAAAGAGATAGTTATATTCGAAAAATATTTTTTCTCTACTGATTGTTACATGAACGACATTTTATTAAAGCAAAAAAAATCATGCATATTCCCTATTGGGATAAAGATCCAGGAAGGTAAAATTCCACTCCTCCAGAAACCTTACGAGCTTCAATGTCTGATCTCTAAGGGCGGCAGTATTTGCCAAATATTCTTACATCTCATTCATTCGACATATTGAATGAAAGAGATGCAACGAAAATGTTTGACAAATAGCAAAGTGAAGCCTACATAATAATAACCCTCTTTGTTACAGAAATGTAACCTAACTATCGAGGGAGATGAAACACTACTCCAATGGCCACATGACGGTAAACGACTATGTGATGATGTATCTGGCAAGATGGAAGCGTGGCGCCGTCGTGTTGCTAGTCATATGGATTGTGGTCACATATCTCTTCATTGCGCCTCTCAGGTAACAGGATATACTTAGTATTTTATAAAACCCGTTCCACACAAGACAATTTTTTGTAAAATCTCACTAAGTCTACCTGGGTTTCACAGGAAACATCCTTTATCGACAGATTTAGATCAGGGGTAAGCAAAGTATAAATGAGTGAAACTGCATAAAATAGTCGTGAATACGGAAAGGAAACGTGCACGTAAAATCAAACGATCTTAAACCATTTTAAGTCAAGTGAAAGTCATGTTGCATCCAAGCCCTGCAGCAAGCTGGATAGTTACTTGACCAATGCATTCGATCCAGACCAGCATTAGTTTACGTAGATGATGTAACAATCCAGCATCCTTGGACGTAATGATATACTGGATTAATGTTGATCCTTACTCATCTCCTAAAGTTACAAATAGACAAAAAATTACATCTGGACGGCTAGCACAAGTGGTCCGCGACTTGTTTGTCGCTCTGATCTCTCTTTCTAACATGTCTGGGAAGATAAAGACGCAGTGAGCGACAAGCGAGAAAATACAAGATGTGCTAGCCGCTCTGGTACCTTCTGCGAAGTTTCGTCTCTCTGTTAAACCCATAAGTTTAAAAGTTAATTTTTCAGGTGCACAGGTAACCCAGACGATGGAGAAGAGTTCCAGCAGAGGCTAAAGAAAGTCTCCTCCCAGCTGGACTCGCTGAAACAGCAACATAATAAACTCATTGCACAAATTAGGAAGTCGCCAGGGTAAGTTCCGATTCATAGATATTACCCATGTTAATAAAGCCTTACAGTTGGAAGTCACTTCTATCTAAACCGGTTATATACCGGTTTAATCGTATCTTATGCAAAGTACTTTACAGGATTTTGTTCAAATAGAATTGCAAATTGTTGATTGTAAGTAAATTATGACCTCGAGCAGCGTAAAGTGATTATATTCAATGCATTTTCGATTTACTATACATATTAATGATAATTCAGAAATAGTAACTTTCACTAAATTACTATGAATTGTAAATCATTTATATTTAACAAAATAACAACGGGGCCTAGAATAGAACCCAAGGCACTCTGATACAAGCATGCGAAAAATTTAAAAAGGCATTTCTAGAATTTAATACACAACCGCACAATAGCTACAACCGTCCGCGAAACAATCAACACGTATCCAGTGTAATTAAATCAGCCCGCATAATGGCTGCTAACCGATTTAGCGTCGTAACAGTGACACAGTTCGCTCGATGACGAATTTAAGGACCAAGGTTCATGGCCAATAATTGCCTCGTCGATATTCGCCCACGGTAAGGCGATATTAGGATTGATATTGAATAATCAGCAAGAAAAAAATGGCTGGCGGTCACTTACTAGTTTTTATTTATGTAGAGTCGCCGCTTCTAACTACGGCGACTATATTAAGGTGTCAGTTCGTAGCCGACTGCATGCGGCAGCAGCAGACGACGTGTCGCCGCGACACTACTGGTTTCTATGTATTTATATGAAATTTCCTCCGTAGCTAGCGACACGTCGCTTTCATACAAACACATAGGAACCAGTAGTGTCACAGCGACACGTCGTCTGCTGCCGCTGCGTGCAGTCGGCTACCAACTGACACCTTTACTCTAAGCCTTAGAGTTGAAAAATGACGAACCTAAACTACGACTGTATTCAAGAAATATAATTTGAATGCGGGTTGATTTCCGCAACTCTACGTCAAGCGCAAATTTTCCGTAGTCTCTATTAATAGACTGTTTTTTTTTTCATATTATCCATCAGTTTACAATCTTTACGTCATTGAATATAAATATTACAAGCTGTCCAAGGGAAACATCTTGTAATTAACGTACCAAGCAAACCGTGTTGCAAGGCTTGACAACAGGTCATGGTTTACGTAAAACTGTACGTACAGTGACCTGATTACGTTGCTTAGCTTTAATTAATAAATCCACTACCAATACTATTAACTACAATTGTTGCTCCCATTATAAATATCTTATAAAGAACACAAGTCGGCTCCGTCGGACTATCTTGTCAAGGGAATTGACAAGGTATACCTTAGTGTAGTATGTGTTCATAAATGTCGAGCAGGTTTTGGCCAAAACCAGCCGGCGCTGACCTTCTTGAACCAGTATGGCTAGCACATTTTCTCGCTTGTCGCTAAGTGTGTCTCTATCATAACAGACAAGTTAGAATGGGATTTCCGAACGACAAACAAGCCGCGAGCAAGTTGCACTGCTAGGGACGTTTCCTGGTAGACAATGAGCGTTTCTTCATCGACCGATATCTTGTCGGCGCGACGGGACGCAGTTATGGGTTGGAGCGAGCTCGATGTGAGCTGCTGCAGTTGATAACGATGGGCAAAGTAAATAATAAATAAATAAATATCAGGGGACAATCTCACACAAATTGACCTAGTCCCAAACTAAGCTCTAGGCTTGTACTATGGGTACTAGACAACGATAAACATACTTATATAGAGAAATACATACATAAATACATAGAAAACATCCATGACTAAGGAACAAATACTCGCGCTCATCACATAAATATTTGTCCATACCGGGATTCGAACCCGGGACCGCTAGCTTCGTAGGCAGGTTCACTACCAACTAGGCTAACCGCGTCGTCAGTCCGTCCGTCCGTCGTAAGTGGAGGGAAAGAGACGCGCTGGGCGTAGGAAGAAATTATGGCTGCGGAACATCCGGGAGTGGACCGGTAGTGCCTCCGTCGAACAACTGTTCCCGCTGGCTACGGACAGAGACGATAACAAGAAGCTGACGGCCCACCTTCACGATTGAAGAGGCACTGGAAGAAGAATAAGAGCTCGTGTACTTCCATCTTACTGTAACCCATAACGCGTCCAGGCGCATCGACACGACATTTTAACCAGAGGTATCAAATTAATCCGTTTGAATATTGGTAATGAACACAAGCAAAACGTTTGTTAGAAATTTAAGAACATACTAAGGCAGGTAAACATAAGTTAACCGTTTAATTGGCTAGCTTACTGATAAGACGCGTTTATCGGGGAAGTTATACGGTCGTATAGTTTGATAGATTTGTGTCGAGGAAAACTTGAAATTGGAAAATTGAGCAATACCATTCCTACAAAAAGGTTGAAAGGGTGATAATACTGTTTTTAAAGGGTGAAATTAACGTGATATGTCATTTAAATAAGTTATTTTTAGGGTTCCGTAGCAAATACTGAAAAACGGAACCCTTATAAGATGACTTTTTATTGTTGAGGTCAAAAAGTGGGTTGTACCTTTATAGGTAGGGCTTATGCCCCGCAGAAACGCATTTCAAGATTAGACTAGTTTATGTAAACCCGTGGTTTCGTCTGCGGGGAGATGTTCTTCCCAAGGGTCAAGTTTCATCAAAATTGGATAATCAGTTTAACCCCAGAAGCGTTACAGTTTGTACCGATAGAAACTTGGTTGCTATAGCGAGATGTGAGTGCGATAAAATGTATGGGTGTTCCCACACATTTTTCCCATTCTCTGTTGACATCTCGCTATCGCCATAAGGCCTTTTATTCGTAATGACTATATTCCAGTTTGTCTTACACCATATAGTTATGATATTGTTTACGAGATAGCTGCCTTTAATGCCATGTTACTAACACGTACCACAACGTTAATAATATGGTTGAAAGCAAGAAAGGCTAAGCGAGTCTTCATGTCATGGTATACTTTGCTGTTCTTTTCCCTTAGTAGACATTTAGTCAATTACACCTGAAAACTAACTTCAGGTAATTTAGAATCTTAGGCTTCGTATGGAGGACGCCTGCAAGATGGACAGATGACTTAATAGTTGCAGGCAGTCGTTGGATGCAGGCCGCAATGGATCGTTCCCACTGGAAAGCGATGGGGGAAGCCAATGGTCAACAGTGAATCTCTGTGGGCTGATATGATGCTGATGACCAGTGGTCGGGATAGGTATAAGTCAACGCACGTAAAAAGAACTTTCTGAAGTTGGATGCAATGCAAAGCCCCCCCGCCCCTCTTCTTTCCGGTGATACCGATATTTTGCTACTGCGCAGCGAATACAGCAACTTCAGAAAGTTATTTTTACGTGCGTTGACTTATATAGTGCTAATTTCCCTAAACAACGCATGTTCATTTATGCGTGAGTGAGATGGGAACATGTTATTGAATGAACGTGCATCCGACCTCTGATGAAGGATTTTTTTACGCTGACACTGTGACAAAAAACTTTGGCGGTGAACGTATGGGGCAGAAATAATCGTCAACGGTGTTTAAAAATGTTTAGGTTTAAAAAGTTTTAAATTGGTTCGTGGTTTTACCCGCCAAGAAAGGTTATTTGATAATATTTAAACATTGTTTTAGGTTACGCAGCAACCTGAAAGACTTAGAAGAGGAACTGCTCTCCGACTCAGGGCAGGATCCGACAGAGGATTATGAGAATCTCAGACGGCGGATATACTCCAACACGAAAGAGCTCTGGTACTTCATTAACCACGAGCTGAAGGCGGTGATGATGGACGAATACAACAGGGACAAATTAGCGTCCGTTGTGGACCAAATAGCTGATAGAAAAAGGTTGGTTTTCTTTATAATAGCTTAATGATCCAGCCTATATACGTCCCACTGCTGGGCACAGGCCTCCACTGACAACGAGAAGGTTTGGGCTATAGTTCCCACGCGGGCCCAGTGCGGATTGGGAACTTCGCACACACCGTCCAATTACTTTGCAGGTGTGTGCAGGTTTCCTCACGATGTTTTCCTTCACCGAAAAGCTCATGGTAAATTTACAAATTATATTTCGCACATAAATTCCGAAAAACTTAGAGGTGCGGGCCCGGGTTCGAACCCACGACCCTCTGCTTAAGAGTCGGCATGTCAAACCATTAGGCTACCACGGCTTTTAAATAATAGCTTATGGAGTGATATTTCTAATCGCCAAATAAAATCTGGCGGTTAATGTTATCAATGTCCTTTTTTGTCATATGAAAGAAAAGGAGATGGCGAAAACTTATCTGAGAGATAGTGATATCTGGACGTAACACTGCCTTAAATCGCCTCTAAAATTTTTTCTTACGCTCCTTAATAAAAACGGCTAAGTAAAAAAAAAAGCCGTCGATGACTGCTGTCTTATTGCAGTGAGGAGGTTAGCAGCCGATGAAATTCACTAATGTTTTACCAAAAAACGTTTCTCAAACTGATTTATTTCTCAAACAAACCACTTTTTTCCGAAACTGTAAACATTTAAGGATTTTTATAAAAATAACCTAACCTAACCTATTAATGGTTTTACACGATGGTCTTGAAATAAATTCTGAAATATTTAAAGTTTCGCAAAAAAAAGCGTTTCGTGACACGTTTTTTTGGTGCAATGATAATGATACCGGTGAAGTGACTAGTATAGTATTCAAGCTTGCAATAAAAAACTGCAAGTGCAATGTATTGTCGATATTTCCACGCTGGTAATCGTATTACGAGAACACGACGTAACGCAACAGTATGAGGTAGCTCCACGCGCTGATATTATGTAATTTTCTCAGAGTACAGCTTTTATCTGCTCGCGTATTGGATACATACAGACACACCACGAGATTGTTGAACCATTTGCTAACATTCTTAATTCGGTCGGGTTGTCAAATCATGAAATTCCAATAGTAATATATCGTGTATGATTTGACAACCCGACCGAATTAAGAATGTTAGTAAGTGGCTCAACAATTCCGTGTATTGTACAGTTCGCCATCAAATATATCTGTACATATCAGAGTGCTCAAAAATATCTGAACATGCACTCTAACGCCTTGACAATAGAGTCGTGTTCAGATATTTGTGAGTACCTTGTTTACTGCAATATATATTATGGCGACTGTACGTGCTGTTGGACCGGCTGCAATAGAACTAAAGAAGGACAACTGGGTAAGAGCTCAAAAGTGAGTAGTCACCAGCCCCAGTATTATGGCCGCCTTTATCGCGGTAGATAAATGTGAATACAGCATCCGTCACTCTCGCACTTACCCACTGTTCAGAAAGTGACAGATACAGTAACAGACAATACAAGACAGTACGGGGTATACTGGGTGTTTTTTATTCGTCTTAAACATTTTGGGGGTTAAATCAGTAAGTCATACTGACCAACTTTCACTATGGGACCAACCCCGAAATCGCGAAAAAAAATTTGACCCTCCCATACAAAACATCGTCAGCTGACTAGCCAAAATGTATGGGATGGTCAATTTTTTTTTCGCGATTTCGGGGTTGGTCCCATAGTGAAAGTTGGTCAGTATGACTTACAGATTTAACCCCCAAAATGTTTAAGACGAATAAAAAAACACCCAGTATATCAAAGTATTTAACAGAAAACTGAGGATTTACCCAGGTATATACCCGATCGGTATGTTGGGTTATTACCCACCGCCCTACCTAAATGTAACTGAATTATGAAACTGCATAACAGGCAAAATGCAATCGGATTGTGCAACCGGTCAACAGTTTCGATGGAGTTGCATATTGCATCCAAATTGCATATTGCAGTTAGATATCCTAACAACGACAACATACGCTAATTAGTTAATTTAGTGCATAAAGAATATATATTTTTACCAGTCAAGAGTCTACCAACGCTTCCCAAGAGGAGACCACTTGTGAAAAGAAGCGCCGCGAGAAAGTCAACAGTTAGTTATTTTAAGTAATCAGTACCACAGTATAAATATAGCTAAAGCAGTAATGAAACAACGAACAAACGTTGGAAACGTCGCACTCACAGTCTCAACGAGACCCCTAAGCGGACATGGCAGTGCTGTCAGTGGCTGGTGTCGCGTGGAGACGAATGGTTGAGACTTGCGTCTGTGAGTGCGACGTTTCGAACGTTTGTTCGTAGTTTCTTTATTGCTTTAGTTATATTTATAGTGTGTCAGTACCCGCCTTCAGTAATCAGTTAAATAACGCATGATATAGGTTTGGTTGCTATACATCTACGTTCAGTTATAAGGCGGAAACATGGCTAAGGAATAAGAGTATTAACACCTAAAGCTAGAGAGTTCAAAACGCTTTCAAACCCTAATGGAGTATACTGCGTTTTAATGATTCCTTAAGACTTTGTGGTGTTACTCGTGAGTATTGTATGACATAGAATCGTCGATTTATCTATGAAGTGGCAAATTATCTATTACACTGAATGTTTTCGCTCCGTGCATGTACCTAAGTGCCAAACAATTATATAAAATGATTTGCAATATAATAAAACAAGTGATAAAAGATAAAAAAAAGATAAAAGATATTTATTCAGTAAGTAGGCCGCACGGGCACTTTTACACGTCAAAATCTACCAGCGCTTCCCAAGAGGAGACCACTGCTGAGAAGAAGCGCCGCAAGAAACTCAACAGTTAGTCATTTTTTAAATAAAACTAGCTACTTATTCTAGCATTATATAAAACTGTAGAAATAATATTAAATATCTGCGTAGTTTTGCAGGAAAACATGTCAGAATGACTACTAGAAAATTTATATATATATATATATAAACCGTGTCCCCTAGACAAGATACAGTGTTTACATGATTTTTATGAGGTATGTACGAGTAGTAGGTAAGCTATTGAACATTAAACATTAGTTAATTTTCTGGTTTAGGCCAAGCATTTTTGTCCGTTAGATAGTCCTCGACCCTATAGTACGCCTTTGACATCAACGACTTTTTCAAGTAATTTTTAAGTGCTGGAAGGGGTAACTCTAAAACTACGTCGGGTAATTTATTATAAAAATGAATACATTGACCTACAAATGATTTATATACTTTACGGGACACGAAACTTTTTTATGGCAATTTTATTTTTATTCCTAGTATTTATATTATGTATATCAGAATTTTTAACGAAAGAGTCTAGGTTCTTAATAACATACATAATATTTTTATAAATATATTGGGATGCTACTGTTAAAATATTAATTAGTTAATATTAATTAGTAATTAGTGCTGAAATTCTTCTAAATATAGCCAGTATTAGCCAGCAAGGAGGCATGTTATAAATATAAGAATTAAAATTATACTTGGTAGCGTTGAAATGTCGCGTGTATCGCCAGATTGAACCCATAACCCGTAATCGGCATGCCGTCGATAGTAAACCTACTTGCGCTTCGTGCGAAACATTGATTTAACGTTCCTCGGAACTAGCTCTTGGACCAGCAGACGTGTTGCCAGTTCTGCTGAATTTGCTATTCTTTGTAGTATTTCTTAAGTAAATGGTGAGAACAATGAAATTTTGTTAATTCGGTCGCCACTCAGCCTCACTCACGCAAAGTCTTGGCCAGACCCTTACTGTCTACCATAACGGTAACAATGTTATCATATTATAAATTATAATATGGAAGCAAACGAACTTATGTTGAGGCCCAGTTATTATGGTGAGCCTCATTCCCCAGATCGCTCCTGTCTGACCAGGAGCAACTCGAGGAGTTGGATGGCTACCACGAGTGGAGGAAGACCGAGGCGGCCAACGTAAGCGACCTCATTCAGAGGAGGCTGTATGATCTGCAGAACCCGCCCGACTGCAGGGAAGCGAGGAAGGTCATCTGCAATTTGAATAAGGTTCGTTTATAACACGTATGTTACCTATGCGTTACTGGTGGATCGTCGACATTTCTTTTTCCTCAATCAATTTATCGCAATATTTTACTTTTGCAAATTAGCAATAGGTTTGTTAACTTTTTTTTTCCCAATACACCGTTATACAAATGCATGTTTTTAGAAATTAGCTGATTTGGGCATTGATCAATAAAAAAATTGACATTTAGTTCTTTATCGATTGATTCCATTTAGTCAATTGATTCGGTTAGTTATGATCCCAAAAACCAAAGAAATATGACTTGATTTTATTTATTTTGGCTTTAATAAAAATTACACAAATTGGTTTACACTGGCCCCTACACTAGGCACAGCATGTCTCGCAGGTAGCCAATCCATATGAGAATTACAAAAATGTATGCGAACAGTAAATAAAGGTGAGCAGATTCCTAGATTAATTTGATAAAATATGCAAGCAGGTGAATTTATACAATGACATGAAACTATACAAATACAGAACAAACAAACACCGATTTACATCGTTACTTTACGGCCGCACTCAGAGACGCTAATTAACTTTTAAGTTTGATTTAAGTTGCTGCTGTCACTTTCTTTGCTATAGCAATAGAATAAGACGCAGCAATTTTAATCAAACTTAAAAAAGAATTGACCTCTCCGAGTGCAGCAGTTAGTTGTATAGAAAATATATATTACATTACAGTAACATTTAATACAATATTAAAGGCGATTTTGGCGCATAACGGCCAGTTTCCTCATCATTAAAATATTGTGTATTAGCGCGCTAAATCATTTCGCTTATCGCGTTCAAGGAAATCGTAACAATAATAGGTAGGTACATTAAGTTAACTTTCATTAAACGTACGATCTCCTCCAAGTTCTTGCTTTATTTTGTCGTTCTAATCTAAGTTATAATGTTATACGACAGTTCTATGCCACAACTAGATATCTACTAATATTATAAACAAAATACTTTGTTTGTTTGTATGTTGGTGGGTAATCTCAAGTATGTACCACTGAACCGATTTAAAAAATTCTTGCTACATTAGCAATGTTTTTGAACCGGAGCGAAGCGGGGCGCGTCGCTAGTTGTATGTAATTTGAACATGCTGCATGTGTCACTGGTAATCAATTCGTTAACGAATAAATATTCATAAAACAAACAAATGAGCGATGCTGTATAAACATGTCAAGCAAACCCATGGACATTGAAATAAAATAAACGACCACCAAAGAGGGACTATTCTTAGACCACAACGTGTTGCGGCCCAACTTGTAAGGGCTCGGTCACACTATTTTCATGCAGGAAAATATTTCATTTCGTTCTTTCCCTAATCACTAAATTTAGCCAATCTTTGGACGCCTGGATGGTTACTACGAAACTCTAAATTCGGGTGCTCTAAACTCTTCATTTGATATAATCGGGAAAAGGAGATGGAGATAACGTAATTAGGAACTTCTAATTTTTGACATCCTCCTGTATCTGACATGAAAACAAACCTTTTTGGTCGGCTTCTAGTCCAAATATTAGGCATCTCTATTTTATTAATAACTAGCTGGTACCCGGCGCGTTGCCGCCGATACAAAAAACAAAAAAAAACAATATCCGATCGCTACCAAACTTCACAGGATCATCCGCTGGGCTAATCTGAAGATTGCCTGATAATTTCACCAAAATCCGTCCATCCGTTTTGGGAGTCCATGTGGAACATACATACATACACAAATAGATTTACTACTCTGTCAAGAAAGTACCGGGAAAAGATCAATAATACACAAACTGTTTGTTAATCATCCAAATTTATTTTATCACCTTCAAAGTATGCTCCTTGAGAAACGATACACTTACGCCAACGAATAATCCAATCATCAAAACATTTTTTAAACGCTGTTTCCGGAATTGAATTCAGTTCTCGGCGCGAATTCTCCTTTATGTCTTCTACCGATTGAAAACGGGTGCCACGAAGTGGTAATTTGAGTTTAGGAAAAAGAAAGAAGTCGGCAGGAGCCATATCTGGTGAATATGGTGGTTGCTCGATGGTATTTGTTGAGTGTTTGGTCAAAAATTCTTTCACAATGATGGCCTTGTGCGAAGGCGCATTATCGTGGTGCAAAATCCAAGAATTTTCATTCCACAAATCTGGCCTTTTTCGTCGAATTTGCTCTCTTAAATGCCGCATAACGCTCAAATAATATTCTTTATTTACCGTTTGACCTTCCGGCAAGAATTCCGAGTGCACAACACCGCGATAGTCAAAGAAAACAGTCAACATGACTTTGACTTTTGATCGACTTTGGCGTGGTTTCTTCGGTTTCGGTTCAGTTGGAAGGCGCCACTCCGAAGCTTGTTGACTAGTTTGCATGTCAAACTCGTAAACCCACGTCTCGTCACCAGTAACAATGCGTTTCATGAATGTTGGGTCGGAATTGACTCGTTCTAGCATGTCCTCAGCGACTCTCATGCGATTGAGTTTTTGGAGAAAATTCAGGTCTTTTGGGACTAGCCGAGCGGTAACATGTTTCATACCCAAATGATTAGTTAAAATAGTACGGATCGACTCGTGAGATACAGAAAGTTCGGCGGCTATCTCTCTCAAAGTTGAATGAGGATTTTCAGTCACTATTTCCTTCACTTTTGCGATGTTAACTTCAGTTGCAGACGTTGATGGCCTACCAGAGCGAGGCAAATCTTCCATCACATCTCGACCGCTTTTGAACGCTTTGTACCACTCATAAACACGTGTTTTTGATAAAGTCGAATCACCGTAAGCCTTCTGTAACATTTTCAGTGACTCCGAACACGAAATTCCATTGGCGATGCAAAATTTAAGACAAACTCTTTGTTCAATGTTTTTGTCAATGTTCAAATTCGCAATACACACTAGATATGATATAACTAAAAACAGCACTGTATTTAATATAAATAACAGATGCAACTCAAACTCCGCGCCAAAATAGAAAACAGTTGTGCCAATCTAACAACAACAAAAAAAACAAAAATTTGAATTTGGAACCATAAACAAAGCATCCATTCCCGATACTTTGTTGACTGAATGTACATGAACTACGGAACCCTATTACTAGCGCGGGCGCCGCGGCCTTGGCCGTGTTTAATTCATACGTTCATTCAAACGCGGCGTCTCAAAGACTATATTTAGAACTATCTCAGCACCTGCTGCATCGTAGGTCGTTGAACCCATGGCGAGATTAAATACAGTGACAAAATTATACTGGTCGGGACTTGACAGACCATGTCGATAAAAGGATAGCGTTATGCAGAAAACAGCCTTTGAACTTCATATCAGTTTGGCTGTTTTTTGCATAAAGCTATCCAAATATCGTTGGTCTCTATTTTAGCACTGTAGTTGTAATTGTGGAAGGGTCATTGTCCAGTTAGTGACGAATTATTGCTGGAACTGGCAAGTATTATTCAATTATTTAATTTGGTATATTTATAGATTCAGGTAACTTACAAATTAAAATACAATAATAATATTGTGTCGGTACGGTATTTCGACTCGCGCTTGACCGGCTTTGAAGGAGTTTAATAAATGACAAATAGCGGACAAAATTATATTCCTATGCCCACTGTTGATCTCATGGCTTGACAATAGCGTAGTGTGGAGATATTGTTGTTAGCACCCCCACCAAGCATACACGTTACTTAACCCCCCTGGGTTACTTTTCTCTGCAGCTGACTGTACTAGTCTCTATCAACACACAATAAAAATACCTACACTTTATTGAACACCACAAAAACAAAAAATACCCCCCAAAAATGGCACCCAAGTTTAAAATTCATTTATTTACATTACACATCCGTGTTTGCGTCACCGACTTACATATGTGTACCAAATTTCAACTCAATCGGTTTAGTCGTTTCGTAGCAAATTGGCTGTGACAGACGGACAGACAGACACACGAGTGACCCTATAAGGGTTCAGTTTTTTCCTTTTGAGGTACGGAACGCTAACATTATAGATTTGGATGGCATGCCATCATATGTCGTTCTTGACTGTACATTATGAATTATCTGTTAGTATCTAACAAGTGTCAAAGTCAACACGGATGTTCACAGCGTATTCATACACACCGTTATCATTCATGATGCTTGTCTGCTGCAACCGCGCGTTTGGAACTAGGTCGGAAAGTTGAGTAAGAGCAAACTATGTTCCAGATAATATTGTTTGAAAATATTTGTGAATTACAGGGTGATGGTCCATATCCATCCATATACAATGTCCAAGGATAAAGTGCACAAACGAATGAGGGTGAAACTACAGCCTATATACGTCCCACTGCTGGGCACAGGCCTCCACTCACATGAGAGGGTTTGGGCTATAGTTCCCACGCGGGCCCAGTGCGGATTGGGAACTTCGCACACACCGTCAAATTGCTTTGCAGGTGTGTGCAGGTTCCCTCACGATGTTTTCCATCACCGAAAGCTTAAGAGTTTAAGAGTCGGCAGGTCAAACCATTAGGCTACCACGGCTTTTTTAGTAATATATCATCCAATATTGGGCTCCAAAATATGTGACACAACTCAATACCAGACACGTAGGGCGTGTCAGATATTTTTGAGGCCAACGTTGGATAATACATGCCTTGGCCAAAAGTATTGAGCACACATGCGTTTTTCATATAAAAGTCAAACTTTAAAAGGGGCATTTATATCTTTTATTCTAGAAAGTTGTATATCTATCGGAAAAATTAGTCATATTTATTGACGTTAAGGGAAATTCCGTGGAAACAAATACAATTAATCATTTTATTGTACAACCCGACTTTTTCTAGCTTCAGTTTTCACACGCAAATAGCTACTTCGAGATTATATCTACTAATGATTTGCACATGTTAAAACACTTATTATATTTTACGTCTTTGTGTATTTTTGAAATTGAAAAATAATACTTTATTTGTAAGTTACAGAGGAAAAAGTGGGGTGCTCAATAATTTTGGCCAAGGCTGTATATGTATTATTGCCGGTGACTGAAATGTACAATACTGTGTTCATTACCATCGTAATTTCGTACAATTCGAGTTATTTAACTGGTCCGTCGATAATGACGTCACGCCCAACGAACCAAAACAGGTTTTGTGAAAAAAAAAACAATTACCCGCGGATCCCACGAGCAATACAAAATAATATTGTAAAAAGTAGGTACAGGTAATTTAAGAGATATCTTGATAATAGTGGTAAAGCTAACACGTTAATTATGCAGAACAAAAATACGCACACACGTCACGCGTCTTGTGTGAGATTGAATATGATGATGATGTCCTCCTCGACGTGTCCGTCAATGGCGACATCTTGGCTGTGTCATAGAGTGGGACATGCTATGGCAGAGGACCGGCCGTTTTGGAGGCATACAGTGAGCACTAAGGTGTTTGAGTTTGAATGGAGAAGACGAGATGAGCTCGATGCTAAGCGAGACGAGCTCAAGGCCCGACCACCTGCGGCCATCCACTATAACTATATCGGAGAGGTGCTGACCTGCACCAAATGTCAACGAACATTTCGTGCAAAAATCGGTTATGTCAGCCACCTGAGAGCACACGAGCGACGCTCTGAATAGTCGGATCCTAGTCGCTGTAGCCGAAATCGGTCGGGATCGTATTATTATTATTAGTCAAAGTCAGAATAAATATTTTGACTTTGACTTTTGATTATTAGAGTGGGACAGGATTTTATGTACACACTTATTCAAAGGCAAGGCTAAAGTGATTTAAATTAGTCGATGAGAAGAAATTGCTTTGAGTTGATATAAAAATAAATATTACAGGTACCCTTATTCGTAAACACGCAATAAAACTATTTACATTTAAAGTATGCTTTGTCACTTTCTTTCAAATTCAAATGTCACGATGAAAGATAAGGTCGACGCATATTATATGCGTTAAGATATTGTATGTACATTTATGAAAGATGGTTTGTGTTTATTGTAAATTATTTAAATTTCTCCGGCCATTATTTTGTTGAACGATTCAGTTATCTAATTCACGTTATCGCCGTTTGACCCGTTTATACATTTTTGTTATCAACACTACTTAAGAGTATTGGTTAAATTGTATAAAGAACATTAAAAAAAAAAAAAGATAAAAGATATTTATTCAGTAAGTAAGTAGGCCGCACGGGCACTTTTACACGTCAAAATCTACCAGCGCTTCCCAAGAGGAGACCACTGCTGAGAAGAAGCGCCGCAAGAAACTCAACAGTTAGTCATTTTTTAAATGAAAATATAACAATGTCACTACTTATTCTAACATTATATAAAACTGTAAAAATAATATTAAATATCTGCGTAGTTTTGCAGGAAAACATGTCAGAATGACTACGAGAAAATTTATATATATATCACACAAAACAGTTTTGACATGTCTTCCTACATAAACCGTGTCCCCTAGACAAGATACAGCGTTTACGTGATTTTTATGAGGTATGTACGAGTAGTAGGTAAGCTATTGAACATTAAACATTAGTTAATTTTCTGGTTTAGGCCAAGCATTGAACAAGACAGTACTTAATGAGGGAATATAATAATGTAGGTAATTAGTATTGGTAATATCGACACGGTATTTAGACCCCGACGTAAAACAGAGGGGTGTTTTAATAATTTTAACGTATGTACCTGTGTATGTCTGGGCATATTTCAGGCTGTCGCAGTTATGAACCTAATTAAAAAACGCTAACTTTATTCCATTACGTAACGAAATTTAGTCATACACTTATATGGTTAATTTTCGTGACGTAATGGAAAAAGTTAGCGTTTCTTAAATCAGGTTCTTAACTGGGCATATTTCAGAAAGGTTGTCGCAGTTAAGAACCTAATTAAAAAACGCTAACTTTATTCCATTACGTAACGAAATTTAGTCATACACTTATATGGTTAATTTTCGTGACGTAATGGAAAAAGTTAGCGTTTCTTAAATCAGGTTCTTAAATGCGACAATCTTTCTGAAATATGCCCAACTGCGACAATCTTTCTGAAATATGCCCAACTGCGACAATCTTTCTGAAATATGCCCGTCTGTATCATCGTAACTTCCAAACGGATGAATCGATTTTGATATAGTTTTTTGTTTGAATGGTGACTTCATCGAGAGTGTTCTTAGCTAAGGTTGATGAAAATCCGTTAAGTCATTTAAGGTTATTATAAGTCTATATATTAGACTTTGTCAAGGATTTTTATCTATTTAAAAGTTATAAGTACAGTCAAGATTATAAGCATAGATAGTCCAAAGCCTCAAAAATATTTAACCACGATCTTTTGTCGCCATGATAAGGTAGTGGTTACATATTTTGAAACTCTAAACGTATCTATATTTATAAGCTTGACTGTAAATTATTTGTTTTATAATTGAAGTACTCGTAAATTTATTGACGTAAAACCTAAAGATTGAACCTAAATTCAATATCCCTTTGAAAAAAGATTTATGTACCTAATTAACCGTGAGTGATTCGGAACTCTTATTGCCGATACGCCGTAAAAAAGTGATTGTTATCGATAAAATTATAATTAGTAACGTTAACATGAATAATATTTTTTCACTTCTCATGCTCTAAAAGTTAGTCTTTATGTCGTGCGTAGGCGATATAAAGTCGCTTCTTATGCTCTAGTGCATAAAGTAAAATCTTCGTCGAAGACCTAGGCAATCGGTCCAACAGCCACACGAACAACTTTAACTTCATAAAATAACCTCTTTATTTTATTTCGATTCGTTAGTATTCTAAAACCAAGGCAAGGATACCAACAGCCAAAGTACACAATAAAGCTTCATGAAATAAACTTATAATTTTTATTTCGTCGCATTTATTATTATTATTATTTTTATCATGTTGCTGTTTCATTTCCTCGCAATCGAAGTGAAAAGTAGAGTGTACAACTCGTCCATAAAACCCATTTAACACTCGACTTTATATCCATCCTCGCTCGCAAGCTCGCTTGGATAAACTGGATAAACGTCTCGCGTAAAATGGTGCGTTTTATGCACTTGTTTTAATCTACTATTTTTTCATCGCTCTACTGTTGAAAGAGGCCGGAATTATATGCCGTAGGTAAATCAACTTTAGCTATAAAGTATACACCCATTTTACATAGTAGGTACGGCAATTTAGTATAAATAAAAAAAATGCCTTATATTCCCATACGCGTGCAAAAGACACAATTGTTTTATTGTCGTAACTTTTTATGTACAGTACAATAAGCAGTCTGGTTAAAAAAGGTTCCTAAATGCACTGGGGAAAAAGTTATGAGGGTTATATCCCGCCCTATATCGGTTAACAATTAAAAAAAAACTTTTTTTTTTATTAAATTCTAGAGATTATTTTGTATCGTTTAAGTAAAATAAAAATAAAATTTAAAACAAATGTCAATTAATTTAAACATGCTGTACTTTTTTTCGAATATTGACGTCAATCTCTGTGAGATTATTTGTTTATATATTTTCTTTAAAATGTGTTTTTTGACGATCGTAACATAAAATAATATTTTATTTCAAAAATTAACAGTTTACGCTAAACAAATTTGAATGTTCCAAAAAATCGCCTAAAATTAAATCAAAGGAAAAAACAAAAATGATTTTAACAGAAACAATTAAAATCATATCATATTTTGTTTTAATGGCACCAACTGTTATTAATGACTTAGACCGTACAAAATACAGTAATATATACCTACTAATCTTTAGTGGACCATTAAAAAAAGAGTTTAATTTTTAATGTAACAATTAAACCGATCTTAAAAAGAGCTCATATATTTTTATGTTCCGCTAAATTTGCCGGTGACTGTAGTAAACTTGTTTTTATGCGCTCCTCTAAATTGGCCCCGAGTGTAGTTAGCGGTGGTGTTAACGTAATGGGCGTCAACGTTTCAGGGCTGCGGCTTCGGCTGTCAACTTCACCACATAGCGTACTGTCTGATATTCGCGTACGCGACAGAGAGAACGCTCATCCTCAACTCCAAGGGGTGGCGGTACAACACCAAGGGGTGGGACTACGTGTTCTACCCCGTTTCGGAGACGTGCACCACCAGCTATGATGACCAGGTCATGCAGTGGTCAGGTAAATGGTTTTTTTATGCTTCACTTATAGCTATGTGTAGGGTTTCACCGTCAAATAATACTAGCAAATAAATTACTACAAGTAGTAGGAGATTATGTGTGACGTTCGCAATATAAAGGGACCTTATGGAGGCAGGCGGTTACGCCGTTTTTAGAACTGTTACCATAGTATTCGTATAGTTACAAGAATAAGAAAAGCTTAACTGCCTTCCTCCATAAGGTCCCTTTATATTGAGAATGTCACATATTTTAATGCGACACTAGCGAACCGCCCTCGTTTCGCCCCGGGTACTATTATATGTGTACATAAACCTTCCGTGAAAAATTATCTAACTGATGGTGAAAACCGCTTAAAAATCCGTTGCGTGGTTTAGGAGGAGTTAGCGGATAAACAGACAGACAGACGCGGAAAGCGACTTTATTTTATACTATGTAAGGATTAATGTTTTTTTTTGAAAAAAAGTATCTGCATACCAGGTCTAACAATATTTTGTAATGCGCAAGTTAATTCATTATAGCTTTTAAGTTTATTTATTTATCAGTATATCTTTAGATCTTTCTTTAGCCTCTATGTATTCAATACAACCTTATTTGTACTTCTTTTATGGAATTAAATGATTGATGATATGATATGATATAATTTGAGCGACCAATCGCGGCGTCGTGATTAATAACAGGTGCAGAGCAATAGCTCTTAGAAAACACATTTAAGTTCGGGTAGAGTCGGTTTGACAAGGTTTAACAAATATACATATTGACATAATATTATGGGTACTGATGCGATGTGATGACAATACAATATGGTGCCATCGAGTTAGTATGCTAATGGAGACGGATGGTGGCCACAGGAACTCCTTACGTCTTTAAAACACCGACGCTGCGAACCGCGAAACAAATGCTAACGGAAAGAGTTCAGATTCGCATTAAATATCGCGTATTCGCCTTAGTTTCGCGGTTCGCAGCGTCGGTGTTTTAAAGGCGTTAACGGCCTAATAGTAAATCCGCCAAGTTTGGCCTCGTTTGAGTTAATCACCAGTGTAAGAAGTATAGCCAGTAACAAAGGGTGTTATTAAAAAAAAATTTGAAAAAAAATTAGTTTTTGGCATTGTTTTAAAACGATGTGGCAATGCTTTCGAGCTTAAAAAACTGTAATTGTACAAAACATGTTTACGAAACAAGTAATCGTTAGTTTCGCCCTGGCTGTCTGCCATTCAACAGGTCTGTCAGTCTTTATTTCCTTGAAAGACTATCAAGACTATAGTGACATTTTGCACGCTTAGTAATAAACTGGCTAAAGTCGGAACAAAGCAGTTTGATTTTAAATCTCAAGCGTTTCTAATTACACTTGAAAATTCAATATAGGTTTATTTCGAGTTGAGCCGTTTTATTACTAAGCGTGCGATTTATACCCGCTGTAAAGCGTATGTATACCTGACCCAAAACAAATTGTTTGAGAAAATTACACAAAAATAACTCTAATTGTCTCTAATTAACGACTCTACATGATTTTGTCCAAATTTTTATGTACCAATTTTCACATCACGACAACGCCATATTTTTTATTTTACAATCAAGGTGATATAAAAAAAAAAACAGTGTAAATTTATTCTCTATGTCAAATTACACCAGAACAGTGATTTATTTACCCATTATAAAGCATAATAAATTTAAATAGTTACACAAATACCGGTACTGAATAAAAGAGCAATAATTTTTACTGACTCCAATAATTACCCGCCGATTATCGTAACACTTGGCATAATAAAACCCTTATCAACTGTTCGTTAATTACTACCGTTCAATATTGAACTCCAAATGAAAATTATTTCTGATCCAATACTGCACCTAAGCCGTTGCAAGATGCGTCGTAACACAACACATGTATGCCCGTTTTCCTTTGAAACTTGTGTGGTCGCCATCGTGTGAATTTTTTATGAGTATTGTACACGTTGCTGATTGATAAAATTGTAATAGTGTATGGCGGGAAATTGTTATTTGCCGATAAAACAGACATACATACGTAAATGTGTTACACGGAAACAGCGTATTTAGGTGGAATTGAGAAGTTATATAATAAATAAATAAATATCAGGGGACAATCTCACACCAATTGACCTAGTCCCAAACTAAGCTCTAGGCTGGCTTGTACTATGGGTACTAGACAACGATAAAAATACATATATAGAGAAATACATACTTAAATATATAGAAAACATCCATGACTCAGGAACAAATACTCGCGCTCATCACACAAATATTTGTCCATACCGGGATTCGAACCCAGGACCGCTAGCTTCGTAGGCAGGGTCACTACCAACTAGGCTAACTGCGTCGTCAGTTAAATTATGATTAATGACAGAGTTAAAATTGGTACAGTAAACTCCAAAAATATGTACCTCCTTTTATATAACCTCGTTCACTACTTGTGCTTTTTAAAATAAATTAATAGATGTATTTATTTATTACCTTCAAATCTCTAAAGTAGGTACCTACTACCTTTATATTATAACAGATCCAAGTAAGAAGATCCTAATTGTTATAATAATGATTTTGGCAACATTACTAACAGTAACAGTTTAAGTTTTAATGTATTTTACTAACATCATATGACCCATAGATGGTTGAAATAAATGACTAAATAAATAAATATATCGATTCATAAGACGGTTACGAATGGTAAAGATGCATTCACGCGATTTTCGTTTAACGACCTACACTTAGAGTGAACTCTTAATTTACTGTTTGGTTACAAAAATTGATTTTGTTTTGTCGATGTTCAAGTGTCTAGATTAATTAATTATGATAATATTTAATTGCATTTTAAGTACTTATGAGAAATGTTATAGAGAAATAGAAAAAATTGTCCATTGCCAGACTTTAAAGTAATTCTCTAAGTCAATTGACTTTAAAATCGTTTAAAGAAAATACTTTGTAATATAATAGTTATGTAGCTGATTACAATGTTTTCTCTTTCAGTCTCCCACGACGCCAAGGTGGTGTCGCTACCCTTCATAGACTCAATGGTACAGAAACCCAAGTTTCTGCCGCTAGCGGTACCAAAGGATCTAGCTCACAGGTTTGTATAGGTAAATTATTTGGGAAGTTTGTGTGTTTAGTGCAGCTAACTTCAGCACAGAATTGACGCACTGGTATCGTGGTGCTAGCCCCCTCTAATTTGAAAATCGAAGTTCGGCGTTACGTTAGCTCCTTCCCTTTCTCACGATTTAATCACAATTTACGAGTGAAAGGGATGGTGCATCCGAACTTCGAAATTTGTGTTTTGTGGTATCCATCCTTGTAAGATTGAGTGTCAGTTGTGATTGTCATCCATTTTGGTGTACACAAGTTTGCAAAAGCCAAAGCGATTAGTTAAGCTATATGGGTGATTCCACGAGTGTTTCAACCGCCGTCGAAGTTTCTGTAGCTTTGGATGCGATTTTCGGTTATTTTGTAGAAGTCAGGGTACTTCATAAAATAACCGAAAATTACCCATGTTCAATATTGTGAGCTGCCGAAGCCGTCGCGAAGGAAACATTATATGAAATGAAACTCATCTTGGTAAAATGAGTTCGCCTATGTTGATATTAATTTTATAAATGTTGCCTGTTTTACAACCGTCAAGCGTATCTGACATATAAATTTAGCCCTTTCCCTTTCTTATACTTGAAAATAGATAAGGAGAGGGCTAACTTTAATCGGCAGATAAGTTTACTTGTCGATTGTGAAACAGGCCCAAACACGCAGATCTAAACACGACATCTAAATTTGAAGTAACATTAGCTTTGTGCCTTTCTCTATTGTTGCTAGGACTGAATAGTTAGAGTGGATTGGATAGTCTGAAATAAAGTATCTTTTGTGAAGCTTACTCCTCTTATAAGATAGGATATAAAAGAAAATATTTCGCATAATTTTTTACATAGGATATAGCGACCTGTCATCGCTTAACTTCGACAAAATGATTTAAAAGGTGAAAGAGTTATTAAAATCAGTTCAGTAGTTTAAAGTTTATAGATTACAACAAAAAAAAAATCCTCTTTATAATATCATAGCTCTTGCAATTCACGAAGACGAGTGGTGTTTATCAGTGTTGAACGTGTACTTACATGAACATTGCGGTAGTGTGCGTGTCTGACGGAGCGAGCCACAGCGAGCGCGCCGTCTCGCTCAACTCACTTGTGCATATTGTTTCTGTGTGCGTGTACATACACGACGCTGTATACAGATACGTGTTTACCACAAGTAAAGCCAACTCGCCTTCGTGAATTGAAAGAGCTATAACATGGAATTTAATATGTATTTTGATTTCAATTCCAGAATAATCCGGTTCAACGGGGACCCGGCGTCGTGGTGGGTCGGGCAAATGGTCAAGTACATCCTGAAGCCGCGGCCGAGCATGCAGAAGGCGATCAACGAAACTGTCGCCAAGATGAACTTCAGGACGCCCATCGTGGGGTGAGTGTCGACCGTGTCACCGGATCACTGGCTGAACTGGATTATAGCGATATTTATACCTAATTAAAAATACTCTGACGTTACTATAGTGGCTTCATTACCCAAGTAGCACAAAAGCTGTATAAGGGCTTAAACAGCCCCTATAACTCTAGTTTCAGCATTTTAAGGGCTGTATAAGCTCTTATACAGCTTGTGTGCTACTTGGGTATAATGCTCTGACGGGACAACTCAGCGGGCTTAACATTTGACAGGTGCTAGGGAAATGAATCCTATTCCATATTCTAACGTAAGACTTAACGCTTAAGGTTTAAAATAAAAGTGTCACGTCCTGACTTTTATTAACTTTTATTACTAAGCGACTATAGCCATTTCACCTTTTTATAGCGATTTTATCAAGACGGGACACTTTTATTTATTCATTCATTTATTTTATGTATTCATTTCCCGTCAAATTTTATCTCGTGCTGCATGCACGCTATGCTAAGCCGGTTAATTTTGGTTAATAATTCTACAACCAAAAGGGAATATGCATGTTTTTTTTTTGTTTTAATAAAAATTCATTCATGTAACAAACAGAGAAAAAAAAATTAAATAAACAATAATAAAAATAACCAAGATATAAGCCATCGAATATTTGTTTCTACCTCTTTCTAGCCAAACAGAATTTAACATAGAGTTAATATGGATGTAGTGGACGCTGACGTCAGATTCCATGTCGGATCTCTTGTCTAATTAGTAGTTT
Organism: Tortrix viridana; assembly: GCA_963241965.1. Lineage (NCBI taxonomy): Eukaryota > Metazoa > Arthropoda > Insecta > Lepidoptera > Tortricidae > Tortrix > Tortrix viridana. The sequence continues at coordinate 11,044,294 of OY725186.1, forward strand.
AAAATGCTTATATCATCCTTATTTTTGAGTGATTTTAATTTTATTTGGTATTGTCATATTTTGTTAAGAAATGCGATAAAAACGAATATTCCCTGTTCAAAATCTTAACGGTATTGATAGAAAATAATGAGTTTAGTAAAATCGTATTTTTTTTGTTCCAGTGTCCACATCCGTCGCACAGACAAGGTGGGCACGGAGGCGGCGTTCCACCACATCCACGAGTACATGACGCACGTGAACGACTACTACGCGCAGCTGGAGCTGCGGCGCGACGTGCGCGCGCGCCGCGTCTACCTCGCCACCGACGACGCCAACGTGAGTGCCGCCGCGCACCACACTATTTAGTCGGCCGGTTGTGTTTTGCCTCTCTACGCATATTGACCAATACGCAGAATGAACAAAGTACCTACTACGCAAAATGTCATACGTAAATTGACCAATACGCTTTATGACCATTACGTATTTTGACGTATACGCGGAATGACCATTTCAATTTAAGTTTCAATACGCAGAATGTCATACGTAAATTGACCAATACGCTTTATGACCATTAGCTCGCTTGGATGGATAAACGTCTCGCGTAAAATGGTGCGTTTTATGCACTTGTTGTACAATCTACTATATTATATGTAGATGGCCTGTAGAAAAATGATTTTATTTTTCTTCATTTTCGTCAAGATAGTGAAGTTAGGAAAGCTTTCTAATAGACATCATATTTTATTGTGAACAAAGCAGAATGGATATCAATGCTGAAGAATTTCATGCTTTTAATATGGAGCTAATGGTCTAAAGTAGAAATCAATATATTACGGCGTGGGAATGGTATGTCGGAACTGATTAGTCGGATATTAATAAAAGGACCGACATCCGAACGAAAACACAAAAGAATTGCGTTTGACAATCTTCTTTTTCTTATCACTTTACTTATATGAAACACTAGCTTTTATACCCGCGACTCCATCAATTTTATTGAGGATATTTGTCACTGACTTTATGCAGGTCTGGGGGGTTATTATGACATAGCTATGCAGTTCACTTTACGGCGAGCGTAAAGGACAGAGCTATAGCAGTTATATAGCTCTGTCCTTTTATCTCACCGTAAAGTGAACTGCATAGCTATGTCATAATAACCCCCCTGTACTGACAATGTGGGAAGAAGGCCATTTTGAGAAGCAGATATTTTAGGAAACAGACAGAACGAGCCTGAGCCAAATAAAATGGAAACAATCGTAAATATGTGTATTATTTAACATAGGTCATTTTGACTAATCGCTCGTGTTGGCATTATGCGTATTGGGCAATTTGCGTTTGGTCATTTTGCGTATTATTTAACGTAGGTCATTTTGCGACTAATCGCTCGTGTTGGCATTATGCGTATTGGGCAATTTGCGTTTGGTCATTTTGCGTATTATTTAACGTAGGTCATTTTGCGACTAATCGCTCGTGTTGGCATTATGCGTATTGGGCAATTTGCGTGTCTTTTATTGGTCAATATGCGTAGAGAGGGTGTTTTGTCTCCAAAAACCTGGATAAATAGATAAGGACAACCGTATCGGTGTTGTGTTTCCACAAGTTTTGTAAACACTCCTTTTTTTGGGCAGTAGTAAAACGGCTAAAGAGCCGGTCTCTCAGGACGCCATATCTAAATAAAAGGGGAAAGTGTATGAAACTTAAAACAAATAACGTCATTGTCAATCTACAAGTTCTACAACTAACGTTAATTATTGATTAGGTGCGCCACCTAGCGACAGTCAGCCGTAACATCTCAAGCGCGTTTCTGTAGCCACGAAAGATATTGGTTTATAAAATAGACTGAGTGTTCGATACTATGCAAAAGTTAAATTTAATCGTTTTAATTTAGAATTAGGCACTTACCGATTACGAAACAAACATTTAATATTTAAAGAATAGTGATAGTAGCGCCATCTTTTGGTATGAGATAGAAGTTTTTTTTCTATGGCTTTGAAAATAAATCAAAATTTTCTTTTAGAAAATAAGTTTCAAGAAATGAGAGTGCCGTCTAGAATAAAATTTACTAATATTTATATATTTTAATTTTTACTTAAAATTTATTGCTCAATGTGGTAGCTGTCTCTTGTTTTTTGTACGTACTTAAAATATTTACCTTTACCTTCCATCTCTAGATGATAGAAGTCTCTCGAAAGTATCCAAGTGACGTAGCCAAGACGCATCACGCTAACTTTAGTGCTTTTCGAAAACTATCCTAACAATCTGTCGCGCCAGCCACTTATGTCAATAGGGATGATGTACTGTATTTCTGTGGTCTGTGGGATGATGACTATTTTTTTTTCTTTGTCGATCAGGTAGATTATCAAAAAGCATTGGACACGTATTTTTTCTTTTTTTTACATAATCAAAAAATTAAAGAGATATATTGAGTTGAAATGTCGCATGACGTCACGTCTTAGTACAATTTGGTACAATTTTTACACAGAAGTGACGTCACGAGCTCCCGAACTTTGACGCGCTTTGTAATGTTTTGTTCGATCGACAAAAGACAAAATACGTGTCCAATATTTTTTGATAATCCAACTGACGTACTAAATAGAATTTCCTTTTCTTTACCCAGTCATCATTCCTATTCCATACGTTTTGTCGATTTTGTAAAATCATTAAGGTAGTATCTCGGTTAGAGCCCCGGTTTGAGCAGTAGGGTCATACCCAGTCACAGAAACAAAAGTTGTCTCTCCTGTTCCAGAAAGTTAAGGACTTTGAAACCAAATTTTTCGGGTTAGGTTATATCCGCGTAATGGGAGTCTGGTGTAGTTTTGGCTTGTATCAAAATTATATGAGTTAACAACTTCCACGTCAACTTTTAGGAACAGCAGGGACAATTTTGAACCGAACTCTGTGTATGAGCCAGTAGTGTGTGTGGGCAGGTGCTGGAGGACGCGCGCAAGCAGTACCCGCAGTACGAGTTCCTGGGAGACGCGGGCATCGCCAAGAACGCGGCCACGCTGCGGCGCTACACGCCCGCGTCGCTGGCCGGCCTGCTCGTCGACCTGCACCTGCTGGCGCGCACCGACCACCTCGTCTGCACCTTCAGCAGCCAGGCGAGTGGCACCACCACCACCGACCACCGGAGAATACACCTGTATTTGAAGGTCGACGTTAGCTATGGTGTGGTGTCTTATGCAGTGTGTCCCAATATCAGTAAACCATTTTGACACCGGAGGTAGACCAGCCTAAGACGGAGCGAACCACACTTTTTTTTTTTTTTTCTAACGGAGTGGAAATGTGTTACGCATTGTCCCCACACCGAACCAGCCTAGCCTAACATGATCTTAGTAAAAATCGCATGGTTTTCAAGATTTGCCAGTTTAAAGTTCTCTTCCAGTACAAACTTTAAACTGGCATATCTCGAAAACCATGCGACTTTTACTGAGGTCATGTTAGGCTGGTTCGGTCCGTCTTAGGCTGGTCTGCCTCCGGTGTCAATGTGGGTTACTGATATTGGGACACCCTGTATATCAGACTACGGCAATCAAAAGTTTTTATGTTACGTCGGTTTTATCGGAACTTAAGTCGGAGTTGGAGTTTTTAAATTAAGAAACCAGAACTACAATCGGAATGGGAGTCGGAGGCAGAAACAGAAGTGAGATGTGTTAAGGGGGTGATTCCACGAGCGTTCCAACCGCCGTCAGTACCCTTGATCGCGTTAAAGTCGAAATTTCAAAGGCAAAATAATACAGGGGTGAATCAACTTTCTTATTGTTATTCTGTCCCGTTATTTCCTGAACAACAGTGATAAAGTTATTTAGAAAAATGGTTTATACACTTGTAATATGCTTAGAATACCCATAAAATAATGAGCACGAAATCTGATATTTGCTGGATTTATATACATTCATATATGACATTAAATAGACAAGGCACTAAAATGTACACGTCATATTTATGACCTTCACTGTACTTGTTCCTTAATCATGGTTCTTTTCTATGTATTTAAGTATGTATTTCTCTGTATAAATACGTTTATATCTAGGCCTAGGATATCCAAAGTACTATATTTATACATATGGGCTTCGTTGCCTGAAACCCTATAATGGAAGTGTAATGTATCATTAATAAATAAATAGAAAAAAAAAACAATTTAAATATGTCAATACGTGAGAGTTTATCCCTGGATGTTTATATGTGACGTTCTCAATATAAAGGGACTGGAGGAAGGCAGTTACGCTCTTCTTATTCTTGTGACTATACGAATACCATGGTAACAGTTCTAAAAATGGCGTAACCGCCCATAAGGTCCCTTTATATTGAGAACCTCACATATATTTATGAACTAATGCCCTGGCGCAGGTGGGCCGCGTGGCGTACGAGATGATGCAGGCGAACCGCGTGGACGCGTCCAACAGCTTCTTCTCGCTCGACGACATCTATTACTTCGGCGGGCAGAACGCGCACGACCGGCAGGCCGTCATGCCGCACTCGCCGCAGAACAAGCAGGAGATCTCTATTCACGTACGAATTTATTATCATTATTATCAGACCAACCAAGCCGTGGTAGCCTAATGGTTTGACCTGCCGACTCTTAACCCATTCAGCGCCAGCAGTGCTACGCCGCTACGCTCGTAGCGCGTAGCCGTCTAATTCTTGTATGTAGCGAAAACTCTACGAACAGAGAACGACAACGTGTCGTGAGTGGCGCTGAATGGGTGCAGAGGGTCGTGGGTTCGAACTCGGGCTCGCGCCTCTCAAGTTTTTCGGAATTTATGTGCGAAATTGAATTTGTAAATTTACCATGAGCTTTTCGGTGATGGAAAACATCGTGAGGAAACCTGCACACACCTGCAAAGCAAGTTGACGGTGTGTGCGAAGTTCCCAATCCGCACTGGGCCCGCGTGGGAACTATAGCCCAAACCCTCTCATTGTGAGTGGAGGCCTGTGCCCAGCAGTGGGACGTATATAGGCTGGATTATTATTTTTATTATTATTATCAGACATCGGAATTTCGGAGCAAAATGAAATGACAGGGAGTTCGTATATCGACACTTGTCCCCTACGCTAGTGATCGCACCCAGCTTTGTTTATAAAAATGTATTTTATTGCGAGTATGAAAATGAAAAACATTTTATATTAGCAACCTGAGGTTTAATTGACTTCCACAGGTCCTCTGAGACAGGCTCAATTAAAAAAACTGCTTTATTCATGAGAATTGAACTTTAGTTTGACGACGCAGTTAGCCTAGTTGGTAGTATGTATGTATGTATGTAAACTCTTTATTGCACAAAAAGTATAAGTAAATAATACATTGACATCGTAAATTTAAAGTACAAAGGCGAACTTATCCCTAAATGGGATCTCTTCCAGCTAACCCTGAAGTAGATGAGTAAGGACAATGCATGGGGTTAGACACATACAAGTTTTGCACAAAAAGTAGCAAAAAGTATTCAAAATATTAAACTATCAGTTAGAACCTAGGTAGGTTAGGTAGTATTTGAAAATAAAAAAAATATTTAAGTATGTATTTCTCTATATAAGTATGTATATTGTTGCCTGGTACCCATAGTACAAGGCTAGAGCTTAGTTTGGGACTAGGTAAATCTGTGTGAGGTTGTCCCGTGATATTTATTTATTATTATCATTATATGTTTCAGGTGAACGACATGATCGGCATCGCCGGCAACCACTGGAACGGTTTCGGCCGAGGGACCAACCGGCGGACTAACCTGGTAAGCATATTTTATTTTTATTTAAAAAATTACGAACTGTTGAGTTTCTTGCGGCGCTTCCTCTCAGCAGTGGTCTCCTCTTGGGAAGCGCTGGTAGATTTTGTCGTGTAAAAGTGCCCGTGCGGCCTATTTACTGAATAAATATCTTTTATCTTTATCATAACACCACAATCGGGAAGATGCATGATTTTTTTTATCGCATTTCTAAAATATGAAAATACAGTCAAAGAGATTGCAAGAAGTGAAATTAAAATTAAAATCGGCCAAAAATACGGATAATATAAGCATTTGACGGTCATTCTCCGAACGTCTTAACCGCCCGTCGTCCTAATTAACGAGTCACCGAAATTGTTAATTATATCACAAAATTTGATATGGAACCAAATATACCATAGTTTTAAAATTGACGTTAGTTGTCTATATAGCCAATTATTAGGTGACGCGTTAATTAGAAGTACGACGGGCGGTTGAAATGCTCGGAGAATGACCGTTAAAACAGACAGAGACAGAGAGATCCGACATGTACTGTGACGTCAGCGTGCAACACGGCCATAAAAATTCCATGTTAAATTATGTTTTGCTAGAAAGAGATAGAAATAAATCTTTGATGGCTTATAATATCTTGGTTATTTTTATAGTTATTCAAAAAAAAAAATTTCTCTACTGTTTGTTACATAAATTAGTTTTTAATAAAGCAAAAAATAAATCGTGCATATTCCCTGTTATAAAGGATCGCATTGATAGGGTTATTTTATTACATGTGGTGTGTCAATAGTACATACAGTCACGAACGTTAATTAAGATAAGATAAGATAAAAGATATTTATTCAGTAAGTAGGCCGCACGGGCACTTTTACACGTCAAAATCTACCAGCGCTTCCCAAGAGGAGACCACTGCTGAGAAGAAGCGCCGCAAGAAACTCAACAGTTAGTCATTTTTTAAATAAAAAATATAACAATGTCAATTTGTGACCCATTTCAAAAAAATATTGCTTGAAGTTGTCACTGTGACGTGCGACTTATGGAACACCCTGTATATCAATTTAATAAAATTAATCGTGTATTAAAAACGTATATGCCCTGATTGTTCCAGAACGGTCTGATCCCATGGTACAAGACGAAGGAGCACCTAGTCCTGTACCCATTCCCCGAGTACAAACACGTGCCTCTCTACAGCGACACGAGGCAGAACGAGTTATAGGCCAGCCCACTGCTGGGCACCCACAGGCTCACTGAAGCTTAGCATTCTGTAAATAAAATAAACACCGTATAGTATACTATAGAAACGTTTACACACTGCATCTGATTGGAATTAAAAATAAGGTGGAAACGTTTTCGCGTGAAGATGACAGCCTGAAATCACATATATAGTGGGCAGTCGCTCACAAATAGTACATATAATTGGCGTGATAAATAGCTACACTTTATTACTTTGTCGCTTTATATGAAATCCCGGAATTTCGTGTGTTATTCAAATTGTTCGTTTTTTTTATACAATTTATATCGTTTATATTAATGTAATCTTTTAACTTTGAACTTGACAAGGATATTTCGTTTGACGCTTTGTTCGTGATACTATCGGTTCACCATCGTTTGGTAAACGTTTTACAAACTGATTCATTTCACAAACATATCATTTGGTAAACCACCTTTTTTTTTTAATAAAATTTGAATTTTATAAAACTTACCTAACCTAACCTATATGGTTCTACACTATGGTCGTGAAATTAATCCTGAAATATTTACAGTTTCGGAAAAAAAGCGGTTTGCCAAATGATTTATTTTTGAAATGAATCAGTTTGTGAAATCTTGTTTACCAAGTGATTGGATACGGATACTAACACTAGACCATACACAATTTGACTATCTAAGCTTTGTATCTCTTAATACATTTTTGCAACACTTAAAATTAACACCCAATTTGTAGCAACTCACTTACTTTTACTGTGTTCTTGCAATAAAATCATAAAGCGACAAAAATTAAGGTGTAGAGTTATTTGTGATGTGAACGTACTACAGCCACTGGATACTGTAACATAATACTTAGACCGTATTTTCTGGTCGAAATGTCCCTAAACATTCAGCTAAAAGGTGGTTTGTATTTTGATTAAATTAAAATTTATCTAACCTTAATAAGGCCCTACAGGGCCGTCGGCAATTGTGCAATACATTTTGCGTGACCAAAATTTGGTTTCTAGCCATCTGTATACCCCATACATGTACTATACTGAAATATCGTTATAATTTATAAATATGTTTGAACGAAAATCATTTGGTCGAAAACTTTTTTTGAACCTAACCTAACCTAACTAATTTACGTAACAGATATTTATTAAATCCTGTAATTTGGGCCTATAACGGTGTTAGGCAAAAATATTTTAGACCAAACGATCATTCGACACAACAATATTAGACGATGCGAAGGGCACCCATATTATAGTTTTTGGATTAGATAAAAGGACAGCTTTACGATTGTTATAGCTCGGTCTCTTTCTATAAACACATCTTAAACGGTTTAAAATTTAATGGTACTCCGTCTATATTATATTTGAACTATTTTATATCTACGAGTTGACACGTGTAACGTGTTCAACGATTGCCTAAGATTTGGTTGTCACACGGCAACGATTAATGTAGTGTTCAAAAATATTGTTTCAGTCCGAATGTTCAATGCGAGCGGACGTTATTTAGATCTGATTTGATTATAGAAATCACCCCGCTGTACTATTACGACAAGTACCATGTAAGTTGGGATTGAATTTTTAATTGGTATTTACAGAGTAAAAAGAGAATGCGGAGTTAAAAAAGGATTGAAATTTGTTGTATCTTTTTTCACAAAAGCAGTATCAACACAGCTTTGATTAGACCTTTTGCACATGGGAGCGTTCCAGTCTTCCGATCCGATCGAACGATGCAATTTGAACGCATGCAATCTCATTTTGTACTGAAGGATTCCTGTGAGCTGAATACTCTTAAGGAATGTAAACCGTAGGCTTACAAGTAAACAACTCCAGGTGATACACTAGTAATTCCATAGATCTAACTAGATTAAACAATAGTTATTCGTATGTACATAAGCATATGTTTTATTTTGTCGTGTGATGTGTAATCTGGCCAAAAATATGGCATAAGTCGCGTCAAATAAACATGATACTTGCGGATATTTCACCTCTATAAATATCTATGTATACGACAAAAAAAGCTAAGAAAATTCTTTCACTATTAGTTTTTTTTTTAATTCGTGAAGAGTGTTCGTATTTTTGGCCAGGTGACAATTTAAAATGTAGAAGTTATTTTAGCACAATTGATTCTTTTTTAAATGGTAACGGTGAAGTAATAGGATAAATTACATGAATGCTTTTGTCTAGCGAGATGGTGCGAATCTGAACAATTTGTGGTGAAATGTTCATTTACAACAGCTTATAACTAAGCGAAAGTGTAGCATTATGTTCTGTGATATCTGGCACATGCATATGCATCCGTGTTCCCTTTTTTTATAAACATATTGATTATCATTTTTTCCTTCGAAAACCAATTTTTCGGGACATAAATTATTTTTATGTTCTTTGGCGGGGCTCAAGCTATATCCATATCAGGTCCTTTCGCATTTATAGCTTAGCATAGCATTTACCGCGGCTCCGTCCGTGCTCAAATATCGCTGTAAGCTGCAGACAAAAACTATATCTACACCAATTTCCAAGTCGTTCAGTTCCGACGTTGAATCGTGAGGACCAAACACTTTTGCATTTAAATATGGAGATGGAATTTTTATCTGTTGCTAAATTCCAAGGGTAACACGGGAAGTCATTTCTGTGTGGAGACGAGTGCACAAATTTCTAAGCTGGTACCGTCGATAACTCCAAATTGTTGAGCCACAATAGAACTCAAATCACAGCGTTAAGTCACGAGAAAAGAAATAGAGACATCGGATTTTTTCGGGCAACAGCAAATGACAGGGAGTTCGGATATCGATAAGCCATAATGGACACTTTTCTTCTATACTAGTGATCGCTCCCAGTTTTGTTTGTAAAAATATAATTTAATTGCGAGTATGAAAATGAAAAAAAAAAATCGGTTTACTTAATACTCCGATCCATCGTGTTATTCAATATATATTTCGGAATTGCAGTTACATTTACCTACTTTATTATCGTTAACAAAATAATACTAAAGCTGGGAGCAATCACTAGTTATTTATTATACATATACAAACCCCTATCAGTCATTTGATTAAAAAAAAAACGTCAAAATGAATCGTCGTGGTTTTCTGCGACAGAGTTCTGTAGTGGCTCATTAATTAAAGTTGTCGGACATATTTGTCGTAAGGTGAGATGGTGTTATAATTTTGATTTCCGTTTGACCATTTCGAAATATGAGATTATTATTAATTGTAAGAGATCTGACTCTGAATCTAACGGGTTGACCACGCGGCGGCGGTGGTGGTAAAGCGAGAACATCCTTTTTTTGAAGTCGGTTAGAAATCGTCTTGTTCTCGCCGCGCGTGGCGTGCCTCATAATGGTATATCTCCATGAATTCGCTCGCATAGTAGTGGCGGGGCCACAAGACCGTAACCTAAATTATTAACCGCTCAAATATTAACGAATTATGAATTTGTTTTTAGTGTTGTTTGTTGGTGCTTGTTTAAAGTATTTAATGCGTTGGATGTGTTTTTATTTATTTCTTCCGATGTTTAGTAGTACAGTCAGAATCAAATAGATAGGAGCAGCGAAATTGGCCAAATATATCGCAACGCTCCTTTATTACTATAGGAATAAGAATGTGTTGCGATATATTTGGCTCCTATGTATTTGATGCTGACTGTACAGTACGCGACAAATAAAACACGCGTCGGGATTTAGAATTTCTTAAACTACTGTTACAATTTTACGTAGGTGATGGGCCACGGTTTAGTTTTTTATTTTTTTGTCGCGTATTGTATCATACATTTACACTTGTATGTATGTATTTGCTTGACGTTATCTATATTTATTTAATTAAGAATGTACAATTGAATGAGGCGTATTCAAAATGCATTTATTTGTAAATGTATGTATGTAGGTATACTAATGCAAGCCAAAAAATGACTGAATTACATTTTTTTATTGACCTCGTATTAAAGTAAAAAAAAACCTCGGAATTTTGATGGTTATTCTACTTGCGTGTTTAACCAAAAAAAAAAGTTGAAACCTATGTCCATTGACAAATTTTTTGCAATTGTTTCTCAACCACGTAGCGAACTAAGCGTAAAAGTGCCGTTTCTGCTCCAGAAATATTGTGATCATAAAAATCTCGTGTACAGAAACGACCTGCTCATCGGAACACGATTTTTACTCAATTTTAATATGTACAGTATTCGGAGGAGAGGATTTTTTAATGACACCAACTGCCGCACTCAGAGACGTCAATTTTTAAGTTTGATTAAAGTTGCTGCGTCTTATTCTATTGCTATACCAAAGAAAGTGACAGCAGCAACTTTAATCAAACTTAAAAGTTAATTGACGTCTCTGAGTGCGGCCGGTAGTTGCAGGTTTTGGCGATACACTTCTTACCTAACCTAACCTATAAACTGGGAGTGACATGTGACATGGGTGGGAACGAACACACCTGTATTTCATGTTAATTTAACCTGCCTACGCGACTGAATAAGGTAAACCATTTATTTTCTAAACACTGGTGTTAATGACAATGAAATGCGGAACACTAAAATCCCGATTATAAAGTGGGTTCTTTAATTTCGGATGGTTTCCTGAGAATTACATTTTAGAGAAAATATACCGTCGCTGTTTGTAATCTCCAAATTATCGTGTGAATGTTATTAACTACATAATTATTTGAAGTATATTATGTAATTCTGACCATTATTTATAGAATAATAATGTAATTATTATACGTATAAACATGTTTTAGTCTACTCGTGATGTCATTCTTACGTTCAGAGCTTGTAAGTGTTGAAAGGCATATTTAAAAAAAAAAGTTAAGGAAGGCCGTATTCAGAGACGTCAATTAAGTTAGTTTGTTGCTGCTGTCACTTTCTTTGCTATAGCAATAGAATAAGACGCGGCGACTTTAGTCAAACTTTAAAATTAATTGACGTCTCTGAGTGCGGCTGTAAAATTAAGAACCGGTGACTTTTCCATTGAGTTACGAAAATATGCCTTGAAATGAATGATGTAAAATGGACCTAAATTGTGTGTATATAGCGATAACAAAGTGTACATAACACAAAAGAAAGTAATATAATAAATAATTAAATTGATTTATTTGAAATTTTATTTACACTTTACCAATAAAATATGTGCCCCCTATTATTTTAACATAGTTAAATACTTGATATTATTTATAGGTAATGCAATATTTGGACATAATTATTACATAATAATATCGTCAAATAAATTCTGATGATGAGGTCTGAAGGTGGCAGCAGGATGTACGCTGTACTTAACGTAGACCCACCGAGTTCGGGCTCATTAGTTTGGTCTTTTTACTCCACTCTTGAGTCCCCTAACGGCGACAGCTGTGCGATAACAATGACGTCTATCGCCGAAGCCCTAAACAAAGATGGCGGCGAAGTTTCCAATTGCCTCAACAGATGTCGCTGTTACGTCCGGCCTGAATCCTACATCGCGGTGTTAAGATTTCCCCAGATTTAGTGACGCCTCGGTATTAACTCTGCTTAGTTATCGCTTCTCGGCCTTTTGGCTAAGATCAAAGTGTAGTATCTGTTCTTTTCAGCTTAATATCTGAAAGTTCCCTCACTGAGGGACCAGTATATTAAACTGATTTTTGTAATTCGACGGGATGTTCGGGGCTCGCTCCACTCCCGTCACGGGTCGGCCCGGCATTGCAGTGCCGCCGGGATCGGCCCACATATTACACTAAAAATACTCATCGACCTGAAAAAATAATAAAGCGCTAATGAGCGCCTCTTCATTGACCGATAATATCTACACACTTTGTGCGAGACCTATGTCGGATTTCACCAACCACTTAACAGACGATTAAAGTGCTAACAGCTGTCTAAATGTATGTACTAACAGTCGATTAACATTTAACATAGTATTACGATACGATATAACATTACGATAGTTAACTATTGTGCTATAAGACAAATGGGTCTTAATGGGTCAATAACAGATTAACAGATTTAGGTTCAACGTTGTCCATTCTGTTCCTAAAAGTTAACGACGTGGGAGTTTTTAATAATTTCGATACAGGCCAAAACTACACCAGACCAGATTAAAAGCTAAATATAAAATGACGTCAACCATACGATCCGTTTTCAATTCAAAGGTTTAATTCTACATAATCCAAATCCATGAAAGAAGACTGAAGAGAAATCCCTGTCAGTTAATAATTATAAGCTGTCCGTAACGTTGAATGTGCCGTGTATGTAGGAACGGGTTATGCAGTAGAAATGCAGTATTGACGGCTAGGATGACTTCTGCGGAAAGAGCCACGCGATACCAGTTCCTAGCGAGGGCCACTACATAAGCGATTCTAACTGTATATCACAGTAATAAATAAAATAACAATAAACATCAGAGACAATCAGGGCTTGTACAGTTCGCCACCAAATATATCTGTACATATCAGAGTGGTCAAAAATATCTGAACATGTACTCTAACGCCTTGACAATAGAGTCGTGTTCAGATATTTGTGACCACCTTGTTTGCTCCAATATATATGATGGCGACTGTACTATGGGTACCATACCATGCAACGATATACATACTTATATACAGAAATAATACTTAAATATATAGAAAAAAATCATGACTCAGGAACAAATCGCTCATCACACAAATATTTGCCCATACCGAGATTCGAACCAGACCCCGAACCGAGATACCAACTAGGCTAACCGCGTTTTTCAAAAAAAAAATTACATAAGTAGCTAAAGACAAAATTTAAGAAACGGCAACTTTTTCGGTTCGTCACTCAAATTAACGACACTAAATGTATGACTAATTTTCATGACGCACCGGAAAAATCAAGTTCAATATGTTGGTTGGTGGTAAAAAGATCATTTTAACGATTAAACATTTTTTACTTATTTTGTTATTTAAACATAGACGTTACCATAAAAAAAAACCCGCTTTATCACATCGCTGCAACGTCATTAAACTCGCCATTTATGCGGCCCCAAAAAGAGTGCTCGCGGCGAAAGTTGCTCCTCAAGTTCATTAACACAGCTAACAGTACCGCCGGCGCACGCGCCGCCATGAAGATCCTCCTGATACTGTGCGTTGCCAGCCTCGTGCCTGTGGTGTTGCCAGCCAAGTATCTCCCCAAGTGGAAGAAGCAGGTTGGTGGACTAGTGCCTTTTTTAGTGTCGTTTGAGGTGACCCAATTTTTTTTTTTACATATTGAGTGGTATGTACAGTCGAGTACAAACTGACGTATCCACTTTTAGACCTTATTACAATGCAATAAGGAGAAACAGTGTATACATCAGTTTGTACTCGACTGTAGGTACACTAGTTTTGGCAAACTTAAATATTAAATCTCAAGAGCTTTTTATATTAATAGACAATTAATTAATTAATTTTCGCATATACTTAAGTAATTGTAGTTTCTTCTAGTTTGTCACTCAGTTTTTTCGTGTATACAATCCTGAGGTACAGCCAACATCAAAAGTAGATACATACTTTTGTGTCTTGTGGCTATACAGTCACTATAGCAATGTCAAACAAGATTGTCAAGTTGTTAATGCGATAAAGTACAAAGGTGAGTATCTACTTTTGACGTTGACGCTACTTAGTACAACCGTGTCCATAACGTTATAATTTATCGTTTGGCGTTTTTTCTAAACAAAAAAAACGTTTATTATGACATAGTAGCTAAATAATATACAATTGAAGGGTTAAAAGTAACCAGTGTGAGGGCCTGGTGTCGGTACTGGGAGACGGTAAATGAATCCTAGTTTCATTATTTGACTGCTTTGTTTTATTAATATTCTGTCTTATTTGCGGATAGTATTTATATTATAGTTATTTTTCACAAGTTTTTTTAACATGAAGTTCCTCAAAGTAAACTTAACCGAGAGGTAAGAAGCATATTACCTATGTCACACATGTTCCTCTTTGGCATATTAAAAATGTTGATCCTCTAAAACGCGTTAAGGGTAAATGATATTTTTATGTAAACATTCAAAAATTATAAAACTATAATATGTATTGTAGTTTTACAAAAGTTTGACGCGGTAATAGGTATATCTAGATAAACACAATATTTTTTTAGAGCGATTTGATAAAACTTGGATAGAGTTTGCAAAAAACTTCTTATTTATTCCACTTTTTTAGCCAAGGTGTACTTATATCATAATTAATTAATTTAAAACGTGACTTAGCTGCGTAAAGATTTTTATATTTTTACCGCATCGGATTAAACCTATAAATGACCTAAGTTAAACCTTTTTCTAAGCGGGCAATTCCCAGCTGTCCGCATCCCTTGGTCCACACTGCGGACAACTGGGAATAAAAACATCCAGTTGTCCGCACCCTCGAAGGAATTTTTATTCCAGTTGTCCGGGAATAGCCGTTCTAAGCTCGTATACAGGTACAGTTAGCTAATTATGGGGCCTGCCACCCTAATGTTGAATACCATACGGCTGTCAATTTTAGTCGACTTCAGTCTCATTTTATTTTAAAGGAAGTATCCTCAAAATTGAAAGGCCAATTAATTGACCAACTGTACATGTTAGTAAGTAATATCTTCAAACCAGCCGTTTTACGTATGACGTCCTACGCTGGCGTCATCCGAACTCCCGATGAATTTTTAGGTGCATAAAATTATATCCTTCATTATTCTGTGCTATGTCCGTGAAAGTAAGAGTATTATGTTTGTATACATAGTATGTCAGACGCCGCACGCGTGAACCTCCATAGACCAACGTCATTTGTTTTAAATTAACACGTTAACAGTCCCTATACAAAATGTTTCAATTTCCTCGTAAGTCCAAGCAAATTACTTCAATCACACATTAATATGTGACGTTCTCAATATAAAGGGACCTTATGAAGGAAGGCAGTTACGCTCCTCTTATTCTTGTAACCATACGAATACTATGATAACAGTTCTAAAAACGGCGTAACCGCCTGCCTCCATAAGGTCCCTTTATATCGGAACGTCACATATCATGACCCATATGTGGGGCACGGACTTGTGGAGATAGTTCGTCGTGACCCATACATGGGGCACTGGACTGTGAAGATTATAATCAAACTAGGATCTCCAAACTGACGGCGCCATCAAAACCTGTTAAAGGAATGCTATAATGAGGCCCGTTTCGCAACGCGTCTAAATAAATTCTGCGAAGATTTGTAGCCGTAACCGACTTTGATTAAATTTTTTGTAAAATTTTACTAAAATGGGTCAGTGTTCAGTTTACTTACCCTCAAGAGTGGTATATCTTAGGAAGCGGTGGTAGACTCTGACTTAAAGAAAAACCCATGCTATTTGTATCGATTAATCAATCAATCAATTAACCAAACTAATTCAATAATTCAGTCTTCAATAATTTTCACGCGACGTCGTGTTATATAGACATTGTCAAAATTGGGATGGAGCCCATACATAATTTAACTTATCATTTCGTGACATAGGGTGTGCATAGAGTCATCTAGACTACATCAAATAGAATTGCTACTGTATGAACCTTCGGAGACCTGAGGTCGTATTATGAACTGCTATCACCAACCAAAATCCAGTCAGAAAAGGGATAGAGCTATAGGGGTCATATATCTCTGTCCCTTTCACTGCTTGGATCTTGTCAGCTTTAGCCAGCTCATAATACGGCCCCTGATTACACGGAGACGGACTCCGCGCGCGCGACAACACTCCCCTGATGAAGGACTCCTCTTAACGAGTCCCAACATGTCGGCCGATTCCTGACTGATGCGTGAGTAAAGGTGGACATTCACGGTCAGTTAAACTGATCAGTTAACTGACGTACATCCAGAAGCTGACCTTGAATTCGTATAATTTTAACTTAAGATTTAACATTCACGGTCAGTTTTTGGATGTACGTCAGTTCAACTGATCAGTTTAACTGACCGTGAATGTCCACCTTAAGCCGTATCAGTGTTTATTTTATTCTAACGATGACACGCTAGTTTAATTTGTATAAGGACAACGCATGTTGGTTTTGAGTGAGCTAGTGTTTTCTCCCGGGTTTTCCTCGCGGCCCGCTTTCTCGCGGCTTTCTCGCGTTAGAAAGTGCCCGAGTCACGCCGCGAGATGCGTCCTGGTGGTAGGATTAAGGAAGCACTTTCTCCAAATTATAATTACAATATTTTATATGTGACGTTCTCAATATAAAGGGACATTATGGAGGAAGGCAGTTAAGCTCTTCTAATTCTTGTAACTATACGAATACTATGGTAACAGTTTCTAAGAACGGCGTAACCGCCTGCCTCCATAAGGTCCCTTTATATTGAGAACGTCACATATTATGATTTAAAAGATTTAAAAGATTAGTTTTCGGAACATGAAGTACCTACCTATTGATGCAAGTGCGAAAATGTGACGTTCTCAATATAAAGGGACCTTATGTAGGAAGGCAGTTACGCTTCTTATTCTTGTAACTATACGAATACTATGATAACGGTTCTAAAAACGGCGTAACCGCCTGCCTCCATAAGGTCCCTTTGTATTGAGAACGTCTCAAATATTTTATTCTCCTAGCTATGCGCTTATAATGTACTTTGTAGCCACAAATTACCAACTCGCAACTGTAGGATAAAGTCAGTTACGAGTCCTTATTGAAATGAAATGAAAGATAATATTTATTTCGGATCTTATAGTATCCATAACCACATCACATTTGTTAGTAACATGGACTTAATAACCAAGTCAGTGAAATTTAATAAGCTCATTGGATTTTACGTGGATGGTCATCCAATGAGTGAGGATAGGACTGTCCATACTTTCAGCGAGCACCTTCAGCTATGTTATCCTGTTAACGCATCGTCGTTCAGTTCTACTCAGTCGATGAATATTATAGCTGGCGAATTTACGTCGTCCGTCAAGGTGGGTAAATGACATTCAGTTGACAGGCAGTTGCCTGCACATTCATTTAGTCGCTGGTTTCACAGACGATTGTCTGTAACATAGATGGACTTAATAACCAAGTTAGTGAAATTTAAATGCTCATTGGATTTTACGTGTATGGACATCCAATGAGGGAGGATAGGACTGTCCTTCTTTCAGCAAGCCCCTTCAGGAGAGTGTTGGTGCTGCCCCGTACGCGCGCACCGGGACGCCAATTATTACAGTTGAACTCCTTACGTAATCGATCTCAGTATCTTACGCGAGCTCGATCGTGTAAAATCCGTTATCCACATCCCCGGGATAAAAATTAACGATATTTCTAATTGATGTTTCGTTTTATCGAGCTGCAAACGATAAACATCATGCGATGGGCGCATATGCGCACGCAATTGTTTTGTTTTGCCCTACCCGTAAGCGTTACGACTATAAATGACTAGAAGAAATGTTTGAGGGCAAAGTTCTTTTTTTGAAATCGCGAGGTTTCTCGAGGAAACTTTTTCTAATTTGTCAGGCATGCGAGCTGCCGGCCGTGCAGAGCGAGCATAGCCACTACGTGTGCGACGAGAAGGGCGAGCCCAAGTGCCTGCCGGGCTGGCAGGGGGACCTCTGCGACGTGCCCATCTGCAAGAAGGGCTGTGATCCGCTGCAAGGTAACTCACCTCTAATTTAAAAATAATAGTGCAGATTTAGTTTCAATGCCAATTGCCAAACAGAAAAGCGCACCTTTATTTTTAACTGCGTATACCCACACCATACCATATATAAAGGATTGGGTTTAGAAATAGTCGTCAAACTTATATGTGACGTTCTCAATATAAAGGGACCTTATGGAGGAAGGCATATACGCTCTTCTTATTCTTGTAACTATACGAATACTATGGTAACAGTTACACAAACGGCGTAACCGCCTGCAAAAGGTCCCATTATACTGAGAACGTCACATATATTAAACAAAATCGTAACTAAAGATGGCGTCTCCGTGGTATAGGAGCATCGCAGCGCCTAGCTTTACTTCACTTTAACTTCACTTTAACCAGGATGTATGACCATATTAAATCCACGGCCATTCCATTAGAAATCCTAGCATGACCTTTATTCTGTTCTATCGTTTATGACAGGTTATTGCAAGCGGCCGGGAGAATGCCGGTGCAAGCTAGGGTTCTACGGCGAGCGCTGCAACAAGTGCATCCCGCTACCCGGCTGCCAGCACGGCAGCTGCAATGTGTCCTTCGAGTGCGTCTGCCGCGAGGGCTGGGACGGACTCTTCTGCTCAGAGCGTGAGTGAACTTTTCCATACCTCAAAGAAATGATACTTGCGACCCAATGTGACTCACACAGGGATATTTTATCGATATTGATATAGGAGCTGGTGCCATCAGAAAGCGAGGAACTGAGAGCTAACTTAAACTTGTTTCTGCCATGTTAGGACCGCTGGTGCGCGTAGGTACAAGTGAAACAATGATTATTAATGAAATGAGGCTGCTGTGGTGAATGATGCGTTATTGCAATCATAGGTCACCAATGTTACCATAGCGCTGCTGAGAAGTCATCGGTAAGCTCCAGGAATTATAATAATTAGGACCAGTATTGGTATGAGTGGGTGAGTTGAAAACCATTTTTCAGAGCGTGTTGATTTCGGAAGTGACGGCATGGAACGGATGCGAGCGAGTTTATACACAGATATTGTTTCGAGTGTAGTTGCAGTCGAGCATGCAAATGGATATAGCTTTGTTCAAGAAGCAATAAGCAATAACAGTTGACAATGCATTGCCGAATGTTATACTAATTAACGAGTTTCTCATGACCACATAATTGTTGTGTACAGATTTATGGTTCAAATAAGTAAGTCAGTAAATCATCACAAATAATAAAGTTCATGTTACGAACCTGACTATCTTGCTAGATAAAGGCCGTATTATTTGAGAAAGTTTGATAATTGACTCGCAGGCAGAACGACCTCTTTGTCCGCAACGAAAGCCATCTGTGACATTCAAAAGAAAGTACTTTAAAAGGATGTTGAATGGCAAAATGTCCCCGTTAAGTTTAAGCTAACTGTGATTTTTGTTGCCTTTGTGATTTGTTTACTCACTGACGTCATTAGCCATATTGTTGTTAGTTTATAGTTTTTGTACAACATTATGTCAAAGACTATTTGCTTAGGCAATAAATAAATGAGAATTGTTCGCGTGATGTAGGCAATATTCAGAACTTTGATTATTACAAATTTTCGCTTGCAATTATCGTACCTGTCCTAATTATACGAGCCTAGAGCTTAGTTCTGGACTAGAGTTGGTTCTGTAAGCCTGTGCCTGAATATTTTTTTATTTTATACAGCTATCTGCCGCTCGGACTGCCACGCGACCCGCGGGTTCTGCGAGTCTCCCGGCGAGTGCCGCTGCCGGCTGGGCTGGTCCGGCCCCACCTGCCGCGCCTGCCAGCCGCTGCCAGGCTGCCAGCACGGCTACTGCGACAAGCCGCTCGAATGCAAGTGCCTGCCGGGGTACACTGGGCTGCTGTGTCAGACACGTAAGTATAGAAAAACTGCCCCCGTACACTGTAGACTGTTGTGTCAATTGACTTACCGACGAACATGCATCAAGTTTAGGTAAATATACTCTACCTATTCCGATAAAAAAAAGCCGTGGTAGCCTAATGGTTTGACCTGCCGACTCTTAAGCAGAGGGTCGTGGGTTCGAACCCGGGCTCGCACCTCTAAGTTTTTCGGAATTTATGTGCGAAATATAATTTGTAAATTTACCATGAGCTTTTCGGTGAAGGAAGACATCGTGAGGAAACCTGCACACACACCTGCAAAGCAATTTGACGGTGTGTGCGCAGTTCCCAATCCGCACTGGGCCCGCGTGGGAACTATATAAGCATAAACGGAAGAATACATCTACAATACCATCAAAAATGCACCTCGGCAACGATCATGCTCAGGATTGCCCCGGCATCTGTCAATTGTTTGCAAACCATTTTTCAACTATCTACGAAGTTAATGCTGGTAAACCAGACGACAACATCCTTAAAAAAACAACCGAACTAACAAATACCATGAGTGTATTGTCAGTGACGGAGGATATGATCCTCGCTAAGATAAAAGCGCTCGACGTATCCAAGGGAGCTGGGCCTGATACTCTGCCACCAATTTTTGTAAAGGGATGCGGGAAGGTTCTTTCACTACCACTAAAATTAATATTCAATAAGTCTCTTGAACTGGGTCAATTTCCAGCTACTTGGAAGGAAACTAAAATTGTCCCAATATTTAAAGAAGGTTTCAAATCTGATATAAAGAATTACAGACCTATCGCAATTATATCCATAATCCCAAAACTATTTGAGTCATTGGTTTATCCGAATCTATACTCTCATTTTAAACAGCAGTTTACAGATAGGCAACATGGTTTCATTCCGCAGAGGTCGACTAACTCTAATTTGGTTGCCTTTGTCGAGAAGCTAACAGAGCACATGGATGATCGTGTACAAGTGGATGCCGTGTACACTGATCTTAGTAAAGCGTTCGACAGGGTCAACCATGATATTTTACTAAGCAGGTTATCGGAGTCTGGAGTTGGTGATCCGCTGCTTAGCTGGTTCAAATCATACCGAGAATTATTTGTATCCATAAATGGAGAACAATCAAGATCATTTATTGCTTCTTCCGGTGTTCCGCAAGGGTCACATCTGGGCCCTTTGCTGTTTTTAATATTTATTAACAGTATAGTTGACTGCTGCCAAAACTCAGACCCATATCTTTATGCGGATGACCTTAAAGTTTTTCGACCTATTAACAATGATTTGGATCGCTTATTGCTCCAAAGCGACATAAATAGACTGTCCGACTGGTGTACACAAAATAACATGACACTGAACCCAAGCAAATGCTATCACATCTGCTTCACTAGAAATAAAAACATTGTGGATACCAGATACCACATAAACAATAAGCAACTGCAGAAAGTGGATACCATTCGCGATCTAGGTGTGATTATGGACAGTAAATTAAATTTCACCGCACATATTGATAACATTATACAAAAAGCATCTAGAATGTTAGGATTTTTAATTAGAAACTCGGGACCTTTTAAGCGTCTGCGCACTAGGACAGTGTTGTATGTCGCTTTGGTAAGAAGCAACCTAGAATACTGTTCTCAGGTATGGTCACCTTTCTACGAAGTTCACAAAAATCGAATAGAAAAGGTGCAAAGGCGTTTCTTGATGCACTTGGGTTTTATGTCTCGCAGCAGACATAAACTGCATTCGTATCAAAGGCGGCTGAAGCTTTTCCGATTCGCGACGCTTAACAGTAGGAGAAAGATGCTTGATCTGATGTTCCTTTACAAACTGATAAATTTTAAGGGAATAGATTGCTCAGAATTGCTTGCTAACGTTAATATTGCCGTGCCAGCCAGATTGCCGCGCCCTGGTATCTACAGGATGTTCAAAGATAGGTTTAAAAAAACTAATCTGGGCCGCAACTCTGCGCTTTCGAGAATGTTTCACCTCTACAACCACCTCCCAAATTCCTTGGGGGTCGATATGCTACGCGACGGCCCTTCGAGCTTTAAAAGAAAGGTGCTCAGGCATTTCGGCTCTCAGGATGTGGCGAAATTGTGATGTCCATCCATGTGTTGCCGGGTAGCTTCTCCTACAAACATTTTACCAGCATTTCCATTGCGTTGTTAATAGAGTTAATAAATTAATTTTAATAACTGGAAAGTTTGTCAACTAAATTAAATGCTAGCGAGTACAATTCAAGTCAGTTCTTACAATTTTCTTTTTTTTCTTTATCTTAGAATATTTTAACGTATGTTCGAAGACACTTAAATAAGATGTGGTTACCTGTAATAAGATAAGCATCTACCTGGAATGTTAATTAGCTACTTAAAATTTTTGTAAGATGTATTATCTGTTGGTGATCCTTAATAAATAAATAAATAAATAAATAAATATAACCCAAACCCTCTCATTGTGAGTGGAGGCCTGTGCCCAGCAGTGAGACGTATATAGGCTGGATTATTATATTATTATTATTATTATTCCGATCACTGCTGATAATCTAAAATGTGCTCTAAAAGTATACTTCTTTGTTCTTTTACTTGTTGCTTTTTAACCTGAAGAAGACCCTGCTAATTTCAAGCAGTTCCAGTTGAGTTTTCCTTAAAATAAGCAGGTATTACTACACATGGAAAAAAGATGCCGGCAACTTCATAATTATTATAATTCAGTTTCAACGCACGATAATCACTAGGTATAATCAGTTATTAAATTTTTTGCCAAAATATTCACAACGATGAAAGATTAGGAAAGCTGACCCCACCACCATGTGGGATTAATAATAGCTAGGAAGAGAGAGAGAGAGAGATTCACAACGATGCGCCCTAAACACATGACGCTAAAGCAATCATCCTTCACTAATTTAAAACCTTATTCTCTGGTCAGCGGTCTGCTCTGCCGGCTGCCACAACGAGCGCGGCTACTGCCGGCGCCCTGGCGAGTGCCGCTGCAAGGTGGGCTGGACTGGAGCCAAGTGTGCGGAGTGCCACCCCTACCCGGGCTGCGTGCACGGGAGCTGCAGCCGCCCCTGGGAGTGTGTCTGCGAGCAGGGCTGGGGCGGCATGCTGTGCGATGAAGGTACGACTTATGGGAAGAAGCTTATCACGGGCTTAGTCAAAGTCAAGTCGAAAAAACTGCCATTAAAACTGTGTCTAATCGTCCCAGTAGTTGTTGGATGAGCATGCTGCCAATACACTAGGACAGCGGCACGCATTATTTTTTGTGCGGATAAACCTGCGTTATTAGATAACTGCCTAACAGGATCCGTTAGATGTGGTGGAGTTGTTTGTAATAAGACCATAAGACGCTGCTTTACTCAATGCTCTTCCGTGTAGGATGATTGATAAGTTAGATATTTAGTAAATCAAAGCATGTCTCACTAATACAAAGCACTAATACAATTCCCAAAAACGACAGATTTAATTTTGCTAACCGTCCTGTAACATTTAAAACTGTTTAATTTCCAGAGCTGAACTACTGTGAGAAGAATCCAGACACCTGCCAGAACGGCGGCAAGTGTCAGTCCCTGGAGTCTGGAGACGGATCCTTCCGCTGCCAGTGCCCCGCTGGTATCAGCGGCAGGCACTGCGAGAATCTTCCGGACAGCATGACCACTCCGGTCCCTGACAACTCTACAGAAACTACGGAAACCAGCGTGGAGATGACGACGGAGCTGACGAAGGAGCCTAGTGAAGAGAATGAGACTGAATAAGCTGTCAGGTTAAATTTAAAAAGCGTTAGTTATGCGCCGCCACAAATAGCTTAAAAGTATGATTCCTATTTGTTCTATGGAACTAAGTTTTTTGTGTTGTGTTCTCCAAGTTCAATACAAAATTGTTAGTTCTAAGCAACACCCCTTTGAAAAGTAAAATTTGGTTTAAAACTAACTCTCCAGTGTTCCACGCAGTTAATATTTCTCGATGGGCAAGTCATCGAGCATTACATTTTTATGTTTTAAAAATATTATTTTTTCGGTTGTTTAGCGAACACTTTTTTGAATTGTTTTATGAGTATACGTTTTAGGTAGTGTTTAAATAATTATTGTTTTCCTTTAGTTTTCTGGTAAACCGTGCTTGGCATGGCTTCTTTAGAAATTGGCCTAGATTTTGTTAATTCGGTTGATTTGACATTTTGCCTCCAACAGCTAAATTTCGCATTTTAACACCCAAAAGGGTGCTTGACTTATAAAAATCCATGCTCGACATTTAAGCGATACTTAAGTTATAATTATTTCAACTCAACTGGCTAATATTTTCTTGACCAATGTCACATTGACAGAATCACAACGTGACATTGGTATGATCGATTCTGGATCTGTCCATTTTACACAATAATTTACATAGAAAAGTAAATGTACGAGTAGATTCAGCTTAGCACTATAATATAAGTTTATAGTTAAAGTACTTACTTTATGAACATAGACTGTTAAGGCATTTATTCGACAGCAACTTTGGTTTATACTAGTTGTTGTACTTGTAGTTTGAATTGCCAGGAGACTGTAAACATCTTAGATTAAGCATAGTTACTGATTTCGTTGATGAATGTTTTTTTTTTATTTTTATTTATTTATCAAAGATACATTACACTACCATTACAGGGAACCCAATGCGATAGTGTACCAACTTAATTATGTACAAATACTTAAAACTAACTTTACCTACTGCCTACTTATATCATACATTATAACATAAAAAGTCACTTTAGTGAATTCACACAGAGAACACGAGAACAAATGTTGTATGAACGATTAATTATTTATTTGATTGATTGCACTTGGAAGTTGATGTTGTGAACTCTTAATATATGACTAGATCCGTTAAATAAAATAAGTTATTAGAGTTAAGTTATTTATTGCTTAGTAACATGTTTAATAAACTACGTAAACCTATTAAACGTTGTTTTCATTTAATTAGGGTCTGGATGTTGAATATGTTGTAGTTTCATAATGAAATTTATTTTACAAATATTATAGAAGAGGTTACTATATAAGTACCAGTAAGAACTTAAATATTTTTTTAGAACTTCTGTTTAAAGTATTTGCGAGTTATTGGCTACACCACAGACATAAGTCTGTGGGCCACACACATATTTACAAGTACTAACGTTAACGATCGACAAGTAAATTCATCTGTCAGTTAAAGATATAGCCCTCTACTTGTCTATTTTCAAATGTAAGAAAGGGAAAGGGCTAAATTTAATTGACTGTAAAACAGGCGGTAAGTAGGAAGTCTTCCCAAGACCCAAGACGTAGATTCACGAATTTCCAAGACAAGAAAACCAAAATAACAAATGAATAACGTTATCACCACGGTACTCAGCATTAGTCTTAGGGTAAACGGTATGGCGTACAGAGCATGGCAATTTTGGAAACTACACGAAAACACCTTAGGGCATGTGGAGAAATAACTATATGTAGTTTAAATCAAATTGAACCATATTTAAATTTGATAAAATCCAACTAATCCGGTAATAAGCTTTATAAATATTAATGTGCGATTAATTATTTGAATTAAGCTGTGATCGGTGTGCTTCGGCCAGTTTTACGCAAGTGTTACAAATAACATCGATTCCTTTGCTTTTTAAGAGCGTTTATAATTTTTCCTAATCAGTATTAGACTCACACAGAAGGCAATAAAGTCCGTATTGGGTCGCAGGTATTTGGCAATATTGAAAGGTTTTTGCGCGGATTGACAATGCGCGCGGATACCAGCTGAATGTTTGTTGCATTGCTCAGAGATCTTGGTCAGTTAGGGTAACAGCTGTTTGGATTTTTATAATTTCGTTGTGTTCTACTAATTTATTTAATCATTTAGCATAACTTATAAAATGGGCATTAAAATCCAGAGATTTTTCCAAGAAGAAAGATAGATTTTCCATTTGGTTCAAAACCTTAACAAGTTGACGCATTATGTTGACGATTTGACTTCTATGTGAATGAACATGATTTTTCTCAATCAATTATGATAACGATAGATTTGTAGTTGATAATAATTTTAATAATAATTTTAGTGATCTCAGAAGAATGGTCTCAAATTAGTAAATTCACTCTAAATTTTTTTCATAATCTTACACATGGCTTTAAACAATGCTTACTACTCTAATGTTTATTTGACAGATATGTATGCTTTATTTGACGATTGTGAAACATTCAACAAGAGGCGGCAAAAATCACCGATTGACGTACACATCGACACAATCCTTTGAACATTTTAATTACAGATGCATTTTTAGGTACAGGCACGAACGTTAATTTGGGACCGATTTCAAAAAAATATTGCTTGAAGTTGTCAATGTCATTAGAGATGCCAAGTCATTTGTAACTTACAGGAAACTCCACCTTATTGCTGTAGAATGTCAGATTGACTTTGAACCTAAAGTGGGTCCCAAATTAAAGTTCGTGACTGTACATGGAGGAAATCAGACCATATATAAAAGTAATACCATCCTACTAATCACTAAAGTCCTGGTCACCACGCTGCCAGCAGACTGGACATTTATGGCAGCTGATTCGGAATCCACTCGCGTATTGATTAATTTGTCGCTAAATATGTTGCGGCGGGTAATGCCGCGGATTCCGGGGCCGCTACGCCCGCGCACCGTGTCCACAACGCAACGACAAACTTTAAAACGTCATCGTTGAAGGCTATGTAGGTGGTCCTGGGAATGCCACAAAAATCGGCGATGCAAGCAGAACCTTTTTATGGCCAAAATTTCTTTTTTTTTGCGACCTGGATAGTACATAGGTAATGAAATGGAAAGGTGTATGAAAAGCAAGATAGCAGATTTTAGTCGCAATTTATAAGTCTATACCAATGTAAAAACATTTTTATATGCCTAGTTACGATTAACGAATATATGATATGAAATGCGGCTGTCACAGGATTATTCTAGATTGACTGAACTGTACTTACTGTAGGTTCTAAAGTGGCAACTAGGTACATATTATACAACTGTATAACGCAATATCAGCAGGCCTCCTACAAGGAAGACCAGTTATCTGATGATCCGAAACAGCATAATGTGAGTAGCACAGATCCGGATATGATGGAAATCTTTCGAAGGCCAAGTTGTGGAAGTTTGGCTGACATGATGATGATCAACGGCCAAGTCAAAAGATTAAGGAGTCCGTACACTTTACCCATATTCTTCAGAACTTTGTCGCTACTATTTTTCTGTTCTTGAGTGTAAGTTCTTACGAGTATATTTAATGTTATTCAATCAAACCACTGCAAGATATGGATACGATACGCTCGACACGCTTCTCGAGAGCAATGAGCAATGCGTGTAAACTGGGACTAACGTTGTAAACATCTGTCACGTCTTGCTTATTCTAAGGGAATATCTAAGAGGCTCTGCTCTTATAAAAATACACTTTCTCACTTTGGTATGAGCTCGCTGGAAAAACATCGGGAAGCGTTGGATCTGCTATTCCTATTTAAAGTTGCACGATATTATCTGTCCTCAACTCCTAAGCAAAATCTAATTTAAGGTTCCTATTAGATACCCTCGATTCTCTGTAAATTTTTTTTGTCCTCCATTTAGAAAAACCAAACTCGGAACTAACTCACCGATACCACGCATGTCTAGATTGTACAACGATCATAGTGACACAATAGATCAATTTAGTATGTCACTGTCAAAATTTAAATCAATAACCACAAAAATTTTCCAAACCACCTAAATCCTAACTAAATTTATTGCCTGTTATGTTAGTTTAAACTGCATGAGGTGTTTACCTGTAATAGATAGTGCATTTAGACGTAAACCTACTTATCGTAATATACATAAGAAATAATGTAATAATTATTGGTAAACCTAATAAATAAAATAAAAAATGAAAAAATAAAATTTTAGACCCGGAGGGCACCGTTGGCAGCCTTAATTGATTGTTCAATAATGTTCAAGAACACAGTCACTATGCGAAGAAAGACAAAAGTTACTTTTGAAAACGCTGAAATTAAAATCGGGTCTTTATTGATTTCAAGATACTTAGGGCCGTATTAATAAACCCATCTCAACTGTAATGTCCGTCTCAAGACACGTCAAAGTAAACGTCAATTCATAGAAATCTATAATTTTTGACGCATCTAAGCCAGGATCAGTTTATTAATACGGCCCTTAATGAGGTACCAGGATTGAACCTTGTTCATACGGTAAAACTAGATAAGCAAGGCATGGAATTAAATAAATTAAATCTGGCACACCTTTGAAATATAAACCCGCTCATAAATTGGATGATAATACAAATATTGTGATGTCTCATTAACTTATCTATCGTATTGTTTTAGGGACTAAAAGGGCTGATCAAATAAATAAATATACATGTCAGGGGACAATCTCAAGCTCTGGGCTTGTACAGTCACCACACGGGATTGTTGAGCCACTATAGAACCCTCTCACAGAAAGGTGACGGAAAATTTTGACGTAATTTATTTTGAGTGACTTGACGTTGTCATTATGACAGGGTTCTATGGTGGCTCAACAATCCCGTGTGGTGACTGTACTATGGATACTAGACAACGATAAACATACGTATATAGAGAAATACATAAATACATAGTACATATCCATGACTCAGGACAGGAACAAATACTTGCGCTCATCACACAAATATTTGCCCATACCGAGATTCGAACCGGGGACCGCTAACTTCGTAGGCAGGGGCAATACCAACTAGGCTAACCGCGACGTCAATAAAGAAGAAGTAACGTTAACGTAGAACAACTGAATTAAATCTAGATAGGTCTTGATAGACCCGATGTGCAGTTTCAACAAACACGGTTCGCAAACACGCATTGTCACCCTTAATTTGGCAATGTTCACCACAGTGTACATACTCGTACCATAACATTCAGTTTTTTTTATATTTTTGTGACACATTTTTCATGCTGTTTTTAAATCTAAAGAGGTTCAACACACAATTTTTTTTATTTTGTCAAATTAAGGGTTAAAAAGAAATACAAAAACTTATTACAAATATCAGATTAAGTTTTTGACTATTTTGGAAATATTCATGATGGTCTAAGCTAAGATCTAATGATGATCCAAATTACTATGAACCCTATGATATAGGAAATAAGATATGATAGTAATTTATTTCATTTGGATAATTGGAGGAAAACTGTTAATAAACTAAGAGAAGTGCACTACGGGCGATGAAATGCAGAACCTTGGGCTGAATCCCATCTATCAGCATCGATTCGCGTTTTGTCTATAGAAAACGGTTGTTTTGTATTGCTTAAGCATACGTACGCATCTCCATACAAACCAGCCATTGTAAGGTGACGCGTAGGACTAATTCAGTCAGTTCAAAAAGCATAAAATAATTTTAGAAAGCGATACTTTTGTTGAAACCTTAAACAATCACTAAGTTTAATTGCTGGGCCACCAAATATCCTCCGCAGTTTTGCTTCAGTCGATTTTATAAATATTTGATGTTACCATACGAAAGGGTTCTACAAATCTAAATATTAATAGAAATATTTTTATATTTAACATTGTTTTACGGTAGCTCACCAGTTAAAACCAACGTTTCAATTAAAATACAGGTAAACAACATTCCAAAGGTTTAATAGGGAACCTAATTCCAAAACCCTAACCTAGCCACCAGTTCAACCAAAACTCTACATCAAATACCCAAAAACGGTCGTCCGTCGCAATATTATTCATTAATACTTAATCACTAAAGCGAAGACCATATATCGTCCACGCCGGCCCGGAGTTCATATATAAACGCGCTGCGTCGGCGCTACATCATATTGATCCGGGACGGGTACCGGGCTCGATCGATATAATATCTCATGTGATTTAGCTGTGATCTCTGATTTAGGACGGTTTACGATGGCGACGGTTCCGTTGTTCATGGTGAGTATTAACATGTTCCAATATGTAATCGAACGCTGTACGTATTTTTCATCTTAAAAAAGTTGAACAATAACTTTTAGATGGTTCAGCTGTCCTTAAAACCTAAGAATCGGAGAACAAAATTAACTATTAAACATGAAAGCGGATTAGGACCCGTCAATTTGTTCATACAAAGCTATTGACAGGCAGAAAGACAGTCAATTTTATAACACCCCCCTTTTCTTGTCTGTGCTAAAAAAGTGTAACGATCACAAAAAAAAAAACCTCTTAACTGTGGTGAAAAAAACATCCAGTTGCTCGCTGACTACAAAGTTGACTTTTTCGAGATTATTAAGCTTATAGCCATCGTTTCAGTTCCTGAAAACTGAATGACTAACAAGTCATTTATATCATTACCTTAATGATAATTCCGTATAGGTATGCATAATATTTCCCAAAGAGTGGTAATATTCTTGAACCTGCCTGAAAACTTTTTCTATACTCAACTATATCAAATACTTAATTTCACACAAGTTATTATTTAATGTAATTAGCAATATGATAACATATTGCTGCTGTTACATTAGCTGTTATGAATTTCCAGCAACACTAAATCTTACGGTTCCGACAAAGCAGTGTAGGTAACGGTTACGTTGTGAATAATACTACTTTTTCGCGTTGTTCAAAGTGTTAGGATTTAATTACTAAGTTGACGAGGCGTAGCGAGGTTTTTTCTGTACACGGGAAAAGAACTGCGCCAAGCTCGCGTGCAGATGCATCTGTAAATACCAATTGTCTTCCGTAAGTTGGCAATGGTCTTTGTGATGTCATATCTGCCCCTAATCCAGTATCTCGAATTAAAGCGGGTACCTGCTCTAGAATCTACAAGGGAGCCCTGAATATGCAGGGCCTCTCAAAACATGAAATAACTTTTCAGTGTTTGGATTTGTTATTATTTTGCATCTGGTAAATATAAGTATAACTATTAGCATAGGCTTCCTATGGAACTCAATAAGAACCCATTTTAAACATAAAATAAAACTAGATAACTAAAAACAAGAAATGTATCTCGGTGTACTTGTGGCGAAGAAAAAGGTTGGATCATTTAGACGCAGTGCCGTTTAGGGACTTACCAGACTTTTTAAACATTCATTTGTTTTACAAAATCTCGTCGCTATTTAAATCTAACATCCCAATCATTTCCCATATAAGGGTAATCTCATTAAAAGTCCCAATGACATCTTAAAGTTTTCCTAAATCGGAAATTAAAACTAGACCATATGGTTTTAATGTATGCAAGCCAGCTAGGACATGTTAGGTATAAAGTAGCCTAGAATCTTGATAGAATCTCGTTTGATCCGATAGGAAATGCGGCAGATTAGCGTTACGAAACTAAACCTTTAAGGCTTGGCTTAAATGTTCCAGAGAAGTAATTATGCATGTGCAATTCAAAAAGAAACGACATTAAATCCTTTTTGAGAACTGTAGATTGCGCGTGCAATTGGAAAGGAGAAATACCTCTTTAAATGTGTAAAATTGTTAGAGGCGTGTTTGACGACATGTTTCTTATAAGCCACTTGACTTTACCTTGTTATGGTTCTTGGTTGCCTAAAGTCTTGAATGATATTGTAAGATATATGAGATAGATAAGATAGACATTTTTTATTTTCCTGAAACGAGTGTTTTTGCTAAAATATATCTTAATGTTATTTATTTAACTATTTACGATAAATAGAGTTAGCCACCTTGTCAAAGATGATTTAATTTCCAAAGACTTTGAAAGATATAAATGGCGTTTTTAATCTTATTTGTCAATAAGGTACTTAACAACGTTTTCGATCGGGGCATTGAAGATTTAATTTTAAATTATAATTTTTTGTATGCAAAGAAAGGAAAAGAACGAAATAATATAGTATACATACAATCATACCGCATCAGCATTCATGATGAAACCTTGCACTTGCAACTATTACCGTAACTACATAATAATGGCATTTCGTGGCCTCGCCACAGTTTCCCCACCAGCCTTATCAGGCATTGCAAACCAGGCGACGGCCAGTTATCGGTCGCTTGCCTTGACCTTCCGTGCATATGACGTTGATGTATGACACTGCATGTCTTCATGCACCTTAAGTAATGCGCTTAGCGTGTAGGAAGTCGGACAACAGACTGACTTTTACACACACGTGTGCCCTGTTTATCTTCTAAAAAATTTGACATATTATTTGTTTCCTTTCAGTTACTGCTGCTAGGGAGCAGCCTTTCCAAGGAACTAGAAGATAAACCGAAGCTTTCCAAATTACTCGACGGCAATGGTATTACCGATACACCTTCCGGGAAGGGCGTGAAGCGACAGGTCTTCTCAACGGGACTGGGCACTACTGGATTTGGATCTTTGGGAGTAATAGGAAGTCCTTTAGGTTCACCTATAGGTTCACCTATAGGTTCACCTATAGGTGCACCTATAGGTTCACCTTTAGGTGGAATTGGAAGCCCTATTGGTGTACCGGGAGGTATAGGGGTTGGAGCGCCTGTAGCAGTTGCCCCAGCGTTTCCAGTAGCTTCCTCTGTACCTGTGGCCCCTGTTGTTCCTGTGGCTCCTGCCGTCCAAACTTCAGTAGACGTGGCACCCAACCCTGTGGTCCTTCGTCAAGAAGTACCCCGGTTCATCACGAGAACAATCACCAGAAATGTGCAAGTTCCCGTTCAAGTACCCGTGCCATACCCCGTGGAACGCCAAGTGCCTGTCCCGTACAATGTGCCTGTACCTGTACCGGTAGACAGACCGTACCCTGTCCAAGTTGTACATAAAGTACCGGTTGAAGTTACGAGACATGTTCCGGTTTATTATGAGAGGAAGGTACCGTATCCTGTGAAAGTGCCGGTGTCCGTGCCTCAACCGTACCCCGTGACAGTTGAGAGGCACGTACCGGTTGACCGGCCTGTGTACATTGATCGTCCGGTGCCGGTTCCGCAGCCGGTGTATGTGGATCGTCCAGTGAACGTTCCGGTTCCCGTACAAGTCGACCGGCCGGTTCCCGTGCCGCAGCCTGTATTAGTGAACAGGCCTGTAGCCGTTCCACAACCTGTGGTTGTTGATAGACCGGTTCCTGTCGCACCTGCTATTCAGACCGTGGCTTCAGTACCAATCAGTTCTGGTGTGCCACTGTCGACTGGGTTCGGGGACTTGAATGGGGGCTTCGGCGGGGGACTGGGAGGCTTCCCCACCGGCATCTCTAACTCAATTTCAGGCATCTCTAACTCAATTTCTGGCATCTCTAACTCAATTTCAGGCATCTCCAGTTCAATCGCACTCAATGGCCGCTAATTTATACTCGTGAACTGTTTTCTGTATTTATTTAAGAAATATTTGAATAAAACATCATTATGGGTGTACATTTTTTATTTATTGAATTTTCACAAAAATATCAAAGTACACACAAGTACAAGTTACAAGTCTCTAATTAATTGCTTTTAGCATGTTATTATATTATTAATAATTCGATTCGAAAACAAAATAAGAAATATAAAAAAAAATAAAAAAAATGAGATTTTTTAATGATAAAATGGGAAGAACGACATGATATACGAACCAATATTTCTTAACTTCTACTTGCTACAGTAAAATGTCTACATGGTGTTTAGAATCTGTTAAAAAAGTAGTAACGTCTCGTAAAATTCCCTATTTTACGAATATTAACTAGCTTCGCCAATCTACTGTAAGCGTCAGTCAGATGTTTCTAGTAATTACTTAAAAATATATATAGCCATATGTAATACCCGCTAATAAAAAAAACTCGAGACGATAATAAACAAAGCGTCGAGCGAGTGCGAACTTCACTCTCATTAATTTGGTCCTTCGAACCGGATATATCATTATTATTTACTTTCGCAAACATTAACAAAAATTAAGCAGTATTATTTATTACCAGCCATGCGGATATTTATGAAAATGATAATAATAATAAATGATTTGTATTTGTTCTTTTTTTTAAACTTGATTGCACAATATACAAGAGGAACCTATTGAATGACTTATTGCCTTATGTACTTATTGTTGGAAACAAATTTAAATCACATCAATTAAATTATTTAAATAAAAATGGTCTTTAGTTAAGAAATTATCTATTTTTACATTACATAAAGAAATTCATAATCATGGTATTTGGTCGGATGAGTTCTTATTTACCTTGCTTTCTCAGTTAGCTAACCGATGCGTACTGAAGTTAACTGACTGACAAAATACGACTTGATTATTCTGCGTCTGTATGAATTAATACCTTTTAAAATATGACGCATCGTGTCTTAGGGTTCATGTTGGTACCAGGTCTGCAGTGCCAGGCATGCGCGAACTCGGCGCTATTTTGGAGCGCCCCGCGCGCCCTGATCGCATGGGGCGAGTGCTCGTCTGAGAGCTCTGCTTCTAAGGAGTCCTTGGTGGAAACTCCGCACCATAGCTGTGAAAATGAGAGAAATATCAGGGGAAAATCTAGTACTTACACTATGGGGATAAATAGAGAAGCAAAACCCCCGACTAAATTGGGCTCCTCTTTCAGAGCTCTTTCTTAAATGACCCAACGGATTTTCATGAATCTTAGCTAGGAACACTCTCGATCAAGCCACCTTTCAAACAAAATAAAACTAAATTAAAATCGGTTCATCCGATTGGCAGCTACGAGGCCACAGACAGATACACATAATACACATTATATACAGACACACACGTTCTTCTCAGCAGTTTCCTCAGGGGAATGCAAACTCTGCGGCGTCCGGTTAAAGAATGACATGGTGGTAGTGATTCCGATTTCGGACAGACCCTGCACAAGATTTTGCCACTACTGCCTGCGGTAAACTCGTACATAGTCATCTTCTTTACCTTTCTAGAATTGTACAATCTACTCACGTTTCCATAAGAGAGGAAGAACAGCTGTTCCGAGCTCATGCCCTCGAAGCCGGGCAGCTTCTGCTCGGGCCCGTGCTTGCGCAGGTGTTCGCGCAGCGCCGCCAGCGCCTCGCGCACGCCGCCATTATCAGCTATGTTCTCGCCCAGGGTCTTCCTACCATCCACCTGGAATAGTAATGACGATGTCAGGTGTTGAGAGCTACAATTTGGTATACAGTTTGGCAAAAAAGTATCTATGTCAAATTCGATTTCATGGGGCAACTCTTAAGTACTTTTGTATATAATAATTAAGTGTTGCCGGTAAAAATATCAGGAGTTTCATTTCTACAATTTTTTGGCAGGCTGTATTTAATAAAGCTCTACTCAGTCGCTGCTGGAATTCAGAGCATTGTCGTCAGTTTTTTGAGGGACGAGATCTGTCCATTAAGCATGACAAATTTAAAATAGAAAGAGTGTAAGTTTATAGCCAAATTAATGATAATTTTCTTTTCTTTCCCGCAGATAGGTGTTTGTAGCTTGGTTTGATGAAAATCCGCTCAACCATTTAGGAACTCCTAAAGTCCTCTGAAAGTAGAGGTCCCGATTTTGTCGGGTTTTTTTTAAACTCGTTTAGGTTATCTTTAATGTACTGTTATAAAAACTCACGTGCTGGTCGAGCTCGGGTATGTAGTACTCGCTGTACTGGTTCACGAAACACTGCGTCATTTCGACGAAGGCCTCCACCGTGTGGTTGGACCACCATGGGACCAGGTTCCCGTTCTTATCGAACTGACGACCTGGAGATACGTCGCGACGAGGACGTTAATGATAGTAGAGTAGGCGATAATGTGTTGAAACCAGATACAGTTTACGAGGCAAAAGTTAGGAGAGAAAATGTAGGGGGATTAATTATACTATAAATATAGGGTGTAAAAAAAACCCGTTGAATAAGTCAACCGCTTGTAGGACTGATTGTTAGCACAGTGCAAGTAAAAAAACTATTTTTTACTGAACGGAACGCAAACAGAAATGGAATTACTGAAAAAAAAGGGTATTTTTGTGATGGACATAGAAACTTTCGTTAGCATTATGTAAGAAAATATGACTTACCATAATTATCGAATCCATGAGTTATTTCATGACCTAGGACTGTTCCCAAAGATCCATAATTTAAGGAGCTGAAATGTAATATTATGTATAAAATCAATTTCCTTTTTTTAATTATTTCGTAATACCAACACTAGTTTTAAATCACACCACACACCACAACCAAATTTAGTGATATACTTACTCTAAGCCCAAATCAAAAAATGGGTATTGCAACATCACTAGAGGGATCGCTGCGTCCGAAAAATTTATGCAATTACTTATCATAAAGTTCTTGTGTCTAACTTCTCTGTTTGCAAACATTTTGCTACATGACTTTTACTAACATTTTGTATTAAATACTTACTTATAGTATTTTCTTGGAACGTGTGATACGCATTGACTTCAGTTGGATCAGTAGCCCAAGTAAAGTTATTTCCATCCCTAAACCTATTCAACCCCTTCTTTATTTTCACTTGTATTATATTTATCATATTTTCTAAATGTTTTTCCAAATCTATTTCTATACCATCGTAATATTGGTCTAGTTTTCCTTCTTCTAATAACCAATCTGGGAATCCTATGAGAGTCTTCATTTGTATAATTTTTTGATATGTTGCTAGCTTCGTATCATCGTCCATCCATCTTGCTTGTCCTACCAAGTGTGCTAGGGCGTTCTTCATTTCACGCAACATTGTTTTAATCTAAGGACAAAATGATATTGAATCAATGCTTACAATTTTATCTTTTATATTACACTTGATGATCTTGCGAAAATTAGGAAATTAGAGTAGCATTCGAGACCGAAACACGAAGTATAAGCCTTATAAAGAGTTTCGAAAGGCCAATATCTAGCGGTAGATGACTGAATTTCTTTCGGCCAACGTTCTATATTAATATTGATGATGGAGGTTGATGTCAACGATGATAGTAATGATGTTGATGATGAAATTGACAACGATGATGATAAGTATATAGGCAAAGTAACCTTAGGCTTAGTGACATTGTAGAAGCTATGGTCAGCGATGGCATACGACACAGCCATGCCCATCATGTCGTTGACTGCGCTTGCACATTGCAGGCTGCGCGGCGTGGGCGTGGCACGGCGCGGACGCATTGACTCGTACGACCGCTGGTACAGCGCGCGGACTTCGGAAGTCGTGTGAACTGACATAACCTCCACTACCTGGATAATTATTTTGCTCATGAAATTTAAGTAGGTACGTTAAGAAGTTTAAATAAAGAGGGGAAGGCTCTGCCCTACAGTGGAATACCAATACAGGCACAAAACGAAGAAGTTTCAATTTGAGGACCATTCAAAATTGAATTTAGAACTGGCAGTTACCTGAATTGCAATCTTGATTTTTAATTTACCACCTAGACTAAATGTATTTAAGAAACTTATGAGTTATGGACTATGAATATCAGCTTAAACATGGTCTTAACCACTGTCAGACAAATCTCATAGCTTAGGGAGGAAGTGTTACGTCATATAGGACACATATTGGTTCTAATTCTATTTACCTTTATCCAGATGTAGAGTTCCAAAACGACAGGCGGTGTCTTAGCAACCAGTGCTGTCATCAAAGACATGTACTTCAGATCAGCTTCAGAAACCAGAATCTTATCATTGTCAAAATCCAATTCAACGTCGCTTATATTGAAGAGTCCCTCCAAGTACCTCCTCCATACTGGCGACGCTGTGGCATTATTGTTTTCTACAATTGCATCAGTGTGCGCTTGGATCTCCGCTACTGTATATTCAGGGATGTTTAGAAACAGTTCTTCGTTAAATAGGTCTTCATCAGATAGGGTGGAGTTGTCCGATTCTAACTGGAATTTATAAAATCAAAAATGTAGTCTAAATATTGTGTATGTATAATCTAGTAACAGGGTGTCAACGATGCTTTGAAGCAAACATTCAATCCGGTTATCGATATGATATTTAAAGACGTACAACGTCAAAGAACTCTGGTCTATAATTTCAAGCTCATAAAAAAATCAAAAGGAATATTTGAGTAGCAGTGGATACCGAAATAAAAAGCTTTAAATTAATTGTGTCTAACACAGAAACAACAGAACATGTTTTTGTAGTAACAGAAATAACATCAAGAAGTTCTACGACATTGATAAACTTCCAACGAAAACTAGAAATATAAATGTTTAATGTTTGCCGATGACTCACCGTGATATTCAGGGCAATGACTTACAATTATAGAGAACATACATAATTGCTAGGTACTTAGTCCCAATTCGTATAGCTATTGACGGTATACATATCAAAAACAAAAAGAAATAACTAAAGGTATGAAAGTTGTTAAGTTTCAGTAGGGTTTTGTTGTAACTTAATATCGATTAAAACCCTGTTCACCTGACAAACACATTCGATTTCTCGTAAAACGATATTATTAATACGTAATGAGCATGCTTACTGACAATTTTACTTGACGTTGTTTTTTTTTGTAATAAAAGTATCGATAATACCAACTAAAACATACATTTTGAGTCACTTTTTAATGTCTTACCTCGTACAAATCGCTATTTAGTGACCAGTATTCATCAGACGATAGAAATATGTTCTGATCAAGTTCCGTCTCGCTTAGTTTAGTATTATCTGTCTCACCGGAATCTAAGACGAACAATTTAATAAGTTCTGCGTAAAATATCTTATAGATTTGCGTTGACTTTTCATCGTCTTTCGCCTTTTCACTGCTTTCGAAATAATGCTCATTGTTAAAAATAATTATATCTTCTGGTTTCTTCTGCATTTCTGGGATCGTGAGTCTTTTGCTTTTTCTACCTGAGT
This sequence comes from Tortrix viridana, assembly GCA_963241965.1. NCBI lineage: Eukaryota > Metazoa > Arthropoda > Insecta > Lepidoptera > Tortricidae > Tortrix > Tortrix viridana. The sequence goes on from OY725186.1 coordinate 11,083,216, forward strand.
GACGTTTATTTTGGTTGTGGGTACTGAAATACAAAATTACTTATCAAATACACGCAAGATGCAAGAGTAGCAAAAAAATAAATTGGTACACTTTAGAGGACTCGGACTCTTTCCCTTCCTATGGAGAAGTATATCCCCGTAGTAGTAATATTAGTAAAACAAAACCTTTTTTCGTTCAAATTCTCTCTCATTCTCCTATGAAACTATTTCCTATTTCTTAGTACAAAAATCGAGACAAACCTTGGAAAAGGATTCGTAGTCTCCGGCGACCCCATCACGAGCCTATACACCGAAGAATTCCTGGGGTCGGTGAAGATATCGAACCCTATGAGCACATCCATGCCTAGCTGCACTTTGACCTTGATGACCGTCTCCAGCCAGTCGAAGGAATACGAGGAATAGTCGAAGTCTTCGGACACGTTGATGTAGGTAGGGTAAGGCGGTAGGTTCAATGATTCTAGGACCTTTATGGCTGGTTTAAGGCCAAGTTTGTCTAAGGTTTCTGAAATTAAAAACAAAAAGGCGCAATGGATACCATAACTATATACCATAGTAGTATATTTATATTGACATCTTTTCTATTGTGATCATATTCTTACAGAAAATATTTAGCAAAATATATGGGGATGATCCCCGTTGGTATATTAACATTAGCACCCGCTTGACCTAGGCAATGACATCCAAGTGCAGGATAACACTAAGTAGTAGTAGTATATTCGTAGTATCATAGAACCAGGATAATCGAGGTTTTTATCCTACTTTTTGTACTCGTATGTATATTTGTACTCATGTTTTCAAAAACGGCTCTAACGATTTCGATGAAATTTGCGGTGGCGAAAAATCGATCTAGCTAGGTTTCATATCTGGGAAAGTTAATTTTTCCCGTATTTTCACGCAAAAAGATTTGCCTGCGCAATATGGTCCGAAATTTCGATGCGGCCGCCGCTGTTTGATTATATGGACCGGTTTTTTTGGTTTTCTTTTTGTTATTTTTTTTATGTGAGTAAATCTTTTGTTATTACTTTTTTTTGTTTTTGTATAGAAATCAATGAAAATTCGATTTCGACCCGAGCGACGACGCCCGGTCTTCCAGGTACAGTCGAGGGCAGAAAGATGTATACACTTTTGGATTGGACCTTATTACAATGGAACAAGGTGAAAAAGTGAAATAACTTTCTGTTCTTGACTGTACTAATATTATGCTCTTGACCTTAGTCGAGGCCGAATGATCAGGACAAGGGATTCAAAGACGAAAGGAATCTCACCAATGTCCATGCAAGCGGTATACATGTCCTTAGCCTGCTGGACTGCCCGGGGTTGCTCGGAGCTGTTGGTGGCGAGGAAGTCCCTCACCGCGGAGTAGACCTTGGTCTGCTTGTCGCGGAACCAGTCGTACGAGCGGTAGGCGTCCGGCCGCGGGTGGTCGCGGCCCCAGTTGCCGCACACGTACTAGAACATAATCAGATTGATTATAATGGGCGATGCCGTGCTAGGCAAAGGTCTCGCATCTAACTGCCGCACTCAGAGATGTCAATTAATTTTTAAGTTTCATTAAAGTTGCTGCGTCTTATTCTATTGCTATAGCAAAGAAAATGACAGCAGCTACTTTAATGAAACTTAAAACTTATTGACATCTGTGAGTGCGGCAGTAAGTCCGTTTAATACAGGTGAGTCTTGGTAACTGCACATATTCAAATGAGGGACATTAAATTAAATTTTATCGACGAAATTTATTTTTTATTTTTATATCCAAGCCGATATCGCCCGTGATCACGGCGCATGTACTTATGTTGAATTATCGGGAGCTCATTAAATAACAAGGTAATCGCGGTCTAGATATATCCCGTTGATATTATGTCGAATGTAGTCCACACCGTGAATCAATAAAAACTTCAATACGGATTGGGAACTTCGCATACACCGTCAAATTGCAGGTAGGTTAGGTTCCCTCACAATGTTTTCCTTCACCGAAAAGCTCATGGTAAATTTACAAATTATATTTCGCACATAAATTCTGAAAAACGAGAGTCAGGGTTCGAACCCACGACCCTCTGCTTCTAGTTAATTGTAAATAATAAAAAGCCATAAATTTTCGTTTCTTATCATGCATAGCATAAATGGAAACACATTTGACACTACCGTGACATATGATATTTAATATATAACTGGAACTGGAGCTAGTAAATAAAATCATGCACTAGTTAATGTCCGATATCTAGGCCATCAATCGAACTAGGCCATACCAGCGTCCTGTATTAATAGATAATATTTTAAAGTCACGACATGTCCGGTTAAAATTATAAATATAATAAGGTCAGACCTACTTTTTTCCTTAACACTGCCTTAATGCTTATTTGTGGTTTAGATTTCTTATTGCCCTTATAGGTAGGTCATATTAAAATAATGATCTGATACTTATTAAGATAAAAATTAGTAAAAAAAAATATGTGCCATGCAAAGTCTGAATCCACCAATTTGAAATTTAAAACGGTATTTTGTGAGTAATAAGTTGTCAGTTAAAAAAAATAAGAAATAATTGAAAATTGATTTATAAAAATAATTTATTATAGGGTATAGGGTACTACTTATAGGGTCGTGGACAAAAATGCTTGGCCAAAACCAGAAAGTTAGAAAATTAACTAAATATAACACTATGCCTAGGGGACACGGTTTATGTAGAAAAACATATCGAAACTCTTTTATGTGGTACATGTAACGTGTATACATACTCGTATATATTTGCTCTCGTAATAATTCTGACATGTTTACCTGCTAGAACTACGCAGATATTTTATATAATTTTTGCAGTTTTATATAATGCTAGAATAAGTAGTATAATTTTGTCATTAGTTTTATATAATGCGGCCTACTTACTGGATCTTTTATCTTTTTCAATTTGTGACGTTCTCAATATAAAGGGACCTTATGGAGGCAGGCGGTTACGCCGTTCTTAGAACTGTTACCATAGTATTCGTATAGTTACAGGAATAAGAAGAGCTTAACTGCCTTGCTCCATAAGGTCCCTTTATATTGAGAACGTCACATTTAATTATTTACCATGTAGAAGTCATCGCAGGGGTCCGCGGAGGGGTCCATAGACAGCGCCAGGTTGGCGGCGGAGCGGAGGCACTCCTTGCTCTCGCACACGCGGGCTGGCTTGTGCCGCTTCTGTTTTATATCTGAAAACAAGCTTTTCTTTGATATTTCGAATGCAAATTATCCTGGCATAGCACAGGATAACAATACTAAAATTGACGTAGTACTTTATGCCAGGAACTCCCTTGGTAGGTATTATCTGACAGTTACTTAATAATCAATCACATCGGTACCGAACGAAAGAGAATCAACTATAAATTAATACTCGTATTAGACAAATAACAGCCAAGTGAATTGCCGGCATTAAGTAGCAGCGGGCCTGTTACGGACGCGTTTATTAATGTGGATAAAACACTTGTCACTATAATTTTTAATTATTTTTTTGTTAGAAAGGAGTTAATCGAGAGTGTTCTTAGCTTGGATTGATGAAAATCCGTTAAGCCGTTTAAGAGTTATCAGCTCTGAAAGAATAGATCCTGATTTTGACGTTTTTTTTTAAATTTTAACTCGGTTAGGTTAGTTTATCTACACCATATTGCCTTAATGCCTTATTTCTAATACAATAGAGTTGAAACTATACTTAAAATAATTAACTGATAATACAGAATTAATTTAAGTAATATTAATATTTATTTACTCACATAACACGGTCATCACAATGGCTATACACAATAATAGCACGAGCAACACGAATAGAATGGCTAGCAACAATTTACTCTGATGTTTTCTTCGAAACCTGTAACAAAATGCGGCTATTACCTCAAAAGCTCCAAGGTTTTTTTCGAGAAAGTATTAGCCATAAATAACGAGAAAAATTGTCACAAAATTCATTGAAGTCCACCCAGTACCTTAAATCTTAATAGCCTACCGGAACGGTTCAATAGATAAGCTGATTTTATAAATTATTACTGTTAGTCCGACCAAATTAAATTTACCTCGCCGTTCTCGAACCCACTGAAATAAGGTAGCCGGACTCTCGTAGGTCGTTACCGTTTTTTAATGGCGGCGTGGTGGTTTTCGCACTGCCAGTACCTGCATAATAAATAAACTAATAAATTATATGCAATAACTTATAACAAAACTGCCTATCCTACTACGCCACGCTGCTACGAAAATGGCGGTAAACGAGCAACTTTTGGCAGGATTATAAAAGTACGATTTAGTTTTTTTATGACCGGAAACTTTTCTATGCGGCCAGTAACCAAAGAGGTTTATAGCTGTCGTATATTATTGAATGCAGCCGTATTGATTTCTCACTGGCAACCGAGTAAATGCGCCTGAAATGCCAGATCATGAAAGCTAAATAAAAACTCGGTCAAGAGCGAGCCAGACAATCCTACTAGTCCATGGTTGCGAGGATGTGTGGATAATCGACTGAACTTTTTATTCTGTATTTTTCATAGTTCATGAGATAAAAACGACAATGAAATTCCGTCTGGATAACGATGTGGTCAGGTGGTAGTCAAAATATGCATTTTTCGTTCCGATTATTATCAGTCATCAATGTCATCATCAACATATCAGCCGAAAGACCTCGACATGGACATAGGCCTTAAACGTGCTCTTTCAACTTCCATAATCCACCTTGTGGGAGGCCTGTCAGTGAATTGTGAACACTCAATAACATTTTATTATTCTAATAAACCGAAAGCCGATTTCAGTTTATTTGAGAACAATTCAAAATTACTAGCTTATTCGGTACATATTACATGTGCATTATTAATGAACTATTTTCAAATAGTTTATTGCATAAATGAAACATAGTAGGTAAAAATCAACACAGTGGGTCTTATGCTAGGCATCGCTGTTACAGGACCCGGTTCCACATTAAGAACTAAAGAAGAAGAAGATAAGAAATGGTCCTTATTGTGACAGCAACGTAAAATAGTTTTTGACGCATACTTAGCCACTTAAAATGTGTATTACTGTACTTCGGAGAGTGTGCACAGGAGCTCCACGAGCTAATACCGCCGTCTCCTTTCTACCATCGGACTTCCAGGCGCACCGCGGGATGCCATCCGTACTTGGTTCAAATTCCGCCTTTTCGAACGAAGCGCTTTGCATCATCTTTCATAATGCGTACAAAGGAGTGGAATGCGCTTCCGGCGTCTGTATTTCCGAGTGCATACAATCTGAACCTATTTAAAGCTAGGGTGAATAGGCTTCTTCTGGGCGAGCTCGCTACATCGTAGACTGAATCTTCGTCCTCCAAGGGCGGGAGTTGGTCAAGAGCAAACCCATTATCAATTAAAAAAAAAAAAGTATTATTACACCTCTACAAACAAAAGAAAACCGAAAAGTAGTGAAGAGCCACGATTTGACATAGTAATGGATGTTTTGGCGAAATTTGCATACAACTGCAGCACCGCTTATCAAAGGAAGTGGCCGGTTGTTTTGTGAATTAATGTTTCGGCCAAAGATAAAGTTAGGCGAGATTATTTATTTATTTAGAACTAGCTTATGCCCGCGACTTCATCCGCATAGAAATCGTTAATCGGCTGCTATGAATAAGTATCCTATGCCCTTCCTCGGCACTCAAACTGTCATTATTTCAAATTTCATCGAAATCGGTTCAGGAGTTTAGCCATGAAAGCGTTACAAATAGATTGACAAACATTTATCATATTATTTAGATTTAAAAAATACATTTATTTTCAGATAATTAAAATCCATAATTCTCTAGTAGGTACAATTAAACTTAATGTTCTACATATATTTATTAGTAATTGTCACAACACAACACATAATTAAATAATAACATAATTATATAATTATTATTAAGTTTCACATTTTGGGCTTGTACGAGAAAATAATGGTATAAATTCAAACAGTACGTTAACGTTACCTGGGGCCCTAGCCAGGATGCATTACGCTAATTCAACGACAAAACAAAATGTATTACTAACTATACTAACTGCCGCACTCAGAGACGTCAATTAAGTTTTAAGTTTCATTAAAGTAGCTGCTGTCACTGTCTTTGCTATAGCAATAGAATAAGACGCAGCAACTTTAATGAAACTTAAAACTTAATTGACGTCTCTGAGTGCGGCAGTAAAAGCTGTATAATTAACCGTAATTAATTAAACATAATATTGGTAAGCAGAAACATAGATAACATAGAAATCACATTAAGTACCAATTTCACCATACGATGTTAAATGTTAATCGGCTGTTAATTCATAAATTTTGACAGCTGTTAACACTGTAATCGTCTGTTAAGTGGTTGGTGAAATCCGACATAATCCTAATAATGTTATAAATAAAGTTTGTGAGGATGTTTAGGTATCTTTCAGTCTCACAAACGGCTGAATGGATTTAGATGAAATTGCACGTGGGCAGTCCATGTCTTGGATTTAACCAAAGGGTACTTTTCATCCCGCCATATTTGACCGTATCCCTGGTAATAACTTTACTTTTGATAAACACTCACGAGTGACAGTGGGTCCCATAATTTCGCCCTCTCGCTCTCCCGGCCACGCGTTCATTTTAAACTTTTATTTTTTTCTCACAAACTTGAAACAAAATCTTGCAATTCATTCTACAAAATTCAAAATTTATTATATTCATAATTTAAACTTTCTCTTTTTTTCAGTGGAATGCGTTCGGCTTCAGGGCATTTCAGTCACTGAGTTGTTGTGGCTTCTGAAACGGCCGACCATTACGTACTGTGTCCATACCTGTCTTCATAATCGGGACACGGCTTATGACAAATTGACAAATAAATGGTAGGAACTAATGGATCGTCAGGCTAGTTAAAATAGTCTGTCTAATGATACTGATATAGTATTTTCATGATGAAGTTTTTAAAGTTCCGAGAATTACAAGATTTGTTCATAACTTTTTCTGATAATATTATTCTTTAATTTAAATAATTTTAATATTATAGACAAAGCATTGCTTGATTGAAATCTCCGAATAAATGCAAATATTTCTGTGATGATTGCGAGTATTTGCTGGTATTGGTTTAAAACTTGGATGTTTTATACGTAATTTAAGTATGTGTTTCTCAATATTTATAAGTATATTTATCGTTTAGATATCATAGTACGAACCTAGAGCTTAGTTTGGACCTAGGTCAATTTGTGTCAAATTGTTTCCTAGTTTTTTTCTCTTTTATGTAGCCTGTTCGACCTTAATCGACGTAGCTATAAATAGCTAAAGCCAGTGATTATGTCGATTTAGGATTTAATGAGTAGATTATTTTATTTACTTTGAATGAGCGTTGTATCCTTCTGTCTGTTAGAGTATGGTGACCACATTTGGGCCGACTCGCGGGATGCACGCGATCACTAGTGATGTCCTATCGATTATACAAACCTATAATCTCGTGATTCCTCGTGCCATTGTTTCATTCATTACGGCTTCTTTGTTTACGTGAAGATAGGCGTACATACGCAGAAGTAAAGAGCAGTAACTGACAATAGTTATTGATCTAATTTAAATCTTAACACTAAACTTGCAAAGTTAAGATTAAAATGAACGTTCAGTTGTTTTTTTACTTGTTGTTTGGTGAATATAGACTAGACTAGCGTAATTTTACGTTTGTATTTTTTGCATGTTGATTTTATAGTGGTGAGCCGTGGCATGTTTGATTATAGTGAATGTTGTGACGTGTTCATTTTGAGAACGTGTAAATTTGATAAGTGTTCGATGTGATATTAATGACCGATGTTATGTGTAGTTTGGAGCAGGTGTAAACTTACGAGTAATAAAATTTTGATCGCCACTTCCACTTTAATTGATAAGCCAGAAAAGGAATATAAGAAAAATATATAAGTGTATATTTTTGGAGTCGGTTCATTGTTTTTTAGGGATCCGTACCTCAAAAGGAAAAAATGAACCCTCATAGGATCACTTCATTGTCCGTCTGCCTGTGTGACAAGACCCTTTTTCTCAGGAATGCGTGGAGGTATCAAGTCGAAATTCGTATCAAATACTCAACTTTGAAATCCCTTAGAGATGTGACAAAAACAAACTTCTAAGGGCCTGCGCAAACCGGCGGAGCGCAGAGCAGATCACTTTAAATTTATCAATGTATATTCTTCCCTATTTTAATTACAATAAGGTATAAATTTAGAGCCGCAGCCGCAGAGTAGAAATCCCCCGTGATGCTCCGAGGTCGGTCTCAGAGCATTCAAATTTATACCTTATTGTAATTAAAATAGGGAAGAATATACATTGATAAATTTAAAGTGATCTGCTCTGCGCTCCGCCGGTTTGCGCAGGCCCTAAGTCAACGTAATCAAAAGATAGGCCGTGTATGCCGCATATTGAACGAAAACCTATTGGATACTTCCCGTTGACTTAGAATCATGAAATAAGAAGCAATGTCTTATAGCGCAAGTAAAGGAAACAATCCGAAAACCGTTAATTTGTAGTTACGTCACATAAAAAATTAAGTCCTAATATTGGCCCTAATGCTATTTTCGACCCGATTCGCGTTCAATTCAATTTGAGCTCTATCATTAAGCAGTGTACTGTTAAAGTAACAATGGAGTGGACACAAACATATTAATGATACCAATGTGGAAGATGCAATTTACCACGTGACGTCACAATTTGAGACTAATTGAAATAAAGGGGGTAATTAAGCCGCACTGGACAATTGTTTTCTGTCCAACGCGCAGTACTCTCCAGAATAATGTGAAATGAACATCGAAATGATAAGTCATTAAAATTTGTCCCAGGATGTGGAATTTCAAACTAGAATTGGGTAAGTTTATTCAAATTATGTTAACTTATGATTTGGAACAGTCGGGCTAGAACATTTATATTCTATTGTATTACTTAAAACTCGATTATTAGTTTAATTTTATTGGTATTCAAAATCTTAGCGGTTTAGCTAATTGTTTTATGAAAACCTCTAAAAATTACATAAGTAATTTGTAATTAAATTAATATTTAAATACAAATTACTTATGTAAGTTTGCAATTTTTTTTTTTTTTTATTTTTTTTTTGTAATGCGTTAAAATACAGATATTCCCAGATATTACTACAATATGTGACGTTCTCAATATAAAGGGACCTTATGGAGGAAGGCAAGTTAAGCTCTTCTTATTCTTGTAACTATACGAATACTATGGTAACAGTTCTAAGAACGGCGTAACCGCCTGCCCCCATAAGCTCCCTTTATATGTATTGAGAACGTCACATATAGTACTATCTGTGTAATACCGCTATGAAATCTGTAATTGTACACTAACCTGTAACCTCTTTATTGTACACTAAGAAATTACACATAATAATAATAGATATTAATGGACGTAATAGGTGTTATTTTTACCGTTAATACTTTGACAACTTATATATATACATATATATATATATATATAGTTATGGAATAATAATTATAATGCTTTGACCACATCTCGACACCGAAAATTAAATGGAACGAAAATACAACGAATGAATGACTTTAAATCGTTATTTTGCTTTATGTATGACGATTGGTCGAGAAATATGCAACCTTAAACAAATATGAGATTAAGGTATAAAATAACTAGGTATTGTGACTATGAATTTACGTTTTACTTTTTTAACCGACTTCAAAAAAGGTGGAGGTTCTGAATTCGACTGTATGTTGCTTTTTTTTTTTTTTTTGTATGTTTGTTACGCGATTACTCCGTCAATTGTGGATCAATTTTGAAAATTCTTTTTTTGTTTGAAAGGGTTTACTTTCGAGGTGGTCCCATTGTCACCAAATCAGAATCTGATGATGGGATCCATGAGAAATCGAGGGAACTCCTCAAAAGTTATAGGCACACATACAGCGATTTTGGTATTACCTGCAAGACCTTAAGAAATTGTATTACAAAAGCACTTCTTAACGAAGAGGAAATGATGATGAAGACCAGAGGTGACCACCGGAACTGCTTAGTCGTAAAGTGATTGACGCCAGCAATGAGATTTCTTTATTAAGAATATGAAGCTAGTTTTATACTCATTATAACACATATGGTGAAGTGCAACTGATGGTGAAGTACCGGGAGAACTCCTCAATGATTAACGGCCCTGCATCTTGGGCAGCGACATTTTGTTAAGGGTGATGAAAGATTGGTATTAGACTATTGTTTCTTAATGTGATGTTTATGTGCTTTAGTTTATATGACATAATAATATTAGATGCATCACTAAAAAGCGAAAAAAAACAATTTTTAACAAAAAAATAAAACCGTCTTCAAAAACCTACTAAAAAGCTTTAAATAAAAACCAGCCTCCTAGGAGTCCTAGTAATAGCCTATTTACTGCCTAATAGGTACATAGAATACATCCAAGTCAGTGGCAAGAATCATGGTGTCATTGCACCTGTGTATACCTACTTTACACCGGCTTGGATATATTCTATGTACCTATTAGGCACTAAATAGGCTATTACTAGGACTCCTAGGAGGCTGGTTTTTATTTAACGCTTTTTAGTAGGTTTTTGAAGACGGTTTTATTTTTTTGTTAAATTTTATTTTTTAGGCTGTTTGCTCATAGCCCTAGTTATTGGCAGCTATTGTGACGAGAGAATGTGCAACCGTGTACCTCTCGGCATCACCACGAACGCGCTGCCCCCCGACAACCTGTACTTCATCGAGATCAGCGACCTCGTCGGCTTTAAATACATACCCGGCTCCACATATGGCGGTAAATAAAAAATATATAAACAATTATTACCCTTGCTTGTCACCTTAATGTTTGTTTTTCCGCTTTTTAAGAATTTGAATGACAGAATAACTTGTTTTTATTGAAAAATATTTAAAAATAGACCATTTGAAGGACCTAATTTCGTTCACTTTTGCATTGCAAAGAATTAGGAAGTGAATATTTTGCAACGTTGTGCCCGTTGATGTCTTTTGGGTCCATAACCTTGAAGGTCAAACAATGTCACAGACATAATGTACGAAAAATCTAATTTAGGTGAGAAAAAATATGGTTTATCCTAATTATACGTACTCATTCAAACAGGACGTGGCTTGGTCATGACGTCAATTAGTCGAATTGTCCAAGAATGACTGATCACATTTTAAATTGACAGCAAAATGGCGGTCACATTTAAGTAATTCCAACAGTTTTTTTAATTAAATTTGGTCTCAATAAACACAAATTATAATTTTTCCTTTGTCTAATAATTTTATCCGAAATGGTTTTCATTTGATTCAAAATTTAAAATATCTACTTGTTATCTGAAATCCTAACACGCATCCTGTTCATGCCGGGACCATGTCCCAGACCGTATCATGTCGGTTACCTGATTGTAATCTTTCAGTTACCCTCAAGTCAAAGGACCAGGAAGAGTTCATTGCGTTCACTATATACGCAAAAGGCGACGAGAAGGACAACCCTGAGAACCCTAGGAAGCCCCGAGTGATGCAGCCGGGGGTGATCAGACCTGCAGACGACGAAGATAACGCGAAATCCGGAGAACCTTGCAACAACACTGTCATACATAATAACGTTAGACCTAAAAGTTCAGTAAAGGTACGCATGGATCAAACTTCTACCTCCATCCTCCCAAGGTTTAAATTTTCTGTTACTAATCGACTGACTGTCAGACATCGCTGCCTGAACTACTAAACCTACAAACGTATTATATATGTATGGAGTATTTACTCCTGTTCCCGCACATTCACCGCTTAAATCGGGTACCTATATCAGCCACTAGCGAGACGCCTTCGCTACGCTCCAGTTAAAACGAAACATCGTTTTTCAAAGTAAGGTCCCTGGTGAGGGTCTCTGGAAACAGCTGCATGTGATTAGCACAGGACCAGTCTTGGTGGAGAACTTTGAGAAAGACCAATATCCATCCGTGGACGTGTTACGGCTGACATGCTGATGATGATGAATCCCTGCGTATTACTAACGGGCGAGGATTGAATCTGCTTCGGTTATTGAATTTGCCTATTGGCGTATGAGAGTGGTATATAAATATATGACTAATTTTCGTGACGCAATGGAAACATACCGTTGTTAATTTTAGTCCAACTATGCGCACTTTTTTGGGCATACCCCCTTTTCGGATGTCCATCCAAATTCTGTGTCTCGGTTGGAAATCCTAATTGTCATTTGAATTAGGCATCGTTGATCCGAATTTTCGTTTATCCTAGCCATTTCTGCCTCAATTTTAAAACTTTTTAGTGTGCTCAATAAAACCTTTGAAAACTAGTTTGACAAAGAATGTTAGGTCAAAGATGGTATCCCGTCCAGGTCACCTGGGTAGCGCCCGGGGCTGGCAATGGTTGCGTGACGATCTCCGCGCTGGTGGCCATCTCAACTGACATGTACTACGAGGACAAGGGCCCGCTGAAGAAGAGGATCTGCGAGGATGAGACGACCATGGACGATATGCTGCCGAACCAGAACACTAACTGCTCCTTGTGCCAAGATGCCAAGTATAAGGTAAGCTGTAAGCTAACGGATTTAAGAGAGGACGCGAGGCATAGTTAGCATAGTTGATAGTGACCCTGCCTGCGAAGCTAGCTGTCTCGGGTTCGAATCCCAGTACCTATAGGCAAATATTTGTGTGATGAGCGTGAGTATTGGTTCCTAAGTGGATGTTTTTTATGTATGCCTATAGCTTAGTTTGGGACTACCTCAGTTAGTGTAAAATATTTATTTATTTAAAATTACTATTACAAGTGTCTTTGCTGAAAATTTTCCTTTCCTTCCAGTTAACCTTCGAAGGACTATGGTCGCCGAATACGCACCGGTTCCTATTTCCTTCGTCGAACATGAGTTCGGTTCCTTCCTTCAGCGACATCGTGGGGGCAGCTCATGATAAAAACTATGATATATTTCAGTTAGGTGAAATAGCAAGCAAAGGTATTCAATCGCTTGCTGAGCAAGGGAATACTACTGAGCTTGAGGTGGAATTGCAAGCACAGGTACGATCCTTGCAAGCATTTTATTGCTTTCATTAACTTAATGCCTCTTCTCCACGATCGCCGATCATGGGCGAGCATGTGGGATGAAGTATATGCGTTAGAGCGAGCAAAATGGTTGTTTCTCACTCTAACGTATAACTTCGTCCTTCATGCTCGCCCATGATCAACGCTCGTGGAGAAGAAGATTATTATGCTTTCGTCGGTAGAGTACCTAATTTCCATTCTACCCTATATAGAGCCTTACCTTTTACTTATTCAGATAATAATTATGTTCTTCTTCGCGTACCTCTTTTTAACTCCTATTTTTCATTTTATCTTAATGTCGTGTCATAGCAGGTGACCAAACATCTTTCCTTATCTATCTGTTATCTGTAATAGATTTTTCTATTCTTTTAAAATGCCAAGCAGTTTCGCTTTTGTCATTTCACCCAATAATACCCTGAACAGTTAAACTGCTATATGTTATTCTGTTAACGCATCGTCGTTCAGTTCTACTGAGTCGATGAATAGCCGGCGAATTTACGTCGTCCGTCAATGTGGGTAAATGACATTCAACTGCCTGCACATTCATTTAGTCGCTGGTTTCACAGACGGCCAGATCGTCCCTCAGTACGTACACATACTAAATAGTTACTTTGTTTTAGATCGGTCAAAGTGTGCGTACAATAATTAAAGCAAGCCACCCACCGACAACTAACGGCACCGCCACGGCACTCTTTAGAGTGACTCCGCAGCAGCACCGGGCATCTATTGTCGCGGCCATCTTGCCGTCTCCCGACTGGTTCCTCGGAGCCTCCCACGTCGAGCTGTGCAATGCCAAAACCAACACCTGGTCCGAACAAGTGACGCTCAACCTGTATCCCATGGACGCTGGAACTGATAAAGGAACTGACTTTAACGTAAGTAGTTAGCTATCTAATGCCTGACCCGCTAGCATGCATGAACGAGTTAAAATTTAACAGGTGCTAGGGAAATGAATCTATTCCATATTGTAACGTAAGACTTTACGCTTAAGGTTTAAAATAAAAGTGTCCCGTCTTGATAAAATCGCTATAAAAAAAGTGAAAATCGCTATAGTCGCTTAGTAATAAAAGGTAATAAAAGTCAGGACAAGACACTTATTTTAAACCTTAAGTGTTAAATCTTACGTTAGAATATTGAATAGATGTATTCATTTCCCTAGCACCTGTCAAATTTTATCTCGTGCTTGCATGTTAAGCCCGCTGGAGGCCTAGCCAAGATGCATTACGCTAACTTAACCATTTTCGAAATCAAATAAAATTTGATTGACGTGAGCTAACGATCAGTCACGTCATCCGCTTATGTCAATTCCATACATTTTGCCAATTTCTGAAAATCGTTTCTATTGAGCTTGTCAAAAGTTGGCCAACCCAGACTGGAAACGGATTTAATTTGATGAAACCCTTGTTATTTGTATATATAATATATAGCTACTATTAGGTGTGGTCCGAGATTGGGTTTTCTTAAAAGGACTTTGTACATATTCTGCTTTGTACATAGACTGCTTTGCTTAGGAAACCATTGCCAACCATCGCCGTCTGTTTAAGTGTTCTTTTCTTAGAAACGTTACGCGTTATATCTTCAATAGTGGATGATTATCTTATCTTATACGATCTGATCTGATCTGATCGTATAGTATCTTATCTTATCTCATAGTATCGCAACGTATCTTATCTTATCTTACATTATCTTATCTGATCGTATCTTGTCTGTTATAGTTGATTTTATTTAAAATGTCGGAATCCACTTGAGAGCTTATCTTCCAATGAATGGCTTTGTTATCTATTGCGAAGCCCGACCGCTAATTAGCAGTGCAAAATGAAACGCACAAATAACAAAAGATTTCATATGAATAGCAACTTTACCGCTTAAAGAAGAAGGTTCAAATTGCAATGGCAACGCATTCGAGATAGTACTAATAATAAGCTCTCAAGTGGATTCCGACATTTTAAATAAAATCAACTATATTAAGCGGCGAGTTGGAGTACGTCCTCGTGCTCGTAGGCATGTACAGTTAAGTTACTTCAAGTTTTTTTGAACTTAATCGGTGCCCTTATTGCAGTCAGCGAACGACATGATGATGCCAGCCCAAGCGATCGAGCGGACCAAATTTATTGACACCCAGACGTGGACACGCATGGAATACGTGAAGCCTTTCGCCAGGATCCGGTTCAATCTGGTCCGCACCTACGAGCTGACGCCGGCTTGCCTGGAAAATCCGGAGGAAGATGGGGATGGCTCTAGGGGTGGGGATGGTGGAGACGGGACAGGTAGTGGTTAATTATCGCTTTATACCTACGTTATAACTGCGGGCTTAGCATGCATGCAGCAGATAAAATTTGTCAGGTGTCAGGGGAATTAATACATCTATTCCACATTGTAATGTAAGAGTCAATAAGGCTTAAAATAAAAGTGTCCCTGTCTTGATACAATCGCTAAAGTCACTTAGTAATAAAAGGTAGTAAAAGTCAGAACGAGACACTTATTTTAAACCTTAAGCGTTGTCTTACGTTAGAATATGGTATTGATGTATTAATTTCCCTAGCACCTGTCAAATTGTATCTCGTGCATGCATGTTAAGCCCGCTGGGGGGCCAAGATGAATTACGATTTTCAAAGTCAAAGAATATGTATAGGATTGACGTAAGCTAACGATCAGTTGCGTCAGCCGCTAATGTCAAGTCCTTGATTATAGAAACTCGTGATGCACCTTGTTTAGCCCCCCTGTGGGGTTATTCCCTTATGTCCGGTCCCTATTTGCACCGCGGGCCATATTCCTTCACAGCTTTTGAATATTTAAAGCCGTGGTAGCCTAATGTCCCACTCTGTTTAAGAGTCGGCAGGTCAAAACCTGCCGACTCTTAAGCAGAGGGTCGTGGGTTCGAACCCGGGCTCGCTTTTTCGGAATTTATGTGCGAAATAAAATTTGTAAATTTGCCATGAGCTTTTCGGTGAAGGAAAACATCGTGAGGAAACCTGCACACACCTGCAAAGCAATTTGACGGTGTGTGCGATGTTCCCAATCCGCACGGGGCCCGCGGGGGACTATAGCCCAAACCCTCTCATTGTGAGTGGAGGCCTGTGTCCAGCAGTGGGACGTTTAATATTTTACAACATATACCAGCAAAATAATTTAGCTTTTTTTTAAATTTTGAAGGTGGGTACGAGGAAGTACATCAAGCTTCATCTGCAACGACGACAAGGTAACGTAGTGTAGTAAATTATGTCGTTCTCAATATAAAGGGACCTTATGGAGGAAGGCAGTTACGCTCTTCTTATTCTTGTACCTATACGAATACTATGGTAACAGTTCTAAAAACGGCGTAATCGTCTGCCTCCATAAGGTTCCATTATATTGAGAACGTCACAATTAGGTATATTACAGACGAAGTGAATTTTTGAACATTGTATTATCGGATAAGTTTATATTTCATCTTATCTTGCTTTCACTTCATAAGTTTACTTGGGAGGCGAAGATAGACTGACTAGTAAAAGTGCCGGTGAGGCCGAAATGATTAAGTTATAATGATTACCTATTGTACTAACTTAAGTTAACATAACATCTGTGAACTAACACTACCGAACAAACGTTTGAATATTGAGTTGCAATGAAGTTCATCATCCATAGCCTTGGCAGACATCCAACGCGTAATAAATATTAATTAAATATCAGTGAAGTGGAAATAGGCTTTATTTTTGGTACTAGACCACAAAAAAAGGGTACAGGAAAGAACATGTTACATTAGAATAACACGGACATGTTCTTTCCCTGTACCCTTCAAACATTCTTATCTCTATTTGTCTCTTTATTTAAGAGCCAGGCTCTTGTCGGTGGAGTGATCGCCTACCGCTCCGGCCCTTTATCAATCTGGTTGACTTTCTGGTACGACACGACCCTAACCTTCTCCTATTTGGTCTTCCTCTACCTCTCCTTCCTTAATTCTATTCTACTTCTAAACATTCTTATAAAGAGAAAAAATATTTATCGTCCAAATTAAATCTTACCGGGGATAAAACCTTCGCCAGCTTCGTAGCCAACCATAGGTAAGCACCACTTGTCTCCTTTCAGTGAGGCGCCAGAGGATCAAGTAGACCCTGACTCCTCGGACGAGTGCCCCATGACGGCGTGGAGCGAATGGGGCAGCTGTGAGAGCCAGTGTGTCGGGGGCAAGCGTGCCGGGTACCACATGCGGTACCGGCACCACATCGTCGGCGACAAGCCGTATAAATATGTAAGTTACTGACGGTTTTAAGGTACGGAGAAGGCAAATAGACAGCCTGGTAAGTGGGAGCTCCTATAGACATTTGCAATGTCAAGACTGCAATCCCAAGAGCCGTATTAATAAACTGAACTTGGCTGAGATGCTCGTCTCAAGATACGTCAAAGTAAACGTCAAGTCATAGAAAAATGTAATTTTTGACATTTCTCGAGACGGCTTCTCGGCTCTTCGGAAAGGCTTATTAGACTACGCGATATTCAGACAGTCTAAATGGAGAGGGGAGTTAATGCCTCTCACTCTTTCTTCTCATCCACGTCTGAATACCGCGTAGTGTAATAAGCCCATTATTAATACGGCCTTAAAACTTCAAATGATGGCAAAACTGGAGATTAAGATAATTGATAATATATGTACCTACTCGTGCATCTACACGTCACAGGATTGTTTCGTAACTTCGTAAGATTAGGTGAATTATATTTGTAATAACTAATAATAATAAGAGAGCTATAGTAAGACACGTGACAGCGGCGCCACCATCTACGTAAAAGTGCCACAGTATAGGAAATGTGTTTCAATATGCTATGCTATTTTCGGTTATCTTGTAGAGTGCCCTGACTTCTTCAAAGTAACTAAAAATTATATCCTATGTACAGGAAATTTGACATTAATGCGACCAAGAGATTTAGAGCGGTTGAAACGCTCGAAAATTACCCGGTTCAACGGTGCGTAATTTGAGTTGATGACCGTACTATTTATTCTATGCCCTCTCAAAAAGTCATGACTGTATTGTACTCACAATTGACATGTCTCCAGGATTCGCAAGACCAGCTCCCGTCCGAGGAATGCTTCAATAATAATGACACCGAAGAACACGAACCTTGCGAGGAGGATTGTGAGGAACCTGGAGCAGGTACCTTACACGTGAAAAGTATTTATCGAAGGTTACCCGCGCGGTGAACTTCGTACCACTTTTTTAAATTTTTTTGGCTTTTCCTATGGAGGTGAACAAAACAAAAAATAATTAAAAAATCTGTCAAGCTATTCTCGAGTTTTTGCGAGATTAGAGCACGTCAGTTGATATTACTGCCCTGCTAAGGTAAAAGGCAGTTTTTTACTCAAAACTACTGTAACAATTGCAACCTCATTTCTGGGCAATAAGGTTGCAATTGCTACAGTAATATTGTGTAAAAAACTGCCTTTTACCTTAAGCAGGGCAGTATATATAAAATGCAATACTTGTACTAGTCAATATTGTTTAGGATCGTCGTTGTGTTGGTTTTAAGGTGAAGCCAGACGAGCGTAATTTTGTGAGTTGTGGGACTTGTGAGTCGCGTTTTCATGTCCTTGCCATATAAAAGTCCGGTTCAATCAACAGTATCATCACGACGGAGTACTGAATAACGATATTTACGCGACTCACAACTCACAAAATTACGCTCGTCTGGCTTCACCCTATCCCACACCGAAAAAAAAAACACAAATAAACCACAACCAAAAACCACAAATACATAGTTGCCAAACTAACATAATGTAACTTTCCGGTTTCAGCCGATCCCGCGTCTCTTCAACAGCCAGCTACCGGTCAGAGTTGGCGATTTTGGTCTCGAAAATAAACGTCAACAACAAATTAAGAAACTTTTATCTTTAATCTTTTTATTAAACTTTGTTAAACCCTGACTTTCTTGAGTTATTAAACAATATATTCCAAATAAATGCACTGTTTATTTTTGCCGCCAGCAACAACAAACTCAACACTCAAAGCAGCTCTATATCATGAAAGGTTAAAAAAAAAAATATGACAAGCTTTTTTGCCGTCAATTAGGTACTCTATTCAAAGACAAGTCAAAAGAAAGAGACCTAAGGCCTGAACCACATCTATCAGCATCGATTCGCATTTTGTCTATAGAAAATGGCTGTTTTGTATGGAGAGTACTTGGCGTAAAAATTTACCAGCTGATTAACATATACGGGGGTTTATTTAAATTTTTTAGCTCATCTTTAAAGAACGTTAATTATAGTTATGGTGAATAAGCTATCATAACATTAGCAATATAATACGATTGATTACGTTACAGAAGCATGCACGCTATAACAAAGTGAAATAAGACCCCTGATCAAGAATAATTAGGGTTTAAAACAAAACTCAATAATTAGAATACA
This sequence comes from Tortrix viridana, assembly GCA_963241965.1. Classification (NCBI taxonomy): domain Eukaryota; kingdom Metazoa; phylum Arthropoda; class Insecta; order Lepidoptera; family Tortricidae; genus Tortrix; species Tortrix viridana. The sequence goes on from OY725186.1 coordinate 11,102,579, forward strand.
AATCTTTATTCCCGCCTCGACTACAGATTACTACAGTTTGATCTCAACGCATCAGGACTACAGGACTGGTTACCAGCCGTGGCCATAGGAGCTCACGAGGGACTGGGAGAGGACCGGCGCGTGGTAGGACTGCACGACGGGCTGGGCCACAGCGTGCACCACGGGCTGGGAGATCACAGGCGCCGCGTGAACCACCGGCTGGGCCACTGATACTGGGTGGACCACCTGGAAGACAGATCTTGAGTAATTTTGGCGCTCGGAGTAGGCAACACAAACAGACTACCTGATAGTAGGCGCTATAGTGAAAGTGGAAACCATCGAAACGAGAAGTAGGCGCTTGAAGATGCCCATGGACATGGAATCTTAAGACAGTATGCGTTGCCAGTAAACCAAGAATTATTAAAGGTAACTTCACCTGCTGACAGACGCACACTGGAAGATAACAATGCAAATATCACTCAGCGACAGAGAGTTAGCCGGTATGATGGTATTGATCCAAACGGGCCCTGCACACGGTACTACAATCCACAAGTAAAATTGCGTTGACACGTGCGTTTTAAAGCGTGGAAGGTGTGGATTGTGTTGTGTGGGATTAGTCAGTTTTATGAAGTCGATGATGAAGCGGAAAATTGAAGGCATAAAGTCTCGTCTTTTGTTTCTGGTAGCTTAGCTATAAGGGTGACGAGTACTGGTTTTACCATTACTATTGGCTCCGTGGCGTGGGTTTGGCGTCATGTAAGACCAGTAGACTAACTGGTCGCTGTCGCCACATGCGTCATAGAACGATATAAGCAGTCTGCAAGACTGGGTGACCAGATGATTTCTTTAGCCTTCAAGTTTCAAACGATTCCACCTGGTAGAAACAGCCTGCTACCATGCCTTGAATAATGTAGGCCTTCAGAAGACCTGCTTACTTGTTACTGGAGCTTACCTGTTGGAAGGAAGCGTAGCTAGTGGCAGCAGGCTTGGCTATGGCTACGGGGGCGGCGTGTACGATGGGAGCGGCCTGCACCAGGGGGGCCGCATGCACGACGGGTTGCGCCACCGCGACTGGCTGGTGGACCAGGCCCACTGAAGAGTACTGAAAATATCACGGCACATCTAACATTCGAGGTTCCTAGCTTTTATTTAAAATAAAATACAAAAATGTAACAATATCTTAATTATTTTTACTTTAATCGAATATTAGTTGTTCTTTATTAATTATGGAGAATGATGTCAGGCAAATGGCCGCCTCTGGACCTTCTGCAGCAGTTGATTCTTTCGAGGTAATTTCGCAAGTTTCGGGGGTTATCTCGGCAATAACTTGGCGGATGTTAGTTTGTAGGTGCTCCAACGTTGCCGGTGTGTTGGTACAGACGCGACTCTTAACAAAACTCCACAAAAAGAAATCCAACGGCGTTAGATCGCACGATCTTGGCGGCCAGCCGTAACGTGAAATAATGCGACCTTTGAACGGTTCACGCGAAACATCTAACGTTGCACGCACTGTGCGGCAAGTTTAACGCGTTGAGAAGTGGTAAAGCGATTTATTTTGTAAATATATTATTACAAACTAACATTTGCCGTTTGAAACATACGCCATTACTAACCTCGAATTGGATCACCCTTTACAATCAGTAAAATGCATTCCTGACACACCATAGAACCGTGTTATTAATGACAATTTGTTTTGACACTTCTAACGATTGATTTATAGCATCTCTGAGATACGGTTCTACGTTGGGTCAGAGTATCATGTTGCTGACATAGTACAAAATCTTATACTATTTATTATAAGTCGTTGAACATCGCAGAATAAAGGTTTTGGGACAAGAAATAAATCTGTCATCTTCGGGAAAATTCGGTTTCGACCGGACCTACGCTCGGTCTCCTAGGTATTTTCTTCTTAATAACAGAAACGTCGAGTCATCTGAAGCAGCGACGCACATTCAGGCTATAGGCTTACCGCGGGAGCCCCGCCCCAGCCGGAGAGCCCGTAGCCGCCGTAGCCGCCGTAGCCGCCGAGCAGGTCCCCGGGCCGCGGCGCCGCCGCCGCCGCCGACAACAACGCGAACGCTATCTAAACAGGGTTTATTAGATGTTAGGTTTATAAATATACTAACGACCCGCCCTCGCTTCGCTTCGGTTACATAAGTTAAAATATAGCCTATAGCGACCCACCCTCGCTTCGCTCCGGGTTCTATTATATACATAAACCTTCCGTGAAGAATTATCTAACAGATGGTGAAAACGGCATCAAAATTCGTTGCGTAGTTTTAAAGATCTAAGCATAAATACATAGGGACAGACAGACGCGGAGGGCGACTTCATTTTATACTATGTATTGAAGTGGACTAGCGACCAGCCTTCGCTTCGCTTCGGTTAAAGTTCCCTCTCCCATTTCCCCCCCTTAAAATTGAAGTATCAATTTTTCTCTTCCTAAGAACCTTCTCATGACTGAATTAGCGAAATCGGTCCCGCCGTTCACGCGTGATACCGTGACCAAGGGTAATAGGGATAAATTATATCTAAATATATAAAAGAAGCAACTGACTGACTGACTGACATATCAACGCACAGCCCAAACCGCTGGGTCTAGAGATTCCAAATTTGGCACGTAGGTTCCTTATGAGGTCTAGGGGTGCACTAAGAAAGGATTTTTCAAAATTCATCCCCTAAGGGGGTAAAAATGGGGTTGGAAGTTTGTATGAAAGTCATCCATTTTTGAAGATAGAAACGTGGAAATTGGTATTAAGGCTACTAATTACAAATGAAAAATACTACCTTCAGCGATTTTGGCTAAACTACCCCTAAGGGGTTAAAATGGGGGGTTACATTTTGTATAGGGGTTTGGATATTTTTGAAGTTAGGAACGTGAAAATTGGTTTATGGACTACTGTTTACAAATAAAAAAAGTACTACTGGCAATTTTGGAACAACTACCCTTAAGGGAATGAAATGGGGGGTGGTAGTTCCTTTTGGAGTGGTGGTTGGTCCTTTTTGAAGTACGAAACTTGAAAATTGCTATAAAGAATACTGTTAACAAATAAAAAACGACTTAAGGCAATTTTGGATAACTACCCCTAAGGGAATGAAATGGGGGGTGGTAGTTTGCATGGGAGTTAGGTCATTTTTGAAGTTAAAAACATGGAAATTTGTGTATAGGCTACTGCCAACAAATAAAAAATTCTATTTTAGGCGATTTTGAAAAAACTACCCCTAAAGGAATGAAACGGATGGGTGAAAGTGTGTATGAGAGTTTGGTCAATTTTGAAGTTAGAAACGTGAAAACTTTTAAAAAGACTACTTTTAACAAATAAAAAACAACTTTTGGTGATTTCGGATAACTACCCCTAAGGGAATGAAATTAGGGGTGGTAGTTTGCATGGGAGTTTGGTCATTTTTGAAGTTAGAAACATGGAAATTTGTGTACAGGATACTGTAAACAAATAAAAAATACTACTTTAGGCGATTTTGAAAAACTACCCCTATGGGGATGAAAAGGGGAGGCGAAAGTGTGTATAGGAGTTTGGTCAATTTTGAAGTAAGAAACGTGAAAACTTTTAAAAAGACTACTTTTAACAGATTAAAATAACTTCCGGTGATTTTGGATAACTACCCCTAAGAGAATGAAATGGGGGATGGTAGTTTGTATGGGAGTTGGGTCATTTTTGAAGTTAAAAACATGGAAATTTGTGTATAGGCTACTGTCAACAAATATAAAATTCTACTTTAGGCGATTTTGAAAAAACTACCCCTATGGGAATGAAACGGGGGGGGGGGAGAGAATGTGTGTATGGAAGTGTGGTCAATTTTGAAGTTAGAAACGTGAAAATTGTTATAAAGAGTACTCTTAACAGATTAAAACAACTTCCAGTGATTTTGGATAACTACCCCTAAGGGAATGAAATGGGGGATGGTAGTTTGTATGGGAGTTTAGTCATTTTTGAAGTTAAAAACATGGAAATTTGTGTTAACAAATAAAAAATACTACTTTAGGCGATTTTGAAAAAACTACCCGTATGGGGATGAAAAGGGGAGATGAAAGTGTGTATAGGAGTTTGGTCAATTTTGAAGTTTTAAAACAACAAGGAAATTAAATGGGGGGTGGTAGTTTGCATGGCAGTTTGGTCATTTTTGAAGTTAGAAACGTGGAAATACTACTCTGTCAAGAAAGTACCGGGAAAAGATCAATAATACACAAACTGTTTGTTAATCATCCAAATTTATTTTATCACCTTCAAAGTATGCTCCTTCAGAAACGATACACTTACGCCAACGAATAATCCAATCATCAAAACATTTTTTAAACGCTGTTTCCGGAATTGAATTCAGTTCTCGGCGCGAATTCTCCTTTATGTCTTCTACCGATTGAAAACGGGTGCCACGAAGCGCCACTCCGAAGCTTGTTGACTAGTTTGCATGTCAAACTCGTAAACCCACGTCTCGTCACCAGTAACAATGCGTTTCATGAATGTTGGGTCGGAATTGACTCGTTCTAGCATGTCCTCAGCGACTCTCATGCGATTGAGTTTTTGGAGAAAATTCAGGTCTTTTGGGACTAGCCGAGCGGTAACATGTTTCATACCCAAATGATTAGTTAAAATAGTACGGATCGACTCGTGAGATACAGAAAGTTCGGCGGCTATCTCTCTCAAAGTTGAATGAGGATTTTCAGTCACTATTTCCTTCACTTTTGCGATGTTAACTTCAGTTGCAGACGTTGATGGCCTACCAGAGCGAGGCAAATCTTCCATCACATCTCGACCGCTTTTGAACGCTTTGTACCACTCATAAACACGTGTTTTTGATAAAGTCGAATCACCGTAAGCCTTCTGTAACATTTTCAGTGACTCCGAACACGAAATTCCATTGGCGATGCAAAATTTAAGACAAACTCTTTGTTCAATGTTTTTGTCCATTATGAAATTCGCAATACACACTAGATATGATATAACTAAAAACAGCACTGTATTTAATATAAATAACAGATGCAACTCAAACTCCGCGCCAAAATTGAAAACAGTTGTGCCAATCTAACAACAACAAAAAAAACAAAAATTTGAATTTGGAACCATAAACAAATCATCCATTCCCGATACTTTGTTGACTGAATGTATGTATATAGGCTGTTAATAAATAAAAATACTATTTTCGGTGATTTTGAATAACTACCCCTAAGAAGATGAAATGGGGGGTTAAAGTTTGTATGGGAAGGAGGTTGGTCCTTTTTGAAGTTAGAAACATGGAAATTTGTGTATAGGCTAAATGAACAAATAAAAAATACCGCTTTAGGTGAATTTGGAAAAACTACACCTAAGGGGGAGAAACGGGAAGGGTGAAAGTTTGTATGGGCGTTTGGTCATTTTTGAATTTAGAAACGTGGATATAGGTATATAGGCTACTTACTGTTAATAAATAAAAAACACTATTTTCGTTTTGAAGTTAGAAACGTGGAAATAAGTTTATAGGCTACTGTTAACAAATAAAGTAATACAACTTTCGGTGATTTTGGATAACTACCCCTAAGGGGATGAAATGGGGGTAATATTTGGTCAATTTTGAAGTTAGGAACGTGAAAATTTATTTTGGCTACTGCTTACAAACTAAAAGTATTACGTTCGATGATGTTGGAAATACTACCGTAAGGGGGTAAAATTGAGGGTGTAGATTTGTTAGAGTTTGGTTATTTTGGAAATACGTTTCTAGACTACTTATTATATAAAATATGAGTTTTCGAGTTTTTTATCCCAGACAATTTGATAGTGTCCAGGGTAAAAACGATAAACGACTTACTTAAGAAGAGGAGAAAGAGGTACTTAATAAGTTTGGATGTAGGGAGTAATCTCCGAAACTACCCATCCGATTTCTAAAATTCTTTCAGTGATATTCAGAATGAGGTTTCAGGGTGGACATAGGCTATATTTTAACTTATAACCGAAGCTAAGCGAGGGCGGGTTGCTATACTTGATATTATATAAACACGAAAGTAGACAGTACTTTTGCGTCTGTCTGTCTGTAAAGCTTTCCCTGCTAATTCGCTGAACCGATTTCGATGAAATTTGGTATGGATATAGCCTGAGTTTTAAGGAAGGACATAGGCTACTTTTTATCTCAGAAAATTGAACAGTTCCCGAGAGAGCAGTGATAAACGACTTCTACGCGGACGAAGTCGCGGGCAAAAGCTAGTAATAATATATAGATGATGTTACACAACTTGATCTAGTCTTAAACTAAGCTCCATGCTTGTACCTGTGACTTTAACTGTTGAGTTACCTTAGAATTCTGTTATGTTTTACCCTTGAATCACCGACACTCATTTCATAGAATGTTTTACTTAGCCGAATTTTCATTTCATCGACAGGCATTATACGTGCAGGAGTTACAATTTTTTGGTGGTTACAAGTTTAACCTAACCTAACCTACTTACTTAAGATTATTATTAGCTTACGAAGAAATTAAATTCGGTGAAACGACACATTCGATGAAATAAGTGTCTGCAAAACAAGTGGACACGACTCTGTTATACTGACAAGTCGATATTAATCATTAACTTTCTGTGACAGGTTAACAATTAAAGTTGTAGACCGTACCACATGTAGTTATGAGTATAAATATATAATTTTGCTAAAGTAAGCGTTTGCTTGCCTAAAACTTCAGAATGTTCTGTTGTAACAAACTGTCAAATTATAATAATATATATACATAAATACAAGGTGTACTCAAGCACTGTAGAGTATTGATCGACTTGTATACATTTTTAAACATTAAGGTCTGTTGGTTGACAGTTTATAAACACTTATTAATTGTGGCCCTCGTCAGTTATGTTATAGCACAGTTATGGTTATTATGTTCACATCAATCAGTCTAGACCAGGCTGTCAGTGTAGTGGTTAAAACGTTATTTATGCCCTTACTAATAAACGTTGAGTAACCGCTGAGTAGTTATACCATGCTTTGTCCTTATCTGTCGAATTCAAATGTCACAATGACAGATAAGGACAAAGCATGGTATAACTACTCAGCGGTTACTCAACGTTTATTAGTAAGGGCATTAAACTAGAAGCTAGGTAAATAAAAATTCGAGTGCTTTCTATCCCATTCGCTCGATACGGTTTTTTTCTGTCTCTGTTCAATGACTTTGAAGTAATGGCTTTAAAATTTGAAAAAGTGTCTAAAAAGTTTTTGGACCAGTAATGAACGACTAGTCAACTAGCGCTAGCGATTAAAGTGGACTTTTGCGCGCAGAGCTGGAGAGGTGAAAAACATATTTGTCAACTTGAAAAAAAAAAACAAGAAAATAATATAGTATTGCTAAATAACCGTCCCATCATATAACCGATATATTGTGTGTGGCAACTATCTGAACAAATGAACTTTTGAGCGGTTTTCGCGCCCTCCGGTTTTACCCCAACTCAGAATGAAAAGTATACTCACTAAGTACCGCATGGTTAGGTTATGTGGTTAGGATCACCGTTGCCCACGGAGCAAGAATGTCGTCTGGCCAATTATCGGCCGCGCAGTCCTTATATACCAGATGGTATTTTAGATCAGGCCCAGTCTCAGTAGACATCCTAACTCTGACCAGCCTGACTTAATTTTAGGCGCGTATACGTGATCGAAATCATACTGGCCTGGCACTCGGAGATTAAAATTTATAAAACTGACCTAAATTGCTGTTGGTTTTTTTTCTTATTTATTTTTATTTTCGCCTTCGATAACTTTAGCATAGAAGATGGCTTAATAAAGGCCACTCAATGAGGTTATCATTAAAAATAATATATATTTTTGGTCAGAATCGAGATTAATATGGATTCTTATAGATGGCTTCGTTAACACAGTATATACCTACGTTAGTATAATTGTAAAGTATCAAAAGCTTTGTAATGTTTAATACATTGCTTGTAATCTTGTTTCTTAACAAAGTGAAATTTATCAAAAAAAAAATAATTGTTTTAGTTCCTGTTATATTATTTAATCCAGTTATTAACATCGAAAGGATATAAAGATATTATTTAAGAGAATGACGCTTGCGATTTCGAATAAATTAAATAAACAATAGACTAATCAATTATACTCGTTAAATATTTACCTATCACCAAATAAAATGGGCAAAAATGTTCAAATACAACACAAACACAAATAACAAGCAAAAAACGAATTAAAAAGGGTCCCTTTCTCAGCATTGTTTTTGATTTCAGATTTTCGTTGCAGCGTTGGCTGAAGCGCCAATTTTAAATAGAAAAGATTTCTCAGAGAAAAACTTGACACATTGTGAAAATAATGAATAAGCCATTTTGTCATGACTGTAACGAAAATTATAATACTGTACTAGGTATTACTCGTTTTATGACTAGCGACCCGCCCTCGCTTCGCTCCGGGTACCATTGTATACTTATATAAACCTTCCGTGAAAAATTATCTAACTGATGGTGAAAACCGCATTAAAATCCGTTGCGTAGTTTTTAAGATCTAAGCGTACATACATACATAGAAAGAGACAGACGGCGGATGTAGTGAAAACCCACCTAAGAGCCAAAATAAAGTTACATTCCAATCTTTCTACTAATGATTGATCTCGCTGATTGTTTGTATAATGTAATTGTTTTCAGTAGGCTATTTTAATTTTCATAATATCAATGCAAAAATCAACAGGCTGTCTTCACTCACTGAAGAAACCTCGTAGTTAGGAGCATTATCCGCATTCGCATATAAATATATTATGGTTTACCCTTGAATCACCAACACTAATTTCATAGAAGGTTTTACTTCACCGAATTTTCATTTCAACGACAGGCATTTCCATGTGCAGGAGTTATAATTTTTTGGTGGTCACAGGTCTAACCTAACCTACTTAACTAATGCCTAAGTTAACCCGAAAACAATAAGGTTTCAGCAGAAATTAGCTTTCGACTAAATGAAATTCGGTGAAACGACACATTCGATGAAATTAGTGCCTGCGAAACAAGGGGCACCATAATAATGTTGTACAGTCACCACACGGGATTGTTGAGCCACTATAGAACCCTCTCACAGAAAGTCGACGGAAAATTTTGACGTAATTTCTTTTGAGTGACTTGACGTTGTCATTATGACAGGGTTCTATGGTGGCTCAACAATCCCGTGTGGTGACTGTACATGATACGGCACGGCCTAAAACCATACCACGGCCGATCTAAAAGTGAGACTGCTTAAAAGTCGTATTTTAGGTAGGACATCAGTCCTAGATAGGGCCCTATAACCATAACAGCCGCTGTTACTCTTTCTTTGGCTTGTTTCTGTGTTCTTTTTCAATCGAGTCTTTTACTATTAGCGTTGGCAAGTAATCTACGTCTAAAACTAACTCGATATTTAACGCAATAATAAATATATAAAACCACCACAATCTCCAACTTCGGATAACATCTAACATACTTCAATCACAAATGGGCGGCCTCATGGCTCATATATTTAAAAAATTGGCGGTAAATATATTAAATTCTTTTCAGCCATTAAATTTGCTATAAAAGTGGGGCTGCATTGCTTGGAATCTGCGCGTGCTCACGGTATGGCAAAATTATACATTCCGCGGAGAGCTGTTTAATAATAATTAATTTAATCACTATATTAAGATGAATGCAATTGGCAACACTTAATCATGCACTATTACAGGTGTGATGGTATGAACCCATTTTAGATGCTGCCTTATTTAATTTAGCTTTAATATTTAAAATATGTGAAAAACATCTCATTCATTCGTTTGTGTTTTATAAACCTCTGCCGGTAGTTTAGTACTTTCTTTAAAATATGTCTACTGTCCCACTGGCCCGAAATGTATATCCCTAATTCTATAAATTCCTGTTTATTCCTAAACAAATTTAGTAATAAATAATTGAGTACAATTCGAAACCGTTGTTAGTAAACAGTATAACAAAACGATGGTGTATCTGTACTTAAAGATTGGAAAACACCATTTCGAAATAACCGAGATGAATACCCAGATTTAATATACGATAAGTGAGTTTTTAGGAGGTAAACCCCCCTGTCTAAAATCTATTTAAACATGTTGAAAGTTTACTAAGTGTGCGCTCTTATAAAATAACTAGTGTATTAGCCTTTGCGGGAAGCTAAACAGTTATAAAATTAAGAGAAAATAACAAAACTGCTCTCTATCACTTTCAACCAAAGACGACTCAGTTCACGCAATGGCATCCTCTTTTAAACACTAGTGTTATGAAACACCTGGTTTGTAGCGTATATAGCTAGCTCATTTGCTATTCGGACTAGAACTGGTATGTGTCGTACAAGCTCTACATATAGACTAACACCTGTCAGTTGGTTGCGAGCTCCGGATGCTCTAATTTCGATTTGACTTTGCTTGACTGCAAAGCGATGGAATAGGCCAATTAGAAGTTTAAGAAAAAAAAAACCGCTTTATCCTTTTATTTAATGGTCGAAGAAGAGAAGTTTTTTGGAAACTATTATGGACGTTTACCGGAAGATGAAGCTAGTTGGGCTGACGATCTGGTTAACGTTGCAGCAGTTCCATGGATGCTTATGGCCGCAAGACCTGCCAATTCTATTCTACCATTATATACGTGAAAGTTTGTGAGGATGGCTGTATGTACATTTGTTATTCTGTCACACATTTTGGTACACAGATAGTCGTCATCCTGGAACACATAGCATACCTAATTTTTATCCCGGGAAATTTGATAGTTCCTTCAGGATGGCGCCCTTCGCGCGAACAAGAGCGAACGGCAGATCACCAATGCGTTGGACCGACCAAGTCAATACTGCACTCAATGGTCTACTCCACGAGTGTGCAAGAAGAGCTACCAGTACGGGAGGAATGGCGATGAATTGTGAAGGTTGCCACCACACCTAAGGTGGCCTATGACAACCACGACCACTCTGCCAAGAGTATGACAACAAAGAAGAAGACGGGATGGCGATAAATGGTTTCTACGCGGACTGATTCGCCGGCAAAAGCTAGTAAAAATATAATTTATAAACACCCTTCGATGTATTTCTCTGTTAATAAAATACAGTTGCATTTGGTACAGGTATTCCATCACTGACTGCAGCATGCACATACATTATGCAGATTACTTCGTATGTTTAATTATAAGTTTCGCTTTAGGTCAAAACGGAGTAATCAACATTTAAATCTAGCTTGAGACAGATACATTTATGTCGTTACACCACTTCCGTTACTCGAAAGATAGATATTCAGTATTTATCAATGTTTCGCCATGTCTGTCTGTATGTCATACTCATAAAGCTGAATTTTTGTTCACATATATATATATATATATATATATATATATATATATACACCCCGCCAAAGACCTATAATAATATTGTCTTTTTTTTTAAACTTCAAAGACATAATTATTTTAGGTATTAAATTATTAATTTTCAGATGTGGGAGATCGTTTAGGAGACATTGAACTCTAAAGATGTCATTTTCTCTAGAGTTCCCTTTATGTCCTTATCCGCATTAGCAAAAACCTACTACAAATAGATTAAAAATAGAAAGAAAATATTTTAAATAAAAGCACATTCCGACTTTAAAAAATGGACCATGACCTTAACTGTGTTTTTCTTTTGGAATATGACAGAAAAGGAATATTTACCAGCCAGATTATTACAGATTATTATTATTACACACCTGCAAAGAGCGTCTACTTGCATGACGCATGGGGCATGACGTGTGTACTTATACTTATAAGAAACAAAAAACATCGCGATTAATTGTGGTTCTTAAATTGTTAAAGTCAGGAATTTTAATAACTATAAATTAAAGGTAACATTACACAAATACGCTGTTTTACACCCAATCAGACGTGTGGATTATTTAAATTGCTACTGAGCCGCCATCTTTGGAAGCTTGAGGATACAGGCTAAGTGTATCGGTGAGTTTTTGCGCACCCCGCCCAGCGCACGCGCCATGCGTGTATTTATAATTTGTGACGTTCTCAATATAAAGGGACCTTATGGAGGCAGGCGGTTACGCCGTTTTTAGAACTGTTACCATAGTATTCGTATAGTTACAAGAACAAGAAGAGCGTAACTGCCTTCCTCCATAAGGTCCCTTAATACTGAGAACGTCACATTTAAAATTAAACGGTTTTTCATTTTGTTGTTACCTACCTCAATGTACAATTAAAAAAATGTATTTTTAAACAAATAACATGAGAGACGACCGTACAAAAATTGCCCAAGTATTTTAGCTCTACTTTTTTACTATGTGTAGGTACTAGACAGCAATGAACATAGGTACTTATATAGGACAATAAATACAATAAGATCCCAAGATAGTAAAACTTTGAAGACTTAGAAACTTATATGCGTATACAATTTTATTACCGGGACTCGAACTGGGGACCGCTAGCTTCGTCGAGTATGATGATGGTGGTGGAATATAATTATGTTTTATTCAGCAAGCATTTGAGTTTGACCACAAGTTTACTTAATGGTAAGTAGAAGAGTAGACATACATAATGTATACATTACATAGTGAATATAATTCATGCTTACTTAGGTAAAGTTAGACCTTTTCATTGCAAAGGTCAATTTTGCAATCCAAGAAAAAAGGACAGACAGTCTTTACACACAATATAATTTTGAGAAACTAGATTCTATAGAGTCATTCTCATTATCTATGGACTTAATTGATAAATTGTTAATTTTAGTCGTATTTCTATTAACATTACTTTTTACTTTATATACTTAGTTCATTTACTTATTAAAACACCGTTACGTAAATAATGTATCCAGGCGTGTTGGTAGTAGTTAATTTTCAGTCGATTTTAATATTAAAATTTGTCGCATGATAACTGCAGTATTTTTAAGTGTGTGTGTGTTGTGTGGCACTGGTAGTGTTATTTGGTGATAACGATCTGATGGTGCAGGAAAAACCCCTATAGTACAGTTATGAAGTTAAAGGCTAATTTTCTCTATAGAACTTTTAAAACGCAGTTAGCCTAGTTGGTAGTGACCCTGCCTACGAAGCTAGCGGTCCTGGGTTCGAATCCCGGTATGGACAAATATTTGTGTGATGAACGCGAGTATTTGTTCCTGAGTCATGGATGTTTTCTATATATTTAAGTATGTATTTCTCTATATAAGTATGTTTATCGTTGTCTAGTACCCATAGTACAAGCCTAGAGCTTAGTTTGGCACTAGGTCAATTGGTGTGAGATTGTCCCCTGATATTATTTATTTATTATTTAAAATCTGGACAAGGGTTCCGTCAATTACTACAAATACAAAAAAAACAATATCCAAAAACCATAAATATAAGCTTATTTTCTATTCGATGTTATCTTTGCTGATTTTCAGTAGTTTTCCCCGAAGATACAGACCTAAAACAGAATTACTATACGACTAAACTTGACGACGCGGTTAGCCTAGTCACTACCAAGTGACCCTGCCTACGAAGCTAGCTGTCCCGGGTTCGAATCCCAGTATGGGCAAATATTTGTCTGAAGCGCGAGTATTTGTTCCTGAGTCATGGATGTTTGTATATATTTAAGTATGTATTTCTCTATATAAGTATGTATGTCGTTGTCTAGTACCCGTATAAGCCTAGCTTACAATTAGTTTGGGGCTAGGTCAATTTGTCAGATTGTCCCCTGTTTATTTATTACACTGGTCAACAAGGTTTTTGCCCAGTGATGATGAGTTGTAATATCAAGAAGTACGCGGTGACTATTCATCAACCAGACGTCTCACAGCTGGCTTAGTTCGATTTTCTGAATTATGCTCACGGTGTGCTTGTTGTAACATTTTTTGAGTATTAACGCCGCGTATACCCACAAACAAAAACCAACCCGAGCTAACTAAGGCATAAAATTATTACCACTACGAACGGTTTTTAATGTTCTCTTAAAATCAGTTGAACTCCTTTCATGGGTTTGCAAAAGTTGTTTTTTTGTGGACCTGTGTTATTAAAGTAGAACATAAAAATGTTTTAATCAGTTTAAAATAAGCATGTTAAAAAGGTAACTATTGTGTTATCTAGGGCAGTCCATCGGGTCAGCCGGTGGTCGTTAATAATGCAGCGCATCGACTGGTGGTCGATGACTAATGGGGCCTTCGTCACGCCGGGGCGGACGTGTGTCGCGATATTATCGAACTTTCCAGAATTATTTTACGTTACTTGTACAGTTCGCCATCAAATATATCTGTACATACACACGCACACGTTTGCACACACTTAGATATAAATATAAATTCTATTTAATTACTAGTGGATAATAAAAAGCTGTACTTACCATCTCAGGAAGAGCGAGTCCTCATGAAACAGGTGTACACATCTACTAGGTGGACTCAATATTGTGCTATTGTTAAGTTGTTTCGATGAATAAATTTATTATTATTATATTATTACACATCAGAGTGGTCAAAAATATTAGTCGTGTTCAGATATTTGTGAGCACCTTGTTTGCTGCAATATATATGATGGCGACTGTACTTTACGTCTTTAACGCATGCTCACGACGGATGCGTCAAAAACGTGGCGTACAAGTCACGTCACTGCGTTTATGCGTCAACGTATTTTGAGCACCGGTGTGATCGATCCATAAAACGTTACTTTATTCAGAACTAGCTTTTCCCCGCGACTCTGTCCGCGTAGTAGTAATTTTTCACTTATCCCCCGGGACCTATCAAATTTCCCGGGATAAAAAACTACCTGTGTGCCAAATTTCATAAAAATGTGTCGGGCCGTTCTTAAGTTATAATTGTTATATAAATGGTGTAATTAACCTGACTTTGTTTTATATATTTAGATATACGGTACATAACGGTATGGTTCGCTGTAACAATTTGTTTTCTTGAGTAGTTGAAATATTGGCTAATTGTTGAACAAATTATCCTTTTTTACATCCGTACAAAGATACTTACCCAAAAAATACATGAAAGTAATAGGGATAACTCATATTGTTATCCGCGGGAAAACAACCCTAGAAGATCACTAACGTCAGAGTTAATTTCAAGTGTTGTCATGGGTTTATAATGTTCCATATTTAAATTTACATTTAAACCATAATTATTTCTATTAAAAATCGCGTCGTTATCTGTAGCGCCCTCTACGTCGTAGCTGGTGAATGTTCGTAGCACTTTAGTTTCAAGTTAAGACTAGTAGCGACATCTGTGTATCAACGCTTAAACTAACACATCTGATCGGTTCTAACACATCCTAGACATAACCTTTGCACAATATTACCGTTAGCTCTTAGCAGTTAGTTCACTTTTCTGCCGCAGTTTGGATGTCTCTTGAAACCTAGGTATCCTCCTGGGGCATTATTCTGAACTTCAAAATTCGAACTTCGTCTATTGCTATCCCTTTTGCTCTCAACACGCGTAGCTAATTCGCAAGAAAGTGACGGGGCGATCCGAAGTTCGAATTTCGAAGTTCAGAGTAATGCCCCTGAGGCCCAACGTCCTACATATAGGACAATTGTCAAAATGACTTTCAACTTTTGTTGACTGACATTAAGATTCTGTTTCGAACTAGCGAAATTTTGACGTAGGCCTCAGGATGGTATTGTAAGAAAATAATGATTGACGGATTTCCTCAAAATATTTGTGAAACAGCCCAGTAGCTCGGAGATTTGTAAATTACCAAAAAACTGGCTGCTTCATATGTCCACTGTACGAGAAATTATAATACACGGAGTGTGTCCGGCCAAGTTCGAAGAAGCATGTCGCAATAAGTAAAGCAAGGTTCTGTTCCGTGTGCGCCCGCGCACGATCCGTTGTGCAAGGCGCCCTTTAAGTTTTAACGCGCAGGCGTAGATAGCTCCAGGTGCTGACTACGTAAAGGTTAATCTTGTTTGTAAGAACTGGCGTTAATTGTTGAAACTAATATTGGAAATTTTATTATTTATCGACTGTCGATTAACGCGACAAGAGGTTTTTGTCGTTTTGCTGTAACTCGTTCACTGAAGCACTGAACCGAACTCTAGGCAAAAAAACTAGAAATTTACTATAATACGATTTGTAGAAATGCATATAATTCAATTTAAAAACCTTATTTTTAATTAAAAATATTGACAATAGCTATAAAAACTCAATTAGAATCGTTATAATACCAACAAAGCGAACTCTGGATTACAGTTTGAGAAAAACAATGATTTACGTTTGACGTATGATGGGGGCAGCAATTAAAATCCATAACTGGAAGCATTTCCTGCTAACGTGTCGATTCCATACACCTCGTAATTCCAATCCTGAGTATTATATAAACACTGTCCTGCTAAGGTAAAATGCAGTATTTTACACAAAACTACTGTAATAATTGCAACCTCATTCCTGGGTTGCAAATGCTACAGTAGTTTTGTGTAAAATACTGCCTTAGCAGGGCAGAACAAGTGTTGAACTTAAACTCGTGTTCCGCTTATCACGGTAATTCACGTCAAATACTGGTTATGTATGACGAGCACGGTTCACAGAACACCATAACAGCGGAGGCACTTGCTCCGGCATGCGCGTCACGTCCTGTGGAAAGTGAGTTGTCTGCAAATGGAACGGGAGTGTTATGTAACAACCTGAGGGCCTCGAGATGCATGCCTTCGCTAACTTGTCGAAATCGAAACTAATATTTTTCGAGAATCGATAAAATGTATGAAATTGACATAAGAGATGTCAGCTTACGTCAATCGTATGCTTTTTATTAACTCCCGACGCAAAAAGAGGGGCGTTATTTATAAAGTGTGTATCTGTCTGTGGCATCGTAGCTCCTAAAACGGATGGACCGATTTTGATTTAGTTTGTTTCAAAGGTGATCGATAGTGTTCGGTTGGATGAAAATCCGTTAAGCCATTTAAGACTTCTGAAAGAAGGTAGTTAGAGGTCCCGACTTTGTATATTTTTTTTTTAACTTGGTTAGGTTATTTAATTTCGAAAATCGTTAAATTAGCGTAATGCTTGGCTAGGACCCTCGAGTGACTAGCACTTGTATTTTCTCGCTTGTCGCTCAGTGCGTCTCTATCGTTATGGACTAGTTAGAAAGGGATATGCGAGGGACAAACTTGTGCTAACAGTCCAGATGTTGGTAGAGGCATACACGTGGAAGCCGGTATCGGGTCGATCCAGTTTTTGCCTCATATGTAACAAGAGTTCCCGTTTGTTACGAGTTAGGAAGGTTACGTTTAGAACCTGTCTCGTATGACCTAAACTTTACTTTATTATGTGGTATTTACAGTTAATATACATTAGGCCTTACTGCCCGACTTATGTCGTATCTGACCTACCACTTAATAGACGATTAGAGTGTTAACAGTTGTCAAAATGTAAAAAACTCAAATGTATGAACTGTGAAATTGGTACTTAGTAAAATAGGCAACTCTGTTATTCAATAGCTAAAGTAGATTTTAGCTTTCCGTTAGTAACTGAGGTGGATATATATACTGGTTTTATTTTAATCTGTCTCCGTATAACTATACTTCATTTGTTTAGAAACGTTACTACATGTAAACAAATCAATAAAATCAAGCCAATCAAAACTGTTTTCCTGTTTAACGTATCATGCTTTGGTTCTATTGGCTGACGAACTATATCACGTGGTTTTCTGTTTACATTTAGTTATTACCTAAACAAATGGAGTATAGTCCTAGTGACATGAAATACATTACAACAGTATATGTAGATGTTTTGCGAAGAGGTTCTATCTTTTACAGTATGCTGTATGAGTTATACATATAAGAGCCTAGCTTTGTAAGCGGATAGTTTGCAAACAGTTTGCTGCCCAGTTACCCCCGACGCAAAAAGGGGGGGTGTTATAAGTTTAAAATGAGTATCTGTGTATGTGTGTTTATGTTTAAGGCAGGAAAAATGATACAATCAAACAAAAGTTATTTCTTCATACATTTATTACAAAAAATTTTTTCGTAAAATAGTTTTTAGCCGACTGCGGTCGAAATAAACTCGTATTCATCGATAAAACTACAGAAGTCTATATACAACAGTGCGTCAACCAGGTACACAATGCAAGCCTTTCCTCCCTTAGACAATATTTGAAAGAGATCAACGAAAATATAAAAACAAAACACGCAACTGTTTTCTGTTTCAAAATTAAACTCAAAATAATCCTGAAAAAATATCTGCAAAACGTTGTTATTATATATTGTGAATGTTTTTTTCGCTACATGAAACCTAATAAATATTTGACTCTATCCAAACCACAAAGAATCTTATTAAGCCTGTATCCGGATGAGACCACCTTGTATTCTTAATAATTATACGTATTGCTTTCTTGTCCCTTTATTCAAAATTTATGGCAAATCGCATATCTAATCCTGGGCTCAGTTTCGAAATGCTATAAACAGCGATATCGTTCACTCGCTCACTCTAAAGCTAGCTTAACCTACATCACAATACTCGTTCATTCGTTGACTACGCGTGTCCTATGTGGAAATGCCTTTATATTTTATACATGGTAACATAACATCACTTCTCGTTTGTTAGATACAATCTCTACACTAATGATGACTCTACTTTTTTCTTGCTTTAAGAGGGTTAGTTACATTATAGCTCCGCAACAACGGAGACCTTTCCTCACATTACAGCGGCTTCAGCGCTGCATAGTAACAAAATACCATAGAAGAACATTATCATATTAAGCTACTATAAGCAGTGCTGCAATCGCTCTTTTATAAGCAGTCGCACGGTTAAGGGCCATGAATTTGCGCGACCGGCGAGCCATTTCTTAATACATTGCGTGTAATGTCAATTAACCGCTGAGTGTTGACGGTCTCGACCGTGCAATGAAAAAGAGAATTCGCTCGCCGCCGCCGCTCATTCGTGGCCAGTACGACAGTAGCCAGATTTAAACATACTGATCCCTCACTCTCAACCATATCTATCTTCTATCTAACAAACGAGCTTCTTCTTTACCATGCCGAGTGTCCCAGCCCTGAATGGCCGATGGGACCGTGTCCCAAGCCCGCGTGCCCGATGAGACCGTGTCCTAAGCCCGCGTGCCCGATGAGACCGTGTCCTAAGCCCGCGTGGCCAATTAGGCCATGGCTAATAATACCGTGGCCGACGGATTTGACCACGGGCACGGCGTACGGTTGGGGCACAGGCACAGCTACTGGCTTCGCAACGGCGACTGGGTACGGTTGGGGAACCGGGACGCCAACCTGAAAGGGAAGGGCAGGATTCAATATAACTACATAAATTATTGAAAATAAGTAATTTCCCAAAGAAAAAACAGATGGCGCTATGAGAAAAAGCTTATAAATTGCACTGTGAATTTGACTTCATAACTTGCTACTAGCACAGCATAACCTTACAGAAAGCTAAGTATTATGATTTTTGTGAACAAATAATAAACATAATGTATGTTTTGTCAATGCATTGACAGGCGCAGGCAGGCAGGCAGGTGACGAACAGGCGAGGAAATGTACCTAAGAAGCAAACCCACTGAATTCATTGTGTATTGTAGGTACGTCCATGGCGTCTAACATTACTCGCTTGAATTGGAATTATAGTGTACCATGAGCTGCTTACTGAACTAGAACCTTTGTTGACAGTTACGTGCAATAAGGAACTCGAGGAGTACATGCCACTAGCACGGTATGGATGCGGAGACTAACATTTTGATATGACCTGGATAAAAAAATTACCTAATCCCAAACTAAGCACTAGGCTTGTATTGTACCCATAGCACAAGTTACTACACAAAATAAACATGCATACTTGAAACACATACTTAAATACATAGAGAACCTCCAAGCCTCAGGAACAAATACTTACTCACACACATATTTGTCAATACCGGGAATGAAACCCGTGACATTAGCTTTGTAGGCAGGGTCATTAACACATTACCTACTAGGCTAACATCTATAAATGACCTGTTTGATGACGGGATAGGGGACGGCGTGCGGGACCGGCACGGGCACCGGCCGGTCGACTGGCACGGCGACGTGCTTCTCCACGGCGACCGGGTACGGCCGCGGCACCGGCACGGCGTACGGGCGGTCCACCGGAACGGGCACTGCTACCTGACAAGTAGAGACACGACAGATCAGCTTACGTATGATTATGCAATAAACATAGTATCAGCTGTATCTTAAAAATAATAATGCCACTTTCATTAGCCTATGCTAAGAATGCCCATACCTTAGGTTTATGGACAACTTAGGACCGTATTAATAAACTGATCTTGAATGAGACGCCCGTTACAAGATGCGTCAAAAATGACAGTTTAAGAGGATTGTGAGACGGGAATAAATTTCGATTTATTCCCGTTTTATTGTTTTCATACAAAAGTAATTTCGGCCATAATCTCTTTTTGTAATAAATATTAAAAAAAAACGAAACGTACGGACATAATTTTTGTTCCGACTGACCACATATCAAAAATTGATCGAATTCGGTTAACGTTTAGGGGGTGGAAAACGTTATCACCGTTTGTATGAAAAGGATAGATTTTGCAGTTGGTTCACAGTCCTCTTAAGTTTAATGACAGTTATGGGTTGACGTTTACTTTGACGTATCTTGAGACGGGTATCACGTTGAGATGAGTTTGTTAATACGGCCCTTAAAGGCGCATACAAGGGGTCTGGGTCGCCTGGTCTAGCCTTGTTGCAACAAGGAAATTCTCAAATTATGAAAGTTGCTTTTGATAAATTCTCATTGCTTGCTAATGTTATCGACAACGTTATCAGTAATTATTGAGCAGATTTTCAAACTTCTGGAAACGTTCTGCAACTTGCACATTGCTTGTCTGTCTCCTAAATAAATATTAATTGCGTAATCACTTAGCTGACTGGCAAAAATCATTATCTTAGGCTTGAGGCATGCTAAGGATCGGATACGCATTTTTAAAACGAAAAAACTAGTACCTTACAGCCCCCGTCACCAAAAAAAAGAAGGTATATACATATAACAAAATCTTACTTTTACGGGGTAAGGCACAGGTCTATCCACCGCCACAGGATACGGCGCAGGTACCGGCACTCCAATATGCTTGGTCACCGTCGTGTGCACATCCGCGCCCACCACCGCCCCCCCACTCAAGCCCAGACCCAGCGCATACCCGTGCCCAGACGGCAGCAGCCCATGGCCCAAACCCAGACCATAGCCGTGGCCATACGGAGCCCCATAGTGGCCCACGAGGCCACTTCTCTTCTGGATAACCTTGCTTGGTTCCGCCAGAACCGCAGTCACAAAGAGGATTGATAACTGGAATTGAAGAAATAGATACATGAGGGTTTGCTCAAAATAAAAAAAAAATATTTAGGAGTGTTGTCATTATTGTATTTTAGATCGTTGTGGGAAATAAAGTTATGAGGCATAGAAAAAAATCTATATGACTATCTAAATTACTAATATTATCGTATCTACATTACTAATATTATCGACCAGTTTTAAACTTCAAAAACTAGCAAGAGCCTTTACAGGAACACCACTATGGGAGTAACAATATGGCACATCTATTGGAGTTCAAGGTTTCTAGATAGCCAATTCGTTTAATTCAACTCAAATGTCCTAAAACCTATATTTTGTCTCTATAAATGAGCCAGTGCATGGAAGTGGGAAAATAACTTGGGATTTCCATTCACAGCGTTTTGAGACGCAACGGAAGTATGTTCTCCAAAAAAGAGCCACAGAAAAATATAATTGATTACAGTTAAACCAATGGTTTCGTGCCATGAAGGTTCGTGGAGATCCTTGGGAAAGTCATGTCCAGCAGTGGACGTCTTTTCGGCTGACATATTGAGAGTTATTAAGGCCGTGATAGACCACGGTGTCTATCAACACAAACATTGATGAGCTCAATTTTTTTAAATATTATTGACCTCGAGATCTTTTCGAGATTCTCTATCCACAAGACATGTCTAAAACTGGCTAGAAAACGTTTTTCCAATGCTCTAAACTTTTAAGTCCATGTATTATCGATAAAGCCCATGTTTATAAAGCCAATCACACGAGCATTGCCAAAATTTTGTCCAAATCTGAATACAATGGACCTTTCCCCGTTACGTGGACGCATCGTGCGCATGCGACGAAATTGGTGCGTGGAAAGAATCTCAAGCGATTGCTTTATGAGCTCGATTGCTTGATTTATAACCGGCAGATTATCAATAAGGTTACAATAACAATCAAGTTGACGTAACGTAATCGAAGGATAAAGTAAGAACTCGGGTACTTGCAACGTTTTGTATGGATTATATTTATTTAGCGCTGGTTTGCGCAAAAAGTTCGTGGAATTCTTACAATGGCTTGACAGACACCCAAATCATGAAATAATCAAATTGAAGCATTATATTTTTTCCTATTAAAGTTTCGTAATAGAAGAAAAAAAATGTGGTGTGAAATAAATAAATATCAAGGAGAATCTCACCAAACCCAAATTAAGCTCTAGGCTTACAACACACATACCTCTATACAAACATATATACATATACATACAAAACATTCAAAACTTAGAAACAAATACTTGCGCTCAACACAAATGTTTGAATTACCGAGAATTGAACCCGGGACCGCTAGCTTCGAAGGCAGGGTCAGTAACAACTAGGCGAACTGCGTCGTCAATTAATGCTTTTAAGAAAAAAAAATGTCTACTGCCCTTTGAACCTGACCTTAAATATTAAAAAAAAAACAACATTCGTGCTTTTAGTAAGTACCTATTTAAAGTACTTGCGAAGCTAGATCTGACGGTCATAAGTGTACCTAGGTGGTAAGATTTGAATCCTGGGCAGAATAAATCGTGTACATTGATCCTTAAAAAAATCTAGATGACTTTATCTTTCTGCCTGTGTCCTTGTAAGCTCATACGAGAGGGTTAAGTAAAGTAAATATTTTGTACGATTATATTTTTTGCACCTAATTATCAAAATTATTTTATATATAATACATAGCTATATATAATACATAAGTAAGTATACCTTATAATTTTGTTTTATTTTCAAACTATTGTTGAAATTGTAACATAAGTACATTATATACTAAATTGTGTTTTATAATTTTATCATTTATATTTTATAATTTTATCATCCTTGGGGGGCCTATGTCCAGCAGTGGACGTCTTTCGGCTGAAATGATGATGATGAATTTTATCATATATCAGTTGAGAAATTCTCTTAATCACCTTAGGGAAAACTAAGTTAATCTCTTTGCTTAACGAAATCGGGTAATCGGGCCAAAATAAAGGGTTAACTTTTCACTGAAAATCTCACTTTCCAAAAGTCTCAAATGTCTGAAAATAAAACAAAAACACTTACAAACGCCTTCATTTCACTCACTGCACTATTTATTGCAACAAAATAATATTGGGTCTATGGTCGCACCGTCCAATTGCAGAGTGTGGAGACCGATGCGCGGGCGCTTATATAAGGATCACCGCACACCACCGGGTAGGAAGGGATCTTAGCACCCGTATTATGTTCGCCTTTGCCGCGGTGGATGAGTGTGGATAAAGCATCCGTCTCTCTCGCACTTACGTAATAGTCAGAAAGTGACAGATGTTTTATCCCCGTTTATCCACAATATCCACCGCAGGTTGCGACATGGTTTGTTTGGGTGAAATAGTAGTGTTTAATGTTTCAATGAACGGTATTTAGTAATCGTGGGATTTAATAGTGTTATTAAGAATCAACATGGTAGTGGTCGTTAACTATTAACTTAAAGTTGTTGTATTTCTTGTCCTTGCTGTATGTGGTGTTTAATAAATAGTTATTGTATTGTATAGCAAATTTTCATTTGCCAAAAAGGTATTTCCCGCCGCAAAAATTAGCATATAATGGCGCTCACAACTCTAACCTAACCTAACCGATCTAAATAGCTTTTTTGGTATCCTGAAAACAAAACAAAAATAATACAAATAGCTTTTTGGGAACTGATACAGTCTAGGTCATAAATATGTGTACATTTTATTACCTTGTCTATTTAATGTCATGTTTAAACTGCCATAAATTAATGTCACAGCGATTAAAGTGACAAGGTAGTAAAGTGTACACATATTTATGACCTCGACTGTACATTCGACCAAACATATTTTGGCGAAACAAGAGGCTCCGCCATGTACTATGTTTGTAAATAATAAAGATGATTATGTATTTATCTATCTAAAATACGATGCATCCTAATTACGACTTAACGTTTGCAATGGGACCTAAATTCATTCAAATAATAATAGAACGGGAAATGTAAGTCATTCGTTATTATATTACTTTACCAAGCAAATTATCGTGTCTGGGCTAATACTCGTGGCTGGCTTGTAAATCACCACTTTACTTATTACATAAGGCTGGTTAATGTGTCCAGGTATTAAACGGGGTAGTTTCCCGGTGTTGCCATCATAAAGCTTAATGTAGATCGAGTCATGTGCGAGTAACGTGTCTTTGCCCCTATATAACATTTGGAGTCGCCACAGCACTTCTTCTTTTATACATCCGTATCTGCCGTCATCTCAGTACCTATCAACTCTTGATTTTAACATCACTCTTTACGAAGTCCATTTTTGGTCTCCCCATTTCCCTATGGCCCTCCATATCTAGGATGTTAAATCGAAATCATACTAAAGCAACTGACATTCAATTTTTAAATTTGTAGCAACAAAAACATACAAACACACATTCATACATACATATGGGTCAAACACGGTAGCTCCTTTTTTTGAAGTCAGTTAAAAATGGTTCGAACCAATACTGGGGTATTTATTACATTTTGTTTTATCCCATCTTATTTTTGAAACCATATTCTTTACGATATAGCCACCTTTACTGACATTTGTATTTTTATCGTATGCCGAAAGGTACATCATAGTTGTTCCATTTTGTAATACCTATCACCTGTACATAATCTACCTATGATGACGAAATAAATGATTGATTGATTGATTGATTGATTGATTGATCAAGTAAATAAGAACTACCTTAACGTTAACAACACGATAACAATACGGCTTAAGACAAAGTAATGGTCTAGACGTTTTCAGTTCAGCGTAATAAAGTCATTAGTTAGCCTAGAGTTTAGTTTGGGACTTGGTTAATTTTTTCGAGATTGTCCTCTGATATTTTTTGTATTTATAAATACAGCGGGCTTAACATGCATGCACGAGATAAAATTTGACAGGTGCTTGGGAAATGAACACATCTATTCCATATTGTAATGTAAGATTTAACGCTTAAGTTTTAAAATAAATGTCTCGTCCTGACTTTTATTACCTTTTATTACTAAGCTACTACAGCGATTTTCACATTTTTATAGCGATTTTATCAAGACGGGACACTTTCATTTTAAACCTTAAGCATTCAGTCTTACGTTACAATATGGAATAGATGTATTGATTTCCCTAGCACCTGTCAAATTTTATCTCGTGCAAGCAATGCTAAGCCCGCTGTTGGCGCTGTTTGAAGTACCTAACGTTGGAAACATACGTGATCAATAATTAACATTAACTGCTGCTTGTGTCTTGTAACCACGTCTTCAAACACTCCTTTACCAAACTACATCCGGCCGCTGGGATTTGAACCTAACACCCACTAGACTGCCGCCGATCTTGTGGATGGATCGCTAATGGCTTCGATAATCAATTCGCGGCTGAGCGAGCCCTAGTTCTGCAACACATAGTAAATAGTAACGTGCCCGAGATTTAAAACGGCCCTTGGCGTTATACGTGCGCTGCATCACAGTGCCTCTTTTTATATTAGGTACTTTACTATTATTATTATTACTTCGTTACACATTTTTCAATATGTGTACATCAATAAAAATCGCCCAATTAAAATGTTCAGCATACTTAGAACCTCGTCACTGTGACTGTCATTGTCATTACCAGGGATCGGAAATTCGGATACATATTCACCTAAAGTTAGCAAAATACCGGAAAAAGTTAAGCAAATATGAAGTCGGCTTCTTAAAAATATTATTTTAATAATATAAGTTCCGGGATTCCAGGATTCTACAAAACGTTACGAGATTTCGACCCTCAATCTGGTAACGGATTTGTTGTCGGTGACCATATACTTAATAAAATATAACTGTTTATTATTATTATTTAATTCATTAATTTATTTTATTATTACACAATAAAATAAAATTGAGTCCGCTTCCATACAACTGGACAACAACGCCGCCGCCAAAGTTTAGGTAAATATATATGTATCCGAATTTCCGATCCCAGAGCCCTTAGCCAAGATGCCCATCGCCAACTAGCGTTTCTATCCGTTTCGTTTTTAAACCAATCGCGTCACTGGTAGATCACGTCATACGGAGAGTCACGTGATCTACCAGTGACGCGATTGGTTTAAAAACGAAACGGATTGAAACGCTAGTTAACGATGGGCATCTTGGCTAAGGGCTCTGGTCATTAATGCTTGTCAATAGAATCTCGGTTTGAAGTTCATTATGAAAAGGTTAGTGCCAAGTTTTTTTTTAATATTTATTTTAAACACACACAAACAGACACAGTAGTTTGTTGGCGAGACAGCGCTCGACATTTTCGTTAGCTTACCTTTCGAAGTTCGAAGTTACATCCTTTTCTCTCCATGTGTTCGAATGATGATTAAAATGGGGCATCCGAAAATTCAAATCTAGTACATTCATGGTGATCATGACCATGGTCGTAAGGTCACACTGTGGCCATAGGGCGTAATATGTGACTTAAAGCGTGCCCTATTGTAGGGGGAGCGGGTAACCTCCCTTGCGACACGGAGACGCGGGCGCCGATCGCAGATAGCCGCCGATTGTTGTGCTGTGGAGTAACGCCGGAATGTATCGGCTAACGAGTACAGTCGCCCTCGTAAATAACTGCACACTTTGAAGCTTTATCTTTGATAGTTCGTGTAGATGTTCATTGTGGCGCGACAAGGGGATTCCCAAGTGAGTGTGACATTTTTTACAGTCGCAATTAATTATATCAACAAGACTAGTTTTTAGTGAGTCTACGAAGCTAGCGGTCTGGGATTTGAATCCCGGTAGGCGCAAATATTTGCGTGATTAACGTGAGTATTTGTTCGTGAGTTATGGATGTATTCTATGTATTTATTTCTCTATATAAAAATGTTGTCTAGTACCCATAGTAAACCAGCCTAGTTTAGTTTGGGACTAAGTCAATTTATGTGAGATTGTGTTCTCCTGATATTTACTTATTTATTTTATTTATTTAAGGTGATCAAAAGTGTCCGAACTCAACTTTATTGATAAAGGCGTGTTGACATATTTTTGAGCACCTTGCATGTTCCAATATATTCGATGGCGATTACACATGGTTTTTTATAATAAGTATAATTTTTTGCCAAATCGGAGATTTTTCGGGATACTCCGGCACTGCGCCAACGCAAACCGCTCGGCGCTCAGCTCATTCAAATCTCATTCATCCGCCGATTGCACCGACCGATCTCGGTCGGAACCCATAAATAACATCCGCTTGAAAGGGACAGCGGTTCCCACAGTGCCATAGATTTAGAATCAATTAACTTGACAAAACAACCTAACTACCTAGAAAACAACCACTGAAAATACCATCTTATCTAGCCCAATGAAGGTACGTTTTTGAATTGTAGTGGTTTAGCGAGAAGAATGCCTCGATGCTCTACTTTCCATAACGGACCAAGGACTATCCTATTTATATTTATAGCTATTTGCATATTATAAGGCAATAGTCAATTAATGTGCGTCGTTATTACTAGCGAACGACATTGCGACAGTTTTGTCGCGGTAGGATGTATTTTAGCGTTTCAAATGTAATATGAAAGCTGATTGTTCGATATATTTTGAACTACAACTTTGGAAATTACGTATGAGTCCCGGTGTCAGTCGATTGGCTGAATATGGCACTCGGCTCCATTTTGATGTCATTGTTATGAACCAATTACTTGCTGAAACAACTTATAAAGGGAAAAAGGAGATTTTGACGCATAAAGTACGTAATTGCATAAGATGGGCTGACTGTATTTGCGGGCTGAATGTTGGCCATTTTTGTAAATAAAAACAAATGATTTCGGTTTTTATAATATAAATGGGTCAACGTTTTTGCAAATAAGAATAAGTATGCTTTTAAAACTATGTATTTAAGCCTTTAAAATTTTCAAAATCTTTACTTATCAGGAAACACATTTTGTTGTTTACATTTCAAACCGTGTAACTACAGTTGAGCGCTACATTAATTTGCCGAGCTTATTAACATATGAGTATAGCAACACGAAGAGGTGCGGCTGAAGTTTTCTCTGTGACATAATCCACTTAATACAGTAAAGTTAATCCTAAACTGGACTTTAGCCGCCACCTATTAGGCTATTCTGTCAGGACCTGCCTTCTAACGACTTGCTAATGTCTAGAGCAACAGCGGCCTATCTTGTAAGCTAGCCTTCTTTACCGTATAATGACTAATTTAAACCCATTTGTAATTAACTTAAAACTAGCACAAATAAAAGTCTGTAACGAACATTTTTTATCACGTTGCCTTTATTTAATTGTAGTACAGTCGAGGACAGAAAGATGTTTACACTTTTTCACCTTATTCCATTGTAATAAGGTCCAAAAGTGTAAACATCTTTCTGTCCTCGACTACTACCGACTCGCCCCAGTTTCTAATTCACTAATGTTTATAGATAACCTTTCTAGATAAATCCTCTTCCTATTAGTGAAAACCATATGAAAATCCGTACAGTAGTTTCTGAGATTATCCCGAACAAACACGCGGCGGGGGACTAGTTATAATTTATATTTGTTTAATAATGTAGTATGTAGTATGAAGTGATTTATCGGGACAATAACCCTTATTGGCAGTCACGTTAAAATACAACGAAATAAATATAGCAACGTTGAGTTTGTTAATAAAATTATTATATTTGGTCACATATCGTTATGAAATAAATAACAATTGGGGTTCAACGAAAAGATTGTTCGCTACTACAGACGGTACGTTTTGAAAATTGTTTGATAATTGATTGCTGCACGATTAGTATTTGAAGCAATCTCTTTTCTGCGTTTTTAACCGTATTGCAATCGCATTGTTAACGACTCGGCCGCCTTTACTGTCAAGATAATAAGAGCTAGCATCTTAACAATACGATAACAATATGATTTCACTTGGCTATAATTTATCAAACACTAGCGACCCGCCCTCGCTTCGCTCCGGGTACTTTTATATACACAAACCTTCCGTGAAAAATTATCTAACTGATGGTGAAAACCGCATCAAGATCTGTTGCGTGGTTTAGGAGGAGTTAGCGGATAAACAGACTGACAGATAGCTGCGAAAAGCTACTTTATTTTATACATGAAGGATTTTCGTTACATCTCTTTTATTCGGAATGTCAAATGAGAGAGATGTAAGATCAATGTTAGGCAAATACCAAGAGTAATGCCACCACGAATCCATATCGGCTCCGTGCGTGAATGCGGTCGGCACGCCACTCACGCGCGTCTAGTGGGTGTCAACGTTGACGCCTCGCTTGCGGCTGTTGTTGTTGCTAAAGCGCGTGCCACACGGTTTCAAACCATGGTTTCAAACAGGTGGTTTGAAACCGTGTAGACAGTGGTTTTAAACCAAATTTCGCATGACCTTAAACGCCCTTGGCAGATGTCAAACAAATGGGCTTGTTTGAAACAGTGTAGCAGCTCGCTTCTACCAAGGTCACTTGGTTTAAAGCCATAGTTTCAAACCGTGTAGCACACGCATAAAGCGCAGACCACACGCAATTAAATATGTGATTGTTTAAAAAGAAGAAAATGGTATCGCCTATTCTTCTTTTTTATAAGATGAACCATACGAGGGGCCTTTGCCCAGGAGTGGGACACAAAAAGAGGTTAACTTCGATTCGGATTTTTTTATGGTACCCGACGGAAAAGCGATAAGTGACTCTACGCGGACGGAGTCGCGGGAAATAACTAGTACTTCATAAATAATTTAGCTGCTATAGACATTTAAATCGACGCGAATTGTTAATTTTGTACCTCGATGTGTGTATTCTGACACTCTTCAGTATGTGGGTCTCACACGTGACAGTATGACGGTTCGTTCAAGTTGACAAGTTACGAGTAACTTGGCGTCAAGTGTGACAGAAATATTGACTTGATTTTAACACTGTGTGTCTTTAATATAATTATTAAATTATTATTCGTAAAAGCAATTCGTGATTTAGAAGTAACGATCACAATACTAGAGCTGCCGAGCTATTGGTACCAAATAAAACCGCTACGCTTAGCTACAGTTGCCAATGTGGAAAGTGTCTCATTTGTGTCTTTATCTATGTATGTAAACTCTTTATTGCACAAAAAGTATAAGTAAACAATACAATGACATCGTAAAATTAAAGTACAAAGGCGAACTTATCCCTGAATGGGATCTCTTTCAGCTAACCCTGAAGTAGACAATGCATCTATATAGAATATTTGATCAGCGGACGAACATTACCGTTACGGGACAACGTATGGGTTTGAAATGAGCGGCCAACGCGATAGATTGGCAGCTGACGTCAATGCGTTATGTATCTTGTCTAGGGCCACAGGGCCGCCTACTGCAATTTCGGGACTAAATAGTTAACATGGAGGTTGCAAATCATTTCATAATGTCAGATTTCACCAACCACTTAACAGACGATTAGAGTGTTAACAGCTGTCAAAATGTATGAACTAACAGTCGATTAACATTTAACATCGTATGGTGAAATTGGTACTAATGTCTTAGTTATTAAGCTTCAATTAGAATTACCGCCTGTTCCACAATCGTCAAGTTAAGCATATCTGTCAAATAAATTTAGCCCTTCCCTTTTCTTACACTTGAAAATAGACAAGGAGAGGGGCTATCTTTAACAGACAGATATATTTTAAAACAGGCCCTTAATGACAAATTAGATGACACATAATTTGTAAAACTTTTTGCATTCTTTAGTCCTCTTCATTCTCCGTACCGCATTGCTTGAGGCCTGTTACTCTCTTGAGAAATAGAATATAGTCAAACTCTACCACAACCACTGTCGATGTGTTTCTCGAGAGAATAACAGAGAACTACTGTGGCAACGTTGCCTAACCGTGGTTTCCCCCGTCGCAATAACTCGCAAATATCTACATCGCAACTATGATAATATTGGGATTGGATACACTTTGCATGGATTTCATTTTAAGTATGCAATAATAATCATTTAATTATCATTCTTTCTTTCATAGTTTTTCCATATCACCTTACCATAAATTGCGATAGGTACACAAAAAAAAAAACAATAACCTCTTAATAGCTACGGGTATGCCACGTAACCATGAGATCATCCCGCAACATTCCTCGCTACGCGCATTACAAGTGTTACAAAATTGATATTGATTGAAATGCACAGCAGCGGCCGGGTCGCAAGTTAGTTTATGATGTAGAAAGCGGGCTAAAGATTTTAATCTACAGATAAAGATAGTTCCTTGATAGAAATATATGAGTGTAATACCTAACTCATATCCTCGCGATTTTTCCCTGTTCTTTCGGTTCCGTTTCTTTTCATTTTTTAAATTATAAAATGGGCTTCCCTTTTTTACGAGACAGAAGTATGAGCAAAGAGTTTTTGGTACGAGCTAAAATATAAAAACTTATAAGTATTCCACTGCCTGCACTTTTATTTAGTCGCCGGTAATAAGCGACTAAAAAAAATTAAATGCAGCCAGCCAAATGTCATCCACACCTTGACGGACGACGTAAATTTGCCGGTTTTCTTCGATATATCGATGTGAGACGATTAACAGAGTCACACTGCTGTACTTTCTTATACCACTGTGATATTGCGCTCTATATTGCGATGTGGTTCGTTTTACAAAATAAAAAAACCCCACTAAGTAATCTAGTAGTCCGTATACCATTAATAGGTAGTTTTTAAAACTTGAAATAACATTAATTAAGTTAGAACCTGAAGAATACCCTGTTAAGATAACAAAAACAGACGATTTCAAGGAAGTTTTCTTCGACGCTACATAATTATCACTTCTGCGAGCCAGTAAAAACTGGGCCCGCCATTCTGCCCTAATAGCCCGCGATAGAACGGCATTCTGCGGGTTACGCAACTTTGCCATAAGGGATCCTGATTTTCCTTTACATAAACATAAGGTAGTTTAAAGGAGGAGCTTGTTTCTAGCGCGTTGACTCAGTGGTTATATTGCATCCCTGAATGACGATCGCTGGTTTGATTTTTGCTAGGAACAAACTTTCAAATGTGCAGGTTTCTTTACGATGTTTTCCTTCTCCGTAAGAGCAAGATAATATATTTAAGTTAAAAAAAAACTGGGGTTCGAACTGGGTACCTTACGATTACGAGTACCCTAAGCCATCGACACAGTAGACCACTTAAATCTAGATGCTAACGTACTTAAATTAAACCTAATTAAGAGCCTTTGCGCGACTGGCAGCGTACCAAACAATTTCCTAATACATTGCGTGTAATGTCAATTAACCGCTGTGCGTTGAGCTCCTCGACCGAGCAACGAATAGATAATTCGCTTGCCGCCGTCGCCGCCCCAAGTCGTAGCCGCGTAAATAATAGTTAGTTATCCTAAAACGTCATATTCCACCGCCAGCCATCTTGGGCAACAGTGGGCCGACGGCGATTACTCAGCGAAACCATATTATTTCCGTCAGGGCTGGTAACATTATACATTTATCCTCTGGTTGACTAGACTACTGACAACCAGCGGCGCAAAGTTGCGCAAAGGCAACAAAGCGGTGCGTAGAGGCGAGGAATTTCGTTTGCATGTCTTGTAGAACCTTAATAATGTTGATATGTGACGTTCTCAATATAAAGGGACCTAATGGAGGAAGGCAGTTACGCTCTTCTTATTCTTGTAACTATACGAATACTATGGTAACAGTTCTAAAAACGGCGTAACCGCCTGCCTCCATAAGATCCCTTTATATTGAGAACGTCACATATATTTATGTTTTTATTAATACTCAACTAGCTTTGACTCCATCGTAAATCGCTATTCCTTCTGAAACTGTTTGATCCACCAAAACACTATTTCTACTAACACTTTGACATTTTATAATATTATTATGTATTACAAATATTACAATTCAACAATTTTTTTGTGTTGGTCGAAACAGTGCAGGCTCCGTATAAATTTGCCCATACTACATATAGGAATCGAACCTAGGACCGCTATCTTCGTGAGACAGGGTCACCAACTAGGCAAACCGCATCGTCAAGTGCCTTCGGTAATTGCCGCATGCAAGTGCCAAGTGCATGCGGCAATTACCTTCAGTTCCTCAGAATCAGAATCAGAATCATAATTTTTATTTGTATAACAAGATCATATCTTACCCTTTAATTTGCCAATCGCATCCATCATTGCATCAAGGCTGCACACATGCAGCAGAAATGCACCGGGAAGGGAACTCGCAGCGGTGCAGCTAAAAGCTAAAACAATTTGATAATCGCCGCTTACGTAAGTGCTATTACGTCTGAGCGGAGTCTGGATCGCCTAGTTTATACCTAAATGAGATCTGTGACATGTGTAGGTGCAGTATCGATAGGAATCATATAGAGCTGCTAATACCCATATACATGTCATAAAATAGCAGGTTATATATTAAACAATCATACTCTGTCTGTCATAACGTAAAACAAGCATTTACTAAAAATACTTACTCTTAATAAAGCATTATACTCGTACACTTTCCCGACGAAATGTTAGCATGAAACTTAAAACTAGCATATCTGTAAGAGCTAACACAAATATAAATTTGTACCCAACATTAATTCCGCTTTAGTTCAGCCAGATACCTGTGGCTCTAATGAAAATGGATACAAGTCTACATACTTAGCTCGTGATCAAAAAATATACTCAAGAATATTTACATTGTATCCTTTTCGCTAGGGTCACAATATAGGTCGGTTGAATTCCGATTGCATATTTTTAATTTATATGTTTTAAATGCATTCGCGATATTTATTTGGCGTAATAGTAGAATTAATACTATAAAATTTAATTTAGAGTCTTAATGCCTTATGGTAGTCCCTATACTTGATGATGTGATACTACGACTGTCTCTCAATTCTTCTGGCAAAATACCCGTTAGGGTATTTATCTGCTCTATGGTATATGGAGCAGCTTTCTTACAGGGCGTGTGCGGGTTCCGCACATGCTCGTACCACACTTGACATTATAAATACCCCGGTTTTCCACTCTCGCGCACTTTCTTCCCTCGCCTCCATTGCGACACTTGCATTATATCATTAAACGAGAATGTCGCTAATATTTTACGTAAGTTAATTTAATGTGTATAATGTGTAATAGATATTTATAATATTTTTTAATGTTTGTCTAACTAATCAACAAAATCAATTATTAAACAAAATTACTTAGTTTCTGATCATTTTTAGAATTACTAAATTTATTATTAGATTTAAACCGGGAGCCAATAATCAGATACTTTTTCTATGGTATGTTTCTGCCCCGTCAATTATGCAGAACTGGTAATAATTAAAGCTTTTTATTCCAGATACTTCTTTACCTCAGCGTCCACTCTGCGTCTAGCGTCGACCAGACCAAGCGCAGCATCGTCAACTCCCTGGCCGTGCCAGCGCACCTCCCCACTCGACACTCCGTCACAGAACTCCACAACCGAGTAGCCATTCCCTTCCCCCAACCAATACCAGTAGTAGTACCTCGCCCATTCCCATACCCAGTACCTTACGGAGTACCAGTAGACGCACCTAGACCGGTACCAGTGGTTATACCTCACCCAGTTCCCCACATAATACACAGGCCAATAGCAATTCCTGTGGACAGGCCTTTTCCGTATCCAGTAGCTCACCCAGTACCAGTGACAATTACGCAGGGAATCGGGTTTCCTGTACCACAGCCTTATGCGGTTGGAGTACCAGCGCCTGTTCCTGTCAGGGTGCCGCAGCCAGTGCCAGTGGCAGTGAACCCGGCTGTGCCGGTCCTGGCCCAACCTGTTGTGCAGCCGGTCGCGTCTCAAGTGGCCTCGGTTGGAGTTGGAGGGCAGGTAATAGAAGCGCACGGGCAGTCCATCGTTCATCCGTACTGATGACATAAGAGTCAGAAGCTTAAGCATAATTGAAGAGTTTAAAGTAACAAATGATCCTTCCGGTTCAGATACAAATGTAAAAAGTTTGTAAATATTTTACTTTTGTAAATAGAAAATCTTACGAGTAGTAGATCAAGTTGATAAGATAAACTGTGTAAATTTATTTTTAGCTACTGCAATGGAATAAGTAGTTTAGCTTCTAGAAAGTATAATGTTAGAAGTGTAAAATATAAAGACGAATGAGAAGTTACCATTAGGAATAATATAAAATAATGACTATTTAATTTATCATGTATAAATCAGGTAAAACAGTATATACTCGTACCTAGTTTGTCTAACATTGCAACGGTTGTATGGTTCAAGAGTGTTTGGGTGCATAGATATAAGTTATCCAAGAGTCTTATCAACCTTAATGTACTGATTAGATTGCCTGTCTTCACGTGAGATAGTTCTGATAACGAATATTTATCTATTTAAGCCAAATGTACTGTGAGTGAGGCGTTGTTTGTAATGACTCATTTGTGTTATTTTAAAGCTTTTACATTTGTATTACACGAAACTATTTGGCTTGCGGAAGCAATGATGCCAGTCTTATCACTTGACACTTATTAATGTTACTGATTTTAAAATGTTTTATGATGCTCGTTGGTGGCACTGGCACTGCTGTAAGGGTGTGCCAAAGAATGAAAGAAGTTTGACGGTGTAAGTGGCACGTTAGCTTGTTGGTAAAGCATTTAAGATGAGGTATTGAGCATGCGGCAAAGTCCTGATAGTGAGACTTTGAACCCTGGAGGAACCTGTTTTCTTTCATGTAAAGATAATAGTTTTTATTTAACCTAGATTCTCTCCAGTGCATTATTGTTATTATGTTATGTTATTTTGTTGTTTTTTTGTAAGAGCAATAACCTCCGATAAAAACATAGTACTTACATAATATTGGTTATAGGTGTCTAAAAATTTGTTTCCTGTTTATGTAGGTTAGTAATTTAAAAAGAGCTTTAATTAATATCTACATAGATTCATAAAATTAATTACTAAATATTTTCCCCACCTAATTATATTTTTTACCTAATTATGTGAATAAACCCTGTCAAAGTAACCCCTGAGTTTCATAAGTAACTCTTGAATCGTCTCCAGAATACACCCCTTCAATAAAATAAAAATACCCGTTGCAATCAATATATTCTTCCGGACCCTATGCGATAAACACACAGACACACTAATATAAATATGTATACATATATAGACAATTGCTTTAAAGGCATCGTCTTTGTTTTATTCTTCTTCAGCCTATGGTCACCCACTCATTTGCACACTATTCTCTCCGACGTTCAAACACTATAACCCTCTTTTTTTTGTGCAATTCATAATAAGTGACGTGACCTTAATAATATCCTTAAATCCTTATCGGTCTAAGATAAACTAAGTATAACATGCCATTTGACCCAGAAGTGCCGCTCTGAATAATCTGTAATCTGGTGTTTTTCAATGAAGACACCACATTGCTGCAGCTTCAGGAAGGAACGATCGGTACAACCTGAGGCAGGGACGACATTGTTGAATTTCCAATGGTTCCATAGTATAGCTAATAAGTGGCTTATCCCACAAAACCTGGCTCGTTCCCTAACGTAGCGAACTTGTGAAGATATCGGCTGCAGAAAAAAACCTATTTAACCTAACCTAACCTAACCTAAAAAAAATACATTTGCTCCAAACCAAGTGTTTTTGCCCCATAGCACCACAGAATTATAATTATCAATAGGTAATCACTCATAATCATGTTTTATTCGCTTCATTATATCCTTATACGCAACCGTATTCAAATGTATTTAATAGTACGTTATCTTTATTAATCCCAATGTATCGGCAGATAGCATTATCAGTAGGTACGTGATTATGGAAGCGATATACCAGCACAACAGTCTCCGCCGCAGCGACGAAATAACCGGATTGCGAACCAAAAATAACCTCCTTGTTTTAAAAGTGTATCGGGAATACGGCACTATGTACAAACGTGAGTATTTTATTGTGTTGCATTTACTGACGATGTAGTTAAATATCTGTGGTAATACGATGAGATATATCATGTTACAGTAGGTACATCAGCTCCGTTTTGTTTTGTGCGTGTTTAGTACGTAATTTAATCGTGAATAAAACGGAAACTTGATAAGACGGTTGTAAAAGGCACAACTGAATTCCCAGTTTTGATATTTCATGTTTCTTGTGTTGTGTACGTTCACTTTTATTTACAAATGCATGGATCGAATATCTAATAACAATAACTAATTTGTGACCCATAAAGATTAGAATTGAGTAAGTATTCTTATTGCACGTTCACGTTTGTTTTCACTGTAAACTACGCACTGTCATTGCACAAAACTGTCAGCCCTTGAATTCAGCCTGTGCTCTCTCTCGAAATAGAACTTGAATAACTACTAGCGACATCTCATACCTAGTCACTGTACAATAGCGGCTGGAGACACTCCGAGGCAGGCTTGCCATCCTTCTCAAACATATAATAAGTTAGAAAAGGACAGCAGTATACAACCGCTATAATACTTTAGTCAGAGTTTCTAATCGTGGCATTGCAGTAGGCTAGATTATGGCAATACGGATTTGGAAGTGGGGCGCGACTTCGCAGAATGAAAACAAGGGTGAATAATGTAATGATATTTGTAAATAATATACCTAGCAGTGTCTATTATTATAATCTTTCTAAACGAGTTTTGAATCTGTTTACCTGTTTGTATCATTACAAAATGAGAAAAATGCATTATCATGTATCATCACCTATTTTTTATAATAACATTGGTCTCTAAAAGAAAAAGAAGTTAATGAGATTCCCTCTACGTTTTCAGAGTTCCCGTTTTCGATGGAGAACATACCGAGGCATTCTAGCTTCGGCTGTCTCTCGTTGAAGTTTGGGACCGTCATTTCAGCTTTAATAGTAATTGTAAGTATGTAGTAAATATCTTCTACCACCTTGTTAATTATTAACATGTCCCTGAACATAGCTCTGAGCGCGACCTGGAACAGCGGGTAAGTAGTATTTTATGCTATTCAATTGCATCAAAATTACTTTAATTCAATTGGCTATTTGAGACAAGGAAACATCATGCGCAATAGTATTTAAATATTTATTTAAAACATATATAAAGAAGAGTTAAGCAGTGATAATCAAGAAATTAAAGATTAAGTACATAGCATTTTTTTTATTGATAATGGGTTTGCTCTTGACTAACTCCTGCCCTTGGAAGACGAAGATTTAGTGTATCCAACGCATACTTTCATAGGCTTTTGTCACGAAATGGTCAGACATCAATTTAATTTACGTATGTTATGTTATATTTATGTTAAATAAAAATAATATCAGGCAGGGGACAATTTCACAATGCTGAACCTTAAAAAACGTCACAGCTAAGATTCATTTGAGTAACATTGCAACTAAAAAATTATAGGCGTCGCTGCAAAATGTGATTTTGTCTTAGAAATGCGTCCATTTTGTGACCATTCCTTTTAAGTACGATATATTACTTAACTGATGATTGAACTCGAGAAAATGACTAACCAGGAGATTGTGCGTAAAGTTAATTATTAACAACTCTTGTATCGATGGGACCTAAGTTATAATACCTAAGTATATCAACAATATCCATAAAGGTCCTCCCTCACCGGAAGCATCCGGAATGTAACAATTCAGATTCGAGCATAACTCAGTGAGTAAGGGGAACAGCATTACAATCATTAAAGTCAGGGAAGCAGTGTTGTAACGTAAATGCTCTTTAAATCAGTGGATTGTTTCAGTAACGAAACAATCAAGGCAAATGCTCCTGAGCGAGCACCATTGCAGTAAGTACAAAAACGTATTGTATTTTTTATTCCAGCTCTACACCGTCCTGGCGCTGGCACAATGCCTGTCAGTCCTCTCGTCGCTCCCCCCCTCCGCCACGCCTGACGACTACGCCTTCATGATGACGTACGGCCTGGTGGTCACCGCCACCATCGTCCATTCTGTGACGTTCTTCTTTACTGCTATAATGCTGGTCGGAGCGCTCAGGGTAAGAGACATTAAGTGTCTAATGTTACTAAAAATATGATGAATTTTAGATTAGTGTCTTGTAGTTAATGTAACACGATATCGGTCATTGTTAACGAGCTCCAGTACCCGTCTCATTTAATCCTAGTGTGTATACTAGTCTGTAAATAGGTACTATTTAAGTAATCTGTGAAAATATTAGGTTTCTAGCTGCTCTGAAGAGGGCCTGAAAGGGTTCGGGTAAATACACAAACTGCAGGTCGCTCGGATTTTTCTTTAAGATTGGACCTGCACATGATTTTTAGGGGGAACTGGAAACCTACTAGAATTTTAGGGATGGAAACTCTCTGCCGCACTCAGAGACGTCAATTAAGATTTAAGTTTCATTAAAGTAGCTGCTGTCACTTTCTTTGCTATAGCAATAGAATGAGACGCAGCAACTTTAATGAAACTTAAAACTTAATTGACGTCTCTGAGTGCGGCGGTATGACACTGAATTTAGACTATAAGTGACGTTATGATTTTTAAAAAGTCATTTAAGTATTTAGTACTGTAGTCTTTCTCTGATTCTTACTGCCGCACTCAGAGACGTCAATTATTTTTTAAGTTTGATTAGAGTTGCTACGTCTTATTCTATTGCTATTGCAAAGAAAGTGACAGCAGCAACTTTAATCAAACTTAAAAATTAATTGACGTCTCTGAGTGCAGCAGTTATTTTTTATTGAAATTCTTGTATCATCTGGTGTCCAGGAGCATGCGCGTCTGATCCGCCCATGGGTGGTGTGGACCTCGCTCCAGCTGTCCGCGTACGTGATGCTCTTCATCTTCTTCTCCACCATCAACATGATCAACAACTTCTCCGACACCAGCCTGCCGGTCTACGTCAGCGAGTTCCTCACTCTCCGTGAGTCTTTTGTCATTTGTTTTAATTTAAAAAATCTAGAGTGTCGACCACGTTCCGGAAAACGAAGTGTTGGTACTTTTGTAGGCGTCCCACAAAGTGGACTGAAAATCAGGCGCGAATCGCGAAAAGCCGATGGATGCGAGTAGCGCAAAACGGACCGCGTGGAAAGCTTTGAGAAAGGCCTATGGGAATGATATGATGGTATAGGGAAGGCGAACAGAGACCCCTTGATGGTAAGTGGGTGAGACTCATAGACATTTGTAATCTCAAGGCTGCAATCTCAAGACTGCGAATGCGTTGGAAGCCCGAGGACTAAGGTGAAAGTGTAAGCTAAATTTTCCACGGGCATATAAAGATAACTGACGTCACTAAAAAGTCTTGGGGCCGCGTTAATAAACTGATCTTGGCTGAGATGCCCGCTGCGTCAAAAATGACAGTTTTCTACGGATTGACGTATCACATATAATATAAATTCATGTCGAATGTGATGCCCATACATATTATGTATATTCGGATTGACTCAGAAAACGAAAGACTGTAATTTTCCCCGAATTACTTCAAGATTTTAAAAATGTTTTTTTTTCCAGTGCTCCGATGCTACATGCTAGTCTTGGTGGCCAGCTATTACAAACAACTACAGGAAGAGCGAGACGAAAGACTGA
The DNA here is from genome assembly GCA_963241965.1 of Tortrix viridana. Lineage (NCBI taxonomy): Eukaryota > Metazoa > Arthropoda > Insecta > Lepidoptera > Tortricidae > Tortrix > Tortrix viridana. Next base: position 11,143,140 of record OY725186.1, read on the forward strand.
AGAGCCTCATTAGTAAAGATATCTGGTACGAGACAGCGTGAGAAAGAAGAAAACGAAAGCCCGGACAAACTTACAGGATTCTGTGTACATATCTCATTTCAAATAGTTAAGCGTCGCTAGAATTCTTACATTTTAAACCACCCAGTGTCTTTCTTTTTCTTGCGTACTGCGAATATAGAACCTGTTCTTTTTCTACGTTTTATTGTAAATAATAATTATTTTCTCCTACTCTAAATTTTTGATAAGATTAATTGTAGGAATCGAATGGTATTTTATATTGTGATATATTTAGGACATACGACAGAAACTATGTCGTGTGATACACGTGCGACATTTATAAATAAAATATAATTGATAATTGATAAATTGTTTTATTTTGAGGATACCTAACAAATTTATTTGGCATACAACTTAATTACAATCATAATAATTATTCGGTACCGTCTATTTTGTTAAAAGCCATCTGCTTCTGTCGTTACAGATACAAAATAATATTTACTTATTTTTATTATGTTTGAACTGGAGCGAAGCGAGGGCGGGGCGCTAGTGTTTAATATTCACGAAACCCGCACTGTCTGAGTCCGACTCGCACTAGACCGATTGTGTCTACACTATCCCAAAGGTCTATGCACTCCGCGTTATCAACTAGCTACCCGCCCCGACTTTGCACGGGTAAAATATCAATGTTTTCCAGTTCTTAACCTTTCTCGTAAATCAGAAAGCTAAAAAATACCTATAGGTAGTAGTTTCTGAAACTAGCGCGTGTTCGCGCTACATACAGACAGACGCGAGCATTTTATTTTTACCCGACCGAGCGAGGAAGGGTAATTATTATGTAGGTATGTGTGTGACCAAAAATGGGATGTTCCACTCCAGCCTCTAACTATTAGACCGATATTAATAAATGGGGTGATTCGTCAAAAACGTGCGAGTGTAGCTATATACCGTCTTTTTTTTTATTTCCGTTAACTTTAAGGGAACATTCTTCAGCTGAAATAGAGTTAAATTCACTAAGACACTAGTATATTAACTCGTACTATTTTCAAGATATTTAACATTTTAATTTAATCACTAATACACGTTTTACCAATGTTAAAGGTTCATTATCCATAAACAAATACTTGCTTTTAACATCCTGCAAGTAAAGAGTTTCTGATTCTTACGTATGCACAACATGAAGGTTAAAGAAATTCGGTTCATTGCTATTATTTTGTTTAATTGACACTGGCTAAATATTCTACGAGACAGATGCTATTTAATCAAGAAAAGAAGAAAATATTTTCTGTTATGACGTAATTGTCAATGTGATTTGGTAAATAAAACTTTACATTCGAAATTGTCATAATTGACACTAACTGTTATTTAACTCCAAAGTCCCTTTTACAATTAACGTAGATAAAATATTTAATTACTTTGTTCCAAAATTAAAAAAAAAATTATTGCAATATTTAAAAATCGAATCTACCACTTTGTTTCCATGGACGCACTTACCTAGTAATGCCGAAGTTAACGGAAATCAACAAAAACACGGTGTATAAAAATAATAAGGAGAATATCCAGTCAGGTTTTAGTTTTTGAGATTAGGTTATTAAGTATGTAGCGATGCCGACGGCTGTATGAAATTAGACGTAAGTACTATAATATGCTTATCGTAAACTCTAAAACATTCATAATATTTTACATGATCAAAAAAGATCAATACCTACCGTCTCATAAATACCATACTTACAAAGATTAAACGTTTTATCAAAAATAATGACACTTTTCTACTCTTAATAATTACAAATAAAACATAAGATTACAATTTACTCACCTTACTATACAAAAATGTCTTACACTATTATGAGAATCATTCACACGTCATTATCAAGTGTCTAAATAAATAAATATAAATTTATATGCATCGTCAGATCGTCAGCATCATAAATAGGTAATTATCATTTCAAAAGACGAAAAGTTACTTCCATGAAAAACATTTTCTTCTCATTAAATAATAAACTTTCTCTTTTACTGTATTCACTATCTTAAGGTTTGTAAATACTTCACACCGATGTTGTGATTAGATAGGGAATGAAAGAGGTTAAATAAATGTCATCCATGAAAGTGCCTTTTTGTTTTTTTTTTTAATGAGAATTACTTATATAGCTTTAAACTTAAGAACATTGTCGTCTTCACGTTATGTTGGAACTGCCACTCGTATTTTTCAAATGGCTTAAAGCGAAAAAAGTACTAGGTAGGGCGGTTTTCAAAAAACGGTACATCGTTAAAGAAAAAATTAAGAGTCATAGATTTAGTATCGTTAATTTTCGTGACGCAACGGAAAAGTTATACCGTTTCTTAATTGTTGTTTTAACTATGTACACTTTTTCTGAAAAACGCCCATTAAAGTATTTAGCTACCTATTTATTTAGCACCTTATATGTATACGGCGAGTGGACAGATTGTAACTTCTTAGGCCGCGAAGGTACTCGACGCTAGCGGACAGTGGGGCCACGGCGGCAGCGGCGAGCGATTTCCTAATACACTGCATGTACCGTCAATTAACCGCTGCACGGTGAGCAGGGTTGCCAACCGTAGATTTTTGTTCCTCGTACACAGACATAAAAAAATCTCGTATTTTGCCTTTCGAATCTCGTACATTCAGCATCTTAAATGTGATAAACCCAAAAATATGGCATATTAAACTATTTAATTTAGGACGTCTTACATAATGAGTTCACTATTCCAGGTTTCTAATGGGGCTTTTAGACTGGTCTCATTTTTCTGCAATTTATAACCGGCAATTATTACTGTCTTCCTCTTACTTCGTATGTTAAAATAAGACGTACATAATATATGAATATGTGATGAATTGCAGAAAAATGTGACCAAAATGTTGCCTGCGATAAAAACCATATCGCTATGACAAATTCTCGTACATATTTGTACGAGGATGATTGTGTCCTCGTACCTCGTACGGAAGAGCAAAAATCTCGTATTTGTACGAGGAACCTCTTACGGTTGGCAACCCTGGCGGTGAGCGTCTCCAGCCTGTAATGAAGGGAGAATTTGCTCGCCGCTGCCGCCAGGCCCGCTGCCCGCTGCTGGCATGTGTCGAGTAGGTACGCGGCTTAAAGGTTGGCGCAGACACAACCTTTCGACAACGGACTACCTCAACTCGAGCCGTTCAGTATTCTTTGTAAGAAACTCCATACTGTAACGCACACAAATCTGCACCGTTACGACATCGCCTCGCCTCGGAACAACGGGGTGAGGCGGTGCCGGTCTGTCGCCGAGCGGTTATGTCTGCGCCAACCTTAATAGTCGTCGTTCTATAAATATTTAATAATTTTATACGGCTTGTCAAATTGAAGGAAGTAGAAAAAGGAAGTATAATTTCCGACATCGATAAATTGCTATTCCATTAATACTAAAAATTACTTCAATCTCACATGCCCTTTTTAAATCAAAGCGAAACTAATGCTGGTTCTAAGAATCGTAAGAGATAATAGTGTTCTATGGGCTGTATTTAATAAACTGGTATTGACTGAGATGGTCGTCTTGAGATATGTCAAAGTAAACTGTCAACGTGTCTTGAGACGCGCATCTCAGCCAAGGTCAGTTTATTAATACGGCACAGACGTTTACTTTGACGTGTTAGCCACAAACATCTCACTCAAGGTCGGTTTATTATCCGTCCTACGTTTCTACTAAAGCGCAAATTGATGCGAGCTTACTAATGAGGCGTCTCTAATGCCAGAATTGAATATTTACGTAAGGCAGTTAGAGCCACTTCACGTCTAGCGTCTTTTGAGCGTCGGCGCCTAGTGCGTAACGCGATCCCCTTGCCCCGCTACCGGCTACCGCGGGCGCTGGCAGGACGCCGACGCTCAAAATACGCTAGATGTGAAGGGGCTCTTATAATTTCAGATACAATTACTTACACTTTTTACCCGACTACGGTGAAGCAAAAAGGAGGGTTATGATTTTGACCGGTAGGTATTTACATATTAAGTACTTAAAGGACTATTAATCAATTCATAGTCAACGACGTACAGTAGTTTGGACAGAACCAAACCAAACTGTTTGGTGGACAATGTACAATTGTACAGCTTACGAGAATCCCTCGTAATTGTGTATTACGTGAGAACACTGTGCTAACAATGGACTTTTTCATAGAATGTTTCACTTCGCCGAATTTTCATTTCATCGACAGGCTCCACGTGCGGGAGTTATAATTTTTAGGTGGTCACAGGTCTAAGAAATTTGCTTTCGATGAAATAAAACTCGATGAAACGACACATTCGATGAAATTATTGTCTGCAAAACAAGAGGACACCGCTAACAATGCATCTACGGACTTCTGATTGCCGCTGTGTTGCTTCTGATTGGCCCAACACGGTGGCCCAGCACCTTGGCCCAATGTGTACAGCGGCGCCAATAGTGAGCGTCAATGTCTCGATCCCATAGAAAGTGGAATGTATCGTATAGTTGACAAAATATAATTTGCACCGATGCGTCTTAGGTACCCTTTATCTTTCGAGTACAATAGGACAAAGGATTGAGCCTATTTAAATAGAAAAGGTAAGCCAGTCCAATAAACATTCATCGGTGCATATAATATTTCTTTAACTATCTATAATAGGCAGTAAATTTTTGTTGCTCACATGGATTAAAGATCCGACATAATTTTACAGATTCTCACAGATTATCTGTCGCTAGCTCCCAGTTAACAATAAAGGTAATTCCAATATAATTAAAAATAAACCAGACGTTTTACTGTGGAGTTCACCAAGAATTAAACAGACGATCGAGGTATGACAGCTGTCAAAATGTATCGACTAACAGCCGATTAGGATTCAACAGTCCGTTAAATAAATTGGTGAATTCTGACGTTGGTCTTCTTGTTTTCTTCGTACATAAAATATTACGAATTCCAAGGCACTTGCGCTTACATACATTATTATATAGTTATCTTGAATTATTGTCTTTTTTCACAAATATTGGTAATCAAATGCTTCCCTACACGATATACGTTCACTTAAGCGCGCGTTACACGGTATCTGTCTCTCTCGTGTATTTCACTGTGCCGTCCCGCTCCATCTTTACGATGGAACTCCAGATCAGGATCACGAGGTATATTTGGAGCACTGAAATACGAAAATATTCATGTTAAACTATGTAGATCTATCGCCATCGATCAGTAGGTGACTTTTGTTAGGTCCCATTAACGCCCACTGTACACGCTTGGGTATAGCTAATCGATCGAATCAAATCAATTGAAGCCATAGATAAACCTTCTCAAAACACGGATCGATTAAGTAGCTGTAACCAAGCGTGCACAGTGGGCGTTAATGGGTAAGCCCTTGCTTCTTTATATATATAAATACTTCCATGATATTAGTAGGACAAACAAATAAACCATGAAAATGAAAGTCGGAAACAGCGATTTATGCGTGCGTGTGGTGGAACCATGGGTACGCAAAGAAAGGAACGGCTGATAATATTGTTTACAGCATCAACGTTTGAATATACATATAATAGTTAATAATCTTCATTTCTCGGAGTCTCATATTATCATGTAACACGTAAATTATATGGTCCGTATTGTAATATAAGAACGAAGGTTAAGTTCGTGTTTCAAGTTGTATAAATAGTCACGACGGCTGATCAGCAGAACGGAGTAAAATCTATTGTTAATAACACTTTATAATTAAATGCAATCATGAATTTTCCAACACGATTTATCGGTTAATATTTGTAAATACATAACAAAATTATCAAAGAAGTAAGAATCTCTTTGCGAGAATTGATTTGAATTAAAGAACTTCACAAAAACCCACGACAAACCATAGCCTGAATATTCGGTAAACTTAAGTGGCATTACGCGAGCTACACTAGTCGTAGAGCAAATGGCTGAAGAGCTCGAAGAATTCTTAAGTAAAAATCGCATGCTAGAGAATTAAATAGGGATTCTACAGGGTAAATCGAGGGACCGGAGAAAAATACACAAAATTTAAATACCTGATCGGCTTTTTACATAATTGGTGATCGTGACTCGAAGACTTATTGTCATAAACACAGATAAAGTAATTTAAAAGCATAAAAAAGCAGTAGCGGCAAATGGCAGAGGTAACATTAGTCTTAACTAACCGGGAATCTAGTCTTAGGCCTTGAAACTTTTATAAAAGTGACTTACTGAGCTGGAAGAGTATGAGGAACAGCTCGCTGGCCGTCTCTTTGGTCATGAAGGCCAGGCTGTAGATGAAGCCGATGATGGAGAACACTATCTCGAAGTACAAGTACACTTTCATCAGCAACACGTGTTTCTGGAAACACCAATAAAAATATTTCTTCTCTAATATCTTATAAGTATCTGAGGACTCAGGTGCCTGTCTCTAGAGAGACAGCTATAGATAGACACGTCAGAAATAAGTTTTCTATGACTTCACTTTTACTTTGACGTTTCGTAAGAGAGGCGTTTCAGGCAAGATCTGGGGGTGAAATATGAGCTCTTCTAACCTGCCAAGTTCCAGTCTGTGAAAGAGACATACTAATATGACTCCTATAGCTCTATCCCTTTCACTGATTGGAACTTGGCAGTTTTAAGAGCTCCTAATACACCCCCAGTTTATTATTAAATGCCGTTTCAAAAAACGACAAATGTCAAACCATAAAATATATATATATAGTATCGGTGATTCAGTGATAAATTTTGTTACTTGATTATAAAAACTCGATGAAAGCCGATACTAAGGAAATAGTAGTACTGCGAAAAGTATATCGTACCCTATGAAGGGCTACAATGAAGCCCAGAGTCATGGCAGTCTCGAGCACCAGCGCCGTGGTATCCGTGATGAGACGAGGGTACTCCGAAGGGTCCGTGATGCCGGCGTTCCGCAGGTAGGAGATGTAGAACGAGAGGAACCCCGTCACTACCAGCGTGAGGACCTGAAGACGAAAGAATTGGTGTAAACATTTGTGTTTCTTATTAGATGAGTTAGTCTGGCGATTCTTAGGGGAGGCTTTTGACTAGCAGTGAACGTCGTTCGGAAGATGTTGATGAAGATTATGACATTTATGACCACAGGGTGAAGTCACGGGTAAAGGCGCAATATATGTAATAGTTTATGGGGTTGTTTATAAGTTTAAATTTATGATTCAATCGCTTGAATGACTAAACGGATTTGGAAAGAACATGACGCATAGAAATAGAACATGGAATATTTTTTATCCCGGAAAAAGTTATAGTAGTGGGAAAACGACTAGCGAAGGGCAAAGTCGAGGAACATATAACATCTAACTAATAGTATAAATAAAAGGTTCCTTCTACAATGTAAGCCGGTAACTGATTTGGTTAGGAAATCATCGGATATGGGCAAAGACCTTTAGTTGGTTTAGTTTAAATGTGCGCGTCGCTTGCGCCGGCGCGCCTCGCGGTTTCATCACATTCCGACCAGTAAAAGTTGTTTAATGTTCACTCTACATATTCTCATAATTAGAAATAAAAAGTAATTTATAGCCTTACTTAGGGCCAATTTATCCAATCCTCAGGCAAAATTATCTGAGAGTTAATGTTATCACTTTCTTTTTCTTTGTCATAACATAACTCATATGATAGAAAAGCACAGAGCCAACATTCATCTCACAGATAGTGTTATCCGGAGATTGGAAAATCGGCCCTAAATTTAATTACAGGCAAGTATAATAATGCTATCAAATGAGTTAAGTAATTGGTTGTGTGTAAGAGTCAGATAAAACGTGATATTTCGATGTTACTGATATGAAATGTTTACTTAAATGATAATGTTAATGTATAACATGATTTCTAAATTTACCATAATCCTTACTAGATTCTAACATTCTTATACTGCCCTGATAAGGTAAAAGGCAGTAATTTACACAAAACTACTGTAATAATTGCAACCTCATTACTGGGTAATAAGGTTGCGATTGCTACAGTAGTTTTGTGTAAAATACTGCCTTTTACCTTATCCAGGGCAGTATAACAGTAAAGGGTAACGCATACTAATAGTCTGCCGGCAGTCCCACACTGTCCGGCGATCTGCCGGACGAAACCTATGTAGAAAATGTATGAAATCGTATGAGAAACTGATAGTATGTGTTCTAATATGATGAATAGGGTGATGACTGGGTAATGAAAACGAAATTCTATTTAATCCGTCAGTTAGATTATTAAAAAATATTGAATACGTGTTTTTTATTTTGTCAATCAAACAAAAAATTACAAAGATAAAGCGCGTCAAAGTTCGGGATTGGGGGCTCGTGACGTAACTTCTGTGTAAAAATTGTACCAAATTGTACCAAGACGTGACGTCATGCGACATTTCAACTCAATATAATATTATTTACATAATTATTTGATTATGTGAAAAAAGAAAAATACGTGTCCAATACTTTTTGATAAAAAACCTGATCGACAATGAAAAAAAATATTTATCATCCCTATTGCCAAGCCGGGATCGGCCGGCGGACTGTTAGTCTGTGTTGCCCTTAATGCCCGGTCCACATTTATTCCAGTGAATGATTCCAGTAGAAGTACATTGACGAGCATGGTTTTCACGTTTGAGGCGAGAGCTATTGTAACGACGCAACGTACTTCTACTGGAATGCGTTACTGGAATAATGTGAACCGGGCATTAGACAATCACGCCGAGCAGGCCAGGCGATTGTAGATTGATAGATACCATTCTCGTATAAGAAAGCTACTTTTTCTCGTAAAAGGGACACTTACTGCGAGGCTATCGATGAACTACTTAGACGGGATTCCGGTTTTAAAAAAGAAAGCTAATAATAAAATAAGAAACTACGAAGTATTAGACTCCCGCCTGAAAAAGAATTGGTATATTTAATCAAACATGCATATGCCTAGCAGATGAGACGGCACAGATATGTCAGATGATGTTTATTATAGAATCCTGTCGCGTGTCTTACCAGGTTGCCGTAGGCGAAGGCAATCAACCCTTTCCGCAGCGGGAAGCAAAAGCAGCATCTCGTCAGGATCGGGATCTCTATTGAGTCGCAGATCTTCTGCCTGGAAACATGAATTTAATTTTTAATAAGTTATTGAAATGAGAGTTTAAGGGAACCTTAACTGTTTTTTAGGAGTTACAATTGAATATTACTTTCTTGAAGAAACGAAACGTTGAAGAAACACAGAAGAGTACCTAATAATCTCCAAAAATGGTTATACAAACAATAATAGGAATAAATGGAACTCGAAAGTTCTTTCTTTAGCCAAAAACATGCCAAGCAACCGTTCTTTATGTCATTTAAGATTCAAAATTTGTACGATTAAAATACCCGCCAGAAATTGAATGAAAAATTACCAAGCATCTTTACAAGACGAGAGAACTCGTAATGACAAATGTGACTACAAAGCGTAGCTTGCTTCCAATTAAATACACAGGAAAAATTGCAAGCTATCATCACACCCTCGTATATCATCAAAACGCATATGTAGGTACTACTCTTAATGAGCGATTTCCACGCACGTGTAGCAAGTGTTGACGCCCTAAGATTCAATTGTTCTTTAGGACGTTGTTTTTGTTTTACTGTTCTTTGTGATCTTTTGTTTTTCTAGCTGAAACCAGTTTTACAATGTCGGTAAGTTCGAGGTAGAAGGTAAAAACGTACGAAGAGATATCGGTAGTAGGTATGATATCGTTAATATAATATAATAATAGCCAACAGATAATTAGCTGACAGATCGGTTTATTTTATTATACCTATAGTGTAATTCTTAGCACTATTTTATGCTAACTTGTATGAAGTTGTGAAAAAGTATAGATTTTATCTGCTTTATCTCGATTACGTGTATTTGTAAGAGTAATTTATTTTGCGGTTCGTGTTATATTATACCTAGTTTCCCTGGACTGTAGTCTATAATAATCTGAAATTAATGTATCGGGACATCTTCCGATCAAGGTATCTAAGTCGTAGTTGTTTTATTCCTTTGAGAAGGAAAATGAGCACGTCGTAACTTGTATGTATCTAGTACAAGTGGTCCGCGACTTGTTTGTCGCTCGGATCTCCCTTTTTACTCATCTGTAACGATAGAGACGTATTGAGCGACAAGCGAGAAAGCACAAGATGTGCTAGCCGCTCTGCCCCCGTATTATGGCCGCTATCCCGGTGGATGAGTGTGGATAAAGCATCCGTCACTCTCGCACTTACGTACTGGTCAGAAAGTGACAGATGTTTTATACACGTTTTTCCACATCGATAAACTCGACCATAATTAGGCCCGCTGCGGGCTTAGCATTTAAGGAAATTAATACATCAATTCCATATTCTAACGTAAGACTTAACACTGAACACTTAGTTGGTAGTGAACCTGCCTACGAAGCTAGAGGTCCCGGGTTCGAATCCCGGTATGGACAAATATTTGTGTGATGAGCGCGAGTATTTGTTCCTGAGTCATGGATGTTTTCTATGTATTTAAGTATGTATTTCTCTATATAAATATGTTTATCGTTGTCCAGTACCCATAGTACAAGCCTAGAGCTTAGTTTGGGACTAGGTCAACTTGTGTGAGATTGTCCCCTGATATTTATTTATTTATTTAAGGTTTAAATTAAAATTAAAGTGTCTCGTCCAGACTTTTAGGGCCGTATTAATAAACTCATCTCAACTCTGATCCCCGTCACAAGATGCGTCAAAAATGACAGTTTTCTATGGTTTGACGTTTACTTTGACGTATCTCGAGACGAGGATCAGAGTTGAGATGAGTTTATTAATACGGCCCTTAATTCCTTTTATTACTATGTGGTTTTCTCCGGTATAATGTAAGCTGGTGGTAGTATTAGGCACTGAGGACCATGCACAATTGCACAATATTATGCAAACTAAAAAATAAGAACATGCTCAATTCTCATACGAAGAATTTCAAAATGTTACTAATATCATAGACTATCTTATGGTGCTCCCACACTGACGTTATATTTTGTTATGTAAAATCTTGTAACATGATAATAAATGAAATTAAAACAAAATGTCCTATGAGAAGGAAAATATGCCGAACCATTTTTAAGACATATGTTCCTACTCATAGGACATTTTGTTTCTGTGTGACCATTAGCCCCACTTAATTTAACTATGTATTTTTAAAAGTAAATAAATAGATTGATGACCTATTGAACACCATAGGGGCTTGCCTTTGTCACTTTAAACCATTTGTTATGCGCGAACTATGACCCCCATTTATTTCAGAGCCCATTTGTTTCCGATTCAACTTTCTCCGAGGTGACTGCCCACTTGACGTGTTTAACTTAGCATTCGTTTTCATTTCGTTTCAAATAATAACGGTTTTATGATTTCCGTGTCGGAGGTCAACTTTATTGATGGACTGTAGATTTTAAATATAGCTCCAAAAGTTAATTCTAGACATTAAGAATTCAGAAGAAGAAAGATGATTATTTGTATCTTGTATGAAAGTGAAAAAGTATAGATGACATGAAGAAGGCAAAGGAACACACAAGCCGCCTGATGGTGTGTGGGATCTGGGAGCCAAAGACATTTGCTATCTCAAGACTGCCATTCTAATACCCCTTCTATACGGTCGGGTGGTTGGGCCAACCGAGAGGGATGCAGCTATTTGTAGGAACGAGATGTAAATATTACTATCTCATTCTGACAGATAGCTGCGTCCTTCTCGGTTAGACCGTATAGAAGGGGTTTAAGGTCCGTATTAACTCATCGCGACTGAGATGTCCTTCTCAAGACACGTCAAAATGATTGGTAAAGCCATAGAGAACGGTCATTTTTGACATATCTCGAGACGGAGCATCCAGTAAAGATGAACTTATTAATACGGGTCCAAGACAGCAAATTCATTGCCAACCATGAACACTAAGATTGGAATGCCTAGTCATTTCACCGGTTATCTCCATTATTTTGGATTGTTATTTCAGTTAATAAAGATATAAAAAAAAAATGAATTTAATTGAGCATGCTTGGTAGAACCACAGTCTTCATAAACCCTTCCCCACCGTCCTCTAAAGAACACGTTCGCGCGGAAAAGGGCGGCAGCGAGCCCAAGCTGCATAGCACTCGCTTGGGCGTTGTCCCACTGGTACCTATAACTTTTTACACTCTGTGGTAGAACCATGTTATTCTATCCAGTTTAAAACGTTCAACTTTTTCTTTCGTGGAACTAAACTTCCTCGTTGCTAATAATTATTAACTTACTCTTGAGAGTATCATGCGGCTATTCCAATGTGTACAAATGCATCGTCAAACCATCGATAAACTTATTAATAATTGAAGAATGCAAGTCTATCTAATTCGGTCGTGCACTTTAAATGTTTGGATTAGCATGTAAACTATGTACTCACAGGATGTTCTAACCGCACGTACCAACACAATAACAAACGGAATACGATCGTGCTAGTTCGTAAACAATTGCACGGATTCTAATACTTATATATACCCGCTAGCTGATATTGCAGCCGAAGAAAGAGCGGAAGAGCCCCAGCACCCGTATTATGCTCGCCTTTATCCTAAGGCTCATTGTACAGTCGCACCACGGGATTGTTGAGCCACCATAGAACCCTGTCATAATGACAACGTCAAGTCACTCAAAAGAAATTACGTCAAAATTTTCCGTCGACTTTCTGTGAGAGGGTTCTATAGTGGCTCAACAATCCCGTGTGGTGACTGTACAATAGAATGTACAACATACGGCCATTGGAATAAAGATCCATTTCAAAGGATAGAGTGGAATTTCTTTTGTTTTTATGACTGACAATTAAATTAGAATATAGTCTCTATTCTATTCAGAATAGGTTCATATTCCATTGGCAAATTTCGTTTTATGGTGGACATTAGAAGGTTACCGCGGTGGATATAGCATCCGTCACTCTTGCACTTACGTACTGGCCAGAAAGTGACAGATGTTTTATCCGCGTTTACACGACCATAATTAGCACGTTGAACAAAATTAAAACTTATTTTATTTATACCACTATACATAGTGTCAAACAAGCGTACGACCCGCCTGATGGTAAGCGGTTACCGTAGCCTATGGACGCATGCAACACCAGAAGTACATGCGCGTTGCCGACCCTTTAAAACCCTATTCATCTTGAAGAACTCCATACTATATTCTACAAGCAGAACTTCGTCAGGGAGCTCATTCCACAATAGAAGTGTTTGCGGGAGGAAGTTCCTTTGGAATCGTACTTTGCGCGACCCTTTGGGTTCCAACGTATGAAGATGAACCCCCCTCCGATGGCGAGCGGTGCAAGGAGGCCGTTGGCATCATGTCGAACTCCTCGGAGCACAAGCCATTATACAAGCGGTAGAAAACACGTAAGGAGGCAAAGTCTCTCCGTAGACTTAGAGGGTCGATACCGCTTGTGAGTTTGGGATCGTCAACAATTCTCACAGCACGTCTTTGAACCGAGTCAAAAGGCCCAAGCTGGTATCCAGGTGCTCCTGCCCAGAGATGACAGCAGTACTCCATATGGGGCCGGACTTGCGACTCATACAGCAGCAGTCTTTGCCCCGACGTGAAATACCACTTCGCTCTATTCAGCACACCGAGCTTTTAAACGACAGCTTGACCTTGTACTTTAGGTGACTTTGGAACTGAACGTTGCTGGATATGTCGACACCGATTATCCCAATACTCTTCGAGATGGTAAGGGGTGTATCCTGGAATTGTGGGGCGACAGTAAATGGAGTTTTCTTAGCGGTTAACGCACAAACTTGTGTCTTGGAGGGTTTGAATCGGACTAAATTATCCCGACCCCAAATGGAGACTCTGGATAGAGTACTCTAGATTTCGCACACACGCGTTGTTCGCGACTTTATACCACAACGGAACGAGGGATGTTTATGAAAATGCCGTTACACTCTCTGACCTTAATTCAATGTGTAAAAAATATAAATAAAGTTTCAAGATAACATGGGCATGTGTTCCAGAAGCCAAAAAAAAATAAATATTGAAAGTTGCTTTTATTGGTAAAAATTAAAGAACGACCCAGTTCATAGTCTGATGTTATTTTGCACAGTGGTTGCGTTCTCACTTTCCTCAATTAACACTCATAAAACAATTAAACCGCTCTCATTCCCTAATTGGCAAAGACAAATAATTGAAAGCGTTTGTTTACCATGATTATTGAGTTAACATCACAATGAGTATGTGGTTATAATGTTAAAAACTGCTCAAGTCTCGGACAAACCTCAAACTTGGCTCTCTATGTTAAATTAAGGTACTTTTAGCTCTGTATGTTTGTTATAAGTGTGAGTTGTAGCCCCTACTCCACCAGTTACCTCGAGCACGAACCTTCTATCGTGTAAGGGACATTAACGTATTGTCATCGAGGAAATATGTATGGCCAACGGGATGAGATAAAGAATGTAAATAAGCTTTCAGAAGTTCAAAACATTTTTATTTGAAGAAACTATATACAAAGGACATGGCTAAACTGAAGTATGGGCGACTGCCCTAGCAATGTATAAACATTGTAATTAGTAATATGTAATGTGCAATAGCTGAATATTCGTGTGCCGCATGAAATAAGTTTCAGGAACTTTTCATATCGTTACAATCCTGAAAATAAATCATAGAAACTCCTTCGTATACAAACTGCAACAAGGTAACAGAAAAAGATTTTGCTATGAACTTTTGGCTTGGCTCTGCTATGATGTATACTAGCGGCTGTCGGCACTTGTATTCACCAGCTATTTCCGAACTCAGAAGTTCAAAACATGGAAGACAAATGTTGGCATCCATTGGAACCTAGAACAAACTTAATTACATTATAGCAATATGTAACAAATACTTTCACATTTAAAAAATGTACGATGTCTAAGGCAACTAGTCTGTCGTCGTGACTTACAAGATTAGTAAGTATTTCTGATCCATTGTCATTGAGTTCATAATATTATATTCTGAGAACCGCGGTGAACAACCTTCAAATCCTGCTCTTCGTTGTTTCTCATATTTATTGGTTGTAGAATGATTTTAGCTAACTGTAGATTACTTACCTCGATTGTTAACCACCGTGCTAGGATGGTGAGTAAAAGACCAGGCAATAAAGATATGATATGCCTCCGCAGTCTTTGCGTGGCTACACCACAGTTTATACATCTCATGATGAATCGATAGGCAGGTTAAGTCCGTATAGAGTAGCGAGAGGTCAGTAAGATTAAGCTACTTAATTGGTGAACAATCAGCAGAAAAAAGTTAATTAATAAAACCACCCACTTGACAGTCCGGCCCGCACACATATAGGAGGGTGAGGCACAGTGGATCGGTAGGCATGCCTACAACTGATCTAGGTGCCAAAGATATAAGTTTGTCAGGGAGGCGGCGAGATGTGTCAGGAATCTTCAGGGTATGGCCAGACATCTTGGACTCTAATTGGCGAAGCAATGTGAACACATTTATTTACTTTATGGAAATTAAACTCAATACATTTAGACTCTACTGAAATTAATTAACATGTCAAGCTTAACCTTACAGTATAGCCCTACCAGTCCCACCACCAACCCATGGTTCTTCCTGCCTCGCGGCATAATGGGAGAGGGAGATGCGCACAGAACTTGTTAGGGGCTCTGTCCTATGAGCACTTCTTGGCTCCCTACAAACGTAACTTGAAACATAGAACAGCTCCATCAAGGCTCTGCCAAAGGCTGTAGAGGGCGCTGGTGTCACCTTACGGTTTCGGTTTGACTATCTCCGACAAGTTTATTATTTCCCTGCCTATAGGCAGTAAACCACTGCTCCTCACCGATCCACTGTGCCCCATCCACGGGCGCATGCTTGTCATTATAAATTGTTGAATTTTGAATAATTTCATGGTTTTTATTTCCCCCAGCATGAATTTTTTATCTTTTGTATCCCCGGAGGTCGTATTATGAACTCTTAGTACCAATCCCATGCAACGAAAGAGACAAGCTATTATGACTGCCTTTACTCTGTCTTTTGATTTTTTACACTCGTTTTTGAAATAAATAAATTAAATCGAAACCTGCAACTAAAAATGTTACTTCATAATTAGCCTCTTTCGAAAGATAAATGACTGTGTGTCAATCTAAAGTGACAAATCACGTCAAATAAAGGACAAATGTCACAAAATTGTTAGATGTTATTTCAAAAAATATTTGGATGAAAAAATATATACCACAACGAATGCAGTAAGTATTACAAGTTGTATTTTACTAATATTATCCTTAATTAGCCAATTTCACTAAGAATTGTTTTATGTTGTTACAGCCCAGAAGCGTGCCACATAAGTATAATTATCCATAGGCATGCCGTTGAAGAAGGAAGAAGTGATGTATTTTTGAAGTTAGATGGGTAATCGAATCGAGGAATCGAGTATCCGATACTCACTTATGCAAGCAACATCTAGCTCATGACAACGACTTGGACCCGTGATGACCAAGAGACCGGAATAACTCATGTTCAAGTATTACTTAGCTTTAAATTAATTTGTCTTTGTCCTTGCTCTTCTATAGGGCAGCAACGGATCTCCACGTTTTACAAACGGTTTATTAACGTTACATGTTTGTATGTTAGTACCGTTGTTATTTTAAATCTTGCAAACTATTTTGCACCAGTTCATGGCCAGTTTTCGTCATTGGATGTGCTAAAATTAGGAATATATTTTTATGGCATGGCATGGAAAAGGCATTTGATGGTAAGTGGGCTCCGAGGTGAATGCAAATGCGTTACCAACCCTGATGACTGATGGGATTGTAAGTCCCAAAAGTTTATACTGTGGGTTATTTTCCGATGGCAACGATAGTCATACTTATACAAAGACTATACTTATATAATACGTAGTCTTTTTATTAGCTTCTCAATGTTTATTTAAGAAAAGGAGGGGGTTCCCAAATCGTCGGAATCTTCTTTTAATGTGCTCAAACATAACGTTTTAGTTTTTACTTTGTTAACCAATCTCGATGATACCTTTTTGGAATTCCGTATTCAAACTAACCAGTTATAGTTTCGCCATGTCCATCCGCCCGTCCATCCATCTGATTGTCCGTCGCTCTGTCCGTCCGTCCGTCCGTCTGTCCGACTGTCCGTCCGTCTGTCCGTCTGTCCGTCTGTCCGACTGTCTGCCTGTCCATCTGCCCATCTGCCCATCTGTCCGTCTGTCCGTCTGTCCGTCGGACCGTCCGTCCGTCCGTCCGTCCGTCCGTCCGTCCGTCCGTCCGTCCATCCGTCCGTCCAACCGAATGTTCTGTCTGCCCATCCGTCCGTCTGTCCGTCTGTCCGTCTGTCCATCTGATTTTCCCTCTGTCCGTTTGTCCGTGTTTGTCCGTCTGTCTGTCTGTCTGTCAGTCTGCCTGTCTGTCTGTACGTACATCGGTACATCGAGGTGTTAAAGTGTTTGTATCAACATTATGCAGAGTCTCAATTCTGGAAATTACCATAAAAATAAATACAAATCAATATTATAAATCAAAAAGTGTGTTTGTTTGTTTATTTGCTCCGTATTGATTTTTGACAGCCAGCGCAAGGAAGGCATTTCATTACGTTGTTTACATCTTCTGGATCCACACATACATTATGGGATTGTTGTACATAGACTAATAGATTTTCTTTTAAGGTAAACTGAAGCTGTACACACTGAAGACCTTTATATTTCAAGAAGGAGACAAAAGAAAGAAAACAATTGTGATGTTCTCAATATAAAGGGACCTTATGGAGGAAGGCAGTTACGCTCTTCTTGTTCTTGTAACTATACGAATACTATGGCAACAGTTCTAAAAACGGCGTAACCGCCTGCCTCCATAAGGTCCCTTTATGTTGAGAACGTCACAATTATTTAAGGAAAAGGAAGCTAAAATGGACTTTAGGAATTTCAAGACTAACTACCTACGAATAAAAATACTAAATCTTTGTAATTTACTTCATAAAGAATTGCCGTACGGACAGAATAAAGCAGCAATCACACCACCCTTTCCCTAACGCTAACGAGAGGGACGCCGCAATACGTTGGAATGAGATGGAGATATCTCTATACGTATCTAACGTAATTCGGCGTCCCTCTCGTTAGGGTTAGGGATAGGGTAGTGTAATAGGGCTATAAGGGATGCGATCTGCCAAACGCGCATATGAGGAAAGGCAATTTCTCAATATATATATATATAGGTTGTCAAATATAACATTCACATAATTATTTTTAACCGACTCCAAAAAAGGAGGTGGTTCTATGTTTGGCTGTATGTAGGTATGTTTTTTTTTCTTATGTAAGTATGTTCATCGATTTTCCCGTCAATAGTAAACCGATTTTGAAAATTATTTTTTGTTTATAAGGGTATACTATCGAGGTGGTCCCCATTGTCACCAAGTCAGAATCTGACGATGGAATCCACGAGGAATCGAGGAAACTCCTCAAAAGTTATACGCACACTTACAGCAATTTTGGTATTTCCTGTAAGAGAAAGCACTTTTTGGTGAAGAGGAACTGATGATGAAGACCAAAGATGACCACCGGAAACCTTATGTCGTAAGCGTTTGACGGGCAGTGATGAGATTTCTTTATTAAGAATATGAAGCTACTTTTACTTAACATAATGCATGTAGTGAAGTGCAACTAATGATGAAATACCGGGAGAACTCCTCAATGATTAACGGCCCTGCATCTTGGATAGCGATATTTTGTTAAGGGTGATGAAAAGTTAGTATTTGGCTATTGTTACTTAATTTAATGTATATGAGCAGTAGTGAATCACATAATAATATTAGGTACCTACTTATATTACTAAAAAGCGAAAAAAAAATTAACAAGAAATTAAACCGTTTATAAAACCCACTAAACAAGGTTAAAAAATTATGACCGGTCTCCTAGGAATTGCCTACTTGGTGCATAATAGGTAGGTACATTAAATATATCGAATTCGGTGGCAAGAATCATGCGACATTGCTATTGTTTGACACAGACTTGGCAAGGCACCATTATAGGCAATTCCTAGGAGACCGGTCATTATTTAACCTTGTTTGGTGGGTTTTTGAACACGGTTTTTTTATTAATCTCGTTGACAGAAAAAACTAGTACGGTTAAGAATATTATATGTTTGTCTAGGTTATATCCACGAATATGGTCGCGTTATTCAATGTTGATAAATGTGGGTAAAACATCCGTCACTCTCACAAACATACCGACTAGTTATGTGTGACAAATGTTTTATCCACGTTCATCAACATCGAAAAATACGATCATAATGGAGGCTGCGGTGAGGGGCATGAGGGGCGGGCCTTATTCTACATTGGTTTTACTTCTTTCTGTTGTTATCGTATTGTTAACCGAGACAAAAACGATACGAATAAGTACCTACGATAGCAATATGAAGGGGAAAAGACAATGTAGAAAATTACCCTGGAAAATATCACTTCCCTAGCGTCATTCATTTCATAAACCAATGATAGAATTCGGTGTAAATAAAAATGTGGTCACGTATATTTAACGGAGAAAGTTTTAAATTCATCGAATTTTTAACTTTTTAAGACAATGGCTCTCGGAAGTAGAAACCTAACCCTACCTTGATATGTCACATATTTTGGCTGTTGTGGACGGCGAGGTCAAACAGTCCGTGAAAAAGCGCTTCTTCTGCTGCTTGACAAAAGTTAAGTTAAGTTAAAGCGTTAAGGTAAGCTATTAAAATAAACAATCCTCATTGGTGGATATCAACACATCCTTAGCTACGCAGCTTAGCACAGCTCTGGTGGAAAAGCAGCCTAAAATATTTTCTTGGGTAGCAGCTCGGATACTCCTGTAGAATTCTAAGGTGAACTCTGACCAAGCTGAACGCTCTGGATAGGAGGAGCCGTCTACTCCTTGCATCATCGCATGTTGCACCTACGCCCGCCCATCTGTTGTACATCCCATGAAAATGTGGACGTCGTAACATTTTAAGCTAAAAACCTCCATAAACCACAAAATGTGCAGACTCAGGAATTATATATTTTACAATGAGTGTGGATTGTATCGTGATTCTTGATGTAGTTGCACTCGACAGCGTAAGGATGCCGCTTTTCTGAGAACTGGCGTATACTAATGGTGTTGAGCACTGAGAACCGCAAGGACGTATGGAGGAGCAAGGAGCTGCAAGTAGCCGTGTACGTGTCCGTGAAGTGTCCGTGAACTGACTGCGACTCGTGAACTCTGGAGAAACTAAAAGTGATATCTGTACATTGCTAATGTATTCATAACGACTAACAACATGCTAACAATTATCGGAAATACATTGCGATGGACGGTACGGTTGACATATTTGTCGAGCTTGCCGTTGGTCCGGCAAGTTCCTCAGACATTATTACTATTTGTTTGCATTAGGCTTACGGTGACTACTGGCAGAGACAATATAACCTCGTTGATCAGCAAGTTGCTCTGCGATACGGTCTTGGTGATTCTGGAGCCATAGGTACTAGGTATAAGCATGCACTGATACTAGTTCTTTAAAATGGTTATGCTACTGGGATACATTATTGGGATCGATCTGTCATCACGGACAGGACTATTGTCGCCAATAAGCCTCATATCTCATAATATCTCGTGTTGAAAGATCGAACTCAACGCAGAGGGCGACAAAGAAATAGATAGACATACATACCTACATACGCTCGAAAAACAACCCTCCTTTGGGCAGTCGGGTAAAAATAATGTGAACGGACAACTCAACAAACAAACGAAACGAACTATCAAGCATACGAGTATTTGTTCCGTAGGGTTTGGCTACAATCTACCCGCCTTAAAGCAATAATGGCTCTAAGTTACCCACTTATTTTGTCAATCATTTCTAGCAATTCAGATTTTAGCCAATAATTCCTAGAAATCCGATGAAAGTAACCAAAAACATCCACATTTTGAAACGTATTGTGATAAAAAATAAATAATATAATAATTAATACTATTTATTTCATCTATGCAAGTTCATTGTCCACATTTTACGTAAAACGGATCGTCATAATCTTATGCTATCTGTCAGGTCTCGATGACAAACAAAAAACATGAAAAACCAAGTAAACACCTTTTAATTACTTGATTATTTCACGAAAGTTCTAGGAGAATAATAAACATGTAATAATTCATTAATTAATTTTCGAATGTTACGAGCTAGTAAGAAATTTCTATACATGCTTAGGGCAGTAGTTTAGCCATGTCCTTTAAAACTTCCTATTCTAGTCATCGTCGTCTGTATCAGAAGAAGGTGATTCGTTAGAAGAGTCCGAATCAGCCGTATTTATGACAAAACTATCTATTGTATTATCAATCATGTTGCCAATTTTGCTATAAAAATTGCTCTCTATTTTTATGATATGATAACACACAATTTACCAATTTGTTAGCAGATACATTTTGTATACCTTCTTGTAGCAATTTTTAACATCTTTAAATTTATATGTGGTATTATTGCGAGCAACGAGTAATAACAACAACAAAATAATACTGAAACGAAAAAAACTCGTGTCACTTCGAAAGCAATCCAAACATTCATCTCGACACATTCTCCTATTACTAAATAATTAAATACAACGGCGCGTGGAGAATATGTAAATACTCCTTATCTTCATATTATCCACGGCCGTAATATGTATGTACATATGTATGTAGTTAGTGTTGTGCAAATAACTATGTGACGCAATTACTTGAATAAATCACTATCACTACATTATACACTACATTATACATTATACACTAGTTATACACTAGTTGAATGTAAAAAAGTCCTATATAAAGCTCTTGTAAACTTGTCCTACGAGGATACAGAAAAATTACTGACGGTTCCTAAATGAAGCTATAGGTTGTACTCGTATTTTCGTTCAGCAGAATTGTAAACTTATCTCAATCTCTAACCAAGCCTGGTTTAGGCTATGATACTTTTTTAGATATAAGAAGCTATTTGTCACTATTATTAATCATTTTTTGTAACTCTCAGTGAGTGTAAAATAATGTATTACCTACCCTAAAATCTTATTTTTTGTGTACGAGTTTATAAATTAGTATGTGAATTTAACGATTGAATAATTAATAATTAATGTGTAAGCTTATCATTGCCTGAAAAACAGGATCATCCTAGTTCAGGCAAACGTATAATAATATTAGTTCTATGTAAACATAAGCAATATGTAAACAATATCATTAAGTTTTATTAATAAAGTTTTTATTATTATTATTATTATAAAACTAAGTCCTCCGCGGCGTCTGTTTGTCTATCTGAACGCGACAAACTCAAAAACTACTTACTGTACGGATTTTTGTACGGATGAATAATTAATTAAGGTTTGGTTGCGTATAATATGCTCTACTACCCTCGCTCGTTCGGTCGCTAGGAAATAACTAAATTTGTTGTCTTGTTAGGCATTGTGTTATCCTGTACCTCATGAAGTTCATCGACCAGAGTAATTTTGAACGGACTTATTTATAATACATCCTCTGCTGAAGAAATTTTCCTTTAACAGTACCGATAACTGTGGCAACTTTGCCTAACCACGGTAATTCCTCCATCGGAAAAACTTGCACATGCATCGAAATAATCAAAGAACTCTTCTTGGTCACTTTAAATAAAGTACATGCAAATTGCATTCCACTGAAATAATAGTTCATCAATATCGATCCATTTGCGAGTTATTGCGACGGGATAATCACCACTGTTAGGCAAAGTTGCCACAGTTGATGGTAACTAGAGACTATAGTTAGATTCATACTGTTAGGAAATCGATTATTAATTGTCATTGCTCACTGTGGAGTAATCAGAGGACAGACGTCCAATAATCAGGCTATTGTGATGACAGGATGCGTCCTTCCTCTGATAACGGTATCAACCAGCTGTTTGAGTTGTTTTGCTTGCTAAGTATTTGGGCTATATACTCGTAATAGGTATAAATAAATAAATATCAGGGACAATCTCACATAAATTAAGCTCTAGGCTTGAACTATGGGTACGATATACATACTTATATAGAGAATTACATACTTAAATATATAGACAACATCCATGACTCAGGAACAAATACTCACGCTCATCACACAAATATTTGCCCATACCGGGATTCGAACCCGGGACCGCTAGCTTCGTAGGCAGGGTCACTACCAACTAGGCAAATCGGGTCGTCGTGGTATGTAACCACAATAATTATAAAAATGATTTGAATCTCCTTAAAACAGAGTAAAATTGTATGGATAATTAATTATTAGTAGGTAGTTTAGAAATATTTATTTGTAAATTATTCAAAATGTTACCTTAAAACCATGTTTAACCTTAAATATTATGGTGATTGTACAAAGTCATAAATCAAAATGGTCTAGTTAAGCAGTGGTTTAATCACTAAAGGCTGTTTTTTCAATCTCCAGATAAAACTTTAGATTAAAGGCCTGTTTCACAATCGACAAGTAAATTCATCTGTCAAATAAAGATAGCCCTCTCTTTGTCTATTTTCAAGTGTAAGAAAGAGAAAGGGCTTAATTTATTTTAACAGATATGCTTTACTTGTGAAACAGGCGGTAAGTCGTCCAGATATTGGACATATTTTGTTCGTATTTCCGAAGATGCGCAAAAATTACCGAGGTAGCTACTTTCTTTATGACTCAGATCTGCAAGCAGGATGATACATAACCATAATGTACAAGCGAGAAACCACATGTTTGTTTGGTCCACTTTCTCGTTTACTCTCCTTATCTTTACAAAATTGCGCAGTAGTGTTTATTTTTATTTTGGCAGGACTTTTAGATTATCTTACAACCTACTTGTTGGGAGAAGTGAATAATAAATAATGCTGAAGTTTGTTTAATTTTTTAGGTAGGTATATTGAAGGTATTAAATATGATTTAAATGTAATGTAAACTGTTTTCACGCTCGTAATAATAATCTTTGAAAGCTATACTTCAGGACCTTACTTTACAGTGGCGCCAGCCAACTGGTGAGCACTACCCTCATTGTTTTTGATAGGAGACACTTTGATGAAGCCGAGGCTTCGTGTTGGTGTCAGTTTTGTTCTCTTTGATAAAGAAAGAGAACAATCGCTGCATATGTAACAATATTCTAATATAAATAAATAATAAATAGATAAACATCACAAGGACACTTACACAAATTGACCCCAACACAAACAACAATAAAATACTTACATAGATAAAAAAATACTTAGACAAATACATACCTATATAACATCTAAGACTCATTATCAATGAAACTCGCGATTATTACACAAATATTTTGTCCTTGTATTACCTTGTATTACTACAAGTACCTATGTATTTTTATAATTATTATAATACATAGGTACTTGTAGTTTCCTAGAATTTCTACATATTTGCACCTAGCAACAGGTACGGCATTGTATTTTTACTATTTACACCGTTATCTCGTAAATGTCAAGGTTTATTTTCCCACATAATTTCAAGATGGAAGCCAGTTGACCGTGAAGCGTTTCTAGATCGAGATTACGTTAACTCACTCAACTCTTCATCGTCAGCCGCCATCGGGGTCGACAAGCGTAATCGATCTAAAGTCAACACGTTTGTATGTGCTAGGTAATAAGTATGTGCATTGTCCTTATCTAACGCGTGGTAGTTTGATTTGAAAGAAAGTAAGAAAACATATCAAAAAGATTAAATTAAGTGCCCCCCCCCCCCCCAGATATACAATTTGACAGGTGCTAGGGAAATGAATACATCTATTCCATATTCTAACGTAAGGCGCTTAAGGTTTAAAATAAAAGTGTTCGATCATAATAAAACCGCTACAAAAATGCGAAAATTGCAATAGTCTCTTAGTAATAAAAGGTAGTAAAAGTCGAGACACTTTTATTTTAAACCTTCTTACGTTACGTTAGAATATGGAATATATATATTTATGTCTTCCTACATAAACCGTGTCTTGTATAAACTATGTATATTTGTGTGTAGTATGAACGTTGAATAGATTAAATGTATCTATTCTTTTCTATTATATTCTATTTTAAATTTCACGACAATTACATCGCGTCAAGTTATTATAAAACACACCTGAGTTTGATATTTAATATTATGTTATCTATGTAGCTGGTGATTACTTTATGCGGTATCAAATAGTAAGTTACAAGTTAGTTTATGAATTACTGATAATTTACTATGATTTTAAACGGGCGTTAAGTTATCCCTCGGGTACAAACATTCTCGGGATGAAAAATCTAATATAGTTGATTAGTTAACATTTACCCGTAAAACAAGAAATATTAAACACCTTTTCAATAACAGCTAATTATGAACGTTGTAGTGCTAAAAACCTTTAAACCATGAATTACCTGTTAATTGTTACCTCGTTTCTAATTTAGAAGTTTAAGACATTATCTTCAAATCGATTTGTTCTTGTCACTCTTCCCAGCTTAAAACATTCAAAAGTAGCTCTTGTTACAACCAATTAAGATTCAAGCTAATCAGTTAATAAACAATACCACCAAGAAATGTCATTGCCGATAACATTTCAGATGAAAAAAGGCGCATCTCTCACAGAACTCTTGTTGTAAGTTCGACTTTGAGGTTGTAATAATACAAAAAGAATTTGCGTATTTATTTTTAGAAATTAACACCAGCTAGGAGATAGTTTGTTTATTGTGAACAATATTATGATATCAGAATGCTTCCCCGAATCCCTTCTATCCAGAAAACTGCCTGGTGGGTCCGTAACACTAAATTCGGCATTTGGATGCCTAATATTTTTCACTTATCTTTTACAGCTGGAAAGTTAATCATTATGATCACCATCTTGTCACCGGGACATATCCACTGCTGGAATTTTCCCAAAGATCTTCACTACGAAGAAAGTTGGTTTAAAGTGTCCAGGAATAGACAAAGCCGTCCGGAACATAACTCCAAAAGATTTTAGAATTGTGTTACTGTTTTATCATTGCAAGCCATTCTGTGTATCTTTACTTTTTTGTGATTCGCCTCACCTACGCGGAACCCAAGTGGTTTGCGATTTGTAGACTAGTTACTGGTAGTTACTGAGACCGTAACCACTCCGAGCCGTGTGAACCGTAATCACATGGTGGCGACCGCGTAATCAGCTCAGCAATCACTGAGGGTACCTTCCTGGGACTCTTGGGTCATCTTGTGCAATGTAGCTTTCGCTGTGACAGTTCTATCGATTTAAAGGCAAAAAGGTCTACAGGGACTTTATTGTTGCAAAGTAACTTAACATGTTTGTTTGTTTGGTCAAATAATCAGTTTCCAATAATAACATTGAAGCTAACGTGAAACATAATAAATACAAAGTCGGGTTAGTTACACAATTTATAACTCAAGAACGACTCAACCGGTTTTCATGAATGGCACATATATATTTTATTACCTGGATTAACGTATCTATACTTTTTATCCCGGAAAATTTGATAATTCCCTAGGGATAAGTGAACAATGAGTACTACGCGGACGGAGTCGCGGGGAAAAGCTGTCAAATATAACGGATAAACGGTTAACGCTCACGATTATAAGCCGGAACGATCCGACACGCTTCGGACTCGTCAGGAGTCCTTCATCAGGGGATGGGTGCGTTCACGACGGCGGAGCACCCCGCAATGGGCACCCCGCCGCCCGTCGTCGTCGTGGGACTCCCGAGTCCATAATATACTGGATCATTCCGATTAAAGTTACTGTTTTTTGCATTTAAAAGTAGTTTTCACCTATTAAGAATTCTGGCTGTAACATATATTTGCTATATCAATGCAAATGCGTTGCGAAACGTCAGGACGAATATGGAATGCCACTATGTACTATTTCACTGGTTGCCTTACCCCGGGAACACAATAACGCGAACACTGCTGACGCATAGTAGATTCACTCCGTTTTACCGACGTGTGAAAGAGCATGTGGCCAATTTACTGAATAAATATTTTGAAATTTGTTATTTATTATTTTGCATTTACATGTTATCCTCTAGGGTAAGTACCGTAATGCAATAAGTTTGCATTCAGGTTTTAGAACTTATTGCATTTATATACGTTGTCACGTTTATTTTTAATTCCTTTAAATATTTTTTTTTTAAAGGAATTAAAAACAATTACTAGAATGTTCTAGTCGTCCTAAGGCGTTAGGTGCTAATACCTAATATTGTAAATATTTATAACTTAAATCAAAGTATCATCATTACAAGGAAAAAGTAGTTATTCATTTCCCTATAGTACAAACGCTACCACCTTCTTATCCTGCACAAGAACAAGGTCCTGAAGGATGGAGAGAAGACGAGGATGAAGCTACTCTAGCCCTTCGGTCCTCCATAAAACGTGTCGACAAACGTCTAATCGACAGTTATCTCACATACCGAGTTACGTATAACCGTATATCATCAGACCTTACGCAAGATCTATGTTACGGTAACAGCAAGCGGCCTGGATTGCCTGTGACGGTGAGATAATGCTATGGCGTCTGATGTCATCCACATTAGAGAGAAAAACGTCATCAGCCTCTATCACTTTTGAAATTAGTCACAATCTGTTAATATTTGTGAGATATGCGTGCACGGAGAAAAAATTGTTTTACAATATTACCAGATTGTATTGTAGTTATGATTCTGGTGTAGGAAAACAGATTTCAGTTATGGTTAACAGATTTTTTTTATGACAACAAGTCATATTTTTGTTAATACTAGAATATTCTAGTTAAAATATTCTAGTACACGAAAACTTTGATATCGTTTTGGTTACCATCTAATAGTTACAGAGTAAAATATGCATTTAGTATTTGTATACTTTAGGTTTTGTATACTACACAAAATTTGTTTCCTACGATACTAGGTAAATGGTAATAGGTACTAGAAATTATGTTGTACAGAAGCAGAATTTTCTATTAATGTGTAAAAAACGTATAGTTGTCACATATAATACAATAAAATCTAGTAGAATTTACAATATTCTGTTACAGGCAACTAGATTTTTTTCTCCGTGTGGTTAATATGCGTGCTCGCTGGACGCCTCGACTGTTCTATGGCAAGGCACTGGATAGATATTGTTATTGGTAGGATTCTTTGTCGCTCGGATCTCTCGTTCCAACTAATCCGTAACGATAGAGACGCACTGAGCGACAAGCGAGAAAACACAAGATGTGCTAGCCGCTTTGGAAGACTAAGATAATAATAATAACAATAAATTTTATTTCCATAAAGTTTCAATAGGTACATATTTCAAGTAATTACCTTAAGCTATGCAAGGAAGATGGAATGCCTCTAGTCATTTCACCGCCTGTGTCATCCTTAGGGCTTCCAAAACCGGGATCCCGAGATTCCGGGATCCCGGGAAACCGCCATATATTAGATGTGTTTTTAATACCGGTATTGAATGAAGAATACCGGTTATTTTCGATAAATTATGGTTGTTTGAGTAGTTTTTCTTTTTTAATTTTGTTACTCATTATATGTCTTTCTTCAAATTATGTCTTTCGTTTTGTTCGCAGCATCGTTCTATCATATAGCCGGGTCATCCTCCACACCGGCAATTATCAATGCGAAGACTATAGTACATGGTTTCGCACAAATTCTGCACCAGGTTCTCAATGGTCAACGTATATATATTTTTTTTCTTATTTGTTGCGTTCGGTACCGTAAGAGCGGTTTCGCACTACGTCCGATCGTATCCGAGGATGTCGGTCCGAAGTAGAAGTAGTACTAGATGACGGAATTCGGATCTGGTGCGCAACCTCTCATACACATAGTAGTACTGCTACTTCGGACCGACATTCTCGGATACGGGTCGGACGTAGTGCGAAACCGCTCTAACTGCTGCAGAAACTTATTGCAAATTGAAATAGCTATTTCTGGTAATAAGTATCTAGCTGCAATTCAGTCATCTGTATCTAAATAAATTTCTATTTAGCGATTGGTTATAAGATTGGCTACATTTTCCATTATAATTATTAATTATTTATATTAAGCTTAAGTTCCACTTATTACCAAGTAAAATCAGACGCCGTTGCCGAAATCATGGATGACATAATCATGATCATGTCTTAATATTTGAAGATATTTAAAGATCGCAGTACAGATGGCCGTTGGGGCCGAAGAGTTCTCGAGTCATCCGCGTACCGGAAGACGCAGCGTGGGCAGACCTCCAACAAGGTGGACAGACGACGTGGTTAAGATTGCGGGAAACAAGCGGGATGCAAGCGGCGCAGGACCGGTCCTTGAGGCAAACCTTGGGGGAGGCCTATGTCCAGCAGTGGACGTCTTTCGGCTGAAATGATGATGATGATGATGATTTGGCGGCACGTGTTTAAATACAGCAGACAAAAGATTATTTATAAAATACGGCACCGCCGGTGTGAACTGTTGTGCTGCATTGCAACCAAGAACACACGAACAATCATGTGTCAGGTTCATTTTGATTTAATTTCAATAGGAAGTCATTTCACTAATTGTTTTGAGGACAATTGCTTTGATTGTTGATGTGAAAGTTTACAAAAAATAGCCCATGTTTCATCACATTCTAATTGATTGTTGACGTTATGGCAGTTCTTATTGTGGTGACATAATCGCTGATGTCCTGATATATTGGTTGGTCATACGTCATTTGATCGAAAACGGTTTATTGTATTTTATTAAATGTTTTTTTCCGAATTATTATAAAACTAACCTAATCTCATTATTTTACAACATAGATGTTAATTAAATCCTGTAATTTCAGCGTAAAAAGGTTTTAGACGAAAATATTTTAGAAATGCTTTTTTCCCAACAGTGATTGCTGATAAATATGACTGCCCAATATACTGGACTGTACCTACTGGACTGGGCAGATCATAGGAATAGCGCGCTCTTTAGATTAGGCTTTTTAAGTTAAGACAAGATAAGTTTAAATTAGATACTTCTACTAACATAGCATTAAGTTTGTAATTAAACAACTATGGATTTCTTGTAGTCCAAAATAAAGATATTATTATTATTAATGATAGAACACGCCGAACTTATTTTACACGAAAATCCAACCACCACCATTAACGTCTTACCCCCTTACTAATAAACGTTGAGTAACGGCTGAGTAGTTATACAATGCTTTGTCCTTATCTGTCGAATTCAAATGTCACAATGACAGATAAGGACAAAGCATTGTATAACTACTCAGCCGTTACTCAACGTTTATTAGTAAGGGCATTATGTCTTACAGATACTGTCTAAAAGTGGCAAAGGACGCGTTTTTTGTTGACTGTACAAGCTGGGGTGATCGGCCGAAAATACCCGGAATTGTCTTGGAAATAGAATGAAGTGTTCTTAACCTCTCGTCCTGTACTAAGAGGATTGTGAGACTGAAAATGTCCATACAATGCGGTAACGTTTCTCCTCCATTAAACCTGGTCCAACTTTTACGATTTTTAAATTATAACTTGTAAATATAATATTTTTTGGAAAGAAGCAATAAAAAAAAGAAAGGAAATGTAAAAACCTAGTTTTTTCTAATACTTAACTTAATTCAAAAACCGTGGAAATCGGACTTGATTTAGGAGGTTAGAAACGTTACCGCCCGGCGCCCGGAGCAAAATTTGTATGGAAAATGTATGACAGTTACGCGATTTCAGCTTCGCTTCACAATCCTCTTAACTTTACACACAAAGTATACCTAAGTAGGAAAAAAAGTAGCAAATAACTCCTTACCACTTTACTGATATCATAAGCAAAAGTGCAAAAGTGTGTTTGTTTGTTTCTTCGATCCTTCATCATTCAATGCCTCAACCGATTAACGTGAAACTTGATACAGAGATAGTTTTATATCCCGAAAAAATGATAGTTCCCGCCGGAAACGTGACAAACGACTTCTACGCGAACGACGTCGTGGGCAAAAGCTAGTTAGAAATAAAAATTATATCCGAATAGAATAGTCCTTATCCATACATTTCGGATAAGGACTATTCTGTGCCAAATTTCATTCAAATCCTTTCGGCCGTTTAGGCGTCATTGAAATATAAACATTCATACAAACTTTTTACATTTATAATATTGGTAGGATTTGAAGTTCCTGGCTCAATGCCATATAAACATACGTAACACAGGTCTCAGATAGATATGTAACACATCAAGCGTTTTTGCCCGTATCACGCGGTTTCCCGGAAGTGGACGATCTGCGCCGGCGCAGAACCCGTAGTTAGACGTGTATGCAATTATTGAGATGAACGGTTTTACGGGTGTCTTTGTACTTGAAACATACTGTGTAAAGCGCGCGGTTGTTTTATGCGCTAAACGCAGCGCAAAACGCATTGCGGTTGACGCGCACTATTTCATTAGGTATAAAGTGAATCGTATGTATTGTTTATTGCGTTGAACGCAGCGACAATCGCAGCCTGAGATGTATGGCGCGACGCAGTGCGTTTGCCGCAGTGCGTCTTCCGCAGCGTTTAACGCATAAAACAACCGCGCGCTTAAGAGCGTTTGCGCACTGCGTCTGTCATAGGCTATATTAAAATTGTAAGGGTGTGTTATACAGACTATACAGGGTGTTTGGCACATGGTAGGACAAAGAAAACAGCGAATAGGTGGAGCCATATGCTACTTACTTAGCCCTTTAAATCTGGCCTAGGCCCCAAGGTTTAAAATGAATCACTAATTACCCGAACGAACTGGAATAAACTAGTGCTAAATATAAAGCATAAATTAAAAACTGGCCAAGTGCTAGTCGGACTCGCGCACCGAGGGTTCCGTACAAACTTGTAGATATGTAAATAGTTCATCCATCACATAATTATTATTGTTTGTGTTGCAACTAAAAAAAAATCGGTTTTCGGATTTTTCCCTTTACTTGTGCTATAAGATATTGCTTCTTGCCAAACTTCATGACTGTAGGTAACGGGAAGTACTCTATAGGTTTTGATTCCCTTGCGAGTGTCAAAATATGCGACATATACTACCGTATCTTTTGATTGCGTTGACTTAGAAGTTTGATTTTTTAACATCTCCATTTAAGGGATTGTAGACTTGAGTACTAACTTGAATCCTTCCACACGTACCTGAGAGATAGGGTCTTCACAGACATACAGAGACGGACTTCACAGACATAACGAAGTGATCCTATAAGGGTTCCTTTTTTCCGGTACGGAACCCTATAAAAAGCATAATGTTTATGTAGCGTGTGTCGTTGACATGTACAGGCTGATTGTTTTATATTACGACGATATATTAAATTACACAATGGAAAACGTAATGGATTACTTATGACAACACTGATTGCTTTACATGAAAACGTTGAAAAAAAAAATACGATGACTATCTTCTGTAACTAGGCTTTCTCGCGGTGACATGTCATACTGTTATTACAATTATCATGATATTCCATAATAACTAAGCTTGTAATCATTAGGGTTGTATGGTGTTTTATATTCCACTGAGTTATTTTACACTTTGTTATTAATACTTCTGTTGTAATCTAACTGGGATCAATCTCCATTTTTACGGAAGAAGCTAATGAAGAAGCGGGTAAGTGCCTGGCCACGACTTTGTGCGAGTAAGGGCCTGCGCAAACCGGCGGAGCGCAGCGCAGATCACTTTAAATTTATCAATGTATATTCTTTCCTATTTTAATTACAATAAGGTATAAATTTGAATGCTCTGAGAGCGACCTCGGAGCATCACGGGGGATTTCTACTCTGCGGCTGCGGCTCTAAATTTATACCTTATTGTAATTAAAATAGAAAAGAATATACATTGTTAAATGTTAAGTGATCTGCGCTGCGCTCCGCCGGTTTGCGCAGGCCCTAAGTAAGTACTTCTACAAGCGCTAACGCTATCGTCACTTGGCTAACCCAACTGGTTAAAATAAGTGAGAAAAATTTTAAAATATTTTTTTTTTGGAGTCAGATTTACGAATGCTTTTATTCCATATAATATGACTATTTTTATTGAACAGGGTTTTTGTTACACTCTGTATTAGTTCTGCAAATAAATTGAAAAATATTTTAATACAAAAAAATAAGGTAGCGGTATGGTAAAAATAAATTGCGTATTGCCTTTTTTGGCTAACATTTTTTTTAATTTATCTACAACCATTTCATGGAAAATAATTTAGTTATCATCTGTCAAACTGCATTTGTTTGGTTGCGGCAAGACATGACGTTCTTTAGAGTTTATTTTTCGGTGGAGTTCTTTTAGAGGCCTTACGGAGTCCCAGGGCTCCGTCGAGCACACTTTGAGAATAGGTGGTCTACACCACCCACCCAATTTCTTCGAAATATGAACACAATCGCGACGCAACTTGATCGCATCATTCATGCTGCGACCACACGGCATGTGAATGTGATATTCTAACACGTTCATTTGGCACTATGTGTAACCAAATACGTACACAACCACTTTAACACGCTCACCGCCGCCTAACCTCCAAATGTATGTAATTCTGACACACCAGGTGTGTCACGGCCTCGAATGCAAAGGCAAAGGTAATGATGAATTTTAGCGTAATTTCTTGTGACTTGACGCTGTTATTATAACAGGACTCCGCGACTTGATCTCCCTTTCTAACTCGTTTGTAACAATAGAGACGTACCGAGCGACAAGCGAGAAAATACAAGATGTGCTAGCCGCTCATGAGTCCATGGTGGCTCAACAATTAAGTTGACTGTTCATGTGCAAGGGCAATAAATCATATGTAAATTACGGTTTCAAAAACATGGATGTTGATGTAGAAGGCCTCCAGCGGGCTTAGCATGCATGCACGAGATAAAATTGTACATGCTAGGGAAATGAATACATCTATTACATATTCTAACGTAAGACTTAAAGCTTAAGGTTTTTAAATGAAAGTGTCTCGTCCTGAATTTTATTACCTTTTATTACTAAGCGACTGTAGTGATTTTCACTTTTTTATAGCGGTTTTATCAAGACGGGACACTTTTATTTTAAACCTTAAGCTTTGTCTTACGTTAGAATATGGAATAGATGTATTAATTTCCCTAGCGCCTGTCAAATTTTATCTCGTGCTTGCATGCTAAGCTCGCAGGTGTGTCAATTTCAGCTGCACTAGCCGTAGCAGTTGTGTCCTGAATCATAAGAGTATTGTTTAAGTAATACACTCAGTGCCAACGCTACAGATATTCGCGAATAAACGAACCAAGCTGTTTTAGAAGAAAAGTGATATTAGTAGAAAAAAAAATAACATTCCTATTTATAATTTCGCATTTGCCAAGAAATATAAATTTTCAGAGGATGTTAATGGACGATGATGTATTTTTGATGACGACTTATACGTGACATTTGTAGCAACACTTTCACCTTTATGTGTGTTGTAATTTTCCCAGAACACTAATACAGCATTGTTTGACTGAGGAGGTCATTGTATAAATGGCGGCTACAAAGTTATTTGTTCCGGTGGAATACGTTGGAAGTATCTATACCTTGTATTATGAATGTTCTATGGTTAAGTGCAGCTGTTACTTTGTCACGCTGTTTGTTTACTTTGATATAAAATTAGGTTTATAATTTGGTAAAATTTGCATGTTCTTTGTTGTCTTCTTTGTAAAGAAGTTAAGAAACCGCTGTTGCGCTACTGAAGTAATTGTTAGTATTATTTGAAATGCGCTATTTTCCTACATGTAATTTGTATGGGAATTGGTCGGCTAGTGCTGTCATAATAAGACTTGGATAAAAAAATGTTGCCAACTGAAACCTGCCTGGCGTCTAGTAAATATGACGTTACAATTTATATGACACTTGCCACTTGCACTGTTTTGAAGAATCATATGACACCCCATTTATTAAAATCGGTCCAGTAGTTTAGGAGCGAGAGTGGAACTTACTAGACTGATAAAATCAATTCTTCTGACTTCGTTCTGGCCCCGTAGCATGCTCGAGATAAAATTTGACAGGTGCTAGGGTAATGAATACATCTATTCCATATTCTAACGTAATACTCTTACGCTTAAAGTTTAAGGTTTAAGGCTTAACGCTTAAGGTTTATAATAAAAGTGTCCCATCTTGATAAAATCGCTATAAATATGTGAAAATCCCAATAGTCGCTTAGTAATAAAAGGTAATAAAAGTCAGGACAAGGCCTTACACAGTCTGAATTCAGAATCTGAATTCATAATTTGAATTCAGATTATTAATTCAGAAAATACGGAATTGAATACAATTTAACTATCATCCACACACAATCTGATTTTTTCAGATTATGAATTTCTCATAATGATTTGTCAGAATGATAATAACATGGGTTATGAATTCAGATTATGAAAATTCAGATTATGAATTCCGAACGCACCTCTTTTCATACATTATCTATGGATGAGCACACATAGAAATCAGATTATGAATTCAGTTGACATTGCAATAGTAAGTATACCTACTGAAGTTCGTGAGACAACTGATTAATCGGAATTTTTAAGACATGTGGGCAAAGCACCGGAATTCATATTATGAATTCAGATTGTATGCAAGTAAAGTAATTTCACAAAACCTACCTACGTGATGAAGTGACGATTAAACAGCAAGAAGTGATAACAAAGGGTTACAAAGGAAGACATTGTGCACCAAATAATTAAATATTGTATGCTGGGAACAATTGTTTCGCAAGAGATTGTCCCCTATTATCTGTGATCTTGGGGAAGACGATAATTTAATGAGTTATGACATCACGGAGCGTGCTGTATTGCTGTAATGATTGGATAAGTATTACTTAAAAGAAAAGGCAAGATTAGACTACAAATGGAGATGAATAATTAAGTTTTGTTTAAAAAAAAAAGTTAATTATTGCTCTTTCTAGATAATTTGTTATCACACTAATAAGATAAATACAAAAGTGTGTTTGTTACTCTTTCACACTGAAACGGCTGGATGGATTTGGATGAAATTTGGAATGGAAATAGTTTACAAGTTATCTTTTATTCCAAAAAACGGTGGCATGTTCAACGCGGGTGGAGTCGTGGACAGAAGCTAGTATAAAAATATATTATTTATTAATTAGTAGTTATTTTGGAGTTTTGTATAAGACGTACGTATTAAGTACAAACCACGGCCATTACAGCGTCATAAAATAGGTATATTATGCGTTTATGATATCAGTTCCACTATGTCTCCTCTAATGATGAGAAGGCCCGGGTCGTTGCCCCCACGTGGGCCCATTACGAATGAGGGACTTCACTTAAACTATTGTTTTACTTCACCGAAAAGTAGGCGGTAAATTAAACATTTATTTAATGTCGCATCCACATAGGCGGCATTCGGCGAATATTTATGGTGACGTCTTTTTCATAAACGTTAAGTAAAACACAGACGCCAACACGAATATTCGCCGAATGTCGCATATGTGTGTGCGGCTTAAAAAAACCAAAGGTACATATCGATTTGAAGCTGTTTGAGATGGGATCCTTTCTTTTGCCATAATCGTTTAATTTGCCATAATTTTCATTTTCCCGAAGATGTTTTTTTTTTCCCCTAAAACTGTAAC
This sequence comes from Tortrix viridana, assembly GCA_963241965.1. NCBI lineage: Eukaryota > Metazoa > Arthropoda > Insecta > Lepidoptera > Tortricidae > Tortrix > Tortrix viridana. The sequence goes on from OY725186.1 coordinate 11,179,495, forward strand.
CATTTCAAGATTATTTAAAAGATAATTAATTGCATAGAACCCATTAGGTTATACGGCTTCAGAAAAAAATTACATATGTCATATAAAAATATGTCAAAAGATGATTATCGCAAATGATACATTATGTCATATGAATTTATGACAAACAATAGAAACCCGTTTGAGATACGTGTGCCCAACCAGGACACTAGGCTAATTAGTGACATAGTTTCTATTAAAAAGTTACATAGTTTTTTTTACTTCGTGCTTCTTATCTTAAAATTATTTACCCACGTATGAAAAACTCGAAGGCCACAATGTCAAAAACTTAGAATATGTTTATTTTACCCGGACGTATTGAACAAGACTACAAAAACTAAAAACCTTCAGTAACATTTAAAATTTGACCTTTGTATGCAGAGATAACTTTGACGTTTGCACTTAATTGCTTCTTAGACAATCAACTCGCGAAGTTATTCTCAGAGCTGCAGAGGCTGTTTAATGTCAAGTGTCAAAACTTGACAAGTATAAAAGGGTCGAAGATACATATGAATATGTCATATGTCACTCTGGCACTTGACAGATTCAGATTCAGATTCTGATTTTATTACTCAATATAATTTACAGTATAAATTGCACTTCATGGAACAGGACAGGATGGAACTTAGTTCTGATCTAATGTTTGAATGCAAGTTTTATATTTTACTGCGCACCATAAGTAGCGACAGTCACCTGGCCAAGATTTTTTATTTATGATTTATTTATTTAGATAGTTATTTCAGTTGTTTTAATATTAGGTAGGCTAGTTGTTATTAAAAAAAGTTGGCAGACTTAAAAAAAGGAGGAGTTTCTCAATTCGGTAGATTTTGTTTTATTCTATTGCATACTTTTTTGCAACGCCTTTTTGTCATGTCACGTTACTTGAACGTGAAGTTGGCTTGAAGTTACCTAATATGATTCCCAATTAACTTAAGTTATAATTGTGAATGTTTGTACGTAAAGGAGCGTCCTCACTGAGAGCATTCTTACCCGAGCATTTGTAGACGAGCAATAATTTAAATAATTTGTAAGCTTTGTACGCTCGGGCTCAACGTCCACTTCACTCGAATATTCGACGCCGAATGCTCATTACACGCGAATGCTCTCAGTGGGGACGCTCCTTAAGGATAAAGGATGTTGAGATGTTTGGACGTTCGTTTTTCAATCACGCATGAACGGCAAACTAGGCATATTATCGCACCTTAAGAACTAAAGTGACATATTACAAAATGCTAAGTTTTCTACTTCGAGTCATAAAATTATTATTATAGGGACCTAATTCAAAATCTAAACATTTTGAATTAGGTCATTTTCATTCTAAAGGTGCGAATTATTGTAAATGTTTTGGAATTGCAAACACTATATCCCTTAAATGTTTGACAACGCGGTCAGTTAGCCTAATTGGTAGTAACCCTGCCTACGAAGCTAGCGGTCCCGAGTTCGAAGCCCGGTACGGACAAATATTTGTTTGATGAACTCGAGTATTTGTTCCTGAGTCATGGATGTTTTCTATATATTTGGGTTAATTTAAGTATGTTTTTCTCTATATATTTAAGTATGTATATTGTTGCCAAACTTGCCAAGTACCCATAGTACAAGCCTAGAGCTTAGTTTGCGACTAGGTCAATTTATGTGAGATGGTCCCTAATATTTATTTATTTATAAATAACTTATAAAAACTATAGTTCCGAGGCGAGGGAAAAAGTAATAAATAATAAAACGTTAAAGGAGTAAATTAAAGTATTTTAATGTTGCTTTGTTTACTTTGAATTTGGAATTAGATCGTGTGTTGTTTTTCGGCCGTCAACGAGAGGGTGGGAATGATTTTGTCTGGGGAACGATTGGTTGCTGTATAACTACTGAGAATTGTAAAGTACATTATAAAATGTTGTTATGAGTTTAAATCTCTTAGCTCTAAACCTCTATCCCTTTCACTGACTGGTTTTAAGACCTTATTATTTTCCGACGTTACAAATAAAATTATAAAATGAGTGGAAAGTTATACCTGGTTCAATCAACTTTTTTACCCACACTTCTGATTTACCGGATCTCAACAAACATGCTTTTTAATAAAATATCAGTGCTTATTTAAATTTTTTGATGATGTAGTAAATTTACTAGATTTATAAAAATATTTTAATATCCGAAACGTGTGATAATTGGGTAAACGTGTCTACTGAGTTACTGTCCACGGATTTGTACGATCAATAGTGAATTGTCAACTGACTTACCATATTTTTATTCGATACATTTTAAACAGTAGATTATAATGTGAATTATAAGATGAGGTAATGGTATTGCTACAATGTAAAAATAATTTCATTAACAATGTCCCCAGTTTTTTTATTTTATAAAATTTGGGCAACGGACAAAAAATTTTGGGTAAAAAAGTTGATTGACCCACCTAGACAGTTCTATTCGACACAAAGAAAGCGAGACATAAAATGTAATATGATTTGAAAACTCAACTGCTAATTTTGTTTGCAAAACGCGTTTCGGCACACCTTTCGTGAAGTCGGCTAAAGAAAGCGCATTCAAATTCGCATTGAATGCGGCGCTGGTAAAATACTCAGTATTTAAAACAGTTATATAAGTAGAACACTTAATTAATTGGATTTGGCGTAAAAAATGTATTATGAAAATTTACTTTTAAATTTCATGTAACAGTTTTCTTTGGATTTGTAACCTGTCTAGTTTTTGTACCTAACCTCTGTTGTTAAGAAGAAGAAGAAGTTTGCCTAAGAACTGTAATTTTTCTCGCAGACTCGCTCTACATCTCGTCACAGATTTATGAAAAAATCCCAAGTACCTAGCACACAAGCTGTATAAGCTCTTATACAGCTTGTGTGCTTCTTGGGATTTTTTCATAAATCTGTGTCGAAATGTTAGCAATGGTCCTCTAAGGTCATTTTCGCGTGCCGCAAGTCTTCCAGTGGCTGTCCTTACTGACCCATCTCAAGTTTCTAACCAGTTTTTTATTTTCTTTAAAGATTTTAATTATAAATAAATAAGTATGTTGTTATAGATCTAGGGCACGTAGCATTAAATGTCACGACGTTTAAAAAGTGAAAATTATTTTAATAGATGCCCTCTCACGGGAGTAAAAGAAGTCTGTGCTTCTATTCTACTTTGTCTTATACAATATCGATATAACATTGTTAACGGGATGGTAGCTCTTCTTCACTTTACAGTAGGTAAAGACGTCCGTATAATAAAAAGAAATATGGTTTAGAAAACAACACTGGTTTAAATAAAATATTTAAGTGGAATGCAAACCCAGATATTGTATAAACCTTAAAATTTAAATGTAACATTAACTCGATAATCTGACCAATCCATAATCTTAGAAATAAGACTATCCGAATATATAAATCGATGTCAACCAAATAAAGTCCTTATTTTCTTTGAAATACAGCATTTTCAGTAATATCGCTATGTTTACAGGATTCTTAAGTATACTATCCATTTAATACTTAAGTGCGCATTGTTTTGCTGAACTAGGATTTCTTAATGTTTCCAAAGTTCAGGGGTCAAAGTAATCAGCTTCTAGAATTCTGCAATTGAATTTAACTGCATTGAAAACATATCGGTTTCAGCCTTTAAAATTTTATGCATTTTTGTTCACGATCTTTAAAATTTATCTTAATCTCTGCTACCACATTGTTACTAGCATTAAATTAATTAAAATTTGTCACTATAAAAATAAATAAAAATAAATAAAAACTTCCAGACTGAGAATAACGCCCTAAAAAGTCAACGTAATTATTTCTTAGAAAGTCCTGTAGATCACATACAAAAAATGTGTTAAGCAAACCTGCAACCCAAATTACCATCGCAAAAACCAATAAAACGTGCTAACAAAACTTTCAAAACTCACAAACTATCAAAACCATTTGCGATAAGCGCGTTTATCCGATCCAGTATCAAACACTATTGAACCAAAACAAATTTTTCGTAAACATTGCCCTTGGTTCGTGAATCGTGCTATCAAGTTAAGGTAGAAACTGGTAAAAAAACTTTCGCTTCACAACACTTACTTCCAACTGGTTTGAACGGTAGCCGACATGGTGCGCGTGCGCGTGTAGGTCGCGGCGCGGGTCTTGCGATACTGAGGATAGAATAGATAGCCGGTGGTGCGCAAGAGTGCGCCGCCTATAGAGTGGGTGCAACGCTTAGTGAGAGTTCTGAAGAAATTTCTACCGACGCGTAAAGAAGGGTTATGTTTTTTTAGGATTTGGTAATGAGTAGATAGGGTAGGTATCGTTATGTTAATTCAAAATAGAATGAAAACATTGTAGACAGGTAACTAAGTACTTTGCCATTATTTTATATAATTAACGGATTCTCCGTAACACTAGAGTAGACTGACTAGAAGTAGATAAAAAAAAGATAAAAGATATTAGTAAGTAGGTTTAAATTTACTGAAGAAATTACCTTTTTTACTTTAAATGAGCTCTACCACAGCTCTACTTTGCCTCGCTAAAAGGAATGTATCTAATAAACAATCGACAATATTGAAATCGATAGTGGTTTATAATTAAAAATACTTTTAATGGGGTTTTTAAAGGCTTTTAAAAATATAAAAGTATATTATTAGGATTTATGGTTAGAGATTGTAGGATATTTTTTTTACAAAATCACGTGTCTGTCAAGGTTATCTTGCCGCATTACTTTTGATTTGTAATTCAAGACCAGAATCTGACAGTTCCCATCTTGATTATTTAGTTATTTAAACATTATTTCATAAAAACATGAATGAGAACTCGTGTAACCAGTAACATAGGGTAAGTTTTATAGATAAAAATACCTACAAAATGGAGTAATAGCGTATGCGCCTTAGATTTTGGCCTTGGATTACAAATCAGGGTTTAGATGTGTCATGTCACACTGCTGGAGCCTCAGTCACACCGCCGCAGCTCTACGTCCTCAGACACCGCGGGAAGACGTTTGTTTGCTAACACGACGCTGTTTGCGTGTTGCTGCGTTTGGACCCAACGTCCTTGTTGAAACACCGGGAAAACTGCCGCCCATTCATAAACTCGCCGCTCTGTAGCGTAATGCAATAACAACACAAGCCAAAACTTATACCATTCAACGTTATGCTACAAGATAATAAGGCTGCGAGTTGTGTGGCGACGTAACTAAAGGTGACAATTTAGTTTATTTTATAAAATTGATTGACTAAATTCATTTTTTTGAGCTGTTGGATGCGAGTAGCAGAAAACCGGTCGTCGTGGAGATCCTTGGAGAAGACCTATGTCCAGCAGTGGACGTCTTTAGGCTGATAATATACCTATTATTAATTAGAAGAAATAAATTAACAGATACCAATGGCAATGTCTTGAATATGACGCCACGTTTAATTTTATAGTGAGGTTATTCAAGCAGAATTAGAAAGTTACAAAATGAACAGACAAACTAAAGTGTTAGAATCTCTAGAATATATGTATCTTCATGAATTTGTAGTCGAGTTGAATTTATAAGTGACTTTGTGATGGGTATTTAAAGGGTCATTACACCTTCCTAAATTAGTCACTAACGAGAGGAACGCCGCAATACGTTAGATACGTATGGAGATATCTCCATCTTATTCAATGCAATGCGGCGTCCCTCTCATTAGTGACTAAATTAAGGACGGTGTAATAAGCCTTTTAGTAACCGACAACCCAGCAGACGTCAGTTTACCTCGTCTAATTAAAAATACGATTATAGTCGGCTCACATAGTATAACAGCTATAGTCATACCTAATAAATAAAATATATAAAATACCATACCCCATATTTATACGCCTTCATGCCTTACGGCAGTATTTTACTTACCTATTATTTTTTAAATATCTTCTCTGCGTCTCTTTTATTCGATATATCAAAGGAAGAGATGTACGACCGGTATTTGTTAAATACATATCAAAGTAGTGCCACCGTAACAATAGCTAAATAGTGCGTAGAAGTAGTAAACAATGGCCTAAAATTGTAAAATGCTACCTATTGTGTTAACGTCAACTGTAACGAACGAATACGCTCCGCTAACTAATGTATTAAGTATAAAATAACACAACAACACCTGACACATTCACACAAATTAAAAGGAAACTTTGTGTATATTGAAAAAGAATCACGCGTATACAGTTACTTTGGTGCAACAATAAAAAAACAAAACGAATGAATCAACTGGTGATTCAGTTACTTACCGATCAGTTAACGAAGTTGGAAAGGTCACCCTAAACATGAACTTGCTGGTACGGAAGCATAACAACGCTATTCTAATGAACAAATAGTATCATAACTGTCCTTTAACCACAATGTATGATAACATTGATAACGAATCGTGGATTTCCGTTAAAAACTGAGGTTTACACGTCAGCCTTTAGCCTTCAGCGTTTAGCCTTATGGCTAAAGAGTTTTTTTCTTTTGAGGTTCACCTCCGGCTTTAAAGTAGGAATAGGTGCCGTCTGGGTAGCTCGGTCCTTTGTCTCGTACCGACTCTTTGGTCGTGTCGTGACTAGGGGAAAGAGCAAACACTTATAATATAGTAAAAAAGAACACAGCCCTTAGCCAAGATGCCCATCGCCAACTAGCGTTTCTATCCGTTTCGTTTTTAAATCAATCGCGTCACTGGTAGATCACTTGACTCTCCGTATGACGTGGTCTACCAATGACGCGATTGGTTTAAAAACTAAACGAATAGAAACGCTAGTTAGCGATGGGCATATTGGCTAAGGGCTCAGACTAGACTTCTCTAAGGAAATTTCTCGTGTGGCATGAGAATTCGGGGCCAGCGATTAACGCAAACCTCGGTGGTGCAAAGACGTCCACGCCCATTCACGGATGTTTCTTCAACGTCCACTCAACGCCGGAAACCGTCAAAAATCATCATAAACAAATCATCCCGCTGAATTTGAAGTGGAAGTGATTCAGCCCAACGTGACAACTAAAGGTCATACAAAATAGCAAGTACTGCATCGAATTAGTTCATTTTACTATCCGCTTGGTTTCCGACACCATTATAACGGTGACAGGCCTTTCTCACCAGGACCTCAAAATTATAAAAGAAAAGGTGTCTTCGCTTTTTTATTGCGAACTGCTACTAAAAGTAGGATTCGCTACCTTCATCTATATTTCCTGAGAGATATAATTAGGTATCTTCAAAACAATTGAACCAGCGAGCTCCATCCTCGACTTCATCATCATTAACCATCAGGCTCTTTATTCTAAATCGAAGGAGTAACATAAATCATGTATAATATAAGTAAGATCGATCATAAATGAAGACTCCTCCATCCATAAATGAAGGCTTTGAATATATTTCGCAAATAATACAAAACCAATAGTTCGAACAGTTTTTTCTATTAACATTTTTCATTGAAGGTTGTTTTTTACGTAATAACAATTATAAAAACTGGTTTTCAATCCTAGTACAGGTTTCTAGTGCTATTTTTTGCATCGTCTTTATTTGGACACAATGATAGATAGGTATTGGTAGAGAAATCCTTTTACGTGTTAAGTCTGTTATATACCTTACTAGCGACCGCCCCGGTTTTGCACAGCTGAAATATCAATGTACTTACCTTCCCCCATGGTGAAAACGGCATCAATAACCATCCAGAAGTTTCTGAGATTAGTGCGAAACTGCGAACATAGACATACAGGGCACGGCGGTGAACATTCATTTCATTTCATTCATTTAGATGTAGTGATACTTTTTCCATTAAAGGACATGGCTAAACTACTGCCCTAAGCATGTATAGAAATTTCTTACTAGCTCGTAACATTCGAAAATTAATTAATGAATTATTACATGTTTATTATTCTCCTAGAACTTTCGTGAAATAATCAAGTAATTAAAAGGTGTTCAATTGGTTTTTAATGTTTTTTGTTTGTCATCGAGACCTGACAGATAGCATAAGATTATGACGATCCGTTTTACGTAAAATGTGGACAATGAACTTGCATAGATGAAAAAATAGTATTAATTATTATATTATTTATTTTTTTATCACAATATGTTTCAAAATGTGGATGTTTTTGGTTACTTTCATCGGATTTCTAGGAATTATTGGCAAAAATCTGAATTGCTAGAAATGATTGACAAAATAAGTGGGTAACTTAGAGCCATTATTCATTACAAATTCTGCTTTATCTTAATATCACTAGACTAAAAAGCTAGATACTACTGAACAAATTGTACACAGCTTGTCTACATCTACATTATAAATCTGACCTGTTAAAAGAAGTTTTTACACAAAACTCCTGTAACATTTGCAACCTCGTTACTTAGTTATTACTGAGGTTGCAATTGGTAGCAATTGGAGTTTTGTGGAGATAACTGATTGCGATTACAAATCCGAAGGAAGGAGACCGAGCCATTCTTCAAACTATGATAACCCCCTAACCCTTTTGTTTCCTGAAGAACTTACGGATGCACTCCAAGACGTCAATTAACTTTTAAGTTTGATTAAAGTTGCTGCTGTCACTTTATTTGCTATAGCACGACGCAGCAACTTTAATCAAACTTAAAAAATAATTGAAGCCTCTGAGTGCGGCAGTTAGACATTTTGGTGTCCACCGTTAGTATCATGCTATTATGTCAGCCGGAGCTAAAGCCGCTGAAGGACATCAACTGCTAGATTTCGCCACCCATGCCACGCTACTCGCATGCACCGGTAACAATTACTTCAGGTGGGCTAGCAAGTTGTCCGCGACTTCTTTGTCACTCGGATATCCCTTTCTTACTAATCTGTAGCGATAGGAGCGACAAGAGAGAAAATACCAGAGCCCTTAGCCAAGATGCCCATCGCTAACTAGCGTTTCTATTCGTTTAGTTTTTAAACCAATCGCGTCATTGGTAGATCACGTGATACGAAGAATCACGTGATCTACCAGTGAGGCGATTGGTTTAAAAACTAAACGAATAGAAACGCTAGTTAGCGATGGGCATCTTGGCTAAGGGCTCTGAGGCGCTAGCTGCTCAGAAAGATATACTCACGTCTTAGGGCCGATTTTTCCAATAAACTTATCTCACAGTTAAAGTTACCACTTTTCTTTCTCATATATAAGGACAAATAAAAATTATCTAAAGCGTTATCTGGAGAATAAGAATCAGTTCTTAGAACGCTGAAGAAGCTGTGAAATAAAATGATAATCGGTTTCTCGGTAGTCGTTAGAAGAGATCACCTTGAGTCGGTAAGGCGATGGCGTGATTCGACCACTCATTGTGTCCCCACCAACAATTAGGATCAATGTTACCGTCAATCTGTACTATAACTAGGTATGCAGCTAATTAGTACCTTACATTTTTCTGTAATTAAATACCGTTTTCTTATTTAGCCGTTAAGGCCCACCATACAACGAAATTTGTCAATGGAATATGAACCTATTCTGAATATATTACAGTATATTTTCAAATTTAATTTGAAAATATACTTTAATTTGAAATTCCACTCTATCTCCTTTGAAACGGATCTTTATTCCAAGGGCCGTATGATGTACATTCTATTGTACAATAGGCCTTAGGAGATTAGAAAGGCCAATTAATCTAGGAATCATGGAATTATTTTAATATTTAGCTCTTGGCATTGTCGCACATAATCTCGGAAGTATCATCATCATCATCATTATCAGCCGCAAGACGTCCTCTGCTGCTGTCATCCAGCGGTTTCCCGCGACCTTTATCAGATCGTCGGTCCACCTTGTGGAAGGCCTGCCGACACTTCGTCTCCAAGTATGTAAGTCTTCGTCTTCAATTTTATTGCACAAATAATAGATTCACAGATGAAGGCTTATAAAATAAAATGTGCAAAGGCGAGATTATCCCTATAAGGGATCTCTTCCAGCTAGCCTAAAAAAATTACACGTGACGCACAAATTTTTTAGATAAGATATATAATATAGATATACATATCCAATAATAATCGTAAATATACAGGGTGTAAAAGAATTATAAGCCTTGGAGGAGAACTGCCTTAAATCCTTAAGTTAGATCATTTTACTCAAAGGAAACATTCATTTATTTTTTTAAAGAAACAAAACTGCAATCAAAGGTTTACTAAAATTCTCTTGTTTCACCTGGGAATCGAACTAGCTAAAAATTAAAAAAATAAAAACTCGCGTGTACACACTACGTATGTATTGATAAATTATATTTGAATAAACTTGGAATAAACCACTCCAAATGTGTATCTAGTGCTAAGTAATGTGAATTTTAGACGGATACCAACATTATCCAATGGATGAGCAACGTAAGTGTCAATTTGAAAACCAAGTAAATACTTGAATACCGGATGTAGGTACGGTGAACAATACACGGCGAAATCATCACGATCCTTGTTACGTACAACGATTTTAATCGCTATCGCCTTCATTTGACAGTCAATTACACTTTACCAAATAGCAAATAATAATTTAAACACGTAAAGTAATCATTCTAATCTAATCCTGGGATGTCCGTGGTGGAGATTCTTTGGGGGCTGTGTCCAGTAGATGACGTCTTCCGGATAATATATATTATTATGATGATGGTGGTCTAATCCTAAACATGGGTTGTTCACAGATGCTGTCAAGTGGGAATTCTGGATTTTCTGCAAATAACTTTCAGACAACACTATCTGTCAGATAAATATTAACTAACCTTTTCTATTAAATGACAAAGAAAGGAAAGTGATAAAGGGCATTGGGTAGGTAAATTTGCTTGAAGATTGTTGTAATTTTTTCTTTCAACAGCCACGGATGATTCTTATGTAATAGTTTAGAGGACCTCTAAATACACATGAATATATATCAGTTAAATCGCTAAATAATATCGGAACGGAACCGAGATATTGAAGATTTAAGTTTCAAGAGGTCGTCGATACACAAACACATTTATTGTTCAGGTTTGGGCGGCCAGTCATAAAAGTAGTAGTTATGATAAATCCGTTCAAAATAAACATATTTTCTCACATAATATAATATAATACTCTAAAGTGCTCACTTGAAGCTAAGAAAATATAATTGCAAATATCTCGGCTTCGACGCACTTTAGAGTATTTGATTATATGACAAAATATGTTTATTTTGAACGAATCTATCCTAGGCTACCACTTGTATGACTGCCCGCTCTCTTAAATAATGTTATTTTTACCCAAACCCCTTTAACCGTCAGATACATATTGGCTCTGTCCTTTTCTATCACATGAAGAAGGGAGCGATTTGAATCTTAATAATGATAGCGATAGCGTTTGCATTATTGTAATCAAGGCTGACCTCGAGTGTCGTATCGTATCCGAACATTCCGAACAGCATTGACGGAGACACTCGATCCGATTATCCGCAAGTTCAATGCTAGTGTCTGTTTACGTCGGTAACTCGCGGATTCCGACGTTTTAGCGACAAATTAGGTAAACAATGACATTTTAACAAAAATTTTAATTTGCTAGGTATATAAGACTAAAATACCATCGGGCCTATGAATGAATGAAAATAATATTTATTTCGGACCTTAAACTAAAATGTTTTTTTTTTCTTTTAATGCTTTCGTTTGTACAATATTGCACCGCCAATAAAAACATTCTGTTTGTCCAGAGGTGAACTGGTAGAGAATGCCATAAGGCATTAAATTTACCTTTTGTACTAAATTTTGTATCTTTGTGCAATAAATATTAAATAAATAAATATTATGTTTGTACTTAATGCAGCTCTTAGTGGGTCTCAGAGCCCACTTCCCATCAGCTGGCAGCACACAGGTGCTGGTTTGCCTTTTTAACCCCCGACGCAAAAAAGGGGGGTGTTGTAAGTTTGACGTGTGTATCTGTGTGTATCTGTGTATCTGTCTGTGGCACCGTATCTCCTAAACGGATGGACCGATTTTGATTTTTTTTTGTTAGAAAGGCGAGTTAATCGAGGGCGTTCTTAGCTTGGTTTCGTTAATTCGTTTAAAAGTCACGATGAGCTCTGAAAGCGACTTTGTCGGGAGTTTTTAATACTTGAGATCTTGTCCACGCCTCTTAATTGATACTAACTCTTTCGTCAATGACACTGTAATAACGTGACAAAGGTGTAGTATTTTATTATGAGGTGGCTACGCATAAATTAGTTTTTATCTAGTTATAACCTAGAATTCCACTGATTACGGCATCATGACACAAGCAGCCTTGGACGTTGTGAAAATGCCAGTTTGAATAAAAAAATGATATTATTAATTCGAAAGTGTGTTTGTATGTTGGTCTGTTCTGTCTTTACGGTTCATCGCCTCAATCCACGTGAAATATCAAATGTCGTGTCGATTACGAGCCGACGAACCGTGAAGATGGTACATGCAAAAAAAACAAACACATGTATTATTAGTTTTAGCTTCTACGCGGACAGAGTCGCGAGCAGAAGCTTGTTTATAATATAAGTAAAAATAAGGAATATCGGGAGTAAAATTCTCAGGAGGCTCCAGTCGTTTATTCTTCGTAGCAGCTGGTGCAGCCTTGGATGTTGTAAAAATACCGGTCTGTAGAAATATGTATAATGTGTAGCGTCACTAGCGACACCTAGTTACAACACGTGACAAGTAGAAGACAACCATCTACGCGCAGCGCCTCCAGCGACAGACAATGTAACTAGTGTTCTGCATCGCACTATCGAAGTTTCCCCAGTCAAGTTGCATACAACTTCTAACTTCATCCTAATGGACTTCGGTCCTCACTCAACATCCGCCTGGAGAGAGATCTCTCTTCTCTCCTCTCTTCTGTATGAATATCGGGGTTTAGGTATACATTGGCCAGACTCAGCCCACCTAAATGCTCTGCGGTCGCGTATGTTCATAGCACTTTTCGGTTCGGAAGCGCAGTTTTTCGGCAATAACTCAGAAACGGTATATTAGATCATTTTGAAAATAATAGTGGTTGAAAGTATTTATTCAGCGTTAACTTTGTAATTTTTTTCATATTTTTTGGATATGAAAATGGTAAAAGTAAAATGGTATGGTAAAAGATAAAGGGGGGACACAATGTATGCAACTTTCGGAGCGATTATTTCCGAAAATATTCACTTAATCAAAAAAATTGTTAAAAAAACATAAAATGTTTTTAAAAGATCTTTCGAAATATGTGCCACACGTTGATGTTTGCAGAAAAAAAAGCTTCTGTTACATGTATGGACGGTCCCCCCTAAAAAAATCATAATTATCTATTGTTGTTATTCAACTACCAAACTAAGTAGCGGCTTATACGAGACACCTACCTATACTCCAAATTTCATCAAAATCTTGCAGATTTTGAGTAAAATGCCTGTGACACACGGACGGACATGACGAAACTATAAGGGTTCCGTTTTTGTCATTTTGGCTACGGAACCCTAAAAAGTCACCAACATGTATAATTAAATAGGAAATAACGGCAGAAAACTTTCAGGTATCAGTAGTTCAATGGCACTTTGAAATTTCTAAAATAATATGTTGTTTACCATTAAAGCGCTTGCGCACTGCGTCTGATCTGAATCCGAGAAATATCGGTCCGAAGTAGCAGTAGTAGGTACTATTTGTATGCTAGCGCACTAGATCCAATTTCCTCCGATTTTTCAAATAGTACCTACTAGGTACTTCTACTGGGACCGACATTTATCTCTCTTAAGGCTTTTAAGAACGCAAACGAGGTCACAGGCCTCCTTACAGCTCGAGTAAGTGGTCTCTCAGGCACATAGACATCTTACAAACTAAGGTAATAATATTATAACTGCAACAAAACATTCAGGCTTCAGTATTTTATTGTTACACTCGCTTCGGTTAAAGTTCCCCCTCCCATTTCCCCCCCTTAAAGTGGGAATATCCAATTTTCTCATAAGAACCTTCCTCGGAGTTCAAGGAATATTTGAAAAACAAATTAGCCAAATTGGCCAAGCCGTTCTCAAGTTATGGCGTGACCAAGGGAAATCGGGGGATATAGATATACGAGAGATCGTAGATATTGATATAGATGTCGGCTACGTGGCGAGGTGGCGCAGGTTCTGGTGGGCCACGTAGTGCACGGAGCTCTCCTCGATGACGCGCACCGTGCTGAACACCAGGAACAGCAGGTACACGTTCAGACCTGGAAGATTTTTTTAATGAAAGGCTGGCTGGCCACTGATTGACCTCATTCTACATCTGGTGACGACAAATTGAGAGTGGAGTTCGCTAGTTCAGTAACGCCTACGCTATCTCTCAGTTGATTATCAATTTATCACGTAAATTCTAACCTGAAACCGGTACTAAAAAGACCGGTTAAATACCGGTTTTTACCCGGTGCTCTTCGGTTCAGAGTACCGGATAAGAAAAATCCCGGGAAACACCGAAACCGTGCCGGTTTCAGCTCGCTTGTGCGACGTTATTATCTTCTGCTCTCTTACGTACATGATGGAGGAGGTGTTTCTTCATTGATAGTATTGATATTGACTTGCGTTTGTAGACATGACTTCTCCGACATAATTATTACTGAGTACCGGTATTTTACCGGTATCCTACCCTAATTAGAACCGGTAATTATAGATACTACCAATAGTACCGGTTCCAGGTTCAAGGTCACGACGCCGGTTTCTGAAAATCCCGCTGTTTCAAGCCCTGGTCTACAGAACAGTAAACTCCTACCTAAAACTGCTGGTACAACTGTTGGAGTATTTGCTTCGACGTAAGAGAAGGCGCTTGTACCAAACGTAACTCTACTTAACCTACATCCAAAGTACATATATGTACACAACCTGTGTTTGACATAGCCTAATCAACATTGTTCCGATAGTTTCCTTTATTGCTGTGTTTTCTTACTCTTGCTTTGCCAAGAAAGAAAAAGGACGAAAGAAAAATCATAGAGACTGATCAGAAACCATTTTGTTCAGACAATGTTGAATATACAACCGAGACTATTTAGTTCACATGCTCTATCAGTCCTTAGAGTAAAAGCCATCGATTGTAGTATTCTGCTATTTTATAATGGGGGTTTTTATACCTGGGGTGGTGTATTTGTTTCTTTAAGAATTTTAAATTTGATTGGTTCTTTAGAACGGTATAGTTAACTCGATCCTTAATTTAAAGGTAGGTAATGTCTTCATTAAGACTTTCTTGGATTCAACGTCAAAGTCCATTCTCGATAGACTATAGTAGATACATTTTTTTAAAGCTAGTACTTAATTACAGTTTTGGATTAGACAGAATGCTTACTTAAAAAGACGAAGTACACGGCGTTTTCCAGGGTATCTTGGAAGTCGAAGTAGGCCAGGTCTAAGCCCAGGGAAATTAGTTGGAACACCAGCCCGAAGTACAGGTAGGCCTTCAGGACACACTTATTTCTCTGGAAAATGGAGATAAAATATAACATTTAGTACCGACGTACTGCGAGCATTGTATACTTTTTAAACTGATGGATGGAGGTTCTTAAATGACCCTACAGTACCCTATCTAATATTATATAGCTACCCAATGAGGGCTTTCGTTTTAGTGCTCACCAGTTGGCGCCACTGTAGAGTGAGGTATATACTACTCTGTCAAGAAAGTACCGGGAAAAGATCAATAATACACAAACTGTTTGTTAATCATCCAAATTTATTTTATCACCTTCAAAGTATGCTCCTTCAGAAACGATACACTTACGCCAACGAATAATCCAATCATCAAAACATTTTTTAAACGCTGTTTCCGGAATTGAATTCAGTTCTCGGCGCGAATTCTCCTTTATGTCTTCTACCGATTGAAAACGGGTGCCACGAAGTGGTAATTTGAGTTTAGGAAAAAGAAAGAAGTCGGCAGGAGCCATATCTGGTGAATATGGTGGTTGCTCGATGGTATTTGTTGAGTGTTTGGTCAAAAATTCTTTCACAATGATGGCCTTGTGCGAAGGCGCATTATCGTGGTGCAAAATCCAAGAATTTTCATTCCACAAATCTGGCCTTTTTCGTCGAATTTGCTCTCTTAAATGCCGCATAACGCTCAAATAATATTCTTTATTTACCGTTTGACCTTCCGGCAAGAATTCCGAGTGCACAACACCGCGATAGTCAAAGAAAACCGTCAACATGACTTTGACTTTTGATCGACTTTGGCGTGGTTTCTTCGGTTTCGGTTCAGTTGGAAGGCGCCACTCCGAAGCTTGTTGACTAGTTTGCATGTCAAACTCGTAAACCCACGTCTCGTCACCAGTAACAATGCGTTTCATGAATGTTGGGTCGGAATTGACTCGTTCTAGCATGTCCTCAGCGACTCTCATGCGATTGAGTTTTTGGAGAAAATTCAGGTCTTTTGGGACTAGCCGAGCGGTAACATGTTTCATACCCAAATGATTAGTTAAAATAGTACGGATCGACTCGTGAGATACAGAAAGTTCGGCGGCTATCTCTCTCAAAGTTGAATGAGGATTTTCAGTCACTATTTCCTTCACTTTTGCGATGTTAACTTCAGTTGCAGACGTTGATGGCCTACCAGAGCGAGGCAAATCTTCCATCACATCTCGACCGCTTTTGAACGCTTTGTACCACTCATAAACACGTGTTTTTGATAAAGTCGAATCACCGTAAGCCTTCTGTAACATTTTCAGTGACTCCGAACACGAAATTCCATTGGCGATGCAAAATTTAAGACAAACTCTTTGTTCAATGTTTTTGTCCATTATGAAATTCGCAATACACACTAGATATGATATAACTAAAAACAGCACTGTATTTAATATAAATAACAGATGCAACTCAAACTCCGCGCCAAAATAGAAAACAGTTGTGCCAATCTAACAACAACAAAAAAAACAAAATTTTGAATTTGGAACCATAAACAAATCATCCATTCCCGATACTTTGTTGACTGAATGTATATAATATCCGCTTTTAAAGCACTGACATTACCCGTAACTCATATTTGCCATAATTAATTTCAGGTATTGCAAAATATTTACATTATCATAATTAGAAATAAACCCGCGTAGCCCACCCACAAACAGTGACATTTGACATTTCGGAGACCTCACGCTACACTAGCGCCTCTAGCGGCGAATCTACACGCGAGCCCTCATTACACTCCGGCCATTCATTCTAGCTCTACCAGGCCACAGACAAAAGGGTCAAACTCAACGTCATAACATCCTACTTTGGGTCGGCAATTAATAAATACTTTTGATAGATGCACAACTTTGAGGACCTCGACATTGACAGCGCCATTATTCAAACTCTTTTAAAAAAGGCATATTTACCGTACCATCTGCACATGTATTTTAATAACCATGTTATAATTTATAAATCCCGGTGACACTCCCGGCACTGAAACAAATCTAACGATACCTCGTTTTTCGAAATCTGCCTATTCGTTCAACCTTTATAAGGGAACATAGATCCATACATACATAAATACAGTTCAAAAACATGTTTCCACCCTGGGTTTCACTTGGCACTTTTTACCCCCAAAGGTGAAACTGTGGAGCCAACTCCCTCTGCAGTGTTTCCGAACATGAGATCCCTCAAGAAAAGAGGTTTCATGTCCCAAAAGGCCAGCAACATTTCATGAGTTGCCAGTGTACTCGGGCGGCGATGATAAGTTCCCATCAGGGACTTAGCCAAGATGCATTACGCTAACAATCAAATGTATAGGATTGATGTAAGCGATCAGTAGTGTCAGCCACTTACGATACGTTTTGGGATTGGAAGCCTTCTTGGCTAGGCCACCAGGCTCGTTCACCTCCCTTCATTAAAAAAAAACTTACGATCTTGCTTTGATATCCGGACACGAATTTTACCTTGTGAGCTCCAACCAGCAAGACTATGTACATGACGATGTCGGTGAGCAGGGACGCGAGGGTGAGAGGCACGTGGACCAGGTCGGGGAGGGGGCGGTCTTCGACGCTGGTGGCTTCCTCTATCAACACGAACAGGAGAACTGGCACCACCAGTAGAGTAAGCACCTAGAAATAATTTAATAAAAAGCAAGCTGACATCCCCATGCATATCCTGATATTGTCGTCTACATAGACGACATACATTTATGTTAAAAACTGATTACATATTTTTAAAATTAGACTCGTTTCTTTAAATTATAGTACCGTGATGCTTAGACGAATCTGATGACACCTCGTTTTTATCTAGGTCATACTCGTAGTAGGTTGACACCAAGAATTTTCTCATGTACGTAACTGTATGTAGGTATGTACAATTTAGACCCGTCTCGTCACCTACCCACACTCTTAACTTTGTATTTAACGATGACTATACTGCTATACTGCCATAATACGCCAAATAGCAAAAAAAGAAACTCAGATAACACTCCGGTTGCAATCACAACCTCATTACCAACAGGAGAGGATGAATATGCTTTGGCTGTTAAATTTCAGACATAGATATCGGCACCAGAGTTGAGGTCACGCACACAACACCATGTCATGTATTGACAGCGGGATTTTGTTCACATTCACTCATTCGTTCATTCACTAACTTTGTTGCATGTAGCTGTGTGCGTAATTATTCGCATCAACTCTCGTGCCGACTCCTATACCGATTATTGGCTTAGAATGGCAGCATTCTGCTTTACCTTATTGAGAATAAGTGTTAAAATGGTTAAATAAATCTTAAAAAAACAAGCTTTGAAACCTGACTACCCCTGCAGCATCAAGACTGAGGAGATTCTAATGTAGCCTATGATACTCCTTGGGTGAATACCAATCCAACGATACTTTGTACTATAAAATCCGTCATAGCGTTTAGCGTTCAGGTCACAAAGATGCATACATACAGGGTGTCCCAATATCAGTAACCCACATTGACACCGGAGGTAGACCAGCCTAAGACGGACCGAACCAACCTAAAATGACCTCAGTAAAAGTCGCATGGTTTTCGAGATAGGCCAGTTTAAAGTTTGTACTGGAAATGAACTTTAAACTGACAAATCTTGAAAACCATGCGATTTTTACTAAGATCATGTTAGGCTGGTTCGGTGTGGGGACAATGCATTTCCACTCCGTTAAAAAAGAAAATCAAAAGTCCCAAAAATAAAAAAAAAGCAAAAGAAATAAAAAAGTGTCTGGTTCGGTCCGTCTTAGGCTGGTCTACCTCCGGTATCAATGTGGGTTACTGATATTGGAACACCCTGTATACACACCTACATACATACATACATCCGAAAAACATAACCCCCTGTTAGGTAGTCGGGTAAAAGAACGATGTGTGCCTACTCACCAAATTAATATATCCAAATATAATTACTCCTTTCCGCACAGGCACACAGAAACAGCACTTCCTAACCACCGGAATCGTCGGACATTTTGAGCACCGTTCCATTGCGTAACTCTACTAGCGGTACCAATAGCGTAGTTTATTCGTTTAATGATAGCACCATGAAATACTTAATTCATGCGTGTGTAAGGACGTATCTTGAACGATCGACACACGAGAGAAAAGAGATCTGGTTTCCATCAAAACCTGCCGGCTGCCATCGAACTGAATGCTCCTATTACTTGGCTTCTATGCCGTGAGCAGCACGTCATAGAAGACATGGACGTCATGGACATCATGAAACGTGCGATGGCATTACATTCTCAAAAACGATGAAAATATTAAATAAAATTGATGATCTTGGAGGTTATTGGCGTTTACAAATCGATCTGTCAGCTCGATCGATGCAGATCGAATCGATGTATCAAGTTGGGAAAAAAACTATTTGTAACCCAAAATGCAAATCCGGTATGTATAATTATTTAACACATGTGTGGCGTCACTGGAGTGTCGCGAGAGACTGCTAAGATTGCTAACATTCGAGCACTTCTCGCGTCTAATGAATTACTTCCTCAAGTAAGGTATGTGATATACAATACTGGCCGGATGGCCGGATGGTCGCATTGTTTCACTATTAAAACGGGTTAGGTTTCTACCACCCAGTTCTGGTTTTAAATTTTAAAGTCTTTCAATTATTTTCGAAATCAAAGAACATTTAAGAATTGACGCAAGCTAATGATCAGTCGCGTCAGCCGCTTTTGTCAATTCCATACATTTTTTCGATTGAAAATCATTAAGTTATGCTTCTTGGCTAAGCCGCGGTAGCACAACCGATCGGATCCTTAATATTTAAATGTTTCTGGGCAGAATATTTTAACTTGCTTACATTAATAAGTATTTCTTTGTTCATTTTAAAAGTTAACTTGGATGTTAGAGAGCGTTTGTGGACATTTGTTCAAACTGGTTTAAAAGTCGGTCGGGGTCCTGATTGAAGAATTGCTAACTGAAAACCAACGTTACCGCATCGACCACAGCATTATGCTGAGATGGAACTTTTCAAACCGCAAATGTGTATTGTGTAAATAATATTAATTAATGGGTACTTTCTCTTTAATCGGCAAAACATCCTTTTCGTACTTTTTATTTTCTTGAAATGTTTTCGACTTTACAATTCCTAAGAGTCATAGGTAGATCTCTAGGTCTTTAAGTACTTAAAGACCTACCTGACTCTACACAGTAGTATTATTAAAAAATACTGAACGTCTGCCTCAAGAGCAATAAGGATGGAAATAGTTGATACGAAATAATACTGAGCGAGTCATATGTGTTGGTCTTAATTTATCCGTAGGAAGATGTATTCTGTGTAAGCAAAATGGCTCATCTGAATGAAATGGTTTTGCATATGCGAACTTATGTTAAAGCTTTGAAGGTTAAATATGCTTCGGTTTTTAAGTTGCAGATGTTCCCTTTTTTAAGTGGCTGTGTTAGACAGAGCATTCCAGACAGGATGACCAAGACCTCTATTTACAATCATGTCAGTCTCCTTAATTACGAATGAATATGAAACTATACTTTGTTGAGAGGAAATGTCACCAATTTTATATAATTTATTTCTTTAGTAAACAAACTGAACCACGTGACTCGGTTAAACAGCCAATGGAAACTGTTTTTTGTCTTCGGCGGATCAGCGGTCCACTTATATTGGCTGATGAACTACGTCACGTGGTTTTGTCTGTTGTATGACATGTTGGTAAATAACTAAAGAAATACCCTCATATTTATAATTGCACAATAATTAAAGTATGCTTGTAGAATGGTTGTCCTTATCTTTCATTGAGACATTTGAATCTGACAAAAAGTGACAAAGCATATTTTTACTAAAATAGGTTTGGTGTGCGTTTATGAATAAGGGGGATATACTATAGTTAATACAATGTTGGGTGCTACAAATACGACTATACTTACCATCACTGACGACTACAGAGACGTGGTCCTTTACAATGGGCATCATACGAAGGCTCAAGGTCACCGAAGGGCGCTCTTGACCCTCGTAGAGGCTGGTGAGTCAAGAAGAAGTTCGACAATAGAGCGAAATTACCCAGAAGACACCTAATAAAACGACTTTTAAAGGACACCAGGGCCCGTATTATGGTCGCGTTTATCGCGTGACAAAACGTGGATAAAGCATCCGTCACCTTCTGACACGTATATAAGCGCGAGAGTGACGGATGTTTTATCCACGCTTTGTCACGCGATAAACACGGCCATAATAGGCCCGCTGGTCATAGAAAATAAAACCGCATTTTTATCGGTTTTTTTATGAAATTAAACTTTTTATTGTTCGTTGACGTCAAAGATAATGTTTCTATATTTGAACCTTATTTCAATGGAGTAAGGTGAAAATAAAATATATCTTTGAAGTCGACCGTACACAAAGTACATGGTGAGGTGAGTTGCGTAGTAGGTTTGAATTAAGTACACAAAAATTTTTAACAAAAAAATAAAACCGTCTTCAAAAACCTACTAAAAAGCGTTAAATAAAAACCAGCCTCCTAGGAGTCCTAGGAATAGCCTATTTAGTGCCGAATAGGTACATAGAATATATCCAAGCCGGTGTCAAGTAGGTATACACAGTAGCAATGACACCATGATTCTTGCCACCGACTTCGATATATTCTATGTACCTATTCGGCACTAAATAGGCTATTCCTAGGACTCCTAGGAGGCTGGTTTTTATTTAACGCTTTTTAGTAGGTTTTTGAAGACGGTTTTATTTTTTTGTTAAAAAATTTTTTTTCGCCTTTTAGTGATGCACCTTTTATTATTATGTGATAAACTAAAGCACATAAACATCACATTAAGAAACTATAGCCTAATACCAATCTCTCATCACCCTTAACAAAATGTCGCTGCCCAAGATGCAGGGCTGTTAATCATTGAGGAGTTCTCCCGGTACTTCACCATCAGTTGCACTTCACCATATGTGTTATAATGAGCATAAAACTAGCTTCATAGCTTCATAGTCTTAATAAAGAAATCTCATTGCTGGCGTCAATCACTTACGACTAAGCCAGTTCCGGTGGTCACCTCTGGTCTTCATCATCAGTTCCTCGTCGCCAAGAGGTGCTTTTGTAATGCAATTTCTTAAGGTCTTGCAGGTAATACCAAAATCGCTGTATGTGTGCCTATAACTTTTGAGGAGTTCCCTCGATTTCTCATGGATTCCATCATCAGATTCTGATTTCGTGACTATGGGACCACCTCGAAAGTATACCCTTTCAAACAAAAAAAGAATTTTCAAAATCGGTCCACAATTGACGGAGTAATCGCGTAACAAACATACAAACAAAAAAAAAGCAACATACAGACGAATTGAGAACCTCCTCCTTTTTTGAAGTCGGTTAAAAATATAATATATTTACAAGGAAGTCTTATTACAAAGGCGAGCTTTTCTCATTGAGGGATTTCTTCCAACTAACCTTTGGGTTAATTTTCAACCACCGACACAAAAAAAGGGTGTCGTAACGTATGAAGCCTTTATTAATCTATCCTTGTTTGTCCGTATGTCTGTCACCGACTAAGGCAAATCATTTCTTTAAAAGCTTATTCGAGAGGTAGATAGTTTTCAGATAAATAAATAAATAAATAAGTTTTATGAAAAACATTTCGACCAAATAAAATATATTTTCTTTGAAAGGTTTTGTCAAGGGTTTTTATTAATTTTAATGTATCTATTTATTTTGTTCGTTATTATCTGTTGACAAGCTCTGGAGGTCTCCCATGGGATACAGCGCGATCTCCTCAGGTGGTGCGCTAGCGCAGATAAAAATGTCTCTTCTGTCTTGTTCTACCACTACGGGGCTAAGGCGAACATTTGGTCCTTCAGTCTTTTTCACGCATTCACCAACTTCTCGACTGTTCTGTCCCTTTATTATGAGCAATACTCTTCTGATAGCTATGATGAAGTAGGTTGGCAGCACTGGAAAGAGAAAACGATTGAAAAAAGTTCAATAATAGGAAAGTTTGAATACCTCACTGGCTGTGTTGATAGTTTTAGCTAACTGCTTACGTTAATAATAAATATATTTTTTTAAATATTTATATTTACTTCTAACACTGATGCATGATAAATTCGTTATAAAAAGGCTAGTCAAATGAGTCGATATACAATATAGTTTTGTATTTGTTCTACCGTAAAAACGGCAATGCATACAAGCGTCGGTATGATTGATTTATACATAGAACAAAACCTATAGAAAAACAACAAATACTAAAAACCGGCCAAATGTGTATGGAACCTTCTGTGCGCGAGTCCGAGTCGCACTTGACCGGTTTTTTATGTTCAGGACAAGGTTTGTATGAAAGAATTGCACCCGTGCAAAACCGGGCCGGGTCGCTAGTTTAGAATACTTACGCATATTAAACACAAAAGGGATAATGATTTTCAAGTTCCAATACTTCCAATAATTATAAAAAGATTTGGAATCTTTCAACAGTAATGGCATGACGTCGACCACTTGCCATAGCTGCCAGGCGGCCGTCACCACAACTTCCAACACACTGTATATCAGGAATACAAGCAGCATCATGTAACTTTTCTGAAAGAAAAAGATTACAGCTTTACAGATTATTAGTCAAGATGTGACTAAGGGCCCTGAACTCGACTTCTCAAATGCCTCTTTTCAGCTCTCAGTATTAGATATACCGCCCTACTTCAACGTATATTATCTGTTGACTGCCATCTTCGAATTTCATGTCGGTAACCTATGTACTTTATCATATGTGCAATTGTGTCACAATTGCAAAAGAAACTTCGTTCTACCTGGGTGTAAGACACCCCTCGTTTTCTTTTTGTCTGTGTCGAGTCGAGGACAGAAAGTGTATACAACACTTTTGGACCTTATTACAATGGAATAAGGTGAAAAAGTGTACACATCTTTCTGTCCTTGACTGTACACTCAAAAAAAATTGTGCCTTCTAGAGATTGTCTGTCAGTTACCATACCCACACTTACGTTATGTAATCCGACGATGAGGATGTTGGAAAACGTCCAGTTGACCAAAGTTAAGGCTACCAACGTCAAGGTCACAGGAATTAGACGCGGGTCGTTTTGCTGCATCAGTAGCCATGTCACGTAGTACGCCAACGCAGCGTATGTGATTGATACAACCTGGAAAAGTAATAAATAGGTTTATACTCGCTTATTATAAATTTTGACGTGTAAAAGTGCCCGTGCGGCCTACTTACTGAATAAATATCTTATTTTTTTTTTTTATCAGCCTTTAAAATTAACACAAATTACGAAAATAAAAACGACCCATAACGTAAAAGGCTTTATTTAGTGACTGAATTTGAAAGTTAGGCAAGTAAAATACGTAAGTAACACATTTCCAGAGAACTGTCTTGCATTTTCCGGGGTTTTCAGTAAGGTAACGCTATAGAATAGAAAAATCTATTTGAGTATGTTTTATCATTGTCTAGTACCCATAGTACAAGCCTAGAGATTTGTGTGAGATTGACCCCCGATATACATTTACTTATATCCTTGGAATAAATCATGTTTGCAATCCACTTCCTTCTAATTTATACTGTTTTGAAACTTCGTGGTCGAAGTAAATACAGTTTTTAAGTTCTAATGGGCAGGATATTGGTCAGGGTATTACGGAGTTAGGGGGCGGAGTGGTGAGGTCTCTGTTTGGGGTGAACCGGGTACTAGTTGCAAACTCAAACTAAATTTATTTGACAAGCACACTTTAACACAAGTCACATAACAGACTTAGTTCAACATTTGACGGAAACCATTTTAAAACAATGACAAAAGGGCTAGACTAGTTGCATTTGGTGAACGTTACCGTTTACGTTGCGTTAGAAAATTGAATTGTAGCGACCGACGACGCGATAGTTTGGCTATTACGTCAATCCTGTAAATGATAGTTTTCGAACATTGCTATCGATAGCTTTTTTTTTTTTTTTTGGACGGACCTACGTAGTTAGCCTCTGACGGCTTTGACTACTTCACCGGAGGGAGGGCGAGCTCCTGAGGGGAGCTCAGCGCAAAAGCTATCGATAGCGTCATGTATTTTGTCCAGGGCCGCTGGTAATGGATTACTTATGCCGAGTTTCACCAACCACTTAACAGACGATTAGAGTGTTATGTTAAAATTGTTGTTATTGTAAAATTGATACTTAGTACCAATTCCACCAATCGATGTTAAATGTTAATCGACTGTTAGTTCTTACATTTTGACAGTTGAATAAATAAATAAATAAATAATAAATATCAGGGGACAATCTCACACAAATTGACCTAGTCCCAAACTAAGCTCTAGGCTTGTACTATGGGTACTAGACAACGATAAACATACTTATATAGAGAAATACATACTTAAATACATAGAAAACATCCATGACTCAGGAACAAATACTCGCGCTCATCACACAAATATTTGTCCATACCGGGATTCGAACCCAGGACCGCTAGCTTCGTAGGCAGGGTCACTACCAACTAGGCTAACTGCGTCGTCAAATGTCATGTATGACCTAACAGTCGATTTACATTTAACATCGTATGGTGAAATTGGTATTTAGAGTCAACAACCTAACCGACATCTGCGCCTAAAAACCATCTGAGTAATGAGCAAAAACAAGGCTAGATGCGACACTGTGACGCACTACATGCCCCTTGCAGTGCTCAAATTAGAAAATACTAAAAGGTTGTATGTACTAATCATAGTTTTTATGTGCGTGTATACTAACAAGTTTATGAGTCATGTTAATAGAAATTAATGAAAACTTATTTATTTTATTCTAAAAAGTTCAACGGGCCTAGGGAGTGGTCTACGGGTCTAAGGACTTATAGTCACTAGAAGATTTCAAGTATTAAAAAACTCCTGACAAAATCCGGATCTTCTTCTTCTTCAAGAAAACCCGGATCAGAGCTCATAATTTTTAAACGGCTTAACCGATTTTCATCAAACAAAGCGAAGAACACTATCGAATAAGTAACCTTTCTAACAAAAAAAAACTAAATCACAATCAGTCCACCCGTTTAGGAGCTGCACACGCAGATACACACACATATACACACACAGATACACACACAGATACACACGCAGATACACACACAGATACACACGCAGATACACACACAGACACACGCAGATACACACACAGATACACACACAGATACACACGCAGATACACACACAGACACACGCAGATACAAACACAGATACACACAGATACACACGCAGATACACACACAGACACACGCAGATACACACACAGACACACGCAGATACACACACAGATACACACGCAGATACACACACAGACACACGCAGATACACACACAGATACACACACAGATACACACACAGATACACACGCAGATACACACACAGACACACGCAGATTCACATACAGACACACGCAGATACACACGCAGATACACACAGATACACACGCAGATACACACACAGACACACGCAGATACACACACAGATACACACACAGATACACACGCAGATACACACGCAGATACACACACAGATACATACGCAGATACACACACAGACACACGCAGATACACACACAGATACACACACAGATACACACACAGATACACACGCAGATACACACACAGACACACGCAGATACACACGCAGGTACACACACAGATACACATGCAGATACACACACAGGCACACGCAGATACACACACAGATACACACGCAGATACACACACAGATACACACGCAGATACACACGCAGATACACACACAGATACACACACAGATACACACGCAGATACATACACAGATACACACGCAGATACACACAGATACACACACAGATACACACTCAGATACACACACAATTACACACACAGATACACACGCAGATACACACACAGATACACACGCAGATACACACACAGATACACACACATATACACACGCAGATACACACACAGATACACACACATATACACAGACATATACACCCACAGATACACACACAGATACACACGCAGATACACACAGATACACACACATATACACACACAGGTACACACACAGATACACACACAGATACACACACAGATACACACACATATACACACACAGATACACACACAGAAACACACACAGAAACACACACAGATACACACACATATACACACACAGGTACACACACAAATACACACACATATACACACACAGGTACACACACAGATACACACGCAGATACACACGCAGATACACACACATATACACACACAGATACACACACAGATACACACACAGAAACACACACAGATACACACACATATACACACACAGGTACACACACAGATACACACACATATACACACACAGGTACACACACAGATACACACGCAGATACACACGCAGATACACACACAGATACACACGCAGATACACACACAGACACACGCAGATACACACACAGATACACACACAGATACACACGCAGATACACACACAGACACACGCAGATACACACGCAGATACACACACAGATACACGCGCAGATACACACACAGATACACACGCAGATACACACACAGACACACACAGATACACACACAGATACACACACAGATACACACAAGATACACACACATATACACACACAGATACACACACAGATACACACGCAGATATACACGCAGATACACACACATATACACACACAGGTACACACACTGATACACACACATATACACACACCGGTACACACACAGATACACACACATATACACACAGATACACACACAGATACACACACAGATACACACACAGATAAACACACAGATACACACACATATACACACACAGGTACACACACAGATACACACGCAGATACACACGCAGATACACACACAGATACACACGCAGATACACACACAGACACACGCAGATACACACACAGATACACACACAGATACACACGCAGATACACACACAGACACACGCAGATACACACGCAGATACACACACAGATACACGCGCAGATACACACACAGATACACACGCAGATACACACACAGACACACACAGATACACACACAGATACACACACAGATACACACAAGATACACACACATATACACACACAGATACACACACAGATACACACGCAGATACACACGCAGATACACACACATATACACACACAGGTACACACACTGATACACACACATATACACACACCGGTACACACAGATACACACACATATACACACACAGATACACACACAGATACACACACAGATACACACACAGATAAACACACAGATACACACACATATACACACACAGGTACACACACAGATACACACACATATACACACACAGGTACACACACATATACACACACAGATACACACACAGATACACACACAGATACACACGCAGATACACACACATATACACACACAGGTACACACACAGATAACACACACATATACACACACAGGTACACACACAGATATACACACAGATACACACACAGATACACACACAGATACACACACAGATAAACACACAGATACACACACATATACACACACAGGTACACACACAGATACACACACATATACACACACAGGTACACACACATATACACACACAGATACACACACAGATACACACACAGATACACACGCAGATACACACACATATACACACACAGGTACACACACAGATAACACACACATATACACACACAGGTACACACACAGATATACACACATATACACACACAGATACACACACAGATACACACACAGATACACACACAGATACACACACGTCAAACTTATAACACCCCTCTTTTTTGGGTTGGGAGTTAAACAAGCGGTTGGTTAGGCCCCCACATATAAAATTAGAAAAAAAGTAAAATAAAAAGCTTACCAATCTCAGATAAGCCCACACTATCAGTGGACTCCACGGCACAGTGCAGCACGTAAAACCCATTTCAATACACAATAAACATACAATAATTGATCCAATTAGCAACCACACAATGTACCAAGTCGGTCGTTTTAGCAACAACTCGTAAATAGATTGAGTGACCGTCTCATTGTCATGGGTAATCTCGTGAACTCTTGAACTTGCTGATAATGCTTTTATGCGAATGTTGATATGGCACATGTTTATAACGTAACACGTTCAAGCACGGTGATCACGGCTCGATAGCATGGCGCAGAAAATGCTCCAAAAAAACATGAAATCCTGAAACAGGCACAGCTTGTTTTACTATCTCTTTTCACTGTATTTTTAGGGTTCCGTACCTCAAATGGAAAAAACGGAACCCTTATAGGATCACTTTGTTGTCCGTCTGGTCTGTCTGTCTGTCTGTATGTCTGTCAAGACCCTTTTTCTCAGAAACGCGTCCTATCAAGTTGAAATTAATATGAAATACTTAAATCTGCAATCCCTTAGATCAGTAAAAAAATCAAACATCTAAGTCAACGCAATCAAAAGATACGGCCGTTTATGCCACATACTGAAGGGAATCTCAAGGGAATCAAAACCTATAGGATACTTCCCGTTGACTTAGAATTATGAAATTTGGCAAGAATCCGAAAACCGTTAATTTGCAGTTACATCACATAAAAATATGTCCAGTATAAACTGACACTCACTAAGTACCAAAGTGCATACTTATTGCGTGTCAGTTTATACTGGACATTGTTTACATTGTATTCCCGTGATTTACGAACTATTTACATACATACAAATTTGTGCAGAACCCTAGATGCGCGAGTCCGACTCGCACTTGACCGGCTTTTTAATGTTACATTTTATCAGACTGATTTCTTACTTAAACTACTTTCTTGCCTACTTTAAACTAGGCTAACTCGCTGCTTCTGTGCAATAGCGTAACAAATCAAAATGATTCTTCGTTGCATTTAAATTTGGAACGCTATTTACTTAAAATTAAAAATCAAACTATATCTGTTTTTCAAACTATATCGGTTTAAATTCAATTTAAAAAAAATATTTGCTGCAATTCCAAACTGGAACCGGATGATTTGCCCTATTTATTTATTTATTTTTATTTTATGGCTAATAAGTATATGTATTGTTGTCTCTTATTGTCACTTCTACACTATCAGTTGTCTACTTGCCGTCGACCTTTTACTATGTATGTGTTTTATATATGATATTTATTTATAACAAAACTCAAATGTTTTCCTCAACGCACTCGCCGTTTTAAAGGTTCTGACAGAACAACAACGTTGTGATCGCTTTGCGATCGCAACACAAGCTGAGTCAGACCCTTTTCATCCACACACTGCTGGCTCCTACCATACCTGTCTTTCTGTATGTGTTCGAATTTTATTATGTTTTGTATTTTAGTAGCACTTTATTTGTATATACGTTGTTTGAGCTGTGTGTGTGCTGAATAAATGGTTTTTCTTTCTTTCTTTCTTTTTGATTTGTGACACAGAAGCAACTCTTAATTTGCTGAATTCCAAATTCAAATATTGTATAGGTACATATGAAAGCTTAGCATGAAAGCTATGTAATTTGTTTCGAAATCAGTTATAGGCGGCCCGTATACACTTAACACCGTGTTAATAAACTAACCTTGGCTAAGCCCGCCTCAAGACACGTCGTAAGTTCACGTATAGGTGTGTCTCGGTCTTGTGT
Organism: Tortrix viridana; assembly: GCA_963241965.1. Taxonomy (NCBI): domain Eukaryota; kingdom Metazoa; phylum Arthropoda; class Insecta; order Lepidoptera; family Tortricidae; genus Tortrix; species Tortrix viridana. The sequence goes on from OY725186.1 coordinate 11,210,373, forward strand.
CTTCGCACCATACCTCTATTGAAAATTCAGATTCTTAAACAGGTAATGGAGTTATTTAAAACAAATAATAGAAACCAAACGTAGAATCAAAATTTATTTTAAAACTGAAGGGAAAAGTCATATACGAGTAAAAGCGAAGTGGGTATAAAACTCGATAATTTTAAACATTTTTAACTCCCAACTGCTGCCTCAGCCTCTCCAGCTCTTCTACAGGAAACAGCGGCTTCCTGAGATCAGCTGTCTCATTAGAGTAGACGAAATTACATGTTTTGTCTTGCTTCTTCGCTACGGGATCATCAAGGACAACACGAGTCTCTCCGCGAGATGACTTCAAACGCTGTATCTCGCTCTTAACTAGCACGATAAAGTAAATTGGCAACACTGAAAATAAAATTAAATAGCACATATTATGCATTTAAATTTACTTAAGTAAGATCACTTCATTAAATACAGCCATCTTAAGTTTTTACGAGTAAGTATAATAGGTATTTATGTAGAGAAAAAAAGAAAGAGCAAATTTTCATTTTGTTTTCTTTCGTAAAAGTAAACCGCGATGTTGTGTGATTCAGTAACATTTTATTTAATAATCGCATGTGAAAATAAAACACATCTGTCTGTAGTAGAATGAAGACTTGCTGCTGCTAGAATGATAACTGCGGGCTTAGCATGCATACACGAGATAAAATTTGACAAGTGCTAGGGAAATGAATACATCTAATCCATATTCTAACGAAAGACTTAACGCTTAAGGTTTAAAATAAGTATCCAGTCATGATAAAATCGCTATAAAAAAGTAAAAACCGCTATAGTCACTTAGTAATAAAAGGTCATAAAAGTTAATTTTATTTCGTGTATGCATTGTTAAGCCCGCTGTAGGAGTTCTTCTATAACAATTTAATTTGTATACTTACGTATGTTAACCACAAGGGGAAAGATCAACCGCAAGTACAGTGTTGGGTCGTTTAGAGTGTGATGCAGGACTTCACTGTAGTATTCGTATTCATAGTTACGACGAAAGTACGAAAACTTGTCCACGAGACCATAAACTAGCGCTCCGAACAGGGCACCCCCTGATATTATCTCGACTATACTATACACTACGTACACTATCAGCAGCTTCAAGTTTTCCTGCAATCGACGAGACATTCGTTAATATTATACTGAGAAACAAAAAACGAACACTCACTAACTAAAACGTGACTAAAACGTGATAAAATGTTGAGTTTTCGTTGTTAACAGTCTTCAAAAAAGGAGGTAATTCTATGTTATTATGTATGTTCACCGATTTCTCTGTCAATTGTTGATTGATTTTCAAAATTAATTTCTTATTCGAAAGCGTATACTCCTGAGGTTGTGTCATTGTTACGAAGTCAGGATATGATTATAGAATCCTCGAGGAATCAACGGAACTCCTCAATAATTATAGGCACACATACAGCGATTTTGGTATTTCCTGCAATACCTTAAGAAATTGCATTCTTAAAGTACCTCTTGGTAAAGAGAAACTGATGATGAAGACCAGAGATAACCACTGGAACTCCTTAGTCGTAAGTGATTAATGCCAGCAATGATTTCTTTGTTAAGAATATGAAGCTACTTTTATACTCATTATAATGCATGTGAAGTGCCATAGTTGGTAAAGTACCGGGAAGACTCTTCAATGATTAACGGTCCCGGCTCGAGGAGAGCGACTAAAACCAAGGGCAAGCTAGGAAATCGCCCGACGCTCTTTCACCATATGTACAACCAGTTTCCGAAGGATGGGAAGCTGTTTGATTTTTTCTGATCGTTAAAGACGTTGGCAACACCGAGCTGGGGCCTAGCCAATGTATTACGCTAACTTAACGACTTTCGAAAATCGACAAAATGTATGGAATTGACATAGGCGGCTGGCGCGAGTGATCGTTAGCTCACGTCAATCCTATATATTTTGTCAATTTCCGAAAAGCGCTAAAGTTAGCGTTATGCATCTTGGCAACCTCACCAGAAAGCAGAAGGTTACCACGAAAGACTCAGCACCATCCCTTTTAATCGTGAACTGTGATTAACTCGTGAGAAAGGGAAGGAGCTAAGCTTAGAACTCTCTAAAGTAGCCTCCGGGATATTGTTTGGGACAATTAAAATTTCCCCTTTACCACTAGGTATCAACAACCCAAAACTGCAATCCCCAATTGAATTCGTTAATTACTTCTTAATCTAAGTAGGTACTTACGCGGTGCACTCCAATGATGAAGATGATGGTGAACACTAGGTACACTAGGCATACGCCCAGAGGCCAAAATACTTCAAGTATGAAGGAGACAGGGCTGCTGTATCTGCTAACATATTTAACGTGTTCTACAATGTGACTCGACTCGTACCAACTCGTGTAGATGTACACCCCTATACAGGTTAATGCGAGAGCCTGAAAATACATCCCTGATTAACAGATATTGTAATAAACTATGAAAAAGCAGGTGTATTACCATAACATTGCATAATCGATAGAGCTTCAACGTCAGTAAAGCGATCATTCTGTGAGCGTTTCAACCACCCGTCGTAATAGTACTTCGAAAAACGTCACGACTGCCCTGATTGTTAAATTTAGGCATTTGCAAAAAAGTTCGACAATATATTATTATGACTAATCAAATGGTGGTCTCGCTCGACGCAGGAACATGCGCGATGAAGACGTTTCTTTGGTGCTTGAGCACCTTTTGATAAAGGCGCGCATTAAAAGATAACCCTAACAAATATGGTTACTTGATTAAGTTTTTTATGCTTGGACAGATTCAGATAAAATGTAAACCCAATGCAAGTTCTAAATATAAAGAAATGGCTTTTTTTTTCTTACCAGTTTGATATAGGCCCAGGCCAGCAGGCCCGGCCTCAGCGGGGCGCAGCAGCAGCACTTGGTGGGCTGGCACGCCATGGCGACGGACTCCGAATGGTTTAAATGAACTTCAGAACGGTCTCTCAGCAAGAGATAAAGTAACGGAATGAACCGTCCAAACTATTTTACACAAACGTATCAAGTAATTACTACATTTCGCTAACCTATTTGATCTTTGTGATAAAATAATCAATGTTATTGTATTGTTCCAGGATATTTGTTTTAAGCTGGGTCCGCTGCGCTAAGTTTTCGTGTTTTTAAATAATGGATGGAAATTACTTTCTTGTTTATTAAATAACTATTGATTTAATTACTTGAAACCATTACAATTATTGATAATTTAATACAAAAATCTTTAGAAAAGTGTCCTGGGGCAACCTATACAAACTTAAATACTTGTATAGAGTCATTGTCAAACTAAAACATTTTAATTTAAAACGTATCTCTAGAACGCAACTTAAATAAAATAAGTCCCCATTTTGAAGTGAGTTCTTATTCGCTCGGCCGTTTTTTGTTCTGTGGCCGGTTATCTATAATTAAACGGCAAATAAGAAGTCAATACTGACAGCTGTCATCCTAGTAGGTACTGAGTGAGTCCAAATACGAAAATCTTGACGCATTTAGTACTGGGATGACAGCTGTCAGGATTGACTTCTTATTTGTCGTTTACTATAGTTGAGTAGTTGATCGAAGCTGGTGTATTTCTAAGTTCAAATTTTATTTCTAATTGACAGTTCATGACAAACCAATCCAGCCAGGAAAAAATCAAAGAGGTTTTATTCAATTTCATGACGAGTGCAAAACGTTTCTATATCTCGCCTCGGCTTCGTGTCTCGGTCTGGTGTCATCGTCATGGTGCAAACCTAGCGGGTCGCATCGTGACTTAAACCTTTATTAAAAATTCAGATTCTTAAACAGGTAATGGAGTTATTTAAAACCAATGATATGAAACCAAACGACAAATCAAAATTTATTTAAAAACAAAAAGGAAAAGTCACATAAAAGCGAAGTAGATATAAAATTCAATAGTTTTAAGCATTTTTAACTCCCAACTGCTGCCTCAGCCTCTCCAGCTCTTCTACAGGAAACAGCGGCTTCCTGAGATCAGCTGTCTCGTTAGTGTAGACGAAAGTATATGTTTTGTCTTGCTTCTTTGCTACGGGGTCATCAAGGACGCCACGAGTCTCTCCGCGAGATGACTTCAATCGCTGTATCTCGCTCTTAACTAGCACGATAAAGTAAATTGGCAACACTGAAAACAAAATAAAATATCACTTATTATGTATTTATAATTACTTAAGTAAGATCACTTAATTAAATACAGCCATCTTAATTCAAGTGATTGAATCCAATTCAATAGGTTGTAAAATGCACCTTACTGACTTACTCTTTAAGGTGCCTTTTGCCCTTTCTTGAATTTGTTAGTTACGCGGTATTGCAGTTTCACCAACGATTATTTCAGAAAAGTAAACCGCGATGTTGTGTGATTCAGTAACATTTTATTTAATAATCTTATGTGAAAATAAAACACATCTGTCTGTAGTAGAATGAAGACTTGCTGCTGCTAGAATGATGACTGCGGGCTTAGCATGCATACACGAGATAAAATTTGACATGTGCTAGGGAAATGAATACATCTAATCCATATTCTAACGAAAGACTTAACGCTTAAGGTTTAAAAAAAGTATCCGGTCATGATAAAATCGCTATAAAAAAGTGAAAACCGCTGTAGTCGCTTAGTAATAAAAGGTAATAAAAGTCAGGACGAGACACTTACTTTAAAACTGAAGCGTTAAGTCTTAGAATATTGAATAGATATATTCACTTCCCTAGCACCCCTCAAATTTTATTTCGTGTACCTATAGCAATTTTATTTGTATACTTACGTATGTTAACCACAAGGGGAAAGATCAACCGCAAGTACAGTGTTGGGTCGTTTAGAGTGTGATGCAGGACTCTACCATAGTATTCGTAATTATAGTAACGAATGTTCCAAAACTCGTACACGAGGCCATACACTTGGGTCCCAAACAAGGCACCCCCCGATATTACCTCGACTATACTATACCCTACGTATACTATCAGCAGCTTCAAGTTTCCCTGCAATCGAAAACACATTCGTTAGTATTATACTTAGAAACAAAAAACGAACACTCTGTAACTACAACGTGACTAAAACGTGATAAAATGTTGGTTGAGTGTTCGTTCTTAACCGTCTTCAAAAAAGGAGAAAATTCTATGTTCCACTGTTCGAGCCTATTTTTTTTATGTATGTTCACCGATTTCTCTGTCAATTGTTGACCGATTTTCAAAATTAAGTTCTTATTCGAAAGAGTATACTCCTGAGGTTGTGTCATTGTCACCAAGTCAGGATATAATTATAGAATCCTCGAGGAATCGACGGAACTCCTCAATAATTAAAGGCACACATACAGCGATTTTGGTATTTCCTGCAAGTCCTTAAGAAATTGCATTCTTACAGTACCTCTTGGTAAAGAGGAACTGATGATGAAGACCAGAGATGACCACCGGAACTCCTTAGTCGTAAAAGTGATTGATGCCAGCAAAGAGATTTCTTTCTTAAGAATATGAATCTTATTTTATACCTACTCATGCATGTGGTGAAGTACCGGGAGAACTCCTCAATGATTAACGGCCCTGCATCTTGGACAGCGACATTTTGTTAAGGGTGATGAGAAATTGGTATTAGGCTATTATTTCTTAATGTGATTTATATGCTTTAGTTTAATACTTAATAATATAAGGTGCTACACTAAAAAGCGAAAAATTTAACAAATACATAAAACCGTCTTCAAAAACCCACTAAAAAGTCGAACTCGGAACTATATCGAAGTCGGTGGCAAGAATCACGTGTCTTTGCTAATTGTGTTTACCTACTTGACACCGGCTTGGATATATTTCATGTACCTATTAGGAAATAAATAGGCAATTCCTAGGTGGCCGGTCTTTATTTGTTTCTAATAATGACTCACGCTTTGATGCTACAGACAGGTACACAAATTCACACACACATAGATACACACGATGAACGTATATAACAAATCCATTTGTTACGATTTTGGTGTTTTTTCGCCTGTAAGCTGTATTTCTCAGTAACTTCGAATATTGTCGGCATGAAATGTACGTCACTACTTGTTTGAATGTAAATGTTGCCGGAAAATCTCCCAGCTCCAGAATGCCGGTAGCACACCTCCGCCGCGAAACCGCGAAACTGTGGCGGAATCGTGATACGAAATTAAACTTTATTTTGTTGCCAGAATTATGGTTACCACGAAACACTCAGCACCAACCTTTTCACTCGTGAACTGTGATTAACTCGTGACAAAGGGAAGGAGCTAACGTATCTTCGAACTTTTCAAAGTAGCCCTCCAGACCGGATATTGTTTGGGACAATTAAAATTTCCACTTTACCACTAGGTACTTACTAACAATCCAAAACTGCAATCCACAATTCAATTGGTTAATTATTTCTTAATTTAAGTAGGTAGCTACTTACGCGATGCACTCCAATGATTAAGATGATGGTGAACACTAGGTACACCAGGAATACGCCCAGAGGCCAAAGCATATCAAGTATGTCGGAGACAGGGGTGTAGTAACCGTCATCGTTTTTTAAAATGTGACTCAACTCGTCCCACCTCACGTAGATGTACACCCCTATACAGGTTAATGCGAGAGCCTGAAAAAACATCTCTGATTACCAGATATTGTAATAAACTATGTGAAAGCAGGTGTATTACCATGACATTGCATAATCGATAGAGCTTCGACGTCAGTAAAACGGTCATTCTCTGAGCGTTTGAACCGCCCGTCGTACTTCTAATTAAATTATATTGATTGATTGAGTCACCTAATTATTGGCTATATGGACATCTACCGTCAATTTTAAAGCTTATATCAAGCAAAGGCCTTTATAATTAATGTTTTATCATTTGGTTTTATATCAATATTTTTTTAACAATTAGGTGACTAGTTAATTAGAAGTACTCATATTGTGTACACACATCTATTTATGACCTTTTTATTGAACTGTATTTAACATTACATATGTAAATATAATGATACTTTGAATATAAAATGAATATAATGAGCTTTGTAATTTGTAAAAAAAACGTCATGACTGCTCTGATTGTTAAATTTAGGCATTTGCAAAAAAGTCCGACAGTATAATTATTATTGTGACTAATGGTGGTCTCGCTCGACGCAGGAACATGCGCGATGCGAACGTTTCGAGCACCTTGTGATATGGGCGCGCAATAAAAAATTGCCCTACAAAAATGGTTATTTGATCAAGTTTTTATGCTTGGACAGATTCGCATAAAATATAAACCCAATGCAAGTTCTAAATATAAAGTAATTTTTTTTTTCTTACCAGTTTGAAATAGCCCCAGGCCAGCAGGCCCGGCCTCAGCGGGGCGCAGCAGCAGCACTTGGTTGGCTGGCACGCCATGGCGACGGACTCCGAATGGTTTAAATGAACTTCAGAACGGTCTCTCAGCAAGAGACGAAGCAACAGAATGAACCGTCAAACTGTTTTACATAAACTTATCACGTAATTACTAGGTACATTTCGCTAACCTTTTTGATCTTTGTGATTAAATAATCAATGTTATTGTATTGTTGCAGAAAATTTCTTTTAAGCTGGGTCCGCTGCGCCAAGTTTTCGTGTTTTTTAAATAATGGATGGATAACAACCCCCGCGTTCGCCTGCGGGGCCGGGGGGAAAGGCAGCTATGTTATTCTGTTGACACATCGTCGTTCAATTCTACTCAGTCGATGAATAGCCGGCGAATTTACGTCGTCTGTCAAGGTGGGTAAATGACATTCAACTGCCTGCACATTCATTTAGGCGCTGGTTTCACAGACGACCAGCTGTGAAACCAACGACTAAATGAATGTGCAGGCAGGTGTTAATAAAAACACGAGAACATGGTGATACTGGAAAATCGCAGTGGATGGTCTGTTTGCTCAACATGTTTAACATATTAGTAGAACAATATTTTGTTCGTAAGATAGCGCAGCGGACCCGGCGGCTTAATTTTGCTTAATTAAAAAAAACCCCGTTTTAAAGTAAAATAAAAAATAAATATCAGGGGACAATCTCACACAAATGGACCTAGTCCCAAACTCAGCTCTAGGCTTGTACTATGGGTACCAGGCAACGATATACATACTTATATAGAGAAATACATACTTAAATATATAGAAAACATCCATGACTCAGGAACAAATACTCGCACTCATCACACAAATATTTTCCCATACCGGGATTCGAACCCGGGACCGCTAGCTTCATAGGCAGGGTCACTACCAACTAAGCTAACTGCGTCGTCATAAAGTGAGGTCTTATTCGCTCGGTCGCTTTTTGTTCTGTGACCGGTTATCTATAAGTAAACGGCAAATAAGAAGTCAATACTGACAGTTGTCATCCCAGTAGGTTCTTGCCGCATTTAGTACTGGGATGATAGCTTTCAGGATTGACTTCAGCTGGGTATCCACTAGAGGCAAACTCGGGTCGAGCAGCCTCGACTTGAAGCAAACAGCCTCAGTTTGAGGCTGCTCGCTCTGAGGCAAAGGCTCGAGCCACGTTGTGGATCAGCTCGAGGCGAGTCGCCTCAGCTTGATCCGCAACGTGTGCAGTTTAAAGCCAAAACGCGATGGCACCAGACGCGCGTCTAGTAGCTGCTGCTTTAATAGCAATTACCATAATTTAAAAAAAAGAGGAATCAACAAAAAGCTATACAAAAGAGGAAGAATCGATGGTGGATAAAATCATTATACCGCAATAGAACTTGACATGGATGTTTTATTTATTCGTATGGCATGGACAATCACAAATTAAAATACCTAATCGAAATATACACAATATGTCACAAATTGATAACCAAGTTTCTTAGCCATTCAGCCGCGTCATCAGTAAGGGAGATCAGGTCTTTCGGGTTCCCAGGGTAGGCTCTTAGTGGGCAATCCTGTGTGGATGTGAGCACTTGCTATTGGACATGATATTGACACTCATATAATTTTATAAGTTTAATAGCGGTTTCGTTGTCCATTGCGATCCGAGGCGACACGCCCGTCTCCATCAAATGCACGGCTCGGACTGAGGCTCCTTTGAGCACGGCAAAAAAACCGACAAAATATGGCTCAGCTCGCGGCAACGAATTTGCCTCGTGTCGCGGCGTGCCTCAGGTTGAGGCAGCGTCTCCACTTGCGCGGCCTCGGAGCGAGACAGCCGCTCGACCCGAGGCTGCCTCTAGTGGATACCCGGCTTTATTTATTTGCCATTTGCTATAGTTGAGTAGTTGATCGAAGCTGGTGTTTTTTTAAGTTCAAATTTCATTTCTAATCTCTAATTGAGAGTTCATGACAAACCATTCCAGCCAGGCAAAATGCAAAGAGGTCTTAGGGTCTTATTTATTTTGATGATGAGTGCAAAACCCGATGACGGTGTTTATATCTCGCCTCTGCTTCGTGTCTCGGTCTGGTGTCTTCGTCATGGTGCAAACCTAGCGGGTCGCACCATGACATACCTTTATTGAATATTCAGATTCTTAAACAGGTAATGGAGTTATTTATAATCAATAATTGAAACCAAACGTTAAATCAAAATTTATTTAAACTGAAGGGAAAAGTCAGATACGAGTAGTTTTATACGAGTAGTGGGTATAAAACTCAATAAGTTTAAACATTTTTAACTCCCAGCTGCTGCCTCAGCCTCTCCAGCTCTTCTACAGGAAACAGCGGCTTCCTGAGATCAGCTGTCTCGTTAGAGTAGACGAAGTTGTATGTTTTGTCTTGCTTCTTCGCTACGGGATCATCAAGGACAACACGAGTCTCTCCGCGAGATGACTTCAAACGCTGTATCTCGCTCTTAACTAGCACGATAAAGTAAATTGGCAACACTGAAAACAAAATAAAATATCACTTATTATGCATTTATATTTACGTAACTATGATCAGTTTATTAAATACAGCCATCTAAATTTAAGTTTTTACAAGTAAAATATTAATGTAGATATAAAAAGAAAACATAAATTTTCATTTGTTTTCTGTCATAAAAGTAAACTGCGATGTCGTGTGATTCAGTAAAATTTTTCATTGCCATCGCACACAATTTAGTCTTATTTGTGGGTTGTGAGTTAATAATATATTATTCTTGTGGTCCCTGGATTTGAGCTTGATGGGGTGGGGGTTTGAGCTCGGTGGCGGAAGCGTGAGCTGATAATCTTACTCACAAGTCATTATTGATTTGTTCATTGGTTAAGTGGTAAAGATATCTACCATTTGTACTTACTTTGCAAGAAAGTTTAAATCCCACTAATAAATATTATAAATGCGAAAGTTTGTGTGTGTGTTAGTTTGTTACTCCTTCACGCTGCAATGGCTGGACGGATTTGGATGAAATTTAGAATCATAGCTTATACCTTAGACTGACACATAGGCTACTTCTCATCCTGAAAAACGTGATAGTTCCCGCGGGAAACCAGATAAACGACTACTACGCGGAAGGAGTCAAGGGCAAATGCTAGTAAATAAATACATTATTCAGAAGTACCTAAGTAATTGGACAATGACTTTATAGTGAGTAATTGCATGTGAAAATAAAACACGAGGAGTTGACGACTGTAGGAGATGTATACCAATTTTTTTGTTTATTTAAAAGATAAAGATAAAAGATATTTATTCAGTAAGTAGGCCGCACGGGCACTTTTACACGTCAAAATCTACCAACGCTTCCCAAGAGGAGACCACTGCTGAGAAGAAGCGCCGCAAGAAACTCAACAGTTAGTCATTTTGTAAATAAAACTTAAGACAATAATACTACTTATTCTAGCATTATATAAAACTATTAAAATAATATAAAATATCTGCGTAGTTCTGCAGGAAAACATGTCAGAATTATTACAAAAAAAAAAAAAAACATATATTATACTGGGTGTTTTTTTGTTCGTCGACACAATTTTGGGGCTTAAATCAGTAAGTCATACTGACCAACTTTCACTATGGGATCAACCCTGAAATCGCAAAAAAAAATTTGAACCTCCCATACAAAACATCGTCAGCTGACTAGCCAAAATGTATGGGATGGTCAATTTTTTTTTCGCGATTTAGGGGTGGGTCCTTACTGATTTAACCCCCAAATTTTTTTCGATGAATAAAAAAATACCCAGTATACATACATAGGTATATAAGTATACACATAATAATATATACTACACATATGTAACCACATAAAAGAGTTTCGACATGTCCTCCTACATAAACCGTGTTTTTTTTTTACTTACGTATGTTAACCACGACGGGGACTATCAGCCGTAAGTACATTGTTGGCTCGTTTAGCATCCGGTGCAGAACTCTATCATAGTTTTCGTATTCATAGTGACGATAGAACGAAAGTACGCGCTCCAGATTATACACGTGCCACCCCAACACGGCAGCCCCGAATATAACCTCGAAAATACTGTACACTAAGTGTGCTAGTAGCAGCTTGATGTTTTCCTGCAATCGAGAAGACATTCGTAAATTATACTTTTCACTTCTCATGCTCAACTTTACGAGTCTTCATGTCGTGCGTAGGCGACATAAAGTCGCTTCTTGTGCTCTAGTGCATAAAGTAAAATCTTCGTCGAAGACCTAGGCAATCGGTCCAACAGCCACACGAACAACTTTTACCTTCATAGAATAACCTCTTTATTTTATTTCGTTTCGTTAGTATTTTAAGACCAAGGCAAGGATACCAACAGCCAAAGTACACAATAAAGCTTCATGAAATAAACTTATAATTTTTATTTCGTCGCATTTTTTTTTATCATGTTGCTGTTTCATTTCCTCGCAATCGAAGTGAAAAGTAGAGTGTACAACTCGTCCATAAAACCCATTTGACACTCGACTTTATATCCGACTATATATAAAATGGTGCGTTTTATGCACTTGTTGTACAATCTACTATTATAGTTTTCGTAACTTTGTTTTATTGTTCTTATAAATACAGATAAACGTCTAAACTTAAGTCTGAATTATTTCAGATTTATCGGTCCGTAAACTTCAGAGATAGGGACAGGTAATTTTTTGTACATTTACGGTCATAAATCCGAAACCAAATGACTAAAAATTAAAAAAAAAATATTTGAAATATGTATGCGCTTTTATAATTGATATCCCATTTTCTATAATCGGTTAACTTTATTTTTTCATCCCCTTTTTCAGACCCCATTTCCAATGATTTATGTATTTATTTACTTACTCATGGAAAACCAACGGTTTAATTAAACTTTAAAACTAACTATATATTATACAACTTTTATATAAATTCTAATAATGAGGCCTTAAGCGATTGCTTCAGCCGTTCCCGAGAAAAAGGGTCTTGACAGACCGACGGACAGACGGACAACAAAGTGATCTTAGTGAGGATTCCGTTTTTGAGTTATGTTATGTTATTCTGTTAACGCATCTTCCTTCACTTCTACTGAGTCGAAGAATAACCGGCCAATTCACGTCGTCCGTCATTTATGCGTAAATGACATTTAACTGCCTGCACTTTCATTTAGTCGTCGGCTTTATGCGACTAAATGAAAATGCAGGCAGCCAAATGTCATTTACACACCTTGAATTGACGGACGACGTGAATTCGCCGGTTTTCTTCGACTCAGTCGATGTGAAGGTGAGACGATTAAAAGAATCACACCCATGTATTTGGTATTACATCCTAAAAGATCGCCATTCGCTCTTACACCGTATGTACCTGGGTAATTCTCCGAGCGTTTCAACCGCTCTCATTCTCCTGGTCGCATTAATGTCGATATTCCTGTAGCTTTGGATGCTATTTTGGGTTATCTTGTAGAGTGGCCTGACTTCTACAAAATAACTGAAAATGCTATCCTAATCTATAGGGAATTCGACATAAATGCGACCAGGAGAATGAGAGCGGTTGAAACGCTCGGAGAATTACCCACCTACATTATAGTGCCTGAAGGATTGATTTTTTGTGATCATTAAAGACGACGACAGACGACTTGTTTGGAACGGTTGAACCTATAAGCACACAAGTTGTATAAGAGCTTATACAGCCCTTAAAATGCTGAAACTAGAGTTATAATGGCTGTAGTTTAGTTTAGTTTATTTATTCATCAATGTAATATTACAATATATAACGCAATGTATAAGCTCTTATACAGCTTTTGTGCTACTTGAGAAACTTTCGCTTTACCCAAAAACTGCAAGAAATCGCCAAGGGAATTTTCCATACATTCTTAATCTAAGTAGGTACTTACGCGGTGCACTCCAATGATGAAGATGATGGTGAACACTAGGTACACCAGGCATACGCCCAGAGGCCAAAATACTTCAAGTATGTATAAGACAGGGCTGCGGTATCTGCTAGCATTGTTAACGTTTTCTACAATGTAACTCATCATGTCCAAACTCGCATAAATGTACACACCTATAGAGGTTAATGCGAGAGCCTGAAAAAGCAGATGTATTACCATGACATTGCATAATCGATAGAGCTTCAACGTCAGCAAAAACGTCATGACTATACCCCGATTGTTAAATTTAGGCATTTGCAAAAAAGTCCGACAGTATATGTGACGTTCTCAATATAAAGAGACCTTATGGAGGAAGGCAGGTAACCGCCTTCCTCCATAAGGTCCCTTTATATTGAGAACGTCACATATTATTATGACTATTGCGGGCTTAGCATGCATGCGCGAGATAAAATTTGACAGGAGCTAGGGAAATGAATACATCTATTCCATATTCTAACGTAAGACTCAACGCTTAAGGTTTAAAATAAGTGTCCAGTCTTGATAAAATCGCTATAAAAATGCGAAAATCGCAATAGTCGATTAGTAATAAAAGGTAATAAAAGTCAGGACGAGACACTTTTATTTTAAACCTTAAGCGTTAAGTCTAACGTTAGAATTTGGGATAAGTACATGTATTAATTTCCCTAATATCTGTCAAATTTTATCTCGTGCATGCATGTTAAGCCCGAAGAGAACGCTAAACTTTCATAATATATCGTACAAGATAAGTGCATCTATCATGTGAAATAAGAGATAGTCTTTGTTTTTCTGGCAGTCAAGGGCATTAATATCTATACCGCCATCGCGTCAAATATATGTATACATGGACCTTATTGCCAGTGGCATAAAGGTGAAAGGTGTATATATTTATGCCCTTGACTGTACATGGTTACTCGTTATTATTACTACAAAGTAATATAAACTAATATTACTAGTAAAATTAAAATTAAAATAAAATTGTAACTTGATCAAGTTTTTATGCGTGGACAGATTCAGATAAAATTTTTTAACCCAATGCAAGCTCTAAATATAAAGTTACGGTATTTTTTGTTATTATTATTTTTTTCTTACCAGTTTGATATAGGCCCAGGCCAGCAGGCCCGGCCTCAGCGGGGCGCAGCAGCAGCACTTGGTGGGCTGGCACGCCATGGCGACGGACTCCGAATGGTTTAAATGAACTTCAGAACGGTCTCTCAGCAAGAGATAAAGTAACGGAATGAACCGTCAATCTATTTTAGATTAATTGGTAGGCCGTATCACGTAAATTTTAGTACATTTCGCGTAACCTTTTTGATCTTTGCGATAAAATAATCAATGTTCTTGGTTTTTTGCAAATAATCAGTTTAACAACATGGTTTTTAGTGTTACGTATCAAGTACTGAGAAACGGAATGTTTATAGCTTTAACTTATATATTTATTATAATTTACATGTTGTAACGGAAAATCATATTTTTTAGATTTTTAAAGTCAATCATTTTGAGATATTTTGGGTAATTAGCTAGCGTGAACTGAAACTAAAAACACTCTATCGCCTTCTCTTTACTTCAGAAATGATTGAAGATATTAATCTCAAAGAATATGTACAGGTAAAATGGGGTGACTTTCAAACACCGGGGGGACTTTGATATTTTTTAATCATTGATTCTGATATGTGAATGTCAGTTATTAATGAGCTATTTCGCGGCATAACTTTAATTTGTTTCGTATGCGAGCGCAAACTATATATAAGTAGTTCAAACATTTTAAGAAAAATATGATATAAAAAATTAAAAACAAAAAACCCCTGATTTTTGACATGCCTCAGGGGTGACTTTGATATTGTATTATACTCATAGTCATACTCATTTATTTTTATTATCAAAATATTAAATGTCCAATTATTGTTATTTATACAATGTCTGATTATCTACCTACTTAAACTAACAGCAAACAAGTCAAAATTTAAATAAGTTAGTTTATAGGTTTATTATTACAGTAAAACTCATCATGCCATTTTGCCTGGTTTATCAGCCATTTTTTAGTTGAGTGCAAAAAGAATTTGTACCATGCAATTGTTTTATGTAACTGGGGATACCATTGTAGACCCTAGGACCCAAGTTACAGATCGCTTTGGTTGATTTGGTCAGTTTACACGTCGGTGTTATGAGATTTCCTACACATTTGCTTTTCTGGTTGCGGTTGAACTTCTCGGGAAATGCGTCACTATTTTCCCTAACGAACTTAGCGATGATGTTAAAGATTAAGAGATGGTAGTGTCAATATTCGTTGTGCAATGATTACTTAGTGGTCGGGCCGGTGTGCCCGGCGGTGCAATGCGCACGAGGGGATACGGATTGCTCTTTTCTGCATTATAAACAGGCGGCGCCATTCGGCAGCGATTCCCCAGAACTCAAGGCTATTAGGCCAGGCTATAAACACAGGGATATCAAAGTAGCCCAAATTTATGAAGAGGATTTTAGAGATGTTAAGCTACGTTATGTTTTTATTATCTGGAGTCATCTATGTCGCCAATACAACATTTTTATACATGTGAATATCTATGGAGATGACGCGGCGCGAGGGTGTACCATTTTCCAGGAACCAAGATTACCGCTGGTTTCGCGGTAGAATCAGCGGAGACCCTCAAAAGCTGCAAATACAATTTGACAGGAGTTATGTATTTGAGCCTTTTGGGGTCAAAACTTTATGACCATGGGGACCAGGAGCACACCGTATCTTTAGTGGTACTTCGAAACAGTAAGTCGACGCCACTCATGACCAAATTGCTGGGCTTTACTTCCACGAATATGAAGTATTGCCATTCAATGGGCAGTGCAGCCAGCATTTTGGGAACGATGCGCATTGGTAACGGTTTATTAGATTAGTGTACGTTTAGTTTATATTTATTATTTTCTTTTAAGAGGATTGTGAGGTGACGGCTTTCCATACAAACGGCGATGTTTTCCACCCCCTAAATGTTATCCGATTTCGACCAATTTTTGATACGGTGACACCGTATTTAAAAACTTTAGTCCTGGTTTAGTCCTTTCAATATTTTAGTCCTGGTTTAGTACTTTTCGATTTAGTCCTGGTTTATTGTTTTCATACAAAAGTAATTGCGGCCATAATCTCTTTACTCAACTAATCAATATTTTAAATAACGAAACGTACGGACATAGTTTTTGTTCCGACTGACCACATATCAAAAATTGGTCGAATTCGGTTAACGTTTAGGGGGTGCATAACGTTATCGCCGTTTGTATGAAAAGGCTAGATTTGGCAGTTGGTTCACAGTCCTCTTAATGTAAGTTGTTAAGTTTATATAACTGTAATTTAAATGTATGTAATTCCTTATATAAATAAAATTTCGTAACATTTGAATTATTGTAACATTTTACGAAGCTAGCGGTCCCGGGTTCGAATCCCGGTATGGACAAATATTTGTGTGATGAGCGCGAGTATTTGATTCTGAGTCATGGATGTTTTCTATGTATTTAAGTATGTATTTCTCTATATAAGTATGTTTATCGTTGTCTAGTACCCATAGTACAAGCCTAGAGCTTAGTTTGGGACTAGGTCAATTTGTGTGAGATTGTCCCCTGATATTTATATTTATTTATTATTTATTTATTGTCGAATAAAGAATCGAAGAGAATTGAACCAAGCATATTTTTATAGTTATGCTAAGACTCATAATTATTTTACTATTTTCAACTTACATTGGAGTAAAGAAGCCCATTTCCAGCTGGAAAGATTTTTAATTACAAAACTATTTTATTCAAACTTTATTTGAATTATTAAAGCAACAAATATAATTGACAAAGTAACACAAAAGCATAGAACATAAAAATGTTTATGAATATCCGTTGTTTTTACGCATTCTTAACCCCTAACTGCTGCCTCAGCCTCGCGAGCTCTTCTACCGGAAACAGCTGGTTCCTGAGATCAGGTATCTCATTGGAGTAAACAAAATTGTATGTTTTGTCTTGCTCCTTCGTTACGGGGCTATCAAGGACAACACGAGTTTCTCCACGAGCTATCTTCAAGCGCTGCAACTCGCTCTTGATCAGCACCATTAAGTAAATTGGCAACACTGGAAACAAAGTTAAACAGCACCTTATATGCATACTCACTCAACCTTATCTAATATATAGTGCATTGGGGTAATTCCGTCTGCGGGGAAATTCCGTAAACGGTGTTTGTTCTAGAACGGCACGCCGTTGTTGACTCTGTCGATAAAGCAGGGGAACTTTTTAGTTTTATGTTTTTAAAAGAGATTGCGGCGTGACGCCGTTATGAATGGGCACAAATGCATGTTTACGGAATTGCCTCGCAGACGGAATTACCCCAATGCACTATATATAAAAATGTATGTTTGTTTGCTTGTTCGTATTTTATGCACTGCGATTCCGTTCAATGTCCGATTGCGATAAAACTTTGTCAACTTATTGCTGGCAAGCGCGAAGGTTTACTACGTTTAGGGCCTGTTTCACCATCGACAAGTAAATTCATCTGTCAAATAAAGATAGCCCTCTGCTTGTCTGTTTTCAAGTGTAAGAAAGGGAAAGGGCTAAATTTACAGATGCTTTACTTGACGATTGAGAAACAGGCGGTTATACTAATAAGTTTATAACTAATTTCAAGGGAACTTAAAACGCGTCCTTTTCTATAACGATTACCTACTGGAGAAGTAGGAAGCCATGATAGCTTACGTTATCCCACAAGCCGCACTAATAGCGCGTTTGACAGCCTTAGGGCCTGCGCAAACCGGCGGAGCGCAGCGCAGATCACTTTAAATTTATCAATGTATATTCTTTTCTATTTTAATTACAATAAGGTATAAAATTTAGAGCCGCATCCGCAGAGTAGAAATCCCCCGTGATTTTCCGAGGCCAGTCTCAGAGCATTCAAATTTGTACCTTATTGTAATTAAAATAGGAAAGAATATACATTGATAAATTTAAAGTGATCTGCGCTGCGCTCCGCCGGTTTGCGCAGGCCCTTAAAAATCAAGTAGCCAGTTTACAGTAATTACTTTTGTATACTTACGCATGTTAACCACAACTGGTACGATCAGCCTGAAGTACCAAACCGGGTTGTCTATGTAGCGGTATGGGACGTTATCGTAGTATTCAGAGTGGCGGCGATAGTATGAAATCATATCCACGAATAAATACAGTTGATAACCGAATGCAGCACCCGCCAATATAACCTCCAATAAACTGTACACTAGAAATATTAGCAGCAGCTTCATGTTTTCCTGCAATAGAAAAGATAGACACTAAGGCGCGTCACACACGGAGCTATAATATATATTTTGGTATATTAATATATATTATAGCAAGGCATCTTACGATATATTTTCGTATAGTTTAGGTATATTTTCCGTACTAGTTGACAGACTCCACACACGCAGCTATAATTTCTATTAATATATATTATAGCTGCGTCTGTGGAGTCTGTCAACTAGTACGGAAAATATATCGTAATATATCGTAATATACCGACCTATAATATTTATTATAGCTCCGCGTGTGACGCGCTTAACCCCCTTATTCATAAACGCACAACAAACTTATTTTAGTAAAAGTATGCTTTGTCAATTTCTGTCAGATTTAAATGTCACAATGAAAGATAAGGAGACAGAATAATTTACTACATACCGTGACTACATACCACTACTGACCACTACATAATATAAAACAAAGTCGCTTCCCGCCGTCAGTCCCTTTGTATGTATGTACGCATAGATCTTTCAAACTATGCAACGGATATTAATGCGGTTTTCACCATCAGTTAGATAATTTTTCACAGAAGGTTTATAATAGTACCCGGAGCGAAGCGAGGGCAGGTCGCTAGTCAAGCATACTTTAGTTAGTGTGTGATTATGAATAAGAGGGTAAATATGGATCCGTTTTAGCGATCCATGAAATCAGGTCGCATAGTTATCTTAATAGCGACGACGACAAAACTATAATAGGTAGGTATACATAATATATTATAGCAAATGCGGTGATCGTATTTCAGAACTATTCATTGACCAAAAAAGGGTTACTATACATATTATAGGAAATTTTTCCTAGTTTAATTTGTTACATAGTTCAAATTCAAATTCAAATTCAAATTCAAATATTTATTCAGTAAATTGGCCACATACGGGCTCTTTTACACGTCAGTAATATAGAGTGAATCTACCAGCGCTTCGGACAAGACCATCATTGCGGAGAAGAAGCGCCGCAAGAAACTCCAGCAGAAGGTCATTTTTTCCAATATAAAATACAATAATACTTAAAAGTAAGTTACATTACAAGGTAATAAAGTAACAAATATTAATTATTAGAACTAGCACAAATGAAAACATTACAAATGTAAGGTCAAATACGTTACACTAAATGTAATGACTAGGAGAACAACACGACGAGGTCTCTTCGTCAAAAGCCATAACTAGAATAATTAACTGAACAAGTCCTTGCAGACGTGAACAGACCGGACCCCACAAACAGCACCCGTTCACGAGTATGACGCGTATCTCAGCCATCGCCTCCCTCAACCATATGTTCGGGAAGGTGGCGACCCGATCAACGACGCCGCCGTAAGCAAAGACCTTTGAGCGAGCATGACGTGCTCAAGCTGCCGGACAACATAAAAGTAATATTGTGTGAAATAGCTGTCCGGCGAGAAACATCACAGTGTGCTCTCATTTAAAAGCGTCTTGTATACACAAGAACTAATAGAGTACAAAAGTACATACATACAATTTCGTGTTTGAATACAGTTTGCTTAAAGGCATTTTACGTTTCAAGATAGTAACGTCAAAAATATCCTAGACTTAAGAAAATACCTTAAATAAGTAATAGCCTAGACACTACTTAAATACATCTTGGTCACCAATGAAGTCATTTACAGTATAGTATGCCCTACCCATCAAGCAGCGCTTGATGTGAGACTTAAATTTATTGAACGGCATATTGACGATATCAGATGGTATCTTATTGTAGAAACGTACACAGTTCCCCGCAAACGAAGTGCTTACCTTACGGAGACGGTGACCTGGAAGAGCGAGCTTATCCCTTAGTTATGTACCTAGTTAGGTATTGTCATTTAAAAAAAAATATAAAACATAATAAACAAGGTCAAATAACGACCGGTCTCCTAGGAATTGCCTATTTGGTACAGTCAAAGTCATAAATATGTCATGTAATGTTTAAACTGCCATATATTCATGTCACAGCGATTATAGTATTAAGGTATTGAACGTGTACACATATTTATGGCCTTGACTGTACCTAATAGGTAAGTACATAAATTATATCGTTATGCACCTTGGCTAGGGCACCGTATCCGTTTGTGATTTTAAAGACGCTTTACGTCAATAGGTACTGTTTTTCGGCCCAGGCGTAGGTATATAAAATCACCAATTTTCAAAACTCCCGGAAAACTTTCAAGGTAAAAACTACTAAATGGTTGAACTAGTGTCATGTATCCGTGAGACGTTTGCTTTACCACTATGTCAAGTGTTACACGCTGTCTGGCGTCAGTCTGGTTAAATGGATTTCAGACTGACCTAGATCCACTCTGCGCTCAACTGAACTGACTCCCACATCCGACTATAAAGCTATGTCCACACCTGTGCGCTTTCATGCTCAACTTGCGCTACAAGATTTCAGTTCGTCTTGCGTCAAGCGCACGCAATACGAGGGTGACACTGAATCTTCAATAAAATCCAATGTTTTGACTTTATCTTCCGCCATTTTATTTGCAAAATATTGCACGTCGACCCAACGGTGACGGATCAGAGTTCGCTACGGGTATGCGCTGATATCAAACCACTTTGAGCGCATGCGTTATTGCATGCGCTGTGGTTGCAGAGGCATGCATCAGAGCAAAGCGCAAGTTGAACATGAAAGCGCACAGGTGTAGACATGGCTTAACACTCAAACACTGCAGACCTCAAGCAAATCCACTATATCTTCTTAATCTATGTAGGTACTTACACGGTGCACTCCAATGATGAGGATGATGGTGAACGTTAGGTACACCAGGCTTATTTGCAGAGGCCACAGTAGGCAGTTTTGAGGGTCGTAGAACATGTTGTACAACCACACGGCTATAGCGGTTAATGCCAGGGCCTGAAAAAAACTCTGATGATGACTATGATACATAATTTAAGTCGCAATCGCACTGAGAGCGGAAGCGGCCCGGTCTGGCGCGTAAAGTTCAAATGTTTGGAAATGTGTCCCCTTGTTTTGCAGACAATCATTTCATCGAATGTGTCGTTTCACCGAATTACATTTCATCGAAAACTAATTTGTGCTTATTGTTTATAGGTTAGGTTAGACTTAGACCGTTAGAGGACTGTGAACCAACTGCAAAATCTAGAATTTTCATACAAACGGCGATAACGTTTTCCACCCCCTAAACGTTAACCGAATTCGACCAATTTTTGATATGTGGTCAGTCGGAACAAAAACTATGTCCGTACGTTTCGTTTTTTAAAATATTGATTAGTTATAAAGAGATTATGGCCGAAATTACTTTTGTATGAAAACAATAAAACGGGAATAAATCGAAGTTTATGAATAATATTGAAAAAACCAAGCGTACGGACATAGTTTTTGTTCCGACTGACACCTTATTTTGTTCCGATTGACACCGTATCAAAAATTGGTCGAAATCGGTTAACATTTGTATGGAAAGCCGTCACGTCACAATCCTCTTAAGCATTGGTTACGTAGGTTAGGTTAGGTTCTAACCTACACACAGTTATACCTGTGACCACCAAAAAATTATAACTCTCATATGGAAATGCCTGTCGATGAAATGAAAATTCGGCGAAATAAAACATTCTATGAAATGAGTGTCGGTGATTCAAGGGTAAACCGTTTGGAAAATTGTAAGTGAATTTTGGATACAATCTGCACAAAACATGTTCTGAATAATATAATGGTGTATGGTTGACCGTGTGCCAAAAGATTAGGGTGGGTGGGTAGGGCCATATGCAACATAGTTTGCCCTAATGAACACTTACCACGCACGGAGAAAAAAATCTAGTTACCTTTAACAGAATATTGTAAATTCTACTTGATTTTATTGTATTATATGTGACAACTATAAGTTTTTTACACATTAATAGAAAATTCTACTTCTGTACAACATAATTTCTAGTACCTATTACCATTTACCTAGTATCGTAGGAACCAAATTTTGTGTAGAATACAAAACCTGTATGTATGCTAAATGCATATTTTACTCTGTAACTATTAGATGGTAACCAGCACAATATCAAAGTTTTCGTGAACTAGAATATTTTAACTAGAATATTCTAGTATTAACAAAAATATGACTTGTTGTCATGAAAAAAAATCTGTTAACCATAGCTGAAATCTGTTTTCCTTCACCAGAATCATAACTACAATACAATCTGGTAATCTGCGGCCACGGATTTTTATATTTTTTTTTTAGAAAACTGTTGATTCTCTTACCAGTTTGATATAGCCCCAGGCCAGCAGGCCCGGCCTCAGCGGGGCGCAGCAGCAGCACTTGGTGGGCTGGCACGCCATGGCGACGGACTCCGAGTTCACTAGTTTAATTTAAATTGACGGTGTACCAGCAAGAGGTGAAGTAATGGAGTGAACTGTCATATCACACTAGCTTGGAGTATCAGTCATTAGTGGCAACATTTCGCGTAACCTTATTGATCTTTTTGATAAAATAATCAATGTTTTGATATGGTCTCTAAGAATTAGTTTTACATATAAGTTTTGTACAAAATTCTTCTTATTAAACGAGAAACATTTGTATATATTTGTATTCGGGTTGTTCTACAAACTAAGGACGAAACTGAGTCTGATTTCGGCCCGACATTTTTTTTACATTTTGGTTGCGGAATTTACTCTATTATAAAGAACACAACGTCCTTTAGCATATGTTATGTGGAACAGTCAAAATAATTAAAGGTTTTAGATTTATGGCCATTTCAAGGAAATCAAGCAGCAGGAAACTGAGACTGCGACCAGGAAACTGAGGAAAAACACAAAAATCAACCGAAATCAACGTTTATTTATTATTTATATCACAAATAAAAAATATGCTTCTAACCATTAATTTGTAAATAGTCCAAGTATCTTGAACAATAACGAAAATTAGGTCTATTTTTGGTATATATTAATTTTATACCTTAATTAGTCTTGAACTTTTCAATTTACGAGACTGTCATTTGTTTTTTCAATTTGGCGGGATTCAGAGAATTGTGTGTCCCTATTATAATGAAACTAACTCGTGAAAATTTTCGCTCAATGATTTTTTACGATTTTCGCTGCGGCTTAAGTCAACAAGAGAGTTGCCAGAGACTTCAACTGGCGTTTAATGATGAAGCCCCATCTCGTAGCTCTGTGTAATCGTGGTTTGGAGAATTTAGACGTGGACGAGATCATCTCCATGACGATGTACGTGAAGGTCAGCCGGTGACTGCGGTTACTGAAACTAATGTCGATACCGTACGACAACTAATTGAGACAGACAAAAAAATTACCTGTCAGCAAATTCGTACTGTATTAGGCATGGGAATGAGTCCAGTGCAAAATATTTTGCATTAGCAACTGAAGGTTCGGAAGCTTTGCACTCGATGGATACCGCATGATTTAAACGAAGACCAGAAACGACTGCGTGTAGAGTGGTGCCGTAAAATTATACATAAGTTTAATGGAGGAGAGTCATTGGCTGTCTATAATATTGCAACAAGTGACGAAATCTGGGTGTATTGTTTCGAACCGGAAAGAAAAAGCCAGTCAGCAGAATGGGTCTTTCCTTTTGAGTTGCCAACAAAAGTTAAGAAGAGCCGGAGCACTGGCAAAACAATGGTTGCGTCTTTCTTCGAAAAAACTGGACATTATGTAACAGTGTCGCTTGAAAATCAGAGAACAGTCACTGCAGATTAGT
Source organism: Tortrix viridana (assembly GCA_963241965.1). Lineage (NCBI taxonomy): Eukaryota > Metazoa > Arthropoda > Insecta > Lepidoptera > Tortricidae > Tortrix > Tortrix viridana. The sequence goes on from OY725186.1 coordinate 11,234,491, forward strand.
GTGTAAACAATAGCTTGCCCAGTGTCTTAGGAAAAATTCGTGAAAAGCGTCCTCGCATGTCATCCGTCACCATGATAACGCGTCCGCACATTCGGCTAAGAGAACGAATGCGTATTTGAATGCTTCAAATGTGGAACTGATGACGCATCCGCCGTACAGTCCGGACCTCGCACCTTGCAACTTCTTTTTATTCCCAAGAATAAAAAATAAACTTAGAGGTTTACGATTCTCAAGCCCAGAAGCGGCAGTGAATGCATTCCAAGAAGCCGTTGAAGAGGTCTCTACCGAAGATTGGATCAACTGTTTCACACAATGGTTCCAACGAATGAAAAAATGTGTAAATAGTGAGCGAATATACTTTGAAAAACAATTAATTAGACATAAACATCTTATCTAGTCTTATTTATCAGATTCCAGAAACTTTCAGTATGACCTAAGTACGAGATCCTCCGAAGTGAAAAGATTGAATTTCTTCATTATATTTCGCACTGAAATCTTCCGAAAAATCCATGTGTATTATGGCTTCTTTATCAGTTAGGCACTTCTTCTTTTCCGATATTGCTTGGTACTGGTGAATAATATTTCTTTCATGCTGAAACATTTTAGTTAAATCCTCCTTTAATTTTAACACGAGTTAGCAGCAAAAAGTTGCAAAATAAACAATATTTCAATATAAATTCTCAGGATCCTGGATAGTTCTCAGTATCCTGGGTCTCAATTTGACAGGATCCTGAGAGCAGGTTCCTGAGAATTTTTAAATAATATTTAAAAAAAACATCGTTTTAAAACATTGAATCAAGATTAAGCAGAGCTAAACCTTTGCGCAAGCAATTTACGTATCAAAACGCTAAAATTACTATATTATTATATTTATTTCGTAAGTAAATATCTTACCAGGATTCTGTGAACTCGACTGATTACGACGCAACTTCCACCGCCGACTGTGCCGGGCTGACTAAACAACACACTAGGTGCAAAAAGATAGGTGGTATTCTTTTTCTCTTTCTTAGGTACAATTGACTCAGCGGAACGACAAAGTCGCTCAGCGAATAGGATATCGAATATTCGCTTATTTTACACTGAACAGGATCCTGACATAAAACCGTTGGGACAAATTCTGGAAAAGGATTTTATAATATTTGTGGGACATAAAATAATATTATGTCTCCCAGTCAATACAAAATATTAAGTACTTCTTTATTTCGGTTTAATTTATGGCCTCAATGTCGTAGTAAATAAATAAAATGACACTTTAGAATAGATTTTGTTAAAGGGACACTGCAGGTTCCTGAGAATGTAGCGCTTTGAATAGAAATTTCGTCAAGAAAATGATTTTAAATCTTAATAATTTTTAGAGACCAACCAGACATAGTTATGTTAAACAGTATGTTATACAAATAAATTAGTTTGTAACAAATTTTTCATTATATTTTAGCTGGGCCGCCGAAAATTCCTTAGTTTGTAGAACTACCCATTCACGTTCTCGAAAACGGCTCTAACGATTTCGAAGAAATTTGCGACACGGGGGTTTCAAAATTCGACCTAGCTAGGTCTCATATCTGGGAAAATTCGTTTTCCCCATATTTTCACGCAAAAAGATTTCCCGCGCAATATGTTTTGTAATTTCGGGGCGACTGCCGCCCCGTCTGAATAGGCGGATGGTTAGAGCGTTGGCCTACTACGCAAAGACTGCGGGTTTGAACCCCAGCTATGGATCGGTTTCTTTTTGTTTTTTGTTTTTGTATAGAAAATTTTGCCCCCTTTAATTTTAAATTTAATTTTATTTTTATTATTTGTTGTTATAGCGGTAATTATAATAAAAAAATACATTTCTTGTATCGGGTTTAATTTTTAAATTTATTTTATTTTTATTATTTGTTGCTAATTCGGCAATTCTGTGAAAACACACATTCTGTGAAAATTTCAGCTGTCTACTTATTTTGGTTCATGAGATACAGCCCGGCGACTGATAGTCGGACAAACGGACGGACGGACGGAAAGCGGAGGCTTAGTAATAGGGTCCTGTTTGGCACCCTTGGGGTACGGAACCCTAAAAATGAACAGGTTGCTACGCCAATAAAAGGCAAAGCGCTAGGAACTGATGCCTAATTCATCCACTCGTAATTATCTAAACTTATAAGCTACCCTACACGGGTAATCTTGTGTTTTCTTCGATTTAAAAAGGTGCTTTCATAGTCTATAGATAACAGATTGAAAATGAATATATTTTATTTCTATAAATGTGTATAAATTTGTGTGTGTGTGTATTTATGTGTGACGCAAACTTAGGTTAGATTTATCGTTAATACTTAAGTAAGTAGTAATGATAACAACTACGACGTGACTCGACTCGATATAATAAATACATAAGATGAATATATTATATTCATCTTGGCAAGTACAGAAGCACTATTTAAGCTAAGGTGACACGGTTACAGAAACGGATAGCTCAGGCTCGGCTCCTGATGACGGTCCATGGTTTCCCCGATGCTTGATTAACCAATCCCTCCAGTTAAAGATCTTTGGTACCATTTCACACACAAATGCCTTTGGCACAAGACAGTCTATCGTCTGCGTATATAAGATTGAGTGGTCTTGGAAAATATTTCCGCAATCTTTGACAATTGTGTCATTAGGGTACCATTTCTTATAAAATCTGTCATCGTATTTTTGACCTGAAACAACAATAAACAATCCCTTCAAATAAAATGTATACCAAAGTATTAAGAAGTTATCGCAGCAGATTTCATACGTATTTTTTTCAATCTCAACCAACCAGATCGAGGGATCTGCAGGTATGGACGATCCCACTGGAATAAAACGCAAATGGACACACAATAAGTCACCTCTAGACTGAGCTTGGCTGGGAAGCCCGTCTCAAGGCATGTCAGCCATGACAGTTTTCTAAGGCCTGACGCTTACTTTCACGTATCTTGAAGGGCATCTCAGTTAAGATTATTTTATTAATACGGACCTAAGTTTCAATGCTTCTATGATTCAATTAACTGGCAAAGACTATCTTACCTCTCACCAAAAACAACAATCCAATCAACAGCGGGCCTACTATGGTCGTGTTTATCATGTGGATAGAATATCTGTCACTTTCTGACCAGTATTCAAGTGCGAGAGGGACGGATGCATTATAGACACTTATCCACCGCGATAAAGACGACCATAATGTGTGTAGAGGTCGGAATAAGTAGCGCTTATTTGCCTAAACGCTTGCTCATTCATGCGTGAGTGAGATGGCAACACATGAACATGAATGAACATGCATCAAGTTTAGACAAAAAAGCACTACCTATCCCGATCTCTGGCCAATACTACTGCGGGCTTGACATTAATGGACGAGATTAAATTTTGTCAGGTGCTAGGGAAATAACTATATCTATTTCATATTCTAATGTAAGACTTAACGCTTATGGTTTGAAATAAAAGTGGTGCTAAGCCCGCTGCATGGAGGCAGATTAGTAGCAGTATTAGTAGCAGCCCATAAGAAGGCTCAAGGTCACTCAAAGGGCGATGGAAAGAGCTATGCTGGGTGTCACCTTGCGAGATCGAATCAGGAATGAGGAGATCCGCAGGAGAACTAAAGTAACAGATATAGCTCACCGAATAGCAAACCTTAAGTGGCAGTGGGCGGGGCACATTGCTCGTAGAACCGATGGCCGTTGGAGCGGAAAGGTTCTAGAGTGGCAACCGCGAACCGGGAGACGAAGTGTCGGCAGGCCTTCCACAAGGTGGACCGACAATCTGATAAAGGTCGCGGGAAACCGCTGGATGACAGCAGCAGAGGAGCGGTCGTTGTGGAAAACCTTGGGGAAGGCCTTTGTCCAGCAGTGGACGTCTTGCGGCTGATGATGATGATGATGATGATGATTAGTAGCAGTAAAAACGGAAATATGCTTTTTTGCTTGAAAATTTCTTGGTGCAACTAAAAGGAAAAGAGAAAGTGAATGTGACGGCTCGGGATGGCAATTGTTGACTAAGCATCTTGTGGTGACACTTATAATTTAGTTGCATCTCTTACATTCAGTATGTGAAATGTAAGAGATGCAAAATGAATATTAGGCAAACATGGCCAGTGTCACCACAAGATGCATAGCCAAGAATTGCCCACGTCACTGCGAAGAAAATAAGGGCCTGCGCAAACCGGCGGAGCGCAGCGCAGATCACTTTAAATTTATCAATGTATATTCTTCCCTATTTTAATTACAATAAGGTATAAATTTAGAGCCGCAGCCGCAGAGTAGAAATCCCCCGTGATGCTCCGAGGTCGGTCTCAGAGCATTCAAATTTATAGGGAAGAATATACATTGATAAATTTAAAGTGATCTGCGCTGCGCTTCGCCGGTTTGCGCAGGCCCTAATTCTGCTTCGTGTTTTGTTTGTATTCTTACCCCCAATTGTATAGAGTTCGCCACTTGGAGGCAGTTTCCGGTATCCTACAAAGTAGTCCTTGTCGACTGCGCTCAGCCGGTCCCCGATGATGGCTGCTTCGGCCGCGCTCCTGATCAGCAGCAGCGACCCCCCCTCCAGAAAACACGTCTGCATGGCGTCCCTCCATGTCCTCATCCTCTCGTGAAATTTGTAGCACTTACTTGTTTGTTTTGTGAAGGTGTAACCTAAAAAAAAAAAAAAAAAAAACTTTTACTGCGATGTGATAAAATAAAACAGATGTACCCTTTGACTAGAATGCGAGAAGCTAAAAAGGTGTTAAGAGAAGTGTGGTGTTCATAAATACTCCTTAGTAGTATGATGGCTTGTTTAAAAGTGTATTGTCAATGTTGTAATTCGTTACCACATTTTTTATTACCGCCTGTTTCACAATGGTCAAGTAAAGCATATCTGTCAAATAAATTAAGCCCTTTCCCGTTCATACACTTGAAAATGGAGGGAAGGGAAGGGAGGGGAACAAGGAGAGGGCTCTTTATTTGAGAGATGAAATTTACTTGTCGATTGTGAAACTCTTAGGACCGTATTATAAACTGATCGTGGCTGAGATGCCCGTCACAAGATGCGTCAAAAATCACAGTTTTCTATGGAATGACGTTTACTTTGACGTATCTTGAGACGGGGATCACAGTTGAGATTAGTTTATTAATACGGCCCATATAATAAAACCAAATATACATTGTTTTTCTCCGTTTTTTTCGTATCAAGAAGTTGAACGGAACAATGTGTTCGAAAAATCCGATGTCCCACTCTAGCTCCATAAGTATTGGAGAATTCGTTAAGAACGAGTGAGTGTCGCAGATTTAAAGCCAGGGATTCACTAGAAGGAAATTATCCCAAGACACGTGTCGCCAACGACGTCGGGCGAAGTGGCGCAACGTTGTCGGACTCGCAACATCGCCTTCGCTGCCGACACGTGTCGCGGAACATAGGTCCCCTAGTGAATCCCTAACTTAAGGCGCATTTTAATTTAATCGATAGCCCACATGCTAGTGGAAGGGGAACACCCAAATATTCCGAAATATTTTTTTCCGAATATTCATTTGTCCGAATTTTCATTTTTACGAAACCTATGTTATGCTGGAGCTATTTAAAATTGAAAACATATTTGAATTGCTATACGTTGGTTAGGTTAGGTTTCATTTATATGCTATATCAAAAAATAAAGCCTCCATTAAAAAATTGCATTCGGAATTATGAAAATTCGGGATTTCAATTAATTCGGAATTATGACTCTTCGGCGTTATGTAGTGTACCCTAGTGGAAGTACATTGCGTCGTAGAGAACCACTGTATAGTAAGCACTAGTTGTATTTTCTCGCTTGTTGCTCAGTGCGTCTCTTTCTTTACAGACTAAGCAGAGAGAAACTACTATACCGAGCGACAAACAAGTCGCAGGCAACTTGTGCTAGACGCCCTGTAGTTGAGTGAAAAGGACAGTCTTATCAAAATTTCGATTTTGATTAAAGCAACCAAATAGTCACCCTTGAGAAACAGGCCTTTAAACTCCTACCTTGTACAGAATACTACTTACAATGTATGGATTACCTGTGTCTACTGTAGGGCAGTGCTCAATCCCATACTCCTTCTTACATACAAACGCCAGGTTCGCTGGATCACAGTTCACTGTTCTGTAGGACCCCGAGTGTATGTCCATACTGACGCAAGCGGGTCCATCTATGGTTGGTTCATTCTCGATTTCGGATAAAAAAGGGAACCCTGAAATAAAATTGTCGGACCTACAATTTTACGATTACCTGTTAATTGTAACGGGAATGCCTAAGGTTTATTCCGGTCTGATCCTAATTAATTATTTTCGTATTTTAATTTCTGTCAGATCCTTTGTTTTTATTGTTATCAGATCAAGGAAACTCTGGAATAACTATGCCCAAAACGTACTTGAAGTTGCATAAAATATTAAACACATTTATCCTAAATCGAAAAAAAAAAACGAAACGCTTATTCAAACGCTTTGATGACTACTATGTATTTCATTCATGATTATTTTACGAAATATATACCTAAAATATTTAGAGATGGGACAATATTTCAACGTAAGTACTTCTAACCATAAGAACCCTCAACCCCTCAACGGCTAATGGTAGATCCGTCGAGTTTTGACTCATCTTTTTATAGCGATAATCAATCAGTGTTAGAAATACAACACAGTGTGCTACAGTCGAGTACAAAAATGACATATGAATACACTTTTGCTCCATATTGCAATGGGATAAGATGCAAAAGAATGCAAAAGTGTGTACATATCGTACCTACTCGACTGTACAAAAATATTTTTTTGACAAAACTTATTTGGATAAAAATATTAACTTGGTATATATTCAGTCGTGTCCATATCGCACTGATTTGAGGGGATGAGCTGGCAGAGCGAGAAATAGTTAGTTTAAATAGGTAACAATTATTCAAAAAACACTCCTCCCGCATTTCTTGTTTTACAGCACCGTAAAAAGCTTGAGGAACCGCAAGGGTCAAGTGGGTTATTTTGAAAAGTACTATTTCAATCGTGAATATTACATTTGAAAGTGTTCGGATAGTTGTACCTATCTATGTTTAAGATTTATCGCAAATGCAATCAGAACTTTAAAATTAACCTTACCGTCGACGGTTGTGAAAATGCCAAGACCGAACTCATCATGGACGCCGACCAGAACGTGCGACACGTTGGCCGTCGGTTTACGAGACAGCAAGCTCCGGACGGCGGTCCGCTCGACTTCCGTCTTCGGGTAGAACAAGGTGGACTCTTCGTCCTCGCAGGCGAAGAAGGCCGAGCCCCAGTTGGCACCGTCTCGGCTCATGTGGAGCTTGTAAAAGGCATCGAACTGATAAAGGTAGGTGTAGTCCCGCCTGTAGAATGGCTCTTCAACGGCTGCTGCTAGGGCAACGCCTAAAAAAAGCGAAATCAGATCAGAAGGCAAAACAGCACACTGGCCACCTGTTTGTAAAATCCAGACCTCACCAATAACAGGTAGCCCTTGGACATGTGCGATCTCAGGATTCCAAGTGCACCAATGATGGTATCTAGTAATTTAATCGGCTATCTCACACAATAACACTGCTCCTCGGTGGCAGAATAGCTGGTGAGATGGAAGGGATCTGGGTAGATTCTGCGCCAGAAACGTGAGCTTGCGGGAAATAGGAACTTCCCGTAAAACTTAGAATGATTCAATATGCCTCGAGCTACACAACTTTCTTTTACACAATGGACTGTGCTTCATTGTCTAACCCAACAAGTCCTTAACTGATTTAATAAAAAAACTCACACTGGGCCTGATATTGAAAATCAGTATGCAACGAGTTTTACTAAGTACCTATTAAAAATATAATGATGCAATTTGCAAAATTCACTTTCGTGCACAATACGGTTCAAACGTTTACATTTTTACAAAAGTTTGTCGAAAAACTGTAATTTGTTAAAATGACCTAAAATCCCAATAACTTACAACAAATGAACATCGCTGAACATAATTTTAGCAATTGGTGTCTCTAGAAACGAGGCAGGTCTTAGACGGCTGTAGCGACTACATTAGTAAGTTAATTGCAAAATTTATTGTGTAAGTAGTTACTTAGGTACCTACTTGTGATTAGCTTGTGCAGTAGACTTACTTAATACTCCAATCTGTTACTATGATACAAAAGCTTTATGTACTTGCTGTTTAAGTGTACCTTTCAATAAATAAATAAATACTTACCAAACGTAAAGAGAAGCGCCGGGAAAAACATGTTGCTACTCGTATGATGCCAGATCTACTGATTAAGCAGTAGATCTACCTGATTTTAAAATATTCTACTGCTCTACTGATTTTTAGACGACGTTTTACAAAATCTACCTGACTTTTTAGTAATACTTTAAGTGACACTAAAGCTTTCGGCACACCAAACGCGTGTCAGGCGCGTCGCGTCACGTCGCGTGGCGTGAGCGACGCAGCACCCGGTACACCGCAGGCAGACGGCAGCTTCAACGCGTGTTGACCGCGTGCCAGCGCTGCGCACGTCTCGTGGCTGCGTTCGGTGTGATTTGCTGCGCGGCGCGCGCCTACCCCCACCACGCGTTTGTAAAAAATACAACGACTAGTACCTGCGCCGACGCCGCGCTGATGCGATGCGTGCCAGCGCGCGCGACGCGCTTGCTATGCGCACGCCACGCGACGCGCTGCCCGAGTTGTCTGCGGCGACTGCGGCGCGTCGCGTGCGCGAAGCAGCTCGAACGCGTGCCCTGCGCAGGCACGCGTTACTTTTTGGTGTGCTGGTTTAAATTTGATTTGTTGTTTTACAACATGCGCGGGCCCGCGTTCAAAACGCGACGCGCCTGACACGCGTTTGGTGTGCCGAAAGCTTTAATCTCACACTGGCAGCAATTTATAGCTTATCGCACGACAAATTACTAGTATTACAAATTGCTATGCGCGCGTAAATAATCAATTTACCAAATTTTTCTACCAATTTACTGATAAATAATGTTATTTTTTACTGCTTCTTTCAGATTTCATCTGGCAACACTGTCACAGGGCAAGTTTCAGGAATTATCTTAACAATAAACACTGACTTCTTATATATTCAGTGGACATTATAATCACTCGGGGTCGTGAGCTTTGGTCTTAGCGGTAAAACCACAATAAGTATACACAGACAAATTCACGCACACACGGCCCGGAACTTATGTGAGATAAGCACATGCTTGCACACGAATGTAAAAGTGCGGCCGGTGCGATACAACTACTGATATATATAATAACTGCGCGTCTATTCCACTTTGTTTGCTGCGGGCCCTATGCTTGGGCCACACTAACGGGAAACAAAACGCCGTTAAAAATCAACGTCCATCGCCTTTTGCGTATATGCATAATGCAATAGACGTTGATTTTTATCGGCGTTTCCCGTTAGTGTGGCCCCAGCATCAGGCTGCCTTTCCATAGAAGCGGAGACGAGCGGTGCGGAGAGGAGCCGTGTAGGAATTGACCAATCACATTGGTTGTAATCCACATCTCGTCTCCGCTTGACTGTTTCCATTGAAGCGGAGCGGAGACGAGATGTGGATGGTCCATGGATGTCCAATGGTCCTTATGGTCGTGTTTATCATGTATGTGTATAAACGTAAATAAAACATCGGTCACTTTCTGACTAGTATGTAAGTGCGAGAGGGACGGACGTTTTATCCATACATATCCACCGCGGTAAATGCGACCATATTACGAGTGCTGGTCACATTTGTCACATTCACCCCGAACGGTGGGCTTGTGTATTAGGGGAGAAAGGGGTAATGGGAGTCACTTAAGACTTAAGCAAGAAATAAATTGAAACACGAATGTTTTGTTTTAACTTTATGAAAATCAACTCTTATGGTAGTTTAATTTATCTAGTTCTAAACTTTACTTCTGTCTCAATTTTCTGAAATAATCTCGACTGTAACTTGTTTTGTGAGCCAAATAAATAAATAAATTATTAAAGTATAAGTCTCAGACAGTTTCATTACCTTTGGAATAATAATAATAAATAAATAAATATCAGGGACAATCTCACACAAATTGACCTAGTCCCAAACTAAGCTCTAGGCTTGTATTATATAACGATATACGTACTTATATAGAGAAATACATACTTAAATATATAGAAAACATCCATGACTCAGGAACAAATACACGCGCTCATCACACAAATATTTGCCCATACCGGGATTCGAACCCGGGACCGCTAGCTTCGTAGGCAGGGTCACTAGCAACTATTACCTTTGGAATAACATACTAATAGCGATTAAACTTAAAAAAAAAACAACTTTGACCACCATTGTCCACGCATGAAGGTAATTATAGTCACTAAGGGGACAATGAGAGTCAGGTGAGTCTAACAATTGTCACACACATAATCTCGTGGTGAATTCCACCCTGTGCAGTCGGCGTGTGCCCACAACCCGCAAGAAGTGCACCTATACGGTTATACCATACTTCATTGTTGCGACCAAATTCGCCACATACTAGGCATTCATATCGCCATCTTCGTCGTTATCCCATATCTGATTAAGACTGATATCTGATTCCGAGGCATCAGCATGCCCTAGCCAAGATGCATTACGCAAACTTAACGATTATCGAAAATAGGCAAACTGTATACAATTGTTACCTTACGTGAATCCTATAAATCTTCTTTGATTCGATCGTTTATTCGTTATTCTTAAGAACAACACAGACGATCATTCCGCCGGCAGTCCCAAGTGGCAGGCGGCCGGTCGGCTAAAATGTATGGGTGGGTCTACGCTAAACGAGCCGAGCACGAGCGGAGCCGCTCTGCGATTCGTCGTTCGAGGCTCGTAAGTCGGTTCACACTACGCGAATGTTTGCTCCGCTTGTGCTCGGCTCGTCTAGCGTAGATGCACCCTATGAAATCGAACGAGAAAGTCGTGTCACAGGGCTACTTATTGGCCGGCGGGCTATTAGTTAGTCTGTTTCCCTTTAAACAATCTCTGCCCCGAAGAGACGCGTGTTGTTACTATTGTTATAATACAGTCCCGTTGTTCTTTAGATATCATCATCTATCTAAATATATAAAACAAAGTAGGGTTAGTTACACCATACCTCAAAAACGGCTCGACCGATTTTTAACCCCGACGCAAAAAGAGAGGGGTGTAATAAGTTTCACGTGTCTGTCTGTGTATCTGTGTATCTGTCTGGGTTTCGTACCTCCCAAACGGATGAACCGATTTTCGTTTAGTTTTTTTTGTGTCATAGATAATTTTATCCCGAGTGTTCTTAGCCATGTTTCATGAAAATCTGTTCAGCCGTTTGAAGATCATCAGCTCTTTTCTAGTTGATGAGAGGATCTGATTTTTTATTTCTTAAAATCTTCTAGTGACGAAGTCCCTCCAGTGAAAATGTACGTGCTTGGAGCCCGTTGCTCATTGCTCAGAAGGTTTTTAGGCGCTGATATCGGGGGTTTTTAACTCGGTTAGGTTAGTTATGAAAATTGGCTACAGTTTATTACCTGGATTAACACATAGAATACTTTGTGTCCCGAAAATTATGTTAGTTTCCGAGGGATAAGCGAACAATGACTACTACGCGGATGAAGTTGCGGGGAAAAGCTGGTTTTATTATAAAAGTTGGTCATCTTTATACATAAATATGTAACGGCTGTTTTAGTGGATATAAAACCCATCCATCTTGATTTGTTAAGAAAGAGTTAGAAAAATCACTTTTATTTCAGATAAAAAACAGCAATTGTATAGAATACTTTAATTGAAAAAATATAACTAAGACTTTCATGTGATTGTTATCCGAGAAAACATGCGTCATGATGGTCGTCCGTGTTTTGTTCAGAATGTTGTCCGTCGTTTTTATACTGCACGTCATATCCATTGTCCGTGTTTTACTAAACGTCTTGTTCGTAGTTCTTGTACGTCACAGCGTCATGTTGGTCGTCCATGCGTCGGTGTTCGTAGATGCAAACCGCCTCGCCGTCGGCCGCGTTGTTCACGAACTTCATCTCCATACTTTGGGTCTGTAGCTTTTTCACCTCGCTGCGAATCATTAGCATCATGTACCAATGCACAACTGAAAACAAAATATTTAGAGTTAGGTTAATGATATCAATATATATATCGACTGCGTGATGATGATGACAAAGGGATGTATAATAGACATTTTTTTCTATTTAATAGGGCCTATACAAATACTATTACTACTATACGGTTAAACTATCAAGCGTACCCTAGACGGTTTTAAACGACGGTTTTAAACCATTGTTTTCAAACGACGGTTTTAAACGACGGTTTGAAACAGACATTTTAAGTAGCGCCGTGTAGACAGTGGTATTATAACAAATTTCAAACAAATAAACTGAAGTTGAAGTTTCAAACAAACTGAAGTTTGGGGTTTGTTTTAGACCGTGTAGCCAGCAGCGCGTGACTTGCTTCTACCAAGGTCACCTTGGTAGAAACTGTGGTTTAATCAGCCTTCAGGACAAAAAGGGAGTTCATGTTGTTAAAAAAAAATAAGAGTAGGTATTATTATATTAGTTTGGGGGAAGCCTATGTCTAGAAGTAGACGTCTTTTGGCTGAAATGATAATGAAATGATTATATTAGTAGATCAACAAATAATATCGGTGACTGTTGACCCACTATAAAACCCAATCCCTGTCATTATGACGTAAGTATGTGTAGGTTACAACCATAAAAAATTACTTCTAAATAAATCTTTATCATTTGGCTACAAGTGGGAAGCTACCCCTCACCAGAGGTTATTCCTGGATGATAACTACGACGATACGAACAGGGAGGGAATGACCGTAGGAACGATCGACCGCCCGCCTGCTCCGGCCGGGCGTCCCCACCCATCATCATCATCATCAAGGGAAAGTGATAACCTTCTAAGATACGATGAAATGACAGGCCAATATCGGCCGGCGGACTTAACAGTCTGACAGTGACTAACGTCTGTGTTGCCCTTTAAACTGAACAGCCATATTCGTATTCATATTATTATATATTTTAACTTTTTTTAAACGGTCAAATTTAAGGTTAAAGCTAAAAACAAATGAATGAAGGGATAATAAATTATCGCACTTACATGTAATAGCAAATATCAAAGCCGCGGTTGCTAGCGGGCTGTGTACTGAGTGTCGTTGATGGTGGTACCAATACCGGAAGCTTGCTATTTCGTAGTAAATTATATACGAGCTAACTGCCAGGAACATGAGGAACCACATCACACCTAATATGAATGAAATTGACAGCAGTTTGGCACTTTTCTGTAACAAAAATAAAATCCAAAATAACCCTTAAAAAAGAAACCAGTTGCAATTTTTAGAAAACTAAAAATGGTTGGCATTTTTTTACCGTTTGAAAGATAATTTCTTCCCTATCGAGCGAAAATACTTTCTAGAGTAGATGGATATTTCACGAAATTGAATTTTTTTTCATGCTCCTCAGAGTTTTATTGGCATATGGTATGCATTTCAAGGGTGATAGAGTTTGAAGCCTCTACGGAACTATAATTCGGCCAATGTATGATGATACCTGTGCCAGCCGTATTTCATAATTTTATAATTTTACACTTAAGAACTATACTAGCAAAGCATATTAAAATAAAGAGTTGATTAATTTGATTATTGGGCGTCGTATTTATGAAAAGACAATGAAACAAGTGAATTAAGCGTTCATTCATCCTACAATGATCAGCTATAAAATCGTACTTCACTCTCCTAAACAGTATCAATTTGTAAACGAATAAGTTAGCTTTCAGGCGGTAGCAAAATTTTCATGAACCCACTTGATGATTTTGCGTGCACGTCCTATGTTGTGCGGGTGCTTCGATTTCTTTTGTTCCGAGTGTAATCAATAATTAATTTAGTGGATCTTTGGGGAAGGCCTATGTCTAGCAGTGGACATCTTTCAGAAAAAATAATATATGATGAGTGAAATTCTCATTTCAAAAAACGAAAAAACACTTCGATGGCTGCAATTTTTTAACCTTTTTCATTCCCTATATATAATAATAATAATAATATTCCAGCCTATATACGTCACACTGCTGGGCACATGCCTCCACACACAATGAGAGGGTTTTGGGCTATAGTTCCCACGCGGGCCCAGTGCGGATTGGGAACTTCGCACACACCGTCAAATTTCTTTGCAGGTATGTGCAGGTTTCCTCACGATGTTTTCCTTCACCGAAAATCTCATGGTAAATTTACAAATTGTATTTCGCACATAAATTCCGAAAAACTTAGAGGTGCGAGCCCGGGTTCGAACCCACGACCCTCTGCTTAAGAGTCGGCAGGTCAAACCATTAGGCTACCACAGCTTCTATATTAAGGGTTAACACTAAAGGTAGTAAATATTTTCTTGAGGTTGTTAATTATAGGATTTCGAAAGAAAATGTCATCCATGGAAGTGACTTTTTGTTTTTAGAAAAAACGAATTTCCCATTAAAATGTAAGTTCTCTGAATACCTTGTGACTAGCGACAATCAGGGTCAGGTTAAACGCGACGTCCAACAAACAAGGGCTGCAGGCTAATATCGCTAATAAGATATGTGTAGTGCGAGGGTCGTCTGAGAGTAGAAAAAAACTAAAAAAAATGGAATGAAGAAGAGCGAAAACTCCCACAGCCTGAAACAGATAATTGAACGAAAAATTTATCACCAACACACGGAAAATGACAGTCGTATTGACGAATTTTGTCCGTTTCATACAGCAACGCATTAGCAATGCCTAGATTCTCAATTTTTTTTACCAACGGAACCCTTTTGAAATGCTAAATGTTTTGCGCAGCCCCAAAAGAAGTAAAACTTGGTTTTATATTCGTTAGGTTAGGTTAGGTTGCTGAGTAGGTAATAGGTATTTGTTGTCAAGAGTTTAAGACAAAAAAGTTTAAGAAATTACGGTCACTAGTAGTTACGGTTTCTAAAATTAATTATTAAACTTAAATAAAATAGTGTACTTACAAGTCTGACATAACCCCATCCAATGAGACCTCGTCTTAGAGGCACACAGAAGCAACATCTCGTGAACGCTGGCGACTCCAAATGCATTTTTAAATAATTTCAATAACTATTAACACTCAACTTCGCGACTTTGATGTATTTTATTTAATATTATTTTTTTATCCAGAACCAACTTTACAAAAGACAATTAAAGTAGCATTCATGGCAAATATAATAAAAAAGTTGTTATTTGTGAGATGAGCGGTTCTCGATTGATTATTTTAAAACCGTGGTAATTGCCGGTAGCGGAGACGACAAAAGTGGTGAATGATATACATTTACGGTAATATTTATACGTGATAACTGTTATACACATAAACATAAATAATACCTATAGAAGTAACTGATAAGTCGTTTGCCTGAGAAACAGAAATGACGACAAACAATAAATAAGTTTATCTGACCGATGTTTACACTGACGTTGGTAAATTACGTTTTGTTTCCAATTAGCAGATATGAAAGCCACAACAAAAAAAGTTCGTAATCTTTGTCAACGTCTATTCTTTGTTTAATTTTGACTTTTAAATCACCAGATAGTAGACAGTATCGGTCAGGTAAATTTTAGCTCTGTCCTTTTCTTTTATAGCTCAGTCCTTTCCTTATATGAGAAAGAAAAGGAAAATGATAAAACATTAACTGTCAGACATTTTTATCTGGCGTTTGGAAAATTCGTCCCTAGGACGCTTCTTTTGCCGCCATTTTTATTCGGGAGCTTTTTTTATTATATAAAATTAATCGCAAATGAAAGATTATAGCATGTAATTTTAGAGCATGTGAAATTATATGATGTGAGTTTAGTTAGAGCAAATGATTTTAGGCCAAACAATAAAGTACGCAATGTTATTTAATAATTCGCCCTGATAAACGAGTTTTAAGTAGTTAATAAAACTTATTTTACCAGGGTATATTTTTTGCAATACGGACTTAAATACAGAACCCTCGGTGCGCGAGTCCAACTGGGTTTTTTTTTCGGTAAAATCGTTAATCGATCAACCAAGTTGATGACGCGGTTAGCTTAGTTGGTAGTGACCCTGCCTACAAAGCTAGCGGTCCCGGGTTCGAATCCCAGTATGGGCAAATATTTGTGGGATGAGCGCGAGTATTTGTTTCTGAATCATGGAAGTTTTCTATGTATATTATAAATAAAGAAATAATAAAATCTAGTATCGATAGTACAATCCTATAGTTTAGTTTGGGATTAGGTCAATTTGTGTGAGATTGTCCACTGATATATATTTATATATTTATTATTATTTTATAAGTATGTTTTAAATTATCCAGACATTACCATAATTACCCTGTACGTGACTTATTACCGGTAACATTAATCGCTGCATTGTTTCGTCTCTGGAATTACTTGGAAAAACCGAACGCGTAAACATTTTCGCCTCGAACCGTTGTTAAATTCCCAACCGGGAATTTACATTTTACGAGCTTTTATTTAACTTGCAATGTTTGTGAATTTGATTGTTTGTTAATGTTTTTGAATTTGTCTGTTAAGGTCAAATCTTGAAACTGATTTTTTTCCACTTTCCGGTGTCCGGTTGAGCTAAATATTGGTATTTCTTCGTAATTCGGTGGCAATGCAATAAAATGGTAGGTACCATGGAGTTGGTTTGATGATGCAGTAGGAAGGTAGCCCTAGGAAATCCGCTACGAAACACGAGAGTTGGGGCTCGTGAATGTCTTGATAAGCAGATGACGACTTTGCAAACAAATGTACACTCGACAAGAAAAGCTGGTCCCAAAAATAGTTGAACGTCGAATGATAGTGTCTTAAATTAATAAAATAAGGACTTGTCCCGACTATGGCTGCTATAGGAACTCCGCCACAAAACAAAGAGAGCCACGCCGTGTTTAGGCTCGTTGAATACGTCTTAATAAGCAAGAAAAGCTGGACCCAAAAATGAAATGTTGAACGTCGAATTATGGTCGTGTCATTATTTTAGTGTTTTTACGCAACTACTCAAAAAATCGAGAGCAATTGATTCAAGGTAAGTAGGTAAGTTTGTGAGTTTCTTTATCCCACCATAACTTCTCGTATGGTGGGTTCCTGGATTTTAACCGGTGTTTGATGGTGACTGAGAACTCTGTAAACAAGGGAAGGCTAGGTTTATTTTTGATTGTGCGAACCTCCATAAGTAGTGCAGCCTTCCTTCTAAAGTCAGGAGGAGGAATCCTTTCACTGACTGGAATTTGACAGGTTTTATCACCTTAATACGGCCACTATTTATGTTAGAGCTTAAATACTAACCCCCTTACTAATAAACGTTGAGTAACGGCTGAGTAGTTATACAATGCTTTGTCCTTATCTGTCATTGTGACATTTGAATTCGACAGATAAGGACAAAGCATTGTATAACTACTCAGCCGTTACTCAACGTTTATTAGTAAGGGGGTTACAGTGTTATTACAAAAACCGTTATTACAAAAGTTTTTTGTAATAATACAGTAAGAGTCTGTATTTGCCCAATAAAACGATGCCGCTTTTTGTTTATTTATTTTTTTATTTCCATAACGTCAGGCTCGTTGTTATAGAGCGTCATGTTCGTTGTCCGTCGTCGTTAAACGTCTTGGTCAATCGCTGCGGGAACGCAGGTCGCCTTGCCCTCGGCCGCGTTGTTCACAAACTGCACCTCCAGACTTTGGTTCCGTAGCTTTTTCTCCTCGCTGCGTATTAGCAGTGACACGTACACATTCACAACTGAAAATCACATTCAAAATAAATGTAAGGTACAAAGGACAACAAATAATGGAAAGTAAAAAAAACAACATTTCTGGGACTTTTATTAGACAGTAAAATGACGTGGAGAGATCAAATTGTAAATGTATGTAAAAAGTTAAACCAATTCTCATACGCGCTATACAAGCTAAGAAAAGTTGCTAACCAGTCAACTGCTATGTTATTCTGTTAAAACAACGTCATTCAGTTCTACTCAGTCGATGAATATCCGGTGAATTTACATCGTCCGTCAAGGTGGGTAAATGACATTCAACTGCCTGCACTTTTATTTAGTCGCTAGTTTGACAGCTGGTCGTCTGTGAAACCAGCGACTAAATGAATATGCAGGCAGTTGAATGTCATTTACCCACTTTGACGGACGATGTAAATTCGCCGGCTATTCATCGACCGAGTAGAACTGGTTGACGTTTGTGTTAACAGAATAACATAGCTGTTCTCACAGCCTATCACGCTTATGCTTCATCAACACTGAGGTATGGCATAGTGTTTTGGGGTAATTCCCCAGATAGGGAGCAGGCATTTTTGGCGCAGAAGAAATGTATTAGGGCAATATGTAACCTACGACCCACTGACTCATGTAAACCGCATTTCATAAAGCTTAACATACTGACACTTCCAAGCTTGTACATTTATGAAATGGCCAGTTTTGTTCGGATTAACAGTGGCATATTTAACAAGTTCGTCAGTGTACGATTGCGAAGTAAAATACGTGCCCCATCGTCAAATACGGCTCTGTTCTCTAAAAGCATACTAGGAATGGCGCCAAAAATTTATAATAAGCTACCAAAATGCATTACTGAAAAGGACGGTATTACCGAATTCAAAAGCGCTTTGAAGAGCTTTCTGATCAATAAAGCTTACTATACAATCAACGAATTTATGTTAGCAAATAAGAACTAATAATAAGTTATTATAAAGGAAATGTAGTAATTATATAAATAGTTATAAGAGTTATTAATATATAAAATTATTGTTGTATAGGAAAAGGAGGGAAATATAATATAAACCCTGTATAACACCCAAGATTGCACGCCTAGCGGCAGAACATGGAAAGATCCACTGTATATACGAGTATGTACACCAACTGTATAACTACCTGTGTTCAGCAAATAAATATTTTTGATTTTACAACTGGTTTGAATTAAGGAAGTAAAAACCCGCCTGTTTCACAATTGTCAAGTAAAGCATATCTGTCAAATAAATTAAGCCCTTTCCCTTTCTTACACTTGAAAACAGACAAGTAGAGAGCTATCTTTATTCGACAGATGAATTTATTTGTTGATTGTGAAACAGGCCCTTAGAGATTACATTACTGACAACGTTAAATTCAAATTAATGAACGGAAAATTATAAAGGCCAGAGCGATTTAACCGTTTTTATGTTTAAAAAACCGGGCAAGAGCATGTCGAGCCATGCTGAGTGTAGGGTTCCGTTGTTATTACTACAAATACAAAAAACAATCTAGAAAAAGTACATCAGCAAAAGAGCGTATCTTAACGGCACTTACGTCCGTTTGTTGAGTTCTACGTAATAAGTGTTTTATACAACTTACATGTAATAGAAAACAAGATGGCGGTACTCGTTAGAAGGATAGACAGTACTCGTTCGTAGTGGCCATAAGTCCAGAGCTCGAACGTATGAGTTACACTGCTGGCTGTGGCCCACAGGCCCAGGACTAGTATCAGGACCAGCCACACCACGCTATATATGAAAGAGATTCGCAATAACTTGGCGCTTTTCTGTAACAACACATTAAATAAATATATAAATAAATATCAGGGACAGACTCACAAAAATTTACCTAGTCCCAAACTAAGCTCTAGGCTTGTACTATGGGTACCAGGCAACGATATACATACTTACGTAGAGAAATACATACTTAAATATACAGAAAACATCCATCAATCTCATACAAGTTTAACTATTCCCAAATTATGCTCTACGACGTTGATTTTAAAGGCTACACCTACACTAGAGATTATATCGAATAAAAATATATTTTCAGTACCATATGGCCAGCAATGATCAGAAGTATGGTGTACCCGATGTCAATAAGAAACAAACTGATAATCACTACGACCATCACCACATGCAGCAGGATTCCGCTGAATAAGTGTACAAATAAACTTGCAATCACGAAGTAAACGGTGGCCATAACATCAAGAACCTGGAATAAAAAATAAACATGTTTAGAGCCGTTTACTCGGGTAGCTATCACTTTATCGAAACTCCTTTCATCGAACGTATCATTTCATCGGAAGCTAATTTCTACGTTCAAAAGTTATAATTTTTTGGTGGTGTCAGGTCTCACCTTTTTTTTTTTTTTTTTTTTTTTTTTTGTCGCTGGGAAAATGCATTACGCATACCACCCAGGTCCGGGGGGACCAGGGTGGTTATGTGGGACTCACCGACCGAGAGCGGCCAGCATACCCACTAAAAACCCAGCGGTAAACCTCAGCGTCTTTCAGGGAGGTGCCACAGGACTACGAGCAAGCGCATTCTGCTGTGACACCTCAACGCTTATGACTCCGGGAGAGCGCCTTGGTTTACTAAGGCGCCCTCAAACCTCCGGTGCACCACGGTGCGCGAAGGGATCCCCCAACCCCTCCGGTCGGCGCACTATTGCGGTGGGGGAAGGAGATGCGCATAGCGGCGCCTGGCCCTTCCCCCCCGTCGTCTGCGGAGCGGATCAGCGAGGGCGCTGGTCTCTCTGGCCCGCTCCGCTTCCTCCTTCAGCGATATGACTGATTCGCAGAAGGAGGCTACCGCCCTCCACGCCTCTCGGCTGCCGAGCATGGCGTCGACCAAACTCGACAGCGAGAGGTCCCCGCCCACGATATTAGTGAGCAGGGACCTCTGAGGCCCCCAACTGGCACACTCCTCCACGGTGTGGCGCACATCATCGTTCAGTGCGCCACACTCGTGGCACACAGGCGTGATCTCCCTAATGGCTATTTGGTGCAGGTACTTTCCGAAGCAACCATGCCCGGTCAGCACCTGCACCAGCCTAAATGTGAGCATGCCGTGCCGCCTCGTTATCCATCTCTGTAGATGGAGCCCAATTGCCTCCACTGTCAGGGTCCCGGCTACTGGGGCTTCCAAGGCCTCTGCCCACCTCCTCACCTCTTCCTGCTGGGCGAGCTCCCTGACGCTCTGTATCTCCAGAGCGTCAGGATGGTCGCCCTGCCTCCTCCTCTCGGCCCGGTACTCATATACCCTGGTGAGCACCACCGCCGCAAGCTCCCACGGGGGGTCCGCGGCCAGCAACGTCGCTGCCGTCCAGGACACCGTCCTGTAGCCCCTGATGACTCTCACCGATATGGCTCTCTGCGGACGTCGCAGGACGGCCTTGTTCTGTGTGGTGAGAGCGTCCGACCAGATGGGTGCCCCATACAGGGCCATACTTCGGATAATTCCGGAGTAAAGGCGTCTGCACGTGCTGGCGGGCCCACCTAGATTGGGTAACAACCTACCTAAGGCGGCTGCGGCTCCCACCAACTTCGGGGCGAGTTGAGCGAAGTGAGACCCGAAGCTCCACCTCCCATCGAGTACCAGGCCGAGATACCGCATCTGGGCCCCCAAGTGTCAGGTCTCACCTAACCTAACCTACGTAACCCATGCTTAAGATAACCTGAAAACAATAAGGTTTCAGCAGAAATTAGCTTTCGATGAAATGGTACGTTCGATGAAAGGTGTTTCGATAAAGTGATGAAATACCCATTGACTCATATTTATGTACGCGACAAATTGGGTAGGTATGTGTTATAAAAAATATGTACTGGTAAGTAAACCACTAAGAAGACTCCGTTTTCGTAGTTTTGTCTCCTAATAGGGGGCCATATCAACGTCTTATGTTTTATGCTGCATCACCTCTTCTCTCCAAGAAACTCTCAGTATCTTGGGGCTGTCCATTAATCACGTGATGTTTTTTTAACATTTTTTAACCCTTCCCTCCCCCATGGTGATACGTGATACGTGGTGAGGTTTAAGACTACCCCCCACCCCCCACCAAAATCACGTGTATTTTTTAGTACCTACAAAGAATCTTAAAATTTTTATAATATTATTTTTAAGTACCGGTATAAAGTATATATTAATTCAGATTCTTAAAATTCAGACTGCCTAAGGCCGGCCTTAAACGTCAAATTGACGAAAAAATAAGTACACGTGATATCTTACTATACCCCCCCTCCCCCCTTGTGATATTTCGTGATTTTTGCCGAACCCCTCCCCCCCCTTTCGAACCTCACGTGATTAATGGACAGCCCCCTAGTCTTTCACTGGTGGATTTAGTTTTGATCATCAAAATGCAGGTTGCAGAAATCGGCTACAGGCACGAACAGTCCGCTCATTACTTAATTACTAAGCTAATATCGTGTAGAAAAAAAAAACACTTACCACTTTGATATATCCCCATCCAATCAGACCTCTCCTTAGAGGTAAACAGAAGCAGCATCTTTTGAATTCTGGTGGTTCCCAACGCATTTCTGATTCGTTCGTAAAACTATTTTATTGAATTTAATCCGCAGACCGAAATATTTTTTGCACCAATTTAAGATTAGTTTAATTACTTAGTAGTTAAGTAACAGACGCAAAAGCAAGGATTTAAAGTCTGTAGTTGAATTGCTAATGTGCATGTAAATGATAAACAAATTGCGTTCGTAGGCATCATTTATCTATACGATTGATAAACTTTTGACCAGTAGCACTTTACATGTTACTGGTAAAAAAAAATACTAAGACATTTCATTAATTGCCTAACCTCGAAAGTGATTTTTACAAGCTTTTATTGTTAGTTAAGTAATTTTTGTGGGACAAGGTAATGCAATCGATTTCAATCCAGTTTTAAATTTTTAAATGAACTTATACTAATTTGGTATAGGTCAACATATTCGTGTAATCCCATGACGATGCAATTTTATTATGGTGTTTCAGAGCTAGTCTAACGATAGAGCTGTGTCACCAAGAACTCCGTCATCCGTCAGTAGTTTTTGGAAGCCTGGCCCCCTATCAAGCAAGCACGAGAAAAAAATTGGCAGGTACTAGGGAAATGAATACATCAATTCCATATTCTAATGTAAAACTTAACGCTTAAGGTATAAAATAAAAGTGCCTCTTCCTGACTTTTATTTCCTTTTGTTACTAAGCGACTATAGCGATTTTCACTTTTTTATAGCGATTTTATCAAGACGGGACACTTTTATTTTAAACCTTAATCGTTAAGTCTTACGTCAGAATATGGAAGATGTATTCATTTCCCTAGCACCTGTCAAATCTTATCTCGTGTATGCATGCTAAGCCCGCTGGCATGAAATATGTAATAAAACAAACGTACACTTGAAAAAATATATATTTAATTCGCTATTCAACTAGGTATTTGTTTATCGCATGTTGTCGCACGCTGTTATTCTCCTTGTACAGTCCACTGTCTTTGTCAACGTCTGCGTACTGCATAACGTCATGGACGTCGTCGGTGTTCTGCATAACGTCATGTTCGTCGTCCGAGCGTTGAACAGTATTGTGCCTGTGGCCCGAACGACGGTGTGCGCAGACGCAGATCGCTTCGCTCTCGGCGGCGTTGTTCACAAACTGCATTTGTATACTTTGGTCTCGAAGTTTCTTCTCCTCGCTACGTATCAGAAGTATAATGTATACTTGCACGACTGAAATAGAATATAGTTAATGTAAACTTTAATGTTTATCTTGTTTCTGTTTTCTAAGATCCTGGAACTTTTTATAGTGCTCGAGGAGAAGCGATGTATGACTTCTACGCGGATGGAGTCGCGGGCAAAAGCTAGTACTTACACAGAAAACATACAATACTAAGAACAAATACTCGCAATCATCAAACAAATATTTACCGTTGCCGGGAATCGAACCCAGAACCACTAGCTTCGTTACTTACTATACCAACTTGGCTAACTTCGTCGTCAAAATAGTTGTATTTATAACTAGTGACCCGCCCTCGCTTTGCTCCGGGTACACATAAGCCTTCTGATGGTGGAAACCGCGTTAAAATCCGTTGCGTAGTTTGAAAGATCTAAGCGTACATACAGAGGGACTTTGTTTTATACTATGTACTTAGTGATTATTTACGTCTATGAAACGTTTTTAAATTTTAAAATGAACTACTTATATTTATAAGCTGTTCAAACCAGTCAAGTTTTAGGAAAACGGACAGTTTTACCGCAATCATTTAGCTGTTCAATTTAACCACTCATAATACAGCCATGTGATTCTGTTAACGTCTCGCCGTTCACATCGACCGAGACGAAGAATAACCGGCGAATATATGTCGTCCGTCAAGGTCTCGGCGATGTAAAGGGCGAGACGTTAGGGTGCTACCACACCAATCGATCGTTCGTCGATCAATCATCGATCGGATGTCATCCGATAGTCGAGCGATCAGCCGAAGTTAGGGTGTTACCATGCCAATCGATTCATCGTCGTTCGATGCCGTCGATCAATATCGATCGATTGGTGTGGTAGGTTTAGCTGATCAATTATTATAGTAGTGTAGCAGCCGCAAACTATCGATCGACGTCGACCAATCCATTCTATTCGATCGATCGATTGGTGTGGTAACACCCTCAGCTAATAAAATTCGTCGACGTCGATCGACCTCGATCTATTCCATCGATCGATGAAGGATCGATTGGTGTGGTAGCACCCTTAACAGAATCACACTGCAGCAATTATAAGTTTTACTTACAAAAGACCGCAAATTTGGCAGCAAGGCCGACTACAATGTCTAAAATCAGGTAGCGCTGCGTCAAGTGCTGCCACGCCTTCGCGGCGTGCCAGGCCTCCTCGACGAGTATGTACGCGCCAAAAGCTGTGTCCAGGACCAAGTACACTATACAGTAGATGTACGCAACTCGGAAGAGTTTCGTGTTTTTCTGGAATATAAAAATCAGTTAATAGCTTGATGGTTGATGGAGTTAGGTAGTGATTTTTCTGCTTTATGTTTATAAATGGGCCTCAGGCAGGAGCCTAATTATCCTACACTATCCGTAGCACCTATTGGCGATTCGGGCAATAAAAAGTCAGACGTAGGGGTGGTACCGTGTCGATAAAATATTAATGTAAACGTCGATGTAATTATCGTAAGTTTAAATGTAATCTTATATCATAGTTTCATTTGATTTTTTTATAATAATTTAAAAACGGTTTTAATATACACTTCTTGGCTTTTGCTTCTTCTGGCTTGTAATGGCCGCAAAAACTGATATTCGGTGGATTTATATATGTACTTTAATCATAGTATTAAACAGTTATCCAAGAGACGTCACCATGGCAACGAAGGACAAAAAATAGTTGATTAACCCTTTTACAAAGAAGACAAAACACAATCAGCCGACTAAATAGCCAGCAGTTTGCGGGGTCTGAAGGTTCACACAGGTTGCAAAACATAATTTTAATGGTTCCGTACAAAACTTAAAATCGAAAATCTCACATAAGATAACTTTGTTCAGCACCCTCATTATTCAACCGACTTCAAAAAAGGAGGCAATGAGGCTGTATTATTTTTGTATGAAACGCAATAACTTTGCCTATAGTAGATGCAATAGGTTATATTTAATTATTTATATAAACTAAATTGCACTTATTCAAGGGTTGTCTCATTTAAATACCGCCAAGATCTGGCATATCCACGGAGAATTAAAGGAACTCCTTAATCATTTTGAGTTAGTTTATTGTTTTTGAAACGACTCCTTTTTACCTACCATCCCAAGCAGCACACACGCTGTATAAAAGCTTATACAGCCCTTAAAATGCTGAAACTAGAGTTATAATGACTGTATAATCTCTTATACAGCTTCTGTGCTACTTGCGATGTAATGTGCTCACCATGTGCCCCGCGACAACAAGAAGCACGCTGAACACTATATCCACGAACAGGAACACTGTCATTGTGATTAGGATCCCCATCTCGCTGAGCTGCAGAAAGCGAGGGTACAGCCAGGTGATTATCAGTATCGTGTACACCACTGACAATATATCCAGGACCTGGAAGTTTAAATAGGTTTAAAATATGCATTCAATAAATTTTGGAAATCGGCTGCGGTTTCCAAGGCGCTGCGGCGTGGCACATTTTCATGATGGTTTATCCAAACAAAACAACATTATAACACTAGAAGTAGGCTTTTTCTTCATCAAAAAAATACTAGTGGTGGACCATTAGTCGACTATTTTCAAAAATTTCCAAGGGCACTAGATCACTAATACTGCCCTGCTAAGGAAAAAGGCACTATTTTACACAAAACTGCTGTAATAATTGCAACCTCATTACTGGGTAATAAGGTTGCAATTGCTACAGTAGTCTTGTGTAAAATACTGCCTTTTACCTTAGCTGGGCAGTATAGTTAATAGGGAATCATCTTTACCCTATATCCCATTATTTCATAGAACGTATATTTTTGTACTAATTAATATAACAAGTATATTGAAAAAAAACTTACGAATCTCGCATAACCGAATCCAATCAAGCCTCTTCTCAAAGGTACGCAGCAGCAACACCTTTTAAACTCTGGCGCTTCTACATGCATTTTAAAACAAATATATTAAATATGATTAAATAAAAAATCACGCTAAAAAGCGGCAAGACCACTTCCGATTTGCAATACGATTTAAATAAAACTAATTTTTATTAACCATTTGTTACTCATTGTCATCAAATCACATTCATACTTGTAAAATGTATAAATGTCGAGTGATAAAATACTTGTTCCAGCTATCTCATAATACATACTTCCTGTGCCTACAGTTGTGCTTACATTTATCGAGTTTGTTAATATTTAGTAATTGCACATGATTGTTTTAAACATTCGCAAAGTTCAAACACACAGTTAAAAAAAACCTTACTTAGGGTGGTATTCCACCTGTCCAATATCTTTGTCCAATTTCTATATCCAATATTTAATAATATTTTTTTGATGGAAGCCCAACCACTTATCCAATACCTTGGTTCACGTTTTTATACTATTTGCGTAGCCATTTTGAATTAAATGTCATTCGTAATATTTGATCAAATGTCGGTGTTTCTAGTATATTTGATGAAGTCACCCAATTTCTTTGATCAGGCACATTGGGCAGGTGGATTACCTCCCTTAAGAGCTAGGCTCGTCGGAAGAGTATTTGCCATTTTTCTCTATTCTCTGCCAGTTTTTTCACCTGGTACGACACGACATTGGTATTCAGGTAAAAATAAAAACGGGACTTCAAAAAACAAAAAAACAAATGTAACATAAACTAACTGTATATTTTAACTAGCTTTAAGATAACATAAAAAACAAAACAAACAACTAGACCTGCGGGTAGTTCGTAAAACTCGCACGTATAGTGGAGTGTCGTTAGAGGTGAAAATGTAAAAACCTCGGAACCCGGTTCCACGGAATGGATTTTCGTGAAATATTTTGGAATGTCCTACACTAAATACTAAAATGTTTACTCATTTATTTTTGCTGATCACAAATTTTTCATTCATATTAGGGTTCAGTATCCGAAGGGTGCCTAAGTTTAGGTGCTTAGTTTAAGTGATAGGGTCCTATCACTTAAACTTACGCAGTCAGTCCGTCCATCCGTCCGTCCGTGCATATTTGCAAGTAGGCACTTTAAATATCTTTATAACAAAGTTTAATTAAACTATTATTTCAGTACAGGCAAAATTTTAATTGAAGCCTTATATCTAAACTCATGGTTGCCCTCGTCAACCATGCTCACACGAGGTTCAACCCGTTGCGCGCGGGTTGCACGGAAACCTCGCTTAGGTGGTTGACGTAGCGTAGAGTCTCGCTCGGTTTCTCTAGCTCGCTGCGAATCAGTAGCAGTAGGTACACTTGCGTAGCTGAAAACAAATTTGTATTTAATATCCGTTGATACCCAAGTAGCACACAAGCTGTATAAGAGCTTATACAGCCCTTAAAATGCTGAAACTAGAGTTATAGTGGATGTATAAGCTCTTATACAGCCTTTGTGCTACTTGGGTACCTATGTAAAAAAATATTTGTGTTAGTAGGTACAGTCAAAATAAAATAAAATTGCTTGGATGAGACCAAAATCAGATAACGATAAAGATTTCTCTTAAGGATACTTTGAGTTAGCAGTCATGGATAAATAAGTGGGTGTTTCTATGGCGTTTTATTTGCCGTCATTTTTATCAACTAAGTAGCGACCCGCCCTCGCTTCGCCTCGGTTAAAGCTCCCCCTCCCATTTCCCTCCATTAAAGTTGAAATATCTGTAGGGACACAATCTGCCAGGTCATCCCATATTACGGTGCACGCGCACTTGAATAGGCAGCGATGCCCGAGCGCAAAGCACCAGTCGTTTCAGGGGACTCATAGTGTACGGGGTTATTTGAAATATAATTATAATGAATTAACTACTCAAATAATTAATTAACTATTCTCGCACGCATTTATATACTCCTAAAGTGGTGACCTACGACAGTTGGATAAAGTCGCGTACTGGTGTCGGAGTCGGAAGGATAGTGAGTTAGATGTAGCTAGCATCGCTATGAGTGTCGGTTCCTGTGGCTGCAGACTTGAAGAGGAACGGCAGATGAATGAGCTTTTGGTCGCGCAGGTGGCCAGGCTGTTGGTCAGAGTGGCCAACCTGGAGGATGCGTTAGACATCACTCGACGGCCACAGGGTCTCAGTGACGTAGACTTCATGCCCCAGGAGCCGCGGGGGGAAGCATGTCAGGGGCGTCAGCAACAGGATGTGGCGGCCAGCAGCGGCGTGGTGAGCAATGGGGCACGGAAGTTCCAGGAGCATCGGTCTCCTCTGGATCCGGAGCGTCGGTGTTTTTATCATTTCCGGTTTGAGGGAAAAGCGTGGAAGTGCGTCCAGCCGTGCGCTTGGAGGAGTGATGCCGAAGCCTAGGTTGCGTGTTGCGTTGCGTGGTGAGGGCTGCGACACCCTCTCACCCTCAGTGACAGTGTTAGTGTGGTGCTGTGCTAGTTGTAAAGGGTAGTTAAGTTATTTTTAGTTTAACGGATGAAGTTAAGTGTCTTCGTAGAAATGACGCAAGTAGCTTAGGCGAGCGGTGTGCTGACGTTGCTTTCGCAGTAGGCGCGCATAAACGTGCGGCGCCTGGCAACAACAGCCGACTAGTTCTAATAATTCGTATTTGTTACTTTATTACCTTGTATTGTAACTTACTTTACTGTAACTGTAACTCACTTTTAAGTATTGTTGTATTTTATGATTGAAAAAATGACCTTCTGCTGGAGATTCTTGCGGCGCTTTTTCTCCGCAATGATGGTCTTGTCTGAAGCGCTGGTAGATTCACTTGATATTGCCGACGTGTAAAAGAGCCCGTATGTCGCCTATTTACTGAATAAATATTTTGATTTTGACTTAGCAGTAAATATAGTTGCGTGCAGGATGTAGTCCAGGTAGATGTAACTAGATATTGTTTGGTTTAGAGGTAAGCAACGCGCAAGTAACGATCAACACATCGTGAATGTCGTTGGCAAAATGTCTTGTGATTGTTACCGGGTATCGACTAATCCAACTAGGGTATCGATGCGATGTTGTTATAACTTGGCTAAGTGACAAGTTACAGGGAACGAACGATTAGTGTGAATAACATTCGGCTATATTGTAAATAGAGAGTTTTTAGAGACGTGGTATGTTAGGTACGTCACGTATTTTCTTTATTGTAATGTTGTAATTATCTAGGTAACGGATTTATTGCCGTGAACTAAATGGTTACGATGTAAATGTAAAATTGATGAGATGTATTATAATGTTAGGGTGAAATCACATCTATCATGCAGCATCGAATCGCATTTAGCTGGATAATTTTGGACACACTATATGCATCGCAAGCTGCTAAAGAGTGTTATCGCATGCTTTTGTCTCCTTGCTAAAGCATTCTTCAGTATGTAAAATGGATAGCTACACTTATACGCATTTAATGCTGAAGCTGAATCGATGCGGAAGGGTGAATTTGATGCGGACGCATCTTCATACAAAATTACGTTTTTGTATTAAAAAATGCGATTCGATGCTGATAGATGTGACTTCACCCTTACTCGAGCAAGGGTACCGATAACAAAGACATAATCACCGATACGCCGGGAACAACTTATTATTGTTATGCGCTATAGAGTAGGTAGGCAAATTCTGCCGTGCTAGGCCAGAGAGCCGCGCCTGGTATGTTGAAGATAACAGGTTGCAAAAGTGATTGTACATAGGAATAATCATTGTTATTTTTAAGTATAAGTTTAATTTCGTAATGTATACAATATTTTCGTTTGTAAAGGGGGGAATATTGTAGGGACAGCCCACACGTACGTATTACGCTGCACGCGCACTTGAATATGAGCTGACACATAATTAATATTTTAACAGTAGCATCCCAATATATTTATGAAAATATTATGTATGTTATTAAGAACCTAGACTCTGTCGTTAAAAATCCTGATATACATAATATAACTACTGGGAATAAAAATAAAATTGCCATTAAAAAGTTTCGTGTCCGTAAAGTATATAAATCATTTGTAGGTCAATGCATTCATTTTTATAATAAATTACCCGACGTAGTTTTAGAGTTACCCCTTCCAGCACATAAAAATTACTTGAAAAAGTCGTTGATGTCAAAGGCGTACTATATATATTTTTTTTTTTTCTCGTAGTCATTCTGACATGTTTTCCTGCAAAACTACGCAGATATTTAATATTATTTTTACAGTTTTATATAATGCTAGAATAAGTAGTATCATTGTAATATTTTTATTTAAAAAATGAGTAACTATTGAGTTTCTTGCGGCGCTTCTTCTCAGCAGTGATCTCCTCTTGGGAAGCGCTGGTAGATTTTGACGTGTAAAAGTGCCCGTGTGGCCTACTTACTGAATAAATATCTTTTATCTTTTTATCTTATCTTATCACAGCAGCGACGCCGGGCACAGATGCCCAAGCGCGGAACACCAGTCGTTTCAGGAGACTCATAGTGTATCTACGGGGTTATTTGAAATATAATTATAATGAAATAACTACCCAAATATTAATTCCTCACATCTAACCCCTAATTATCAATTTGTTCTCTTCATAATATGAAATGAAATATGAAATATATTTATTTAACAAACGCACATACATAAAGAAATCATGACTTTGGGTCCTGAGCTAGGATTCCCTGTGTTACAGGACCCAGTGAGACAATAACATTAGTTTGGTTTAATGCCTTCGTACAGAGTAAGAATCTATGCAAAGCTATATATACAGGGTGTTAGGTAATGAGTGGATAAACCGTGATCTCCTGATAGGGGGCACTTAGGTCGTTCTAATAATGATAAATGAGGTTTAGTAAAAGTGCCACGGTTTTCGAGATAATTGGACTTTTTTAATTTTTTAGGAAATTGACACCCTTACTCGATTTTTTGGTCGTGGTTAGTGTACTAAGATGTTTTTTTTTATTTTCTTTTTACCTTATTATTGTTTAATAGTTGTGTTATCCGATAAACATTACCATTTTGGCGTAACTACCGCGGTTTAATTAAAAAAAAATCGCAAACTTGAATTTTGCATCTTCGATCGAACATTTACCAAATTTTGAGCTCTTGCGGTGAAAAAAAAAATTACTATCACATGGTAGCCAATGAGCTAAAAAACATGCCCATTTAATAGAGATTTTAAAACAGTAAACATCTTTTTATTTCAATATTAGAATAAAAAACAACATCAGTTTTCCGCAATCGATTCGATCATTTCCTGTGATTATTTCATATTAAATTTGTGCTCCACAATTCCAAAGCGTACCTAATTATGACAAACTTTTCCTTGCGAAAATAAAAATACTGGCCACTAATTTTGTGAAACCTTTTATTGAAAAAAAGTAACGATTTGTGATCCGAGCGACGCATTACAACCCTTTTGTTGCAATAATAACAATACTGGGCAGTACTTTTTTTAATGCCATTTATTCGAAATTTAGCCATCCAGACTACCGGATTTTTAATCGAGTACATAATGCGTTCACTAAAGGCAAAATTCTTGGTCAGGGTGTGGGTGGAACAAGTGGAGGAAGACCCACCCGAGGAGATGACGAGAATGTTTTGGACCTAGTTGAAGTAGATCCTTCTCTATCCGTGCGTGATATGGCAAATTACCTGGGTTTATCTGTATGAAAAGTGCATACTACATTAAAAGTACACCAATTACACCCATTTCACGTCCAACGTGTGCAAGTTTTATTGCCTAGAGATTATCCCTTAAGAGTAACTTTTTGTCGAGTGATGCTGCGTCGGATGCGTGAAGACCCAGACTTTTTTAACAAGATACTGTGGTCGGACGAATCATCTTGCCGTCAAGATGGCTACATGAATCTACACAATCTGCACAGTTGGCAGTTAGATAATCCTCACTTAATGAGATAGGATAGATCTCAGTACCAATTTAAGGTAAGTCTTCTCATGATCACGGTATTCACGGTTGTTGTAATACGATAAAAACGTCAAGGTTTAATTAATTATGCTTTTTACCGCGATGAATCCCCTATCTATTACAAATATTAATTTTAGGTAAATTTGTGGACCGGTATCTTGAATGGCGAAGTGATCGGCCCCTTCGAGCTGCCATCTACTCTAAATGGAGATAATTACTTGGAGTTTCTTCAAAATGATCTACCTATCCTTCTGGAAGATGTGCCGCTTGCACTAAGGCAAGTAATGTGGTTACAACAAGACGGTTGTCCCGCACATTACGCAGCACGAGTGCGACAGTACTTAACTGCCGCATTCCCAGAACGATGGATTGGCCGGTTAGGCCCAATACTATGGCCTCCGCGTTCACCGGATTTGAACCCCTTAGATTTTACAATAAAAAATTATTGGGGTTGTCTCAAAGAGAAAGTGTACAGCCGTCCAATTACGAGTCTTTCTGGGTTACGAGAGCGAATAAGAATTGCTGCTCAAGAAATAGGGAACTCTGGATACACCAGATTCGTCAGGCGTTCCTTTATCCGATGGTGTAGAGCTTGCATTAGGGCTGGTGGACGTCAATTTGAGCACATTATTTAACTTAACTTTATTAAAACATTTCCTTTTGTTTTTTTATTTCACAGATAGCATTAGTTAAATCATTCATTAGAAAAACCGGCTTCCTTGCTACTCCAATACCTACTTTTTTAAGTTTTATTTATCAAAACCAATAAATGTTTTCTGTTATAAAATCTCTATTAAATAGGCATGTTATTAAGCTTATTAAAAGAATAAAAAGCTGTCGAGATATTTTTTAAATTTCGAATAAATGGCATTAAAAAAGTAGTTAGTGCCCGGTATCGTTATTATTACAACAAAAAGGTTGTAAAGCTTCGCTCGGATCACAAATCTTTACTTTTTTCAATAAAAAGTTTCACAAAATTAGTGGCCAGTATTTTTATTTTCGCAAGGAAAAGTTTGTCATAATTAGGTACGCTTTGGAATTGTGGAGCACAAATTTAATATGAAATAATCACAGGAAATGATCGAATCGATTGCGGAAAACTGATGTTGTTTTTTATTCTAATATTGAAATAAAAAGATGTTTACTGTTTTAAAATCTCTATTAAATGGGCATGTTTTTTAGCTCATTGGCTACCATGTGATAGTAATTTTTTTTTTTCACCACAAGAGCTCAAAGGTTGGTAAATGTTCTATCGAAGATGCAAAATTCACGTTTGCGATTTTTTTTAAATTAAACCGCGGTAGTTACGCCAAAATGGTAATATTTATCGCATAACACAACTATTTAACAATAATAAGCTAAAAAGAAAATAAAAAGAAACATGTTTTTTTTTAAATGTTTAAATGTTTTGTTAAAATGTTTTTTTTTTTATTTTATTTTTAGCTTATTATTGTTTAATAGTTGTGTTATCCGATAAACATTACCATTTTGGCGTAACTACCGTGGTTTAATTAAAAAAAAATCGCAAACTTTAATTTTGCATCTTCGATCGAACATTTACCAAATTTTGAGCTCTTGCGGTGAAAAAAAAAATTACTATCACATGGTAGCCAATGAGCTAAAAAACATGCCCATTTAATAGAGATTTTAAAACAGTAAACATCTTTTTATTTCAATATTAGAATAAAAAACAACATCAGTTTTCCGCAATCGATTCGATTATTTCCTGTGATTATTTCATATTAAATTTGTGCTCCACAATTCCAAAGCGTACCTAATTATGACAAACTTTTCCTTGCGAAAATAAAAATACTAGCCACTAATTTTGTGAAACCTTTTATTGAAAAAAAGTAACGATTTGTGATCCGAGCGAAGCATTACACCCTTTTGTTGCAATAATAACAATACTGGGCAGTACTTTTTTTAATGCCATTTATTCGAAATTTAGCCATCCAGACTACCGGATTTTTAATCGAGTACATAATGCGTTCACTGAAGGCAGAATTCTTGGTCAGGGTGTGGGTGGAACAAGTGGAGGAAGACCCACCCGAGGAGATGACGAGAATGTTTTGGACCTAGTTGAAGCAGATCCTTCTCTATCCGTGCGTGATATGGCAAATTACCTGGGTTTATCTGTATGAAAAGTGCATACTACATTAAAAGTACACCAATTACACCCATTTCACGTCCAACGTGTGCAAGTTTTATTGCCTAGAGATTATCCCTTAAGAGTAACTTTTTGTCGAGTGATGCTGCGTCGGATGCGTGAAGACCCAGACTTTTTTAACAAGATACTGTGGTCGGACGAATCATCTTGCCGTCAAGATGGCTACATGAATCTACACAATCTGCACAGTTGGCAGTTAGATAATCCTCACTTAATGAGATAGGATAGATCTCAGTACCAATTTAAGGTAAGTCTTCTCATGATCACGGTATTCACGGTTGTTGTAATACGATAAAAACGTCAAGGTTTAATTAATTATGCTTTTTACCGCGATGAATCCCCTATCTATTACAAATATTAATTTTAGGTAAATTTGTGGACTGGTATCTTGAATGGCGAAGTGATCGGCCCCTTCGAGCTGCCATCTACTCTAAATGGAGATAATTACTTGGAGTTTCTTCAAAATGATCTACCTATCCTTCTGGAAGATGTGCCGCTTGCACTAAGGCAAGTAATGTGGTTACAACAAGACGGTTGTCCCGCACATTACGCAGCACGAGTGCGACAGTACTTAACTGCCGCATTCCCAGAACGATGGATTGGCCGGTTAGGCCCAATACTATGGCCTCCGCGTTCACCGGATTTGAACCCCTTAGATTTTACAATAAAAAATTATTGGGGTTGTCTCAAAGAGAAAGTGTACAGCCGTCCAATTACGAGTCTTTCTGGGTTACGAGAGCGAATAAGAATTGCTGCTCAAGAAATAGGGAACTCTGGATACACCAGATTCGTCAGGCGTTCCTTTATCCGACGATGTAGAGCTTGCATTAGGGCTGGTGGACGTCAATTTGAGCACATTATTTAACTTAACTTTATTAAAACATTTCCTTTTTATGTTTTTTTATTTCACAGATAGCATTAGTTAAATCATTCATTAGAAAAACCGGCTTCCTTGCTACTCCAATACCTACTTTTTTAAGTTTTATTTATCAAAACCAATAAATGTTTACTGTTATAAAATCTCTATTAAATAGGCATGTTATTAAGCTTATTAAAAGAATAAAAAGCTGTCGGGATATTTTTTAAATTTCGAATAAATGGCATTAAAAAAGTAGTTAGTGCCCGGTATCGTTATTATTACAACAAAAAGGTTGTAAAGCTTCGCTCGGATCACAAATCTTTACTTTTTTCAATAAAAAGTTTCACAAAATTAGTGGCCAGTATTTTTATTTTCGCAATGAAAAGTTTGTCATAATTAGGTACGCTTTGGAATTGTGGAGCACAAATTTAATATGAAATAATCACAGGAAATAATCGAATCGATTGCGGAAAACTGATGTTGTTTTTTATTCTAATATTTAAATAAAAAGATGTTTACTGTTTTAAAATCTCTATTAAATGGGCATGTTTTTTAGCCCATTGGCTACCATGTGATAGTAATTTTTTTTTTCACCGCAAGAGCTCAAAATTTGGTAAATGTTCTATCGAAGATGCAAAATTCAAGTTTGCGATTTTTTTTTAATTAAACCGCGGTAGTTACGCCAAAATGGTAATGTTTATCGCATAACACAACTATTTAACAATAATAAGCTAAAAATAAA
This sequence comes from Tortrix viridana, assembly GCA_963241965.1. Lineage (NCBI taxonomy): Eukaryota > Metazoa > Arthropoda > Insecta > Lepidoptera > Tortricidae > Tortrix > Tortrix viridana. The sequence continues at coordinate 11,270,343 of OY725186.1, forward strand.
ATAAAAAAAAACATCTTAGTACACTAACCACAACCAAAAAATCGAGTAAGGGTGTCAATTTCCTAAAAAATTAAAAAAGTCCAAATATCTCGAAAACCGTGGCACTTTTACTAAACCTCATTTATCATTATTAGAACGACCTAAGTGCCCCCTATCAGCAGTTCACGGTTTATCCACTCATTACCTAACACCCTGTATATATATTACCGTAGACCCCTACGTAACATGTACATGGTACGGGTAATACCCGTAACAGACACTCGAACTTGGTCCGCGCCGGACAGCGGATGTGGACCAAATCCGAATGGTCTGAAGATAAGACAGACGGCCGGATCTGGTTTGGAGCGAACCAAATCCGTTGTCCAGCCCGGACCAAGTTCAAGCGTCTGTTACGGGTATAAGGCCGTGCAGGTGTGAAAGAGATATCATGACTCTGATGATTTATGACCCGGTTCGCCACTTAGTTTTGTGGATACTATTATTATAAGTTTTTACCAGTGAGACAAATGCAGTCGGAAAGAACACCATGTCAGAGAAATTCTATAACAAATACTTGTTTCTCGCTATTAGGGTGCCTTTCCATAGAAGCGGAGACGAGCGGTGCGGAGAGGAGCCGTGTAGGAATAGACCAATCACATTGGTTGTAATCCACATCTCGTCTCCGCTTGACTGTTTCCATTGAAGCGGAGCGGAGACGAGATGTGGATTACAACCAATGTGACTTATATCAGGAAGGAAGAGCAGCAGGAGATGCCATGTTCTTTAAGGAAATGTAAAAATATTATTTTCTTACCGATCCCAGAAAAGATAACGCATGCGTCGGTAAGATACAAGCTCCAGTGGAGCTGTTCTATCCTGAGAGAGACCAGCAGGTAAGTCGCCAGCGCAGCCGCAGTGGTCGTGATGCCGTAGTAATAGTACACGCGCAGCAGCCTACGCCTTTTCTGAAATAAGATCACGAAATGCGAGCCCCCTCGCGCGTAGACTAGACACTCGCGCGATCTCGAGGTACTAGAGCTACGTACATCCCGTCCAGATGCCGCCGCGCGTTTCCTCACTCGCGCGTAAAACGCGTGCAACGTGTCGGACTCTCGGCCGCGCGAGTTGAGATACTCGAGCGCATTCTATCAAATGAATCCGTCCTCTTTTACTCACGCGTAAAACGCGTCATCTGGACAGGCTCTAGGTCGCAATCACGCGAGTTCCCTCACGTGTAAAACGCGTCATGTGGACAGTTGGCAATGAAAGTTAAATAGGAAGTTAATAAAAACGTTTATTAAACCACGACGAGACAACACAAAAACTTACTTTTGAGCAAATCAAGAGGCTAGAGGCCAAACCGATTTTCATAGAAATTAGTTAAAACCTACTAACTATACTCGATTTAAGTATTTGGCCTTATTATATTACGGTGTGGGAGTAAGACAAATGGTACAGTCAAGGTCATAAATGTGTGTAGGTTTAGTACCTTGTCACTTTAATCGCTGTGACATTCATATATGGCAGTTTAAACATGACATTAAATAGACAAGGTACTAAAATGTACACATATTATTGACCTTGACAGTACAATGGCGACGTATTTGCAGTCTTAAGATTGAAGATGTCTATGTGCCTCAGATCCTATGTACCATCTAAAAGTTTATAACTTTGAAACAGGCCAAAACTAAACTAAAAATATGCATAAAACTTATGAAAGTCCTTAACTTTTTGGAACTACTACTTTTTGGACTATGTACTATCAAATAATTTGATTCCTAGGCCACTATTGGAACTGTGTAAAAGTGACAAATTTGTCACTTTGTCATAAGTTCCAATGCAATCAAATTGTTTGACTGTATAACCCCTAAAATGTTTAGGATTTGAATTAATTGTTGTATTTGTTACTGACCGTATGCGCCCCGATCAGTAAAAGGATTATAAAAACTATTTCTATGCAGTAGAGGAGGGCTGGCAGCCATTTCTGGGCGAAGAAGTTAGCACCTCGGAATATGGCCGCCGTGCGCGCCGTCAGAGTGGTAGGGTCGTAGTAGAACTCCAACCAGATGAAGAATATCGCAAATGCCTGTAAATTAGCAATTTGAAAGAATTAAACTATTTAAATAACTTGTACGGTAAATTTTTTTTACAAAAACATTAAACCGTCTTCAAAAACCTACTAAAAAGCGTTAAATAAAAACCAGCCTCATAGGAGTCCTAGGAATAGCCTATTTAGTGCTGAATAGGTACATAGAATATATCCAAGCCGGTGTCAAGTAGGTATACCTACACAATAGCAATGACACCATGATTCTTGCCGAATAGCGTTGGCGTTGGAATATTTTTGTGGTCAAAGTCATGTCGTATGTTATAAGAAGTGACTGTACACCAATGCAAATAATAACAGATATCGCCACTTTAAAAGCAAATCTTGCTTTTAGGGATATTGTTGTAAGTTAACTAAATGATAATCATTATAATCATATTCATTCCAATCTCACATTCATAAATATTGAGCTCTTACATTTTCAACATTTACCTTAAAATACGAAACGTACGACGGCTTGCAAAGAAACTAACTTGTTATAAATCTTTGTCATGCTTTGCTTTGTTATTGAAGTGAGTAAACGTTACAAAAAAAATTGTTTATTTATTTTGATGGACATAAGTCTAAATAATTTTAAATTTGGTTCAAGACTAGAAAAGTCGTCGCTTAATATAATTTCGTGACGTACTTTGAAATACATTGCATGACCAAAGTATACAAAAAAAAAATGTTATGTTGCGAGTAAAAAAGTTTAATTAAGCGGAAAAATATTTCAACTTACCAAACTTAAGTATCCAATAACGATAATTCCGTGGCGTAGAGGCATACAGCCACAACATCTTGTAAACTTCGGAAATTCGAATCGCATTGTTATTTCCAAAGTTTAATTCAAATAATGATTATTTATACTATAAAACACTTTTTACATCTGGCCACTTACAAAATTAGAATAAAACCTTAAAATTGAAAAATCAGGATTTTGCTTACAATCTAACGGGTTGAACGCTTGAATCGGCCGCGCGCCGCCGTCTGAGCGACCGGCTCCACAAGTCAACAATACAGGCCACTTGTTGGTAATTACCTTATTTCCTGACGCGACGACTGATTCGACCTCACGAAACAAAACTGATGATACTGATGATCAACTTTATTCTGGTCTTAACCTGATCCTGATGTAAGGATAAGTTTCGTATATTTTATTTTTTATCACTGTTCGTTGTGGATCAGCGATCAATTTGTTTATAAGAATAAATGCTCCTGTATGAGTGTTCGCACATTTATAAAAATATTAAGTAGCATTGATTCAGTCGTGCTCGGTAAAATGTCCGCAAAGGGTCTCTGCCGTTTGGCCAAAATATGTTTGGTCAAATGTATCATTTCCCAAATTTTCATTTGCCACAAAGGTATTTCCCGCCGCAAAAATTATCATTTTATGGCGCTCACAACTCTAACCTAACCTAACCGATCTAAATAGCTTTTTTGGTATCCTGAAAATAAAACAAAAGTAATACAACACCTACAACAACACCTCCTTCTTCAGCCCTATCACGAGAATGTGCCGCTTGTACAATGACACTGTTGCGCTCCATTCTTCTCTGGACATTTTTAGATATAACTTACCTAAATTCAAAAAAGCCATCCATGAAATTTTGTACATATAAATAACTACTACTCTTATAACTTAGCTAAGTTACAATTGGCTATATTAATTAAGTCTCGTTCTTTAACTTTAATTTTTAACTTGTAACTAACCACTAGGTATAAATAAATGTTTACACACTGTTCACTAATACAGCTAACCCTCTACCTTATTATTCAATTATAATAATAGTCATTATGTGCACACATAGTTAGAGTTACAATCTAGTTTTAAACTTTACTTCTGTCTCAATTTTCTGAAATAATCTCGACTGTAACTTGTTTTGTGAGCCAAATAAATAAATACAAATAGCTTTTTGGGAAATGAAAATTTGGGAAATTATACATTCGACCAAACATATTTGGGCGAGACAAGAGGCTCCCGTCCGCAAAATATGATTTAAGTAAAGTGCAACTTTACTTCACTCAACTAATATTAATGATAAACAAATAATTTATAAATATTAATCGGTGCATTAGTTGTTTATGAAATATAGGAACACAAATAGATAACCTATTATTCGAAGTTTGTTAAAAATATCAGTGAGTTTCAAGTGAGCATCGAAATCCGTTCCGTAGTTTTAAATATCTAAGCATACATAGGGACAGACAGACGCGGAGGGCGACTGTATTTTATATTATGTATTGATATTGATCATTGCTTAGCGATAGACTGTTTATTGTAAACACGTAAGATAATCGTTTACTTGAGAGGGAAGCTGACGCATCTACGTTTCCCTGATATGGACCGATAACTGCAAGGACAGTGGGCAACAAATGGCGGGAGCAAATAAGTGCTACCGAGAACAAATCTGAACTCCAAAAGAAAAAAGCAGTATAACAGTATGAAGTCCTTAGGTGTATACTGCCTTATTGCTTTGTACAGTTCGCCATCAAATATGTCTGTACATACCAGAGTGGTCAAAAATATCTGAACATGCACTTTAACGCCTTGACAATAGAGTCGTGTTCAGATATTTGTGAGCACCTTGTTTGCTGCAATATATATGATGGCGACTGTACAGCAGAAATCGTTCCCGGCGATTGCGTACTGGGTAGGTATAGCAGTGGGAAATAACGCTTGTGGCATTGAGTAAACAACATATAACATTATCTTTCAATAAACAAATGAAGCAAGCTTTATTATCCGTCTGTTTGTTTTGATATTTTTGTCTCTACGGGTTTCCGAGAACTTGACGTAAATATTACAGCATAAGAAAGCCTCGATTGATCCAGAATATAATGGTAGTCAAGTTTAATTTATTAGTATAGGATTACGATTTTAATGATACCGGTAGAACTACCTTGCGGTACACTTTGGCTAAAAGTAGCAAGCAATGGTTTGTGGTTCTGAAACTTGATTTTTAATACTCAATTGGCTATTTGACTAATGTCAAAATAAATTATTCTTACACTACCACTAAATCAAGCTTTCGAAAATAACACGGAAAAACCTAACTATCGTTTATTTTTGGAATTTAAACGATTTTTAATTCAACAAAAACTTTATAAAGGACCAACTTCATACTACCGGATCGTTTTGACGTTTCAATAAAATTTGCTGATTTGACCAGCAGTCAAATAGCCAACGGTAGAAATAATGCACTGAATTACATCTATATTTCAAAATATTGACATTAAAAAAGCAAAAGTTTGACATTAAATCCGCTATTTGTACATTTTTCTGTGCAATAAAGTTTAAAAAAATCCTTCCTTATTTTTCTTATGAGCAAATTGATTCATTATTTTGTTTCCACGAATCATTTCCTTGTAGTCTTCTTGTTAAGTGATACGACCTCATTAAGAGTTCGATGTTTGGCCAAGATATTGTTTATGTATAAATCAAAGAAATGCTTTCCCTTCATTGCTATTAAGTAATGTAAAAATAAGAAGGTTTATATCCCTTATTAGCAGTGGTCGGAATAGGTAGAGCTAATTTACCTAAACTGGACGCATGTTCATTCATGCGTGAGTGAGATGGGAACACGTTAATGAATGAACATGCATCAAGTTTAGGTAAATTAGCTCTACCTATTCCGACCACTGTTTATAAGTTAGGCAGCTAGAAAATCTGACCACACGAGCTAATTTACAGCAATTGATGTGCTTTCTGAGTCTTCTGTTTATTTAGCAACGCTTTACAATTAATCATCGATTGCTTTGGTGTAGTTTAAGGCTACAAGTCCATCAAGGTGTGTAAATGACATTTTGTTGCCTACATTTTCATTTAGTCGCTGCAAGTGCAAAGTGCAGGCAGTTAAATTTCATTTACCCATAAATGACGGACGACGTAAATTCGCCGGTTATTCTTCGTCTCAGTCGATGTAAGACGATGCGTTCACAGAATAACATGGCTGTATTATGTGATTAGTTTATTCAAAAGGAGGTTAATAACAAAACATTTTTTGTAATCTTAATTATTTAATATCACTATGATCGTAATAATCCGCTTACATATCTAATGATAACCATATTAAATAATTTCATTAAAAAAACAATAAATATTAAAAACCTACTTATAGTACGACATTAGTACGATAGGAGAATTTTTGTGTTACCTACCACTGAGATTTTATACATAATTTAATTTAATTTATAAAAAAAATAAAAATTCAATTTTTTTTTTCCTTGACATTACGAAATTTTAAAAGACCGTAGTAAGTAACGAGCCTTGACACGTTTTACAAGACAAAACACTCATTTTACAAATTGCGTTTTCAAAATATCACTGTTAATATAAAAAATATGAACATGCTCGAGATTTGTCTTACATTACTTTGAAGTTTGAACTATGATGATGAAGAATTCAAGCCACTCAACTTAGCCCAAATATCAGTATCAAGAATTCTACGGGATAATGGCATGCCAAAACTTATACCTCACAAATAAGAAATACAGCCGACGCAGTGTCTTTTCGTAGAATTTTGTTTGGTTTAGAAGTTAAACATTGCCTTACCAATTCTTATAAATACTAAATTGTTGTCGAAAACAAGTCGACATGCAATGCAAGAAAATGCAAGAAAATAAGCAGCAAATATTTTCTTAGGACGTTCAAAAATATTCAATGTGTCAAATTTGTAATTGAGGGTGATATTCAGACGTCATTGGGCACTACGGTGCTGGAATCGTAGATGCCGTTGCTGGCGATCTTCCGCTCCCCACTCACGATCTGTTGGAGCTGGTTCTCGTACACGTGGGGTCCGTCCACCATCAGCTTCTTAATCAGACTTCGAACTAGGATGATCAGGTACAGCTGCAAGCCTGTAAGGATGGAGGCGTTAGGACTGAGAATATATACCTAATCAATGATTTACATTGTCTACATTGTCCCTTGCCCTTTTGTTATTGTATGCTAACGCTAGTATAGCTCTTATTATCTTGATAGTAAAGGCGACAGTCATTAACAGTATGGTGCCAATAGGGGCAAAAACTAAGTAGTTAGAACCTATTCTGCTGGTAGTAATTGACGCAAATGGTTCATGGACAAGCACTGTCTTGTCGGTTGCAGTGGTCTCCATGTAACTTAAGATTAGTATGTCTGCTTGTGTTGGCATTTGATTCGATTAAAAATATAAGTAAAGTTTTCGCATTAAGGTCAAAACATTTTGTGTATGTGTGTGTAAATGTTTTAAAAGCAAAAGAATTCCTCGATTTAAGCCGTGGTAGCCTAATGGTTTGACCTGCCAACTCTTAAGCAGAGGGTCGTGGGTTCGAACCCGGGCTCGTACCTCTAAGTTCTTCGGAATTTATGTGCGAAATATAATTTGTATATTTACCATGAGCTTTTCGGTGAAGGAAAACATCGTGAGGAAACCTGCGCACACCTGCAAAGCAATTTGACGGTGTGTGCGAAGTTCCCAATCCGCACTGGGCCCGCGTGGGAACTATAGCCCAAACCCTCTCATTGTGAGTGGAGGCCTGTGCCCAGCAGTGGGACGCATATAGGCTGGATTATTATGTAGACACAGGCATTTGACTAGCTTAAAAGTTGAGGGTCTCCTCAATTTCAAGGCAAGGTTTGGTACAGTCGAGTTCAAAGATGTAACTTTAGCGCCTTATCCCATTGAAATAAGGTGCAAAAGTGTGTACATATATTTTGACGTGTAAAAGTGCCCGTGTGGCCTACTTACTGAATAAATATCTTTTTTTTATCTTATCTGAAGAGATACATCAATGGACATAATTATTTATAAAATACGTGTTGAATTAACTTACATAACCCAGCAAAAGTTAACGCTGCTGTCTCGAAAGCGAGACGCATCCACATCTCAGTAGAGTCCAGCAGCTGTATCATCACAGACGCTACCGTCGATACGATGGTGAAGTAGTAGTATATCTTCACGAACAACAGGTTTCTCTGAAAAAATAAACCAACATAAGCAGGTAAAGAACAGTCAGCGGCAGAGAAAGCCACCCATAGATGATAAAACTTTCCTAGCTGAGGGGGTTACTACTCAGCAGACTGTTGAAGCCACGACATTTGACGACGGAAGACGATTTGCAAACAGCAATTTTTAATCCTCAATTAAAAAAGAAGAGTTTCGATTATTTGAGTCAAGGGAACCTGTCAACCTCTATTTGTTACACGGTTGTATGTTTATTTCGAATGTCGGTACGTAAAGATGCCGTTGTATAAATTAAAATATGTAATGTTTTAGTCTGCTTGAAAAAATTAATTTTTTTGATAAGTACTTTTATTTTCTACGTAGAAGTTTCGAGGAAACTTGCAGTTCTACACAATACAAAAACATGTTTGGTTAATGCGACGGATATTCGCTTATCGTGGGGAAGAGTGTGGGATGGAACTCCGGCGCATAACAAATACAAAATAATCTACTAAATACCTACGTTGTTTCTCTCTTTGTGATTTTTAAACAATTTGATAAACATTTCCTGTAGGTTTCTGACCGCGTATCCTTTATCCTTTATTTAAACGTGGATAAAGCATCCGTCACTCTCGCACTTACATACTGGTCAGGTAGTGACAGATGTTTTAATCACGTTTATTCACATCGATACACACCCGCTGGTGAGTATTTTGGAACTGAAATCATGTGAGACAAACTAACACAAGTACTATTAGTATCAGTGCATTTTGTACTTTAACGAAGAATCACACCAGAAGAGACATACATCTGCGATGTAATTTGAATTTTACTCCATTGCCATAGAGTTGTCTTGGAGATAACATCAGTGACTGTAAGAAGACATGCATATATTAGCCACTTAAGGTCATTGAACCTGACGTTTTCCAATTCAAATTTTAATATCAAATCCAGAATTCCTAAACCCCATCTACACCTACCATATCAAAAAACCGTTATCTTGTCCAATCTACAATAGACTAACCGTGTGGGTGCCATACAGCAGCACGGCGTTGAAGACGATCTCAAGGCAGTAGATGAAGAGGCAGGCCTCGGCGCCCACGGCCGAGATGGCACCGTGGTATACCAGCTGCGGCTCCGTGATACTCTCGTGCGTGCAGTAGCTGTACACTCCCAGCATGAAGAATGCGAAGAACTGCAAACAAAACGGTTAAATCCTTTTTTTAGGCATGAATGCAAATAAGTACAGGCTCTGAGCCTTCAAATTACTGACAAGAGTAACTCATCTAAGTATAGTTCTATCTTACTAGTGTAAATATTAAAAAGATAAAAACCCCCAAAAATCCTACCACTACTTTCAGAATAACTCTTTTAACGGCCTTTTTTCACCAAACTTAGCTAAGAACACTCTCGATTAAGTAATATTTAAAGAATCTAAATCAAAACCGGTTTTTCTATTTAATTATATAATTAGCGCACTTATGTCTGAAACAACTAATTGTTTTTTGGGAATCTGGACTATTACGAATAGGGTCGGATTGGCCTGCAGGATCCGTGTGGCATTATTTTAAGGGCTCCCCACAAGCCTGGGCTAAGGATAGATGGGGGCTGGGGGTAGGTAGGGTAGGAAGGGCCCGGCTGGCAAACGCCACCTCGACTACACTATCCGCAGCACCAAGGGGCGAGTCAGGTCGTAAATCATCGGAATCGTGCTATCTCTTTCGCACCTGCACGGCCTTATGGAGATGGAGCAACCGTAGTGCAGGTAGTATATGGAATATGCATGAAATGTTTATATCGCATTTCTTAACAAATTATGAAAATACCGTATAGATGGCAAAAATGAATTTAAAATTACAATCGGCCAAAATATACGGATAATATAAGCATTTAAAACCTACTAATTAGACTGTTTGGGTGTCCCACTGCTGGGCAAAGGCCTCTCCTATTGATCTCCACGACTCAAAGTAATGAAACGAGAAAAATAAATATGATTGATTTTTTTTTATTTCGGTATTGTTTCAAGTACCTATATTGAATTATTAACATAAAAAATGTCACATGGTCGATGGCTTCATTGAACAACTTCTCAACATCTGCCATTTTAAACGTGGTATTTTTCGTCGCAACTTCTCTTTTGACTTGAGCCCATATCAATTCTATCGGATTATACTGACAGTGATATGGTGTAAGTCGAATTACTTCATGACCGTATTCATTTACAAGTTGGTCCACTGCGTATATTTTTTTGGTTGACTTAACGACACTCATTGTAAGAGTTTGTCACAATATCCGTTGGTAAGTAGTCGATGTTATTTTTTTTCAGCCAACCTTGAATATCTTTTTTTAGCCATTTTCCATTAGGGATCGGGTGCAATACTTTCGTATGATAGCTAGCATTATCTATAATTATTTTATCAAGGACGGTTCTTCTTCAATGATATTAAAAATTGTGCAAACCACTTTATGTATAATTCTGCGTTCATTTCTGAATGATATTCAGCATACTTTGATTTAACGGCCCTGAATATTAATTTTGCGTCTGGAATAAATCCTGTTTTGGCCGATCCACCATAATAAATAATTAGTCTGCACCTTTCCCAACTGGCGTTTTAAACCCTCCGTTATCTTCACTGTCCTCGATATACAGAGTGTTTGGCACATGGTTAGACCAACGAAAACAGCGAAGAGGTGGAGCCATATGCTACTTACTTAGCCCTATAAACCTGGCCTAGACCCAAGGTTTAAAAAAAATAACAAAGTGCAAAGATGGTAGTAAAATTGAAAAGAGCAATTGACAAAGGGAATAAAAAAAAACAGTTAATCAATTTTATAATTTCTTAATCATGTAGAATATGGCCCCACCTCTTTGCTGTTTTCGTTGGTCCAACCATGTGTCAAACACCCTGTATGACCAGTCCGACACTGATAACGAAGTAGTTCTCTAAGGATATCTGACTACTTAATGTAGAACTTTAGAAAACTGCAAGATTACCGAGGTCAAGACTACAGATAACCTGCGGCGTGGAGGTGTAAAACTGTTTTTAACGCTAGCCAGTGGAATGGACATTGTGAGGAATTGCCTCAATTGCTACAAAGACAATTTCGTACCCAATTTTTACAAGCTTTAAAGCAAAGGTTGCATTGCAAATACTGTCACAGATTAAATAAGAGTTACTACGATACTGTTATTAAAATGCTTTGGATGATGGCAGTAAATATAACGTAGGTACCTAATATTAAAAACCTGATTATAATACGTACGTAATTATAGCACGTACTAGAAATAATTATTTTCTCATGTTTTTGCTAATGTTATCTAGATGCAACGTCAATACCCGTCTTCAAGGGCTTTGTCCTGGTTGGGAAACCTATTAGGTATATTAATACTTACGAAATTCAAATATCCAAAAGTCAAAACTCCTTTCCTTAGAGGCAAGCAAAAGCAGCACCGCCCAAACTCAGGAAAGTCACAATACATGGTTACGTCGAGTGAATCACAGAATAATAGTCCGTACTGGGCGGCGGGTCGTCGCTACTGGTCACTTGCACTGCGCTAAATGGTCCCGACACTTATCTAATGGAGTCTGGCCGCAGATTGTGAACTTCCGTACAAACCTACTCTTTATATGCAACGTTTTATCGGGGAAACACAATGCGAATTTTAACTTTTCGCGCAACCAGAACACATCAACATTGCGTTAAATAAAGTTTTGTGCCGTTTGGGATTGAATGTGAATGACGCCTTTTATCGACGTGTGTATCTGTCTGTGGTATCATGTTCTCCTAAACGGATGGACCGATTTTGATTTTTTTTTAAAAGGTGACTTAATTGAGTGTGTGTTAAGCTTGGTTTGATGAATATCCGTTAAGCCATTTAAGAGTTATGAGCTCGGCGAGCCGTGTTTGTCGCGTGACAAAGCGTGGATACAGCATCCGTCACTCTCGCGCTAATATACGTGTTAGAAAGTGACGGATGCTTTATCCACGTTTTGTCACGCGATAAACGCGACCGTAATACGGGCCCTGAAAGTAGAGGTCACGATTTTGTCGCGGATTTTCAACTCGGTTAGGTTATTTTAATGATAATGCTATCGAAAGTCGGGGAATATGGATGACGTTTGCGAAGTTGAAAAATAAACATGTTTTGTTGTTGGTGAGTCAATTCCAGTTATTAGTGTCGGATATATGCTGTGATATTTTTAACCGACTTCAAAAAAAAGAGTAGGTTCTCGATTCTGTTGATTTTTTTCATGTTTGTTACCTCAGAACTCCGTCATTCATGAACCGATTTAGAAAATTATTTTTTTATTTGAAAGGACTTACTTTCAGATTGATCTTGGGGATCCGGGAACTGGAAATCGAGGGAACTCCTCGAAAGTTATAGGCACACATACAGCGATTTTAGTATTTCCTGTCAGTGTCAGGGGAATTAATACATTTATTGCATACTGTAATCTAAGCGTGAACTCTTAAAGCTTAAAATAAAAGTGTCCCGTCTTGATAAAATCGCTAGAGTTGCTTAAAAAAAGGTAATAAAAGTCAGGACGAGACACTTTTATTTTAAACCTTAAGCGTTAAGTCTTACGTCAGAATATGGAATAGATGTATTCATTTCCCTAGCACCTGTTAAATTTTATCTCGTGCATAAGACCGGTCATTATTTGGGTCAATTTCAACATTTGTGATTTTCGTCTCATTTCAGTGTAATTTTTAAGTTTTGTATATTTCTGAACGTTTTTCATTTTAAATTACGCATTGAAATATATTCTAGACGTAATGTTAAGGGGCACGCAATATCATGAATAGTTTATGAGATATACGAGATAGAATATTTTATGACACACCGGAATGATTAATATACACCGAAATGATAAAATGTACCCACCGAAGTGATAAATACCCACTGGAATGATAGAAAAAGACCCACAGAGATGGGATCTTATCCACCGGAATGAAAAAGTTTATAATCTAAGTGAAGCTACTTTTGTATCATTCCGGTGTTGCTTATCATTCCAGTGGGTTATTCATACACCGGAAACATCGGAATGAGAACATGGGAATGAGAAAAACTGAACAAAAATATTATTTAAAAAAAAACGGAGTCCTTTTTTCTTAAACTAACGTTACTTCAGAAGGAAGAACCGTGACGTACGTGTTGTATATTAATCTTAAATAAAACAAATAAAAAACACCAAAAATAAATCGAACGTCGGAATGAGGTTTTTTTTGTCCCCACCGCACCGAAACCAAATACTCACCTTTATATCTGATCGACATAAATGCGCACAGCACAACTGCTCGTACCAAACTCTTGCGTGTGACTAACTCTAGGAGTGCGCGGGAGATGGGTTGCGTATACATATATTGAAGCTTAGCAGATATAACGCACAGAATATTTGTCGGTGGTAATGAGAACGTTTCTCCGGACAAACGTATTTACTCGTACCAGACGGTATGTGTAATAGATTTAAAAAAAGTAAGGGCTTCTTTTTGTACATTGACTATATAGTATTTAAACTAAGGTAAACGTTTTTCATAATCATAAATAGTATTCAATTTATTCCATGTTTTGCAATCAAAACGGGGTTGCGGACAGCCCACCGTGATGAGAAATGAGGTCTTAATTATTTTTTTTAATTATTATTTATATTGATATTTTAATTCTAATTATTGCACGTACTAGGCTACTGCGTGAAGTTTTCAGAAAAAAAATAGCAGTTTAATATTTAAACTTTGCTCGCCCACGTTTTCAGCTCCGCCACCTTAAATTATTGCTTGGGAAATTGACCCATTTAGCCTTTTCAGTGGGTTTTTTAAAATATGTGCCACACGTTGATGTTTACTGAAAAAAAAATTCAGCTTCTGTTACATGTAAGGACTGAAATATTTATTTTTGTTATTTAACTACCTAACTAAGTAGCGGCTTATACAAGACAACCTATACACCTCATCAATATACATATTGTAGTTTTTAAGTCAAATGCCTGTGACACACGGACGAACGGACATGACGAAACTATAAGGGTTCCGGTTTTACCATTTTGGCTACGGAACCCTAAAAATGGTAGGTAGATGGGAGGTGGAAATGGTTTTAAAAGAAATGCAAAACGTTCCAAAGAAATGCATAGGAACTTCCTATTTTGTGTTATGTATTAGTATTGGTAACAAAATAGGAAAATTTAATGCAAATTTTTCGGGACATGGGGAAATTGCAGTTTCATTCACCCAAACAAACTTTTTTAGAAATGCTCATGGGTAAAAGATTAAGAAAAAGATGTCAACCTACGTGACAGAAATCCAGTAACTGTCAGTGCTTTATGTAAATAACAACATTTAAATTGTAGTTTGAAGAGTGTTGGTTGCTGCACGTGTCGATTATTTTGTCGCGTTTTTTAGTGCCTCAGTGGTGTTGAAGAGCTCGGTGGAGTGGTCAGCGCGAGCGGCGGCCGACACTCTCGCCTCTGATCTCGGAGAATATAACACTCTAAATGTTTTAATAACATTTTCAATAACCGATCACATGTAATTTCAAACTTTGACATTGGCAGAATTGTCCTCATGGATAGACGCCATTTTAACAAAAAATTGAATTGAAATTGTAGTTTAGTAATAAATAAAATATTAAAATTATTTCAGGTTCTTATATTTTTATTGTGCAAATCTTCACACTGGCGTTCTTGTGTATTGATTACATTGTGCCAACTGTACAAGGTTTCTGCCATATATTCCCTTTGCGATGCGGACTCCTTTTTTGTTTTCTCTGGACCTTGGTACGTATTACCCGACTAGGTACCCAAAAAAGAGGGTAATGTTTCATTACTTAAATATCTGTGCCAAACTTTTTGCAATTGGATAAAAGTAACTCAATGAATAATTACGTACGGATTGTGACAAAGTTGTTTTTATTTAATTATTTAAAGGTCAGTGGTGCAGATCAGGTCACCGGAACCCGGATCCTTGTGGTTGGCGAGGCCTTTGCTCAGCTCCTGGACATAGGCCTCGTCCACTGCTGCAGTGGACGTCTTGCCACATATAATGATAATGATTATTTATAACTATAGTTTTAAAAAAAACACCTTTGGCCACGTTTTACCTCGAGAAATGTATGTAGCGCTACACAATAGGGATACAATATATCATTATTGATTGCGCTAAGGCAATGTAGATTTGTTTAAGGAGTTTTATTGATGATATGCGTGTGAGCATTTTAAATAGCAAAACGAGCTTACGTGTTCTTCTGTTTATAAACTCTATGTGTTGGTGCCATGAGAGGCGCTGATCACGAATGACTCCTAGGCATTTGAGGATACTTTTCCAATTTTTTGTACATTTACAGTGTGTGTAATCAGCAGAATGACAGTTGTGGATCTTAAGTTCAAGCTCAAGTGGTTGTGTGTTATTAGTTTTAGTGAAGCAAATGTAGTCTTTGCAGTGTTCAGAGTGAGTAAGTTTGTGACCATTCGATACATTAAAGCCGGCGGTTCGTGCCGCGACAGAGACAGGAGACCGAGACGGGAGACAGACACGGGGACCGAGACTGTAACTTGATATTAGGCTTTCTATAGAGTATCGCGAGTGCGACAGAGACAGGAGACCGCACTCTATAGAAAGCCACGGTCTCGGTCTCCTGTGTCCGTCTCCCGTCTCGGTCTCCTGTCTCCGTCGCGGCGTGAATCGCCAGCAGGTTATCACATACCATTCACCCGACTGAGCAATGCCAACAGAATGGTACCTAATAATTTTAACAGTCTATGTAAGTATGTATCTTATGTAACTATGTATGTGACTAAAAATCGTTTTTTTCACTCTAGCTCCTAAACTATTCGTCCGATTATAATGAATGGGGTTTTTTACGATTCGTCAAAAACATGCGAATTATATAAAAATTGTAAGGGTTTATCATACTACATGCAAGTTGTTTTGGTTCGCAACTTTTAAATTATAATGATTATGCTTGCAGATTCGCGCATTGACATGCACCTTCTTTTTCACGGAAGCGATCCTGGAGGTGTTCGCTAACAAGTCCTGGCCGATGGGTAGGGTGCTGATAAACAACACTCAGGTGCAGCAAAACAGCACTCAGATGCCCTACCCCGAGAGCTGGGAGCCCATTTACTACACGTACGTCGTGATGCTGATAATGCAGGGTGTGCTCATCGTCGGTTGCATCTACCTCTTCGCGGGGTTCCTTGTGGTAAGTAAGAGTGATCAGCCAGTCCACTGAGTCACAGGAGAGCCCATTGTCAAAGTATTTCAAGTAATTCAACTTCGGCCTCTTAGGAGATCGAGGTAAGTACAGTCGAAGTAATAAATATATATACATTCCCAAGATGCCATAAATAAGTACACCTCTATGCTATTAACAATAAGATCGTGTATACATTCAGAGTGAGTCTTTATAAACTGCAAATTATATTAAAATGAGGGACTTTTTTTTTGTGTTGTGTTAGCTATGGTGTGGTAACTTATATATCAGACTACGGTGGTCAAAAGGTTAATCGAGTGTCAACGATTGGCTTTTGTTTTATACCGGCGAAAAAGTTACATTGTGACGGCACCAGACCGCTATTCCCAAATAATGTTACTTTGATTTTATGTTCATCCTGTCTCTTCCTTTCAAATGCATAACGTCTGTAGAGTAAAAGATGTAGAACTTGCAAAGTTGCAGTGTTCCGGGAACGCTTGGGACCGGACAATTTTGCTGATTCTGCAGATCGACGGAGTTCAATATTCCTTGTCAATTATTTATATATTTATAGAAAAAAAATGTTAAGGTATTATATTTAATATATTTTACAACAGGCGCTTTCGACGGGAAAGTTAAAATTAAAATTCCATGATTTGGATGGATTTGGAACTGTTATTTTATTATTTATAGATATAAACAGTAGCAATCATCCGAAACAAAAATGTAAAAACAAAAACAAAAATAAAAAATAAACGTAAAATGGGTTTTTCGACAGTTTCTTTGACTATTTCAATATTAATGCTCGTTTAATAACTCAAAAAACGCACGTTTTATGCATTATCACATGATAAATGTATGTCATTTAATAAATCCACAACAAAAGAAAATTAGCAATTTTTCCGTTCTTTACGCTGCGTTAAGGCGGCCTACTTACTGAATAAATGTCTTTTATCTTTTTTTATCTTTATCTTTAAAAAATAAATAAGTAAATATATAGTCATTTTTGTTTTGAACGACATCGCCTGACATGCATCACATGAATTAAGTGACAGCACGAATACAATGTTGCCAGAGTAATTCAATATTATGCTTGTTATCATGCATGCTTGATGTGCAGTGCACACTAGCGTTTTTAGCTCTTAAACCCCCGGTCAAAAACTCTAGTGTGCACAGGCTCTTAATAGATTTGAACGACTTATTTCATTTCACTAGCAATACCGGATAAAATCGCTTAGTAATAAAAGGTAATAAAAGTCAGAACGAGACACTTTTATTTTAAACCTTAAGCGTTCAGTCGTACGTTAGAATATGGAATAGATGTGTTAATTTCCCTGGGGCATCTGTCAAATTTTATCTCTTGCATGCACAGTACCTATACCTATCTACTCCTTGGAAGAAAATAGGGCTATTCGCGTTCGTTTTTCAAAAGAAAAGCCATTTCGATCATGTTTGTGAAGACGTAATAATTGTGTTGCAGGCCTCTCAGCCAGCGCTGCAGTTTTTCCTATCGACGCGACGCGCCATTTGGATCTTGGAGATAGTGTGCCTGAGCGCACTGTGCATCGCGCATGAACAGATGCTCGGCTATTACCTGGTGCTGATCATGCTTATCAGTAAGGCGAAAGATTTATTCATAGTCATAGTCATAGCATTTCTTGCAAACCATAGTTGTACAGGTCTTAAAGTTCAGAGCTCTTAGCCAAGATGCCCATCGCTAACTAGCGTTTCTATTCGTTTTGTTTTTAAACCAATCGCGTCACTGGTAGATGATGTGACTCTCCGTATGACGTAATCTAATTGGTTTAAAAACTAAACGAATAGAAACGCTAGTTAGCGATGGGCATCTTGGCTAAGGGCTCTGTACATTTAAATTCATATGGGCCCTGGTAGGGCGTAGCAATTTTAATTTCAACTGAGCAATTACATTATATTGTGACAAATTTGCGATCATGTTATAATTTTAATTTCACATACCCAAAGTATAGTTCATATTCTAACTAGGAGGACGATTTACATGTCATCTTTCCAAATAGCCGATTATTATGTCAATATAATTTAGATAAATAAATAATAAATAAATAAATAAATATCAGGGGACAATCTCACACAAATTGACCTAGTCCCAAACTAAGCTCTAGGCTTGTACTATGGGTACTAGACAACGATAAACATACTTATATAGAGAAATACATACTTAAATATATAGAAAACATCCATGACTCAGGAACAAATACTAGCGCTCATCACACAAATATTTATCCATACCGGGATATAATTACAATTTTAAACATTTATCAAATTATTATAAAATCTATCAATTATTAAGAGATTGCAATTATACTTCTTAATTATGTCAGAGTTCTATCATTTTGAAAGGAAAATCGATTTGTTTTGAAATCCTCCCCTAGCGTCCTAAGTCCGAGGTCGGCTCAATAGAAGCGCCCTTAGGCATGCTAGTGAAAACCCTCACTTTTTGCGCTGAACTTCCTTCAGGAGCTCGCCCTCTCTCTGGTGAAGCAGTCAAAGTCAGGAGCTAACTACGTAGGCTTTAAAAATAAATATCAGTAAGACCCGTCGTTTGTATAGCCAGGACACACAATATGGATTAAGCAACGCGGATTCAGCAGTAATATATTCTTCACCTACTATCGCTCGGACGTTTTTTCAGCGCATGGCCTAACCTATTATTTACCGCCTTAAAATAGAACATTATGTGTTTTGCGGCGTAAAGTTGTCGCGCAATGCTCGATTTCTGGCGCAACGCGACATCGCTATGACAAACATACAGATGACCCTATTGCCGTACGAGTACCTACATACGAGCGATTTTTTTACGCCCCTTAGTATTTTTTATATCAAAACCCCTTCATAAGGCTTACCTATACCAAAGGATTTGGATTAAGCCGTTAGGGTGGACATTCACGGTCAGTTAAACTGATCAGTTAACTGACGTACCTACATCCAGAAGCTGACCTTGAGTTCGTTTAATTTCAACTTAAGATTTCACATTCACGGTCAGTTTTTAGATGTACGTCAGTTCAACTGATCAGTTTAACTGACCGTGAATGTCCACCTTTATTATTTATTTATCGTATGGCAATTATTACGAGCTGTTGGAACGCTGTCATAGGAACGCACCTTCAAACCCAGTATGAATGGGTTATTCTTTCGGGATAGCGCTTAAAAAGCAAATTGAACAGCTTTTAATGCTTAACGGGTTTGGTTAGTAAAGCCTTAGGTGTAACCCCCCTTCGAAAACCCGGGACAGCGGACCGGTCCCTGCTCGTGATTTCAAAGTCTTCTCCATTTTGCGTTATGTTACAGTCCACAACCTTAATTATTGAGCCACTATATAAAACCCTGTCTAAATTCAATTTGACTACTGTATATTTATGTTATAACTACTTGTTCCGCCTAGTCGATTCGGAGAAAATAAGCTTTGACCGACGGACAACCAGACAGACACGCGAGTGACTAAGGGTTAGAGATGTGCCATTCTCGGAAACTTTCCTCATTTTGTATGGGAAATATTCCCGGTCGAGAATGTTATCCATATAAAATTAGGAAAGTTTCGAAAGTTTCCGAGAAAGGCACATCTCTACTAAGGGTAACGCCTTAACATAGGATGCACGGAACCCTATAAATTTTATTTTCAGTTCCGGAACTCTACGCAATCATGGTGGTGTACAGTTTCTTCATGGAGCTGAAGCAAAAAGCAGATTGCAAAGCAAAAAATAAAAAGTCCTCCTGCTTAATCGATCAAGGCTAATGTTTTTTATTAAAATGTTTGTTTTACAATTTTTAATACGACTACTTATTTAACATACGATTCACACCGGCCGGCGCGGGCCGCATCGGAGCGCATTTTAAAAAGTGCTAAAGAAAATTGAAGCATCTATAAGTACTAAACACTTAAGTCGGTCGGTTGCGCGCGCGGCGCATTGTCGCGCGAGCTGTTTGGTTGCGTCCGGCACTCCAGGCCCCGCGGTAGCCGCTCGGCGGCTCCTCGTGTCGGCTGCTGTCACGTCCAATAGGCTCCGTTCAGCTACTGTACTAGTCGCTCTAAAGTCTTAAGACTCTTTACGCCTTTAATACACCAACGCTGCGAACCGCGAAAGAAATGCGAATGCGAAACTCTGCTAACGCAAAGAGTTCAGATTCGCATAAATATATATCGCGTATTCGCCTTAGTTTCGCTGTTTGCAGCGTCGTCTGTGTATTAAAGACGTTAAGTCAGGAGAGCGTGCGCCCGCGGTCAGCAGATTTTAGCAGTGGGGCGGGTGGGGTGATGTTCAACAATTATGAATAAGAACAAAAACATTTAAAGCGATGTGCAAGCAAACTTAAACGCGTTTCGCGTTTTTTCTTCATATAAATCCTCGCAAAACGTGATAGTGAATTTTAAGTACAAGGTTAAAAAGTTTACCGACTAAATTCAGGTTCGGTATTAAATTATCATTTGGCAAAACTTACTGGTGTGCGCCAATTTGGTTTTAATAATTTCCAAAGTGATTCAGTTAGATCTGGCTTAGACAACGCATAAAGAATTGAAGCTGCAAGGGGATGGTTAGTTTTGTCGGAGATCAGACCACGTGAGCGAGCTGCATGGTGTCCCAGCAAACATCTTCCTCTTGTTCACAAGGCCGTGGTCCTCGTTCTTTCTCCTCCATCGCTAAGAACGCACTCCTTACTGTGAGCAGCGAGTAAATGTTGGTTGCTGAAAGCAGAGATAGGAATAAAAGGACAAAGTATGGTAGTCCAGTCTCAACACAGCGCATATGTCTAATCAACTCTAATCGTACAAAATTGTGGTACTTTCGAGACTAACATTAAATTATTGTTCTCATATACATACATAAAGTTATAAACTGTATGTGTGTGTGCGTGTGTGTTGTGCCGGCTCGTGACCACTACCGTTGCAACACGGTCGAAACGTCGTGGTATTTATAATAATGTTTTAACGCGTTTGATTCCCGTTTTAGATTTATATCAGTATGTCTATCATTCATGTATAGTGTTTTCAATCCATTATACTTAATTGCCACAGTGGATCTGACTGAAATAATAATACGACAAAAACGTAGATGATCTCGTTTTACGATGTTTACAGATTAAGGAGACTTGCCACGGAGGCATAAACATGATCTCACGGCGTAATAATATGTAATATTTTGATATATTAATAAACGAGTATGAGTATGAGTAAGGGCTCGGGGAACATCTCATTGTAAGGTGTATGTAAGTAGTACTTCCAAAAGACCTTGAGGTTGATGAAAAAAAAAAAAGTTTCTGCAAAAAATCATTTTTGGGACAAGCTTTTGTTGCTGTACTTTTTCGCAGTCATCATCTGCTTATCAAGACAACTCCAACGAGCCCAAACACGGTGGGGCTATCTTGTTTCGTGGCAAGTTCCTATGGCCACCTTCCAACTGCATCATCGAACCAGCTCCATAATAATCCAGCCTATATACGTCCCATTGCTGGGCTCAGAGGCCTCCACTCACAATAAGAGGGTTTGGGCTATAGTTCCCACGCGGGCCCAGTGCGGATTGGGAACTTCGCGCACACCGTCAAATTGCTTTACAGGTGTGTGCAGGTTTCCTCACGATGTTTTCCTTCACTGAAAAGCTCATGGTAAATTTACAAATTATATTTAGCACATAAATTCCGAAAAACTTCGAGGTGCGAGCCCGGGTTCGAACCCACGACTGGCACGATTCTCTGCTTAAGAGTCGGCAGGTCAAACCATTAGGCTATACCATGGTTTTTTTTTCCAGCTTCATGGTGCCACATTATTGCATCGTCACCTAAATTTCGTAGATATAACAAACATCAGCTTAATCGGACACTGAGAAGTGGTTCAAAACCCAGCAAGATGTGACCTACACAAACCCACAAATTAAAAAAAGTTACCGATCCAAAGAAGAGCGACGGCGAATATCCAATGGTGGAGATAGAGAATAGCGAAGCCGGTCACCACGATGTCCACGACGGTCATCACCAGGCAGGACACGAAGAAATGGCGCAGGTATTCCGGCTTCTTCTGCAACACGTCGACACTAGCACAAAACCATGAACCATCAACATGAACAAACAGCGGGCTTAGCGAGATAAAATTTGACAGGTGCTAGGGAAATTAATACACCGACACCTCCTAAGATACTTTATCTAATATATCTTAGAAAATAATAACTTTAAACTGCTCTGCTGTAAAAATTGGTTTTTGTAGATACACACTTTGTGTATCTACAAAAACCAATTTTTACAGCAGAGCAGTTTAAAGTTATTATTTTCTTTGGAGCTTCTTTAGCATTGTCAGTTACACGTTTGGAAAAAAATATGTTCTGGTCACCTTTTTCTTTCTTTTTTTAATGTACATGATAAAGTCGATACCGTAGATTACGAAAATACCATAGTAGTATAACTGTGTATCGGGCAGATAGACACTTTTACTTAGGATGTGTCGACATCTATTCCATATTCTAACGTAAGACTTAACGCTTAAGGTTTAAATTAAGTGTCACGTCTTGATAAAATCGCTATAAAAAAGAGAAAATCACTATAGTCGCTTAGTATGAAAAGGTAGTAAAAGTCAGGACGAGACACTTTAATTTTAAACGTTAAGCGTTAAGTCTTACGTTAGAATATGGAATAGATGATTCATTTCGCATTTATAACATTAGGTACTACTCCATACTAACTAATATTACTCGTATACCTACTTAAATGCGACAGTTTACCTTTTCATGACAAAACGCAGAACGTGTTTTAATGAAATTCGGTAAAGAGATATATTATGTAGTATGCTGGGAAGGACATAGGGTTCTTTTTATGCTTGGTTGAACCAGTGGTGCGGATATATCCGTCAATAGCGTTGAAAGCGTTAATGAAATTCGGTAAAGAGATAGGTAGTATGCTGGGAAGGACATAGGATACTTTTATGCTTGGTTGAACCAGTGGTGCGGATATATCCGTCAATGGAGTTTTAAGCTCTGAAAGTAGCGGTCCTAATTCTGTCGGGGATTTATTTATTTAATGTGCACAATGTATTTAACAGTAAGCAAACTCATCTTTACCTTACGAACTCCAACAAGCAGCATGACACTAAGCACCAAGTAGACCAGCAGCACCATGATGTTCAGGGTGCGGAACATATACGCCCGAGCCAGAAGCTTGGACACTCCGGCGCCGTTGCTCGTGGTCTCCATTGCCATGCTCGCGAGGATATTGATGTTTAACCAGATTAGGAGCAACTTGGAGAACTGTAATATCGCAGTCGACGCAGTTAGCTTAGTTAATAAAGCCTGCGAAGCTAGCGAAGTTCGATTCCCGGTGTGCGGGCTCAACATGCATGAACGAGTTAAAATTTGACAGGTGCGAGGGAAATGAATACATTCCATATTCTAACGTAAGACTTAAAATAAAAGTGTCTCGTCCTGACTTTTATTACCTTTTAATCCTAAGCGACTATTGCGATTTTCACATTTTTATAGCGATTTTATCAAGACTGGACACTTTTATTTAAACTAAGCGTTAAGTTTTACTTTAGAATATGGAATAGATTTATTAATTTCCCTAGCACCTTTCACATTTTATCTCTTGCATGCATGCTAGGGCGCATGGCGAAATGTTTGTGTTCCTGAGTCTTCGATGTTTTCTATGTATTAAGTATGTATTTCTCTATATTAGTATGTTTATCGTTTCCTGTTACTCATATAGTACAAGTTTAGAGCTTAGTTTGGTCTTGGGCTTTTGGACTAGGTCAATTCACGCCCGGATCTAGAGGGGGGCTAGCGAAGTCCTGTCTCAGGCGGCAATAGCTGACCTAATTGTGATTGGTAAAGATAACCGAAAAATAAGGCAATAATTAAAAAAGAGGGTAGCTATCACTTTATCGAAACACCTTTCATCGAAAGTATCATTTCATCGAATTTCATTTCATCGGAAGCTGATTTCCACGTGCAGGAGTTATAATTTTTTGGTGGTGACAGGTCTAACCTAACCTACGTAATCCATGCTTAAGATAACCTGAAAACAATAAGGTCTCAGCAGAAATTAGCTTTCGATGAAATGAAATTCGATGAAATGTTACGTTCGATGAAAGGTGTTTCGATAAAGTGATGGCATACCTATAAAAAAACTTACAATAGACCAGTACCCTATTATAATAACTCCAATTCTCAAAGGAATGCAGTAACAAAACTTTTTGAACACTGGCAACTTTTGTTCCATTTTCCAGGTTTTTCGCGCAACGGTTGGCA
Source organism: Tortrix viridana (assembly GCA_963241965.1). Lineage (NCBI taxonomy): Eukaryota > Metazoa > Arthropoda > Insecta > Lepidoptera > Tortricidae > Tortrix > Tortrix viridana. Next base: position 11,294,784 of record OY725186.1, read on the forward strand.
CTGCTATTTTTAAACAACGGTTGGACTACCCGAGACAAAATAACATTTATTTATAAATGACAGTCGGCGTTTTGTTTTGATTTCGTATCTGACTGATTATATGCTGCTTAGTAGGGTGAACAATAATGTTCTTGAACATTTACTAAGTTGTGTATTCATACGTTTATAATGCTACATTTTAGTGAGAATGAGGCATCGCTTGTCAACTGATCTATGGAAGCAATGTTCTATGTCTCGGTACTTATAAAAAAGCGCAAGTATTTAATGTATACATGTGCGGAAAGCAGGTAGTAAACAAACTACAAATTTAGTAAATACACATATGAGTTTCTAAGCAATTTTCAACTTGTTGGCAACTAATATACATCAAAGCTTGGAGTTGACTTTTGGTTTTTTGAAAAAAACTTTTTAGTGGAATCTTGTTTTTATGTATGAATTTTATGTTAATTAGCCAATCAATAATGACACAAGGATGAGTAATAACACCATTATCTTTAGACCTGCCTCCCACTGTACTTAAATAAGTAAAAGAAAGGCTTAATTTATTATTGTGTCATTTAACTGACACACTTGCCCTACATCTGCTAAAAGCTTTTATTTTCCTAATAAAAGCAACACGGGGAGATAATCGTTTTATCTGATTAGTTATCATTGCCGCGTTTGTTAGGGCACTGTTTGTTGGGGACGAAAAAACCGGTCAAGCGCGAGTCGGACTCGCGCACCGAGGGTTCCGTACCTATTTAAGTCCGTTCTTCAAAAATATACCTTTTTATGTATTCTTTGTTATTATTATGTTATTATAATGTCTATTTTGAGTTGTACAGTCGCCATCATAATATATATTGCAGCAAACAAGGTGCTCACAAATAATTATCTGAACACGACTCTATTGTCAAGGCGTTAAAGTGCATGTTCAGATATTTTTGACCACTCTGATATTATGTACAGATATATTTGATGGCGAACTGTACCTAAATTTAACACAAATAATTATTTCTCAAAAGTTATTTCTCAAAAACTGTAAATTTTGAACACTTCATTTAATTTTTCCCGTAAAATATAAATGATTAGCTATAGTTACGTCAGGAAATTTTCAGATTTTTTGGTTCATAAGTATCGGAGACAACGAGGGAACGGTAATTTTTTGTACATTTTTGGCTATAACTCAAAAATTACGTCACGGAGAATTATAAAAAAATGTTTTGAAATGTGCAGATTAGGCCCTTTTATATATATAATTAAATCACTTTCATTTTTCAACCTCCCATTTCTAGACCCCTTTTCAATTATTTATAAAATTAATTTCGATTTTTTTTAACTAAAAACAGATGCGAGCAAACAAGGTTATACAACTATGCCAAATTTCAAGTTGATAGCATCTGTAGATGCTGAGAAAAACTGCTGTGACATACAGACAGACAGAATGAAGTCTCATCATAAGGATTCCTTTTTTTACCATTTTGGTACGGAACCCTAAAAACGGAACCCTGTTGCTGACACTGGGGTCCGTCCGTAGACATCCGTCGTCCGTATGCCCCGGCCTTTAACGCGTAACCGAAATAAGTTACGGGTATGGGAAATATCTTGGATTGTTGTATTTCAAAGTTGAAAGAAGGATCTTGAATCTTGTATTTCAAAGTTGGATAACTGGCAGTAATGCCTTCTTCGTACAATCGGCGTCGAATAGATAGGAGCAGCCAAAATTGATAAATACAGTCACTGGCAAAACCGGAACCAAATAAAATTAAGACATTTGGAAAAAGTTATTTTTGCCCGAGTAAAATGTTTTAAGTTATTTGTTTTTCATAAAAAAATAATTCAGATAAGACGTCAATAATTTAGCTTAGTGTAATAAGAAATAAACATTGTTATATTTGTGAAACAAAACTATTTCGTTAAAAATTTAGAGTTTTTATTTTTGTTCCGCTAAATATGCCGGTGAGTATTTATCGCAATACATCCTTATCCCTATAGTAAAAAGATGTGTTGCGATATATTTGGCCACTTTCGCTGCTCCTATCTATTTGATGCTGACTGTACATCACGTTCATACACAAAAGTGTCCACAGGAACACGGGGTCTCAGTTTTTCTAACAATTTAATAGCAAATTTAATGTTATTGTAGCGGACCCATCGCCTTTAGACCGTAGGTACAGTCAGCTGCAGAGAAAAGTAACCCCCCCTGCATACAATTTACTTAGCAGGGGGGGTTACTTTTCTCTGCAGCTGACTGTACTAACCCTAAACAAAAATCGAGACCTGACCTCTGGAAGGGCTAGGTTTGGAGGTAATTTGACCTTAATCTGGATCAGCCTCTGATTTGGGAATGCATCTGAGTGTAGGTATAAAAATGGTAGTAATAGGGATGATGAATAAATTATTTTTTCTTTGTCGATCAGGTAGATTATCAAAAAGTATCGGACACGAATTTTTTTTCACACAATCAAAAAATTACGGAGATATATTGAATTGAAATGTCGCATGACGTCACGTCTTAATACAATTTTGACATAGAAGTGACGTCACGAGTCTCCACTCCCGAACTTTGACGCGCTTTATCCTTGTAATTTTTTGTTTGATTGACAAAAGAAAAAATACGTGTCCAATATTTTTTGATAATCTAACTGACGGACTAAATAGAATTTCGTTTTCTTTACCCAGTCATCACTCTATTCTTAAATATTTAAAAAACTTTTTAGGGAAACCTCCTTGAAGCAAATGATCTCCCGAAATGACTGCAACAATACTCATGTCATGTCAAATAACGCGACTTCCGATCTGTTAAAAAAATTGGGGAGTCATTGCGTTAATAAAAACGAAGTTCATTGGTCGCCTCTATCACATAACACACAACTTTTTATCTTAGATAAGGATTAAGGACCGGCCGGAACGACCAAACAACAAAATCGTTTCAAGCGAGCGGCTTACTCGACTTATTTTCAATCTAATTTCTTTTAATTGAGTACAAACACGTGTTAAGATGCCGTGGTCTCTACCAGTGCTCGAGCGGTGTTGTTTGTGCTGTAGTGTCAAAATTGGTGCTTTACTTATAGGATACATTTCTCTGGTAAGTGCAGCATCCTACGCTTTGCGGACCGCGAGTTTTATAAAAGTTATTTATCGAGGAAGGATAGGATTAAGAGAGAAACTATTTTCAGAAATTTTCAGACTTACAAACCTTAACGTCCGCTGCCTATAGAATCAAGTAAGACATCGAATCAATTAAAGGGTTTAACCTCATTTGCTAAACAACGTCTTACAAACTGTTTTATTTCACAAGCATATCATTTGGTAAACAACCTTTTTTTCCGGAACTGTTGGTAAATATTTCAGGATTTTTATAAATATAACCTAACCTTACCTAGGTTCAACACGATGGTCCTGAAATAAATCCTGAAATATATACAGTTTCGGAAAAAACCGGTTGCCAAATTATATGTTTAGCAAGTGATTGGATACCCAGTTAAAGTCATATACATATAGCAATCCAGTATAAAAAGGAATTTATAAAACGATTTAAGCGTAAACAATATACACATAATTTACAAAGAAAATTCCACTAATCATTCAAGGCAATGGCAGTTGAAATTTCATCGAAGAGGCAACCGTATGGCGAGTGGTAATCTGGGTCTTGAATTCGACCTGAAGCTCGCTTAGTTTATCATAGTTATTTTCATAGTGTTATGTCATACGGTATTCTGGTTTGGGGAAAAGCAGCTGACATACAAACTATATTTGTGTTACAAAAAAGGGCCATTCGCTCTATATACATTCAGTCAACAAAGTATCGGGAATGGATGATTTGTTTATGGTTCCAAATTCAAATTTTTGTTTTTTTTGTTGTTGTTAGATTGGCACAACTGTTTTCTATTTTGGCGCGGAGTTTGAGTTGCATCTGTTATTTATATTAAATACAGTGCTGTTTTTAGTTATATCATATCTAGTGTGTATTGCGAATTTCATAATGGACAAAAACATTGAACAAAGAGTTTGTCTTAAATTTTGCATCGCCAATGGAATTTCGTGTTCGGAGTCACTGAAAATGTTACAGAAGGCTTACGGTGATTCGACTTTATCAAAAACACGTGTTTATGAGTGGTACAAAGCGTTCAAAAGCGGTCGAGATGTGATGGAAGATTTGCCTCGCTCTGGTAGGCCATCAACGTCTGCAACTGAAGTTAACATCGCAAAAGTGAAGGAAATAGTGACTGAAAATCCTCATTCAACTTTGAGAGAGATAGCCGCCGAACTTTCTGTATCTCACGAGTCGATCCGTACTATTTTAACTAATCATTTGGGTATGAAACATGTTACCGCTCGGCTAGTCCCAAAAGACCTGAATTTTCTCCAAAAACTCAATCGCATGAGAGTCGCTGAGGACATGCTAGAACGAGTCAATTCCGACCCAACATTCATGAAACGCATTGTTACTGGTGACGAGACGTGGGTTTACGAGTTTGACATGCAAACTAGTCAACAAGCTTCGGAGTGGCGCCTTCCAACTGAACCGAAACCGAAGAAACCACGCCAAAGTCGATTAAAAGTCAAAGTCATGTTGACTGTTTTCTTTGACTATCGCGGTGTTGTGCACTCGGAATTCTTGCCGGAAGGTCAAACGGTAAATAAAGAATATTATTTGAGCGTTATGCGGCATTTAAGAGAGCAAATTCGACGAAAAAGGCCAGATTTGTGGAATGAAAATTCTTGGATTTTGCACCACGATAATGCGCCTTCGCACAAGGCCATCATTGTGAAAGAATTTTTGACCAAACACTCAACAAATACCATCGAGCAACCACCATATTCACCAGATATGGCTCCTGCCGACTTCTTTCTTTTTCCTAAACTCAAATTACCACTTCGTGGCACCCGTTTTCAATCGGTAGAAGACATAAAGGAGAATTCGCGCCGAGAACTGAATTCAATTCCGGAAACAGCGTTTAAAAAATGTTTTGATGATTGGATTATTCGTTGGCGTAAGTGTATCGTTTCTGAAGGAGCATACTTTGAAGGTGATAAAATAAATTTGGATGATTAACAAACAGTTTGTGTATTATTGATCTTTTCCCGGTACTTTCTTGACAGAGTAGTATAACTTAAATTCCCGTGATTCATTAAGAGAACTTTTTAAACAAATTAATATTTTAACAGTAGCATCCCAATATATTTATGAAAATATTATGTATGTTATTAAGAACCTAGACTCTTTCGTTAAAAATTCTGATATACATAATATAAATACTAGGAATAAAAATAAAATTGCCATAAAAAAGTTTCGTGTCCGTAAAGTATATAAATCATTTGTAGGTCAATGCATTCATTTTTATAATAAATTACCCGACGTAGTTTTAGAGTTACCCCTTCCAGCACTTAAAAATTACTTGGAAAAGTCGTTGATGTCAAAGGCGTACTATAGGGTCGAGGACTATCTAACGGACAAAAATGCTTGGCCTAAACCAGAAAATTAACTAATGTTTAATGTTCAATAGCTTACCTACTACTCGTACATACCTCATAAAAATCATGTAAACGCTGTATCTTGTCTAGGGGACACGGTTTATGTAGGAAGACATGTCAAAACTGTTTTGTGTGATATATTATATAAATTTTCTCGTAGTCATTCTGACATGTTTTCCTGCAAAACTACGCCGATATTTAATATTATTTTTACAGTTTTATATAATGCTAGAATAAGTAGTGACATTATTATATTTTTTATTAAAAAAATGACTAACTGTTGAGTTTCTTGCGGCGCTTCTTCTCAGCAGTGGTCTCCTCTTGGGAAGCGCTGGTAGATTTTGACGTGTAAAAGTGCCCGTGCGGCCTACTTACTGAATAAATATCTTTTATCTTTATCACTAACGAAATAAAATAAGTGGCAACCGCTTCTTTGAATTTTTGAAGGGTTGTTTCTCACAAACTGCCCAGCAGGGTTGGATAGCAATTGCCGAGCTTACTTATTAGTGTCACCATATATTGTAAAAATATCATCTGATCCTGCTGGGTAGTTTCAGAGCAACAACCCTTAGAAGTCGCCAAAAAACCCTCCTTTTTTGAAGTCGGTTGAAAACTGCAGCTTAATGTGGTCACTTAAAAATATTGTAGGTAGTTCAGTTACCACTTGAAACTCTTTTTGGCCACTTTACACATACATAGGGGAGAAGATAAAGTAAAGTAGGTAAAGTTAGTTTTTAAGTATTTGTACATAATTAAGTTGGTACTCTATCGCATTGGGTTCCCTGTAATGGTAGTGTAATGTATTTTTGATAAATAAATAATAAATAAATAAATAAAGATTCAAGAACTGACGGTATGAGCAAGCGCCAATGGACCGCTGTTCTCCCTCGTCAAATATATATACACATGCCCGGGATCGTTGTGTGAAGTCTTGTATCTTGCAATTGTATCTGTCGCTCCGTAACTCCTTTCTATTTATTTCCTTATAACGGACGTCGCTTATGTTTTAGATGCTTTAGGCCCATGATAATAAAGCTACATATTATTTCCAGTTCAGCTCCATCTTGTCTCTAGCGGGCATCTCCACCTTCATCGCCCTGGTCGCCAAGTACGTGCAGCATGAGAGCCAGAAGCCCAATCCTGTCAACACCCCTGAAGAATTAGCTGCTGGGGCTATTCGCATCTACGTGACTTATGCCATCTATCTGGCGGTCTACTTGTACTACTTCGTCATCAGCCTGCTCGTCATCATTGGGGTTCACAGGGTAAGCTTCTGCATTAACATTTTTATTATTATCGTCATTCAAATACGTAGAATAAATATTATTGTATGGTAAAGGCAAATCAGCACATAGACCGCTGTGTGGTAGGAGGTTCAGAGACCCATAGACATCTGCAATCGTATGGCTGTAAATGCTTTACCAACCCTGAGATCTAAGATGGAATGCCTCTATTAGCATAGACAGACAGTCAAGCTGTCTTTGTCTTGTTGTTGTCTTTTGCATAGGCTAATAAAATCTTTCGCTGTCTCCAGAACAAGCCCATCCTGCTGCGCTACTACGTGAACACGGGTCTGTTCCTGCTGGCGTTCGCGGTGGCGCTGGTGGTGGTCACTGTCGTGTTCCTGGGCGTCATCGCCGCTTTGCCACAACTCTGCTCTAGCGGTAAGTGGAAACTGTGGTATAGTATTTTTGTTTTTGGCTGGCTGCATATTCTAAGCCGTGGTAGCCTAATGGTTTGAACTGCCACTCTTAAGCAGAGGGTCGTGGGTTCGTACCTGGGCTCGCACCTCGTAAGTTTTTCGGAGTTTATGTGCGAAATATAATTTGTAAATTTACCATGAGCTTTTCGGTGAAAGAAAACATCGTGAGGAAACCTGCACACACTTGCAAAGCAATTTGACGGTGTGTGCGAAGTTCCCAATCCGCACTGGGCCCGCGTGGAACTATATAGCCCAAACCCATTGTGAGTGGAGGCCTGTGCCCAGCAGTGGGACGTATATAGGCTGGATTATTATTATTTTCGAAGTAGAACAATGGGGGATGCGGCCAAAACAAAAATAAGTACTATACGTGAAACTACTGGAGAAAGTAGGTAGTACTCGTACCTAAAATGTTTCATAAATATCTAATATATCTAGCGATACCAGCAATGCACTATACGTAGTTAGCTATATGTAATAATATAATAATCCAGCCTATATACCGTCCCACTGCTGGGCACAGGCCTCCACTCACAATGAGAGGGTTTATAGCTATATGTAGTCATGACGAATTTCAAACTTTTTTTAATGCCAAGTTCCGCCCGGTAGGCAGACCTGATTTATAAAAGTGACTTTGTATTTTCTCCCCTTAATAACTCTGTTTTTCTGGTACTCGATTATACGGTACTCTTTAGGCTTATAAACCACACGGTTACCTTTTTATCTGGTTCCTCGATATAATAATATTGCCCACTCTTTTTTTTTCAGTAACTCTGTTTTACTGCGTTCTCGTGGTGCGGAGCGCGTTACTCGAGATGGAAGAAGAGAACCGACCGAAAGTGTACGAGATGAACACTCTGTATGGCCCGCAGCACGCTCCGCTTATGGTGTGACGTACACACGGTGTCATAATAAGCATATATATATAATGTATATTCTTAGAATTTATTGATTTTAGGATTAGATGTTAGATAAAAATAAAACAGTAACCTATTGTTTGAATTGTTTAAAAAGCTAATTTTAGGTTTTATTTATTTATTGGCTAAGTAACAATACATTAGATTTAGCAAGTCAGGTTCAGTAAATATTTTCCTTAAGTAACATTTATAACTCCAATAAACACTTATTTCTAAAAAATCCATAGAATACTTTTATTTTCTTTTTAAAATATTGGTTCCGTAGTCGACAAGGAATCCTTATAGTTTCACCATGTCCGTCTGTCCGTCTGACATGCTCTTGCCTGGTTTTCTTACATCATTTGCAGATTTAAGTAGGTATCAAGCTGCTTGGAGTGTAGTTGGTAATATGATCCAATTTTACCTAAAAACTACAAAAAATTAAATGTAATTAGGTTGTTTGGTAGAGAAAGCCTTTAAGCATTGATTCCGCCATTTGTACTTTTTTATTTTGCAATAAAGCTTCATCAGCATTGCAACATCAGCTTTCATTATTTATTATATTGGGCTTGTCAAAAAAGCAATGCCGCGTGTACACTATGCCCACGCCACGTGTCGCCAGTGTCGCCACGCAAATCGGTTTCATACATTTAGTAGGTATAGGACTGATTATATTGCTCCCGCCCCGAGCGCGTGACGTCTAAATGTATGAAACCTGGGCGTGGTGACACGCGGCGTGGGCATAGTGTAAAGTGTAACCCTGGCTATGAATCCTCGCGTGGCGTAATACCTGGTGTGTGGAACAACAATAATACTTTGTTGACAGTTTTTATTTATTTACGAACGCACCCAATATAATAATTTATATGGCAACACTCAACGCACGTCATTTTATAATCCAACCAATTTCAATTGCCACATATCGCTATGTAACATCTAGTCATGTCTCTTTCACTCACATGCATCACAAGCGTCGAATGACAGCCTTTCTCTTTCTTATCTTGCACTGAGTTGCAATTTTTATTACCTATTTATCCTTATCTGTGCTGTGTGTCAACCAACGATTTCAACGTTGTAATGCAATGCAATAGTTATAATAAAATTGGTTAGACAATTTTCATCATAATAATCGAGTTCAACTGAAATGAAATTGTAATTATAGGCTCCGTAAGGCTTAACTCAGCCGCAATGTCTACAAAATATCAACAAAATACAAATGTGACCGCGCAAAACCAGGTTTGTTGTGCATTGTGAATCCGGCGATACAGAACCTCATTTTTGACTGAAATTGCTGTTTTATTCTCTTGTTTTTCTTAACTTTCGTGTGTAAATATACTGAATGTATTATAAAACACGTTTTTTTATTTCTTGTTCCAATTTCAGCTTGTGCAATGGATAAACGAAGCGGGAATGTCGGAGGGCAAAAGAAAAACCGATCTTTTACGGAAAATCCTGGAGATTCTCTTACACCAGGTCCCGCAAATGATCCCTGTATATAAGGATAACATATTGAGCTACGTTAGCGACAAATCCACTGATGTTAAGAAGCAGGTTATAGCTTTTATAGAGGAAATAAGGTGAGGAGTTAAAACTACCACTTGAGAGATTCATTTAATCATTGAGAGAAACTAAAAATAGAGCTGGTAGGTACCTATAGCAAAATTTAAAAACGTGGCTTTTGTCTGGGACATCTTGAAACGGTGACCCTAATTTTGTGTCCAAGTTTTTATAGGTTAAGAAATGGATTCCATAATGGCTACATTAAATCAGAGAATAAAATATTTGGAACAAAGATGAAATCAGACGCGGCTCCCACATGCTACCAAAAATTTAAAATTGCCGATATTAGTTGTGTTAGCGCCATTAAGAGATGAACAGAATATTAAAAAAAATTATTTGTCAATTGATTGTCAAAATATACAAATTAGCATACAGTACGGCCTCACGAGGTCTGAATCACATCTATCAGCAACAATTCCCATTTTGCCTATAGGAAATAGCTACTTTGTATGAAGATACATACACATCAATTCTCATTTTTCATGCATATGCATGTTAATACAAAACAGCCATTTTCTATAAACAAAATGTGAATCGGTGATAGATTTGAAACAGGCCTTGATCACCCTATATAAGCCGTGGTAGCCTAATGGTTTGACCTGCCAACTCTTAAGCAGAGGGTCGTGGGTTCGAACCCGGGCTCGCACCTCTAAGTTTTTCGGAATTTATGTGCGAAATATAATTTGTAAATTTACCATGAGCTTGTCGATGAAGGAAAACATCGTGAGGAAACCTGCATACACCTGCAAAGCAATTTGACGGTGTGTGCGAAGTTCCCAATCCGCACTGGGCCCGCGTAGGAACTATATAGCCCAAACCCTCTCATCATGAGTGGAGGCTTGTGCCCAGCAGTGGGACGTATATAGGCTGGATTATTATATTATTATACTTGATCACCCTTACTTTTCTCCTGTATGTTTTTATAAGAGTCTAACTGAATGCAAAAAGCTTTTTAAGACCTCTTGCACTGTACATAATTATTTCACACCTAATTAGGCATAGTTATGTTAAAAGAATGCGATCTGCAATGGAACTAAGTCTAGATCTGTGCATAAAAATCGCACAGGATAATGTTACAGGTTTTGCATGACCTACTAGAAACATTCTGTTATCTAAAATAATCTACGCACTTAATCATTTATGGATATAAATATTGATAAGATAGTGAGCAAAGAAATAAATACGCCTTTTATAGCTTAGGTAAAACCCAATAGGGATGATGACTAATTTTTTTGTCAATCAGGTTGATTATTAAAAAAGTATTGGACATGTATTTTTTCTTTTTTCACATAATCAAAAAATTACAGAGATATATTGAGTTGAAATGTCGCATGACGTCACGTCTTGGTAAAATTTGGTACAATTTTTACACAGAAGTGATGTCACGAGCCCCCACTCCTGCAATTTGACGTGCTCTATCTTTGTCATTTTTTGTTCTGTCAAGTCTGACTAACACTTCACTGGTTCTTTTGTTGCTCTATCCTCCTAATGCCCTATGTACAATAGAATGCACATAATACGGAGTGGAATTTCTTTTGTTTTTATGACTGACAATTAAATTTAAAATAGACTATTCTATCCAGAATAGGTTTATATTCCATTGGCAAATTTCTTTGTATATTGCTATACATAATTTTTTATCTTTTATTTCTAGCATACTTCACCCAGGACATCTTCCCAGCTTAATAGGGCAGCTCCGACTGCTCATCACTGACACAGTCATTGCGGTCCAGAAGCGGGCGATCCAGGCTTCTAGTATTGTCTACAGGAATTCCCTGATCTGGATCTGTCAGAGTGATGGAGCTTTTTCAGATAAGCAGTATGTGTGGGAGCAACTATCCGCTTTAAAGGCAAGTAGTTTATTTTGGGACAAAATCACAGAGTTCAATGTGTTAAAAAAAAGTGTGCGTGGTAATCCTTGAATTGAATGATAAAATATTGATTATATTAATTTAAGCACTACTGAAAAGGGCTCTAAACTAAATGTTGCATATCGTCGGCGAAACCGCAATACCGCGTAACCGGCAAAGCAAATTAGGTGCAATATCGAGTGACTTCACTGAGAAAAGTTCTTATACCTGGACCTTGTTGAATTTGTTAGTTACGCGGAATTGCACTTTCACCGACGATATGTGTTAAAAATTCGGCATTTCGTTTGAGTAATAATCATTTATTATGTTTATTTTTATTATATGACAATCGTATAATATTTCCAGTTGCTAGTCCTCAACATGATAGACAGTGACAACGAGGGCATCCGAACACACTCCATCAAATTCCTCGAGGAAGTGGTCCTTCTGCAGACTTTTGGGGAATGTACCGAGGACGAGTTCAGCCTGGACAGTCTGCCGCCACACCTCACCTTCATGAAGAGGAAGGCGCTGGAACAAGAATCCGAGTGAGTATCATAATATTACCTCATGTACAGTCAAGGTCATAAATATGTGTACATTTTAGTACCTTGTCTATTTAATGTCATGTTTAAACTGCCATATATTAATGGCACAGCGATTAAAGTGACAAGGCACTGAACGTGTACACATATTTATGACCTTATGTACATGCAGCCACTGCCGCTGCTTCTCGCGCTGCCGGCAATTATTGTTCCTCCGGCATACGCTAATCGTTTATTGGTGCGTTCGCGGCTAGCTAAGCGATAAAAAAAAAATGTAGGGGCCCACGAAATTGACCTCAAAAAAAATAATTGTGTATACCCTATCAACGTTATTTGTCTTAAACATTGAACTTTTTCTGATATTATTATTAAAATACTTTTTATACTACAAAATATATATATAGCGCAAGTAAATTAGATATCAAATCGCGGGCGTGAGCATGACCCTTTGACCAATCATGCTACATACAATTCTAGATAATCTAATTGGAATTGATTCCCGACCTTGTTCATTAATTTAGTGTTAATTTTCTTTTTCAGACATATTTTCACCCTTCTTGTAAAGTTCCACAACTCTCAGCACATCTCTAGCGTTAACCTGATGGCTTGTATGACCTCGTTGTGTCTTCTATCCAAATTTAGACCAAAATTCATGCCTCGAGTCATACAAGCGCTGGGCGACTTACATACCACTCTACCGCCCACTTTGTCGCAATCCCAAGTGAACTCAGTGCGGAAACATCTCAAAATGTTGCTAGTAAACTTAATCAAACATCCATCTTCCAACGATATGTTCCCGCAACTCACTCAGTTGTTGATGGACATCGGTATGACTCAACAAGAGATCACCAAGGTAGTTCCTAAAGAAAAAAGGAACAAGCGCTTAGGAGAAATTAAAATTGCCGATGTACCGATTAAAAGAATCAGGCTCGATTCCCCTCAGAGCAACAGTCAAGGCAGTGATAGTAACAGTCGCAGCGATTTTAATCTGTATGACGAAGATAATCAAGCCAGTGCGGTCAAGCCTGCAGTCACAGAAGACTCGCTTTTCGAAGGCATTGATAACGTAGAAAATATCGTCAAGTTAGTCATGTCCACGCTACAAAATAATCTACCAAATGAAATGCCTAGTAGTTTTGTAACTTTGTATAAACCAATACCAAACGCTGGTAGTAAAGTTCAAAAGAGATCTCTGGCCAAGATGATGCTTGGTTTCATTAAAGGCGAACCTGCACCGCTGCCGGTGCCGCCTCCTGTCGTGCCGGAGGCAACTGTAACAATACCACTACTCAAAGAAGACGAAGAGAAAATTTCCCTAAAGAATGCAGTAGCTAAACTACAAGAGTCGGCCAAAGCTGAAAGGGAGGCGGAGGAAGCTAAGAATAAGGAAATGGAGGATACTAGACAAGAGTTCCTCAAAGAAGAGGAACGAAAGAACAAAGAGAAGGAAAAAGTTATTCCGCCGCAGACACCAACAGTTCCTAGGTTGAAACAGAAAGTGAAGCTGCTAAAGTTGCAGGAAATTACTCGGCCAATACCGAAAGAGATTAAAGAGAAGTTGATATTGCAAGCCGTGGGGAGGATTTTGAACGCTGAGAAAGAAAGCGCGATAGGGGGAGCGTCCGCGATACGGGCGAAGTTCATTACGATATTCGCTTCGAGTTATACGCCGGAAATCCGTGAATTAGTGCTCAATTTTATATTGGATGATCCAGTGAACAGGATTGATTTGGCTTTGTCGTGGCTTTACGAAGAATATGCGTTCATGCAAGGGTTCAGCCGGCACCCGGTGACATTGCAGCCTAAACTTCACGAGAAACACGACCAGAACTACAATCAGCTGCTCTGTGCTTTGATAACTTGGATATCTGAGCGCGGGGATCCCTTGATGGAGAGTGCTAAGGAGATGTTGCTCCGGAAGATATATATGGAAGCTCCGCTGGTGACAGAGGAGGCTGTAGACTACCTGAAGCACTTAGTGGTGGAGGAGAAGATGGCTGTCCTGGCGCTGGAGATTCTGGAAGAGCTGTGTGTGTACAGAGCGCCGCGCGCACACAAGTATGTCTCTGCGCTGGTGTGCAATGTTTGTAAGTTTTTTTATTTTTATTTACTTGCAAATGCGAAGAAGAATCTTAATTGGAGTCTCTAAATATGTAAATAATAATGTGCCAGAATTTTCTAGTTCATCATCAAGCTTTATTTATTTTCTATTCACAAAGCTGCGCCTCCCTTAAGCTTTCCTACATTGACACAATTTAAGTGACAGGGCGCGCCTTCGTAAATTAAAAACACTTTACCGATGGTTGGCATTATCTTGAATTTCTAAACGTCTAAACTGTGTACTTATAATTGCAGTGGCCAAAATTAAAATCTCACCGCCTTGTTATAAATTGAAGTTTAAAAGTTATTTCATTAAGTTGTATCTCTCTATCTGGGGGTACGACAGTGCCTCCACCAAGTCGAGCAAAAAAAGGCACGGCCGTACCATATTACAGAAATAAAGATGTCTAATATTAATACATACACTAAATGTAGGCTTGGCTTAGTACCACCAAAACCATTAGGCTACCACGGTAGTAAAAGCCGTCGTAAAAGCCGTAGTAAAAGCCGTCGGCACCTGCCGACTCTTAAGCAGAGGGTCGTGGGTTCGAACCCGGGCTCGCACCTCTAAGTTTTTGGAATTTATGTGCGAAATATAATTTGTAAATTTACCATGAGCTTTTCGGTGAAGGAAAACATCGTGAGGAAACCTGCACACACCTGCAAAGCAATTTGACGGTGTGTGCGAAGTTCCCAATCCGCACTGGGCCCGCGTGGGAACTATAGCCCAAACCCTCTCATTGTGAGTGGAGGCCTGTGCCCAGCAGTGGGACGTATATAGGCTGGATTATTATATGAGTTCTCACAACTTTTTACGGTGGAAACATTTTATGTTTTTGATGGGGTCATATTTGCTTTCTCAAGCTTGACATCATACATATTATTTTCCCTCCACAGTGAGCTCAAACGAGGAAATCCGCGACCTCTCTCTCAAGTCCACGCTCAAGATCTACGAGCGCGGCAGCGACGCCGTGAAGAAGGTGGTCGAGAAGCACGCGCTGCTCTACCTCGGGTTTATATCGCTGGCGAACCCGCCGGGCGAGATCGCGCCGGCGCGTCACGGCATCAGGCCCAACTGGACCGACGAACTGTACAAGATGTGCTTGAACTTGGTTATGGCTTTGTTCATGGACAATGAAGGTGAGTGCAGTGTGATAACTTGGTTGCACGTACGCGGAAAATTTTCTTGGTTTTTTTTAGCCGGCTTTTTAAGGGCGTCTCGTTTCTCACGGGAATTAGAGTAAGACAGCTTCTGTTGCAGGCAATTATTGTTAAAAAAATTGCCCGTTAAGTGCACCCTGAAACAACCTTCGGGTTTGTACCAGGGACCGAAACCGCTTACCATTAAAGGGGTTTTCGATAGGGTATTTATAGACTTGTTTTTACAAACCCCAAGGATGCGCTAAGCCTATCGTCGACTTAGTCCAATGAAAGGGCAACAAACGATACAGTTAATTCGACTAAGCGCTAACCCAGTCCCAATACCCTATCATCTGTTACCCTTTTTAAGTGGTTAACTAGTTCAACGAGGCTCCCCTAACGTTAAGGTAACACAATCATAGGGTAACCACATCGATTGGGTAACCAAATGATAGGTTACCCTATCGATAGGGTTAATCAAATGAAGGGGTTTTCCGGTCCCTGGTTTGTACTTGTCATATACGTCAGGACTGTCAAATCGAAAGACTTTAAAAGCTATCGCTAGACTTTAAAAGATAGCTATGATGTTTACCGCCTGGCGCCTGTCTTACAATAGTCCTTTCCTTTTCGTACACTTGAAAATAGACAAGGAGAGGGTTAACTTTAAGTGGCAGATAAATTTACTTGTCGATTGTGAGACAGGCCCTTAATATTGTAATTTTATAGTTACTATTGGACTGAACTGACTCTTTTTGTTCTCGTTTAGGATTTAGGGCACATTTATAGTAGCTTTTGCCACTAACGTTTGTCGCCGTTCGTTAAGGTTAATCTAGCTAGTCTATGACATTTTATGCCGGGTGTACACACTCGTCCAAAGCCTTATGCCGAGAATCTCGCAGAAAGAGACTGACTGCTGTCGGAGACACGGCGAAACCAAATGTGAAA
The DNA here is from genome assembly GCA_963241965.1 of Tortrix viridana. Taxonomy (NCBI): domain Eukaryota; kingdom Metazoa; phylum Arthropoda; class Insecta; order Lepidoptera; family Tortricidae; genus Tortrix; species Tortrix viridana. Next base: position 11,310,979 of record OY725186.1, read on the forward strand.
GAGCGAGACGAGACAAAAGTAGTATTTACACACTCGCCCTCGGCCCGTCTGGGGTGTCTCGACGAGTGTGTACAGCTGGCATTAAAAAGTAAAATAAACTTGGAAGAACTTTGTACGAGTATTTGGCTGTTTCTAGTTACTATCCCTAGTCCAAACATGGTTTTAAAAAGTTAAAAAAAACTGTACATTAATGAAATTTCATACATTTTTCCCTGCCGCTGCTACTCGATAGGAAAGACTTGTTTTTTTTTAATGTTGCTATGTCCTGGAACGAATATCTTCCCGTGTCGCTTTTGCAACAGGACGGTGGATATTTCCAAGCATAGTGGATAGTTCGAGGTCCGGTTTCCCCCAGATCTGATGCTGGAGGTGGGGCGCGTGTACGGCGGCGCGGCGGCGGAGGCCAAGCGCGCCGTGCTGCGCGCCGCCGAGGCGCCCGCGCGCGCCGCCGCCCCGCGCACGCGCGCCGCGCTGCTCGCGCTGCTGGCCGCCTGCCCGCGCGGCGCCGACACGCTGCTCACGCGCCTGCTGCACATCTACACCGACAAGAGTACGTGCCCTCCCCCCTCCCCCCCCGCCCCGCCCCGCCCCGCGCACGCGCGCCGCGCTGCTCGCGCTGCTGGCCGCCTGCCCGCGCGGCGCCGACACGCTGCTCACGCGCCTGCTGCACATCTACACCGACAAGAGTACGTGCCCTCCCCCCTCCCCCCCCGCCCCGCCCCGCCCCGCGCACGCGCGCCGCGCTGCTCGCGCTGCTGGCCGCCTGCCCGCGCGGCGCCGACACGCTGCTCACGCGCCTGCTGCACATCTACACCGACAAGAGTACGTGCCCTCCCCCCTCCCCCCCCGCCCCGCCCCGCCCCGCGCACGCGCGCCGCGCTGCTCGCGCTGCTGGCCGCCTGCCCGCGCGGCGCCGACACGCTGCTCACGCGCCTGCTGCACATCTACACCGACAAGAGTACGTGCCCTCCCCCCTCCCCCCCCGCCCCGCCCCGCCCCGCGCACGCGCGCCGCGCTGCTCGCGCTGCTGGCCGCCTGCCCGCGCGGCGCCGACACGCTGCTCACGCGCCTGCTGCACATCTACACCGACAAGAGTACGTGCCCTCCCCCCTCCCCCCCCGCCCCGCCCCGCCCCGCGCACGCGCGCCGCGCTGCTCGCGCTGCTGGCCGCCTGCCCGCGCGGCGCCGACACGCTGCTCACGCGCCTGCTGCACATCTACACCGACAAGAGTACGTGCCCTCCCCCCTCCCCCCCCGCCCCGCCCCGCCCCGCGCACGCGCGCCGCGCTGCTCGCGCTGCTGGCCGCCTGCCCGCGCGGCGCCGACACGCTGCTCACGCGCCTGCTGCACATCTACACCGACAAGAGTACGTGCCCTCCCCCCTCCCCCCCCGCCCCGCCCCGCCCCGCGCACGCGCGCCGCGCTGCTCGCGCTGCTGGCCGCCTGCCCGCGCGGCGCCGACACGCTGCTCACGCGCCTGCTGCACATCTACACCGACAAGAGTACGTGCCCTCCCCCCTCCCCCCCCGCCCCGCCCCGCCCCGCGCACGCGCGCCGCGCTGCTCGCGCTGCTGGCCGCCTGCCCGCGCGGCGCCGACACGCTGCTCACGCGCCTGCTGCACATCTACACCGACAAGAGTACGTGCCCTCCCCCCTCCCCCCCCGCCCCGCCCCGCCCCGCGCACGCGCGCCGCGCTGCTCGCGCTGCTGGCCGCCTGCCCGCGCGGCGCCGACACGCTGCTCACGCGCCTGCTGCACATCTACACCGACAAGAGTACGTGCCCTCCCCCCTCCCCCCCCGCCCCGCCCCGCCCCGCGCACGCGCGCCGCGCTGCTCGCGCTGCTGGCCGCCTGCCCGCGCGGCGCCGACACGCTGCTCACGCGCCTGCTGCACATCTACACCGACAAGAGTACGTGCCCTCCCCCCTCCCCCCCCGCCCCGCCCCGCCCCGCGCACGCGCGCCGCGCTGCTCGCGCTGCTGGCCGCCTGCCCGCGCGGCGCCGACACGCTGCTCACGCGCCTGCTGCACATCTACACCGACAAGAGTACGTGCCCTCCCCCCTCCCCCCCCGCCCCGCCCCGCCCCGCGCACGCGCGCCGCGCTGCTCGCGCTGCTGGCCGCCTGCCCGCGCGGCGCCGACACGCTGCTCACGCGCCTGCTGCACATCTACACCGACAAGAGTACGTGCCCTCCCCCCTCCCCCCCCGCCCCGCCCCGCCCCGCGCACGCGCGCCGCGCTGCTCGCGCTGCTGGCCGCCTGCCCGCGCGGCGCCGACACGCTGCTCACGCGCCTGCTGCACATCTACACCGACAAGAGTACGTGCCCTCCCCCCTCCCCCCCTTTTCTCTTCTGTTTGTTATATGAATGACTTTATAATAAAGCAAAAAAAAATCATTTTATTCCCTATTGACGAAAATAACCACGATGAAGATGATCATACTGACAATTATGTCAACAACTATACTGACGATGGCGATTATAATGACAACGACAATGAAGTAGGTGATGAAGTCAATGATGAATTGACGACGATAATTACATTACTAACAATAGTAATAACTTGTGTGTGCGCAGCGCCGCCGTCGCCGGAGCTGGTGGCGCGCGTGCGCGAGCTGTACGCGACGCGCGTGTCCGACGTGCGGTTCCTCATCCCGGTGCTCTCCGGCCTCTCCAAGAAAGAGGTAACCGCCGCGCCCGTCCCAGCCGTAACAGACGGAGCGAGCCATTGCCAACTTTTTTTTTTTTTTTATAATCGGTTCACAAACTGGACTATACCTACAGCAGTGTGACTTAGGAGATAGAGCAAAAAAAAAAAACAAGGTTGGCTGCATGACCTTCTAGGTGCGAACACAGCATTACATTAACTTACATTTTAAAGGCTGTATTATTAGAGTTTGTTTTGTATCAATCTGTCAAGCTGGCAACATCTGGAATAACTCATTTTATGCCCGTTTCGAGACACGATAACTAAACGTCAAGTCGTAAGTGTGTAGGGGTAAGTGTGTTGGTTCTTATTTCAACAGCGATAAAGATCTTGGCATCGGATCAGATGTGGCAATGAAATCATACCAATTGAGAGGATTTGAGCGCATCACTTGCTGCGCGCTCGTGCCATATCTACCTCTTTTATACACTATCATGCCCTTACTAATAAACGTTGAGTAACCGCTGAGTAGTTATACCATGCTTTGTCCTTATCTGTCGAATTCAAATGTCACAATGACAGATAAGGACAAAGCATGGTATAACTACTCAGCGGTTACTCAACGTTTATTAGTAAGGGCATCAGTGTGCTTAACGGATTATCTGGTTTTAGTATGAGCTAAATAAATTTAGCCCTTTCCCTTTCTTACACTTGAAAATAGACAAGGAGAGCTAACTTGTACTAGTAGATAAATTTACATGTCGATTTAATGTATTATTTATTGAAAACATTTTACACTGTTACTTTTTTTATTATTTGCAGATAATCGCTGCGTTGCCGAAGTTAATAAAGCTGAACCCGATGGTCGTGAAGGAGGTGTTCAACAAGCTGCTCGGACTACACAACCCTAACGATGACAACTTACCAGGTAAAAACCCATACATTCATGTGACATGTGACGTTCTCAATATAAAGGGACCTTATGGAGGCAGGCGGTTACGCCGTTTTTAGAACTGTTATCATAGTATTCGTATAGTTACAAGAACAAGAAGAGCGTAACTGCCTTCCTCCATAAGGTCCCTTTATATTGAGAACGTCACATATGCATGGTTTTTTTTTGCTTTATTAAAAAGTCACTCATGTAACAAACAGTAGAGAAAAAATATTTTTCGAATAACTATAAAAATAACCAAGATATAAGCCATTAAAGATTTGTTTCTATATCTTTCTAGCAAAAATTTATATGGCCGTCACAGTGCATGACGGATCTCTCTGTCTAATTAGTAGTTTTAAATGCTTATATTATCCGTATTTTTGGCCGATTTTAATTTTAATTTCACTTTTTGCCATCGCTTTTATTTCCATATTTTGTTTAAAAATGCGATTAAAAAATTTCATGCATATTCACTATTGTTAAAATATAATAATGATAGAAAATTCTTTGTTTTCAGTGTACTTTATTTGTGAGTAACTTTTGATGTCATATACCAGTGAACCCTGGCTTAACACTTGCACGAAAATGTCGAAATACATGTAAAAATGTTTAAACACGTACGCTGTAATCTTGCTTTTCAACAAGTAAATTATTTGGGTTATTTGCGACCGAGGGTAGCAGTCGACCACATATCTGAACCAATAATAAAATCGCGTCGCTCGCCTTGGAATATCTGACAGCTGGACAAATCGGCAATTTTTATTGAAACGTCAAAACGATCCGGTAGTATGAAGTTAGTATGAAAATAGTAACATGTGACGTCACAATATTCAGTTTACCTTTATAAAGTTTTTGTTCAATTAAAAATTGTTTACATTCCATTAATAAGCGATCTATATTTTCCGTGTTATTTTCGAAAACTTTATTAATGGTTGTGTAAAAATAATTTATTTTGACATTAGTCAATTAGCCTATTTCATGGTTTTCCAAACTCGTTAATCTTTGTAAAAGCAAACGGTCATTTGTGTGCGGTCCTCGGAGCCAACGACCCTTACGGCCGTTGCATACATTGGGCCAAGGGCTGCGCCAGCATGTTGAGCCAAAATATTGGTCGCTATTTACACATTTGTTTATCATTCTTTGATGTGTGCACGAGAAACCGACATTATCCGGTTAGCCGGCCAGTGTTGGTCGCCAACTACCATACGCCAAGTAGATCGGTAAGTATGGCCCAACATGCTGGTCCAGCACGTTGGCCCAATGTGTACAGCGGCATTGAGCTCCCCCTATTTGCCCCCAGTCAGCCCGGCGGAGCTGCTGATCGCGCTGCACCTGATCGACCCGGGCGTGGTGGACCTCAAGCACATCATCAAGGCCACCGCGCTCTGCTTCGCCGAGAAACAGGTCTTCACGCAGGACGTAAGTCAATCATAGTTATATGCCCTTATTAGTTACTAGCTTTTGCCCTCGACTCCGTCCGCGTAGAAGTCGTTTATGGCTGCTCTCTCGGGAACAAAGGCCTTCCCCAAGGTTTTCCACAACGACCGGTCCTCTGCTGCTGTCATCCAGCGGCTTCCCGCGACCTTTATCAGATCGTCGGTCCACCTTATGGAAGGCCTGCCGACACTTCGTCTCCCGGTTCGCGGTCGCCACTCTAGAACCTTTCCGCTCCAACGGCCATCGGTTCTACGAGCAATGTGCCCCGCCCACTGCCACTTAAGGTTTGCTATTCGGTGAGCTATATCTGTTACTTTAGTTCTCCTGCGGATCTCCTCATTCCTGATTCGATCTCGCAAGGAGACACCCAGCATAGCTCTTTCCATCGCCCTTTGAGTGACCTTGAGCCTTCTTATGTCATCACTGGCAACACACACTGATCAAAGACTTTTGTCTTGAGGCACTGTGGTATTTGGGACGAGAAGATAGTGCGTAGCTTACCGAACGCTGCCCAGCCGAGTTGGATTCGACGATTGACCTCTTTCTCGAAGTTGGACTTACCTAACTGGATTCTTTGTCCTAGGTATACATAGTCGTCAACAACTTCGAGAGCAGAGTTTCCAACTTTGACAGGAGTGGGTACGACATGGACATTTGACATGATTTTCGTCTTGTCCATGTTCATTTTAAGACACTTGTTGAGAGACTCTACTGAGGCCATCGAGCATTGTACCGAGGTCCTCCAGGGTCTCAGCCATGACGACAATATCGTCGGCGAATCGAAGGTAAGTGATGTATTCGCCATTTATGTTAATGCCAAAACTCCCCCAGTCCAGAAGCTTGAAAGCGTCTTCCAATGCAGCAGTAAACAGTTTCGGAGATATTACATCTCCCTGTCTCACTCCTCGCTGCAATTGGATAGGCTTCGAGTTCTGGTCCTGAAGGCGAACTGACATAGTGGCGTTTCTATACAAACACTTTAACACCTCGATGTACCGATAGTCGATTTGGCACCGCTGAAGAGACTGCAGTACAGCCCATGTCTCGATCGAATCGAAGGCTTTCTCATAGTCCACAAACGCTAAGCATAGTGGCTGGTTATACTCCTCGGTCTTCTGTATAACCTGCCGCAGCGTGTGGATGTGGTCTATTGTGCTAAAGCCTTTTCGGAAACCGGCTTGTTCGGTAAGCTGGAAGTCGTCAAGCCTGCGTGCGAGACGATTCGTAATGACTCTAGAGAACAGCTTATAGACATGACTCAGGAGCGTGATGGGTCTATAATTTTTCAGTAGGGTATTATCACCCTTTTTGAAAAAAGAACACCACGCTCTGTGCCATGCTTGCGGCGTTTTACCCTGGGCTATGACGGAATCAAATAGCTTCTGAAGAGCTTTTAAAACCGGTGATCCACCTGCTTTCAGAAGCTCAGCCGTAATACCGTCATCACCCGGTGCCTTGCTGTTCTTAAGCTGTTTCAGAGCCACTCTAATCTCGTACAGGCTAACGTCATCATAATCATCATAATAGTTTATTTGCATAAAAACAAGCGTGTAAAAAGGTGTTATAATTATGACAGATCGCATCTTGTTTTGCCAAGGCTGGCGTACAAATATTTTGTTTTAGGCCTAAGTACTATTTTAAAATTCGAAATTTACCATTACAATTTGCATTTGTTTAAGTATTCATTGACGGAGTAATAACAATGTTCGACTAAATAATCAAATAACCTTTTCTTAAATGTACTGAAAGGCAACTCTTTAAATGTATCAGAGAGAATATTAAATATTTTGATAGCCATACAGTATGAGTTTTTGCGAGACAGCGCTAAATTGGTTTTTGGTAAATCTAATTTATTTCTGTGTGTGCCTCTCTTGGACTTGGTGGCTCTTACATTAAACAGGTCTATGTTTTTTTTTACAAAGATACACATTTCAAATACATACAGACATGGGAGAGGTAATATACGTTTAGATTGGAAAAGCGGTTTGCAGTGCTCCAAAAAATCAGCTCCACATAAAGTTCTGATACATTTTTTTTGGATTCTAAAAATAATTTCAGCATCTGAAGAGTTTCCCCAAAGTATGAGTCCGTATCGTAAAATAGATGCCACGTAACCATGGTGCGCAGAAAGAGCCGCTTCTTCTGAGACTACGCCTGGGATGTCTTGGGTGTAGTGTCGGGACAACCTAGCTCTTGGGTCTTCTGCTAGGTGGCTGACAGGTAGGCGTGTTGTCGTGTACAGCTGTCCGTAGAACTTCTCTATCTCTTCCAAAAGCTCAGGCTTCGACGATATGATCCTGCCGTCATCGGTCTTCGGCCTCATCAGCTGGCTCTGCCCAATAGACAAATCTCTTTTAAACACTTTAGAGCCCTTGTTTCGCTCAATAGCCTTTTCAATACTATCGGTATTGAATCGGCGTATGTCGCGAGTCAGGGACTTACAGATCTGTCTATTGAGCCGCCTGTACTGAGAAGCATCTTGTGATGACTGCAGAAGCATGGCACGTCTTCTCTCCATTAGCTTTTGGGTAGAGTCAGAGATTTTCTGGGTTCCTTTTGAACGGCGACTTTTGAAAAATTGAGGCCCAACCGTTTGGACAGTTTCCACGAACCTGCTGCAGTAATCATCCACGTCTACGCATTCGCCTAGGCTTTCGAAGCGGTTTTGGAGTTCGAGCCGAAAGTTTTCGGGGTTTTGGATATGGATTGGTGCTGGACGGAGCGTAGATTTCATCACGCGTGACCTTTCCAAGCGTACGTCGATATTCAATGTGCCTCTGACCATTCGGTGATCGCTCCCGGTTTTAACCGCGTTGATCACGGAGACATCATTGAATATTTGCCTTCTGGTCGACATGATGAAATCTATCTCATTTCTGGTCTCACCGTTGGGACTTACCCATGTCCATTTGCGGCGTTCACTCTTTTTGAAGAAAGAGTTTATCATAAAGAGTCCCTCTTTCTCCATAAAGCCCGCCAGCAGCTGGCCACAGGAATTCCGACTTCCAAACCCAAATTGCCCCACTCTCAACTCATTGCCGCTTCGTTTACCCAGCTTTGCGTTAAAGTCTCCCATGACAACGGTGTAGTGAGTTTTGGTGGAATGTATGGCTCTGGAAATATCCTCATACATTACCTACACCTCATCATCGGAGTGCGTCGAAGTTGGAGCGTATACCTGTATGACCTTCAGCGAATACCGTTTGGTGATTCTGAGTATAAGGTAAGCTACTCTTGACGACACACTCTCGATCTTGACAACGTTTTTTACCAGAGACCTGTGGACCTTCATTGACCTTCATTGGTGGAAATTGCTTCCTCGCTACGTTTGCAGCTATAGGATTTTACTGTAGTCAGGGAAAATCGTGTGATCCCAAATTTCGCTGGAAACGCAATGGTGTAAAATTGAGAAACGTGAACGTTTACGAGTGAAGTCTGAACGAGGTAATACTGGCAGGTGCTGGGCATCGTGCTGCAGCAGCTGGTGGAGGAGGCGCACATCCCGGTGCTGATGATGCGCTCCGTGCTACAGGCGCTCACCCTGCACGCCGCGCTCGCTCCGCTCGTCCTCAACATACTGCAGCTGCTCATACACAAGGAGGTGGGCATCTCTCTCGCTAGTATTACTGCACGCCGCGCTCGCTCCGCTCGTCCTCAACATACTGCAGCTGCTCATACACAAGGAGGTGGGCATCTCTCTCGCTAGTATTACTGCACGCCGCGCTCGCTCCGCTCGTCCTCAACATACTGCAGCTGCTCATACACAAGGAGGTGGGCATCTCTCTCGCTAGTATTACTGCACGCCGCGCTCGCTCCGCTCGTCCTCAACATACTGCAGCTGCTCATACACAAGGAGGTGGGCATCTCTCTCGCTAGTATTACTGCACGCCGCGCTCGCTCCGCTCGTCCTCAACATACTGCAGCTGCTCATACAGAAGGAGGTGCCACGACCTAGCATTACTCTCGACGAACCTCATTTCTCTAATTCATTCAATACAAAAACGGACAGAGCAGTTTTTTACTGGAAGCAAAAAGGAAATTTAAAAAATAACGTAAGTCCACTCCGTGTTGTAGGATTTTCCTTGAAAACTGTGATTTTTACAACTTTGCTGTCATTTTAATTTGTATTTTGTTGTTGAAAACACTATCACTTGGGTGCTTTTCGGGACATGTACGTATGTATTTAGAGGACAAAGGTAACAGTTGCTCGATCGTGTATGTCCGCAGGTGTGGAACAACAAGGTAGCCTGGGAGGGCTGGATAAAGTGCTGCGAGCGCACCCTGCCGGCCTCCGCCGCCGTGCTGCACGCCCTGCCGCCCCCCGCGCGCGCGCTCGCCGCCGCCTCGCCCGCGCTCCGGCCGTGCATCACGCCGCAGGTACACGCGCACACACACACCCATACACTCGCGCACACACACACGCACCCATACACTCGCGCACACACACACGCACCCATACACTCGCGTACACACACACGCACCCATACACTCGCGCACACACACACGCACCCATACACTCGCGCACACACACACGCACCCATACACTCGCGCACACACGCACACACGCACGCACGCACGAACTATTTCAGTAGGTTAAACCATGTTATGTTAATGAATGAGTGATCCCCGCCAGGAGCCGCCGCAGTTCGCGCCGGGGCCGGGGCCGGCGCCCCCGGGCAACCCCTTCGAGCCGCTGCCGCCCGGCATGGAGTGACGACGCGCAGCCCCCGAACGATGGTTCATCCCACAACAACAGGCTTTTGCGAAAACGTGTACAGTAAAATCTTTTATCCACATTAAATTTGTTATGTTTTCTTTTCAATAATATCAGTAGTATTGAATTAATAGGTTTACAAACATATTAAAAATGTCGCCCGACTATCTTTCACATTGCAACCCAAGTGGATAGATTAAAAAAAAGACCCGCAGAATTTAAGTTATACAGTGATGTTCGTTATACAAAATAAGTAAGAAAAACACTTTATATTGTCAAGGGTAAAGTTATCTAGCCGACTATCAAAAATTCTGCCATCCCTTTGCCCAGGTAGCTACCGCATCTTTTGAGGCACTATGTGGAAGTCAGGAAAACTCATATGCGTTGCCGGCAGTGAATGTGTTATCTGAAAAACATTTTCCGATATTGCCCATTACTGCATTATGAAACAAACAAACAAAACAAACAGTTAAATAAAACAAATAGTTTCAAATAGATGTTTTTTTTTGATAGTCCGCTTTCCCCAATCTCGGTACCTATATTATCAGGTCTGGCAAAATACCTGCTACATTTTAAAATATAAATTACAAAATACTTTCATGACAAGTATTTAAAATACAAAATACAAATTACAGAATGTGAAATACATTTTTTTAGTGAGGCTAATTATGACGAGATCATTAGCTGGATATCCATTTTTTAACAAGCAGAAACTTGTCTGATAGCACTTCCGTTAAATGTTCCGTTATACGCTCATGTTTTTGTTTCTTTAAGGGAAATGACACTGCACAAGAGAATTGAAAAAAAAAAGTTTTTTTTGTGCAAATGTATTTTAAAACAGTATTTGAAATATAAATGACAAAATACATGTGAGGTATTTTAAATACTAAATACACAAGCCTTTATTAGGAGCGAAGACGCGATGTGGATTACGACCAACGTGATTGGTCGATTCTACACAGCTCTCCGCACCGCTCGTCTCCGCTGCTATGGAAAGGCAGCCTTAGGTAGTATTTGAAATACAAATACAAAATACGTATTAGCATATCAAATACATATTTTAAATACAAGTAATTGAAATACTGTCCAGCCCTGTATATTATGAACTGTATGTTATGAATTGAAGTTAAAATTGTTCTTATATAATAAAATTGTGCCCAATACAATGTTTAAAAATTTCAACAAGTGATCGCATAACACTTTGTGTTTGTACATAATTAATTAATAAAAAGTATTTTTGAAGTTTGGGTTTTATTTTACTAATAAAAACGAATTTAGATTTCTGAATATTATTTCATTTAATTACAAAAAATAAATCTTAATCTTTTAATTACATATCTATAAATGTGTGCCCTTATCACAACCATTACAATTTTAAACTTATTTTATTTTTATAAGATACAATTTTATTTCAGCTTAAAGTTTTCTGTCTTGGGCGATATAGCTTTGAGAATGTTCTCCACGCTGAATGGTGTATCTGAAAAATAAATTCATTTAATATAATAAAAATACAATCTAGTTTCAATCAAGGAAAATTCCGCCCTACCATTTCATTTGACGAAGCACGATTTCGTAAATAAACGCAACATTTTGTTGGGCGTCATCTTTAATTAAAAAACTGGATAAATACGTTGGTATTCAATTCGTTTTACATAGTTGTATGTAAAACGAATACTTTTACGGTTTCCCTGTACCCATACCGGAGTGCATTCTCATGACGATGACTGGATAAAGAAAACGAAATTCTATTTAGTCCGTCAGTTAGATTATCAAAAAATATTGGACACGTATTTTTCTTTTGTCAATCAAACAAAATAAGACAAAGATAAAGCGCATCAAAGTTGTATTGAGACGTGACGTCATGCGACATTTCAACTCAATATAATGTATCTCCGTAATTTTTTGATTAAGTATGTGAAGAAAGAAAAAATACGTGTCCACTACTTTTTGATAATCTACCTGATCGACAAAGAAAAAAAAATAGTCATCATCCCTATTGTCGTACGTCCAAGTACTGTCCCAATATGCAGTTATATACTTTGCTCACATTAAGAGGACTGTGAACCAACTGCAAAATCTATAGCCTTTTCATACAAACGGCGATAACGTTTTCCACCCCCTAAACGTTAACCGAATTCGACCAATTTTTGATATGTGGTCAGTCGGAACAAAAACTATGTCCGTACGTTTCGTTTTTTAAAATATTGATTAGTTATAAAGAGATTATGGCCGAAATTACTTTTGTATGAAAACAATAAAACGGGAATAAATCGGAATTTATTAATAATATTGAAAAAAACGAAACATACGGACATAGTGTTTGTTCCGACTGACACCGTATCAAAAATTGGTCAAAATCGGTTAACACATAAGGGGTGGAAAACGTTATCGCAGTTTGTATGGAAAGCAGTCACCTCACAATCCTCTTAATGAACGTATCCGACCATAAACGGAGCTGCGTTCACGAATAATATGTGATTTATATGTTTACACTTTAGTACCTTCTCTATTTAATGTCATGTTTAAACTGCCATATATTAATGTCACGGCGATTAAAGTGACAAGGCACTAAAGTGTATACATATTTATGACCTTGACTGTACCTGGGAGACCGGGCGTCGTCGCTCGGGCCGAAACCGAATTATACAATAACCGAATACAAAAACAAAAAAACGATCCATAGCTGGGGTTCGATCCCGCAGTCTTTAGTAGGCCAACGTTCTAACCATCAGTCTATTCAGACGGCGGCAGCCGCCCCGAAATTACTAGATCGATATGTCGCCCCCGTAAACTCGTTTCTCGTTTAATAGTAGGTATAGGATTACAGATATAATAGAATCGATAAGATTTCAAATGTACATTGTTTTTTTTTTTTTATTGATAATGGGTTTGCTCTTGACCAACTCCCGCCCTTGGAGGACGAAGATTCAGTCTACGATGTAGCGAGCTCACCCAGAAGATGCCTATTCACCCTAGCTTTAAATAGGTTCAGATTGTATGCACTCGGAAATACAGACGCCGGAAGCGCATTCCACTCCTTTGCAGTACGCATTATGAAAGATGATGCAAAGCGCTTCGTTCGAAAAGGCGGAATTTGAACCAAGTACGGATGGCATCCCGCGGTGCGCCTGGAAGTCCGATGGTAGAAAGGAGACGGCGGTATTAGCTCGTGGAGCTCCTGTGCACACTCCCCGAAGTACAGTCTGTAGAACACCGACAAGCAGGCAACTTTCCGTCGGTGAGCTAGGCTGTGAAGCTTAGCTTTTTCAAGAAAGTCGTGGCTGATGAGTCCCTTAGCTCTGCGTTCCACCGAGTCAAGTATGGCTAGTTGGTATTTAGCTGAACCATCCCAAAGGTGACTGCAGTACTCCATGCCTGATATACTCCATTGTGTAACCTCAGAGCCGACTTTCCTACTTGAAGGCATAAATAAAATGGAATTAAACCTTTCACGTAGTTATAAATTGTAGTTGAATCATTTTGGGAATGTATCTAAGAATGTAAGGTACGTACAGTCATCACCCGAATATATGGTCTGCCATTCTAAGGTGAAATTCAATTGAATTGAATTGAATAACGATTAGTACGTTATTTAAACAATAAGGTCGATAAATCAATTAGAAGGGTCGATATTTTTATTTTTTTAGGAAGTGTCAAAATCGAAAGCCCTCTTATTTGGAGAATGTACCAATAGTCGAGTGACACGCTCGTTCTGGCGTCAGTCTGGTCAAGCGCAGATAGACTGACGGATTTTTCAATATTATATTTCCTCTGTCCGGGGATTTCAGATCAGACAGTGGGTAGACGGTCAGCCTGACTCGACCAGACTGAGCGTGTAACACCCGATATAGGAGCTGAGTCTTACCGACGTGGACCCAGTCGTCGTTGTAGCCAAACTCCTTCCTCGCCGCGGCGATGGCGTCCCGCAGCGCGTGCGTGACGGCCACCGCGAGCGTCAGCGCCGGCTCGCCGGTCGCTGCCGACAGATGGCGGGTTAATGTCAACGACCAACGTACTAAACGTTACAGGCCTTTATTCTGGTCTTTCTTCTAGCTCTTAACGATTTCTTTCAACGCCCCACGTCAAATACAAATGTGTCACTTACACGCGAAGCATGTTTCTAAAGCTATACAACATTTAACTGAATCCATACGTAGAAGGGTGAATCAACTTTTAAGGTACTCCCCACTTTTCGAAATGTTTCACAAATTATATTTAAAAAAAACTATTTATTTGCTAACGTAAACGTAACGTAACGTTTATAAAATCAGACAAATAGGCTAACATTTAAAAAATGTTGATCTAAACAGTACAATTTTAAATAATAATATAGTTGGTAACACAGGGGATGATGTTGTCCCCAGGTTCTGTATGAAAAATGTGCATTTTCCCTTGAGTTTCCAAGATTTTTCGAAAATTAAGAAATATTTGAGGTATCTAACATGTGGGATCTGTAAATTTGAAGGTCTGATTTTAATATTCATAAATTTTTATTAATCATAAGTCACCAGGAAAGTTTTAGTGCCGCAAAAGAAAAGGAGTACCTACCTTAAAAGTTGATTCACCCAGAAAGTCCTTTTTTACCCAACTACGGCGAAGCAAAAAGGAGGGTTATATGATTTTAGCAGTCTAACCGCCTGTTTCACAATCGTCAAGTAAAGCATATCTGTCAAATAAATTTAGCCCTTTCCCTTTCCTACACTTGAAAATAGACAAGGAGAAGGCTATCTTTAACTGACAGATGAATTTACTTATCGATTGTGAAACAGTCCTAAATTAAAAAAGATAAAAGATATTTATTCAGTAAGTAAGTAGGCCGCACGGGCACTTTTACACGTCAAAATCTACCAGCGCTTCCCAAGAAGAGACAACTGCTGAGAAGAAGTATGAGTGAGAAGTTGGTTAGTATATGTTCATCTGCTCCCTCGTAGTTCCTATATTATCACATACTATCCATTATATTTTGACAAATAAGGTGTCGTTGGCGTTCGTCTGAGGGTCAATTCACACCGAGACGCGACGAGGCGCGTACTTTTTAAGATAGCGTTAATAAATAACTTTATTTACTACACAAAAAGGTACACATTTCATTAAGATAATTCGTGGAACAATAACTGCCTTCTTGAAGCGTCGTCGCGTCGCGTCTCAGTGTGAACTGGCCCTTAATGTTCTGTGTGTCATAGTCTATGTAATGTCATTTTTAATAAATAATGAAGACAAAAAAAAACCGTCTTCAAAAACCCACTGAAAAGGGATATGTTTAATGTACCTATTAGGCACTAAATAGGCAATTCCTAGGAGGCCGGTCTTTATTTAACCCTTTGCAGTGGGTATTTGAAAAAATAATTTTTCACTTTTTAGAGATGCACCTAATATTATCACATTAAGAAACAATAGCCTAATACCAATTTCACATTACCCTTAACAAAATGTCGCAGTCCAAGATCCGTTCCAAGACCGTTAATCATTGAGGAGTTCCCACGGTACTTCACCATCATGCCTGTGGCATTATAATGAGTATAAAAGAAGCTTCATACTCTTAATAGAGAAATCTCATTGCTGCCGTCAATCACTTATGACTACGGAGTACCGGTGGTCATCTCTATTCTTTGTCATCAGTTTCTCTTCACCAAGAGGCGCTTTTAGAACGCAAATTCCTAAGGTCTTACAGGAAATACCAACATTCCTGTATGTGTGCCTATAACTTTTGAATTCCCTCGATTTCTCATGGATACCAACATCAGATTCTGACTTGGTGACAATGGGACCACCTCGGGAGACTTTCAAACAAAAAAATAACTTTCAAATTCGGTGAACAATTGACGGAGAAATCTGTGAACATACATAAAAAGTACAGCCGAACATAGAACCTCCTTTTTTGAAGTCGGTTAAAAAGCACTGTATAATTGCAAATGTGTGTGTCTAAGGGTATGTTACCTTTAGAGCCAAGCACGCCGGCAGCGTTGACGGAGTTCCTGCGGAAGCCGACGCGGAGGTCGGCCGGGATGTCCCGCGCGCCGGGCGGCTGGTAGCTCCACGTGCGGTCGGTGAGCAGGCGGCCCGCCGCGTCACGCGCCAGCTGCTCGCTCGTCCACAGCCCTAGGCCCATGACGAAGGCGCCTTCGATCTGGACATTGCAAGCACAACGTAAAATGTTATACCAGTGGGGCAAAGCCCGAGCGAGTGGTATGCAGCTTGGGCTCGCTACCGGTCTATCTCTCACCGCAAACGTGTTTACACACACCACACACACCACACGCACACACACACACACACACACACACACCACACACACACACACACACACACACACACACACACACACACCACACACACACACACACACACACACACACACACACACACACACCACATGCACACACACCCATACCCACACATACACACACACCACACACACACGCACACGCACACACACACGCACACACACACACACACACGCACACGCACACACACATACCACACACACGCACACACACACGCACACACACACCGCATGCACACACACACCCATACCCACACATACACACACCACACACACACACACACACACACACACACACACACACACACACACACACACATACCACACACACGCACACACACACACCACATGCACACACACACACACACACACACA
Organism: Tortrix viridana; assembly: GCA_963241965.1. Lineage (NCBI taxonomy): Eukaryota > Metazoa > Arthropoda > Insecta > Lepidoptera > Tortricidae > Tortrix > Tortrix viridana. The sequence continues at coordinate 11,327,369 of OY725186.1, forward strand.
CATACACACACACCACACACACACGCACACACCCACACACATACACACACCCACACCACACACACACCCACACACCCACACACACGCACGCACGCACGCACGCACGCACGCACGCACGCACGCACGCACGCACGCACGCACGCACGCACGCACGCACGCACGCACGCACGCACGCACGCACGCACGCACGCACGCACGCACACACACACACACACACACACACACACACACACACACACACACACACACACACACACACACACACACACACACACACACACACACACACACACACACACACACACACACACACACACACACACACACACACACACACACGTCGCTATTTACACGTGGGCGTATTGATCATTCCGAAAAAAACCGACATTATTCTGTTGGCCGGCCAGTGTTGGTCGCCAAGTACCAACGACGTCAAGTAGATCTGAGCACATCGGCCCAACATGGCGGCCCAGCTCCTTGGCCCAGTGTGCTCGGCGTGTACGCACCTGCCCCACGTCGAGCGCGGGGCTGAGGCTGCGGCCGGTGTCCTGCAGCAGGTCGGCGCGGCGCAGCGCGAGCGCGCCCGTCAGCGCGTCCAGCTCGAGCTGCAGCGCGCAGGCGCCGTACACGCTGTAGCCGGCCAGCGCGTCGCTGTCCGACGTCATGTAGCTCGCTTGTAGGTTTATACCTGAGATCGCAAAAAACCGGTCAAGTCGGCCCACTCGCGCACCGACGGTTCCATTTTTAAGATAAAAAAATTTAAATCGAGTTCGAGGAATTAGTTTTATCAGTTTTTTTGTACGCATTTTGACTTAAGATGAAAAATGTTGACAACTTTCTTTTGTTTGTATTTTTAAAATTCGGTTCATAAACTTCAGAGATAATTGGGGGAACGGTAATATTTTCGTAAATTTTTGGCTATAAATCGTGTAGTATGTCAAAAACCTATTATTAAAGAAAATAATTTTAAAATGTCCAGATTAAGTAATATGACTTTTTTTGGAATAAATAGTATTTATTTTTAAATTGTCCTATTAAATTAATACATTCGCCGCTGCCTAATCTCTAAAAAGAAACTGTAAAAAACATCTATTCCACATTCTAACGTAAGACTTAACGCTTAAGGTTTAAAATAAAAGTGTCTCGTCCTGACTTTTATTACTAAGCGACTATGGCAATTTTCACTTTTTATAACGATTTTATCAAGACGGGACACTTATTTTAAACCTTAAGCGTTAATTCTTACGTTAGAATATGGAATAGATGTTGTAGAAGTGGATGTAGAGGTACTTGAGTGCTGGCTGTAGCGGAGGTTTATTGAAACACTTCTATTTGCGGTTGAAGAATAATTGAATAATTTATTTACACAAAACGATTACTTAAAGCTAAAATTATAATACAAATATACAGTTAACACACCAGTAACATATTTACAAGAAAGAGCGAGAGATATATACAATAGAGTGGGAAAGGACAATAACATTAGATTAGAAAGAGAGATCTAGAGCGAGACGGGGCGAAGGTGGCGTGATGCGCGCGAGAGCTGCGCAGAAACACATTTTGGATTTGACGCGCACCTATAAATTTGGCGCGCGCCCAAAATCGTTCGTTCCATTTCGCTCCTGATCGTCGCGGTGAACGCATCGTCCGTCCGCTGCTCGTCTGCTCCGAAGATGAAGATGCTGATTGCTGATGAGAACTGTTGCTGCTAAAAAACTGTCCTTCTCAGGGCAAAAAAAACTGTTCTTGTCAGAACAAATGTTTCGACGTCAATCAATCCGAAACAGACGTTAATTCAATCGATCTGCTACAGGGCTCCCCTTCAAGCGAAGCGTACCGGCAAGCGAATGGTACGGCCACGCACAGTGGTCTTCGAGCTTGTCTGTTTTGTTGTTTCAGGCTTCTTGTTTTGTTGATTGTCGTTGTTGTTTTATTGAGTGTTGTTGTTGTCCGGTTGTTTTGCTGTTTGATCTGTTGTAATTTTTGATGTTGCAGGTGTAGATGATGAATTTGTTGAAGTAGGTATATCTCGCTCGGCGATAGGCAGGTTTCAATCGGTCGATTGAAATATTGATCTGTCGGTTTGGTAGTTGCACGGTGTAAACTTTGTCTTGACGTTTCAGCACTCGGTAGGGTCCGTCGTAAGGTGCTTGTAACGGCTTCTTTACGGCGTTAACTCGTACAAATACATGGTCGCAGGTTTGAAGGTCACGGTGAATGAAAATTGGTCTTGAATTACCGTGCGGCTGATTCGGCGTCGGTCTCAAGTTACGTATGGAGTCTCGTAGTTGGTCTACGTAAGCTGAGTCCATCGTGACGTCATCACGCGGCGTTGTTGATAAGAGGTCGCCGGGTAGTCTTACACCGCAGCCGTAAGTGAGTTGGGCTGCGCTTACGCCGGTGTCGCTTCTCATCGCAGCGCGTACTCCGAGTAGCACAGTAGGTATTTCGTCGATCCAATTTCTTGTTGTTTGCAGTCTTGCCTTCAATGCGGTTTTCAGTGTTCGGTGCCAGCGACCTTGATCCGTGGTGAGTGTTGCTGGGCAACCGAAACGTGAGATCCAGCCTTCGTAGACTGCCTTGTCGACGTCTTCGGCTGATATTTCGCATAATGGGTATGCTTCGGGCCATCTTGTTGCTCTGTCGATCATTGTCACGAGGTATCGATGTCCGCTGGCCGCGGTAGGTAGCGGGCCAACAATATCGACGTGTACGTGCTCGAAACGATCGGTGGGTGGGAATAGTGAGGTGTGGCTCGATGTGTGTCGTTGAATTTTCGCACGCTGGCACTGTAATCATACTTTAGCCCATTTGCCGATGTCTGAGTTCATAGAGGGCCAAAAGTACCGCTTTGTTATTAGTTTTCGTGTCGTGTTGATTCCAGGGTGGCTAATGTTGTGAATAGCTTCAAATGCGATTCGGCGAAATTCCATGGGTAGGTACAGTCGCACGTCGTCAGTTGAAGTTTCACAGTGAAGTTCAATGTTGATTCCGGGAAGTGTAATTTTTTTGATGGATAAATTACTTTGTTGCATGAGTTCCGGTATGCTGCTATCTCTATCTTGCGCGTCGGCTAGTTTTTGGAAATCGATTGGAGTGGGACAGCTTATCGCGTCGATGCGTGAGAGTGCATCCGCGGTTGCGTTTTCTTCCCCACGCACGAAACAAATGTCTGAAGTAAACTCGCTGATGAAAAGTAGCTGTCGAGTTCTTCGTGGCGATTCGCTATCGGATGTCGACTTAGTGAATGCGAACGTTAGCGGCTTGTGGTCGGTGTAAATAATCAGCTGTTTTCCCTCGAACATCTTGCGGAAGTGTTTTACAGCCATGTAGATTGCCAACAGTTCGCGATCGTAGGTACTGTACTATTTCTGGGCCTCGGTGAACTTCTTGGAAAAAAATCCGAGTGGCTGCCATGCGTTCTTCACGAACTGTTGTATCGCGGCTCCGGCTGACGTATCCGATGCATCGCTGAATAATGCAAGCGGGGCGTTGTGCATCGGGTGTGCGAGTAAAACTGCGTTTTTGATGCTAGTTTTACAAGCTTCGAAAGCGTGTGTAGCCTCCTCAGTCCATACGATCGGTGTCTTGTCGCGCTTTTTCGCGTTGTGTAGGTAGTTATTTAGCGGCGCTTGGATCGTGGCGGCGTCTTTGACACTTTCGCGGTAAAAATTTAGCATACCGAGAAAACGTCGTAACTCGTCGATGGTTTGCGGCTTCGGGTAGGCATTTACGATTTCGACTTTGTCTTGAGGTGGTTGAATGCCTTCGCTGGATACATCGTAACCGAGGAACTTGACCTTGGACTGGCCAAATACGCATTTCGACGGATTTATGGTGATTCCGTACTCGTCAAGTCGTTCGAGTACGGCGCGAAGATGTTTTTTGTGCTCTTCTTCGTCGACTGAGGCGAGTAGTAAGTCGTCGACGAACGGGAAAACGAAATCGAGTCCTCTAAGTACTTCGTGTATAAATCGCTGAAATGTTTGACCAGCGTTCTTGAGTCCGGGACACATGCGAGGAAATTCGAACAGGCCGAATGGTGTAATTATGGCCGTCTTCTCGATGTTCTCTTCGACTACAGGTAACTGTTGATAAGCTCTGTTGAGATCGAGTGTGGAGAAAATCTTGCATCCGTTCAGTTGATAGGTGAACGCTTTAAGACGTGGTACTGGATATCGATCTGGCTTCGTAATTGCATTTAATCTTCTATAATCACCGCATACTCTTATATCGCCGTTTTTTTTCGGGACTACGTGGAGTGGACTGGCCCATGGGCTTTTGCTTGGACGGCATAAGCCCTGCTCCATCATAATTTCGAACTCTTTTTTTACGGCGGCGTAACGGTGTGGTGGGATGGGTCGTGTTTTGCAGTACAGAGGTGGTCCGCTTGTCTCGATGTAGTGTTCGACGGAGTGCTTTGGTGTTGTCTTCATTGAAGATACTCGAGTGACGTCAGGGAAATCGGCTAGTATATTGTGATATTTCTGCTTGATGTCTATGCTTCTTACTGTGGGTTCTGGATGATTGCAGATTGAAGCTTGCACAGACAGGTTTGTTTGTTTGTCGACCAGTTTCCGCTCGGCGACGTCCACGAGCAACTTGTGGTACTTCAAAAAGTCTGCTCCTATTATGGGTTTTGTTACTGCGGCGATGACAAACTTCCAACGAAATTGGCGTCGCAGATTTAAATCCAGATCCATAGTCTTCTCACCGTATGTAGGTATAACGGTGTTGTTTGCGGCGTACAATTGGAACGTTGTCGGTTGTTGTGATTGTACGTTTTTGCTTCTAGGGATGACTGAGATATTTGCGCCCGTGTCTACCAAAAATGATAGTTTCGTCTTCTTGTCTGTGACAAATAAGCGGTGCGAGTGATTGGTAACGCCGGATCCCGCTTCAGCCAGCGTTAGCTTTAGTTTTCCGGCATCGTCTTGAAACTGCAAGGTGCTGCACATTTCTTCGCATCCATGCCGAAACGACGGTGGTAGTAACAATACGGCGTAGGCGAGTTTTTGCGGCTGCGGTTCTGAGATGAGTTTCGAGAACGTGAATGAAAACGTTGTCGGTTCGCGGAACGGCTGTAGTTGTCGCTGGGCTGGGGTCTTGCACGTAGTTCGGCAATTTCCAGGGACAATCTCCGTATTTCGTTGATGAGAAATTGTGTATCAACGCTGTTTGCTTGTGCAGATGTTTGCGGCGCTGCGAAATGTTGCGAAGATACCGCGGCTGCTTGTGGCGCTGCGAATTGTTGGTGCGTTGCAACGGCGGCGATTTGGGGTGATTCTTCCAACATTTTGTCGGCGAGCGTGGCTAATTCGTCCAGTGAAGCTTTGTTGTTGAATGTTTCGCTGACGATGAGTACTGATCGGATGTGGGCAGGAAGGTGGTTAATCCACATGATTCTGATGGTGTTGTCAGTGAATTTATCCCTTGCGAGATCACGCATTCGACGCAACAATTGGCTTGATTTTTGTTCTCCAAGCTCCATTTCCGACAGTAGCTTCTTAATCTGCTTGCTGTCGGAGTCTTCATAAAGTCGAATGAGTCGCTCCTTAATTGTGGAGTAATAATTCTGGGCAGGTGGGTTGTACAGGATATCTGTCAGCTCCTGAATGTCCTGCTTTTCCAGTTGCGCGATCACCATTTGGGCTAGTTGGTTTTGATTTCGCTTAAGTTCGGCTGTGGCTGCTTCGAAATTCACAAACCATAGCCGTGGCTGGTCTCGCCAGAAGGGTGGAATGCGTAAAGCAAGCGAAATTGCGGAGACTTCACGGTGAGCGTCGGGCAGCTGCGCGGGTGCGGTTGGTGCAGGCGGCGCAGGCGGTGCGTCGGTTGAGATCTCCGGATTGGGCATTATTCTTGGTTGGTTGCTTCTGTTGTTCAGTCGGGGTCACCAATGTAGAAGTGGATGTAGAGGTACTTGAGTGCTGGCTGTAGCGGAGGTTTATTGAAACACTTCTATTTGCGGTTGAAGAATAATTGAATGATTTATTTACAAAAAACGATTACTTAAAGCTAAAATTATAATACAAATATACAGTTAACACACCAGTAACATATTTACAAGAAAGAGCGAGAGATATATACAATAGAGTGGGAAAGGACAATAACATTAGATTAGAAAGAGAGGTCTAGAGCGAGACGGGGCGAAGGTGGCGTGATGCGCGCGAGAGCTGCGCAGAAACACATTTTGGATTTGACGCGCACCTATTTTGGCGCGCGCCCAAAATCGTTCCATTTCGCTCCTGATCGTCGCGGTGAACACATCGTCCGTCCGCTGCTCGTCTGCTCCGAAGATGAAGATGCTGATTGCTGATGAGAACTGTTGCTGCTAATAAACTGTCCTTCTCAGGGCAAACAAAACTGTTCTTGTCAGAACAAATGTTTCGACGTCAATCAATCCGAAACAGACGTTAATTCAATCGATCTGCTACAATGTATTCATTTCTCTAGCACCTGTCAAATTTTATCTCGCGTATGCGTGCTAAGCCCGCAGGTGTGTCATTGGCGCCAAATGTGTTAAGTAGTTCGGATAGACAACACTATAAAATATAACTATGTTATCTTACCTTTTTTGTAAGCCAGTTTAACAACCTCCAGCCAGGTGGGCTGGCCCAGCTCGCTCCGCGCCGGCTCCATCCTCTGCAACAGCTCCCTGCACGCCTGCACGGCGGCGTACGCCACGCACTCGCTAGTGATGCTCCCATTGCTGACCATAGAGTTAGGCGACACGAAACTATCACTTCCTCTCACTGCCACATTGTCCAAAGACACTTTCAAAGTATACGCACACACTTGAGCCACTTTCGTATTGATCCCCTGCCCCATCTCTATTCCACCGTGGGATATCAACACTGTACCATCGGCATGATAAATAGATATGGTAACAGGAAAATTCCAAGAATATGTAATAGGGTACGACATTATGGATATTTGTAACGCTTGTTTCTTCCAAGCGTTTTCGGAATTGAACTTTTCTATTTGTGATTTTCTTTCGTCGTATTTGATGTCGGCCTTGAACGAGAGCAGCAGGTCTTTGACGGCGGCGTGCTGCGGCAGGAGGTGCTGGACCTTGACGTCGCCGGGGTCGCGGGTGACGGCGTGCGCGACCCGGTGCATTATATGCTCGAGGATTGCCGTGGCTTCTGTTGTAGCTAAAAACAAGAAAGAAGCCGTAACAATTTGGCTATTTGACTAATGTCAAAATAAATTTTTACACTACTAAATCAAGCTTTCGAAAATAACACGGGAAAACCTAGCTATCGTTTATTTTTGTAATTTAAACGATTTTGAAAACTTTATAAAGGAAGTCTGAAGATTGTGACGTCACTATATTCGTATTAACTTCATACTACTGGATCGTTTTGACGGTTCAACAAAAGTTGCTGATTTGACCAGGCAGTCAAATATTGTTTTTTTACAGAATAAACAATTAAAATAAGCGGCATCGTGGGTAACCTATTATAAAGAGGAAACATTTGTTGCTTATCGATAACCTCTGAAACTACTCAAACAATTTTAATCATTCTTTCACAAATTAGAAAGCTATATTATCCAGAAGTAACATTATTATTATTATTATTATTAGAGCCATTTATTCCAATAAAAATACTTTTTTTTATGTGATGTAACTACAAATTAACGGTTTTCGGATTTTTTCCTTTAATTGTGCTATAAGACATTGCCAAATTTCATGATTCTAAGTCAACGGGAAGTACCCTATAGGTTTTGATTCCCTTGAGATTCCCTTCAATATGCGGCATAAACGGCCATATCTTTTGATTGCGTTGACTTAGATATTTGATTTTTTCACTGATCCAAGGGATTGCAGACCCAAGTATATGATATGAATTTCAACTTGATACCTCCACGCGTTCCTGAGAAAAGGGGTCTTGACAGACTCACGGACAGACAGACAGACAGACGGACAACAAAGTGATCCTATAAGGGCCTGCGCAAACCGGCGGAGCGCAGCGCAGATCACTTTAATTTTATCAATGTATATTCTTTTCTATTTTAATTACAATAAGGTATAAATTTAGAGCCGCAGCCGCAGAGTAGAAATCCCCCGTGATGCTCCGAGGTCGGTCTCAGAGCATTCAAATTTGTATCTTATTGTAATTAAAATAGGAAAGAATATACATTGATAAATTTAAAGTGATCTGCGCTGCGCTCCGCCGGTTTGCGCAGGCCCTAAGGGTTCCGTTTTTTTTTCATTTGAGGTACGGAACCCTAAAAGTGATCCTGACCCGGCGCGCGGCACCACGTGTTGGAGGGCGTGTCCGTGCGCGCGCTGTAGCCCGAGATCCGCCAGCGACTGGTGTCGTACAGGTTGCTGAGCGCGCCGGCGACCTCGCCGCCCGAGCTGTCGTTGAAGGAGCAGCCGCAGTCCGAGTAGTACTTCAGGTCCAGGTACTGGATTACGCCGTCGGTGTTTATGCCTATCTGAAATCATTATCGCAATGATTTTCAGGATAAAAAAGCGTAGGTACAGTCGCCATCATATATATTGCAACAAACAAGGTGCTCACAAATATCTGAACACGACTCTATTGTCAAGGCGTTAGAGTGCATGTTCAGATATTTTTGACCACTCTGATATGTACAGATATATTTGATGGCGAACTGTACTTATGTAACATTGTAATTTTTTTTTTTTTATGAATTTATACCTATATAGGTTACCTATACTTATGGGGAATGATTTTTTCGATTTGTAATTTTTCTGATACCTTGACCTGTTGTTGGTCACAAAGAATGTTTAAATCTTTGATAGAAACGGCATCAAAAAAAATGTACAAGACTCACCATATTTTTTTCCAAAAATACGTGAAAATGCTTAAAAAACATAGCTAAAAAGTTGGCAATGACTTCTAAAGGTAATTTTTACGCGGCTAAATCCGTACGTAAATAACTATCTCGAATCTACCTGTATAGCACTGAACAAGTTTTGACTAGTGGCTAGACTGTGAGCTGGTAGACCTCGCGACCAACTTAACTTTGCCGTTGGAAAACTGTTATCCCCATACACCGACATGGGTCGCGGTCAGTTTACCGACACCGCAATTAAGTTTGTAATCGCAAAAATTCCATATCTCAGCCATTTTGAAAAATTTCGAAAAACTGAATCGGCAAAAATATTCCATATAATTAGCGAACCTGCTCACGAGAACCAACGGACATCCGGACATACGAAAGCATGTTTGCCCAAGCTGAAACGGAGATGCTTCGCTCGGTCAATTGGGAATATGCATGAATTTTTTTTTTGCTTTATTAAAAAGTAATTCATGTAACAAACAGAAGAGAAAAAATATTTTTCGAATAACTATAAAAATAACCAAGATATAAGTCATTAAAGATTTCTATCTCTTTCCATCAAAACAGAATTTAACGAAGTTATAGTACCTACATGTCAGATCTCTCTGTCTAATTAGAAGCTTCAAATGCTTATATTATTCGTATTTTTCGGCCGGTTTTAATTTTAATTTCACTTTTTGCCATTTCTTTTACGGTATTCTCATATTTTGTCAAGAAATGCGATAAAAAATGTTCAAATAATCCTCACGACTGTGAAGATTAGGGTGAGGGGACTCCCTAGGTGAATACCTCGTAGTCAGCCCGGCACCGTTGCCTCTTGCCGATGGCGGCCATGTTGTGCGTGAGCGGCAGCACGAGCGCGGCGCGGCGGCCCAGCGCGCGCGCCACCAGCGCGGCGGCGCACGCCACCTGCGCCGAGCGCGACGCCTTGCCGCCGTACGCGCCGCCCACGCCCCGCACCGACACTACCACCCTGCACACATTTGCTTACAACTAATTGTGTATATGTAATAGTAGTTTATGTGACTGGTGCATAATGAGACGCATTAAAATACGAGTGTGTGTTTATAAAACGAGCCGACAGGCGAGTTTCATAATAGCATCACACGAGTGTTTTAATGCCTAATTATGTACAGTTACATACACTATTTTATCTACATACATATTATAAGCTCTCTATGATGTGTTCAGGAACCGCATGTTACGACCGGCATAGCCGGCATTGATCAATTTATTAGAACGTCAAAAATGGCGGCAACCGTAGTTTTTTTTAATTCAGAGACAGTCTAGAGTCGGCCTCAACTATCATATCGTTCGATATCAAATTATCAAGTAACATACGAGATTTGTCAAAATTGTATGCAATTGACATTTCATTTCGAATTAAATGTCATCACGAATGATATTAATTTGAGGTCAAATAAAAATGTTTTGTTTTTCAAAGATGTTCGAAATTTGAAACTCATAACTTTATCAAATTTTATATCGTTATAAGAACATTATGTTACTGCTACAGATAAGAAAATTATCATAGTAAAATTTATTGTTGTAATGCTGGTCATTGCCAACGGATTCTGAACGCATTATAGAGGACTTATGATATGTGTGTAGATAAAAGATCTTAAAGGTAACCCAGGAGTGATTGCATTTTACATATAAGGACTAATTTACTGTATTTATTAATATTCTAGAAAATCCAGTATTCTATTATGGTATTTAGCTAGCTAACCATCGCTGACGTTCTGGGAACAACGCGCGTATTGCACAATGTATTGCGCGGCTATAGTTACGCTCGTTGCGTGCTAAATCTTTATTACCCGGTTAACACGTCACCGATGCGTGCCGGTGCGGCCGGCCGGCCGCCATTATTTGCGAGAGTGGAGCAATACCTACCTCATCCAATTTATCGATAATTTGAAACGCGGTATTAAGATTCAATTTGTGTTATTGTTTTATATTAAAGTATCGTGTAAAAGACATGTGCTAATAAGTGGGGAATTACTATTGACTATTAATTAGTAGCTATAAAATATTTTCGATTTCTTTGATCGAATGAAACGATCTCAAATTTTCCTAATATAATTTAGGAAAATTTGAGATCGTTTCATTTGTCTTGACGAATATGTAGAATAGGTATTTAAATTAAATTAGATCTTATATTAAAAAAAAAAGTCCTCGCGTGTCGAGCGTTCCGAATGTCACGTTGTGTTTTTATCATTTACTCAAACAAACCCAATCTTCGAGACATGGCAATAATTTGTAGTATTTTTAAGGGCTGGTAACTGAATGACGTTTCGTTCTGGTTTTGCTTTAGGGTTGTCAGCCTAAGAAGTTCTGCTTGACGTTAGGGTAATAAAATTAACTTGAGTTCCATTGGATAAAACTTATTTAAATAGATATTGAGAAGTAGGTATATGCTGAAATAGTTTTGAATGAATTTCGGTTTCAGGAATAACAAGTAAAGGGTTTCGGTGATAATTGCATTGAATCATTATTAGGTATCGATCAAAAATTACATTTGGAAATTAAGTCATTTCAGGGTAAATTTTAGGGTAAATATTAGGGTAAATTTCTTCATCCGAGGGTGCTCCTGTCGTAGCTTCCGGCCACCATAGCAGTCAAAAAGCTTATATCTAGGGCTCCGTGATGAGTGCATGAAGAAGCTTGAATTATCTTGTGCAGGACGGAGGTCCATGTCTGGATGGACATCTCCAGTGGCTGATTTGGTTGAGGAGCAGCCGATTTAAGTTATATTTTGTGGCAGTAACAAAATCCTCTTCAAGAGATTTTACATGCCGGGACGGAGGGAAAGACAGCGTTTGAGATAATCTCTATTGGATGGTCTTCGCTGAATTATTATTTTTGATTATTAGATTTTGATTTCTATTTCGATTTCTATTTTCTGTAAAATTAAGTTGATTTCTACAAAATCTAAATAAATTCAGTTAAAGTAAATTCAATTCAAAGAGTGAATTAATAAACTAATTTTAAGAAATTCATAATGCAATAATTAATCAACTTGAGCTGCACACCTTGTGGACTTTGCAAGTTTAGTTATCTTTAGGGCTCTCATGTTTAGCTTCCTTTCTTCTGAGCTCTGAAAGAAATAAGCACATGTTTAGTATATCTCATTTTGTGCACCAGAGATTTAGATTTTTGTGTAATTTAGTATTGCGGGCTAGGTACCTTTTACTAGCCGCCATTTTGTGTAGCAAGTCCATGACAATTAGCCTTCTGCTTCTAACTTCTTAAAGCTCAACAATTTTCAATACATCATTGTGCTTGCGCCGCCTGAACATACCCTTCACGTGCTTCCTGTGTGGCTTGCGATTGGAGCTTGCATAGAGCCAACGCCCGGAGCTTCGCGTTTCGACTCACACTGTCATGATCCAGTCTGCAGCCGGACAGCCTTTGCGGGAAGGTTTCTACAGAGCGAGGTCGGTTATATAATTTCTTATTAATTAGGGAAGTAGGATTTCAATTAATCTCCTTGAGATTCACATGTAGGGAAGTAGGATTTAAATTAAATATTGGAATTGATGGCATTAGGTTCTTAGGGACTAACCAACTTAGAATAAATAATTGTGAACCTATAATAAGAACCATAGGATATTAAGCACGACCCATGCTTTCACTGAGCTAACTAATTTATGAATTTCACATGTCTGGTCGTTGTGACTAAGTAATGGTTTGCAATTACTCTTGAATGTAAAACAGAAACTACCTATAGGAATAAATATTGTGTTCAACTTACTAACTTGTTTCCTTCAGCTCCATAAAATAGACCCATTCTCTATCCAAAGGTTACGCCAGACATATTATTTCAGGTATTTAGTATTGTAGTAATTTGTGGTTTATTACACGTTTTTGTATTTCGTTTACGACTTGTTTCTTCGTTCTTGCCGGGCACGGGAAGCAAACGTCGCACGAACACAAACATAGATATGTAGGTATTTAAAATTAAAAAAATATGTCTAACTATTACCAGCTAGTTTCACTTATATTGATAATATTATTTAATTCAGATTCAGATTCAGATTTTATTACTCAATATAAATTACAGTATAAATTGCACTTAATTTAACTTAATTCATGAAAAGGATTTTCGCATTATCTTAAAATAAATTATAAATGAAATTCATAAACCGTGTCGTTTAAAAATCTATCTATATTAGTCGCTTCGAACAAAAAAAACACACAGTATTTAATTTTTAATCAAAATGTACAGTGAACACAGATAATTATTAAATTTTATCGAGCTAGTACTCGTCCATGTTATCATGTATCGATAAATCTGTAATGGTTGTCGACATGCCCTACGCTCTAGCCCAGAGACGTGGTCACTATGATTGTAGTAACGTGTAGCCACGCGCACACGCACACTACTAGGCAGCCAGTTACGATTAAGATTTCAATGTTTGTAAACTTTGTGCGAACTTTAATGTATTTGTGGGCGTGTAAAAGTCGGCTACGCTGGTTCTGGAGGAAATTACTTTTGATGCCTTCTCCATATTATTATACTCCATGTTACATTATGCATCGGAGGTACATAAACATGATTTTTATAAACCTTTTATTTTAATTTAGGATTCACTTTTCAACCGAAATTATTGTCACCCTACGCCTGGTTAATCTAAAAATAACCAAACACGGGACTACCTTTCTCAGAGTCAAGAGTTAAAGGCTAAAAATATAACACATGCACAATAAGGCTCTATACTTACTGGTTTTCCTGCATGCCCAGTGCCTGGCTCACGGCGACTTGCACCAAGTCCATCCACTGCGTGGACGAACGCACGGTCAACCCGTGTTCCGTGTTGGACACGGTGCAGCACTGTGTCTCCATGGTGTAGTGGTACTGGGACGGTATGGAGAACGTCCCGGTGACCACTTGGGCCGTATCCACGCCTCTGTTTGTGGGCTTGATTGAGACTTCTTCGCGGATCTGGTTAACGAAGTTTTAATTGGTGACATGAACGGGCTACTTACTACACTAATTGACCTTTTGAACTATATCCGCACCAAAAAATGGCCGAGCGAATGAGACCTCACTTCATGGTATCTTATTTTAATTAAGTACCTAAAATTAAGCCTTGCGTTTATGAGATACGATTTTTTTAAATAAATGTCAGGGGACAATCTCACATAAATTGACCTAGTCCCAAACTAAGCACTAGGCTTGTACTGTGGGTACTATACAACGATATACATACTAACCCCCTTACTAATAAACGTTGAGTAACGGCTGAGTAGTTATACAATGCTTTGTCCTTATCTGTCGAATTCAAATGTCACAATGACAGATAAGGACAAAGCATTGAATAACTACTCAGCGTTACTCAACGTTTATTAGTAAGGGGGTTAGATACCATACTTAAATTAAATACATAGAAAACATCCAGACTCAGGAACAAATACTCATGCTCATCACACAAATATTTGCCCATACCGGGATTCGAACCCAGGACCGCTAGCTTCGTAGGCCTCGCAACGTAGGGTCACTACCAATTAGGCTAACCGCGTCGTCGAAAATGTTTGTTTGAAAATGACTCTGACAATTATCTAAGTTTGTATAGGTTGCCCTAGGACACTTTTCTAAGAGAATTTTGTATTGAACCCAGCGTCTATTTGTTGGAACGTCAACTAAGGTTAGGTTAAGTTAGGTTAGGTTAGGAAAGGTTTTAGGAAAGCGTGAAAATGAAATGGACTACACAGCCTTAAGGTTGAATTCCAATGGACTCTCCTCACACACCCGCTGCTTACCCCAGCTTCTCTATTATTTGACCAGCTATGACCCTCCTACGTACCCTTTTGTCTTTATCCGGCGCCACCAACGCTTCCTCAACCGTCAACACAGGCGTTTGTTTATTCTTGTACTGGACCTTCACTAGGTCTGCTGCCTTCAATGCCAGTTTGTGAGTCACAGCGGCTATGATCCCAATCGGCTGACCGTAGTAGGATATCCTCTGGCTGGCCAGGATTTCCTCGTCGGATTCTTGCCAAGGCACGTCTGTTGGAGTGAAGGAGTTCTTGCCGGGGATGTCTTTGGCTGTTAGGAATGACACTACGCCTGGAAGTTTCTGGAAGAGTACGTTAATAAGTATACGGCGTGGAAAACAGCTCCTGAAATAATTAAGACACATGCATTCACAGATTTTTTTACAGAAATCAAACCAATTAAAAATGCATTATTATGAATCGTTTTCTTTTAATAAACATTCATGTTTTCTTTTGAGTAACATTATTTTAAATATTTAAGGCCCCCTTTGTCCAATTGTATAGGGACGAGGTGGTAGAGCCATTAAATCCAAATATTTAAGACACTTGATATAAAAAAGCCGGTCAAGCACGAGTCGGACTCGCGCACCGAGGGTTCTGCACAAACTTGTAGGTATGTAAATAGTTCGTAAATCACGGGAATACAATATAAACAAAGTCCAGTATAAATTGACACGCAATAAGTTTGCACTTTCGTACTTAGTGAGTGTCAGTTTATACTGGACTAATTTTTTATGTGAAGTAACTACAAATTAACGGTTTTCGGACTTTTTCCTTCGGCCTTGTTTTCGGACTTGTGCTATAAGACTGCTTCTTGCCAAATTTCATGATTCTCAGGGCCTGTGCAAACCGGCGGAGCGCAGCGCAGATCACTTTAAATTTATCAATGTATATTCTTCCCTATTTGAATTACAATAAGGTATAAATTTGAATGCTCTGAGACCGACGTCGGAGCATCACGGGGGATTTCTACTCTGCGGCTGCAGCTCTAAATGTAATTAAAATACCTTATTGTAATTAAAATTGAAAAGAATAAATATTGATAAATTTAAAGTGATCGGAAAGTCAACGGGAAGTACCCTATAGGTTTTGATTCCCTTGAGATTCCCTTGAATATGCGGCATAAATGCGTTGCGATTGCGTTGACTTAGATGTTTGATTTTTTCACTGATCCAAGGGATTGCAAACCTTAGTATTTGATATTAATTTCAACTAGATACCTCCACGCGTTCTTGAGAAAAAGGGTCTTGACAGACAGACAGACAGACAGACGGACAACAAAGTGATAGTGATAAGGGTTCCGTTTTTTTCATTTGAGGTACGGAACCCTAAAAACACAGTTCATGATGCTTGTATGAGAATATGAGCTGTAATCGTCGTCTACTGGTCTATATCTGTCTATATAAAAATCAGCTGCCGTGCGTTAATCCGGCAAAAACTCGAGTGGCGGTGCTGGCGCTGCTAAGCCAACGTTCAGGCAGAATAACGTCTGTGGGGTCATCTAGAACATTATACATTACACACCCTTCTTCGTTCTTTTCTTTTCGTAACATATTCTTGACGTTGTGTTTGAGAGTTCTTGCTCAAGACCCAAGCAGTTCCATACTCACCAAAGCTTCAGAGGCGTCGATCCTGTCGATGTCCCCGACGCAGATGGTGGACAGCACGAGCGCGGCGTGCACCTCGCGCGGAGCCGAGTCCACGTCGCAGCAGTACTTCACTTCGCCGGAACACTGCAACAGATGCCATGTTATTATACCAACGAACTTTGGAAATACATCGGAGTCAAGAGTACTGTGGCAAGGAGAAAACGAACATGAACTGTAGTTATTTTTATACTAATTTAGGAAGCTGGATGCGGGCGGCATGAGACAGAATGTGGAGATTCTTGGAGGTATTTTATTCAAGCCTAGTAAAACATTGGTCCTTCACGTTGTAACAGACAGGTTCTTTTCATGGTGTTTATTGTATTTGTGTTAAGTAATAAGAATTCTTTCTTTTTTCTTTCTTTCACAGAGACACGGTAATTTCTGGTTTAAAAAGTTACGTAACAACAATTCTGGCAAACCACTGTTTTTATAAATATTGTAGTATCATAGTAGGTATATAAAAATATTTAATTTGGCGTAAACGGCGCTGCAATCGATGCGTAAGTTAATCGGTAATAGATTGCGATCAAGGTGTGCCTGTGGCTGGCTATGTGGTTGACAGTTTGTTTTACCTGTGTGAGAGCCTCTAGCTTGGGCACGGGCTCGTTGAGCGGCCACAGCGCCTTGTCGGTGTCGTAGGCCTGCGCGCCGCGCGACACGGGCCGCGCCAGCTGCGCGCCGCCGCTGGCGCAGCGCGGGCCCGCGCCGGGGGACAGAGAGAGGAACGCCTATAACGACGACGCTTGTGTGACAACGTGAGGATGATGAATTTTGTTGATGTGTAGAAAAAGCTGACGCTCGCTTATTTGGAAAAGAGCACATTATAATTTGAACAGAGAAATGTGGTTCCCTTTAAGTTCCCTTTAGTTATTGACGAAGAAAACCACAGATTTTTTCTTAATGATATATCCATACTAATATTATAAATGCGAAAGTTATTCTGTAGCGCTTTCACGGCTAAACCGCAGGACCGATTTCGATGAAATTTGGTGTGGAGATAGCCTGAGTTGCGGGGAAGGACATAGGCTATTTTTTATTCCGGAAAAGTGGACGGTTTCCGAGGGAGCAGCGATAAACGACTTCTACGCGGACGGAGTCGTGGGCAAAAAATAAGTAGTTTCCACTTTAGATTCGTTCAATTAAATTGTAATTAATTATTTATTACACGTTTTGTGAATCCATAGAAAGCTAAGGATGTGTTGATATCCACTACGATCGTTTATTTTCATAGTTTAGCTTAGCGCTGGTGGAAAGGCACCCTTAAAAAAGACTATCTCACACAAATTGACCTAATCCCAAACTAAGCTCTAGGCTTGTACTATAGGTACCAGCCACTATATACATACTTAAATATATAGATAACATCCATGACTGAGGAACAAATACTCGCGCTCATCACAAAAATATTTGCCCATACCAGGATAAGATTGAATATTGTTTTGTGTCTTGTACTTATTTTCTGTGTTCTTGCATTAAAATTCATTCATTCATTCAATACATACAATATTATTGATGCTACAATAATGCTTTTATTCATCCAGTATCAGACCATCAATTTCTTTCATCCATTTTAATTAAGGAGTTATAAAAATAAAGCTGCTTCACACAACACATTACCTTCATCATCAAATCTTTAAAACTTACTTTGTAAAAGAGTCCCAAAGCCAAAGTCCGCCGGCAGGCCGGCGAAGGCTCCGGCGGGTCAGGGACCGGAACCAGCTCCTCCTTCAACTCTTCGAGCCCTCTCCTCAGCGCGTCATCCCCAAACACCATCCCTCTAAGAACCTCCTCAGTTCTCGAGGCCCGGACAAACTGAGGGCTAATGTTACCAAAAACTATGTTGCACTTTGTGATCGTGTTGGAGGAATCTAGTTTGAAGAGGAAGCCAGCGTTCACTATGGCGTGGGCGTTCTGGGCG
This sequence comes from Tortrix viridana, assembly GCA_963241965.1. NCBI lineage: Eukaryota > Metazoa > Arthropoda > Insecta > Lepidoptera > Tortricidae > Tortrix > Tortrix viridana. Next base: position 11,345,534 of record OY725186.1, read on the forward strand.
CGAGGCATTATCTGAAAATATAGCTGGTGAATAAATATCAGGGTATATATCACACAAATTGACCAGACTCGACTCTAGGCTTGAAAAGTCAACAACTATAGAAAGACCCGGTCAATGATTCACGTGTGAACTTAAAAAAAACGACATAGTTAAGGACTCGGTTATATAATTTGTAAATTTACCATGAGCTTTTCGGTGAAGGAAAACATCGTGAGGAAACCTGTACACACCTGCAAAGTAATTTGACGGTGTGTGCGAAGTTCCCAATCCGCACTGGGCCCGCGTGGGAACTATAGCCTAAGCCATCTCGTTGTGAGTGGAGGCCCGTGCCCAGCAGTGGGACTTATATAGGCTGGATTATATACGAGTCCTTACTCGGTTAAAACCGTCAATTTTTTTCCTTTGTGTAACATAAAATTATATCTCTGCGTGATCGAATCAGGAATGAGGAGATCCGCACGAGAACCAAAGTCACCGACATAGCCCTAAGAATTGCTAGACTTAAGGCTGTGGGCGGGGCATATCGCTCGCAGAACAGATGGCCGTTGGGGCCGAAGAGTACTCAAGTGGCGTCCGCGTACCGGAAGACGCAGTGTGGACAGACCTCCAACAAGGTGGACCGACGACGTGGTTAAGATTGCGGGAAACAACCGGGATGGAAGCGGCGCAGGACTGGTTCTTGTGGCAAACCTTGGGGGAGGCCTATGTATGTCCAGCAGTGGACGTCTTTCGGCTGATGATGATGATGAACATATAATTAGTCATTCAATCACATAGTTAACATTAGTTAAGCAAAGGAAAAAACAAAGTTATTTTTGATTGAGTCCTTAACTGCCTTTACTACTTTACTTAACCCTAATTTTGACCTAAGTAATTATTTCTCTTGACTTGATGCTGTCATTGTGACAGGGTTCTATGGTGACACAACGATTACATTTTCATGGAACCTAAGCTTACGATTACTCTCACCTTATAAGTTCTAATATGATTATTCATTGATAGCGGAGGCAGTTTTACATTTAGTATTATTTTATTTTTCAGATCCAACTTCAGGAGGTCTCGCATTCTCACGTCAGACTTTTCCAATTTGCTATTAACTGAAATCAAATAATAATACTTCAATAATAAATATCAGGGGACAATCTCACACAAATTGACCCAGTCCCAAACTAAGCTAAGCTTATATTATGGGTACTAGACCACGATAAAAATACTTACATAAAGAAATACATATTTAAATCCATAGAAACCATCCATGACTCAGGAACAAATACTCGCGCTCATCACACAAATATTTGCCCATACCGTGATTCGAAATGATTTTAATATTAGCAAGTTCACAATCACAACATTTTCCCTATCAAGTGGGAGATAAATTTTTCACCTCACCAGCTCGGAAAGGACTTCTTTGTTGTTCTCTGTCGCTCTAAAGTCCACTTTAACCGCTGGGGTGATGTAATGCTGTGCTATGCGGCGGCACTGCGCGAACACGATAGATGTGATGCTCATGGAATTGGGTCATTCTCACGAGCGTTTCAGCCGCCGTCACAACCGTGGTCGCATTATTGACGGCTCCGGGCTTCCCTGTAGATTCGAATGTCATTTGCGGCTATTCTGTAGAATGCAGAGCCGCCGCTTACAATTCTTATCAATAGCTTTTCCTTAGAAAATCGTCAATTTTGTAGCCACGGCTGTGACGGACGGTTGAAGTGTTTTCCTTGCTGCGGCGAGATGAAAAATTGTGTTTCGTATCGCAGCAAAATATATGGATTTCGTGCCAAACAGCTTAACAGCCTTGCGTAATAGCTATTGCGAGTTCAAAGTTTCACTTTGAGTACTTATTATATAATTTTTTACGAACTACGGCCATACTTGTAGTAACAGTGGCTTCAACAGTTTCGAGGAGAAGGAAAATGTCTGAAGGGAAGTCGTTGTGGGACGCCTTCATAGCCAAATTACCGCCGATGGTGCCAATCTAGAACGAAAGTTAGAAACTAGCATAATTTACTATTGATTTACGTGATTAAGGAGCGTATTAATAAACTCATCTTGGCTGAGAAGCTCGTCTCAAGACACGTCAAAGTAAATGTCAAGTCATAGAACACTGACATTGTTGACGTATCTTGGGACGGGCATCTCTGTCAAAATCAGTTCATTAACGGCCCTTAGGGCCGTATTAATAAACTCATCTCAACTCTGATCCCCGTCTCAAGATACGTCAAAGTAAACGTCAATCCGTAGAAAACTGTCATTTTTGACGCATCTTGTGACGGGGATCACAGTTGAGATGAGTTTATTAATACGGCCCTTAGAAAACCGAATAACAACGAGATGTAAATGTAAGGGTTTTTACAATATTGTCTTCTGTATTGCTGTCCAAAAAAAGGCAGTATGAGACCGCATTTGCGGCCTAAGAGTATGAAGTATGCAATTATTTTTTAAAAGCTTCTTGCCGAAAAAAAACTGTTATCTCTTTTTAAATATTTTTTTAATTATATGGTGTAATTTAATTTAAGATAATATAATGTTAGAAGGAATGAATCCCCATAATTGACCCTTTCGATCAGCAGCGTCATAAAAATACAGGACTTTTTCATCTCATTTGGCCTAATTCCCAGACGAAGCGTGGTTTTAAGGTGTTTACCTTTAAATACTAATGCAGTATAACTTTTAAATTCAAATTCAAATTCAAATATTTATTCAGTAAATTGGCCACATACGGGCTCTTTTACACGTCAGTAATATAGAGTGAATCTACCAGCGCCTCGGACAAGACCATCATTGCGGAGAAGAAGCGCCGCAAGAAACTCCAGCAGAAGGTCATTTTTTCCAATATAAAATACAATAATACTTAAAAGTAAGTTACATTACAAGGTAATAAAGTAACAAATATTAATTATTAGAACTAGCACAAATGAAAACATTACAAATGTAAGGTCAAATACGTTACACTAAATGTAATGACTAGGAGAACAACACGACGAGGTCTCTTCGTCAAAAGCCATAACTGGAATAGTTAACTGAACAAGTCCTTGCAGACGTGAACAGACCGGACCCCACAAACAGCACCCGTTCACGAGTATGACGCGTATCTCAGCCATTAAGTATCCATTAAACAAGAGATTTTCCTAATGCGCTACAATATGGGGCTTTTTAAAAAGGGTGTCATTAAATTTCTTCGTGACCGGCAACGCATTAGTGACGCCTCTGGTGTTGCAAATGTCCAGGCGGCGGTGACCACTTCCCAACAGGTGGGCCGTCTGCCTGCTTGTCTAAGGCATTAAAAAAATCCTTTCTGCGTACTTTGCCACAGAGTAGCATAACCTGTAACGCTGTATACTTACATTCCTGACCGCCACATGCGCCACCAGATCCACGTGCTGGTGGAACTGCTGCAGGTAGTGGAAGTCGGCCTGCTCCCCCCAGCGCCGGCACGCCGCCATGAGCTCGGTGAGCGACGTGCCGGCGCCCACCACCAGGTTCACGTCCTGGTAGGTCTCATGCAGGTCCGCGATGGAAGCTATGTCGATTAGCACCCGCGCGTCTGACGTTATTGGAAACACGCCTGGATTCATTGGAAAGGTAAAAAAAAAGTTAACTAATATTATAAAAACCGATCAAGTGCGAGTCGGACTCGAGGATTCCGTACATATTTGGCCGGTTTTTGGTATTTGTTGTTTTTCTATAGAGTTTGTTTAATAGTCATACCTTTGACGCATGTATGTTAACCGCTTTTACTATAGAAAAAATACAAAAAATGAACGTTGAAAAATAACGTTTCTTTTATAGGGACTACTCTTATTATTTTACTTTTTTATTAATTGTAAAGAAATCTGCCGTTATATCACATATTTTGCAAAAAAATTAACTATCTTTTACGGTTGAAAAGATATTGCTCTGTTAGGACAGGCGGACGGATGGACGGCTTAGTAATCCCGTTAAGCATGGAACCCTAAAATGTGTGTTTAAAAAAGTATGTAACCATTTTTAAAAGTGTGTGTTTTAATACTCAATACTCAAACGTTTATTGTATAGTTTACAGAAGTAGGCAGAACTTAAGTTAGTACCTACATTAGGAAATAATTACAACTTAACTATGGACCGTATAGAGATAAATTAACTATAGCCTAGACACGGACTTAGGGTACTCTTTATCCTGTAAAATTGGCAAGTTCCCGAGTGAACAGCGATCAACGACTTCAACGCGGACGAAGTCGCGGGAAACAGCTAGTTGTCTATAAATTCGGTTTGTTAGCCAAGTCAAAAAAATTTCAGGTCAATTCACAGGAGCTGGCATGAATGGAACGAGCGAAACTAATGTCATCTATTAGATGATTGTGTGCGTGCCGTCCCTTTAAACCTTGTTCGAATTTCAAACCGAAAATCTGTATTTATTTTACACACATGTAAACTTTTGTTCACTTGTTCCATTCATTCGTGCCAGCTCTTGTGAATCTACCTGTCAGTGCTCAATTCAATTATGCAGAACTAACTGACCGAAAAAGTTGAAATAATCCCCGGCACGTATCTAGAAAACTGCGTACCACCCCTCCCGGTTGATACCGAGAAATCGACTTCTGCGCAGGTTCTACCTACAGGAAGCGGCCGTGTTGGTTTCTAGTCGCGTGCCGGGAATTATACTTATATTTATAATTTTTATAAAATACTACCTTTTCCCGTATTTCCAGCAACCAGTCTGTAGCTGGCAGTGCCTTCTCTACTTAGTACCTGAAAATTTAGAGAACTCACAATGCACATACAAAGTCATAAATATTGTATACATTCCCAAGAGGCCATAAATAACTGCACACCTCTATCCCACTAAGAGTGAGGTCGCGTATATTTGAACGCGATAACTGTATAGATATTTATGCCTTTGACTGTACACAAGGTGTTAAAGTCAAGTTCCACGCATTGAAAGGGAAAGCACTATATAGCTGTTACATATTTCCGTCTCTTTCACAGGCTGGAAATTAGCAGGCTTTGGCACATCATATTACAGCCCCAGAACTTTAAATAAAATCGCTTCGCATCGAAATATTTCGATAAAGTGATATTCGATGAAATGATACGCCCGATGAAGTGGAATTCGATATAATGATACGACCCAGTGTACATTTAGCTTACCGTCGACTTACCTTGAACACGTCTTTGACCGTGAAAGCCTTGTACCAGCGGTTGGCGCTCAGTTCCACGAGTAACAGCGCCTGGCGATTGTTCTCTACCACGCACCAGTCCTCTTTAGAGCCGCAGCTTTTCTCGCAAAGCTTCAGGCATTTAATTTTATCTAGATCTTCCAAATCCTGTAGATAAATAGATTGCATTACTTCAACGGATATTGCGCAAGCCTTTGCCTGCGACTCCGTTCGCCTGGAAGTCGTTTATCGCATCTGCAAGCTTAATTTTTCCAGGATTAAAACTATGTGTCAATCCAGGGTAAGGACTATGTGTGCCAAATTACCCCGCAGCAAGCATAGGGGTGGTTTCAGTCAAATCTTACGAAATTTTAGTATGATGTAGATTCAAGTCTCCTCTTATTTTTTTATAAGGGCACAACTCTCCCAGAAGTACTTTGATTATTAGGTATTCTTAACCGTCGGTCTCTTTATTGGTAACTAGCTTACCGCCCGCGACTTCGTCTGCGGAGAGTCAGTATTTTCGTAAGTTAAAATATGGACTGTGTCCACCCTGAACGTCCATTCTAAATGTTGGTGAAAGAATTTTTGAAATCGGATGTGTAGTTCCGGAGATTACCCCTTACATACAAACAAAAAACCAAATAAACCTTACCTTTTTAACCCCCGACGCAAAGAAGAGGGGTGTTATAAATTTGACGTGTGTATCTGAGTGTGTATCTGTGTATCTGTATGTGGCATCGTAGCTCCTAAACGGAGACCGATATTGATTTCTTTTTTGTTATTATAATATTAGTATAGATAGGTACGAGTACTTAGTTCCGCGAATAAATCTACAGACTAGTTATTGGTCCTACCTGAACTCTGTCCCTCAAACCAGGGTCCACGTCAATGGCGAAGCTCTTGAAGGCATCAAGGATGGGTCGGTAGCCGGTGCAGCGACACATGTTTCCGCCGAAGGAGTTCTCGACCTGGTTCATCGTCAGCTTCCTGTCCGAACCCTCGTACAGGCTATGAAAATGATACATTGTTTTAAACTGACACGATTTTCACACTATGAATTGAAAAACTCGCACGACAAGCAGACGAACACCATCCGACAACATGAATGATAATGTTTTATTTCATAAATTACCTATTTAATTTATAAATTTTCCGTAGTAGGGGGGATGGGGCATAGTAGATCGGTAGGGAACAGTGGTTCACTGCCTATATTTTAGGGAAATAATAAACTTATATCTTTGTGCGACGCCGCTCACATCTCCGCCGCGAAATCGATGCAGCGAAACCGCTGACCGAATGTGAGCGGCGTCGCCGATATTCTGCGAGAAAGAGATAGAAGCATGGTCAATTTAACGCGATAGAACCGGCAGTTTTGCTAATGTTTCGCTCGCCATATAACGGACAAACGGTGGCGGAACGTCAGCGGTTTCCCTGCACCGATTTCGCGGCGGAGATGTGCTACCGGTCTAAGTCGGTGGCATTCTGGTAACTCATAAAGTTTCATTATTATTTTTATTATGATCACCGACTGACAGAATCAACCTAAGATCTACCTTTTAACTTATGAGTAACGATGAGCATACCTACTCGTAAAATAGCTTAGCTTACCCTATGTTCATATGAGAGTAACAGAAACAATAAATATTAAAATAAACAGTGGAAATTGACAAATTACGCGCAAATATATAATAATAATAATAATAATAATCCAGCCTATATACGTCCCACTGCTGGGCACAGGCCTCCACTTACAATGAGAGGGTTTGGGCTATAGTTCCCACGCGGGCCCAGTGCGGATTGGGAACTTCGCACACACCGTCAAATTTCTTTGCAGGTGTGTGCAGGTTCCCTCACGATGTTTTCCTTCACCGAAAAGCTCATGGTAAATTTACAAATTATATTTCGCACATAAATTTCGAAATACTTAGAGGTGCGATCCCAGGTTCGAACCCACGACCCTCTGCTTAAGAGTCGACAGGTCAAACCGTTAGGTTACCACGCGCAAATATACCTTTATTAAAATGGAACATAATACGATTTTTGATTTTAATAATGTACCTATAAATTTATTTAGTATTTTAGTAATGGTTGTACGTATCGATTTCAGTAAAAATCTCTGTTTTCAGCCCCAGACATCGACCTGTCCAGTTCTCAATCGCAAAAACGCTTTCCAACCCAAGCTACGTCGATATTCAATTAAATTGATTAATAGCTTCATTCTAAGAAACCTGTGCTATTAGAATTTCTAATTGTCATAAATAAAACGAAAAGTTAGGCTTTTACGGTTCAAAACATACAGCTCTTTTAGTTAGGACAGGCAGACCGACGGACAGTGTAGGCTTAGTACCTAATAGGGTCCGATACGGAACCCTTTAGGGTTCTTTTTAAAGAACAAACAATATGGGTGAGTTTTTTAATCCGTAAACTCAACTACATAGTTAAAATAGTAACCAATTATTAGATCTAAACCAAATGTGTCACATTTCACTTTCATGAATATTTCCTGGATGACGCTGGATGCGAGTATCTCAGGACTTATGGTGATAATTATGGGAGTCCTTTTTGACTATGTGAAGGTGACCGTAATGAAGATGGTGAATATGATGAAGATGATGGTGGTGGTGAATATGATGAAGATGGTAAAGATGATGGTGGTGGTGAATATGATGAAGATGGTGAAGATGGTGGTGGTGAATATGATGAAGATGGTGGTGGTGAATATGATGAAGATGGTGAAGATGGTGGTGGTGAATATGGTGAAGATGGTGAAGATGATGGTGGTGGTGAATATGATGAAGATGGTGAAGATGGTGGTGGTGAATATGATGAAGATGGTGAAGATGGTGGTGGTGAATATGGTGAAGATGGTGAAGATGGTGGTGGTGAATATGGTGAAGATGGTGGTGGTGAATATGATGAAGATGGTGAAGATGGTGGTGGTGAATATGATGAAAATGATGAAGATGATGGTGGTGGTGAATATGATGAAGATGGTGAAGATGGTGGTGGTGAATATGATGAAGATGGTGAATATGATGAAGATGGTGAATATGGTGGTGGTGAATATGATGAAGATGGTGAAGATGGTGGTGGTGAATATGATGAAGATGGAGATGATGATGATGGCGAATGAGATGAGGTTAGTGATAAATTTAACAAGGTGGTAAAATTATGATGGTAATGGTGAATATGATGAGAATGGTGGAGATGATGGTGATGCTGCCGAAGATGATAATTTATTAATATTATTAATACCTGTACATATTCATAACCCATCCCGGAGTACAGTATCCGCACTGCGTGCCATTGAAAGAGGCTAATCGCGTCTGTATTGGATGGTAACCTTTCGTCCTACTGCCCACTCCTTCCACAGTGGTGACATCCCATTCGTGGCAGGATAACACGTGCACTAGACACTACAAACAAAAAAAAAAACAAAAAATGTGATTTTTTTTGTATTACAAAGTCTTGTGTGATAAATGAAATACTTCACTACCCAATACAGTACAGTCAGCATCAAATATATAGGAGCAGCGAAAGAGGCCAAATATATCGCAACGCACCTTTATTACTATAGCAATAAGGATGTGTTGCGTGCGATATATTTGGCCATTTTGGCTGCTCCAATCTATTTCACGATAAGATTTACCAAAATTCCCGTAAATCTAAATTCATTGCCATATGAGGAAAGACTAAAGAAACTGGGCCTGTAATCACTTCAAAAGAGGCGAGAACGCGGAGACATGATCGAAACTTTAAAATTTCTGAACGGCTTTTATGACTGTCCTAAACTGAACGACCTGTTTAGTCGCAATACCAATACACGCACAAGAGGACACAACTTTGAACTTGCAACAAAAAACATTACAAAAATCACAAATATCGGCAAAAACGTTATAGCGAACCACAAATTACTCACTTAGTCACTATTTTTTTTTCTGTACACATAAGTATGCATGCAGCTTTATTTGAAACAAATCTGAAATCACTATTGACGCCTATTCATATAGTAACTTCAAATACTTACTATACTCGCAAGCAAAGCAGAATAGAAAGATTTTATATCGCAAGGTTTATCAATGTAATTTTTATGAAAAGTCAAAGACACAATTGTAATGTCTGTTTACATGAGCTGCCACAGGGACCATCCTAGATTGACCTAACGTAAGTCACAAATGAAACTCATAGACCTGTAATATAGGTAAAAAGCAATGATATACTACATACTACACAATAAATACTTAAAACTGGATTTAACACATAAACAAAAATTCGTGCTCATCCATCACACAAGGCAAATATCTGAGGCATCTTGGAACGGGCATCTCAGTTCAGATCAGTTTATTAATATGATAAGCTAAAAGTAAGACAGGCTAAAAAAAATACATTATAATTATCATAATGATTACCGAATTGACAGCGAACACATGTTTCTCTCCGCTGGCAGGGTGTGTGCTGGACACGGACACTGTGCAGGCCCCACACCCACCTTCATGACACATGGCCTTCGTGCCATGAAGGTTTAGGTGGTTGCGGATGTAGTCATTCAGGGACGTGTCCGGACTTACTTCCGAGCCAGCTACAAAAATATAATCTAACTGTTAAAAATTGAACATCAATTTGGAAACTATAAAATTTACATTAATATTCAAGGTGGCAACAGTATTTTTTTTAAGTTTTTTAATGCATCATATGATACTGTAATCCTTTGTAACTATTTTTTACTTACATAAAGCCACCCGCTCTCCATTTATTGTAAAATATATTTTATCCATTCTTGTTCACTTCGAAGCGGCCGCCTGTTTATAGCGAAATATAAATTATTAATTAGACGAGTTCTCTTAGCGTAAAGTTCAAGTTTATAAGTCACTTAAAATACACATCATTAAATGTGTCATTAAACTCAAGTTAAGCTTAGGTAGGTACTTACCTACCGAATAAAATCGCTCGTAAGATTTAAAAGATGTTAACTGTGAGCAGTCATCGCGCGAACTAAGATAATACGCAGTTAAATATAATGAGTCTACAAATAATTAATCGACTATTCATACAGTGCTTTATAAGGGCCTGCACTTCACGACAAGATAACTGGTTCACACTGGCTATTTGTGTATAAAAAGTATAAAACAAGTACAAAAAAACAGCAACGAACGAGTCAGCAGCGCACAATCACCTCTCACTTTTTTTAACACAACACAAACAATAAAACTTACGGTTTACCAACAACAATTTTGAAAACGACTGAAACAATATTATAACGTAACAATTGTAAATATAAAAACTCCATCTTCATAATTTGTAAAAAATGTAACTAAGATATTGTAGAAAGAAAAATCTTTGAATATATTTTCGCGCTTGCCCAAAACAATTAATACCTTATTTACGTCAAAATATCAAAACAAATCCAAGCAAAAGTGAGCTTGATTGAAACTAAACGGAACCTTACTGTCAACACAAAAAATATTGTAATGTACAAGTAATACGGTATAGAATCGTAGGACATAGTATCACTACAATATTGTATTATTAACGATTGCCAGTCTCACATTCATATTTGAGATACATTCCAATTTACGCAGTGTAAACGTACTTATTACGTGAAAAACCGTAACATGGACGATGATGAATTTATGATCTGTTTTTTTATAATAGTTTAAATGAATGGCTTCCATTATAATTATTTTCTAATTCTATTATTTTTCATTTGTATTTTTTACTTATTTGAATATACTACACTTCTTTTTACTCAATTGGAGCGAAATTTAATGACCTCCTTAATAAAATCCCGGAAAAAGGAATCCTACTTATTAAAACGCAACGATATTATCGTTGATTAAACGAGTAACTTTTGTACATACATACAGGGTGTCCCATAAGTCGACGTCAAGCCGGAATCGGGTGCTAGGCCAAAGTCATAAATAGTTCTTTAGCAGAAAAATGTAAAAAAAATCGAAAAAATCTATTCTTTCCTAATTTTTTTTTATTGTGTAATCCTGAATTTATAATGCTTCTGATAACTGTTGTCAAAAATTCAAAGCCAACTGCTGCAGATTGGTAGAAAATGCCACTTTTTGACCAAACCAAGTAATCAAAATTAATACTTCGCCCAGTTTTAATTGACTGTACGTACTGGAAAAGTACGAAAACAACGCCTCTTTCTGACCAACACCCGTATCATGGTCGCCTTTATCGCGGTGGATAAGTGTGGATAAAGCATCCGTCACTCTCGCACTTACATACTAGTCAGAAAGTGACAGATGTTTTATCCACATTATTAACACGACCATAATAGGCCCACAGAATGTTCTGATCGGCGATGCTGGCCGGTTGCTTGCTGACCGGGCATTCTTGCCCGGTAGGTGTGTGACGAGTGGTAGTGTGGTAGGTAGATACATTTCCTTCCGATTTCAATTCATTTCTGTTCCGTTCTACCTAGAACAGAACAGAATCCGTAGGCCTGTGGCCGGCCTAAATGATCATGAATTTACTTGTGTATTGATCGTGTATTTCTTCTGTGATGATATTATTAGATACCTATTACAGAGGCAGTTACTGTGTTTCGACTATGACAATATGTTTATGGAATGGAATTAGACTTGATGAATTGAGAACAATGATTTGACTGTGGCCAGATCAGATTCAGGTTGAACATTAGATACTCAGAGAACCGTTTCAGATTATAAGTAAAACCGTTGGGTACGGTTTGTTGGCAGTAACTAAAATTAGACCAGTTTTGTTGCAAGGCTTGGCGTGGCTTCAAGCGTGTGCTACACGGTTTGAAACCACGTTTCTACCAGGGTGACCTACTGTCTGTCTCACGGTTTTAAACCGCCTGTTTTAAACTGTGGTAGCACACGCTTTAGGGGAGGTTGGAGGCCACTGAAGGGGGACAGCCCCCGTAAATAAGACCTGGCGAAGGGAAGCAGTGGCTACCCTGACCCAGTTGAAGGAAACATTCTCACTGTTTGTGATAGAGCGAAGCAATCCCTATCTCTATAATCAGTACTTATCTACCCAATTTCTATGTATCGAACATTACAATATGTCTAACCGTTGAGCAGTTTTCTTGCTTTTATCGAATATTCCACATTAAACGTATCGTATGACAACAAAGAAACGAATAATTATTGCTCGATAAAATAAATTTAAATAAGGCGGGTATATCGAGAATCTTACTTTTGTGTTTTCTATACTCGGCTTTGATTTCTCGATATAATTAAAGTTAATGATAGAGGCACTTTAGGTGTTGGTTTACGAAAATAATAAAGATAAACTAACCGTCATCACTCGAGGAATAATACTCGTGGTGAAGTTGGTTCTCCAGACGTCGTATTTTCCTCCTTAAACGATCCTCCTCTTCGTATTTGTGTTTTCGTTTTCGACCCATTTTTACGATAACAACGCGACACTACTAATATGTACAACAATATTGCAATATTACATCGACCGAGCCGAGTTAAAGATGTCATGACACAGGGAAAGGGAGAAGGGATATCATAACATTTTTAATTTTTTATTATTTTTTTCTTTTAATTCTCTAAATAATCGTGTGATGCCTAGTACATTGAACAGTGGACTACCTAGCTCAAACTTCACTCAGGTAAGTTTGTTTAACCATCAATTAGATAATTTATTAGACATTAAGGTTCATCCAAAATCCAGGCTTTAATTCCGTAAACAGCCGAAGAAAATAACATTATAGCAAATTACTCGACACTAGCTAGAATGCTTGTCGGTGGGACGACCAAAATCGGGTTTCACAGAAGTGGCCATGTTTATTATCCATAGATGAGAGGATACTCACCATTAAAACACATTGAAATTTAAAGTTTTTGCGATGATTTTATCGGATTAGGCAGACGACATGTCACATGTGCGTGACCCACAAAAAAGTGACGAAAACAAGATGGCGATTTTAAAAAGAAAAATACGTAAATAGAGGCGACATCAATTTATTAGTTGCGGACAATCGTACTAAACTTGTCTATCAGAGGGCAGCACTGCTTAAAAGTCTTAAAACGTTTCGTATTTCATTGAAAGATGCATTTACCCCTTTCGCGCAATTGCCCCGGTTGACCTTAATCCAGATTTTCGTCCTGTACACTTTAGTATGGTGCCTACCATAGAGTACCTACTTGGCGACAATACGAACACCATGTCGATAAACATCAGCTACTCCACTATAACTAAGCCACAAGAAAATTTAATTTTTTTTCAAGTGTAGGTCAAATTCCCTTTCGGTGCTTGATGGCTGAAACAAAAGTGTCGAAGTCAAGAGCGCGGCCATTTTTTGTTCATATCATAATTGAGTGCGAGCATTGAAGTGGCGATGAACACTTGTAAGTAGCAGGGGTTTCATAGCGTTCATTAAGCGCGTTACACACGGAGCTATAATATATATTTTGGTACATTAATATATATTATAGCAAGGCATCTTACGATATATTTTTCTTACTAGTTGACAGATTCCACACACGTACGCAGCTATAATAATATATTAATATATTCCTATTATAGCTGCGTGTGTGGACTCTGTCAACTAGCACGGAAAATATATCGTAATATACCGTGCTATAATATATATTGTAGCTCCGTCTGTGCGCCTTAAAAGTCTCGCGCCAAAGTTCACATAATAATTTGTTGTCCGAATGTATCGTTATTCATAATCGCAAGTCCTAAAGCATTTTTAACTGACACCGTTATTGTTTCAGGATTTTTAAATATCTAACTGGTATATTAAGGGCATATTACACCTTCCTAAATTTAGCATCCTAAATGAGTTAAATGACAGGATCCTAATTCAGGAAGGTGTAATAGCATTTAGGAAGTAAGCTCATCCTAAAACGTATCCTAATTAGGAAGCAAGGACGGGTTCACCGTCCTAAATACATAGTTAGCATTCCATTCCATTCCAGCAGTTAGGAAAGGATTAAAATGTTTATTACACCTTCCTAAATTCAGTCGCTAACGAGAGGGACGCCACAATACATTGAATGAGACGGAGATATCTCCATACGTATTTACTTTTTTAGGATGCATACTTCGTAAATGCTATTACACCTTCCTGAATTAGGATCCTAAGTAATTTAGGAAAGGATTAAAATGTTTATTACACCTTCCTAAATTCAGTCGCTAACGAGAGGGACGCCACAATACATTGAATGAGACGGAGATATCTCCATACGTATTTACTTTTTTAGGATGCATACTTCGTAAATGCTATTACACCTTCCTGAATTAGGATCCTAAGTAATTTAGGATGCTAAATTTAGGAAGGTTTAATGTGTAATATGCCCTTTGCTATCCCCTCCCTTGCAAGCTAGGACGACTAAATTTAGGAAAGCGTAATACCCGCTTTAGTACTTGCGATTATTATGAATAACGATTCATTCGGACTACATATATTTCGGTGAACCTATCAACATGGACACATTATCTAGCCGCATAATTGCATCGATACAACGCGTGATAATTATCGACTAATTAAATGACATAGGTACAAAGTTTAAAATTAAATACCGGCGATTTCAACTTGAGCGGGGTATTGTTAGCTAAGCGACGCAAATACAAATTTATTTATTTATTAAAGGATTACCAACAAAATATAATACATCAATACAACAAATAAGAACTTAGGTGCGTCACATAATATACATTTATTATTATAGCACGGTATATTACGATATATTTTCCGTATTAGTTGACAGAGTCCACACACGCAGCTATAATACTACTCTGTCAAGAAAGTACCGGGAAAAGATCAATAATACACAAACTGTTTGTTAATCATCCAAATTTATTTTATCACCTTCAAAGTATGCTCCTTCAGAAACGATACACTTACGCCAACGAATAATCCAATCATCAAAACATTTTTTAAACGCTGTTTCCGGAATTGAATTCAGTTCTCGGCGCGAATTCTCCTTTATGTCTTCTACCGATTGAAAACGGGTGCCACGAAGTGGTAATTTGAGTTTAGGAAAAAGAAAAAAGTCGGCAGGAGCCATATCTGGTGAATATGGTGGTTGCTCGATGGTATTTGTTGAGTGTTTGGTCAAAAATTCTTTCACAATGATGGCCTTGTGCGAAGGCGCATTATCGTGGTGCAAAATCCAAGAATTTTCATTCCACAAATCTGGCCTTTTTCGTCGAATTTGCTCTCTTAAATGCCGCATAACGCTCAAATAATATTCTTTATTTACCGTTTGACCTTCCGGCAAGAATTCCGAGTGCACAACACCGCGATAGTCAAAGAAAACAGTCAACATGACTTTGACTTTTGATCGACTTTGGCGTGGTTTCTTCGGTTTCGGTTCAGTTGGAAGGCGCCACTCCGAAGCTTGTTGACTAGTTTGCATGTCAAACTCGTAAACCCACGTCTCGTCACCAGTAACAATGCGTTTCATGAATGTTGGGTCGGAATTGACTCGTTCTAGCATGTCCTCAGCGACTCTCATGCGATTGAGTTTTTGGAGAAAATTCAGGTCTTTTGGGACTAGCCGAGCGGTAACATGTTTCATACCCAAATGATTAGTTAAAATAGTACGGATCGACTCGTGAGATACAGAAAGTTCGGCGGCTATCTCTCTCAAAGTTGAATGAGGATTTTCAGTCACTATTTCCTTCACTTTTGCGATGTTAACTTCAGTTGCAGACGTTGATGGCCTACCAGAGCGAGGCAAATCTTCCATCACATCTCGACCGCTTTTGAACGCTTTGTACCACTCATAAACACGTGTTTTTGATAAAGTCGAATCACCGTAAGCCTTCTGTAACATTTTCAGTGACTCCGAACACGAAATTCCATTGGCGATGCAAAATTTAAGACAAACTCTTTGTTCAATGTTTTTGTCCATTATGAAATTCGCAATACACACTAGATATGATATAACTAAAAACAGCACTGTATTTAATATAAATAACAGATGCAACTCAAACTCCGCGCCAAAATAGAAAACAGTTGTGCCAATCTAACAACAACAAAAAAAACAAAAATTTGAATTTGGAACCATAAACAAATCATCCATTCCCGATACTTTGTTGACTGAAGGTATATATTATAGCTGCGTGTGTGACGCGCTTTATGCAAGTTTCGTAAGTTGATCGAAGATATCAGGGGACAATCTCACACAAATTGTACTAGTTCCAAACTAAGCTCTAGGCTTGTACAATGGGTACTAGGCAACGGCATACTTACATATATAGAGAAATACATACCTACTGTATGTTTTCTATATATTTATATATAGAAAACATCCATTACTCAGGAACAAATTTACTCGTGCCCATCACACAAATATTTGCCCATACCGGGATTCGAACCCGGGACCGCTAGCTTCGTAGGCAGGGTCACTACCAACTAGGCTACCTACTACTAGTTACATCACAAAAAAAAAACAGTCCAGTATAAGCTGACACTCACTAAGTATGAGAGTGCATACTTAGTGCGTGTCAGTTTATACTGAACAATATTTTTTATGTGATGTAACTACAAATTAACGGTTTTCGGATTTTTTCCTTTACTTGTGCTCTAAGAAATGGCTTCTTGCTAAATTTAATGATTCTCAGTCAACGGGAAGTACCCTATAGGTTTTGATTCCCTTGAGATTCCCTTGAATATGCGGCTTAAAAGGACGTATCCTTTGATTGCGTTGACTTACTGCCGCACTCAGAGACGTCAATTAAGTTTTAAGTGTCATTAAAGTTGCTGCTGTCACTTTCTTTGCTATAGCTTTAGAATAAGACGCAGCAACTTTAATGACACTTAAAACTTAATTGACGTCTCTGAGTGCGGCAGTTAGATGTTTGATTTTTTCACTGATCCAAGGGATTGCAGACCTTAGTATTTGATATTAATTTCACTTTGATACCTCCACGCGTTCCTGAGAAAAAGGGGCTTAACAGACACACAGACGGACATCAAAAGTGATCCTGTAATTAAGGGTTTCGTATTTTTTTTTCATTTAAGGTACGGAACCCTAAAAATTAATTTCCATTGTAAAATGTAATCAGGAATAGGTAGGTACCTACGTTAATCGTCAATCGTAAGTCGTGATTAAAAGAATCGGGAATCATAAATCATTAACCATGATTACATTTGTGCCAACACTGTTATTAAGTAAAGTAGGTTGAGTACCTAGTTCCAATTTCAATATGCCTCCCTGTAGGTACCTATAGTCATAACATAAAAAAGCGCCACTTCACTATTTTCGCACTTCACGCAGTTTCTACACAGGATGGTGGGGAGAGAAGCTTAGCTTAGTAATACGAGCATTCATTAACCGTTTTATAAACAGTCCGGCTGACTCCAGGAAAAGTTGTGTTAGTAAATACACCGAAAAGGATAAATGTAACAATTGGATATAATAAACCAAACCGAAGTGAAAATGACGTGTTTGGTCCCTAAGTTGAACGTGGCCTGTTTTGTGCTGGGTGCTATTACTTTTGTGAGTATACATAATACCTATTATAACTTAACCGAGTTAACCTCGTGCCTGGGCGTTATTCAAAAAAAGTGTACATGGTTAAGGAAAACTTAAGAAATATTTACTTTTTCCGGTTCGTCACGAAAATTAACGATACTAAATGTATGACTAATTTTCGTGACGCACTGGAAAAATTTAAAATTTCTTAATTTTTCCTTAACGATGTACACTTTTTTTGAAAAACGCCCGCCTACAAGACATGTAAGAAATTAAGTAATAATTACAACGGTATTCTATTGTAATTAAGGTTCTAATTACTTAATTGTTTTACTTTGTAAAGTGCAAGTGTAGCCACGAGGTTAAAACAACCTCAGACAAAAGCGGTCCTTCAGAGCTCATCTCAGGCTTAACGGGATATTCATCAAACCAAGCTTAACACTCGATTGAGTCACCTATCTACCAAAAATAAACTAAATCAAAATCGGTCCATCCTTTTAGGAGCTACGATGACACAGACATACACAAGTACACAAATACAAAAACTTTGCGTTAGGGGGTTAAACATTTTGCACTTTTGCCCGCGACTACTACTAAGTACTACTAAAATTATTTTTGTTGGAAGCGATTACGTCTGAGTTTCCTACGAAGCTAACGGTCTCTGGTTCGATTCCCGGTACAGGTAAATATTTGTTAGAAGAGCGCGAGTAATGTTCCTGTGTTTGGGATGTGTTCTGTGTAGGTGTACACACCTCTATACACATAATTATGTTTAACATTGCCTAGTATCCATAGTACAAGCTTGGAGCTTGGCTTTCCATGGAAGCGGAGACGAGCGGTGCGGAGAGGAGCTGTGTAGGAGTCGACCAATCACATTGGTTGTAATCCACATCTCGTCTCCGCTTGAATGTTTCTATTGAAACTGAGCGGAGACGAATGTGGATTATAACCAATGTGATTGGTCGATTCCTACACAGCTCCTCTCCGCACCGCTCGTCTCCGCTTCTATGGAAATGCAGCCTAAGTGTCTGTAATTTGTGATTATGGTGCCCCCTGACCCTGAGCAGTTACTTATTTTAATGGCTAATCCGCCCAGATGGGCGCAGCAGCTACACATAGTCACGGTATAGGGATAGAATTACTTTCCGTCGTGTATAGAGCGGGAACGAAGATTGCCGACGTAGCCCGATCGAGTTTCACGGTGAACCGGCCAAAGTAAACAATAAACATAAACTGCTGACAATTGTTGAAGCTTATCAAATTTATTACAACTCGGCGTAAGGTACCTATACACTAGACATTAGCGCGAGCTCCGGATGGCGTATAATTGGTGTACCATTGGCATATAAACCAAAATGTTTCACCTCACCAGCTCGAAAAACCTTCCTCCTTTTCTTTGGCGCACAAAATCTGCGTGCAAAAGTCCACTTTAACCGGTAGCGTGGAAAGTAATGCTGGTGCTGTGCGCGGAGGGCGCTGCGCGAGGACGGCCACAACTGTGCGACGCTCGTGTGATTGTTTTTCCAACACCAATTGTTTTCATCGCTACGGTGAGGTGAAAAATTGTTTCGCACGGCAGCAAAGTTATTTGGGTCTTGAGGCTTTGAATCCCTCGTTACGCCTTCTCTGACTCTGGAATCAATACTGGCTCTCGCGCCAAATAACAACTTTGCAGCCTTGCATTACATATAACTATTCATTTGACTTTGACATTGGTTGTTGTTTGTGTTATCTTTTTGTTCCCTTCCTCCCCATTACTCCCTTCCTTATTCCTTCTTCAAAACATTACGAACCTCGATTATTGCTGATATTTACATAGTACCTACAAGGAAAATGAAGATTCAAATTTAGAATTCCTAACTTATAAATACCACACGCAATTAAATATAAGTAACTACTTAAGTACCTATGTATACCATTAGTGTGGTTTTTAAGACGAGTACCTACTTATATATACCTATTGATTTGTTTGTTGACAGTATGTACTTTATTGCTTCGTTATCATAACGACATACAAATGACACACTTGTAAATACGTAGTATATAGATAGTAATCTCGCTCACACTAGTGCTACCACGGCGTAAAAAGATATGCGCGTGCTACACGGTTTCAAACCATGGTTTTAAACCAAGTGACCTTGGTAGAAGCGAGCGGCTACACGGTTTCAAACAAACCCATTTGTTTTACATCTGCCAAGGGCGTTTAAGGTCATGCGAAATTTGGTTTAAAACCACTGTCTACACGGTTTCAAACCACCTGTTTTAAACCATGGTTTGAAACCGTGAAGCCCACGGTGTGTAGCGCTTTTGAAGTCTCGCGAAATGCCGCCTTTCGTTATTGCCGCAGGGATGCCACATTTATTTATTTATTTTTACTTAGTCTGTTCCATATCCATATTTGTTTATTGGTAGTACTTGTAGGTAGGGTAGTAATAACATACAGTCTCTCACAGCACAAGTAATATGAACCATTACAACTCTAACGAAACACTTAATAAGATGCGTCACTAAAATGCGCCACTCCTGAACGGCGTGTCCCAAGCGAGTGCATGGCAGCTTGGGCTCGCTACCGCCCCTCTCTCGCCCCGCGCACCCCGCACGAAGGCTCTACTCCAGGAAAGTTATGGTCGCTAGTATGGTGAACCGGAAATAATTTATAATAGCTGACTTTTCTTGTGTATCGGGTATATTATAATTCTAGTAATTAGGTAAAACATAATCCAACTAATTATGAGTCAATAAGTTATTTAAAAAAAATAATTAAAAAATCCTGAAAATTTTGCTAAAATAATTTCACCTTCTGCTCATTATACAAAAATATTATTATGCTTAGACACAAAAACTACAATTACGATTTTTAATTTAAAAGTAAAAGGCATTTTTTGACAGTATATTTATATACCTACTTCCGGGTGGAAAGTTTGTTGGATTCATGAATATAGTGTCTTAGAATATCTTATAAAAATGGAGTAAAAGGTCATTATTTAGTCTTGATTAGTGGGTTTTTTTTTAAAGATTTTTATAAAATTATTTTTCTTCGCCTTTTTTTTATTAATTTTTTTTCGCTTTTTTAGTGATACGAGTATACCTATCACTAAAAAAAATCGCGTCAACACAAAATCGGTCGAGTTGAACTGAGTAATATATCGGTTAATAACGGATCCATGCGGATGACGTCACGGGATATCCATTTGTTCTATACCAAAACCTTCTCCAGAATGTAACAAATACTTTTCTGAAAACCGCATCTAAATCGGTTTAGTCAAACGCGAGATAATCGTGGACAAACATACATACAAACATACGGGTCAAACTGAGAACCTCCTTTTTTTTAAGTCGGTTAAAAAAGACCATTCTGACAGTGATGCCAGATTAACTGATAAAGCAGATAGATCTACCTGATTTTTTTTTAGCAATCTAGGTACCTACACTACCTACTGACTAATTTCTAAAATTTCAAGAAATCTACCTGCTTTTTCTTATATGGATAAATCCAAGCTACTAAATACACAAACAAATATAAAAAATAGAGCCGTCTTCAAAAAAACCCACTAAACAAGACTAAATAATGACCGGCTTCCTAGGAATTGCCTATTTGATGGGTGCCTAATAGGTACATGGAATATATCTAAGCCGGTGTCAAGTAGGTTTACACAATAGCAATGTCACATGATTCTTGCCATGAGCATTTGCTGCATCTAAATCGGTTCAGCCAAACGCGAGATAATCGTGGACAAACATACATACATGCATACATACATACATACAAACATACAGGTCAAACTGAGAACCTCCTTTTTTTTTTTGAAGTCGGTTAAAAACTGTTTTACTGACGGTACCTTAATTACGTCATTCATAGGACAAGCCGCCATTCTGGAATCTATTCCTTATTGGCACGGCTTATAGCCCTATTACACCACTCTTTCCCTAACCCTAACGAGAGGAACGCCGCAATACGTTAGATACGTATAGAGATATCTCCATCTCATTCCAACGTATTGCGGCGTCCCTCTCGTTTGGGTTAGGGAAAGGGTGGTGTGATCGCTGCTTTAGGCTGCCTTTCCATAGAAGCGGAGACGAGCGGTGCGGAGAGGAGCTGTGTATAAGAATCGACCAATCACATTGGTTGTAATCCACATCTCGTCTCCGCTCCGCTTCAATGGAAACAGTCAAGTGGAGACGAGATGTGGATTACAACCAATGTGATTGGTCGATTCCTATACACAGCTCCTCTCCGCACCGCTCGTCTCCGCTTCTATGGAAAGGCAGCCTAAGCCGCGCCAATAAAGAATAGATTCCAAAATGGCGGCTTGCCCTATGAATGACACGCTCCCGCCTTAGGGCCTGCGCAAACCGGTGGAGCGCAGCGCAGATCACTTTAAATTTATCAATGTATATTCTTCCCTATTTTAATTACAATAAGGTATAAATTTAGAGCCGCAGCCGCAGAGTAGAAATCCCCCGTGATGCTCCGAGGTCGGTCTCAGAGGATTAGTAGTTAGTACGTTTGAATATGGAATAGGTAGATGTATTCATTTCCCTAGCCAGCAGGGCTTTAATTTTACTTTAATTTAGCTCATCTTGCATCTATCTGGTTATCATATTGTTGACATTATGACAGCTCATTATACTGTCAACTCATTAAGAGAGATCGCCAGGCGCCAGCAAAATAATTACGGTTCTATATCGGGTGGCTTAATCATTGTTTGACCTAATGTATCGTTTGGTCGAAAACCTTTCTTTTTACACGACTGCCCCAAAAAAGAAGAGTAATTCAAAGAAATAAATTGAAAGGATTTTTAATTATTATAAAACTAACATAACCTAACTAATCTACACAACAGATTTATTAAATCCTGTAATTTCAGCCTAAATTCATTAGGCAAAAATATTTTAGACCAAACGATCATTCGACACAACAATATTAGACGATGCGAAGGGCACCCATAATGCTACCAATATTATAAATGCGAAAGTTTGTGTGTTAGTTTGTTACTGTTTCACGCTGCAACGGCTGGACGGATTTGGATGAAATTTGGAATGGAGATAGCTCGAATGACACATAGGCTACTTTTCATCCCGGAAAATTTTAGTTCCCTAGGTAGCAGCGATAAACGACTTCTACGCGGACGGAGTCGGGGGCAGAAGCCAGTTACATATTAATTCTATAATTCTTTAAAGACGGGTTTAACGAAGTGGAAAAGAGGCCCTTTACGGCCAGTACAAGTAGTCAGAGTGTTATTTTTAACCAACTTAAAAAAAGGAGGTTCTATGTTAAACTGTTCGTATTTTTTTTTCATGTATGTTCACCGATTTCTCCGTCAATTGTGGACTTAAAAATATTTTTTTGTTTGAAAGGGTATACTTCCGAAGTGGTCCCATTGTCACCACGTTAGAATCTGATGATGGGATCTATGAGGAATCGACTGAACTCCTCAAAAGCAGCGATTTTGGTATATCCTGTAATACCTTCAAAATTTGCATCCTAAAAGCACATCTTGGTGAAGAGAAACTGATGATGAAGACCAGAGATGACCACCGGAACTCCTTACGCCAGCAATGAGCTTTCTTTATTAAGAATATGAAGCTACTTTTATACTTATTAACTACTAGCTTTTGCCCGCGATATTAGGTGCATCACTAAAAAGCGAGAAAAATAGGTTAGCAAAAATAATAAAACCGTCTTTAACCCTTTTCAGTGGGTTTTTTGATAGATACCTATCCGTTTCTTACTTGTCTACAGCGATAGAGACGCACTAAGCGATGCGAGAATATACAACAAGTGTTAGTTTAATATTAGACCTACGCTGTAACTAATTAATGTCTATATTATAATTTCAGGTAGTTTCTACCACAATGAGCTTAGCTGCTGCAACTTACATGGTGATGGCACACCACGACACTGGGGCCACAGGTTTGACGCTCGACAATATGAAGGGAAGGGAAGGAAGGGACCCTCTTCTGACATGGAACATACACAAATCTGCTAAGGAATTGATTTTTGGAATCGTTTTGGTGCTTGGCGTTTTGTGGATGTTATTCTCTGTGGCGCTCCTCTATGGTGTTAAAAAGGTATTATTTTGTACAGTCAAGGTCATAAATATGTATACACTTTAGTACCTTGTCTATTTAATGTCATGTTTAAACTGGCATAAACGCATGTCACAGCGATTAAAGTGACAAGGTACTAAAGTGTATACATATTTATGACCTTGACTGTACCTCGAGAAATTATTAATTATTGAAGTGAAATTGTGTGAAGTTCTCAAATGTACTTTGTTAATTCGGTGTATCTGTATAATTAAAACAGTTCCACTTAATAATAACATTATAGTAAAGAAAAAATATTTTTCGAATAACTATAAAAATGACCAAGATATAAAAGCCATTAAAGATTTGTTTCTATCTCTTTCTAGCAAAATATAATTTAACATGAGGTTTATATGGCCGTAGTGCCCGCTGACGTCACAGTACAAGTCGGATCTCTCTGTCTAATTAGAATAGTTTCAAATACTTATATTATCCGTATTTTTTGGCCGATTTTAATTTTAATTTCACTTTTTGCCATCTCTTTTACGGTATTTTCATATTTTGTTAAGAAATGCAATAAAAAAAAATGCATATTCCCAATTAAAATCTAAACGAAATAATTAGGTAAGTATATGAGGTGTGTCGCGAGGGCAGGTCGCAGCCACGTAGGTGGCGGCATCTCATATATTTGTGGTCAAGCTTTACAGGATTACATATATTATTATAGCCTCCTAAGACTCCTCCATACAACGCAATTTGCCAATGGAATATGTACTTATTGTAAATAGAATAGAGTCAATTTTCTAATTTGATTGTCAGTCATAAAAACAAAGGAAATTTCACCTTATCTCCTATGCAATGGATCCTTATTCCATTGGCCGTATAATGTAAAAATTTTTGTACAAGGGGGAACAGGGGGATTTAGTACCGACAAATAAGTTCAATATTTTTTTTTTTTATAAGTTTGAACACATCTTTCTTGTCCTCTAGAACAAGCCGTCCTGCGTAGTGGCCTACTTCCTGTTCGGTGTCGCCATCTCCGTCCTATCCGGGATCAGTGCTGTGCTGGAGTTCCTCGCCAAGCAGTGGGCCTTAGCTTCAGCGACCCTTGTGGTTACTGGTGAGTATGGTAAAATACTTGAGAGATGCTAACTTTATACTCTGGTTTTTCAAGACCAGAATCTAACAGTTTTCATCTTGATTATTTAGTTATTTAACCCTTTATAAGGCATAAGCAACCAGGAGTCGATAATTTTTTTTTTAATTTTTAAATTGATTTATATTTTTAATATAGTTTTTATATTGCTTTTCACAAAAAATATATAGTGGTAAATATATTCCCTCTGCCTTATAAAGGGTTAAACATTATTTCGTAAAAACATGAATGAGAACTAGTGTAACCAGTAATATTAGGCTAAGTTTTATTGATAAATATACCTACACTTTAACCAAAATGCAGTAATCACAGCGAATGTGCGCCCGTTGATGTTCGATTTTGGTTTTGAATTACAAATCAGCTATGTTATTCTGTTAACACAAACGTCAACCAGTTCTACTCAGTCGATGAATAGCCAGCGAATTTACATCGTCCGTCAAAGTGGGTAAATGACATTCAACTGCCTGCACATTCATTTAGTCGCTGGTTTCACAGACGACCAGCTGTCAAACTAGCGACTAAATGAAAGTGCAGGCAGTTGAATGTCATTTACCCACCTTGACGGACGATGTAAATTCGCCGGATATTCATCGACTGAGTAGAACTGAATGACGTTGTTTTAACAGAATAACATAGCTGGGTTTAGTTACCGTCAACTCTGTGGCAACTTTGCCAAGCCTTGGTAAATCCCCCGTTGAAATAACTTGCACATGCATCGAAATAAATTAATTGATTCTGGATGCAAAGTGTCTCCAATCCCGATAATACAGTATAGGGTTAGCTATGTATCATATTTACGAGTTATTGCGACTGAGGAATTACCACGGCTTGGCAAAGTTGTGTGCTTTAAGTATGCAACTAGAGTTGCAATTGTTGCAAATTCTGTCACGTAAAATGCTTCATGTACTTAACTGTGGTTACGTAATTCGTGGAGCATGTAGCGCGTGTTTATCAACCGGTCGGTATAGAAGGGTCGGGTCATATGTTAATATTAAAAAACATTTTTATTTCATTACATAATATAAAGTACTTAAATGAGAATACCCATTTTATTTTTGTCAAATTCTTCGAAAATTAAAGAAAGATTCATTGCAATAAATAAAGTCAAAGGCGATTTAGCTTTTCTACAAATGTGCAAGTCATAAAGAGTTAAATTATGTTTTATATGACAATCGTATTAACAAAGGACGTCATTTCTTCTAAAATAACATGTTGCGCAAAAAGGTTTCGAACCTTTTGTTTTACTTAGAACAAGAAACTTAAAACCGGTCAAGCGCGAGTCGGACGCACTGAGGGCTTCGTACACATTTGGCCGGTTTTTAGTATTTGTTTTTTTTTCGTACCTTTGACGCTAGTATGTATCACGATTTTTACTATAGAACAAATACAAAAAGTATACTCTAAAAAAAACAACGGGCTATCTTTTACGGTTCATCTTTCATTGGCTTACTGTTTTGTATTATATTTATATGGATTCTTTAACATGTATCGCTGTTGATGCCCCAAATAAATAAAATAAAAGATACAGCTCTTTAAAGTTAGGACAGTAGGCTTAGTAATAGGGTCCCGTTTGCCACCCTTCAAGTACGGAACCCTAAAAACGAATATTTATTACTTCCTCGGGGCAAACCGTTTGTCAATATTAACAAAGAAAGTGAAATGAGGAAGCAATCTCAGACCAGATGGTGATGACTTCGACGAAGACAATAGGGCCTGGGCGTTAACTTTAGGGATGACAGTATTTGTCACGATTGGTCAAAGAAAGTATTAGCCAAGCCTACTTTTAGGAGAGAAAGGGTATTTTGATTCTGGGGAGTCTAGGAAGTAACGAAACATAATTTGGGAATTAGCGAGGGACACTAAGGACCGTATTAATCAACTGATCTTGGCTGAGATCCCCGTCACAAGATGCGTCAAAAATTACAGTTTTCTATGGTTTGACGTTTACTTTGACGTATCTTGAGACGGGGATCACGATTGAGATGAGTTTATTAATACGGCCCTAAGTACCACGGAGCGCGGAGAGTCGGATCAGATATCGATCTGATCCGACTCTCCGCTATCGATCTGATACGAGTTAAATACCCAAGTCAGAGTTAGCGTTAGCGATTCGTTAGAGGAGTGTTTATTTCAAACATTTGTGACGTTCTCAGTATTAAGGGACCTTGTAGCCTACAAGCGAATATTAATTACAGTTTTATCCTTGTAGGTACTTATTTACTTGTAAATGACTTATAATAATTTATTTTGTTTTGCAATTATTTTCAGTAATGTCCTATGTTTAGTAGGTACCTATTATGTATTATACTGTTTTGGTTGGTCGCATTTCCCCTCCTAAAGCCCACAATACAATGAAATTTGCCAAGGGAATATGAACCTATTCTGAATAGAATAGAGTCTATTTTCTAATTTAATTGTTAGTCATAAAAACAAAAGAAATTCCACTCTATCTCCTTTGCAATGGATATTTATTCCAATGGCCGTATTATGTACATTATATTGTACATAATACGGCCATCTTAGGGGGTTAAAAGAGAACAATGGGGGTGCGGTCAACCAAACACAAAAAAACCCACTGTACGAGTATAAGCAAGTTGGTTATATTTGGCTAATAAACTTATGGGTATTTTATTATTTAATATTTAACATAGTACTAAAATAACCGGTCAAGTGCGAGTCGGACTCGCGCACTGAGGATTCCGTTCACATTTGGCCGGTTTTTACACGGAGAAAAAATCTAGTTTCCTTTAACAGAATATTGTAAATTCGACTTCATTTTATTGTAAATATATGTGACAACTATACTTTTTTACACTTTAATAGAAAATTCTACTTCTTTACAACATCATTTCTAGTTCCTATTACCCACTTACCTAAGTATCGTAGAAAACAAATTGTAGTATACAAAACCTGTTGTAAGCTAAATGCATATTTTACTCTGTAACTAATAGATGGTTACCAAAACGATAACAGAGTGTTCGTGTACTAATATTCTAGTATTAACAAAAATATGACTTTTGTTATAAAAAAATCTATTAACCAATTAATATCTGAAATCTTTTCACACCAGAATCATAATCGTAACTACTATACAATCTGGTAATATTGTAAAATATTTTTTCTCCGTGAAGTAATTGTTGTTTTTCTATAAGAGTTTCTGTACCATCTTGTACCTATTAAATATTTATAAATATCAGGGGACAATCTCACACAAATTGACCTAGTCCCAAACTAAGCTCTAGGCTTGTACTATGGGTACTAGGCTACGATATACATACTTATATAGATAATAATAATAATAGTAATCCAGCCTATATACATACGTCCCACTGCTGGGGCACAGGCACAATGAGAGGTTTGGGCTATAGATCCCACGCGGGCCCAGTGCGGATTGGGAACTTCGCACACACCGTCAAATTGCTTTGCAGGTATGTGCAGGTTTCCTCACGATGTTTTCCTTCACCGAAAAGCTCATGGTAAATTTACAAATTGTATTTTGCACATAAATTCCGAAAAACTTAAAGGTGCGAGTCCGGGTTCGAATCCACGACCCTCTGCTTAAGAGTCGGCAGGTCAAACCATTAGGCTACCACGGCTTTTTATATAGATTACATATTTAAATATATTATGTTTCAGGGCTGTACGTACAATGTCTAAGGGCCGTGTATTCTGCCTATGACCAACTTCAGCAAGGGAAATCTTTGGGAGACCAGGAGCAACTCGTATTGGACGAAGAATTTAGCGTGGAAGACGAATAAAACATATTGAAGGCATTGCTGCAGGCCTATTTCGAAACAGCATACGCTATAGGTATAGGTATGGTTGATATTTAACAACAACACGGTTGTGTTGTGGCTAATATATTTGTCAGCTGCAAAATAGTTATAATTTTCCATGTAAATGTTGACCAAAGAAGACATGTTAGTGATATGAAAAATACTTATTTCAGGGCCTGCGCAAACCGGCGGAGCGCAGCGCAGATCACTTTAAATTTATCAATGTATATTCTTTCCTATTTTAATTACAATAAGGTATAAATTTGAATGCTCTTTGACCGACCTCGGAGCATCACGGGGGATTTCTACTCTGAGGCTGCGGCTCTAAATTTATACCTTATTGTAATTAAAATAGAAAATAATATACATTGATAAATTTAAAGTGATCTGCGCTGCGCTCCGCCGGTTTGCGCAGGCCCTTAAGAACTAGCTTCCGCGACTGTCTGGGGAGATTCAAAAAATTCAGATATCATTGCGTATCATGAAAATATAGATTTAAAACAAAATAGGAATGTTACCCAAAAACTTTTCGCTTTTTATTGTTTGTTCAAGTAATTATTATGTTACGTATTACAGCACATACACTACATTAATGGCAAAAATGCTTAATGTCAATTCTTCATCATCTTAACGAAATGGCGCTGTCCAATATGCAGGGACATTAATCGTTTAGCAGTTGTCCTGCTACTTGGTGAACTTCCACTTCACACTTGGGGCTGTGGTATCCGTCAACGTTTTTAATTAAGTAAAATGAAGCCTTGTGTTTTTATAAGATACGATTTAAATTAAAATGTTTTAGTTTGTCAATGACTCTGACAAGTATCTAGTTTGTATAGGTAGCCCTAGGACACTTTTCTAAGGCTGGGGCCACACTAACGGGAAAGGCCGTTAAAAATCAACGTCTATCGCCTTATGACGTTGACTTTTATCGGCGTTTCCCGTTAGTGTGGCCCCAGGGTAAGAGAATTTTGTATTGAACCCGGCGTGTATTGGTTTAGTACTTACGACAATGTTTAAACACCTCTTTCGCGTTTAGTATGGGAATGTGACAGCGCCCCTAGCGGCGCGTATTCGAAACATTTGACAGTTCCATACAATTATGGGTGAATTTCAAAAAAAATGTACCTAGTTAAAGGCTCAATTAAAAAATAATCATTCAAATCATATGGTTAACTTTCGTTACACATAGGTAAAAGTTAGCGGTATTTTAATTAAGGCCACCTGTCCTTAACTAAGTAAATTTTTTTTTAAATTTACCCTCATTTCAACAAAATACTAGTTGACACTTATACGCAAACGCGATCGAGATGTAAAAATATCGCAGAAATTACACTAGGCCCTTTGAACGTTTGCGGTTAAAAAATAAGTGAGGTCATGGAACAGGAAAGATGTGATTACTTTGTCATACCTACTTAGTTCTATAAACACGTACTATTCACTTGTAATAGAAATAACAACTGTTTACCTTCCTAATTTTTTCAATGGTTTGATTCATTAGCTCTATGTTGTTTTAGGTTCTATTAGCAGGGCTCTATGGCGGATTATAGAACCGCTACCACGGAATTGAGCGAGTCACGGAATTCGATGAGTTTACCCTATACGCTCGGCTCAACGTCCACACCACTCGAATATTCGACGCCGAATGCTGTACAAGCGAATGCTCTCAGTGAGTACGCTCCTTATCGCACAACGCACAAACCAAAAAACATACATACGAATTGATAACCTCCTTTTCTTGAAGTCGGTTAAAATTAACGCCTTATGCAGCGTAAAGTCTATGTCGAAACTTCTACTTTGTGAAAGGGACATTTTGAAAAAGGAAGGTTAGGTTATTAATTGGACGTTTTGCGAATCCGTATAATCCGAATATAGTCCGTTACTTATTCACCCCCGAAAATTATACAAAGAAGTAAATAAATATGACACAGACAACGAATATAATAAGTACCTTCTCATTATTAATAAAGTTATTCAGTAACAATGAAGCTTGGGAAAAAGAGTTTGTTAAAGGTGAACCACAATAATATTTCCAAGTGGCAAGGCTACCACATAAAGCGGTAGTTTTTGGGGAAAAATTGGGCCATGTTGCCAATTTCACTCGCTGCTTTTATATTCCATTAATGTTGTTAAGTTTTTAGAAGGTACAGTCACAGTCACCAACAATAATATATTTATACATTATCCAACATTATAATAATGGATGGATGGGATAATGTATTATTGCTGAGCTGATGAATGTACCTTTAATTTTTTATTGCTAATGTTTAACTGCGACCATACTTCGCAGTTTTATTTTCAAATTGGAATTTAAACCTTAAATTAAGCAACTGAACTGAATAAAACATTGTATTAGAATTAATTATCAAGTATATGAAGGTTGTATTACGATGGTATTACAAATTTATAATTTAAATTTGTGAATAGTGACGATACGTCAAATAAGAACATAAAACAAGAGTTATAAAAACAATGCATTTATTTCTTTTTATTATAATAAACAGTACAAATAAATAAGCGTTTAAATTACTTATGCCGCACTCGTAGTCCTTAACTAAATCGTAGATATTCCTCAAATGTGACGTTCTCAATAATAAAGGGACTTTATGGAGGCAGGTGGTTACACTGTTTTTAGAACTGTTACCATAGTATTCGTATAGTTACAAGAATAAGAAGAGCGTAACTGCCTTCCTCCATAAGGTCCCTTTATATTGAGAATGTCACAAATAATCAGTGTGAAAGGATAAGTCTCCTGAGATTCAAGTGAAAAAGGGCATAAGTCTCGCCCAATACATTGCACCGTATCATAACGATGACCGTACTATGACTGCATCAAGGCACGAACGCTTACTGCTATAGAAAGTGACGGTCGGTGACGGACCGGTCTCATACTTTTCAATAGAAAGAATATTTTTTTGTCTGACGTTCCTATTATGGTCATGGTATGATCCGGTGTAGTAGGCAGAGACCTTTATACCTTTTTTTACGAGCTAAGTCGACTTATACCCTTTTACACTGGAGCCACGGATTATTAATTTCCAAGGTGACAAACACCTTCCTTTCCTTTAGCTAAAACCGCTTCCCATTCGGATTACAGAAATATAAGGATTGTATAGAGATAATCAGATTTCTCGTACCTATAACTAATACGTAACCGCTTATAAAAATCTAACGGCCGCACTCAGAGACGTCAATTAACTTATAAGTTTCATTAAAGTTGCTGCTGTCACTTTCTTTGCTATAGCAATAAAATAAGACGCAGCAACTTTAATGAAACTTAAAAACTAATTGACGTCTCTGAGTGCAGCAGTAAGATCTAAGGCCACTTTAGAAATTATAAATGTCATCGCCATCCTGTTCAAACGCGATGCGAAAACTTTTCCAAGGACAATTCCGATTCTTCTGCTTTGCTTATTCTATACAGAGCACTTAGCCAAGATGCCCATCGCTAACTACCGTTTCTATCCGTTTCGTTTTTAAACCAATCGCATCACTGGTAGATCACGTCATACGAAGAGTCACGTGATCTACCAGTGACGCGATTGGTTTAAAAATGAAACGAATAGAAACGCTAGTTAGCGATGGGCATCTTGGCTAAGGGCTCAGTTAAACCACTTCCACATTATCGGGCGATTGGGCCAACCGAGAGGGACGCCAGCTATCTGTCAGAATGAGACAGTAACATATACGTCTCGTTCTTACAGATAGCTGCGTCCCTCTCGGTTGGCCCAACCGCCCGATCGTGTAGAAGGGGAACTCGTAATAGCCGAAGAGCCCGCGACGGCAAGACCGTTATTTTATAAAAGCTGAAAGTTTCTCTGCGCAATTGCGCATGTCCCCAACACAGCTAGGAACGACCAGGGACTAGTATAAACTTATGATTTAAGAAGTAACAGGTAACAAAGGTGTATACCTAAAGTTACACCCCAAATTCGTGTAAGTATAAAGTGTATTTTTTTATATTTTCTTCGGGATAATATTATTACGTCATCCATTGGCAGATTTAGTATCGTGGCAACCCCCTGCCAGACACCCTTAAACTGTAATAAATTGTAATTATACTTACGTTGTACTTAGGGCCTGTTTCACAATCGACAAGTAAATTCATCTGTCAGTTAGAGATAGCCCTCTCCTTGTCTATTTTCAAGTGTAAGAGAGGGAAAGGGCTAAATTAATTTGACAGATATGCTTTACTTGACGATTGTGAAACAGGCGGTTAGTATAAAAGCTGAATTTCATGTTACTTGGGGAAATATCAGAAGATGTTTTCTATAAATTTCTAAGGGCCGTATTAATAAACTGATCTTGTGTGAGATGCCCGTCACAAGATGCGTCAAAAATGACAGTTTTCTATGGATTGACGTTTACTTTGACGTATCTTGAGACGGGGATCACGGTTGAGATGAGTTTATTAATACGGCCCTAAGTAAGCCAGTTTCGATAGTGTTCACATCTTGCCAGACCAGTGGTCTGCCGTAGGTGGGTAAATCTCCTGGCGTTTCAACCGCCAGTCATTACCGTTTTCAATAATATTGACGAAATCAATGTCTTGATGGCAACTTCTGATTCCCTCTCTCTATTAGCATCAGAAGTTGCTGGTAGGTGTCATTGATTTCGTCAATATATTGAAAACGCTACCTAATGACCAGCGGTTGAAACGCCAGCAGATTTACCTGCGCGATCGTAATTAACTTACGTTATAGTATATTTACAGTTGCTGATCGTTCCCATATCTGTGTTGGGGACATGCGCAGATAAACTTTTAGCTTTTACTGCCGCACTCAGAGACGTCAATTAATTTTTAAGTTTGATTAAAGTTGCTGCGTCTTATTCTATTGCTATAGCAAAGAAAGTGACAGCAGCTACTTTAATAAAACTTAAGACGTCTCCGAGTGCGGCAGTTAACATAACGAAGGTCTGGCCCTTGCGGGCTCTTCCACTCTAGCTCTAAGTAGAAAATGCTGGCCTTTAAGGCAGACTAGAGTACATCTTAAATCATAAGGTTTATAGTTTCAATAGTTGCCGCCAGGGGCGCTGCGGACTTCATACATAATAATGTAAAGCACAATAGCCTTACAAGTAGCCTTATATTTTAATTTATACTTTCTCGATATTAAAACAACAAAGAGCCTTCTCCTGTAATGGTATGTTAGAAACGGCTAGGCAAATTTTTAAAGTCATTGTCACGTGATCGCCAAGAAAAGTTACTGAAATTTCCGTACAGAGGGCGCTGTTAGCAGTAGTCTAACATTATGCAGAGGGCGTGCGTGTACTATTAACTCGATGGATTTATAATGAATGTAGGTAGGTACAAATGAATATGGCATAGTATTATTTGTTTTTTGCGTGTATTAGGTACGTAAGCATTTTGATAAACGCCTAATATTCGACCTAAATCTACAAAAAAACTAAAAAATATATTGTAGCGCCATCTCGCGGGTATTTTTAGTAGTTTTCCTTGTAGATCAACCTACATTTCTTATCTCCATACATTTTGCATTCATAGTAGGTTTTTTTTTATATCAGAATCAACTAGAGCTAGTCTTTCAAACAATGTATTGTTTCTATTTTAAACCTCATCCGCAAATTATTAGTACAAAATGAAACTAATAAATAACAAAATAATTCATTTGAATAGCAACTTTGCGCCTAAGCTGGAAGGTTCAAATTGTTATGACAGAACAAGAAACTAATGTATCACCTGTAGCTGACACCAACTAACTCTACCTGGGTACCGGTCTCAATTTCAAAAAATATTGTAGCGAATGTGCTGTCATTACAATTTGTACCTTCTAACTGAGGCGGAAAAGTCACCATTCAAATTAACTATTTTGTTATTTATTTAGTTTCATGCTACTGATCATTTTCGGTTGGAGTTTACAATAGAAATAATACTATTGTTTGAAAGATGAGCTCTCAAGTGGATTCTGACATAAAAAATCCTACAATAAACATAATTGTAGGTAAAAACAAGATCCCATACACCTTGTGACTACTGGGTTGACACAATCAGTACCTATTAACAATAGTGTATATTTTAACAATTCCATCGTGAATTCAAAAGTCTAATTATTTGGCCAGCATACAACTTTGTCGCACAAAGTCAATGATTTATTTTGACCTAACTCCGTAGGTACCTACTTGCAATTTGCTGCATCATTTTGAGAGAGTTCTAAGATGGGTCAACACTTGCAGTACTTGCTAGGTATTGCCCGCGAATTCATCCGTGTAGAAGTCGTTTATCTGCTCCCTCGACTCGCTCAATTCCGTGGTAGCGTTCTATAATCCGCCTTAGAACCCTGCAGGTCGAATCTGGGACCTAAAATATACCCTTTATTTATTTGCCTCAGCTTTAAAAGTCTAAGGTCGTATTTCAGTTCCTAGATTCTTTAGCATGGTTCTATGGCGGATTCTAGAACTGCTACCACGGAATTGAGTGAGTCACGGAATTCGATGAGTTAACCTATGGAAGGATGGCTGGAGATGTAAGATCTCCTTGACCTAATACACCAAAGTATTTTTTCCCAGTTTCAATCGACTGTTAGGTAGCTGTTTCGGGTATTTTTCTATGCGTTTACAGAAACTTTAGACGGACATAAAAAGTCGAACCATTCGTTCAGTTCAATTCCCTAAAAGGCCGGCAACGGACCGTCAACTCTTCTTGAGTTGCCGGTGTTCATGGACGGTGGTGATGCTCGTTTGTTTTCCTCTCTTATAAAAAACCCGCTATAGAACATTTTCATTGTGACGTAGCACCAAAACACTACAATAAATAAATGAAAGTGCTCATAGACTTTAATGTGACAGGGTTCCACGGTGACTAAAGAGTTACAGTTCGTTGTGGTACTACTCGTAAAAGCTTCATACAGGAATAGCGCTGTCGCTCAACTTCATCTGTTGACTCGTGCTGTTGACCACCATCATGTAGTAAATGGAATACACTGAAACAAAAACATTCCATAAATATTACAGCTGAAAATATACCAGTAAATGGAAAGCAAAAATAAAACCCCACAATAGAATACATAAGTAAATATCAGGGGACCATCTTACACAAATTCGCCTCGTCCATAAGTTCCATAAGGGAATTGGAATCTAGGACATCGAATTGACGAAGACTGTCCGCCGGAGAGTATTTCGCAGAGAAAACAATGATTGTTGAGCTGTAACCTGGATGGTTATGGAAACTTTCTAGCTCCTGAAGACTCACCAGCCCCCGCGTTGAACCCCAGCACGATGGGCGCGATGTTGACCGGCTCGCGCAGCGTGGGCCCGAACTTCGGGCTGAACAGCACCGTCAAGGCAGCCACCAGGAACACGCACAGGATGAACACCGAGTTGAACAGCAGCGACAGCTGCAGGTAGCCGGGGCGGTTCTGGAACATAC
This sequence comes from Tortrix viridana, assembly GCA_963241965.1. Taxonomy (NCBI): domain Eukaryota; kingdom Metazoa; phylum Arthropoda; class Insecta; order Lepidoptera; family Tortricidae; genus Tortrix; species Tortrix viridana. Next base: position 11,381,440 of record OY725186.1, read on the forward strand.
AACGGACCTTTAAGGAACAGAAGAAGAAGAAGAAGAAAAACATTTATTCGTGACAAACATCAGCAAAGGATAGAAAAATACACACAGAAAGAATGTAGTCACGGAATGGTCCCAACTCAGCGTAATGCCGGCATTAAAGCCGGCGCTGGTCTTCCGTTGGAACCATCAGGTGAAACCACGGAAGGTTACACACACATAATTTTGACAGATACACAGCATACTGTAGGTACCCATAAATTCCGGCAACGTGGTAAAGCTTCTGCAGTTGCCGGTTTTCTCGCATGGTGGTGATTAGTCTATCCCATCCCATCAGCCTATTATCCTACGTGGTTAATATACCTGTCACTTTCTGACCACAATGCAAGTGCGAGAGCGACGAATGCTATATCCACCGCGATATTGATGTGCCGTTGCCAGCAATTGCCGGAAATATTGCCAGCAAAAATAGGTCTCGGCAATATTTCCCGGTAAATTGCCTTGTTACCGGCGACATTACCGGTGGCAGTATTCAGGGAATTCGAAAAACTGGCAACAGCACACTTCACTAACCATAACACGTGTGCTAGGTACAGTACAGCCTTTATTTTTTGAACTGAGCTTATTAATAGACAAAACCATTGTATCTAAACAATACTACGAGTATTATCTGCTTTGTTCTGCTAACCGCAACAGGTAGGTTCTTACGCGTGAAGCGATTTTATTATTTTAAAGCATTTTTAATCTTATGAAAAGGCCATAGAGCCTATATCCATTGAAAAAAAGTATTCCGTGTCGGGCGGTAGCAAAATGGAAGAGTTATGAATGCTATTCTTTTAGTGTATTTGTAATCTACTGTCCGAGGAAGTAGAGTCGATAATCTATTAACCTTACAAGGTAGTTATAATCTACTTTTACCACCACTCAATTGTATTGTCTTCTTTAAGTGGATAAGCTCTGTTCAAAAAATAAAGACCGGCTAGGTAACCAGCGTACACGTTTACTTCCCTCTCATATAAAATATATCGCATTCTTCTTTTTTATACAAAACAGCGGGTGCAAGCACAAGCGGGTCAGATGGTGGCAAGCTATAATTGTTACCCTAGAACACAACTAGAACCCCAATGTCCCCAATATCAGAGGAATCGTGGGCGTGTTGATCCTTAATTTTCCTTAAGTTATAGATATAGCTCACATTTCCTTGTCTATTATTCAAACATTGTTAAGAAAGAATTATAAACTAAGACGGAATGGTGAAAAGGGAAAGGAGAGGAGAAGGAAAAGGTCGTCCTTAAATCTAATTAACCATATCCATGGAACTCAAAAATGGGGACGCTGGGGACTATTAGTAATCCTTATCGGCAATCATCGTGTTTCTTTAAATCGAGTGATAAAATATACAGTCAAATGTGAGTACGAGTGTGATAGCGATATCCAGGCGATCGCTTTCAAGGAACTAAGCTTTTCGAATGTCGACAAAATGTATGAGATCGACTTAAGTAACGACCAGCGCCAGTCGCTTATGTCGATTTCATGCATTTTGTCGATTTGGCGTAATGCATCTTCAGGTAAATCTTTCCCGAGAAACTTGTTACAAAGAATTATAACAAGTGTCTACGCCGAAACAATACTCGGCATTCCAGAATGTTTGTATAAACAATGGATGAACTAATTCTAGTGAGCACATAATCACCATTACTTATATATAAGACTTGAAAAAACTGGAAACAAGACTGAATATGTAAAGGTGTGGTTGTCAACTTAATGCGTTTTTCTTTCAAAGGCTTTGTATAGCTTCTAAGCCGTAAATTGCTACCGTAATTCATATAATTGTTACGTTAAAGGCATGTAAGGCATATAATGAGAGACATTTGTTAATGTTGAACAAACTAAATGACTGTCTGAGCATTGTCTTGTAGCTGACGTAAAAGCGATTTGCCAAAATTTAATAAAACCCGTCAAGTGCGAGTCAGACTCGTGTACCGAGGGTTCTGCACTAAATAAAACGTTAAATGTGACGTTCTCAATATAAAGGGACCTTATGGAGGAAGGGAGTTACGCTCTTCTTATTCTTGTAACTATACGAATACTATGGTAACAGTTCTAAAAACGGCGTAACCGCCTGCCTCCATAAGGTCCCTTTATATTGAGAACGTCACAAATAATGCAATATTAGGGCCTGGCCACGACTAAGCGCGAACGGCTGAGCGGCAAGCGAGTTTTCTAATATACCTACGAGTACATTGCGTGTACCGTCAGTTAACCATTGCGCGGTGAGCGTATCGACCGAGCAATGAATGATTTTCATTGAAAACTTACCAGTAATTAAAGGTGTACATGGAGTGTAGTTGCTTACCAGGAGTATCCCGAACAGGATGACGACGTTGCTTACGAGCGAGAGCGCGGAGAACATGACGGCGCTCATGCAGATGAAGTTGTCCTCGGGCTCCTCGTAGTGCGGCAGGCCCCAGGCGCCCGCCACGATGGTGCCCACGCACAGCAGCTGGAACATTTGCGGCTGGTCACAGAGGTTGAACTACCAGAACACCTTGTTTCTTATGGCACGGAGAATGCCACCCAACGCTAAGTGGGCTCTGAGACCCATAGGGCCTTACCCGGCATCTCCGCCCTGCAGAATTTCAGTAATTACACCACGGCCACCATATCTTGATCTCATACAGATTGTCAGTTGTTCAAAGTTGGAGATTAATATAAAGTGGACGATTTACACGTAAAGTTTAAAATTATGCTGTGTAGATTTGTATTTCCGAGTGCATACAATCCGAATCTATTTAAAGCTAGGCTTCTTCCGGGGAGCTCACTTCATCTTCTGAATAGAAGAGTAAGAGTTAATCAAGAGCAAACCCATTGTCCATCAAAAATCTTATTATACTAATCTTTGCTGATACGCCATCTCAAAATACGTCAAGTCATAGAAAACTGACAAGTCAGCACAAGATCTGTCTTTTGATTCGGCCCATAACATTTGCAATCTCAAGACTGTTATCTGGTGTGAATCGTAGGAGTAAACTCCACTACGTATGAAAGGAAGCCCTCTCTTCTCTGGTGCATGTAGTCAAACAAACAAATAGTTAAAATATGAAAATAAAGTTATGTCCAATTGTAAAGCCGTTGCCAACCATCAGGACTAAGATGGAACTAACGCGCATGTATCTACGATTTTTTTTATATGTTGTTACGTCCCTTAAGAGTAGTATATACCCAAATTTGCAACCTTGAAAACCTTGTGCTACTCCCATGGTACTTGAAATTTTGGCACTTATTTCCGTTTTTTCGAAAAAGCTACCTTAAGGAAGCATTTTTTATGTATCTATGTTTATACTTTTGTAAAGTTAACTAAATTTGCTACAATTTGAGCCTAACCCCAGTACTGTAGGTCTATTGGTTGCGGAGGTACAGCTAGTCAAAGGTGGTCAATTTTTTACCCACTTAGCGGCAGGTAAAAGTCGAGTAAGTAGGTAGTACAAAAAATATGGACGTTCCCAACTCAACTATTTAAGAGACATTTTAAAAGAAAGGATTTTCCAAGTACATGCTGAAAACTGTAACAGACTGATATTGTTACCTTTGTTATAGCAAGTGTCATGTGTCAGCATAGTGTCAAGTTAGCTTTAGGTAAATGATACTCACCGAAGATAAAATTGATAGTAAAAAGCATCCCGCCCGCAGAGGTAACACCCAGCAGCATTTTTGTAATTTTGGCAACACCATCCTGTACCTGAAATATGATAAGGTACAAGTACAGTTACAAGACCCGCCCACCCATACCCATACCCTATGCATATAGCAATGGAGTCCTAACGTGCGCTCAGTGTGGGCGTGCGTTCGCAGCAAAGATTGGCTACGTAACTGGAGGGCACATCAGAGAGCGGCACAATCTGGCTCTGCACCTATGGGGAATCCATGAAGCGTCGCTGTTGCCGAAATCGGCATGATGGCATCATGATAAGGTACAAGTACAGTTTAACAACACCACTTACATAGATTTGTTAGTTGAAGTATTTGATTAGGCTCAATTTCATTAGGTGATTTATTAGGAGGTCGATATACCTATATCAGTTTTTTTTATTTAGACCACTTTAGCCTTGCAATTGCAAGAGTATACAGTACAGTCACCAACAACAAGAGTACATACTATGCGGCGCATCTCTGTTATCTACTAGAGGCATAACGGCCGCCCGGGGCCCCTTTTTGTTAATTTAAACCTTAATTTAAGAAAAAATGTGGTAACCCTAGGGCCCTAGCCAAGATGCAATAGGTAGGGGAGACCAGGGCCCTTAGCCAAGATGCATTACGCTAACTAGCGTTTCTATTCGTTTCGTTTTTAAACCAATCACGTCACTGGTAGATCACGTCATACAAAGAGTCACGTGATCTACTAGTGACGCGATTGGTTTGAAAACGAAACGGATACAAACGCTAGTTAGCGTAATGCATCCTTGGCTAGGCCACCAGGGCCACGACTTCACGCGACCGGCGGCGCGACAAGCGGTTTCCTAATAAGTACATACATTGCGGCCTATAAACCGCAGTGTAGTGAGCGCCTGGACCGTACAATACAGGGCTTTGCAAACTCTTTATAAAGTTCACATAAAAATGAGGGGCATAAAATTAAATTTTATCAACGAAAAAAATGATATTTTTTTTTTGTGTTTACATGTGGTACACAGTAGCGAAATATTTTATCAAAGGCCATAAAAAAAAACATTTTTTTGTCGATAAAATTTAATTTAATGTCCCTCATTTTAATATGTGCACTTTATAAAGACTCAGCCTGTATAAGATAAAGTTCGCCGCCCCAACCTATTTACCTGTAAATATTCTAAATCAGCAAGACTCGTACGATTTCCAACACAATTACTGTAGCCGACTTATAATTGAGTCATAAATCAGTCAGCAAACTTCCCATACAAATATCTCGCATATAATATAACGCAAGTAATATAAATATTTTGCCGCTTGTCTCATTCCATTAGGAATATTAAAAATACCAGCCAAGTTACATAAAGCATACGTGTCTAGCATCCGCTCTCATTCCGTGCAGCTTACTGTTCTGACTACATTATGAACGGACGATATCACCAAAATCTACGAAGAAATAATACTAAATTTCATTTTTGGGGCACTCTTTTCTTGCCGACTGCGGGCTTAGCATACATACACGAGATACAATTTGACAGTTGCTAGGGAAATGACTACATCTATTCTTTATTCTAACCTAAGACTTAACGCTTAAGATTTAAATTAAAAGTGAAAATCCCTATAGTCGCTTAGTAATAAAAGGTAATAAAAGTCAGGACAACACACTTTTATTTTAAAACTTAAGCATTAAGTCTGACGTTAGAATATGGAATAGATGTATTCATTTCCCTAGCACCTGTCAAACCCGCTGTGAGTACTTTTTTGCACTGTCATTACATCAGCGAGATGGTTAATACGAGTCAGGCAGTTCCCGTTTCCTCCGAGGCATGTAAAATGCTTTTTTTAAACAACGTGGGGAAATAATTCAAATATATTTGTAAAAAAGATTTCAAATAGATCCATTTCTGATGTCGGCCAAAAAGAAATTGGGATAATTTCCCGCACAACGACCCGCCTCAGCCGCCCCGCGCCGCGGTTTTCTTACGTGACATAACATTTCATTTTCACTGTGATTCTACTTCTAGGAAGAAAATGAGGCTCTTCACTTCCTCGTTTTTCAAATGAAATGCCGTCATTTGCAATGTCATATCGTACCATAGTCCTACTAGTAGGACTTATTAAAAACCCACCATTTGGTTCTCAAATTTAAATGGCCTACGGTCCTCCCTGTAGCACTTATTCAATTAAAATCAAATTGTCCAAAAAGGTATCAGTATCACACACTGATTATAAACACGCCGAAAAACCATTTTTGCCATACAAGTACAATAACATTTAAAAAAGTGTCCTAAGTCATCATCATCATCATTATCAGCCGCAAGACGTCCACTGCTAGACAAAGGCCTTCCCCAAGGTTTTCCACAACGATCGGTCCTCTGCTGCTGTCATCCGGCGGTTTCCCGCGATCTTTATCAGATCGTCGGTCCTAAGTACTTGGGTCTGAATGAGAATGAAACAATAGTACTACTAGTAGGACCATGGTTTGCAGTAACAATGAGCTGTATTTTTTTTGGGCCGCAGGAGGATATTGATAGCCAAATTATCACAAATACTTAATAAACCACTCCCCGCACGCGATGTCGAGGGCGATAGGCGCGTCTGAACTGAATATTCAGACAAACGATTTCTAACTGTATATTATTAAGCTAAAGTTGATATTGTAACAAATTCGTGCAATTAATGATAATGCGTTTAGATTACTGAGCTCATATATTTTTGAATATCACTGATGATCAGTTAGAATAATGAAAATTAATTCACGTGGCCCCTCTAGTATTGCTCATTGCATCCCGTTTGATACTCATTCGAAACAGTTTCATTTTATCTATATCTTATTAACTTTTTGCGTCAAATAACTTTGTTAAAAAGGTAATTTACTGAGATTTATTGATACGATAAGACCGCTGGGAATCGAAATCGGTACCCATTGTGCTCACGTGTCGATGCCCTAACCACTGTACGAGTTTAATTTTTGTACTATAGTAAGGCCTTAGCCCCTAATGTGACGTCTCGAGTGTTGCCTAAATTATTCTATCCAATTTTCCTTCAAAGAGACCATCGTAATCGAATCTAGTTCACTCACTAGTATTACTCAGTAGAGTGGTATTTATTTAACGCAATAATAAAGTCGACGTCTCGACTTCGACTCGACTCGATTCCATAAAATATAAAATACTCAAATATAGGCCAATTAATAAATTTATTAATATCCCATACATCCTACATACCATCCCATCCTACATATCCCATAATTGTCATGGAGATCCTTAGGGAAGGCCGTATATCTTTGGCCTGATATGAAAATAGGTATAAAATATTGTAAATTTATGTAAATTCTAAAAAAAAAACGAAACCGGTAATATTAATCCGGAGAGAGAGGGAATTGAATGAGCCACTATCCGAAATTCAAAATTTAAAGTTACAGTGATCTTCTATTTACAACGATTGCATCTCTAAATTGAATTTCATAATTTGTCATTTTCCAACGATCAAGAAGTAATGTTATAAATAACTGTAATAACTGTTGAACGCTAATGAAACTTTTGAAATTTATACAGGGTGTTTTTTATTCGTCTTAAACATTTTGGGGGTTAAATCAGTAAGTCATACTGATCAACTTTCACTATGGGACCAACCCCGAAATCGCGAAAAAAAATTTGACCCTCCCATACAAAACATCGTCAGCTGACTAGCCAAAATGTATGGGATGGTCAATTTTTTTTTCGCGATTTCGGGGTTGGTCCCATAGTGAAAGTTGATCAGTATGACTTACTGATTTAACCCCCAAAATGTTTAAGACGAATAAAAAAACACCCTGTATAGAACTCGACATCTACTTTTTACCACTGAATATAGTAAAGAATACCCCACTGTTGACTTTCCGCACGACGCACCTCTCATAACGTCCTATGTAAAGTACTAATGGTAATAGAAGCGTGTTTAGGGTTTCCAGCGAGCTTAGCATGCATGCAGCAGATAAAATTTTCCAGGTGCCAGGGGAATTAAAACATCTATACCATATTCTAATGTAACACTCAAGGTTTAAAATAAAAGTGTCCCTACCTTTTATTACTAAGCGATTTTATCCGCTGTTGCTAGAGTAATGAAATAAATCGTTCAAATCTAATAACACCAGCGTTTGTGACCGGGGGTGTAAGGGGGTGGATTTCAGGGCGTTTCAACCGCCCGTCATCACCATTTTCAATATATTGACGAAATCAATGACACATACCAGCAACTTCTGATGTAAACTGAAGCAGAACCAGGGGTAATTTTTATTAGCGTCAGAAGTTGCTGTAGGTATCATTGATTTCGTCAATATATTGAAAACGGTGATGACGGGCGGTTGAAACGCCCTGAAATCCACCCAAGGGCCAAAAACACGCTCTAAGCTGTGCGTGATATTACCCTAGCAACTATTTATTCGTGCTGTCACTATTTTTGTTATGCATGTAATCGCATAAGGTTTTTTGTACTTTATTTGAATAAATATTTATTAAGTTATCATCATTGATAGTCAGATAAAAGGTTTACTTCCCTAAGGATATAAATATATAAAAACCCCCGACAAAATCGGGGCCCCCTATTTTCAAAGTAGGTACAGTTCGCCATCAAATATATCTGTACATATCAGAGTGGTCAAAAATATCTGAACATGCATTCTAACGCCTTGACAATAGAGTCGTGTTCAGATATTTTTGAGCACCTTGTTTGCTGCAATATATATGATGGCGACTGTACGTATAGCTCTTAAATACCTCTACGGAGTTTCATCAAACTTAGCTAAGAAAACTCTCGATTAAGTCACCTTTCTATGTAACTATATAAAAACTGGGCAAGTGCGAGTCGGACTCGCGCACTGAGGGTTCCGTACACATTTGGCTGGTTTTTAGTATTTGTTGTTATTCTATAGAGTTTGTTCTATAATCATACCAAATTTGACGCGTGTATGTTTTACCGTTTTTACGATAAAACAAAAATAAAAATTACGTTGAAAAAAAAAAAAACGTTTCTTGTATGGGGACCCCTTTATTATTTCACTGTATGTATTTTTTTTTGTTAGTAAATTCGCCGTAATAACACATATTCTGAAAAAAAAATCAACCTGCTATCTATTACGGTTCAAAAGATACAACTCTTTATAATTAGGACAGACAGACGGACGGACAGACAGCGTAGGCATATTAATAGGGTCCCGTGGGCGCCCTTCTAACCTTAAGCGTTAAGTCTTACGTTATAATATGGAATAGATGTAAATTTCCCTAGCACCTGTCAAATTTTATCTCGTATATGCATGCTAAGCCCGGTGTACATGGTATGACTGTAGGTACGGCTTTGTAGACACTCGGAAAGTTTTCTAGTATAGGGGGCAGGCCCCGTATTATTCATATGTTACATTCTAGATTGTACAATTTATATAGATCTTTATGCTCGCCTTTATTACCGTGGATAAAGAGTCCGTCTCTCTTACACTTACATACAAGTCAGAAAGTGACAAACGTTTTACCCACGTTTATTCACATCGATAGACACGACCTGGTCCACAGGTTGTCAGCGCAGTAAATATACTCGTCGGTTAACTGAATCTCCGCACGTCCCTGTGTTAATTAGCTAAACTTTTAAGAGGGTTGTGAGGTGACGGCTTTCCATACAAACGGCGATAACGTTTTCCACCCCTAAATGTTAACCGATTTCGACCAATTTTTGATACGGTGTCAGTCGGAACAAAAACTATGTCCGTACGTTTCGTTTTTTTTTCAATATTATTAATAAATTTCGATTTATGCCCGTTTTATTGTTTTCATACAAAAGTAATTTCGGACAAAATCTCTTTATACTTAATCAATATTTAAAAAAACGAAACGTACGGACGTAGTTTTTGTTCCGACTGACCACATATCAAAAATTGGTCGAATTCGGTTAACGTTTAGGGGGTGGAAAACGTTAACGCCGTTTGTATGAAAAGGCTAGATTTTGCAGTTGGTTCACAGTCCTCTTAACAGCGGTTAGCCGCGTATTAGCTTAGTTAATTAAAGCAAAACACGTCTAATTAAGGAGCTTAGAAAGGTTCTAAATTTTGTCTGCTTTATTATTTACCGTGTCCCCTTGTATCGCACACTCATTTCATCGAATGTGTAGTTTCACCGAATTTCATTTCGAAAGCTAATTTCTCCTGTAACCTTATTGTTTTCAGGTTGTTTTAAGCATGGGTTACGTAGGTTAGGTTAGACATGTGACCTCCAAAAAATTATAATTCTACAGATTGGAAATGCCTATCGATGAAATTCGGCAAAGTAAAACATTATTATATGAAATGAGTGTCGGTGATTCAAGGGTAAACCATTATTTACACTTTAGAGTCACGTGACGCAGGTCACTTGAAATTCCTCTCGTGTAACAAATATTCACTTGACCCTTTACCTCTCTTCTCTTATACTTAATGATATTTATGTATAAGGAGGAGGCCGATCCAGAAATAATCTACTCCTGCACTTATTAAGCTCGCCTATATCGCGCGCGGTGTGGATATAGCATCCCTCTCTCTCTGATTTTTGGAGCGTTTCAACCGCCCTCATTCACGTGGGTGCTTTAATGTCGAAATTCCTGTAGCTTTGGATGCTATTTTCGGTTATCTTGTAGAGTGCCCTGACCTACAAAATTGACTAAAAATGCTTCCAAAGCTATAGGAATTTCGACATTTATGCGGCCACGGGAATGAGGGCGGTTGAAATGCTCGAAGAATCAGCTGAGTACATAATAGTAAACTCTCTATAATGTTTTTTTTTTAAATATTGTTAGTTACAGAAGTTTGTATGAAGTTCTCAGCACGCGAAAGCGACAGGAGTTTGTACCTATAGTTTAGACATTATTTATTGTTTTATACCGATTAATTAACTAATCGATAATCGTCTCTTTAAGTTATCGCTCACTCTGTCATTTGATTTTACCTCGAAAATTCCGAAATCTGGTTGTAACCAGTCTAAGTACCAATTTTACTATACGATGTTTAAAGTAAATCAACTGATAGTTCATACTCTAATCGTCAGTTAAGTGGTAAACCAATTCACCTCTTAGGTGACAGACAAAAGCCTCTAAGCTCTTCATTTTAATCGACAATCGTTATTTTATCCTTACACTAACGATTACACTGTTTACCACGTTACGCAAAAAAAAACGAACCGATGATCCGACGCGACAGTAATAAATACAGTAGTAAGAACTTGAACCCAAAATAGCAGCCCTGAGCGACGCCGGCGGCAGTCGGTCGCATCTCCGCGTCGCGCTGGCGCCAAAACACGTTAAGGCTGCCTTTCCATTGAGGCGGAGACGAGCGGAGCGGTGCGAAAAGGACCAGATTCCTCTAGTTTCTGTGTGCTATGCGTAGTGTGGGTACTGTAGGTGATTGGTCCTTTTCGCACCGCTCCGCTTGTCTCCGCCTCAATGGAAAGGCAGCCTAAGTATACGTGCCGGCTATATCTTAGCCGTGACCTTCGGCTACTTTCGCCACAATAATGTTACGGGCCTGGGAGTCCCGGGCGCCCAAAAGCTTTTGCTTTTATGAGCGGAAGCATCATGGAAGTTGGAGATGTTTCTTTTTATTGGACATAGCTCTCCGCCCGCGACTTTGTCTGCGGTGAGTCAGTAATATCGTAAGTTAAAATATAGCCTATGTCCACCCTGACCCCCTTACTAATAAACGTTGAGTAACGGCTGAGTAGTTATACAATGCTTTGTCCTTATCTGTCGAATTCAAATGTCACAATGACAGATAAGGACAAAGCATTGTATAACTACTCAGCCGTTACTCAACGTTTATTAGTAAGGGGGTGAAAGTCCATTCTAAATGTTGGTGAAAGAACTTTTGAAATCGGTCCAGTACGTTTTGAGTTTATTTGAGTTTAGACCTCAAAAAAGCTTGTAATGAAAAGAGGTTTCTCAATTTAAATGATTTTTTTTTATTGCATGTTACGCAATATCAATTGTGTAAAAGGTTAAATAGGTATGAAGGATGGTCCAATTTTAGTTTGGTCTAGATCTAGTCATATGGGATTCATGGAAAATCAATGAACCTCCTTAATCATTATGGTGATGACTTCGTTGTCTGTCTGTCCGTTCGTCCGTTTGTATGTTACATCAGTTTTTCTCAGCAACTACAAATGCTATCAACTTGAAATTTGGCATAGTTATATAACTTGCTTGCCCGCGTCTGTTTTTAGTAATAAACAATGAAATTAATTTTACAAATAATTGAAAAGGGATGTAGGAAGGGGGGTTGAAAAATGAAAGTGATTTGATTATAGCAAGAGGATGTCATAATGAAAGGGTCATATCATATGTGACACTCCACATTCCAAAACAAAGTACATAAAAATGTTTATTTTTGAAGTAAGGATAAGGACTTAAATACGGAACCCTCGGTGCCCGAGTCCGACTCGCACTTGACCGGGTTTTTTATTTTAAAAATAAGATTAAATCATCCTATTCATGCTTTATTCAGGTTTATGGCATAATTCAATTGATATTTCTAAAAACATTAGCGAAGGTTCGCCGGCGCATCGACCGTCCGTTATCGATCTGAAACTTAGTTACTTGTAAGACGAAGGTTAGATTCGCCGATGTCTAATTCTGGAAACACCACGAAGATAAGTAACTTATGTAGCTTTTGGTTAGTTTTTCAGTTTATTCATATTAATGCCAATTTATTTGATTACCTATTAGGAATCGTGTAATCATCATAATAACAGGTGGATGACTACATTTAATTTAACATTAATAAATTGTATGCCGTATGTATGCCGTGGTAGCCTGCTTGACCTGCTGATTCTTAAGCAGAGGGTCATGGGTTCGAACCCGGGCTCGCACCTCTAAGTTCTTCTTCTTTATTTATTTATTTTATTTATTTATTTATTTATGTGCGAAATATAGGTACCTAATTTGTAAATTTACCATGAGCTTTTCGGTGAAGGAAAACATCGTGAGGAAACCTGCACACACCTGCAAAGCAATTTGACGGTGTGAGCGAAGTTCTCAATCCGCACTGGGCCCGCGTGGGAACTACCTATAGCCCAAACCCTCTCATTATAAGTGGAGGCCTGTGCCCAGCCGTGGGACGTATATAGGCAGCATTATTATTATTATTATTTAAATTGTATTTATCAGACGACTAAATTTTTCATAGAATAAACTATTCATTAATAAAAATGTAATACCATTTCTATTATTTATGGTCACGTCCGAAATTCGAATTTAGAAAAGTAGGTCGGCAGACAGTGTCATTTTAAAATCATCATCCACACAAGTCAGCTAGCTTTTATTCCACTTTCTGAAACATCTTTTGACAAATAAATACAATAAAATTAGCGACCATTATATCGTTGTTGAAGTTATTATAAATAAATAAATAAATAAATAAATAAATATCAGGGGACAATCTCACACAAATTGACCTAGTCCCAAACTAAGCTCTAGGCTTGTGCTATGGGTACTAGACTACGATAAACATACATAAATGTAGGTATACATACATTATTGGTTTTCAGTCAAGGTTCATCGATTCTGCCGCTATGGAATCAGCTGTTAGTGACGTGGGCAATGTTGAACCAAGACCCTTGTATACTTATGAACGCCTGGTAAATCTTTAAATGAAATCGGAGACGCGATTCTGTCCGTGTGGGTGAACCATGAAATTGTGAACCTATTCCAATGAATCAGATTAAAAATCAGATGGTTCGTCTACGATGAGTTATTCTAAGAAACCGAGAATTTTCTCAAAAGAATAAGAACAGAACGATTACTCATTCTTCTTCGTTCTCTTCTTATTCTTTTGAGAAAATTCTGAAAACGTCTTAGACATAATTGAGTTTCATTGTGACTTTAAAAAATAATTAGTTTCGTCAATTATTGTGTATGATAATTGGAGTAAATGGATTTAGTTTCAGAGCTATATACCTACTCCATTTATTAAGGTATTTACTAAACGTAAACAAATAACCACGTGATGCTCGTCAGCCAATGGGAGCAGACCACAGATACGTGCGAATTATATATATATATAACGCATAAAGGTGGTGGTGGAATAAAGCATCCGTCACTTTCGCACTTGCATATTAGTCAGAGAGTGATAGATATTGTATCCATATAATATAAAATTTGACAGGTGCTGCCAGGGAAATGAATACATCTGTTCCATATTCTAACGTAAGACTTAACGCTTAAGGTTTAAAATAGTCTTGATAAAATCGCTATAAAAAAGTGAAAATTGCTATAGTCGCTTTGTAATAAAAGTTAATAAAAGTCAGGACGTGACACTTTTATTTTAAACCTTTAGCGTTAAGTCATGCGTTAGAATATGGAATAGATGTATTAATTTCCTTAGCAGCTGTCTAATTTTATCTTGTCAATGCATGTTAAGGCCCCCTGGCGTTAATATAAAGGAATTAAGGTGTCGGCACCATTCGGGCACGCAATTTTGGAATAACACACCCAAGTAACTACAAGACTTCATTTTATCTCTCTTCTTTTTATATCTTCTGTTGAGAACTCAACTCCAAGGTAAACAGCAAAGTATTAACTTTTGTTAGGATGGACTAATGAGAATCAAACCTTTGACCGCTGGCTTCATAGTTAAGTGGCGTAACTATGGTATAAGCATTTGGTCAATTGCATAATAACATCAATTCATAGAAGGTCAGCTTAGTGTATATTTGATAGATTTATGTATAATTTCTCAGGGACATGCATGAGATTATACTTCGTTTTTTTTACATTAGAATAAATTACCTAACTGTCAAATATTTTATCACCTTAATCAAATTCAAAATTAGAAATTGAATACGATTTTATCTTCTATAAGTAAATTAAAACAAGGGTTATTTAAACACATATTTTTGAGTAATTTTTACGTGAAACGGGAGCGAAACAGTTTTTTATTGTAAACTGAATAAAAAAAACCCGGCAAGTGCGAGTCGGATTCGCGCACTGAGGGTTCCGTATACATTTGGCGAGTTTTTAGTATTTGATATTATTCTATAGGGTTTGTTCTATATTCATACCAAATTTTACGCTTGTATGCTTTACCGTTTTTACGATACAACAAAAATAAAAATACGTTGAAAAAAAACGTTTCTTGTATGGGGACCTCCTTTATTATTTCAGTTTATTATTTTTTTATTTGTTACACATATTCTGAAAAAAATCAACCCGCTGTCTATTACGGTTCAAAAGATACATTTATTTATAGATGGATAAATTATAGTAAACACACCAATCAAACATGTTTGTCTCCGTAAAGAACTACATTATTATCATGATTGTAATTAAATTGATAATATTGTTCTTCTTCTGATAGATAAAATCTAATTATTGATATTTTACAAAATTGAATTTCCAAAAAACGCAAAAAAAATTTTTGGATAAATTTACTTAGTTTTAAAGTAGGTACTCTGTTATTTTATTTGAAAATCTTCAAAACAAGTTTACCCGTCTGCAGTGTGGTAGAGTAACGACCACTTGTTTTTATAACGTGACGCACTCTGTGTGAACAATAAGTATTCTCGAGGAAATGTCAACACATTGTTCTTGTGGTAAACTTTTTTTTTGGGTAAAACCTTACTACCTCGTTCAAAAACATTTGTCACTAATGAAAAAAAACGTACTTACTTATGTTAATTATGTGACTGTAATTTATTTTGTTTTTCTTTGTTCATTATACTCGAAATTAAGACTTACCGTTTCTTAGTCATCTAGTCTTTAAAATAGTGAAGTTTTCTCACACACTGCACATCACTATCCTCGAAATGCATAATAGTTCACTCGCACCACACTACCTATTAGTTCTTGTATCGATCATTTTTTTAAATAAAATACAGAATGTCTCTGGTCGCACGTTTATTTACACTGAGTTGATTCGGACACGTCCGTCCTCTACTCTATTTACATACAGTTTAATTATAACAATTTGTGGACTGCGTCTATTTTCGTCGCAGACGATTTCCAGAATACGAGGCGATTGTAAAATTACACTGAAATAATTTTAGCATTGTCACTGGCCACTTTATATAAACACTGAATCCAACACGAACATTTTCGAAATTTAAATTCATAAATAGAATGTCGGAACCCCGCGTTTTCGCCGTAGTTTGAATTTGGAACAGCGCACAGATTAGACGAGAGTAGTAATGGCGGCATGCGCTGGCGAACTAACGCGAGACTTCCTCGGTGCCGCGACCCTGGCCTTGCTCGGCTTATTCGTTGAATTGGATTTTTTATTGCTTCCGATTATTGTTATTAATTATTTTTAACTCAGCGGCTTATTTGTCTGCGGCAAAGATTGGGGTGCTTAAATACTCGGTAGTTATTACTGCATTTTGTATTTTTCTACTAGCTCTATATTTATATAGAGAGCTGGGGGAACACCAATTTTGAAACAGAATAAAAATCAGAAAAACAATATAAAACGAAATCACTAGTTATTTTTCTAATGCGTGAAAACGAGTCTCATTGAACGAGTGCCGTGACCAGGATTTATAATATATTATGATAAGTTTTTTTTGTTTTTTTTTTTTTAATTTTGCTTATAGTTTATGCAAACATTTTAATTATTTTTTTATAGTTGTTAATGTAATGAACCTATAAATAAATAAATAAGTTAAAGTTTTCAAAGATGATGTTTTTCACCGCGAAGCATAAAGGCTAATGTGATTAACAGTTCTATGTATGTATGTATTTATTTATGTATGTATGTGTCCAAAAATCGGATGTTTTATTCTAGCTCCTTGACTATTGGACCGATTTTAATAAATGGGATGTCATATGATTCGTCAATGTAGTATCATAGGTTATGTAAAAATTAGAAAGGTGCATCATATTAGTCACCAGTGGGTTTGTAGTTCTTGAAGTTAGGTTAGGTTATATATAATGTGTTAACCTGCACTTAATGAATAAGTACCAAAATAAATCCCAGCTGGCAACTTAAATAAAAAAAAATGGAATCAGAAAAAATAAATATGCTATTTTTTAAAACAACGGGTTACAATTTTGCAACAACGGCTACTACATAATAAGACAATTTAAACACTTAGGTAGTTTAGGTAATAAAGATAAACAAAGTATTTGTTAGTTTTAACTAGGTAATTAGCTCATAGAAACTAGTTGACGGACAAGTTACATCAGCAACTCATGAAGTGATAACAAATAATGTACGGAGTAACCCGTTGTTTTTTAGGGTTCCGTACCTCAAATGAAAAAAACCGAACCCTTATAGGTTCACTTTGTTGTCCGTCTGTCTGTCTGTCTCTCTGTGTGTCTGTCAAGACCCTTTTTCTCAGGAACGCGTGGAGGTATCTAGTTGAAATTAATTTCAAATACTAAAGTCTGCAATCCCTTGGATCAGTGAAAAAATCAAACATGCCGCATATTTAAGGGAATCTCAAGGGAATCAAAACCTATAGAGTACTTCCCGTTGACTTAGAATCATGAAATTTGGCAAGAAGCAATTTCTTAGAGCACAAGTAAAGTAAAAAATCCAAAAACCGTTAATTTGTAGTTACAGCACATAAAAAACCATCCAGTATAAACTGACACTCACTAAGTACGAAAGTGCATACTTATTGCGCGTCAGTTTATACTGGACTTTTTTTATATTGTTTTCCCGTGATTTACGAACTATTTACATACCTACAAGTTTGTGCGGAACCCGCGGTGCGCGAGTCCGACTCGCACTTGACTGGCTTTTTTTTGTGGAATATGTGATACATACTAGCTGTGCCCGCAACTATGTCCGCGTGGAATACCATTCAGGTATTCAGTGATATATTTAGTTAGTTTATCTAGAACAGAGAAAAGCGGCGATTACTCTACAGACAAGAGCCTAGCTCTAAAATGATGATGATCTTTGAGTATGTAGGTACTTTGAATGAAATCAAATTTACCTAAAATACAATGCATCTTTGACGTCTCGACTGTATATTAATTTTTTTTTCTTTACTAAATTAAAAGAAAACAACAGTAACCCATTAATGATTTTATTTATAGTACAACAATACAGCAACGAGCGCGCACAGTAGTAGCGCACCGCTAACGTCAGCCCTCGCGCATGCTCCGTGGTACTCGCCGAGGCGCGCGGCGTACGAGACGGCGTAGAACACGAAGTTCTGCTCGTGTACGCTGTGGATCAAGTGGGCGTGGGGGCCTGGGGACAAGCAAATGTACATATCATCAGCAGCACTGTCATTGTCGTCATCATCGCCACCATGATCATCAAAATCATTATCATAATCATCAGCATTAAACAAAACAATATCATATTAGTGAGAAATCTCAAATCGGAATTGCATACGTAGTGGTACCTATTTGGAGGTTAACAGGAATTCTAAATTGCAATCTTAATTTTCCTTGTACTATCAGCAAAGTACCAAGACTAAGGCTGTCTTCCATTGAGGCGGAGTCGAGCGGAGCGGTGCGAAAAGGACCAATCAGATTCCTCTAGTTTCTGTGTGCTATGCGTGTGGGTACTGTACAAGGCGATTGGTCCTTCGCGTCCGCTCGTCTCCGCCTCAATGGAAAGGCAGCCTAAGGCTAAGAGCGTCGGTGGCCTAGTGGCTAGCGGTGTCGACTCGTGTTTGCGAGGTACCGAGTTCGAACCCCCAAGCGGTCGCCATGTACCAATGAGTTTTTCTAACTTATGTACATTACCTGCACGGTAACCGATGTTCTTATTACGGCGAGGGAAAACATCGTGAGGAAACCTGTACATTTAGGTGGCAGAATGTGTAACCATGATTCAATTGGTTTGGTTCCCCTGTCACATGGGTTACGGAGGTCAGATGGCAGTCGCTCCACTGAAATAACCTGACTGACCGAATCTGGATCATGGTCAAGCGCACCCCGACGAAGAACGGGAAAAAGCGCTGGGAGGATGATGTAATCAGCAATAAAAGAGGTTTGTAATGCTTTGAAGAAGGAATAAAAAACATAAGACAAAGAACACTCTATGTCTAAGTCAAATGAAAAGTATTCGTTGCTTATTAACCTTACCTAATTATTTTGGTTTTTATGCCAACGGTACACGGTAGACGGTACAATGGTACATACACATTCAGAGCTAGTATAATATTATATCATATCATATCTTGCCATACCATATCGCTTGACGTTAAACAGAGGTCCGTACGGACTGTATGGCGCACTGCCCGTGTCGTACGACAGAGTCGTTATTAGTGCTTTATTTTGTAGCTACACACAATAAAATAAAAAATACTCATTAACTAACCTCTGGCGTATATAGTGACGTCGCCGCCCCCGTGGTAGTTCTCCTCCAGTATGATGCCGGCGATCTGCTCGTACATAAAGTCGTCGGTGTTCCCGGGCTCGACCCGCGCGACCGTGTGTCGACCCGTGCTGTCGTCGACCACTTCGTACTGCATGGCGCCCGGCCCGCCGGTGCCGTACGACAGAGTCGTGTAGTGCTTACCGTCGAATGAGGATACCTCGGGTTTGCCTGAAAAATAAAACCGGAGTATTGAGATTTGCTTCCGAGAAAACCTTAAAGAATCGTATTTGGACTGCCCAGTCCATCGCATCGCATAAAATTATCTGACGGTTAAGGGTGAAGTCACATCTATCAGCATCGAATCGCATTTTGTAATACAAAAACGTAATTTTGTATGAAGATGCGTCCGCATCAATTCACCCTTCCACATCGATTCAGCTTCAGCACTAAATGCGTATAAGTGTAGCTATCCATTTTACATACTGAAGAATGCTCATTCATGATAAAACAAGGAGACAAAAGCATGCGATAGCACCCTTTAGCAGCTTGGGATGCGTATAGTGTGTCCAAAATTATCCAGCTAAATGCGATTCGATGCTGATAGATGTGATTTCACCCTAAAGTTATCACTTTCCTTTTCTTTGTCATATGAAAGAAAAAGACAAAGCTAAAATTTATCAGATACAATGTTATCTGAAGATTGAAAAATCAGCTTTTAATCTGTTAAAAGTTGGGAATAAGTACTTCTAGGTTACATATGGGTACAAGTCGACGCACGTAAAAAGAGCTCCGAGCTACTAGTGGAGGGGATACGCGCATGCTGTCAACTGACGAACCAATAGCGGGGCAGCAAAGCGGAGCGGTTGGAGTGGTTTGTATTTCCCTCGACCTCTTATCGCCAATTTGGTCCGTACTTCGCTCACTGCGCAAATGGTCGCTCAGAGCTCTTTTTACATGCGTCGACTTGTAGTCTACGGGTGTAATACGAGATACGTGGATGTTAGAGCGAAATCCAAACTACCAAAGATATTCGTCCCCCTATCCGGATACCCATTGATGCTCAATGTGTGGGTGTGGTCGGCGGTAACCACCACCAGCGTGTCGGCCTCGTCCGTCATGGCCGTGGCCACGCGGACGGCGTCCTCCATCGCGGCCGCCTCGTGGATGGCCGTCTTCGCCCGGCCGCGGTGGTGGGCCATGTCTATGTTGCCACCTTCCACCTGAAGTTTTTAAGTATATGGCATTTAGGCTGCCTTTCCATTGAGGCGGAGACGATTGGAGCGGTGTGAAAAGGACCAATCAGATTCCTCTAGTTTCTGTGTGCTATGCGTTAGTGTGGGTACTGTACAAGGTGAAGGCTCCGCTCGTCTCCGCCTTAATGGAAAGGCAGCCTTATGGCGACATTATTTGGCATTTCGATTGTACATCGCCAGCAATAATTATAAATTATCCAACATTAGGTTCGAAATATCTGGCGCGTCTATTACTAGCGCAATGTTGGATAATATAATTATCGCTGGCCCCCTAGCATGCAAGCACGATATAAAATTTGACAGGTGCTAGGTAAATGAATACATCTATTCCATATTCTAACGTAAGACTTAACGCTTAAGATTTAAAATTAAAGTGTCCCGTCTTGACAAAATCGCTATAAAAATGTGTAAATCGCTATAGTCGCTTAGTAATAAAAGGTAATAAAAGTCAGTACGAGATACTTTTATTTTAAACCTTAAGCGTTAAGTCTTACGTTAGAATATGGAATAGATGTATTCATTACCCTAGCACCTGTCAAATTTTATCTCGTGCTTGCATGTTAAGCAGTACCAAGGTTGTTTTATTTTTTATTTTAAGAGACAAGGTCTTTTTAATCTAAATAGCTCGGAAAGGTCTTCTTTGTCATTCAAAATATGCGTGCAACAGGTAGCGGGAAAACAGTGTTGTAACAGCTGTGCTGCGGCGAAAGATGGCGCTGCCCGAACACTTGAAACTGATGTGACGCTCTTGGAATTATTTTTCTACTGTTTTCCTCACTACGGTGAGGTGAAAAATTATGTTTCACACGGCAGCAAAGTTTATTGCATCTCGTGCCTTCGCTACGCTCAGGATCTTATTTTAAACGGTTTTATGTATTTAAGTATTGTTGTCTATTACCCATAAATCTTAGAGCTTAGTTAGAGCCTAGAGTTACCAACAGCATTATTAGCTAACAATTAACTGGGTTAATTAAACAAGCATTGTTATTTTAATGTTTATTTAACGTTGGTTTACATATCAAGTAAAGACATATAACCTCCAGACAGCTAATAAAAACTGATTAGGTACAATGAAGTATTAACTTAGCAAATGACATTGTAGAATCCCTGAGATGTAAAGAAGGTCATATAATTTTTATTAGTAGGAACTTGTATGAAATAAGTTAGCAATTTTTGTATCACCGTGAAGTGAATTTCGGACCAATTTTTTTGCGCATACGCAAACCACCTGCTGGCCAGTTCGAGTACAGGTTATATTTCACGTTGTTTATGTTCATATCTGTTGTATATTTTTCTAACATAAATTATAAATAAATGAAAAATCAGTGATCGTTGATATTGTTTTGTTTGGTTGTTTTTTTGTTTTGTTTTTGTTCTTGAGTGTTGAGAGGTGTTATCTCAAAAACTAAATCTGGTAGATGAAAATTATTTTTATTTTCATAGTCAGAATGCCAAATGTCTACATGAAAGCTAATTAAACTACTGGAGAAAAAACTTTGTAACATGTATAATTGTGTAAACTCTATGCAATATTTTTTTTTAATTTTTGCACATTATCCCTGGACACACATTATCAGACAAAACTACATCTTAAAAAAAATTCTGAGGAGATCATCATGCGATTCATGCGTGACCAATGGTATGGTAACTTACCATAAGGAAGTATCCGTTGGGGTTCCTCCGCAGCACCTTGATGGCAGCCTCCGTCATCTCGCTGATGGAGGGCATGCCCCCGGGCGCGGGGTCCCGCTCAAACTCGTATGCCATGTGCCCGTTGGCGAATATTCCTGGAAAGACATAACAAACATTATTTTACATACTCGTACATACCTTTGCAAGATATACAAGAAGCTACCGTTAATTCTGAGAAAATCTTTAATGAGAAGAACCGGCAAGAAAATCCACTGCACGTTTTTTTTATTTATCAGAAATTATGAAACTAACATCAGCCTTTTCCTATTTGGGTCACACAGTCACAGAAACAAAAGTTGTCTCTCGTGTTCCAGAAAGGTAAGGACTTTGAAACCGCATTTTTCTGGTTAGGATATATCCGCGTAATGGGAGTCTGGTGTAGTTTTGGTCTGTATCGAAATTGTATGAGTTAAAAACTCCCACGTCGTTATCTTTTAGGAACAGAAGGGACAATGCTGAACCTAAATCTGTGTATGACCCATTTATGTATCAACCAGAATCTTCTCTCCCACAAGCAATTAGATTTTTCTATATAAGTTTATTCCAATATCAATTACCCGATCTGCGGAGAGCATTTCTACCGAGCAATGAAGAGAGAATTCCCATTACCCATTAAATAGTCCGTGTTATCGAAGTCAACTCCCGCTAAATCACTGTTATTCTGCACCACACTGAACTTGAGGCCTCTCTCTTCCTTGTCTTTTCGATAATCCTGGATCAGGTCTCGGCCATCCTTCCTAGAACAGCCCCAGGAGCTGACGGGGTCTCCCGGCGTGCCTGTAGCGTTGCTCTTGAGGATCTGACGTCCACCACCCATTATAACCTGCAACAGAAGTGAATAAGAGTAAAAATCAAGTTCTGATTCTTATCGACATTACAAACCTGACAGACTAGATACACTAATCTCAAAATCTGAATTGTTCAGTATTTTGACTCACACATTTTGCTTAATCATTCATGTATCACCGAACCTTACAAAATATATAAATACATTTCTTAAAGGTGTAAGTTAGAGGACAGTTGATTCTGAAATGTATAAAAACAACGTAAGTTTTCATGTTGTTGCAAGTTTTATAAAAGTGACTTAAATAAATAAATATCAGGAGACAGTCTCACACAAATTGATCTAGTCCTAAACTAAATACTATGGGTACTATATAGGCAACGATATACATACTTATACATGTTATTAAACATGTTGGCTAATTATTATTTATTGTATTTTACAAAAATGTTATTAAGCGTGTCGGCTATTATATTTATTAAACTAGCGCTAAGTAGTCATTCATTATACAAACAATATTAACATATCGCACCCCCAGTACAACACTGCACTAAGTCAAAATATTTCATGTTTTCAGAATTGACGAAAAATCGTTATCTCATGTTATATCAAAGTAATTACAATATAAAAATTCGGTTTTGAAATTTTTCGACATAATACAGTGTTTTACTGGGGGTGCGATATGTATATGTCGACACATGCAAGGAAAAACATTGTATCTCAAATTTTATGTCAGCTTGTGAAATTAGAAGTCAAACAAATTTGAGATACAATGTTTTTCCTTGCATGTGTCGAGTATAATACTAATTAATGTATAATATTTAATAGCAGTAGCAGTACCTAGTCAAATTTTCGAATTAACATCCTACAGAGACGCAAACATGTACTATGACATGGTACCGTACTCCTTGACGCATCAACAGAATATCAGGTAGATTTATAAGTTATAGTTAGTTATTAGTTTACGTGCAAGTCCCGCCCAGGCCAGTCTTCCACCAACTGCCTCGCTATATCCTTGCAGCTGTCCGTACCGTTTGGCATGACGTCCTCACACTCCCACTCACGGTTTGCGCTATGCGCGTAAAGGGGAGAGGGAGTGGCATGCGTCACTCGCATCGTGGTAACAAACCCTGAAAATATTAACAATAAAATAAAATTGTGGTTTTCGATGCTACAGGCAAAACACGGATATTATTTAGAATGGATCACGTTGATAAGCTTATCGTGTAGATAAATATTTCTAGTGAACATTATCTTTTCTTTATATAATTTTTTTTTAATATTACGGTAGAAGCTGTCTACATCCCATTATCCATCGTCATTAAAGATAACGTTCCAACTTGAGACCCTAAATATACACACAATGCATCAAGGGCGTTAAGTTGCCGTAATTCATTAAATCACTGTGATTATTATCATTATTAGATTGTTATGTCCCCTGATGCAGAGGATAATGATTTTGGTGAGACTAACGATGGAGTTAATGAACATGGTGAACACGCCCATAATGATAGGGCCACTGAAAATCAGCGCAGTGGCTCGCCATGGCAGATGGCATTACGCTGTCATTTTGTTGTCATTTTATCGGTTAAATAAGTGTTATTTGTTAACCTGTCTTAAATACACGTTTACGTACACTTTTTTACGTAGTACTCACGAACGTAATGAAATACGTCACTACTAGTGAAGAGCAACGTCCTGCAACATGCCTCATCAACAACGAATCTTAAAAAACTTACCGGCACTTTTTCCGGCCTCAAGAGCTAGAGCAGCTAAAGACTTGAGTCTGGCCTCAGGGTGCAAAGACTTCAAGCAGTCGTTCTTAAGGACGGTGGCGTCCACGCCGATGGTGCGGTGGTTGACTTTGGTGCCCGAAAACAGCGCAGTGGCGGTCGACGCCGAGTCTGGTACCATCTTGTTGGCTGAGTATGTCTGGAAAGTAAAAAACAATAGAGTACCAAATGACCTGAGAAAGTTCTAGTCTTCGAACGTTTGATTTGAGTGGGAAATTTTTCTAACGTGTGGGAATGTTTGATGGGGTCTATTTCGCGTAGTGGATTGGTAGAAGGTATGCTCTCTCTTGTCAACCGCCCTATAAAGATATGTTAGCCTATCATGTTCCTAAAGATAATGAGGAAGGGACCTAGATCCATAAAGTTCTTTGACCACATTCCAAAATGTATCATCACCTTGACAGTTTTTCTTCTTTTGTATAGTCACTAAGTACTTAAATACACGTAAAATATAATAAATAATATTTTTCAAAGTAAAACAAAATGTCACTGATACTAAAAAAAAATATTTTAAAACTAAAAAAAACTAAGCTAACACTATCAGCTATATTTAGAATTTGAATTTTGAATTTGAACACTAAAAAGCTATATATCTATCTATAAATGGCCCCTTTGCTATTCTCCCGAAGATGCTGGTAGCATTTTCTCGCTGAATTGCTAAACTAGTAATGCGTTGAGTGAGGAAACTGCCAGCTCCACGGTCGATGGTAAGTAGATATTTGCAATTTCCAAGCGGCAATCTCAAGACTCCAAATAATACTCGTAAGTAATGCTGGTAATACCTTCAAAAGCCCAACATGAGGGAACTCCTCGAAGGCCAGCCTATAGGTCTCCCCCCCCTTGTAGATCCTCGCGGCGGTGACGGTGTTGGGCCCCATCCCGTCCCCCACGAAGAGGATCACATTCTTGGCGATGTTCTCGTTCCGCTTCAGATTCAGGGCCTCTTCCACCTCTTTACGGGCTAGGTCCCGCCAGTACAGCTGATCTGGAAGTGAAAAAGATTGAAAAATATAGTACATTTTGCCGTCCGCGAAGAATTTGTTTCGCTTTTCCTTTGATGGTGGCATCTCACTTGGCTGTTATTTGGCAAATATTTTCGTTGCATCCCTTTCATTCGGTATATTAAGCGTGAGAGATGCAAGATTTGGCAAACATTTGAAGTGCTGCCATAAGAACTGTGCTATTTTTATGGATAAAAAGTACCAAACATCTTCCCATCTTGTAAAACGGGTCATTGCTTCAACCGATAGACGTGAAATGTGGTACGAGTAAGGTAGCATCATCATCATCAGCCGCAAGACGTCCACTGCTGGACAAAGGCCTTCCCCAAGGTTTTCCACAACGATCGGTCCTCTGCTGTTGTCATCTAGCGGTTTCCCGCGACGTTTATCAGATCGTCGGTCCACCTTGTGGAAGGCCTGCCGACACTTCGTCTTCCTGTTCGCCGTCGCCACTCTAGAACCTTAAAGGTAAGGTTAAAAAGTTAGGTTAAAAAGAAAGGGTCTTTTTATCCTGGGAAATCAGACAGTCCCGAGCATTTGCTAAGGCCAGTAAGGACGAATATGTTCGCATTGTCCTGAATCAGTTCAAATTAATATAAAGATTATCGTCTCCTTATAAAGACGAGTACTTGGGTACACAATGAGCAACCGTCATTGAATACTTTATTTGGACCGCAAATTGATATAAATCCAAATTATTATAACTGCAATAAAACAATAACGTTGAGTGTAATATTCAGGCCAAATAAGTTGCTAGGATTTAGATTATGTTCACGCTATAAAAAATAAAAGTTAGCAATCATTCAGAACGACACCGAAGTACCTACCTAATTAGCGCATCTTCTATTCTGAACTCAGGGAAGGCAAGCGAAAGCATGGCGGACAACTTTTTAGGTACAAAGATGTGCTGAAACGGCATATGAAAAGATGCGACATTGAGCCGTCTTGCTGGGAGAAGCAGGCTGCCAAACGACCCGAGTGGAGGACTCTGGTGCAAGCCAAAGTCCACGATTTTGAAAAGCTATGGCGCTCTGAGCTTGACGCCAAGCGCGACGAACTGAAAGCCCGTCCACCTGCGGCAATCTCTTACAATATTGTCAATGGTGAGCTCACATGCCCGCAATGCATGAGAACTTTCACAAAGAAAATTGGCTACATAAGCCACATGCGAGCTCACCAGCGACAACAGTCTTCTTTAAAACGGTCGCCGTGACCGAGATCGGTCGGACCAGATCATCATCATCCTCACCTACCTAATTAATTTTCATGTAATCTGTGACGACACGCCAGATTTGTGAAAAAGGTGAAAATTGCCTACTTCATGGAAAATGTTTATGTCAAAATCGTGAGTTATGATGAGCCTTCAGATTATGAGTTATGGTTTTAAATGGTTTTATTTGAATGAGTCGCTATAAAATAAATGAAACATTGTAGGTATTTAGTATTTATTCTTAGGTTTACATGGGTAATATGCAGTGTGATTCTGTTAAAACACGGCTCATCGACGAGTGTCAAATTGATTCGTCCCAGCGATCGTCCGTCGTATCGCCCTTGATGTGTCATGGTAGTCTATTTGACATTTCACGGTCGATCCCAAGGACGCACAGTGGGGTATTTGACTGAAAAAGCTGGCCAAAATTATTTCACTATATTTTTTGCCAGATATAAGTGGCAATATGTTTTTAGTAAATTATTTTGTTATTTTGGTGTAAAAATACTAGGATTTATTTTAAAAAGTACCTATTTATTAAAAATATAATTATTATTTATTCACAATTCGCATAATTTAACACGAACTAATCGGGTGCCTATCGTTTCGTAGAAAGTCAATACCTCGAATTTCGGTTCTCCGACCACGTTTGTCAGAATTTCCAGTTGTTCGAATCACGATAGTTAGAATTTCATTGCTTTGTAATTTCATTTACTCGAAGTCATCTGTTGTCCGAAACCACAGTTCTCCTAATTTCACTTGCTGCTTTTTCAATACATCGAATATTAATAGGCAAAATTTTCTGTTTCTCGAAAACGTTTCACCGAAAACGGTTGATTCTGATAGTTGGAAATCCTAATTAATACTTTTCGAATGGGTTTCGACTTCGAATGTTAGACACACTTTAGGAAGGCGGAGTGGGATAGCTAGGCGGAGGGGGGTGTGGGGGGCGAAGCCCCCCACAATGGGGGCTCGGGGGGCGAAGCCCCCCGCCATAAAAAAACCAATACCCCCCTCACTAGGTTGGGTTAGGTTAGGTTAGGTTAGAACTGTGACCACAACAGCACGCGAGCCGAGCGAGCGAAGCGAGCGTGCCGCGGCAGCGGCCGGCGAAGCGCCCGAAACATAAATCGTTTAACTGAACAATCGGGGAAAACCTATTCTGTGAAAAGTGCATTCGGGATATTAAAACTTCGTAGATTTGAACATATTTTCAATTAAAAATCGGAAATTTAATAATCGAAGTAATGAAATTCGGAGAAACGAAAATTCGAAGAAGTAAAAATTCGCGTTACTGAGAATCGAAGTATCGTGTTCGGGCAAAAGAAAATCGAGCTATTAATTTTCTACGAAACAATACCTACCCGAACTAATCACTCTGAACTTCCATGCCACGCTTCTTCATCTGAGCTGTCATCAGATGTTTGTGCTGACTCCAATTCAGCATTGGATTTTTCAGGGTCACTTACTGACGGAAGTAGCATTTCCATAGCATTTGGGCACTTTTTGGCACCTATTTTTTTTTAAATAGTATAGCTAATAAACCAAACTAATAAATCCGTAAAAAATACTGCCGGGAAAAGCCTGGAAATATAACTCCGTTTACGAAAAAAAAAAATTTAATGTGATCTTAAGGTATGTCGAATTTTTTTTCTCTATAATCGCAAGTCTTAAGTCAATTTGACAGAAACCGTTCTGATTTTAGGATGTTTATAAAATAAACCTGACCTAACCGACCCTTATTTACCAGTTCGATATTTTTAAAATCCTGAAACAATAACGGTTTCAGTTAAAAATACTTTAGGAGTTGCCATGATTATGAATAACGTACATTATGAAGATAATTATGTGAAACAAAGCGCTCTAAACAACTTTTTGCTTGGTCTATATACTATTAACAGAAGGTTTAAGTTAAATTATGGTTAAATAAATTATGATATCACACAGAGCAGACTGTGCCGATATAAATCACTGCGGGGTACTGCATTCCCTTACCTGTGTCATATTGTTTCAGTTTAATGCTACAAACACCTTAGATTAAGTATTCACACTAATAAAACAAAATATGTGTCAAATTGTGTTACACGAAATAAACTACCTATTTTTCTTTAATTACTTAGATGATAGTAAACTATTCGTTTCGTTTTTAAACCAATCGCGTCACTGGTAGATCACGTGACTCCGTATGACGTGATCTACCAATGACGCGATTGGTTTAAATACTAAAGGAATAGAAACGCTAGTTAGCGATGGGCATCTTGGCTAAGGGCTCTGGACATTGATGGCCATACGCAATGATGATGATACCTGCCTACAGCAGCTGCATGGCGTCAGCCAAGAGCATCACCTTCCGTGACATAATTATATTATCAACTATTTAGTTCCATATTGTTTTGACATAAGAACCCAGAGTTCATAAAATTCATTGTCTAACCCAGAACGATTTATATCTACCTACCTACATTAAAACTAATTGTCTGTGGGTGTCTTGCGTTTTAATCAAAGAGTCTAGAGTTACAAATAATTCAGAGAAGCTAGTTACAAAAACTAATTAAAATATCAATGTGCTATCCCACGCTATTAACGCATTTCTACCTTTATTTTTAGTTCAAGTAAGTAGATAGATAAATACTTTCGCAAACATGACCGTTAATGTACTGAGTACCCACACGAGACAGTAATATAATAATTATACACGGTAGAAGTTACTATTTTATTTCGTGTCATCTGGAAAAACTACCTACACAGCGACAACGCTGAAAATTTCTTAAGTAATGTGCTTGAAGTTAAACGTCACTCAAAGTCACCTTAATTCAGTGGTTACTAAATTGATTCAGTCAGATTCCAACCATCTTTGCTTATGAGTCTTATGACTTTAGGATGGTAGCTTGCTGCATGCGATTATATTTGGCGAAATTCTGTTACGACTGACTTAAGAGGCTCAAATTAGAAAGGTGTAAAATATCAGGTTGTAGGGTCGTCATACATCGTCGTGGTGACAGGTGAGTTGTATTTGTATCATACAATTACGGAAGTACATACATTAACAACGGACTTCAAATTAATGATTTGTAGTAATAATGCCGGTACCTAACCGTTTGTTTATTTCTTTAATGCTTTCAGTGAAATATAAAAGTAAGCCTATAATGTATAAAATGAGTTTCTGCGTCTTCTTAATAATTATCACATTTGGATTATGTCAACTGTCGCAAATTAAACACTAGACTATAAGGAAAAATCACCGTATTTAATGTGCATATCTAAATTTAGTTATTGTGATACAGTGTCCCATAAGTCGTACGTCACATTGTCACCGAAGGTAGACCAGCCTAAGACGCACCGAACCAGCCTAACATGATCTCAGTAAAAGTCACATGGTTTTCAAGATATGCCAATTTAAATTTAAAGTTTTTTGATAATTTCAACTTTAAACTGGAAATATCTTGAAAGCCATGCGACTTTTATTGAGGTCATGTTAGGCTGGTTCGGTGTGGGGATGAAGCGTAACACATTTCAACCAGTCAAAAAGAAATGGCTGGTCCGGTCCGTCTTACGCTGGTCTACCTCCGTTGTCAATGTGACGTGCGACTTATGGGACTTAGGATATATGTTTTTTTTTTAACTCATTCATATTATTTATGTTGAACTGAGAAATCAAGAATTTAGTATTAGGTGTATTTGTTTTAAATTTTAATAGTATTATTTAAAAATAACATACTCGCATCTGAAAACACTTCCATTAACTTTATTTGCATCGTGCCACGGTCAAATTTATAATTTAGATACTTCATAATTAACTTTTTATGCGCTATCTCACTCACCGTTACGAAGAGACGACCGCACAGCCGAAATGACGTACAACAAAAATAGGACGCGCATGTCGCGACGCGGTCGCGCGCAGCCGAGCGGTGACTAAACAATACCTAGTACCTACCTACTCCAATGAGTGAATGAGTAGACGACTGGCGGCGAATTTTACACAATCTGTGCCTGAATGGAAACGGAATGAATGAATGACGTCAAAGTTAACTATCGCGCATGTTACGCGCGTGCTACTCGGTTTCAAACCATGTTTTTAAACCAAGTGACCTTGGTAGAAGCGAGCTGCTACACGGTTTCAAACAAGCCCATTTGTTTGACATCTGCCAGGGGTGTTTAAGGTCATGCGGGTTTAAAACCACTGTCTACATGGTTTCAAACCACCTGTTTTAAACCGTTGCTTGAAACCGTGTAGCCCACGCATTAGGGGCGAATTACACAGAAGCGACGAAAAAGAGGGTTGTTATGGTAACACACGTTACAGATATACACATATCTGTGTACCTGTGTAGATACACAGATACCTACACAGATGTCTGTGGCGTCGTAGCGCCTAACCTAAACGGATGAACCGATTTAGATTTTATTTCTGTTAGAACGGTCGAATCGAGAGTGTTCTTAGCTTGTAGTTTGTACAAATATATGAAATTGACATAAACAGCTGACGCGACTGATCGTTACCTTACTTCAATCCTATAAATTTCTTTGATTTCGAAAATGGTAAGTTACCGTAATGCATCTTGGCAACGGCCCCAGCCCTCTTCACTTCAACACTTACACTTTAGAAGCTTTTGATAATAAATAATAACCCCGCAGAGGCTGGGCGACTTCGATATCGACTCGCTTCGATATAGAATGACACCGTTAGAGGAATTAATACGAATGTTCTCTTGAGTATCGATCGGCAGAGGGCCGTTCTGCGCAGGGCAGCTTCCAAGTTAAGGGGCCGTCTGCCGCGACAAAATAATATTTATTTATATTTACACCGTTTTTTAATGTTTATATCACCTTATTTTCTTTAATTTCACTCGGATTATGATACATTTTAAGAAGCAAATAAGTAATAAATTAACTTCACATTAGAATAACCATTTAAAACTAATTAATATGGCTAGGTTTACTTCTCCGTGGTTTTCGAGTTAAATCCTAACTGCAGTTACCAACAATTAGATTTATAGGTACAAAGGAATTTGTTAATACTTATAACAAATTATTAAAGCGCAATTTTAATCCCAATTATTTTCAAATAAAAAAATCAAGCGTATCCCAATTACTCGAACTATATTTAAAAGATCTACTAAAGTCGCCATCTGGTAATTATTACAGCAGTAAAGCCTAATTGATGTTTTGTGCGTTGGTGTATTTTAACCAGTCTAAAAGGTTTCTTTTTTTTTAGTGAAATAACGATACTTTCTGTCGTGATCATGCGCATGACCACCACATAAACTTTATTTATATTAAGTTAAACGAAACGATTATCGCAATCGTTCAAAAGTTAACTGGAAGAGATTCCTCATAGGGATAATTGCACCTTTGTGCATACCCTTTGTGCTGTTTATTTTGCATGTATTTATGTATGTTAACATACATTGCTTATTGCACATGCTCCTAGAACCGATGGCCGTTGAAGCGGAAAGGTTCTTCGAGGAAAGGCAGGCCTTCCACAAGGTGGACCGACGATCTGATAAAGGTCGCGGGAAACCGCTGAATGACAGCAGCAGAGGACCGGTCGTTGTGGAAAACCTTGGGGAAGGTCTTTGTCCAGCAGTGGACGTCGTGCGGCTGATAATGATGATGAAACACTTTATTTAAAAAAACAGCAGAATAACAAACAACAAAATAAACAGATACACAAAAGGTACGTGCAAAGGCGAACTTATTCCTTTATGGGATCTCTTCCAGTTAACCTTGAAGACAATCGCTTGTTTGTTATTGTTCTGTTTGTACAATAAAGTGTTTTACATACATAAATAAATATCAGGGGACAATCTTACGCATATTGATATTGAGCTAAAAAAAAGATAAAAAAAGATAAAAGATATTTATTCAGTAGTCCCAGTGTTCAAGGCTTGTGCTATGGGTACTAGACAGCGTGGATAAACATACTTATATTTAGAAAATACATACTTAAATACAAAGAAAACATTAAAGACTCAGAAATAAATATTTATTTATTTAATCCTTATTGCACAAAAATACAAATTTACTCACTATTTAAACTAAATCCGAGCCGGACTGTTTATATTTCGTTTCCCGTCTCCTCCTCCTTAACAATCAGATAGTGAATCTTGCCGTCGCGACCTGAATGTGGCAGTACCGATCAAAATGTCCCCGGCGGGTCCCTGGTGACCTGGGTCTTCTAGCCTGGGTCTAGCAAGGTCTAGCACAAGCACTAACTCTAGTACAGTGCACAATGGTACGATAGTAGGCAAGTGGCGTACAGTGAGGTGAATTTCATTGTGCTGTTTTAGTGTTTTGAATGTTTTGTGATTATTTTTGAAGTTGAAAAAATAGCAGTATTGTAAAATGTTTTTAGGTGTTGGAAAAACTTTTTTTTAGTTTATTTTGAATAAATTTTAAATTAAAATAACACTGTAGTAAGTAGATACAAGGTGAGGTAGGCGTCGTGCATATAATTTTATGGTAAAAGAAGCTTGGGACCGATATATAAATTCTTAAAAATTATGAAAAAAGGAAAGTTGGGAAAATATGTGAAAAGTTAAAAAAGATAAAAGATATTTATTCAATTTGTAATTTGACACTAATTTCTAAAACCAATCATAAAAAAGTAGACCAGTAGGTTATAGAACGCTTCAAGTCTGGTTTAGAATGTGACCTTTAAAGATTAAAGAATTAAAAGAATTATGCATGTGGTTTTGCTTAACTTCATGTTTCTTCCGTGAGATCCACAAAAAACTCCTACTCAAATAAATAACAACAAGCAGACAAATCGGTTGCCGGAACAATTCTCAAGGCGCTTTAACTTACTGCTGGCTTGTACAGTCAACATCTAAAGTAGAAACACACTTGTACCTTGTCGCTATACAGCCACGTTAGCAATGTCAAACAAGATTGTTAAGTATGCGCTAAAGTACAAAAGCCGTGGTAGCTTAATGGTTTGACCTGCCGACTCTTAAGCAGATGGTCGTGGGTTCGAACCCGGGCTCGCACCTCTAAGTTTTTCGGAATTTATGTGCGAAATATAATTTTAAAATTTACCATTAGCTTTTCGGTGAAGAAAAACATCGCGAGGAAACCTGCACACACCTGCAAAGCAATTTGACGGTGTGTGCGAAGTTCCCAATCCGCACTGGGCCCGCGTGGGAACTATAGCCCAAACCCCTCTCATTGTGAGTGGAGGCCTGTGCCCAGCAGTGGGACGTATATAGGCTGGATTATTATTATTATTATATACATTGTAAAAGTTGACTTCGTGCTTAAAGAAAAGAAAGTTATTTATTCAAAGTATTTACGCACGGACACTTTTACACGTCAAAATCTACCAGCGCCTCCTAAGAACTGCTGAGAAGATTAGATATTGATTGTGATAATCCTTACGACACGACGGCGTGCCGTGCATCGTGACACGATACGACGTCAGATCGTGAACTTGTACAATGTAGGTACATCGTAGATTTCTACGATACGACATCGCATCGTTACTCGATGCGAAATCGTATCGTGTAATTGTGTTTTGGCCCTTAGTACATTCATCAACTTTAATTATTGGACAATAGGTTTTTGAAAGTACAGGCGACACGCCTGGCGAGTTCATATACATACATACATCTATCTAAACTAATATTATAAATGTGAAATTAACTGTGCCTGTTTTTAAAATTTTTGCATCTAAACCGCTTAACCGATTTTGATGTAATTTGGTATATAGATATTTTGTGGTAGGTGGCTTGTATCCTGAGGTAGGAAATAAATACTTTTCATCCCAGAAATTATATCGTTGTTGTTATTATACGAAAAACAAATATAAAATATTGTTTTTGAGGAAAAATACCCTTTACTTATAGTGAGAGTGGCGGCACTGGTGCATTTATGTCTTAGGTACTGCGTAAGCGCTCGTTTAACGCTTAAGAAGTATATTTCTTGTCCAAATTGTACAATTTCCACAAAAAATATGATTTTCTCCATACCTATGAGAATAACCTCATATTCTCTCGGAAACTATGCGTCACATTCCCATCACAATAGAGCTTCTTTCAATATATGGCGGTTACGCCGTTTTTAGAACTGTTACTATAGTATTCGTATAGTTACAAGAATAAGAAGAGCGTAACTGCCTACCTCCATAAGGTCCCTTTATATTGAGAACGTCACATATATTCTTGATATCTTTGCAAGTCTCGAACCCCTCGCTTGAGCACTAGCCCTGTATCCCATCTTTAATCATTGAAAAAAGATTATAATAATCCAGCCTACATACGTCCCACTGCTGGGCACAGGCCTCCACTCACAATGAGAGGGTTTGGGCTATAGTTCCCAAAAAAAGATTAGCTCCAGATTAAAATCTTGTAAACGTTTGATAATATATGTTCCAGGCCAGAATGGAGCTCCCGGTGCTGGACAAGTTCTGCTTCATGTTCCACCTGCGGACAGGATGCATCACCATGGGCATCATGAACTCTGTGAGTAGGACCAACCATAGCAACCATGGCTTCCACCATAACATGGGGTCGTATTGATAAACTGATCTTGGCCGAGACACCCATCTCAAGACTTCAAATCATTTACATTTCGGAAAAACTCCCACTGTCCTCGGAGAATTATTGCCGGCAGCTCAAGTAGCAGCAGGAGTGGCTTTTGTAAACGCAGCATTAGCGTTATGCATATTATCTAGGCCAATATCTAGGCCAGGTAAAATTTGACAGGTGCTAGGGAAATACATCTATTCCATATTCTAACGTAAGAAACGCTTAAGGTTTAACGCTTAGTCGCTTAGTAATAAAAGGTAATAAAAGTCAGGACGAGACACTTTTATTTTAAACCTTACGTTACGTTAGAATATGGAATAGATGTATTCATTTCCTTAGCACCTGACAAATTTTATCTCGTCCACGCATGTTAAGCTCACTGTTCGCAGATGTTGTTAGATGATCCATGTCTGAGGGTAATTGGGTTAAGTTTGACAGCTATCTCTGTCAGTGTGCCTCTGGCATCGTAGTTCTCAAACGAATGGACAGATTCGAACGCGGGTTTTTTAATAGAAAGCTAATTTACTAGGGGATAAGGGGTGGATAGCCATCAGGTTTGATGAAAAGGTTTAGGCTGTTTAAAAAAAACAGCTCTATTGTGAATCTCGTGAACCTCTCGTAACCCTTTAATTTCCTAGATCCTGACGTTCGTGCTGGCCGTGGTCCTCATCACGTTCGCCGTGGACATCAAGGCGGCGCAGGCGCAGAAGCGCGAGGAGGACGCGGTCTCGTCGGTGGTGTACACCATCGTGGTGCTCATGGTGGTGCTGTTGCTCGTCAAGTTCGTGCTCGACATGCTCTTCGTGTTTGCTGTGTACAAGGTACATTGGGCACGGACACAGGAGTTCAAATAAGAGCCCCAGAGACTAGTTCGTCCGTTCATAGTGTGCAGTACACCCACACACCGCTATGGAAACCATATATTATCTGAATAATAATACCCATTTAAAAAAAAAATATTCTTTTTTTAAATAGTGACAATCAAACAAGAGAAAATAAAAAACACATAAACATAATGTCAACATTTTATTGATGTTAATCTTAAACACAACTCTTTCCGCGACTTACCAGCGCATACTGTGGGTGTACAAGCCGTTGAAGTCGCCGACACCGCTGTGCATGCGCCGGCGGCTTCTTTGTAGTGGCACATCGAAGCATGCAAACTATTTGAGCGAACGAACTATACAGTCCGTCGGCCGATGACGTCAGTTCATCATTAGAACACAGACTATCAGTTGCTCTTAAGGTGCATTTCTTCATAGATTTTGGACCGCCTGTCAGACAGGCTGCAGATAAACTGACAGTCTGTGAGACCCTTTAATTTCGTAGGTTTCCTTTAAAACCTGGTAAAATGAATGTTCTGTTGGAGTGAAATTGGCAACATGATCCAATTTTTACCCAAAAATTTCTGCAAGTGGTAGACAATAATTGTGAATATTATTGAGATACTGCTTTTTAGCTAGTGGCAGCAGATAGGGTACCATGTTGGAAATGAGCAGTTACTTTTATCTCTCTAATAGGTGAGCTCACTAGTTTATAGAACCGTAACAAGGTGGTCGTAAAAGAGGACATTACGGCACCTATCTATGTCTGCAATTAATTTACCGGCCTGTGACGTAATGTTACTTTGAGAAACTCGCGAATGTGATGTGATTTAGACAGGTTCCGCACAGCGCAAACCGAGAAATGTCGGTCCAAAGTAGCAGCAGTACTATTTAGGGGCCGTTCAAGTATTATCTACGTGTGCAGAATTTTAGTAATTTTTAATGCCCTCCTGGCTGGACTCCCCCTTTTCAGCCAAAGTGAGGATGGAAGGAAGGAACCGCTCTTAAGAATGTAAAGAATATTTCAAAAGCATTTCAACTAAGTTCTAAAGAAAATCATAATTAAAAAAAATATTTCCAAGTTTTAATGACAGCTATAATCATCCTTATCCTTACTAATATTATCCTACTATTAATATTATAAATGCGAAAGTTTGTGTGTGCGTGCGAGCGTGTGTGTGTGTGTATGTGTGACTGTGTGTGTTAGTTTATTACTCTTTCACGCTGCAACGGCTGAACGGATTTGGATGAAATTTGTAATGGTGATAACTTATACCCTCGATTAAGACAGCCTACTTTTCATCTCGGAAAATTCAAAAGTTCCCGAGGGAGCAGCGATAAACGAATCCTACGCGGACGGAGTCGCGGCCAGAAGCTAGTGTGTGTTGAATAATCTTTAGTTTTTTTTTTTTATTATTTATTTCGAATTATGTACAAAATACCTAAACAAACTAAATACTGTGTCTATTATAAGTTGACTTATTATAATGCTACTGTAAATACTAGAACATTTTAGAAATCAATCCATCAATTTGACGTCGCTTTTAACCCTACGAAGTTTTGCGGCCAGTTCGGTTCCCAGTTAGGGCTAATATTCGGGAGATACCTAGGCTATTTATTGAACGTGTTTCCCATTGTAAGCTGTCTCCTATGGTTTCCAGGAGAAGAGCGGTCTGATGAAGAAGTACTGCATCTTCTGGGTAGTGTTCCTGGTGCTCTTCATCATCGGCTTCCTGAAGAGCCTGTTCCACATGAGCGCGGGGCATGTCATCGCTCAGATCCTGTTCTTAGGTAAGCTTTTGTCTGTTTGTGTATCCATGTGTTCTGAGTGTCCATAATGGTGCTTCCACACTGACGTTATATTTTGTTATATAAAGTTTTGTAACATGATACTAACAAAATGGTCTCTGAGAAGGAAAATATGTCTTAAAATAGATCGGCATATTTTCCTTCTCATAGGACATTTTGGTTTTATTTTATTTTATTTTATTTATGTTACAAAATGTTATGTAACAAAATATAACGTCGTGGGAGCACTATAGGCACACCAAAAAAGCAGGATGAATACGAACTTTTCGCGGTTTCAATTGTTCACTTCATTATTTTGTATTGATCAAATTTATATCATAACTTACCATATTTGTTTCAGCTGAAAATTTCTACTATATTGTCGTGATTCGAAGCTACTTGATTTCGATCCACGAAGACGGAATGCTGTAAATACGTCCATCTTATTCCCACTCATGTAAGCATTACGGCCTTACGGACAGATAGCACGACCATGGACCAGGAGCTTATGTCGCAAATGAGTGAAATATGACCAGGAAAGTGTCCAATTGTTCTCGAGGCAGGATTTTTATGAGTTTTCTACAGATGTAAAAAAGATATCGGTAAAACATATTTTCTATTTATTTACAACTTCTGAGTCCTTTACATATTTACGAATATTTATGGAGTTCCGGTCTGATTGATTTATAGTGAGCTTACTCGTAGTAAATTTTAAACAAAATAAATGTCTATCTATCTACACAGATGCAATTTTCTACATATTTATCCTTGAACGAAGCAGGTACGAAAACTAAAGTTAACATGTTTTCTGCATATATAAATACGTAGAAATACTCGTATTGTACGTAGTTTTGTAGTTAGTTGAATGCATGTATACATCGGTGTTTTTACGAAATAAATATTTAAAAAAAGTATTACTTATAGATGTTATAAAATAACTGATAATATATTATATCTTATAGGAAGTGTTGAAATGTCTGTAGATGATTATAAACTAAAGATCTAGCTTAGGATGATGTTCAAAATTGTCCAGTTTTTGATTAGAGCTGCCACAAGTTTACTGTAAATTCCGGAAGCTCCTGGTTTCACGTACTGTAGGTACTTAAGTTCAATTTTAATATTATATTTTGGTTATTAAATAACTAACCTTTAACTTACAAAAATAAAAATTAATGAATTATTAGTTTAAAATGCTTAACAATAAGGCGTTCTTGCTTCCGAAGACATCAGCTATATGATTGTTGTCAGAGCGACTTATAATAAATAGTATCTAGACATTATTATAACTAGGGAATGCAAACTGGTTTTAACTGAAACCGGATAACCGGTTGTAATCGCGATAATTTTTATAGACGGTTATAAAATTAAAAACCGGGTTCGGTTCGCTTATTTCTTTATACTTACAATATTGTTAATATTACTCAAAAATCTTTTTATTTCCTAAATGATTTGTCCAAATTTTGATTGAATGAACCATAATTATACATTTTAATAAAATAACAGTAAAACATATTTTTTTTAGTGTAGGGTACTTATCTTATTACTGAAGTGTTCCAACATAATTGAACACTAAAATACGCAATACAATAATATAATATATAAGTGTTACAGAAAATTTAATTGAAGTTAGCACTAAAGTCTTGTTTAATTTATGCAGCATATTAACTATTGTTAGACTCATATTTCTTTGATTTCCGCAAAAAATTAAATAAGCGATTATAACCGGTTATCGGATATTTTTCGGTCATAACCGAACAAAAACCCGGTTATGAAGTTTTACCGGTTATTGCATGCGTATAACGCCTGTTGTGCTAATATTAATGTTTAATTTTTCTTGTCATACTTTTTTCCGTTCGCCGCAAGCTGACTTTACCCTTACCTACATCCTTATTGTAAACCAGGAGCTATGTTACTAAATAAATATGATTCAAAACGCATTTATAAATTTATTAAACTGGTTGTGAAACGCAATTTTGAACCATATCAGTTTGAGAAACGATACTTAAACGAAAAGTGTTGTACTTACTGTTAATCGCATTTGTAATATAACGAAGTTATTTTTAATAATAAGTATCGTCTTCCATTTGTTAGATGTAAGATAATTGTTTTCTGCTGCAGTGGAACCATAGTGTTATATAAAAATATTGTTGTCTCGTACGCACTTAAGCGATTAATGCTTTATTCATTTGCTGTTTCACTTATTAATTTTAAGGCGAATCAAATACTTCATTTTCTATTGTCTTAAAAAGTAAACGAAACCACTGTGATTCGTAGACTGTTTCAATTTTATTTGTTTTTTTTTTATTTTTATCTTTCTCATAAGACGCTGTTAAAAAAAACAAGATATGAAAAAGTTACATATCTTTTGCTAGTTTATTTTACCTGATTAAGGCATTTAGACATTCGAATTAGACTTTATTGTAATAAACCCTTTTACTAGAGACTAGCCAGTAAAAGATGACACTGAGAGTTTCCTAAAACTTAAAAAAAAAAAACATTCTGCCTATTATACGTCCATTTTGGTGGAATCAAGTTGTATTTCCTTTGGCGCAACATCAGCAATTTAACTTCTGCCTGGATAAATAATTACCAGGACTTAAACGGGAGACTTAAGGTTCGCAATTCGCTGGAAAGCGAAGTGTTGGCAGGCCTTCCACAAGGCGGACCGACGATCTGGTGATCGCGGGAAGCCGATGGATGCGAGCAGCACAAAACCAGCCGTCGTGGAGATCTTTGGGGAAGGCCTTTGTCCAGCAGTTGATGTTTTTGGGCTGATGTGATGATGACGATAAAGCGGGAGACTCCTTCACCAGTGGTGACTAGATTAATGTTTTTATCCTGTCACAAGATATGAAATTCAAAATTAACAGGATATGAACAAATAATTCATGCCTAGTATCAAAAACCCGCATTTTTTCAGTTTCATCCTTGACTGGCCTGGGTTGTATTAAAAACAATGTGCATACTTTTAGATACCGGAAAGAAAAACGAGCGGGTTGTGCAAGAACAATATAATAAATAGTTTTAAAACTGTGCAATTAAGCAAACTAAAAGCAAAATTATATTATTATTAAACGTTTAAATATAGTCGTACGTCGTACCAATCTTATTTAAAACAATAATGAAAATGGAAAAGTGAGGAATTTAAAAATGAAAATTGAAACCACATTTTTTACAGGAATCGCGCAAGAAATGTTATTTAAAATCGCATATTTTTACGTGACGGCAGCGATAAGTGAACCTCAGAAATGAAAAAGTACTTACTGGCATTTCACGCTCGTTTTTTACCCCGTATTTAGCGCCAAGCATGCGGATTTGACCACATTATGTACCATGTAATAAAATCGACAATAATACGTCCTTCGCTTTAATTAGTTTAGTAATGTTCAATTTATTACACCGGGAAGAAAACGGGCTGAAAACGTGGTTGCTATCAAGTCAAAGTTTCAGTCGTGTTTAAGTTTCAGCTCACCATACCACATTTCACGTAATTATGTACCCAACAAACAATTTTATGTCCTCGCATAAAAAACCCAACGAAACTCACAGCCCGGTGGACTAGCATTGTCGGTCCATTTATAAAAAAAACGGTCCATGTATAATTTATTATTGTATCAGCAGCCTATTTTCTTCCCTAAACAAATATATGTGAACCCTAGAGTGTTAAGGGTTCTGCATATCATAGAAATTCTTAAGGACCTATATGTAACATATCGCATTTACTTGCCAAAGACGCACATCGTAACTAAGGAGACAGTGAAAAAAATCATGTAGTTTTGTTATTACAGGGTGAGTCTTTATAAAGTGCACATATTAAAATGAGGGACATTAAATTTAATTTAATCGATGACAAAAATGTTTTTTTATTCATGACTATTAAAAAGAAATATTTCGCAACTGTAAACACAAAAAATAAAAATAATAAAAATTGAATGTTTTTCGTCGATTTTTTTATTATTTAATGTCCCTCATTTTAATATGTGCACTTTATAAAGACATCCTGTATAGTGACTCTTCAGTAGCACTTAACTTAGTTGAACGAAATGAAATGACTTTTTTCTCACTGACTCCCGGTCAAGGAGGTGTAAATGGTTTCCCTACCTATTACTCTACGAAACGTTCTTGCCGATTTAGGTACTATATACTTGAATACTTAATACTCATCCGAGAGTTCTTGGAAATATGTACAAGTAGTTATAGAAGTGTTTTATATGTGTGTTTTATTAATAACTGTTTAAAGGCGTATTCACACTTATATTTGTTTAATTAGAACTATATTTAACGACATATAGTTTAGTTAAAAGAAAACGTTCTCTATATGGTTCTTAATTTTTATGCATGTATGATTTATGATCTTTGCGATTATTTCAAAAATTACTGCACCGATTTGCAAATGTCTTACGGAAATAAAGTAGGTATGGTAAACTCATCGAATTACGTGACTCTCTCAATTCCGTGGTAGCAGTTCTATAATTCGCCATAGAACCCTGCTAATAGAATCTAGGAACTGAAATACGACCTTAGACTTTTGAAATAGGCTAAGGCAAACTCGACCTGCAGGGTTCTATGGCGGATCATAGAACGCTACCACAGAATTGAGCGAGTCACGGAATTCGATTTGTTTATTATACTTTTACTCCTGAGACGTAGTAGAACTGTGACTTTCACACGTCGTTGCTTGCCTCAGCTTTAACGTTCCGTAGCACAGAGATATGAACAGACCAGTAGAAAATCTGGGAACATAGGCAACATCGTGCTATTTTTATGTGTTCTTATTCAATGACAGATAAGGACAAAACATGTGCCGCACAGTGTCGCATTCTGGTGCAATCGCACCTTTACATATGTTACGTTTACACGCTTGCCCAGACTTGGCAAACGTCCACAAGCTCCAAGCGCCAACGTATAAATGCAATGCGCTTGTCGCAAGTTGCAAGCTTCCTTTGATCTGTGTTCAAAAACCTACACTAGCCCGGATCGGCGACGGACTCTTGCAAGCTCACGCAAGCCAAGCCAAACGCCCCGTTTACACGCTTGTGCTTGTGGACGTTTGCCAAGTCTCGGTAAGCGTGTAAACGTACCTTTACACGTACGCGCCACAAGCCAGTGGTACGGCGTGACCTAATACTGATAATCATGAATTAAGTCGAGGTTGTGCCGCCTGTGGCCTGTCTAAAAGGGCCGCGATGAGTTAATTGTCTGTATATACTTTATCTTTGTAGTTCACCCTTCAGTGTGAATGCGCCTTTACGTAAATGTGCCACTATGGATCAATTATAAACGCTTTAAATGTTGTACAATTCTTTACAATTACAACGTGGAATTAATTTTATAGGATTTTTGATGTTTGTGAATGTTGTACATGCTTTGTTAATTCATTAGGTATTAAATAAACACGTTAAAACA
Source organism: Tortrix viridana (assembly GCA_963241965.1). Lineage (NCBI taxonomy): Eukaryota > Metazoa > Arthropoda > Insecta > Lepidoptera > Tortricidae > Tortrix > Tortrix viridana. The sequence continues at coordinate 11,424,623 of OY725186.1, forward strand.
TTATTTTGTTGGTTTTTATATTTGTATGGTAATCTCTCAAAAAAATCTAACTAACATACTAAATATAATATAAACTTTTAGTGTGTGTTTGAATAAGTACCTACGGTTGTTTTTTTATTGTTTTGAACAAAATTATAATGATTACCTATTTACGAGTATAAATAATAGTTACAAGTAAAATTACAACAGTTTTACTGGGATTTTTTATTTATACAAAAAGTATAAAAAGCTAATCTAGCGCGAGCCACTTTTAAATTGGTTCACAATTTACAATATTTTTTTAAACAAAATATCAAAATATTAATGCCTTCAGCAAATTTAAATAGCTGGAGCGTTGCCTGGCCACGACCGTAAGGCGGCGGCGAGCGAATTATCTTTTCATTGCACGGTCGATACGCTCACCGTGCAGTGGTTAACTGACAGTACACGCAATGTATTAGAAAACTCGCTGCCTGTCGCGCGAAGTCGCGGCCAGACCCTTAGCACCAGTGAAGCGGTGTTGTTTAGGCTGGAGAAACACTCGCTGGAGCTGGAGCTGGAGCCATACTGATGCGGTACCACTCGACGACCGCCAGGAAGTAAAATTGCACAACTGTAACCGATCAATACAAAGTTATGAGTAGAAATCGAAGATTCGGGCGCTTATTTAGGTACAGTCAGCATCTAATAGATAGGAGTAGCGAAAGTGGCTAAATAGAGAATGAAATAAAGGATGAAACAAAGGATGAAACTACAGGTGATTGTATCACGGAAAAAAAAATATATAAAAAATATTGCAAAGGGCTTACAATTATAATTATTGTAAACCCTATGCAAAACTGAAACGATTTTTTTATCTTTTCATTTTTTTTTTCGTGATAAAATCACATGTAGTTTCACCTTTAAGGAGCGTCTCCACTGAGAGCTTTCGCGTGTAATGAGCATTCGTGTGGTGTGGACGTTGAGCCGAGCGTACAAAGCTCACAAATTATTGAAATTATTGCTCGTTTACAAATGCTCGGGTAAGAATGCTCTCAGTGAGGACGCTCCTTTATTCGTTTGTGCACTTTATCCCTGGACACCCTGTATATCGCAAAACATCTTTAGGGGCTGTACACAATACTGCGATGCGACGTCGCATCGCAAAAATCCACGACGCAAATGTAATGGAATGTATAATAAACTGCGCCGAAAGCTCGTGGATTTTTGCGATGCATCACAGTTTTGTGTACAGGCCCTTATTGCGGACTTTGAGTTTTTTATTTGGGTTGACCCATTATGGGCCAGGATTTCAAAAATATTTTTAGTTTTTTTTTATCCAGCATAGTTCAGTAAATACTACTGAATATGTGCAGACCGGACGATGATGTCACTGATATAATAATATGAATAATGCCTGTATGCTCCATGAAAATCATAGCCTGCACGGAATAAAAGGTTGTAGGAATAGTCCAATTTCCGGTTGTCAAAAACAACATTACCTTGTCCGAAGTTAAGTCCGAATTGCATACTAGTATTTTGATTTACCATTCTTTTTGGGGCTCCGTACCCGAAGTATGCATAGCCTAACGGGACCCTATTACACAGCCTACCTACGCTGTCCGTCCGTCCATACGTCTGTCCTAACTTTAAAGAGCTGCGGCGCAGCCCAAAAGGTGGGTTATGTGTTTGACCTGTATGTATGTCCGTTCCTATGTCGGCGCGTAACTACTCAACGGCTCAAACGATTTTGATAAATGATTCGTCATTAGATAAAAAGATAAAAGATATTTATTCAGTAAGTAGGCCGCACGGGCACTTTTACACGTCAAAATCTACCAGCGCATCCCAAGAGGAGACCACTGCTGAGAAGAAGCGCCGCAAGAAACTCAACAGTTAGTCATTTTTAGGGTTCCGTACCTCAAAGAAAAAAACGGATCCCTTGTAGGATCACTTTGTTGTCCGTCTGTCTGTCTGTGTGTCTGTCAAGACCCTTTTTCTCAGGAACGCGTAGAGGTATCAAGTTGAAATTAATATCAAATACTTAAGTCTGCAATCCCTTGGATCACTGACAAAATCAAACATCTAAGTCAACGCAATCAAAAGATACGGCCGTTTATGTCACATATTGAAGGGAATCTCAAGGGAATCAAAACCTATAGGGTACTTCCCGTTGACTTAGAATCATGAAATTTGGCAAGAAGCAATATCTTATAGCACAAGTAAAGGAAAAAATCGGAAAACCGTTAATTTGTAGTTAAAACACATAAAAACAATGTCCAATATAAACTGACACTCACGTTCCTACGATCCAGGCCCTAAAGTCTAAATTGATGGAAACGATGAATTTTAAAGGCTGTGATTTTACATTAAGAAAGATACTTCGCCAAATGGGTTTTCGATTCAAGAAAATTACAAACAATAGAAGAATGCTGATAGAAAAGGATGACGTAAGATTAAAAAAAGTAGTATCTGGACTTAATAACAAAGTATAGATCTGAAGGGAGAGAAATTGTGTACACGGACGAAACATATGTTCATACATCCCATTTAACAGGACAATGCTGGGCGGATTCTACGGATAAAGGAGTGAAACAGTTAATTTCAAAAGGCCAACGTCTTATCATTGTACATTCACCACACGGGATTGTTGAGCCACTATAGAACCCTCTCACAGAAAGTCGACGGAAAATTTTGACGTAATTTCTTTTGAGTGACTTGACGTTGTCATTATGAAAGGGTTCTATGGTGGCTCAACAATCCCATGTGGTGACTGTACATGCAGGTAGTGCCAAAGGATTTGTTCCGGGTGCTCTGCTTATATACAAGTCTACTGATAATACCAGTGTTTATCACGATGCCATGAATAATGTAAATTATGAAAAATGGTTACAAAATCAACTTATTCCCAACTTGTCTCCAAATTTTGTATTAATAGTGGATACTGCTGCTTATCACAATAAATATGTGGAACACCCACCCAACTCTAATACAGCAAAGCCGCTAATGATAAACTGGTTAGAAAAATATAATATTCCCTTCGATCTATCATTAACCAAGGGACAACTATATGAAATTATTTGTCGTCATAAACAAGACTGTAGAATATTCAAAAGACAAGATTTTACATCAACATGGACACAGTGTTAAAGTTACTGCCATACCATCCCGACTTCAACCCAATTGAAAACATAATGGTCCCAGATAAAAGGTTACGTATCAAAAAGAAACATGGACATGAATATGACTTATATGACTACAGTAAAGAAATTGATTGCAGAAAAAAATAATATGATTGGCCCGCAAGAATGGAAGAAAATGCAAATGTAAAAATAAATATCGCTCACAAGTACACTCGATGGATGATCATATTGATAGTATTGTCATTCACGTCAATGAAAGTACTGACGATGACACGTCTGAGTGTAACTCAGATTGTGAAATAGAAAATGTTGGAAATATTGATCCAAATATTCAATAGGTAATATTAATATTTTAATAAGAAGGTAATGTTTTAAGTGCGTAGCGTCAATATTTCAAAATACGTATGTGTTATTTTGCTGCATTCTATTTTAACGTAAGTGTGTGTTTCGTTTACGAATGACAATAAAAGTACTACTTACCTATGAGTGTATTTCTAAGGGCCGTATTAATAAACTCGTCTCAACTGTGATCCCCGTCTCAAGATACGTCAAAGTAAACGTCAACCTATAGAAAACTGTCATTTTTGACGCATCTTGTGACGGGGATCAGAGTTGAGATGAGTTTATTAATACGGCCCTTAGTTTCTTAGGGTGGTTATAACATCTCTATATTATACAGTGCAATATGCTGGTCATTTTTCATTTTGACATTTGACACTAAACAATTCAATTCAATTCAATTCAATTTTTTGTTAAAATGGCTTCTGTCCATGAGGACAATTCTGCCAATGTCAAAGTTTGGCGTTACATGTGATCGGTTTTTTAAATGTTATTCAAACATTTAGAGTGTTATATTCTCCGAGATCAGAGGCAAGAGTGTCGGCCACCACACGCGCCGACCACTCCACCGAGCTCTTCAACACCACTCAGGCACTAAAAAACGCGACAAAACAATCGACACGTGCAGCAACCAACACTCTTGTCACAGAACTCGACACTAAACAATAAAGTTCCATATTAATGGATATGACAACTTCACTCATTTAATACAATCATTGATTGACAGTCGTGCCATCGTATTCCGATTGAGATCCGAGTTTTCCCGAAGGAAAATCATTTTGCACTACATCTGTGCGAACTATTTACATACCTCACAGAATACCTACGTACCTGCATAGAAACCGGACTATAAGAAAAAGCAAAAGACGTATTTGACCTTTTTCTATTTATGGCATACATAACGAGTTAGAAAGAGATGTCCTTATAGGTATTCTTTTGGTTTCCTTCGTGTTGTCAGCGCCAGTGTTGTTGCTCAGTCGGCAATAATATCGATATCGATTCATTTTCGCAGTTGTAATTTGTTCTAATGATTTAAGGGCTAATTTTTCTAATTTCCAAATAAAAGCATCTGGCAGTAAAAGTTATCACTTTCCCTTTTGTGCGGAACCCTCGGTGCGCGAGTCCGACTCGCACTTGACCGGCTTTTTTTTTAAATAAAAATATAACAATGTCACTATTTATTCTAGCATTATATAAAACTGTAAAAATAATATGAAATATCTGCGTAGTTTTGCAGGAAAACATGTCAGAATGACTACGAGAAAATTTATATATATATATATCACACAAAACAGTTTTGACATATCTTCCTACATAAACCGTGTCCCCTAGACAAGATACAGCGTTTACATGATTTTTATGAGGTATGTACGAGTAGTAGGTAAGCTATTGAACATTAAACATTAGTTAATTTTCTGGTTTAGGCCAAGCATTTTTGTCCGTTAGATAGTCCTCGACCCTATAGTACGCCTTTGACATCAACGACTTTTTCAAGTAATTTTTAAGTGCCGGAAGGGGTAACTCTAAAACTACGTCGGGTAATTTATTATAAAAATGAATGCATTGACCTACAAATGATTTATATACTTTACGGACACGAAACTTTTTTATGGCAATTTTATTTTTATTCCTAGTATTTATATTATGTATATCAGATTTTTTAACGAAAGAGTCTAGGTTCTTAATAACATACATAATATTTTCATAAATATATTGGGATGCTACTGTTAAAATATTAATTTGTTTAAAAAGTTATCTTAATGAATCACGGGAATTTAGGTTATATATAGAGCAAATGGCCCTTTTTTGTAACACAAATATAGTTTGTATGTCAGCTGCTTTTCCCCAAACCAGAATACCGTATGACATAACACTGAAAATAACTATGATAAACTAAGCAAGCTGTCTCAACATTGGTAAGTTGTCTAATTTTCCTAACGGCGTAAGCGGCCTTACTTAATTTACCTGCTAGAACTGCTATATGGGGACTCCATTGCAAATTTTTGTCTATAGTTATGCCTAAGAAAAGTGCTTTTTCTAAACACTCGCCATTAAGAAAAATACTAGAATTTACCGGTTTAACATTAGGCAAAACGAACCTAACACATTTAGTTTTCTTAGCATTGAGTAGTAAGTTGTTATTATTAGGTTTGTCTTTATGGTGCAAGTGACACGGGGTTCATAAAATGCAAGAGCATGTCGGACCATTGCTCAATAGGTAGTGGTGCTAGTAGGGTTCCGTCGCCATTCTTACAAACACAATAAACAATCTCCAAAATCTAATTTAATTTAGCACTTTAAAGCTTAATGTTTCACAATTAAATGCTTAATTATTGAAAGACCTATCCAACGACACCCCACACTATGGGATAGTCGAGAGAAAAAAAGCCATCCCCACTTTACGTGTAGGGGAGGTACCCTAAAAAACATTTAAAGCGAGGAAAATACTACATAAGAAAAACAAATGAAATAACTATAGATGATTATGGTATGGTGTGGTAATACTGGTGTACTAGGCTGCGTTTCCACCAGAGATGTGCGAGGTAGCTAAGGGGTGCGAGGCTGTGTAACGAGGAGGTGTAACGGTGTGAATGTTTCCACCAAAGATGTGCGAGGTAGCTGAGCGGTGCGAGGATGCGTAACGAGGAGGTGTAACGGTGTGAATGTTTCCACCAAAGATGTGCGAGGTAGCTGAGCGGTGCGAGGCTGTGTAACGAGGAGGTGTAACGGTGTGAATGTTTCCACCAAAGATGTGCGAGGTAGCTGAGCGGTGCGAGGCTGTGTAACGAGGAGGTGTAACGGTGTGAATGTTTCCACCAAAGATGTGCGAGGTAGCTGAGCGGTGCGAGGCTGTGTAACGAGGAGGTGTAACGGTGTGAATGTTTCCACCAAAGATGTGCAAGGTAGCTGAGCGGTGCGAGGCTGTGTAACGAGGAGGTGTAACGGTGTGAATGTTTCCACCAAAGATGTGCGAGGTAGCTGAGCGGTGCGAGGCTGTGTAACGAGGAGGTGTAACGGTGTGAATGTTTCCACCAAAGATGTGCGAGGTAGCTGAGCGGTGCGAGGATGCGTAGCGAGGATGTGTAGCGGGCTCTTTTTAAATAATATTTTTGATAATATTCTCAGTTAAATTAAATAACATTTCAAAGGTATTTCAAGACACCCGATAAGAATTTTCGAATGTTTCATCATCAGCCGTGGCAAAAAAAGTAAAATATTCTCCATGTTGTCGATGTAATTATATTTGGTTACGTATCCAAAAGCTGTGTCTCCTGTGTGTCAAAAGAGCAGAAATAAATTCTGTATTCTCTGCCTCCATTTCTTCATCGCAAATTGGTAAATATAAAAGTATTTTTCTCCGCTGATCCATGCTACACATCTATCTACCTCTGACACTGTCCAGTGACTGCGCTCGCGTCCGTCAGCCAGACGCCGCCTCGCAACACATCCCTCGCAACACATTCCTCGCAACACATTCCTCGCACACATCTTTCAATTCTTATGTATGTACAAAAACCTCGCTCCGCTGAGCTGTTTCCACCAGAGCTAAGCTAAGCGAGGATAGGTAAATGAAGTGTTTCTATTGGTTCATGACAAACACATCCCTCGCAACGCATCCTCGCACATCTCTGGTGGAAACGCAGCCTTAGGATATGTAACTATTAGGACACATGGCTGAGATACGCGTCATACTCGTGAACGGGTGCTGTTTGTGGGGTCCGGTCGGTTCACGTCTGCAAGGACTTGTTCAGTTAATTATTCTAGTTATGGCTTTTGACGAAGAGACCTCGTCGTGTTGTTCTCCTAGTCATTACATTTAGTGTAACGTATTTGACCTTACATTTGTAACGTTTTCATTTGTGCTAGTTCTAATAATTAATATTTGTTACTTTATTACCTTGTAATGCAACTTACTTTTAAGTATTATTGTATTTTATATTGGAAAAAATGACCTTCTGCTGGAGTTTCTTGCGGCGCTTCTTCTCCGCAATGATGGTCTTGTCCGAAGCGCTGGTAGATTCACTCTATATTACCGACGTGTAATATAGCCCGTATGTGGCCAATTTACTGAATAAATATTTGACTTTGACTTTGACTTTGACATGGTCATTAGTATTTAAGATAATAATGCAAATAAGCATTAGGATATTCAATATTAGGGTAAAAAAAATATTATGGCATTTACATTAGGGCAAACGTCGAAAAAGCAAAAGCAAAAGGTCAAAAGATCATTATGACCAATGTTATTATGGAGTACACAAATAGGACAAAAGAAATTAGGGATTCCAATATAGACCACAAGATTGGCTTTGCCAGACTTTAGTAGAGAAAGATGGCTGGTGCAAAGTCCATCTCAAAGTCCAGGGTTTGTACTTATTCTATGGAATCCAAGACAGAATTCCTATGGGCTTAATACCGGTACTTACTTACCCAGTGTTATTACACCGATGCTAATTGATGCAGGGCTCCACGTCGGTCCGGCGAACGGCAACCTGAGGATGAATATGGCGGTGATCCAAAGGCCGAGAACCGCGTACCTACTCTTAATGTACGCCAACACGAGCTTAGGCTTGTTCTGCAAATAACCAAATCCGAAGTCAACACACTAATCGTATAGGAGAAAAACTTAAGTAAAGGACCAGCCCTTAGCCAAGATGCCCATCGCTAACTAGCGTTTCTATTCGTTTCGTTTTTAAACCAATCGCGTCACTGGTAGATCACGTGACTCTCCGTATGACGTGATCTACCAGTGACGCGATTGGTTTAAAAAATGAAACGGATAGAAACGCTAGTTAGCGAAAGCATCTTGGCTAGGGCTACAGTTGTATGTAGTAAAGTGGCTTGACGTTCCAAATTTTAAATATGACATAAGTTCCTAACGCATTCGCGATCGCAATCGCTTTCATTTTTGACAGTTTAAGTCAAGTCTGCCAACAAAATGAATCGCGATCGCGAGTACGTTAGGCAATAAGCTTACATAAATAAACTAGCGATCCATCCCGGCTTTGCACGGGTAGCACTAAATTAATAAATTATAGCCTATAACCTTCCTAGATCCCTCGTTTTATATGTGAAAAGTGAAAACCGTATGAAAATCCATAGGAACAGTACTTTCTAAAATTAGCTCGAACGAACAAAAACCTCAGCGCGGCGAGGGCCTTTAATTGTGACGTTCTCAATATAAAGGGAGGGACCTTATGGAGGCAGGCGGTTACGCCATTTTTAGAACTGTTACCATAGTATTCGTATAGTTACAAGAATAAGAAGAGCGTAACTACCTTCCTCCATAAGGTCCCTTTATATTGAGAACGTCACAATTTATTACACTTTTTACTAGCGACCCGCCTTCGCTTCTACTATACTATTATATACATAAACCTTACAGTGAACATTTACCTAACTGATGGTGAAAACCGCATTAAAATCCGTTACGTAGTTTGAAAGATCTAAGCGTACTTACATACAGAGGGACAGACGGCGGGAAGCGACTTTGTTTTATATAGTACTAGCTTTTGCCCGCGACTCCGTCCTTGTAAAAGTCGCTTATCGCTGATCCTTCGGGAACTGTTCCATTTTTCCGGAATAAAAAGTATCCGGAACTCAGGTTATCTCCATACCAGATTTATCGAAATCGGTTAAGCTATTTAGCCGTTAAAGCGTTACAGACAGACAGAGTTACTTTCGCATTTATAAAATAGGGATGTAAGATGTTGGATGATTGTGAAAGTTTATGTGCGTATTAGTTTGTTTGTTACTCCTTCCCCCTGAAACGGCTGGACGGATTTGGGTGAGTTTTGGAAAGAAAATAGTTTTTACCCTAAACTAACACATAAGCTACATACAGGGTGTTACAAAAATACCCGTAAAGCAGAATGGGGGTAAATGGTCCCTTGTAAAGAGTCCATTGACAATGTATGAAAACCTTAGCATGACTTTATGAGATGACAGCTTACTAGGGTTGCATTATTTTGGCTTTGATTTTTCACGGGTTATTTTGTAACACGTTGTAACTGCTATATGGGCGTTTTTAAAAAAAAGTGTACATGGTTAAGGAAAACTTAAGAAATACTTTACTTTTTCCGGTTCGTCACGAAAATTAACGATACTAAATGTATGACTAATTTTCGTGACGCACTGGAAAAAGTTAAAATTTCTTAATTTTTCCTTAACGATGTACACTTTTTTTGAAAAACGCCCATATAGCTTATAAAAACATAATGAGAAAAAAACGTTTCAAACGTTTTTGGCCCTTCTGAAATAACACTTTTGAGTTTAATCCATTTACATTGGAAGTACAGAGTTAGCTGCTCGTGGCAGCAGGGCCGGGTTGACCATGTTGGGGCCCCTTTACCCCTTTCTAATTACCTAAAAAAAAATATGTCAGGGCGCGGGGCCCCTAGCTGATGCTGGGTCCCTAGGCAGTTGCCTACATCGCCTAAGGGATAATGTGAGGGCCGCTGAAATGTACCCTACCTCATACAGTCCCACGAGCAATGTGATGGAGAAAACGAACGACAGAACCAGGGGCAGCAGTAGAATAGCTCCGACAATGATCCAAACGTTTAGGTCGTGCCCGGCGAGCTTCTCGCCCCCGCTGGTCATCATTAAGCACGCGGCCATAAGGATCCCGATGACCAGTTCTACCACCTGCAAACAAGTTCTTATAGACCAAAAAAGACTGACTGGTGAGGTTCTCAACAGTTGGTTCTCTTGGGAAGCGCTGGTAGACTCAGATATGTGAAAGTTCTTACAGAATAAAAAAAAAATCATTTATAGGGTTCCGTTGCGTTGGTTGGTTCACGTCTGCAAGGACTTGTTCAGTTAATTATTACAGTTATGGCTTTTGTCGAAGAGACCTCGTCGTGTTGTTCTCCTAGTCATTATATTTAGTGTAATGTATTTGACCTTACATTTGTCATGTTTTATTTGTGCTAGTTCTAATAATTAATATTTGTTACTTTATTACCTTGTAATGTAACTTACTTTACTGTAACTGTAACTTACTTTTAAGTATTATTGTATTTTATATTTGAAAAAATGACCTTCTGCTGGAGTTTCTTGCGGCGCTTCTTCTCCGCAATGATGGTCTTGTCCGAAGCGCTGGTAGATTCACTCTATATTACCGACGTGTAAAAGAGCCCGTATGTGGCCAATTTACTGAATAAATATTTTGACTTGATTTTGATTTGATTTTTTGATTTTGTACCTCAAAAGGAAAAACTGAACCCTTATATTATTATTATTATTTATTTATTTCAAACAACATAGATTCATTAATTAAAACTAAAACTAAAATACATATTACAAATTTAAAAATAAAATAATAAAATAAAATAGGACATTGAAATCAAAATAACTAAACATATTAGTAAGCACGATTGCTCCTTACATGGAGTTATAGGGTCACTCGCGTGTGTGTTTGCCCGTCTGTCACAGCCAATTTGCTCCGAAATTACTGGACCGATTGAGTTGACATTCTGTAAGGTGTATTGGGGTAATTCCGTCTGCGGGGCAATTCCGTAAACAGGCGTTTGTGCCCATTCATAATAGCGTCACGCCACCATCTCTTTTAATTCCGTCTGCTGTTATTCTGTTGACACATCGTCGCTCAGTTCTACTCAGTCGATGAATAGCCGGCGCATTTACGTCGTCCGAGAAACCAGCGACTAAATGAATGTCGAATTAGTGTCGAATTAGTCGCTGGTTTCATATACGATCGTCTGTGAAACCAGCGACTAAATGAATGTGCAGGCAGTTGAATGTCATTTACCCACCTTGACGGACGACGTAAATTCGCCGGCTATTCATCGACTGAGTGGAACTGAACGACGATGTGTCAACAGAATAACATAGCTGCCCCGCAGACGGAATTACCCCAATGCACCCTACGCAAACACGAATCATTCTGCCTGCTAGGAAGCTATTCAAAATATTGTTCGTAGTCGAAGGCCGTACGTATTGACCATAAATCATATATTCCACTCTAGCTCCTAAACCGATTTTAAATAATGGGGGGTCATATGATTCGTTTAAAATCTTCAAAACGTGAGTGCCTTAGGCTATATAAAATTGTAAGGGTGCAATATACTAGTCACTCACTAGTCGAGTTATGAAACATACCAACTCGAGGAAGCCGATGATGAAGCAGCTGGTCCTCGGCTCCATATTGCAGCAGCAGCAGCACGGGTTACAAACGTTTACACCCATGTCTCTGGAATTAGAAATAACATTTTTATAGGTAAGTAGGTAATACTAGTTTTTTAGACCTTATTTGTACAAGTTTTTTAGTAACCTTACTGATGTTTGTCGTTTTGTAAGATTCAAATGTTACAAGTCATTTTTGAGTCAGATGACTCTAAAAAAGTAGGTACAGTCGGCAGCAAAAGCTTGACCCCAAAATTAAATTATTGGCAAAAATGATGTAACCGTATGAAACGCCGTACGTTCCTAAGAATATCCCAAACGAACAATGCGGCGAGGGAGTTTATTTTATAATATGTAGGTTAGGTAGTGAAGTATACTTATTGTATGACTTTCTCGGAAACATTTTTGTCAGTTACATTATAAATTGGAAATTATAAGTAACACTACTTAATTATTAATACCGAGTAACACTTATGAGATAGACGGCCCAAGGTTTTTAGTATTTGTTGTGCTTAGGGTTTGTTCTATAATCATACCAAATTTGACGCTAGTGTGTATTACCGTTTTTATATACGATAGAACAAAAGCAAGAAGTAGAAAAAAAAAAATTCTTTTATGGTCCCCTTATTATTTTAGTTTTATACTTTTTTATTATTTTTTAGTAAATCCGCCGTTATAACACAAATTCTGCAAAAAAAATCAACAAGCTATCTTGTTCGGTTCAAAAGATACAGCTCTTTTAAGTTAGGACAGACGGACGGACGACAGACAGCATAGGCTTAGTAATAGGGTCCCGCTTATAGGCACCTTACTGTTACGGAACCCTAAATATAACCAAATACCATTACCAAAATACCATTACCAATAAATACCATTTACTACCATGTGGTGTCCGCTATTCTACACACACATTCTTCGTACAGTTCAAAAAAAATATCTAAAACACTGGCAGCAGGCACCACCTCTATGAATGGAACTAAATTAATTGCGATCCCCATACCATTCCTCCTGCTAGCAAGCTTATAAAAATATCTTGCATTATTCGAAGACCAGTAATTATTCCAGCAACGTGCATCACAGTTGGGGTTCGTCCATGACAGTAGTTATTTGTTATGTTCTAAAATAGAATTCTGAGCGTAACGAGGGATTCAACGCCACTAGACCCAAATAACTTTACTGCCGTGCGAAACACACCATTTTTCACTTCCCCGTAGCGAGGAAAACACTTGGTGTTGGAAAAACTACTACGCGTCACATCAGTTGTGGCCCTCCGCGCACAGCACCAGCATTACTTTCCAAGCTAGCGGGTAAAGTGGACTTTTGCGCACAGATATTGACCGACAAAGGAAGCCTTTCCGAGCTGGTGAGGTGAAAAATGATTTGATGCTTATTAAGTACTTTTATTTTGGTTTATATGACAATGGTACACTAATACATACGCCATCCGGAGCTTTCGCTAATGTCCAGTCTATAGGAACCTTACGCCGAGGTCTTATACAGATAAGCTTCATCGACTGTCAGCAGTTTATGTTTATTGTTTACTTTGGCCGGTTCATCATGAAACTCGATCGGGCTACGTCGGCAATCTTCGTTCCCGCTCTATACACAACGGAAAGTAATTCTATCCCCACCGTGACCATTTCAAGACCTCACGAATATGTGTAGCTGCTTATCGTTCAGGAATTTAATTTTGAAATACCACCTAACATAATAATGGTATTTTTATATTTCATATTTTTTAAATCAATTTAAAATCAAACGCCAGGAATTTTCAATTGTATAATATACAAGACTCGTTGACTTGTTAAGTGAAACTAACATACCGTAAAATGGAACAGAAACATCATTGCGCTGGCGATGAGGTAGGCATGAGTTTTCAAATAAGACATTTTGGAGACATTGACAAGTCAAAAGTCAAATTTTCAATATTATGATACGAAAAGAAACTTTAATGAAGAATAAACGAGTATACATGTGAATCTAATACTATCTGATCGCGTTATAATTATTTAAATATATAGTTATAAATAAATAAATATCAGGGGACAATCTCACACAAATTGACCTAGACCCAAACTAAGCTAGGCTTGTACTATGGGTACTAGACAATGATTAACATACTTATATAGAGAAATACATACTTAAATACATAGAAAACATCCATGACTCAGGAAAAAATATACTCACGCTCATCACACAAATATTTACCCATACCGGGATTCGAACCCGGGACCGCTAGCTTCGTAGGCAGGGTCACTACCAACTAGGCTAAACGCGTAACACGATGTACGACAGTGATAAGATACTCGTAACAACAACAAATAACAAAAAAATATAACCGTCTTCAAAAACCCACTGAAAAGGGTTAAATAAAGACCGGTCTCCTAGGAGTCCTAGGAACTGCCTATTTAGTGCCTAATAGGTACATGAAATAATGTATATTATTACTTTTATGTTGTCCGGCAGCTTGAGCACGTCATGCTCGCTCAAAGGTCTTTGCTTACGGCGGCGTCGTCGTTGATCGGGTCGCCACCTTCCCGAACATAGGCGATGGCTGAGATACGCGTCATACTCGTTTGTTTGTCCGGTCTGTTCACGTCTGCAAGGACTTGTTCAGTTAATTATTCTAGTTATGGCTTTTGACGAAGAGACCTCGTCGTGTTGTTCTCCTAGTCACTACATTTAGTGTAACGTATTTGACCTTACATTTGTAATGTTTTCATTTGTGCTAGTTCTAATAATTAATATTTGTTACTTTATTACCTTGTAATGTAACTTACTTTTAAGTATTATTGTATTTTATATTGGAAAAAATGACCTTCTGCTGGAGTTTCTTGCGGCGCTTCTTCTCCGCAATGATGGTCTTGTCCGAAGCGCTGGTAGATTCACTCTATATTACTGACGTGTAAAAGAGCCCGTATGTGGCCAATTTACTGAATAAATATTTGACTTTGACTTTGACTTTGATTATATATCCAAGCCGGTGTCAAGTAGGTATACACAATAGAGCAATGACACGTGATTCTTGCCACCAACTTCGATATATTTCATGCATGTATCTCTATTAGGCACTAAATAGGCAGCAGGCATCACCTGTGAGTGGAACTCCATCCATTGCGATCGTCATTCTGCCTGCTAAGAAGCTATTCAAAATTTTGTTCGTAGTCGAGGGCCAGGAATTATTATAGCAATGTGCATCGCAGTTTGGCCTTCGATGACGACAATATTTTAAATAGCTTCCTAGTAATCCAGTCATTTTACGGTTTTTAAAACATTTATTTATAATATTATAATAGCCTGATTTTTTTACTCCATTTTTATAAGATATTCTAAGACGCTATATTCATGAATCCTACAAACTTTCCACCCAGAAGTAGATATATATACTGTCAAATAAATTCCTTTTTTAAATTAAAAATCGTAATTGAAATTTTTGTACATAAGCATAATAATATTTTTGTCTATAATGAGTAGAAAGTGAAATCTAACAAAATATTTACACGGAAAGCCACTAAATCAGCAAAATACATGGCTCCGGTTATATATACCCTTAAATAGAAAAAGTTAGTAATAAGTAGTGATTTGATAAAAATGACATAAAACTATTTATAAGTGTTAAAATACACTGATCAATTTGTATTTTTTTTATAAGAAATTATTATTTACCATCATAAAATCCCCTTCCGGTATAATTTATATTCCACAAAATTTTTACTCGGCACTCTGGGATTTTTCTCGGTAGAGGTCAGGCGCAACTAAAAATTAGCACTTTCAAGCTTAATATTTCACAAACGGACCCCTTAATCAAAAAGTTATTTTCACAAACCCAATATATTTTTGAAAGACCTATCCAACGACACCCCACCCTACGGGGTAGACGAGAGAAAAAAACATCCCCACTTTACGTGTAGGGGATTTTTTTCAAAATTTTATTTTACCACTTTGTCTGCGTAACTAATATGTATATTCATACCAAATTACAATTTTTTTACTACCAAGAGTCTCTGAGCTAAGCCACGGACGGACAGACAGACAGACGGACATGGCGAAACTATAAGAGTTCGTAGTTTAACTACTAACCCTTATAATAATAATAATCCAGCCTATATACGTCCCACTGCTGGGCACAGGCCTCCACTCACAACGAGAGGGTTTGGGCTATAGTTCCCACGCGGGCCCACTGCGGATTGGGAACTTCGCACACACCGTCAAATTGCTTTGCAGGTGTGCAGGTTTCCTCACGATGTTTTCCTTCACCGAAAAGCTCATGGTAAATTTACAAATTATATTTCGCACATAAATTCCGAAAAACTTAGAGGTGCGAGCCCGGGTTCGAACCCACGAGACCCTCTACTTAAGAGACGGCAGGTCAAACCATTAGGCTACCACTACTAACCCTAAAAATAAGTATTTTGGAATCAGTTAAACTTACATTTTGATGATGATCTTGGGGCACCTGTGACGCGTCCGCTATGGCCCGCGACCACAGACCAACTGGACCGACGACTTACCAATCTTACCATCCTACTGATCTCAATAAATAAACAATAACATGAATTAGAACAAACGAAATATTTATTTTCATACCGGTACTATAAATTTGGTGCCTTTCATAATAATATTACGTACAAACTAATTGCAGAGGCCCGGAAAATTAACTTTTAAGAACTGCAAAAGAACATGGCAGGTTGCGGGGAGTCCCCTACCTAAATACATAGAACAATTAAGGCCGTAACGTAACGCCCCGCAACACGACACGCTCGAGCGAGCCACCCACACACTTATAAAGGACCCCACAGACTTACAGTTCGACGGCTGATACAGGCTGTCCGTTTATCGTAGAAAAAAATCCCAGGTGCTAGGGAAATGAATACATCTATACCATATTCTAACGTAAGACAACGCAAAACAACGCAAACGCGTAAGGTTTAAAATAAAAGTGTAAATTTTATCTCGTGCATGCATGCTCAGCCCGCAGGGGGTTAGTAAAACCAAAATATTAAATGCTAATAAGTATATTAAATAATACTTGTTCTTAGGGTAGTTTTTATAAATGTGCAAGATCATTTGATCATACCTCGGCAGAGGGGAAAGTCTGGTTAACGCCCGTCCTGGTATAATGGTCTAAGATGTGGATATAACATCTATCACTTTTTGAGCCGTATGTAAGCGAGTGTGACGAATGCTTTATCCACATTCATCTATCTCGATAAAGACGTCCATAAACTGGACCTGCTACAAACAGGCAACTAGATTTCGGCTAGCAGCGGTGTGGCAGGACCAGGAGTCGGAGCAGTAATCCCTGGACTCCCGTCCATATCCATTTGCTCGTAATAGTTGTGGATAACCACCAGGATGTAAATTTGCAGAACTGTAACAAACCAATGAAATGTGATTACTCGATGAATTCTATTACCCTCTACGTCATTATAAAGTACTAGCTTTTACCCGCGATTCCGTACGCATAGAAACAGATTATCGCTAATCCTGTAGGAACTACCAAAATTTAAAAGATAAAGGCTATCTGGGTGCCAAATTTTATCCGAATATTAGTAGGATTCGTAGTCGAAGTCGTTTATCGCTGCTCCCTCGGGAACTGTGCAACTTTCCGGGACAAAAGGTATCGTATGTCCTTCCCCGGGTCTCAGACTATCGTCATACCAAATTTCATCGAAATCGGCCCTGCCGTTCTGACGTGAAAACGGAACCACACTTTCGCATTTATAATACTAGTAGGGATTTGTGACGTTCTCAATATAAAGGGACCTTATGGAGGCAGGCGGTTACGCCATTTTTAGAACTGTTACCATAGTATTCGTATGGTTACAAGAATAAGACGAGCGTAACTGCCTTCCTCCATGAGGTCCCTTTATATTGAGAACGTCACATTTTGTGGCGGTACAGAACCCTCGGCGCGCGAGTGCTGTTTGTGATAGACTTGTCGACGTACCAGCTCGACGTACCCGATGATGATGCAGCGGGTCCTGAGGTCGATGCAGTCGCAGCAGTCGGAATAACGAACAGCAGGCATGGTTCTGGAATTTACAAAAATTAATTGTAATACACATTTTTAAACTGTCGATATAAATAATGATAGGTACCATTGCTATATCGCTTTACTTTCATTTTTAATCCCCCCCTTACAGACCGCATTTCCAATTACTATAAAATGTTGTTCCTAATTTTTATTTATAAATAGATGCCGGCAAGCAAGTTATACAACTATGCCAAATGTCAATTTGATAGCCTCTGTAGTTGCTGAGAAAAACTGTTGTGACATACGGACGACAGACAGACACCGAAGTCTCCCACCATAAGGGTTCCTTTTTTACCTTTTTGGTACGGAACCCTAAAACCCGGAGACGGGCATCCTTTTTGGAATAGCGATAAACGACTCAACGCGAACTGAGGGACAAAGCTAAATAGTTAATTATTTAATAAAGTTTAGAACTCTCCGACAAATCTTCCGTAACGTAAACTTGATATGATAAAATAAGTAGGCGCCACACACACTAGTAGATACAGGTAAATTACTTTCGAGACGTTTTTGCATTTGTAGTACGAGTAGTATTTGTATATTTGGAGTAAATCTTTTATATTCGTTTTTTTTATTAATTTTTTTGACGTGGGTACCTATTGTACCTATGTTTTCTTTTTAAATTAGGGGGGAATGAATTTCGTGAACAGTAATTAAGCGCTGCCAGCGCCATCTGTTTCGCAAATCTAACGCTAGCGGTCTTAACGAGCATCACACTTTGAAACACAACTCCGCGCTGGAATAACGAAGCGCCACGGTATATATAATGTTTTAAAAACTTCGATAGCGCGAGGCAGAACATTTGTGTACTTTTGTATGAAAAAGTAACAAAATTTGAACAGATTTTGTTAAATATCATTGATTGTATTATCAACAATACATTTAGGTATTTGAAAATTATATTAAATGAAGTTTTGGGATAAATTTCGAAATATCGGTAGAAAACTACGTGCGCACGGGTATGCATGCCATCTATCGGCAAGTAGCAGACCTATCTTTGCTGTCATGGAAAAAACTGTACTCCAGCGCCATCTATTGATGCATGAGAAAACTAAGTCAGTAAGTATGAGACCTTATTACCTTTGCTGTCATGTGTAGTGTTCTTCCAATTAAAAATTAAAAATCAATTAAAAATTATAATTTACGGCCGTACAGCGAACTTTTTTATAGAAATCGATGAAAATTCGGTTTGGCCCCGAGCGACGCTCGGTCATCCAGGTACTTAGAATTAAATGTTATGTTTAATATTCATATTATTAATTCCATTGATGTAACTGATTATAAAAATTATAAAAAATAGATAAAAGTTTTGGTTTATTTCCTTATGTGCTGACCGTACACAACTACAAATGCAAAAACGTCTCGAAAGTAATTTACCTATACCTACACAGACACAAAAATACACAGATACACGTACACGTTGATTTTAGCGTCGGGACTCGGGAATTAAAACTCATCCTGACGACGCGACGGTGCGATTCCGACTCGCATTTTGACCAGTTCGTTATTCCGACGAAGGCTAAGGCACGAGTGTGTCGGCCAGCTGGGAATAACCGCGGAAGATAAGTAGGTACTTAAGTAATTCATCTATTACCGGCCTTTACGTAAAGTTCGGACTGCGGAAAACGCCACGCGCCGTGCCCCTAGGGCCACACTGACTGGTCTATGGTCTATCGCCTTATGCGTAGTATGCATGCATGCATGCGAAAGTTTGGATGGATGGATGGACGGACCGACGGACGTACGGATGGATGGATGGATGGATTTTATCCCGAAAAAATGGACAGTTTCCCGAGAGAGCAGCGATAAACGACTTCTGCGTGGACGAAGTCGCGGGAAAAAACTAGGTAGTACATAAATTCAATTCAATTCAACACGTTTATGTCGAATGTCCATGATTCATTATTTAAATGAACGCAGGGGACTTCCGTGCGAGGGATATTCTGTTATCGGAGGAAACCGCGGGGACGTTTGGTCATTGCTGATTGCGGGCCGCGTGGTACCTATTAATAATATTGTCTAATTCATATTTGTCACACCTTTTAGATAGCTAAAAGATGACGCTGAGTCTACACTCAAAAGAAAATGCACCTTTCGAAATTTGCCAACTTTTATTTTAAAAAATCATGTTGTAAGAAACAATGAACGGACTCAAAAAAAAGTTAATAACACCGTTTCAAATCAAACCGAAGTCGGCTTTTGGTTAAGTCATTGACTTATATATCATTGGGTTAAGTACAATTTTTTGTACGCTGACTTCGGTTTGACTGACCTACGATCAGGTAAAACTTTTTTTGGAATGGATTGTTTTTTAAAACATTTAGGTATTTAATGTTTTAAAAGCATAAGCCGACTTCAGTTTGAAACACAAAAGTGGATATATATCTATGCTGATATCACGTCTAGACAAAAAGGTTGACCTATAAAAAGAAAGAAAGAAAGAAAGAAAGAAAGAAAAATGATTTATTACCACATATACAGACAAAAAACGTAAAAAAAAAGTAAATATTATAAATAGCGAAAAAGAATAAAGAAAATATAACATAGATACTGACATGTGGTAAAAGGAAAGAAAAGGAAGAAAGTTCATGAGCATACGTGTGCTAACTCAGGACATGTTCTAGGGATTTGATATCGATAAATAAGATGCCGATATTATATTTATACATGTGCTCATTGAAAATCTTCCATTACTATAAAGAGATTGAATATCATGTCTGATAAGCTATGTCCACACCTATGCGCTTTCATGTTCAACTTGCGATTTCAAGATTTCAATTCGTCTTGCGTCAAGCGCATGCAATACGAGGGTGACACTGAATCTTCAATAAAATCCAATGTTTTGACTTTATCTTCCGCCATTTTATTTGCAAAATGTTGCACGTCAACCCAACGGTGACGGATCAGCGTGCGCTACGGGTATGCGCTTATATCAAACCAGTTTGAGCGCATGCGTTATTGCATGAGCTGTGGTTGCAGAGGCATGCGTCACAGGAAAGCGCCAGTTGAACATGAAAGCGCACAGGTGTAGACATAGCTATATCGAGCCTTTTAAGATACCTAATAGCAGTATACGGATGTCATTTTAATTAAAATAAGATAATTTACTGTCAGTGCTATTCATATGCTACAATAAGAACATGATGTAACATCCCGCTACGATTGCCACGAAGTCCATAATAATCATGCCTCCCAGGAAAAACCCACGTGGATTACTAAATATCCTGACATACAGCTACGGGAGTCAAAGTTATTTTGCTCTTAATGTAATGTCAGTTTTCATTGAGAATAATAAATATTTATCTATCCTTCAATATTATCTATATGTTGACAGTAATATCGATATTATTTATCGTCCTAAAATATTTTGCTACATCACTTTAGAATTCGTGCCCCGTGTTAGCACACGTACAGTCAAGGTCATAAATATGTATTACATTTTAGTACCTTGTCTTTTTACTGTCGTGTTTAAACTGCCATAATATTAATGTCACATCAATTACAGTGACAAGGTACTAAAATGTATACACATTTATGACCTTGACTATCCTATATGTTCATGAGAAATTGAGGGAACTCCTCAAAAGTTACACACATACATACCTACAACGATTTTGGTATTACCTGTAAGACCTTGAGAATTTGCAGTCTAAAAGCACTGGTAAAGAGGAACTGATGATGAAGACAGAGATGACCATCGGAACTCCATTGCCGTACGTAAGTGATTGACGCTAGCAATGAGATTTCTTTATTAAGAATATGAAGCTAGTTTTATACTCATTATAATACATGTGGTGAAGTGCAACTGATGGTGAAGTACCGGGAGAACTTCTCAATGAATAACGGCCCTGCATCTTGGACAGCGACATTTTGTTAAGGGTGATATGAAATTGGTATTAAGCTATTGTTTCTTAATGTAAAATATATGTGCTTTAGTTTATAACATAATCATATTAGGTATATCACAAAAAATCGAAAAAAAAAATGGTACAGAAAATAAAACCGTCTTCAAAAACCCACTGAAAAGGGTTAAATAAGGACCGGCCTCCTAGGAATTGCCTATTTAGTGCCTAATAGGGACATGAAATATATCGAAGTTGGTGGCAAGATGTCATTTTTTTTTTCAATTTTTTACACAGTAAGTTACCTAAACAAACTAAATACTCGCCAAACTATTACGTTTGATGCCGAGACACGCTCAGTTTTATTATTTAAATAACTTACCTATTTTAACTATCGCTACACACAGACAAACGAGATGGGGATAAATATCTATTGTGTCTTGGCTATTGTGTATATAATACTACCTACTTGTCACCTGCGTGGATATATTTCATGTAGATACCCTATTTATTAGGCACTAAATCGGCAATTCCTAGAAGGCCAGTCTTTATTTAACCCTTTTCAGAGGGTTTTTGAGGACGGTTTATTGTTTTTATACGAAGGAACATAAAAAAATAGCCAAATCTGTCCAACCGTTCTCAAGTGATGCGCTCATACGAAAACCATTTCATTTTTAGAGTTCCTTACCAAAATGGTAAAACAGGAACCCATACTTATTATTAATATAGTTGGGTACCTACCTATAATCTTTGTCATAAGTAGGTACACCATAATTTAGGAATGTTTAATAAATAAGTAGGTGCAGAGGCTTCTTACATTGATGAAATATTTATTTTCACTATTTCGTGTAATGGTATTTAATCTTTATATTCTACTAATCTTTTTCGAGCAACATGATAAGAAATACTCCTCGACAGGGCCCTATTTGCAGTTCCTAGAAGTAATATTGTAGCTTCGGCCACAGCTCACAGCTACAGTTATAATTCATTTTTAGGGTTCCGTACCTCAAGGAAAAAAACGGAACCCTTATAGGATCACTTTGTTGTCCGTCTGTCTGTCTGTGTGTCTGTCAAGACCCTTTTTCTCAGGAACGCGTGGAGGTATCAAGTTGAAATTAATATCAAATACATAAGTCTGCAGTCTCTTGGATCAGTGAAAAAATCAAACATCTAAGTCAACAGCCGATACAGTCGTTTATACCGCATATTGAAGGGAATCTCAAGGGAATCAAAACCTATAGGGTACTTCCCGTTGACTTAGAATCATGAAATTTTGCAAGAAGCTATGTTTTATAGCACAAGTAAAGGAAAAAATCCGAAAACCGTTAATTTGTAGTTACATCACATAAAAAAAGCCCAGTATAAGCTGACACTCACTAAGTACTAAAGTGCATACTTATTGCGTATCAGTTTATACTGGACTTTGTTTATATTGTATTCCCGTGATTTACGAACTATTTACATGCCTACAAGTTTGTGCGGAACCCTCGGTGCGCGAGTCCGACTCGCACTTGACCGGCTTTTTATGTTCGTTTCCCTTTCTTATTGTTTCGTTTTCCTCCTTCTTGTTTTGTAATTTACGTTTTATGTATCTGTCAAAATTATGTGTGTGTAACCTTCCGTGGTTTCACCTGATGGTTCCAACGGAAGACCAGCGCCGACTTTAATGCCGGCATTACGCTGAGTTGGGACCATTTCGTGACTACATTCTTTCTGTGTGTATTTTTCTGTCCTTTGCTGATATTTGTCACGAATAAATGTTTTTCTTCTTCTTCTTCTACAATCCACGGCACCTACCTGCCACCCTACCCAGCCCTGCTACCTGGGTTCTACCTACGCAGAGACTCCATGTTGGTTTCTACTTACGTGCCGGGCATTACGAGATGTATTATCCTTCCTTACATAGTACAAAACGAAGTCGCTTTCCACGTCTGTCTGTCTGTCTGTTTATCCCCCGCTAAATCTTCCTAAACCACGCAACGGATTTTGATGCGATACGAGTTAAAATTTGACAGGTGCTAGGGAAATGAATACATCTATTCCATATTCTAAAGTAAGACTTAACGCTTAGGTAAGGTTAAACTAGCGACCCGCCCTCGCTTCGCTCCGGAAACTATTATATACATAAACCTTACGTGAACAATTATCTAACTGATGGTGAAAACTGCATTAAAATCCGTTGCGTACTTAGAACGATCTAAGCGTACAGTCGAGGACAGAAAGATGTATACAATTTTGGACCTTATTACAATGCAACAAGGTGAAAAAGTGGATACATCTTTCTGTCGTCGACTGTACATACAAAGCATCATATTATACCTTATAGATAAGAGTCAGACGGCTGGAAGGGACTTTGTTTTTTATACTATGTAGTGATGTAGGTAACCTACACGTTTATGTGTGTTATATCAGTAAATATACTTAAGTTTGTTATTAAATAAACGAATGATTAAAATAAATATGCAAACGCATGAGTCTTGCGAACGTTTACAGACAAAACAAAGGTCGGCAAACTTTTTAGACAAAGCGCCAATGCCGGAAAAATATCGATTTTTCGAAAGCTCCAAGAGCCGTAGTTTTCTGTTTCAGGTGTTTCACTGTACATATACCAAATCTTGATAGGACAAAAATACTTTACGTGTAAAGGCCGCTATTGTGTATGTACCTCCCCTGGTATGTGCAAAGGATACAACGTACCTTTAATGCTATCTTATCTGTGCAATCTTTGAAGTATTTCGATGAAGCACTCATACACGCTGCCTCGTCGATAACTACCTATACAAACAACACAAATGCAAAATGATTATAATCAGTCGTAATGCACGCAATTTCTATTGCTGCACATCAATATTTCTCTGAATTTTCGATTAGATATGTATTTAATTATTTCGCTGTATAAATATATTTAAGTGTACTTAATCTTATCAATGATAATTACAATTTTTTCTGGGTAAGCCAATGGGTAAGCTTATATGTGACGTTCTCAATATAAAGGGACCTTATGGAGGAAGGCAGTTACGCTTTTCTTATTCTTGTAACTATACGAATACTATGGTAACACTTCTAGAAATGGCGTAACCGCCTGCCTCCATAAGGTCCCTTTATATTGAGAACGTCACATATTAGAAACGGTACCTAATCATCATGACATCATCATTTCAGCCCACATCCACCCCCTGCAGGGTAAATGCCTCTTCGTTTTCACGCCACCTTGCCCGGTCTTATTATTTATTTATTTATTTAATCTTTATTGCACAAAAATACAAATTTGAGTACAAAAGGTGAACTTAATGCCTAATGGTCTTCTGCTAAAGTCAACAATTTTTTCCCAACTGTCTGCCAAATGTCGTCAGACCAACGAGCTGATGGCCTGTCCACCGATCTATGACCTAATCTTGGCCACCACTCTGTAAGCGCCCTCGACCGCCTCGTCGTCTCGCCGTCGCCACAATATCTCGCCTAGCAAAGTGTCCTAACCTAGTTTCATAAGTAAATGGCAAGGACGTAGGTACCGAAAACATAGGTACCTACACAATGTAATTGGTGTATTAGCATATAATAGTTATACCAAATTGATTGCTGTGATTATAAGCAATGATAAATCGTTTCTTGTTGCTTCTGAAGATGTTATAAATGAAAATAATTTTTCGTCTAAGCGACTTCAAATATTTTGTTTAAACATTTGGTATTTTCAAGAGTGTGTCAAGGAGTCTAAAAGATATATGAATTTAACTGTCTCAAATCCAACACCTATACTTGAGTTGCGTGTCAAATATTATGACTGGTAGATACTTCTTATACACTGATGGGTCTAGGAGCCCTTCAGGCAAGGGGGCTGCTTTTATTGATCCATTTGATCATGTAACCAAGGAAATAATATGTTAAAAATGTTAGGTAATGTCTGTATAATGTCCGTGGAACTCATTGCAATCGATAACGCTTTGGCATACGAGTATGTTCTAAATCAAAGTATCAAGAAAGTAGTGATTTGTACATATAGTAAGAGTGCATTGCAACATATAAAATGGTGTGTTAGGGGTGAAATGGGGTGCCGATCGCAGTGGCGGATCCACGGATGGTACAATGACCGTGTTTACTGACAGGTAAGTGGAAGAGCTCAGTTCAAAAGGTTTAAACTATACCACGGAGTTGAGCTAGTCACGGAATTCGACGGGTTTACTATACGGGGAAAAGATCGCCGTGTGAACGTAGCGTAATATTATAAGCCCGCTGTAATTTTTGCTCTGATAAAGTGTTTAATATAAGTTGACATCAATAAAACCATAAAACAATAATAAAAAATAAAACCGTCTTCAAAAAACCCACTAAACAATACTAAATAATCTAAGCCGGGGAGTCCTGTGGAGGGAGTGTTGGCTGCTGCACGTGTCGATCGCTTCTGCTGAGCCGGCCGCCATCTTGGGCTTCTCTTTTGAGAAGTGAAGCGTGGCGGAGCAGAGCGCGGCGGAGCGGCTGGAGCGTGAGGCGATTGACACTTTCGCCACAGTTCTCCAATCTACCGAACAACACCAATATATTATCATATACAAACCGAACATAGTTGGATTTACACTGACATTGGCAAAATTGTCCGTATAATTGGACAGAGGCCATTTTATTTAAAAGAGAAGAAGAAGAATCTAAGCCGGTGTCAAAGAGACAAAGATTCCATTCACTGTCGATCATTGTCTAGATTTGATGCGAAGAAGGTGTTAGAGAATAGTCTTCTAGTGGCTTGAGTAGACCCAATTGAAATGACCCTGCCTACGAAGCTAGTGGTCCCGGGTTCAAATCCCGGTAAGGGCAAATATTTGTGTGAAGAGCGCGAATTTTGTTCCTGAGTCGTGGATGTTTTCTATGTATTTTAATGTATTTCTCTATATAAGTATGTTTACCGTTGTGTACTTAGTACCCATAGGACATTTTTTATTATTTTATTTTTTTATTATCATGTTACAAAATGTAATATAGCTACCCCCTTACTAATAAACGTTGAGTAACGGCTGAGTAGTTATACAATGCTTTGTCCTTATCTGTCGAATTCAAATGTCACAATGACAGATAAGGACAAAGCATTGTATAACTACTCAGCCTTTACTCAACGTTTATTAGTAAGGGGGCTAGTGTCGGAGTACCATAACTTTGGAACTAGGTAAATTTGTGTAAGATCATCCCCTGATATTTATTTATTTATTATTTATTAAATTGCAACAAATAGCAGCCGCAGAAAGTAGAATTTTCTCTTCAGAATCCGTATCCATTTTTAGGGTTCCGTACCTCAATTGAAAAAAAAACGGAACCCTTCTTATAGGATCACTTTGTTGTTCGTCTGTCTGTCTGTGTGTCTGTCAAGACCCCTTACCAGCGTGGAGGTATCAAGTTGAAATTAATATCAAATACTAAGGTCTGCAATCCCTTGGATCAGTGAAAAAACCAAACATCTAAGTTAACGCAATCAAAAAGATACAGCCGTTTATGCCGCATATTGACGGGAATCTCAAGGGAATCAAAACCTATAGGGTACTTCCCGTTCACTTAGAATCATGAAATTTGGCAAGAAGCAATGTCTTATAGCACAAGTAAAAGAAAAAATCCGAAAACCGTTAATTTGTAGTTACATCACAGTTTTTTAAAGTCCAGTATAAATTGACACTCACTTAGTACGAAAGTGCATACTTATTGCGTGTCAGTTTATACTGGCATATTGTTTATATTGTATTCCCCTGCTTTACGAACTATTTACATACCTAGAACAAGTTTGTGCGGAACCCTCGGTGCGCGAGTCCACTTCGCACTTGACCGGGTTTTTTTTTTTTTTTTAAACTGACGTGGGGCGCAGTGAGAGAGCCTGGAGCAGTAAGTATAGTTGGTTCCAAATAAGCTGGCGTGATTCCACTTGAGACCGTCATTCATTAGCAACAACAATAGGATTATGTGCACCCAGGTAGTTTTTTTTTTTTTTTTTTGTAAACACTTGCAAGGGGCGGTACTTCTATCTTGATACTTTCTCTTTTCTTATTTTTAGCAAATTTAGAGATTACTCAATTGTTTTTTTATTTTTTTTTTATTTTGAGGTGTTCAGTATTAATCAAAATGTAATAAATGTTGGGAGTGACTCGGACACGGAGACAAGCTCTAAATCTGAACAACATGTTAACTTTTCAGTAATATCTCTTAATATCTACAGGTTGTTTTTTTTATTCGTCGAAAAAATTTTGGGGGTTAAATCAGTAAGTCATACTGACCAACTTTCACTATGGGACCAACCCCGAAATCGCGAAAAAAAAATTTAGCCTCCCATACTCGCCATCAAACGTAACAGTTTGGCGAGTTTTATTAAGGGTACTTAATGTAATTTTCTTATGAAAAAAAAAAAATAAAATACAAAACATCGTCAGCTGACTAGCCAAAATGTATGGATGGTAAATTTTTTTTTCGCGATTTCGGGGTTGGTCCCATAGTGAAAGTTGATCAGTATGACTTACTGATTAAACCCCCAAATTTTTTCGACGAATAAAAAAACACCCAGTATATTTAATGATTTTATTAATTAATAACATAACATAATATTGTATTTTATTGCTGCGACTTGAAAAACAAACCAATCTCAAATACTTAAATGTATCCATAATAATTGAAAAGTATCAAGATACGGTGGTAGTTGTATGTAGCGTAGTACAGTCACCACACGGGATTGTTGAGCCACCATAGAACCCTGTCATAATGACAACGTCAAGTCACTCAAAAGAAACTACGTCAAAATTTTTCGCCGACTTTCTGTGAGAGGGTTCTATAGTAGCTCAATAATCCCGTGTGGTGACTGTACAAAACAAGATAACGCCAAAACACCTCACTTCAAAATACAATAGTTTTATGAGACACTAGTTTATTATACCTATTGTTTAATCTCGAATCTCGCCAGCTTATTTTGAACCTACGAAGAACGCACGTCTGCGCGCGGCCCCGTCGAGCGAGAAATGAAGGCCGGTTTTAAGCCAGTGAATGGGGACATCTTTTGGCTTAATCCATTTTAACTGATCAGTTAAGAACTTAAGCTAATAAACTGACCGTGAATGTCCACCTTTACATAGTCTTCTGGGTTTTAACGTGGGCCACTTAACGTTCCAGGCCGCTAGCGTCGCTGCAATCGAGGGATACCCGGTGCGACATAAGCGTGTGCTAGACGGTTTAGCACACGCTATAGATGACTATAGACGCGCATGCGTGAAACACGCGCATTGAACCCTAAATGTACACAAAACCAACGTATCGTACGTCACTCGCGATGGGATTTCAAAAATCTAGATAATGTAGGTTATGTTTTGCATCCCTCGATCGCAGCGCCACCTGGATTTTACTTCAACAGTGGAGTCACAGCGTCCCATTGAAAATTTGCCCAGTTGCAAGACCTGTATGTAAAACCCATAGATATATAATACATATTCATATATAATACATATTCTTTCTATGATCTGTGGTAAAACCCCTTCTAGACGGTCGGGTGGTTGGACCAACCGAGAGGGATGCAGCTATTTGTAGGAACGAGATGTAAATATTACTATCTCATTCTGACAGATAGCTGCGTCCTTCTCGGTTGGCCCAACCACCCGACCGTCTAGAAGGGGTTTAAGACCGTGGTCATTATGCTGATTTCACACGGGGGCAGGGCATTGAGGCAGGACAGTTGATTTCCGTGGGTCGGTAGAGTAACGACTGTGTTGCTTTCCTTATCTCTCCCACGGAAATATACTGTCCTGCCTCACTGCCCTGCCCCCGTGTGAAATCAGCTTTACTCTCGGCTCTAGGGTGACCAAATTTTGATTTCCAGTTTCACGGGGCAACTGCATTCAAAATACGGGATTCGAGGTTAAATACGGGACAGGTCGCTTTTTTTATAAATAATCTACATACTCATAGGTACATTAAAAAAAAATAAAACGAACAGTCACTCACTGACACGCACTCGTCATTCGATCGAATATGCGTTCGCGTTCCCGCGGATCGCGCGGTGTTACCATGAAATGCCGTTGAATCGTAAAATTGCAGGACAATATACTGTCCCGTATTGGATTACACTACACAACAAACGATGCCGACGAAATGTAAACACAACTAAGCGATAACTTGTTGTCATCTTACTGTAGCCGGTCGGTAGCCGCGCTAACCTGTAATTTACAAACCTGTTTCCAACGGCGGCCGGCAGGTACCTACCTAATAAAATTAAAATTGAAGCGAATAATTCGGCCGAATATTAGGTTCCGCAAAAGCAGGACCGAACGTTCGGCCGAATATTCGTATTCGGACATAATCTGATTCAGACTGTGTAAGGCCGGCCTAAGGTACTGTACGTGTAGGTACACCTAATATTTATGACCTTCACTGTACTTAAACTATCTTGTTGGGGTGCGTAACAATCGCTATAAAAATATTTGCTATAATATTAGTCGCTATAACGCTCATTTAATATAATGATTGAATCATATAACAATATTTAATATATTTAAATATGATATACTTAATTATCATTTAAAATAATGATCATTTGATCTAATAATATTTTATATAACATACTTTTAGTATAATGCATATTTCCTATAATTAATTTATGATATAAAGTTAATTTCATACACAGGCACACCACACAACACCCCACAAAATTTACTTAGGCAGTAGGGCAAAGGGTGCATGGGGGGGCGAAGCCGTCAATGAAGGGGGCTCGGGGGGCATAGCCCCCCGCATTAAAAAAACCGCATACTGACTCGATCAACCACTTGGGTAGGTTCGTTAGTTACCTTGTGACCCCACAGAGCAGAAATAGAAGCCCCGCGATAGCGGGGCTTCGTCGACTCGCCCTTGAACCCCTTGCCCGTGCACAAAACTAAGTGCTACCAGAAATGTAGGTTAGTTTAGGTTAGAACTGCGACCCCTGCACAAACAGTTACACAATATGATTTTTATTTCAAATGATGATTATACCAAATTATGTTTATAATATATAAGTGATATACCAAATGATAATTATATAAAATAAAAATAGATATTTTAAAATTATACCAATTGTTTATTATATACAATGAGTGATTATATCCTTTGAAATTATATCAAATGTTATTATATCAAATGAAAATATTTTAAATATTTTTATACCATTCATTACACACCCATCTTGTTGTCGATGTGTGAGGATGAGGAAGCTCAAGAACGTTATTTGCTGGTTGTTAGGTATTTATTTTCTTCTCAGATATACACTTATTACCAGGGACTGTATATCGATAACCGAGACATATCGGTATTTTTAAGAAAATATCGATAACAATATCGATATTGCCCGAATATATCGATAATTGTATCGGTAAACTTAAATATCGGTAAACAGATATCGATACTTTTATCAATACTTGGTACCGATACTAATAGGTACATACCTACGCGACGTTGCCAGCTCGAACGAGTGGAACGGCAACGCCGCGCGCCGCGCCGTGCTCTGCTCCGCGCTCAGCCGCGCAACCGCCCCCCCCCCCCCACGGCTCGTCAGGGACGGAATGTACCTACCACGCGCGGCGCGTGAGCCGATTGATCGAGCAGTTTCTTTGACGTTATACTCCAGGAAATTTACGGACGCTAGTATGGTGAAACGGAAATAATTTATAATAGCTGATTTTTCTTGTGTATCGAATATATTATAATTCTAGTAATTAGGTAAAAATATAATCCAACTAAATATGAGTTAATAAGTTATTTAAAAAAAATGAATAAATTTAAGAATATCCTGAAAATTTTGTTAAAAATAATTAGAAAAATTTTTTTTTTTCATATTTGATCTATAATATTCAAGATGAATCGCAGAAAAAATAATTAAGGATGTCTCATTTATAGGTATTCAATTAGCTAGAATATTGTTTTCATTTGGCATATTTCCGTATTTAAAAATCGTAATTGGCTATAGTTTTCTTCATTCCTTGTTGATTACAATAAATATAAACGTTGCAAGCAAATCATACACAAAATTATACCGGAAGGTCGATTTTATGGTGGTAAATAATGATTCCTTATAAAAAAATACAAATTGATCAGTGTATTTTAACACTTTGAAATAGTTTTATGACATTTTTATCAAAATACTACTTATTACTAACTTTTTCTATCATTTAAGGGCTTCCTTGCTACTCCAATACCTACTTTTTTAAGTTTTATTTATCAAA
Source organism: Tortrix viridana (assembly GCA_963241965.1). Classification (NCBI taxonomy): domain Eukaryota; kingdom Metazoa; phylum Arthropoda; class Insecta; order Lepidoptera; family Tortricidae; genus Tortrix; species Tortrix viridana. Next base: position 11,456,289 of record OY725186.1, read on the forward strand.
ACCAATAAATGTTTACTGTTATAAAATCTCTATTAAATAGGCATGTTATTAAAGCTTATTAAAAGAATAAAAAGCTGTCGAGATATTTTTTAAATTTCGAATAAATGGCATTAAAAAAGTAGTTAGTGCCCGGTATCGTTATTATTACAACAAAAAGGTTGTAAAGCTTCGCTCGGATCACAAATCGTTACTTTTTTTCAATAAAAGGTTTCACAAAATTAGTGGCCAGTATTTTTATTTTCGCAAGGAAAAGTTTGTCATAATTAGGTACGCTTTGGAATTGTGGAGCACAAATTTAATATGAAATAATCACAGGAAATAATCGAATCGATTGCGGAAAACTGATGTTGTTTTTTATTCTAATATTTAAATAAAAAGATGTTTACTGTTTTAAAATCTCTATTAAATGGGCATGTTTTTTAGCTCATTGGCTACCATGTGATAGTAATTTTTTTTTTCACCGCAAGAGCTCAAAATTTGGTAAATGTTCGATCGAAGATGCAAAATTAAAGTTTGCGATTTTTTTTAAATTAAACCACGGTAGTTACGCCAAAATGGTAATGTTTATCGCATAACACAACTATTTAACAATAATAAGCTAAAAAGAAAATAAAAAAAAACATCTTAGTACACTAACCACAACCAAAAAATCGAGTAAGGGTGTCAATTTCCTAAAAAATTAAAAAAGTCCAAATATCTCGAAAACCGTGGCACTTTTACTAAACCTCATTTATCATTATTAGAACGACCTAAGTGCCCCCTATCAGTAGATCACGGTTTATCCACTCATTACCTAACACCCTGTATATTTTCGTATGGTTTAGGTATATTTTCCGTACTAATTGACAGAGTCCACACACGCTGCTATAATATATTATATTAATATCATTACATCGCACTCGAGGAGGCATTTTGCGGGCACGTCAGTTAGTAAGGTTTACAAATAAATCAATTAATTTACTATTATTCAAGTATTTATGCTTGATACTTAGAATTTGTACCTACCTGGTATTTATTTATACTAGATTCAGCGTAATGATTTCATAAAGACCCAATTATACAGTGAAAATATTACCGTAAATCTTGAATATACGTTCGGCTCCTATACCACTTTAACGTACAGTATAATTACCAAGGTGTAATACTAATGTACTAGGTATTACAATACAATACAATAACTCTTTATTGAACTTGCTGTATGTGACAGCAAGAACAACCCAAATAAAAAATGTCAATATTATATTATAAATACCAGGTACCTAGCTACAAATACTAAGTATAAATACTTCTCCCCGACATCTCGTAAATTAATTGACTTTTTTTTAAACCTTACTAACTGACGTACCCGCAAAATGCCTCCTCGAGTGCGATGTGTAAACTCCGTGTGTAACGCGCTTAATAAGCTTTTTACCACTTACCAGTTAAGCGCGTGCTACACGGTTTGAAACCAAGGTTTTAAACCAAGTGACCTTTGTAGAAGCGAGTTGCTACACGGTTTCAAACCTGCCCATTTGTTTGATATCGCCAAGGGCGTTATAAGGTCATGGGAAATTTGGTTTAAAACCACTGTCTACACGGTTTTAAACCGTTGTTTGAAACCGTGTAGCCCACGCATTACTTATCCGGCAGAGACGGGGTAGGGCGCCGGAGTGAATTAAATTAAATGTGAGCTTGCTGCACTTAGAAAGTTGGCAACGCCGCAAACACGGTTCGCCCCGGTCGCCCGACTCACTCATGAAGCGCGTCACACACGGAGCTATAATATATATTATAGGTCGGTATATTACGATATATTTTCCCTACTATTTGACAGACTCCACACACGCAGCTATAATATATATTAATATATATTATAGGTCGGTATATTACGATATATTTTAGTATATTTCGGGCAAATAGGAGGTGTTTCTTTTTCAACACTCTTCGTAACCGAAATGTACACATTACCGTCACTCAATTTAACGACTAACTCCCTAAACCGTCGAAATTACTTGACTCTTGTTGGTTTTACCTTGTTGTCCATACAATGATACACTCTATGTAGCATCACTCCCACTCAATAACGACTTCAACACGTCAATATTAAGTACTTTCTAAGTTGCCGAAATGAATAAGAACTGCAGCTGTGTACGTTCTTCTGCTTATTGTTTTATTACTTTATTGTCTAGCCCGTATTTACCTCGACACTTTCGGCATCAAACGTACCGAAGATTCTGAGAAATTCGTTCTTTTGTTATTGTGATTACCTTGCACGTGTTTACCTCGGCTGTTATACCTGCTGCAAACCAAATTGGCACACCGTCGTTAGGTTATTATGCATTATCTATACGTTATCATATTTTATACTTTATTAGTAAATAATTCATATTATAATGGTAAAATAATATTGATTTTTCTTCTCTCCATTTAACGGCAACTCTCAATAACGCCATAAAATGCGCAGTCCCTTCAGTGTCGCTATTATATATAGAGTTTACACTGTATATCGTTCGTTCAATTAGTGTGCAGTACACCCACACACTGCCATGGAAACCATATAATATTATCTGAATAGCAATACCCATTATTGAATAATTTAATATAGAATCCATATTTCACTTTTAGAACACCCTGTACATGTTGAAATCGTGCGCTCGCTAGGACAGCGACGAGTCAAATGAATATATTTTTGTATCTTTGTCGTGTGTGGTGCTTAGCTATAATATAATATATATTTTGGTATATTAATATATATTATAGCTCCGTGTGTAACGCGCTTGAGACTCGTTTGCACGGGAGTAAAAGACTGATCACACTTTGTTAAGTAGCAAGACAAGTGCAGGTAAAGTGTTAAGTAGTTAGTAAAATTAACGGTAATAGTTACATATGCTGCATTGTTGCTTTATTTAAATGTTAAAACCATAATTGTACAATTGGAATTTCGGCATTTCGTTGTTTGCGTTATGACATTCGACCATGAATCAAGTACCTGTAGGTAGATGTTGCAAATTTAAAAGTATATCTACGAAATTACGTCTTAGGCATAATAATTAGAGTGACCTTAACGTTTACACTTACTTCAAAATCAACATCAAAATATAAATTTTACAGGGTGTCCCGCGATAAAGTGCTCAACCGAATAAGAGTGAAACGAGATGTGATTTTATCACGGAAAAAAAATTAAATAACATTTTTTTATAATAATTATTATTGTAAACCCAATACAAAAATTAAAAAAAATCCGTGATTAAATCACGTATGTCCACCATTATTCGTTTGAGCACTTTATCGCGGGACAACTTGTATATCTGTGAACGATAGATACAACACATAATATTAAATAACTATGATGAACGTAATTGTTAAGATAAGCTATATTATATATTAATATATATCGGGTCAGTCCATAAGTTGGTGCGTATTTGTTCAAGGTCAACTATATTGTCAACATAAAACCTTTTTCATGTCTTCTAGTTTTTTAAATCTGTAGGTTTCTTTGACATAAATTATTTCTTTTGTCAATCATTCATAGTACCTATGTAATATGTACAGTGTACCTATGTAATATAGTCAATATTCCAGGGAGATGACGAATCCAAAATGCCAAAATTGAAGTACATAATTAAAATTCGACGTGGAGATAGTATGCCTTATTAGTATATTGGAAAAAATATTGTTAATTTATTATGAAACATACAATCATAAATAAATAAATAAATACATGTCTTTCTTTAATTTCTTATTAATTTAACAAATCACTAGCAGAGCTCTGTTAAGTATGATTCAAATCTTGCAATGTGTTAGTTAGTGAGGAAAGCAACTTAATTTTTTATCGATTCAGAAATTCAGATTATCGAAATTTCCCTATCACTTGCCCCCAAACTGAGCGTTAGATAACGGGGTTTAATCGTAATATATCGTAATATACCAACCTATAATATATATTATAGCTCCGTGTGTGACGCGCTTAATACGTGTAAACTAAACAGGTCTCCTGGATGGCTACTACGAAACACTCGTTTCGAACGTTCGGAAGTACCATCTCTTTCACTCGTCAATTGTGATTAAATCGTGTGAAAGGGAAGGAGCTGACGTAACTTCGCACTTCAATTTTTAAAGTAGCCGCCCTCCGACCGGTTCAGTCGTAAATTCTCATTCGTTCATATCATTCACTCCGTGTGTTTGTAAGGCGTCATCTTGGACATCTTGTATTTTCTCTTTTGCTTATCGCTCAGTGCGTCTCTATCGTTATATACTAGTTAAGCGCGTTACACACGGAGCTATAATATATATATTTTGGTATATTAATATATATTTAGTAAGCATGCAAATAAATAATAATAATTAGAAAAAAAATTATAATGAGTTTAAAGTATTTCATTCTTTAATAAAATATGATACTTAATGAAATTGAATTATGTTATATTTTTTAATAATAATAATAATAATAATAAAATTATTTATTTCGTTACAAAGCTTTCGTTACAAATATTAACACTATATAACAATTATTATTAAAATTAAAAATAAAAGAAAAACAAAATCACAATATATTTATATCATTAATAATTTAAAGTTTTAATCTATTTATATAAATTGAAATGTTATTTACGATTTGATTGTGAAATGAATTTGTAAGTACTATTTATTAAGGAAACAAAAGGCTTTATATATAAAATATACCAAGGCATCTTACGATATATTTTCGTATATTTTAGGTATATTTTTCCGTACTAGTTGACAGAGTCCACACACGCAGCTATAAAATATATTAATATATATTATAGCTGCGTATGTGGAGTCTGTCAACTAGTAAGGAAAATATATCGTAATATAGGTATATCATAAAATACCGACCTATAGTCTAGTATATATTATAGCTCCGTGTGTGACGCGCCTTTCCGGGACGAACGGGATTTCCGAGCGACAAACGTGGTGGGAGGGAAAGGTTGTGCTAGCCGCCCTGTTCTGTTCAGTTGATCAGATCAGTTCAGTTCACTTCACTCACTCACACTCAGCTAACGCGCTTTGAGTGCAGTTCCAGTTCTTCACAGAGGTCGCGGACTCGGTTAAGTGCGTCGCGGTAAATTTACGCATTATTTATTCGTTTCTTGTTAAGTGCAGGGGATATCCTAAACAAAGTAAGTAATTTTAATAATTTATTTCGGTTAATTTCTTACTTGTAGTTGCGGAACCTTTTTCGTATTACATTGTAAATGCAATTTGATACCAACTTTTTAGTTTTTACTAATGTAGGTATGTAGTATTTATGTATAACGGCTGTTAAATTTACCTATATTACTTATTAGGTTATTAGCTTACTTTAAATTATTTATTTATTTACAAACACGAGGTGAAAATTAAAATGGCCGACCGGGCTTTTGTCTATAACTAATAGTGTATAAAATACTATCAGTTGTGTCTATCTATAGTTGTCGATGAGTTTTTGGTTGCTAAAGAAGGTAGGTATATAAATTATGAATAGGTACCATAAACTGGCTACTTTGCCTAAACGTGGTACTTAATTCCCTCCCGTCGCAATAACTTGCAAATATCGCAACTATGATATTAATTACCTATTAGGATTGGAAACGCTTTTATTTTGAGGTAGTTACCTACCTACAAGTTGCCACAGTTGACAGTAGGAATGTGTGTTTCCATGTAATTTTAACGATTTATTAATTGTTAGAGTCTTTGAGACAGTCATGCAGTCAATTGTTAATTGATTTGGATCATTATACCTAATATAACAGTAACTTATCAATAATTCGAAGTAAGTAATTACTTTTATTATTGTTTTAAGTACGTGTTTTTCTCCACCGAAGCGAACCGAAATAGTTACATTCAATATTTACCATCCTATAGGTGCCTACAGTGTGTAGCTACAGGTTGTTTGTGAGCCGAGCACCCAAGGGCAGACGGTCGGGCGGCGTCGCCGCCGCCGCGACCGGTTCTATAGTTCGCGTCAATATTTTTATTTTGATACTGCCACGCTACTACCCGTAAAGCCGGCCATACACACTAGGGTATGCCTGCGCAGTTTTACCAGTACAGTTGAACTGTACAGGTAAACCGGAGCGTGTATGTGACACAAGTTGCCTGTACAGTAGGCGTGGAAACCTGCACAGTTGTCACATACACGCTCCGGTTTACCTGAGCAGTAGAACTGTACAGGCAAAACTGCGCAGGCATACCCTAGCGTGTATGGCCGGCTTAACAGACGCTCGCACTTGGGCCGGACAATGGATTTGGTTCGCTCCGAATCAGATCCGGCCGTCTGTAGAGCAGTCTTCGGACCATATCGGATATCGAATCGGCGCGGACCAAGTTCTAGCGTCTGTTACGGGTGTACTCTTACCTCGTACAGTCAGCATCAAATAGGTAGATAGTAGCAGTCAAAATGGCCAAATAGGTATATCGCAACACATCCTTATTCCTATAGTATTAAAAGTAGGTGTACCGGTAGCTATAAGTACCTATAACTAGATTATTTTCTAGTTTATGTAATGTTTCGAGATTTTCATCTTATGTAACTTGAAATTAAGAGGGGGCAAGATGATTTTATTTGCGCCTTTTTAACTATTCAGTATTTGGTAGCGAACCCTTTAATCAAGCGATTAGGTACATGATTGTTTTTATTTCAGCACCATGCCTGCGATGATTTTCGACACGTGCTGCGGCTGCATCGAGCTCAAGACCGGCTGCCTCATCATCGGCTACCTGGAGCTGGTACGTATTCAACTCTTCGGCCCTCGGCCTTGAATAGTGCATAAGACGTAGGGAGTGGGTTATAGGAGGTTAGGGAATCACAAATAGGTAGGTTGAATTAAATCAACAGTATCACAGTTACACGTCGGTTGCAGTTTCTGACACCAACCGTAGGAAAGAGGAGATTGACGCCGAAATCCAAAACGCCATAAGGTGCTCTGTGGGGCTTCATAATTTCATATGGTTACTACCTATTACTTATAAAAAAAAACGAAGAAGAAGAAGGAAAAATAAAACGAAGTGTTCAAAATTTATAGTTTTCGAGAAATTGTCAAAAAACTTTAAAGATCTGTACTAATATTTAGGCAAGTCAAAATGGACCTTACTGCATACAATTAAATTACATTAAAGAAAGGTATATTTTTGAAGTACCTACCTACGGACTTAAACACGGAACCCTCGGTGCGCGAGTCCGACTCGCTCTTGACCGTTTTTTGTTTTAAATACATTCAGTCAACAAAGTATCGGGAATGGATGATTTGTTTATGGTTCCAAATTCAAATTTTTGTTTTTTTTGTTGTTGTTAGATTGGCACAACTGTTTTCTATTTTGGCGCGGAGTTTGAGTTGCATCTGTTATTTATATTAAATACAGTGCTGTTTTTAGTTATATCATATCTAGTGTGTATTGCGAATTTCATAATGGACAAAAACATTGAACAAAGAGTTTGTCTTAAATTTTGCATCGCCAATGGAATTTCGTGTTCGGAGTCACTGAAAATGTTACAGAAGGCTTACGGTGATTCGACTTTATCAAAAACACGTGTTTATGAGTGGTAGGTACAAAGCGTTCAAAAGCGGTCGAGATGTGATGGAAGATTTGCCTCGCTCTGGTAGGCCATCAACGTCTGCAACTGAAGTTAACATCGCAAAAGTGAAGGAAATAGTGACTGAAAATCCTCATTCAACTTTGAGAGAGATAGCCGCCGAACTTTCTGTATCTCACGAGTCGATCCGTACTATTTTAACTAATCATTTGGGTATGAAACATGTTACCGCTCGGCTAGTCCCAAAAGACCTGAATTTTCTCCAAAAACTCAATCGCATGAGAGTCGCTGAGGACATGCTAGAACGAGTCAATTCCGACCCAACATTCATGAAACGCATTGTTACTGGTGACGAGACGTGGGTTTACGAGTTTGACATGCAAACTAGTCAACAAGCTTCGGAGTGGCGCCTTCCAACTGAACCGAAACCGAAGAAACCACGCCAAAGTCGATCAAAAGTCAAAGTCATGTTGACTGTTTTCTTTGACTATCGCGGTGTTGTGCACTCGGAATTCTTGCCGGAAGGTCAAACGGTAAATAAAGAATATTATTTGAGCGTTATGCGGCATTTAAGAGAGCAAATTCGACGAAAAAGGCCAGATTTGTGGAATGAAAATTCTTGGATTTTGCACCACGATAATGCGCCTTCGCACAAGGCCATCATTGTGAAAGAATTTTTGACCAAACACTCAACAAATACCATCGAGCAACCACCATATTCACCAGATATGGCTCCTGCCGACTTCTTTCTTTTTCCTAAACTCAAATTACCACTTCGTGGCACCCGTTTTCAATCGGTAGAAGACATAAAGGAGAATTCGCGCCGAGAACTGAATTCAATTCCGGAAACAGCGTTTAAAAAATGTTTTGATGATTGGATTATTCGTTGGCGTAAGTGTATCGTTTCTGAAGGAGCATACTTTGAAGGTGATAAAATAAATTTGGATGATTAACAAACAGTTTGTGTATTATTGATCTTTTCCCGGTACTTTCTTGACAGAGTAGTATATTTAATAAGTAGATAACAGTTATGCTGGCGAAAAGTCTGGCGAAAGATTACCGGGTCAAAACGGATGAGGACAGTAGCTGGAAGCGGAGGAGAAATATAAAGAAGAGCTTGTGGATGTGCCAAACATAATTGGCAAGGCCAAAGCCACAGGTCTCCGCTAGCTCGGTCACTTGGAGAACATGGGGGACGATCGTGCAGTGATGAGGGGGCCGAGTGGGAAACTCCCAGTTAGACCGCCCGGGAGAACTAGCCAAGATGCACTACGCTAAAGGTGCTTTTCCACCGGCGAGGCGAGACGAGACGATGTGGGACGAGAAATTAAATTTATATGGCAAAATTTCTATTCTCTCCTAGCGCATCTTCGGTGGAAACAGTATGGATTGGCGAGGATGTGCGATACGAGAATTTATATTTTTGTTTTTGTAATAATGAACCGTATTGCCGCGTATATAAAGTGTTTATTTACTCTGCAACGGAAACACGATTCTCGCGTGTCATCGTGCTGGACCGCGCAATATCGCGCGTGCTCGCGCTGGCTCGCGCGTGCTCACGCTTAAAAAACCGGGCAAGTTCCGGCCATTGAGGATTCCATGGAAAATATACAACATTAAAACCGGTAGAGTTTATATCGGGCCAAGCTTTAGGGTTTTTCTAACCAATAATGAAATTAAATGAAAATGTAACAGGAGAAAACGGTCAAGTGCGAGTCCGTTACGCGTACCGAAGGTTGCATACCACCACACGATATTATTAGTATATTTCGATTTGTATGTTATGTGAATGTGTTACCGAATTAAACAACTGAATAAAGCTAATATTTCATACATTTTCTTAGAACTTGTCCGGACGCACTGCCGTGTCTAGGTCATGCGGTATCGCGCTTGCCCGCGCGGGCTCGCGCTTGCCGGTGCGAGATCGCGCGAGCCAGCGCGGGCTCGCGCCGACCCGCGCTGGCTCGCGATGGCAATTTTTGGTGTAAATAGGTCGGTGCGATTTCAATTCTCGTCTCGCCTCGTCTCGTCTCGCCTCGCCGGTGGAATAGCACCTTAACTTAGCGGCTTTAGAAATCAATGGATTGACTCAAACTAACGATCTGTCAGCCGCTAATATCAATTCCATACATTTTGTTAGTTTTTGAAAATCGTTCAGTTACGTTGCGATTACACTACCCTAAATTAGGCACTTTCGAGAGGGACGCTGCATTACGTTGGAATGAGATGGAGATATCTCCATGAGTATCTAACGTATTGCGGCGTCCCTCTCGTTAGGGTTAGGGTAAGGGTGGTGTAATCGCTGCTTTAGTGCATCTTGAATAGGCCCAATGGAGTGATGTTGTTCAGAAAGATCAACATGCAGGAAATAGAAACTGGTCAATGAAGCTTAAAAGCTTAATTGAGAAATATCGCTTTAATGCCCAAATACCAACCACTTAAGTTAAGAACTGAACAAATTAAGCCAATTGACAGATGTGTAGGAATTAATACTCAGCTGCAATAACAATAATAGCATTAATAGCGTGGGATAGCACATTGATATTTTAATTAGTTTTTGTAACTAGCTTCTCTGAATTATTTGTGACTCTAGATTCTTTGATTAAAACGCAAAACACCCACAGACAATTAGTTTTACTGTAGGTAGGTAGGTAGGTATAAATCGTTCTGGGTTAGACAATGAATTTTATGAACTCGGGGTTCTTATGTCAAAACAATATGGAACTAAATAGTTGATAATAAAATTATGTCACGGAAGGTGATGCTCTTGGCAACAGAGCCTTAGCCAAGATGCCCATCGCTAACTAGCGTTTCTATTCGTTTTATTTTTAAACCAATCGCGTCATTGGTAGATCACGTCATACGGATAGTCACGTGATCTACCAGTGGCGCGATTGGTTTAAAAACGAAACTAATAGAAACGCTAGTTAGCGATGGGCATCTTGGCTAAGGGCTCAGGTTGGTATTCGGTTCTTAGGTACAGATTACCTGGAATTTACGGTAAGCTAAACGTGAGAACGAGACGAGAACAACTCGCTCGTGCTGGCGTTTCGCCTTACTCCACCAAAAACCACTAACTGCCGCACTCAGAGACGTCAATTAAGTTTTAAGTTTCATTAAAGTTGCTGCGTCTTATTCTATTGCTATAGCAAAGAAAGTGACAGCAGCAACTTTAATGACACTTAAAAATTAATTGATGTCTCTGAGTGCGGCAGTAAGACAAAAATTGAAAGCGTTATATACCTAGGTATAACGCTATAATATGTAATTATAGCTTCATTAAACTTCATGTCATGACCGAGTTGTTAAACATTCAATCTATCCAAAGTAGGGCGTGGAACCCTTCGACCTCCTTTTAAATAGACTTCAAAAAAGGAGGTGGTTCCCAAGTTTTTTTTGTGTATGTGTGTGCAATACCTTCGCTAATTTTGGAGCAATTTTAATATTTTTAATACTTTGGTTATGTTGTCTCACGAGTCGTCCCATTTCAATTTCGTCGAGATTTGGTCATGGGGATATCGACGGAACTCATCAATAATTTTGGTGTTACATTGTTTTTAAACAGTAAATTATTATTGCGAAAACAATTTTGGCATAGATAGTTTGCTACTTAGTTTTTGTTTCTCACTATGCTACAGAATTAACGCTCTTAAAGAATGAAGCTTCCTAAATTGGAGTGGCGATAGATTAATAGGGAATGGAAGAGGACGGGGGAGTGGGGACGCATGATGTCATGAGGCGCGCACGCCGTGACCTTATTCCGTCCATTTGATATATTTAGTCCAAGCGGGCTTACTAACGGGAGGATTAAATGTCCATTAGAGCGTCTGTGCTATTCTATACGTAATAGGGAATACGCGTGATTTTTTTTGCTTTAATAAAAGGCATTTGTGATTTATCGAGTAACTATAAAATTAAAATTTCTAGCAAAACAGAATTTAACATGGAGTTGCATCTCTCTGTCTAATTAGTAGTTTTAAAATTCTTATATTATTCGTATTTTAAGGTCACGGCGCGCGCGCCGTCTACAAATTGCCGGTTTTCGGTTTTTTTCCTTTATTTGTGCTCTAAGACATTGCTTCTTGCTAAATTTCATGATTCTAATGAGTGTGCTACACTGTTTGAAACCATGGTTTTAAACCAAATGACATTGGTAGAAGCGAGCTGCTACACGGTTTCAAACAAGCCCATTTGTTTGACGTCTGCCAAGGGCGTTTAAGGTCATGCGAAATTTGGTTTAAAACTACTGTCTACACGGTTTCAAACCACCTGTTTGAAACCATGGTTTGAAACCGTGTGGCACGCGCTTATGTCAACGGGAAGTACCCTATATACAACGTGTTACAAAATAACCCGAAAAAAATCAAAGCCAAAAATAACGCAAACCTAGTAAGCTATCTCATAAAGTAATGCTAAGGTTTTCATACATTGTCAATGGACTCTTTACAAGGGACCATTTAACCCCCTTTCTGCTTTACGGGTATTTTTGTAACACCCTGTATAGGTTTTGATTCCCTTGAATATGCGGCATGTACCTTTTGATTGCGTTGACTTAGATGTTTGATTTTTTCACTGATCCAAGGGATTGCAAACCTAAGTATTTGATAATAATTTCAAGTTGATACCTCCACGCGTTCCTGAGAAAAAGGGTTTTGACAGACACACAGATTCACAACAAAGTGATCGTGTAAGGGTTCCATTTTTTTTTCATTTGAGGTACGGAACCCTAAAAAAAACGTTAATTGCAGGTGGGAGAGATCATCATCAGCCTCCTGCTGCTGGTGTTCATGGCTGGCGGGTCGGTGGCGCTGGCGCAGGACAAAGAGGAAGTGAGGGTGGCGGGCGCCGTCATGCTCGGCTTCGGGATCTTCCTGCTGCTGCTGTTGGCGCTGCTGCTCGCCTTCACCATCACCCTGCTCGTCGGGCTGCACCAGGTAACATCCTCAATAAAAAAATATAATCCTTTTCACCTCGCCTGTTCAGATAAAGGTCTTCCATGTCTCAATATCGGGATAAAAATTGAATTTTCATCCATTTCATTTCCATTTCAGTGGAAACAAACACCTGGGCTCTTTACTACCGACTCGTTACTAGGTACTGGGAAATCTAATACAGCCAAAAAAAATACTTTGCCTCTTTACGCATGTTGTCTTGAAAATAAGCATTTATTACCATATTATGCGAATTGGGGCTTTGGGGATTCAGAGAAGAGCTAAGAAATCATAATGATAGTTGACAAAATACAATGTGATGATAATTCAACTACATCTCTACAGTTGTGTTGCTCTTTGAAAAAATAGTCTAGTATGTACAAAAATATGTAAACAGTTTTGCGGTTTATCCATGGTTTATCCCATTGAAATAAGGTGCAAAAGTGTACCTACTTATACATCTTTGTTCATGACCTTACTAAAAGTGATTTATGATTTTAATCTTTTCAAATTACAATATAATTGGCGAACCGTGTCTGTTTAGCACGGTCATATGGGTACCCATATGCTTTGTCAGCTGCCCTTGAAAGATATATGTATAGCACAAAACGCCATATTATATGAATTGCGAGTAGGTAAAACTAGAGATGGGCGGTGGCGGGTATTTACCCAATCTACCCATCGAGTGTATAGGTATGTAGCTGAGTAGATACCCAAATTTCAGGTGTAAACCGAGTTAATTTGGCAAATAATGGGTGTACCTATACTCAGGTCACCACCTAAAAATTGGGTATATTTACTCAGGGTCATATCTATCTATTCGGCGGGTAGATTGGGTAACCGCCACCGCTCATCTCTAGGTAAAACCCATGAGGAAAACAAAGCAAAGCTTGGGCGACCGAGCTCTGCTCGGGTGAAAAAGATTATTCCCAGAAATAAGACATAGGTAGATTGTGTATAAGTTACTGTTCTCAGTTTGTAATAATTATCTTTTATAATAAATTACGAAGAAGAATGTTAGCTTTTTTTGAAAACTTTAAGTCCTATCAACAATTCAACATACCTACATCTAAAGACTGTATGTAATGAAGAATATATTTATCTGACAGTTTTCTCGTAGCTTTAAACGTTTTCACTATAAATTAATTGTAGCATCCTCATTGTGTTTTGTGTTTATTATGCAATAACCGGTCCACCGTTGGACCGATTTTAAAGATTCATTTTTTGTTGAAAAGATGTCGTCAATATCTGTTCATGGGATCCATGCAAAATCAACGGAACTGCCTAATGATTTGGAGTCGGTTCATTGTTTTAAACATTTATAATTTTCGTTTTCTTTTCAGAACAAGCGCGGGCACGTGAAGGCGTACCTCATCTACTCGGCCATCTTCCTCGTCCTCGGCATCCTCGGCTTCTTCGGTAGCTTGAGCCAGTCGGCTAACGCTGGCAATATTGTCGGAAATATCGTTAGTTTGGGTAAGTAATAAAATACTTAACCCCAGGGACCGGAACCGCTTACCATTAAAGGGGTTTTCGATAGGGTATTTGATAGACTTGTTTTTACAAACCCCAAGGATGCGCTAAGCCTATCGTCGACTTAGTCCAATGAAAGGGCAACAAACGATACAGTTAATTCGACTAAGCGCTAACCCAGTCCCAATACCCTATCATCTGTTACCCTTTTTAAACTGAATCGTACGGTTTTAATCTCTATGCGCAAGTGTTTCGACTTATTAGTGCACTACCTAAATTGAATGGGTAGCGGCCAGACAGAGATCCCCCGAATGCGTAAAAAAGACAGAGGCCATCAATAGGGTAATACCCAGCTAATGCTAAGTGGTTAACTAGTTCAACGGTTCCCCTAACGTTAAGGTAACACAATCATAGGGTAACCGCATCGATTGGGTAACCAAATGATAGGTTACCCTATCGATAGGGTTAATACCTAGTTGCTGTATTTTTGAAATTCAGAGTGATCATATATTTGATCTGATCATTATTTTGTTAAGGTAGTTGTTTTAGTTTAAAATTTCTGTTGTAACCCAATTTGCTTGGATTTTATTTGTGTGTAACTGCGTCCCCTGCCGCGCCCCTGGTCTCCGGCAGAATATCAGCGCTGCAGCAGCAATGCTGCAGCACATGCTGAGCCGGCGCCCTTTCACGGTTATGCCGTGACAATTAATTAATGTAAAATGGTTTTCTTTAGTTATTATTAATCTTGTCTCATCTTGTCTCTTTATTGTATTTTGTGTTCACGGCATACTTAATTAAGTGAATAAAGTTTTTTCTATTCTATTCTATTCTATTCTATAATCAAATGAAGGGGTTTTCCGGTCCCTGCTTAACCCTTGCAAAACGCCTCAGATATGACAGCAGGCTGAAAAGCGGTTCCGTTCTATGCCGCGAATGAACTGAGCGAAACGGCGCGTTCCCATAGTAAAAAAGCCGGTCAAGTGCGAGTCGGGCTCGCGCACCGAGGGTTCCGCACAAACTTGTAGGCATGTAAATAGTTCGTAAATCACGGATATACAATATAAACAATGTCTAGTATAAAAGTTTATTCATATTTTTCCAGAAACCCTTAAAATCCTTTGTGGCATGGTTCATGGCCAGGACCTCTACATTTTATTTGTTCCTGCCTGTCCTGGCACCACTTGAGCTTAGATTTAAAGAGCTTTCTGCTTTCATACATGTCTTTATAAATAATAATAATAATTTATAATTTTCTTTGAACGTCTCTGCCCTGCTAAGGTAAAAGGCAGTATTTTACACAAAACTACTGTAGCAATTGCAACCTTATTACCCAGGAATGAGGTTGCAATTATTACAGTAGTTTTGTGTAAAATACTGCCTTTTACCTTAGCAGGGCAGGTCTGTTGTGTTGCAGTATGTTTGTCAAATAAATGTTGCGAGTTTGAGTTTTAAATACGGCCATGTGTCAGTTTTTTAATGGCTTTACCCGGGTACATTAATTATAGACATATTTGCTCCACCTATTCTATTGTATGAGGAAAATGATATACCTAATATAAACTGTTATAATCTATTCGGGTAAACCCAAGGTGTGGATTTAGGAATTTATTTCCATGTTACATTATGTATTTAGTATATTTTTTCCCTTTTGTGACCTTATCTTTATTTAAACCCTAAACTAATTAGCCTTATTTTTAGATGTGTAAATAGTTCGTAAATCACGGGAATACAATATATACAAAGTCCAGTATAAACTGACACGCAATAAGTATGCACTTTCATACTTAGTGAGTGTCAGTTTATACTGGTCAGTATTTACTACTCTGTCAAGAAAGTACCGGGAAAAGATCAATAATACACAAACTGTTTGTTAATCATCCAAATTTATTTTATCACCTTCAAAGTATGCTCCTTCAGAAACGATACACTTACGCCAACGAATAATCCAATCATCAAAACATTTTTTAAACGCTGTTTCCGGAATTGAATTCAGTTCTCGGCGCGAATTCTCCTTTATGTCTTCTACCGATTGAAAACGGGTGCCACGAAGCGCCACTCCGAAGCTTGTTGACTAGTTTGCATGTCAAACTCGTAAACCCACGTCTCGTCACCAGTAACAATGCGTTTCATGAATGTTGGGTCGGAATTGACTCGTTCTAGCATGTCCTCAGCGACTCTCATGCGATTGAGTTTTTGGAGAAAATTCAGGTCTTTTGGGACTAGCCGAGCGGTAACATGTTTCATACCCAAATGATTAGTTAAAATAGTACGGATCGACTCGTGAGATACAGAAAGTTCGGCGGCTATCTCTCTCAAAGTTGAATGAGGATTTTCAGTCACTATTTCCTTCACTTTTGCGATGTTAACTTCAGTTGCAGACGTTGATGGCCTACCAGAGCGAGGCAAATCTTCCATCACATCTCGACCGCTTTTGAACGCTTTGTACCACTCATAAACACGTGTTTTTGATAAAGTCGAATCACCGTAAGCCTTCTGTAACATTTTCAGTGACTCCGAACACGAAATTCCATTGGCGATGCAAAATTTAAGACAAACTCTTTGTTCAATGTTTTTGTCCATTATGAAATTCGCAATACACACTAGATATGATATAACTAAAAACAGCACTGTATTTAATATAAATAACAGATGCAACTCAAACTCCGCGCCAAAATAGAAAACAGTTGTGCCAATCTAACAACAACAAAAAAAACAAAAATTTGAATTTGGAACCATAAACAAATCATCCATTCCCGATACTTTGTTGACTGAATGTATGTGATATAACTACAAATTAACGCTAAGTATTTGATATTCATTTCAACTTGATACCTACACGCGTTCCTGACAAAATGGGTTTTGACAGACACACAGACAGACAGACGGACAACTAAGTGACAGTTTTAACAGGTGCCAGGGAAATGAACATCTATTCCATATTCTAACTTAAGACTTAACGCTATAGTTTAAAATAAAAATGTCTCGTCCTGACTTTTATTACCTTTTATTACTAAGCGACTTTAGCGATTTTCACTTTTTTTATAGCGATTTTATCAAGACGGGACACTTTTATTTTAAACAGCGTTAAGTCTTACGTTACAATATGGAATAGATTATTAATTTCCCTAGCAACTGTCAAATTTTATATCGTGTATACATGCTAAGCCCGCAGCATTGTGAAACAAGATCCCGGCCAGATGCCTGGGTGTGTCGATATCCACCACAATTGATATCTGATTTTGTTTAGCTTTAAACCATCATACCTATGTACAGTCACGGGAATGTGCAGCCACTTGCTAACATTATTAATTTGGTCGAGTTGTCAAATCATACAAATTCCAATAGTTAAAGTACGATTTGACAACCGACCGAGTTAATAAATAGCAAGTGGCTCAGAATTCCCGTGGTGTGACTACGTAGATTATGAGGCGGTTAGCATCTGATAAACAATATGAACCCGTCGGAATTGGTTAGCGCTTTTCACATGGGGAAAGAAACTGGAATAAAAAGTACCCTATGTGTCATGCCAGGATAAAGACTATTTGTGACGTTCTCAATATAAAGGGACCTTATGGAGGCAGGCGGTTACGCCGTTTGTAGAACTGTTACTATAGTATTCGTACAGTTACAAGAATAAGAAGAGCGTAACTGCCTTCCTCCATAAGGTCCCTTTATATTGAGAACGTCACATTTGTGTGCTAAACTTCATCCAAAGCCGTTGAGCCGGCATGACACAAACTTCTAAACATCCATACAAACATTCACATTTGTATTATTAGTAGGATAGTATAACCATTACTTACTACATTTCATGATATCACTATAAGATTAGCTTCCGATTTTTGTTCATATACCTACATTGTCCTTTTGAACGCCCCAGTCGGCTCTGGCCGTCAACGGAAAGTCGTGCCACTGACGCCACGACGGCTACAGCCGACACACGGTTCAACATCAAAATCAAGTTTAATAAAAAACTTTACAAGAAAATTGATGGAGTTTTATAATTGCTTTGCAAGTCTATATTAGTCTAAACCTAAAATACATTGGTTATAATAGCAGAATTATGAATAAATCCACTTTCTGTGAGACTGTGATTTAATGCAGTAATTGTCAGTGCTTACTACGCCAACGACGGCTCCAGCCGGCACATAGTGTTGTGACCGCCCGCTGCGTTTTATGTTTGGAAAAGTGTAAGAATAACTATTACAGAGTCATTTATCCATGATAAATTATTAAACTACATAATCCAAATTTATCATAAATTACGTAAATATTATATAAATATTATATAACATTTACTCTGCACGCAGTAATGGTACAATAATAGTCCTCCATTTAGTTAATAATAACAATCGACAAACTGGTTTTGCACACCTCACGTAAACAAGTGCTTATCAGCGTCCTATGCGCCCCCGTCGGCTGTGGACGCTAATCTGTGACGTCAGAGGCGCGACATCATCTTGAATAGTGTTGTACAGTGTCGACGAAATGTGAGAGGGGTCTTATCGTACGAAGGAGTTGCTGCGAATTTTACTAGGTGTTGATAACGCCGACGATGAAATTCCAGAATTTGAATCGGAACAAGTTGAAATAGATTATTTCGAGGGAAGTCTTTAAATTTTAACTTGTTTCGCGCAGGTAAAACTTCTTTTACCACTTTTTGCTTCCTACCCTCTGTCACTTGCACTATTGTTTTTTAAAAGTATTCCTATATTTATTTTAAACAAGTACCTAAGAGACCCGAGGATAGAGCGAAGGTGCCTTACTTGACTAACTTCATTTTATTTAAACTAAGGAGACTAGACAGAGGTAGGCACTATAGACAAAAAGACATCCATTTTTTTAACAAAACAAATCACGGATGTTACTTGGATCGGCACATTTTGATATTTTGTATTGACGTGGTGGGTTTTCCTACTTTTGCTTTACGTCTTAATTATCCAAGTTGTTGCGACAGCTACGGAGTGTGTACTGTATTTTCAGGTAATCGTTTTTTCTATGTGGCGATTGAGTAATACTATTCGCAATTTTTACCACTTTATTTTTTCTCAATACCTAGCTTCCTTTGCCGAAATCATTTCTAACCATTCGCATATTTTTCCATTATATTTATTTTTTGATAGCTTATTTTCCTGGTAGGTTTTCTAACCATTCGCATAATTGGCCACAATATATATTTTTCCTGAAGGGATTTTTAACAGTAGCGAATCTCCTTTGTCGCATATATTAGGCACTAGCTTTTGCCCGCGCTTGTGTGCGTGCGTGCGTGCGTGCGTGCGTGCGTGCGTGCGTGCGTGCGTGCGTATATCGGCGCCTAAACACCCTCTGAGCAATGAGGAAAAACTTCAACGGGCTCCGAGCAATATATATATTTTGTATGGTGTGACGAACTATTTGACTACTTTGGCTGATACGATATATGTGATGCTGACTGTACATTTTCACTGGAGCGACGAACTATTTGACTACTTTGGCTGATACGATATATGTGATGCTGACTGTACATTTTCACTGGAGCGACGAACTATTTGACTACTTTGGCTGATACGATATATGTGATGCTGACTGTACATTTTCACTGGAGCGACGAACTATTTGACTACTTTGGCTGATACGATATATGTGATGCTGACTGTACATTTTCACTGGAGCGACGAACTATTTGACTACTTTGGCTGATACGATATATGTGATGCTGACTGTACATTTTCACTGGAGCGGCTCGTCCCTAGGAGATTTCAAGTATTAAAAAAACTCCCGACAAAATCGTGATCAGAGCTCATCCGGATTTTCATCAGACCAAGCTAAGAACACTCTCGATTAAGTTGCCTTTCTAATAAACTAAATCAAAATCGGTCTATCCGTTTAGGAGCGACGATGCCACAGACAGATACACAGATACACACAGATATACACGTCAAACGTATAACACCCCTCTTTTTTGCGTCGGGGGTAAACAATTGTCTGATTGTAATGGAGGACATTACATCGCACGCTAAGCTTACTAATACTAACCCGCACGGAGAAAAAAATATTTTCCAATATTACCAGATTGTATTGTAGTTATGATTCTGGTGTAGGAAAACAGATTTCAGCTATGGTTAACAGATTTCTTTTTTATGACAACAAGTCATATTTTTGTTAATACTAGAATATTCTAGTTAAAATATTCTAGTACACGAAAACTTTGATATTGTTGTGGTTACCATGTAATAGTTACAGAGTAAAATATGCATTTAGCATACAACAGTTTTTGTATTCTACACAAAATTTGTTTCCTACGATTCTAGGTAAATGGTAATAGGTACTAGAAATTATGTTGTACAGAAGTAGAATTTTCTATTAATGTGTAAAAAACGTATAGTTGTCACATATAATACAATAAAATCAAGTAGAATTTACAATATTCTGTTAAAGGTAACTAGATTTTTTTCTCCGTGGCTTGCTCAGATACAAACGTGATTTAAATTCAGCATTGACCCCAGCTAGTACTTCATTGTTCTTACAGCATTGCCCAAGGCCACGCGTTTAAATATTATTATGTATTATTCTTTAAAAAAATATATTTATAAACTTGTGCTCGTGACTCCGTCCGCGTAGAAGTCGCTTATCGGTTTTCCGTTGGGAACTACCAAATTGTGCGGGATAAAAGTATCCTATATGTTAGTCCAGGGTATAAGCTATCTCGATTCCAAATTTCATCCAAATCCGTCCAGCCGTTGCAGCGTGAAAGAGTAACAAACTAACACGCACGCACATATTAATTTGTTTCAACATCAACTACTTGCTATACATGAAATATATCTAAAAAAAATAGTATTTAAAAAAAATTTACTATCGTATGTAAAATTAAATGCCTCAAAATAAATTTAATTTTAAAATTTCCCGCTAAAACGCTAATTATAACATAAAATAATCGATTGATTATATATATACTAATTGTTTTTTATTTATTTCAAATCTATAAAAAAATCTTCTCAGCATACACTCGTCTACTGCTGAACATAATCTTGCGTGCGTCTTCCATGGATTTCCATGACGTTCTTGATGCGGCTATTCTGGTACAGGTCATAAAATACTATATAACTAACAACTAACTAACATAAAATAAGTAACAACAACACAATAAATAACAACATCATGCACTGATTTCGGGGTGCCCCTTTGGTGACGTCAAATATTTATCATAGTTAATTCATTGGTACATGTTTCGTTCATGTCGATTCTGGCTTTTTGGTTCATACATTTTTAGCCGTCTCTTGACGCTTGTATGCATTACCGTTTTTACTATTGAACAAAAACAAAAAAAAACCTACATTTCTTGTATGGGAACTATTATTGTATTTTTTTATGTTTTTAATATTTGTTAAAAAAATCCGCCGTTATACAGGTACTTATTTTATAAAAAAATACACCGGCTAAAATATTGCTTAAGATAACCATTAACCATCTGCTTCTGATCTGAGTTAGTATGTGATCTTATCGGCATCAGGCAAAGATCGATTTACACTAACTGTTAAGTAGCAGATACATCCTTTCATTTGTACGTTTTTTTATTTATTCCGTCCACTTCACGCGCAGCTGTTATGTGTAGAAGGTATGACGCACGCAATTTTATGCTTGTTTGCTACAATGAAATATTAATCCTCAATGTGAGCTCCGTAATTCGCAGAACGCTTCCTTAGAAATGAAAATGCAGGCAGCCAAATGCCATTTACGCACCTTGACGGACGACGTAGATTCGCCGGTTATTCTTCGTCTCTGTCTATGTGAAGGGCGAGACGTTACAGAATCACATACATACAATAATTCAAACATTAATTAACTATCGCGATTATTATTGACTTGCTTTTGCCCGCGATTGTTTACTGTCCTGTTTTCCGGGATGAAAAGCATCCTTTGTCCTTCCCCGGGACTCAAACTATCTCCATACCGAATTTCATCGAAATCTGTTCAGCGGTTTAGCCGTGAAAGCATAAGAACAAAAAAACTCACTTTCGCATGTACAATAAAACATGCGTGCAAACATGTCTAAATAATCGTTTTTTTTTCTTTGATCACATAAAATGTGCTTTAACTATGCACTTGACGCAGCCGCCGATCTGTAAATATGTCAGGATTTTTATAAAACTAACCTAACCTAACCTATAAACCTACACGATGGTCCTGAAATATTTACAGTTTCGAAAAAAAGCGTTTGGCCAAATGAAACGGTTGCGAAATGTAACAGTTTGCGAAACGTTTTTCGCCCGAATGGAAGGACACCGTTCAAACTGCACAATCAGATCGGATCGGCGGCTTATTTGTAACAAATAAACACTATCTAAAGCTTAATGCTTAATTATCATGTCACGGGTGAATTTCAGGGCGTTTCAACCGCCGTCATTAGTGTCACCAAATATATTGACGAAATCTATGTCGCCTACCAGCAACTCCTGATGTAAACAGAAGCAGAACCGGGGATGTAGTTTCTATTAGCTACAGAAGTTGCTGTAGTGTCATTGATTTCGTCAATATATTTGGTGACACTAATGACGGCGGTTGAAACGCCCTGAAATTCACCTTCACCCGAAATTTCATTCTTGGACTAACCTACTTCTTTTTTAAAACTAGCTACCAGCCCTCGCTTCGCTCCGGGTACTATTATATACATAAACCTTCCGTGAAAAATTATTTAACTTACGGTGAAAGCTGCATTAAAATCCGTTGCGTAGTTATAAAGATCTAAGCGTACATACATACAAAGGAACAGACGGCGAGAAGCGACTTTGTTTTATACTAACTATGTAGTGGCACGTTAAGAGACGCTCTCAGTTTTTATGATATAAACAAAATTCTGTTTCCGTATTGTATGTTACGTATGTGATATGTCCAGTCATCGCTAGCCAGCTGCTCTCGAATTCTGCTCCAAAAATAACTAATTCAACATGCTATTTTGGAATAGGCTCACTTAAGTTTGCCCCGGTCTGGTTTAGAGTGAAATTCCGGGCGTTTCATCCGCCGTCATTAGTGTCGCCAATATATTGACGAAATCAATGACACTTACCAGCAACTCCTGATGTAAACAGAAGCAGAACCGGGTATGTTGTTTCTATCATCATCAGAAGTTGGTGTAGTGTCATTGATTTCGTCAATATATTGGTGACACTAATGATGGCGCTTGTAACGCCTGGAAATTCACCCTTTATCGCATAATAATTATTAATTATTATATACTAGCGACCTGCCCGGCTTCGCATTGGTACAATTTTCCAAAGAAAAATTCGCTTATGAAGAACTTGTAGTTGTGTTCCTTATGTCCTGTATGTACAATTTACTCGGTACCAAAAATACATGTTATTCAATTTTGTAATATTAGTTTTTAAGTTTTTTTTTGCAAAATGCAAGTTTGTTTCCTGTCAAGGACATATTTTACGTATTTATCTCGCAAAAAATTGTAGGAGTCGACCTATTAATTCAAACCTACGCAAAAATCCAAATATAACATCTGCTTAATCGTCTGTCTGTTTATGACGTAATATTCGAATAACAAATGAACCAAAAACGTGATCTGAGGCGTGCTATGCGGGTCACGTGCATTGTATTTGTCGTATTCCAAGCCGCTAATTTACATTTCGACTGCGATTACTTGAGAATTCGTTTATTTTTTGTATACTACACATATTTGCAACAGTTACATAACTATACAATTATACTGAAGCTGATAGAGGGAGAGCAATGAAGAATATTTCATAATCATAATCATTATCATCATAATCAGCTGAGACGTCCACTGCTGGGTCATAGGTTGTCTAAAAATACTTTTCGTGTTTCATCTCAGCAGTGGTATGTCTTGGGAAGCGCTGGTAGATTTTGACGTGTCCGTGGGGAAGCCCAAGATCTCCACAACCGTCGGTTTTGTGCTTCCCGCGATCCTCACCAGATATCTTTCTAAATAATAATGTCGCTATTTCTACTCAATAAGATGGCTGCGCCCAGTATGAGTTGTCTAAATAGAGGCAAAGTAAATAAATACAGAGATACTGGAGCCGCGTTAATAACTGGCGAGACCTGGCCAAGTTCAAGCCCTGGAAAGGGATGGGTGAATTTCAGGGCGTTTCAACCGCCGTCATTAGTGTCACCAAATATATTGACTAAATCTATGACACCTACCAGCAACTCCTGATGTAAACAGAAGCAGAACCGGGGATGCAGTTTCTATCAGCTACAGAAGTTGCTGTAGTGTCATTGATTTCGTCAATATATTTGGTGACACTAATGACGGCGGTTGAAACGCCCTGAAATTCACCTTATTAGGATAGGGATACATATACGACGTGATTTTCTTCACAACAACATTTGATTGCCTTCATCTCTGCGGATTTTTCAATCTTCCCGTCGTCAAGTCGATTGCCCAGATAGCGAAAGCAATATATTTATTAATATATTTTTTTTGTATTAGTAATAGTAGAGACAACTTCATGTAGAATTTTAAGCAATAGTCTGCTATTATTTTTAAGTTGTCCACCTCCGTAACCATTTTAGGGTGAATTTCAGGGCGTTTCAACCGCCGTCATTAGTGTCACCAAATATATTGACGAAATCAATGACACTACAGCAACTTCTGATGCTGATAGAAACTACATCCCCGGTTCTGCTTTTGTTTACATCAGGAGTTGCTGGTAGGTGTCATTGATTTCGTCGATATATTTGGTGACACTAATGACGGCGGTTGAAACGCCCTGAAATTCACCCTTTAGGGACAACGATAGTGGACGTCCACTATTTGCGCTCCTAAATAGGTATACATTTTTAGTAATACTGGATAGCATATTTATCTGCTATTTTTAATTACATAATTAATAGGTATACTATAGTGTAACTGTAGCTTTATCCCTTCACTGACTGGAATTTGGCTGGTTTTAACAATTCATAGTTCGCCACCCGGAGTTTATAATCCAAGGCGAGCCTTCTAACCAACTCGTCAGGCAATCCCTAATTTTCCGGGCATCTTCAATGATGTACTATTAAATGTATGTTCTGTTTGTTGCAGCTCTGCATTGCTACTTCATGCTGGTCGTCCGCAGCTACTATCACAAGATGGACGACAGCAGCGCAGGCAAAATCTACAATACAGCTTAAGAACCGAATATACTTAGACTTCTGGACCTAGGCTAAAGCGAATGTATTGCTTTTTTGATTAACACAGAGGTCTTATCTTATTCTATTGTAAGCTTATGTGTAATTTTAAGTTGCAGCGACAAAATCAGTTAGCTTTACCCATTTAATCGATTCTTGTCGCTGGTCGTATCCACCTGATTGATCTAGCTATAAAGCGGATATTTTTCTTTTGCTAACGACGCGGCATCACCGTGGTGATACTCGTAGGTCTGCGCCCTAACAGTAGGTATAGTCTGGTTACTGCTGTTTTAACCTCGTAAGTCCTGTGTTTTTTTTAAAACAGTAGTCCTAACTACCAAATGTACTATGCCAAGTACATACCTAATGATAAAAGTGAACTTAAAGGTGAAGTACATTCGGCAGTTATTCGTGTAATGTAGTTTAAATGTCAGTTTGAACTACTCGTGTACCTACTCGTGCAAGTACGCGGGGACTTACGAGGTTAAGTAGAATGCCATTTAACAGTACAATCCCATCAACGCATTACATATTATTACAAATATAAAGCACAAATTCGTTGTAATCCTTAGTGACCACTATTATTAGTTTTACAGAAGTGTTTGCTTTAAGTAAAAATTTATCATTTTGCAGATATAAAATTATTTTCTTTCTTTCTATTCAGATACAAGAATTTGTTATTTTTCGTATTTTTTGTTTTGAATTAAATAACTTGAGACTTATGTTAAGTTGTGAACGAATGTGTCTTACTCTTAGCTGTTAAGATAACTTTGTTTTTCGTAAGATATTTATCATGAGTTTTTTTGCTACTAACATAATAAACTAAACATGTATAGTCACGAACGTTCACTTGGGACCCATTTCGAAAAATATTGCTTGAAGTTGTCAATGTCATTAGAGATGCCAAGTCATTTGTAACTTACAGGAAACTCCACCTTATTGCTGTAGCATGTCAGTTTGACTTTGGACCTAAAGTGGGTCCCAAATTAAAGTTCGAAATTGTACGTCGGAAATGAAGTTTTGGGATCTCAGTCTTCTTGGTACTTAAAAGGAAAGGTATAGATCTAGGAATGATGTGGATAATTATAATTTGCCGTACTCCTGCCTCATTTTTAGCGGGAAGCAAGTTCCATGTGGTTAAGCAGTCAAACTGAGCCGAATGAGGATTACAGAATTATATGATAAGATAAAAAAGATAAAAGATATTTATTCAGTAAGTAGGCCGCACGGGCACTTTTACACGTCAAAATCTACCAGCGCTTCCCAAGAGGAGACCACTGCTGAGAAGAAGCGCCGCAAGAAACTCAACAGTTAGTCATTTTTTAAATGAAAATATAACAATGTCACTACTTATTCTAGCATTATATAAAACTGTAAAAATAATATTAAATATCTGCGTAGTTTTGCAGGAAAACATGTCAGAATGACTACGAGAAAATTTATATATATATATATATCACACAAAACAGTTTTGACATGTCTTCCTACATAAACCGTGTCCCCTAGACAAGATTCAGCGTTTACATGATTTTTATGAGGTATGTACGAGTAGTAAGCTAAGCTATTGAACATTAAACATTAGTTAATTTTCTGGTTTAGGCCAAGCATTTTTGTCCGTTAGATAGTCCTCGACCCTATAGTACGCCTTTGACATCAACGACTTTTTCAAGTAATTTTTAAGTGCTAGAAGGGGTAACTCTAAAACTACGTCGGGTAATTTATTATAAAAATGAATGCATTGACCTACAAATGATTTATATACTTTACGGACACGAAACTTTTTTATGGCAATTTTATTTTTATTCCTAGTATTTATATTATGTATATCAGAATTTTTAACGAAAGAGTCTAGGTTCTTAATAACATACATAATATTTTCATAAATATATTGGGATGCTACTGTTAAAATATTAATTTGTTTAAAAAGTTCTCTTAATGAATCACGGGAATTTAAGTTATATATAGAGCGAATGGCCCTTTTTTGTAACACAAATATAGTTTGTATGTCAGCTGCTTTTCCCCAAACCAGAATACCGTATGACATAACACTATGAAAATAACTATGATAAACTAAGCGAGCTGTCTCAACATTGGTAAGTTGTCTAATTTTCCTAACGGCGTAAGCGGCCTTACTTAATTTGCCTGCTAGAACTGCTATATGGGGACTCCATTGCAAATTATTGTCTATATTTATGCCTAAGAAAAGTGCCTTATCTACCATTTCTATTTTTTTTTTTTCTTAACTACTTTGTAAACTAGTACAAATCTTAAAATGAGTTAGTATTAAATGAGAGTCAATCTTATATATAAGAAGATATATCTTTATATATCTTTACCTAATTATCTTTATCCACTAAATAGGTATCTGCTTAATCTGAGTATGAAGTCATAACTTGATTTTTAATCTTACTACTAGAACTTTCTAAATCTGGACTGTCACTGTTTCTATTTCTCTTGCCTTCTCAGGAGTGTCCCAACTTATTGAGCGGTTGCTCTTCTCTCTAACCTTGGCTGTAACTGGATTCCCTGAAGAGCGTCATTGATTTCTCTTTCAAGTCTCTGTTCACGATAAGACTTGTAAAAGTGCAAAATCTTTTTACTTGAGGCAACTACCAGAATTTGAAGTGGTGTTGATCTTCCTCCGCCTTTTTCAATCTGAGTTCAGATTCCGCCTATTCAATTTTATGTTGTTGCTGGAGAGCCTCAATTTGTCGTATGACCTCGCTCATTTCTCCTCTCACTTTCTCTTGAGCCCCTGCTGTATCCAGCGTTTTCTTGACTGCGTTAGTTAGGTCATAGGATGGGTATTGTGCTTCCATGAAAAGCTCAGATTCCTCGCCGATTACTTCAGTTTGTCTTTTGCTCCTAATAATTTGCTGGTGTCTCGTGCACAGTTTATTTACAGTCACACGAGGAACTTCTTCGAGAATTGAATCTGATTCACAAAATATAAAGCCATCATCCAAACATGAGACGGGGTCCATGATAAGCGGGTTTACGATTAGAGATCGTCCGGATTGGTGGGTTGGGTAAGCCAGGTATAATTTAGGGATAGGTGAGGAGTAACGAGTTCCGTTTACAACAAAATTAGACTCCCACTCAACGTAGTTAACTAGCTGGAATCGAGTACTCACTGTAGGAACAGAAATTGCTATTAGTATGATGTTTTTCTCACTGTCGATCGCTTTCAATTTGAGCTTAAGATGGGGAGAGATCGATCCTACGTAGTTAATCAGTACCGCTGGCATTTTCTCTTCCATCCACTTGCGTTGGCTATCAAGAGATAAGAAAGTCGTGGGTAACTTCCCGAGTGATAACATCATTAAAGAATTTTGAATGCTGGATAAGTATGAGTTCAGTAAAACTGATCCGTGGAGCTTGATTTCAAATATTGTTGAGGCGGAAATGATTAATTCATCAAGCTTACGTATAATATCAAGGACAATATCATTTGTCCTTGATGTAGCTAAAGTGAGGTTCTTAACCATTTCTAAGTCGGCTGTGGCTCTCTCTTGCATAAGTTTAAGCTCGTAAGATAGTTGGTCGTACTTCTGATCAGGAATATAACCAAGGGCGTCAGCGATTTCATATGAGATTAACGCACCGGTCGTCGCATAACCAACAATTTTAAGTCCCTTCAAGAACTTTCCATATTTGGTCAACTTCCCGGCAACTCGAGCTGCAGGCCTTACAAGCCTTAGGAATGCAAATAGAGCTCGAAGAGGGCTTCTTTTCAGTCTTCTTGGAATGGTCATATTGGGAGCCGGGTGGGAATTTTCAATAGGGTTTTTTGACGTGATAGACTGTGAGTAGGTAGTAAAAATCTCATTGAATCTATGATCGAACACGACTTCCAAGTAATTTAAAGCTTCCTCCATTGACTTACTTGTGTCTGGGTTCATCAATTTCCAATCCAGTCTATTTCGAGTTGCTTTTACAAGGTGGGCCAAAAGAAATCACCCTATTGGAAGATGCTCTCATTTTTGCAAAGTCGCCAATGTCAAATCTGTTTTGACATTTGTGGACTTGACAGATGCAAAATAAAGTGAACAAGCCATGGAGCGATACACTCCCCAAGAACGCGGAATAATCGTGTCTATTTTTTTGCGTAACAATTCAAAAAAAGAGAGTCAAACAACATCGGATGACTTCTTTTGGCCCACCTTGTATGTTATCGCCGGGGGAAGGGACCTTTATTAACATTACCTCATTCCTGTAGTCGTCAATCAGAGCTCCCCGGGTTGGAATACTATCGGGCCGGATCGTGAATTCAGGGTATGATAATGCCAAAGCAGTAGATAGAACAGTGAGTATGATAAGAATCTTGAGGTTCATGATGTGAAAAAGGAAGAATGAAAATGGAGGAAATTCAAGGTTAAGTAAAAAATTTACATTAATTGTCAAAATGCTAACTACGAGTTTATGTCTCGTGTCTCGTGTCGTGTATGTAAACAGATATAAGAAATACTAAGTGTAAAGTCTGTCGTCATAGTGTATAACTTGATCTTTAAATATATTTAAGATAATTTAAGATTCAAATAAAATGTGTGCATTTTATACTATAAAATACCTGAAATAAGATTAAACACGATTTATAAACGGGTGCCATTATTGTATTCCATAAAAGAGCAAAGAAACTTTTTATTGATTTACTACAATTTGCTATAATACTTGTATGTACTATTTTTAATAAATGTATAATTATGATGAGTTTGTCTTTAACGAAATTGGTAATTCTCATACCGTTTCAACCGTCCGTCACAGCCGTGGCTACAAAATTGACGATTTTCTAAGGAAAAGCTATTGATAAGAATTGTAAGCGGCGGCTCTGCATTCTACAGAATAGCCGCAAATGACATTCGAGTCTACAGGGAACCCCGAAGCCGCCAATAATGCGACTACGGTTGTGACGGCGGCTGAAACGCTCGTGAGAATGACCCAAATATCCATTCCAATAAAATGTGACGTTCTCAATATAAAGGGACCTTGGAATCAATATAATGGAGGCAGACGGTTACGCCGTTTTTAGAACTGTCACCATAGTATTCGTATAGTTATAAGAATAAGAAGAGCGTAACTGCCTTCCTCCATAAGGTCCCTTTATATTAAGAACGTCACAAATATCCATTGCCGTGGAGCTGGTCTGATGATGCAGTTGGAAGGTGGCCATGGGAACTGCCACGAAACAAGATAGCCCCGCCGTGTTTGGGCTCGTTGGAGTTTTCTTGATAAGCAGATGGTGATTGCAAGAAAGTACAGTCGGCAAGAAAAGCTTGTCCCAAAAATTAAATTTTCCCTTGATTGCCCTTTTCGAGCACTCGAGGAGCACCATGTGTCTTTGAACAGAGTGAATACTAATAAAAAAAAAACGCAAACCGAAATAAGGAGGGAATCACGAGATATACAATTAAATTTGTTTATTGTTCTCCATGCTAAGAAAGTTTTATTCGAATCACTCTTAAAGTAACGGGGACATGAAAAATAGAGGAATGCGATGGTACCTATACCTACTATGAATTTTAAAATATCGACTTATTTTAAGGCACCTATGTATGTCAAATCTTTCTCATAAAGACGCGCCACTATGCGGCAGGCAGATGGACATGAACAAAGATTTTGTCTAAAGCAATAAAATTATGCCTCACCAAAATACCCGTAAACTTACGATCATTTCCTGTTCACCCTAACGTGCTATAGCTGTCTCTGTTGGTATAATCTCCCTCACCCTTCTCTTTCCCTCTCCCAAATATTCAACAGTTTACTAGCTTCCCGTCCAAAGTCAAAGCAACACAAGTGCAGTAAAAGCCAAAGCAAATTACACTTTCCGTAGCTATAAATAATGTTTGGGTTCGTGCGAGTTTTATATTAGATGCAAGCTTTTTTTTAAGGGCTCTAGCTAGACCCTATTTCTTGCGCGTCTCTCATTCTATGCAGCGAGTGCATCATTCGACTTCGATAACTCTGTGCAGTGTTACGTGTGCAACGTTTTTAATTTTGTGTTCATTGAAAACAACAAAGAGGTAAGATGTAACTTATTTATAAGTATAAGTTTGGCATAGGGTAGTTACGCTTGGAAGAATAACGCGTTGTAACGGTTGTTTTCATGCTTTTTTATCCATGCCATTCCAACAGTGGGCGATTCATTAGAGGCATCGGTACGCCCGCGTCCATTTGCATCCTGTACCCGTAACGAACATAAAATAACGCATCGGCGTTCGTCGTAACGCATCGTATGTACGGTGGCAGTATATTTGGCCTTACCTTCTTACATCTCTCATTTAACATACCGAATGAGAAAGATGTAACAAAAGTATTTGTCCAATAATATTGGCACTAGATGGAAACTGGCGAATTCTTTCACCATTAGAAAGCTATATTGTCCAGAAATAGCATAGACTATTTCATTTCATATGCTATATTTTAGCTTAATTTTCCGAAGCGAAGCGAGGGCGGGTCGCTAGTATTAACCCATTCGACTCCAACTCTAAAATGTATGGCGGCGCGTCGGGTATTGTTCATGCGCAAGGCACCGGAGTTGAATGTGTTCAAGAATCTAGGAGACTACAGTTCCCGGCTACAATTTGCCGTCGGCTATATATGTGTGTGCGTTGTTTAGAAGCTTCTTTATTGAGGTTTGATGACACTTCCAGGATCACCATGCCCCTCCTGACGTTCAACAGCTGCTGCTGCTTCGAGCTGAGGACTGGCTGCTTCATCATCGCCTACTTCCTTCTGGTAAGAAGTCTGGTTTCTTTCTCTCTCTCATTTACGAATCTTCTAAACAAGCACAGTTTCATTTTGTAGATCTACTGACGTCTTGGCGAGGCCATAGGTATAATAACATAATGTAGTACCTAGTAGTAGCACAGTAAGTCTAGTAACTTAGTGCTTAGTAGGTAACAAGTGTGCCTACTTATAATGATAATTAAAAAAGCTTTGATTATGAAACACAATTTTTGATTTTAACGTTGAAAACATTACCTTTTAAGGAATGATCCCTTGCTGGTGTTTTCTGGAAAATATTCCCAGACACAAGCGAGCTATTAGGCTAAGCTGTTACACCTATATTGATACATGCTCAGTCCGTAATTTGACGCAAATGTGGTGTTGGAAAAAATGCTAACTCTTGGTTGCCTTGTCCAGGCGGCTGACATAAGCCTGTGCACGGTGCTGGGCTTTGCCACGTCGAGCTTCGTCCAGACAGTGCTGCAGCACGAGGACCGGGAGGGGGAGAAGCAGGCGGTGGTGCTGCTGCTGGCTTCCAGCGTGATGCTGGTGCTGGCGCTGATCATGCTGGGCTTCGCCGCCACGCTGCTGGTCGGCCTGCACCAGGTACGCCTACTGCTGACCAAAGCAAGAGAGTACCTATGCACAAATGGACTTCGTATATGCTTTTTCACTTCTCATGCTCTAAAAGTTCGTATTTATGTCGTGCGTAGGCGACATAAAGTCGCTTCTTATGCTCTAGAGCATAAAGTAAAATCTTCTTCGAAGACCTAGGCAATCGGTCCAGCAGCCACACCAACAACTTTAACTTCATAGAATAAACTCTTTATTTTATTTCGTTTCGTTAGTACCTATTCTAAGACCAAGGCATGGATACCAATAGCCAAAGTACACAATAAAGCTTCATGAAATAGAGTTATAATTTTTATTTCGTCGCATTTATTATTATTATTATTTTTATCATGTTGCTGTTTCATTTCCTCGCAATCAAAGTGAAAAGTAGAGTGTACAACTCGTCCATAAAACCCATTTAACACTCTACTTTATATCCATCCTCGCTCGCAAGCTCGCTTGGATGGATAAACGTCTCGCGTAAAATGGTGCGTTTTATGCACTTGTTGTACAATCTACTTTTGGACGGCAGCATAAACCTGTAGAAACCGTATTATACAGTGTAAAGCTGCCTGTCGTGAAGGCAGGTCAGGTACGGAAAGGGATATATAAGTAGCTTATGACTGCTATAAAATGTCTCTTTACCTAAAGCAAGGCTAGAAAACATTCTGCGACTAGAAAGTGGTTCTATTTAGGAACACACCGTGGTACCTAACAGTGTAACATTAACATTAGTTAACATTTTTAACAGCCGTTAGGTAAGTACGTATTTTGCACTCATTTCATCGAATGTGTCGTTTCACCGAATTTAATTTCATCGAAAGATAATTAATTTCTGCTGAAACCTTATTAAAGGTTAGACCTGTGACCACCAAAAAATTATAACTTCTGCACGTGGAAATGCCATGAAATGAAATGAGTGTCGGTGATTCAAGGGTAAACCGTTTGGAACTCTAGCTAGCTGGGCTAGAAGATAGCATTAAAAAGGACTAGGGCCTTAATTCCACTTTAGTTTAACCCACCTTGCTCCAATGTCGTTATCACACTGTAGAAGCAAAAAGGCCCAGTATTTAGGAAATATTGCCAATTAAAGTATCGCCATTACAGAATAAATAAGTTACAAGTCATATTCGCAGCACAAACGCGCGGCCGTGAAGACGTTCCTGGTGGGATGCGCCATCTACATCGTGCTGGACAGCATCATGTTCTGCGTGAACGTGACCTACGACCCGTCGGCGCAGACTATCATCACCCAGCTGCTGGAGTCTGGTGAGTTTGTGGTCCATCACCGTCAGCCTGATAAACCTGGGTCGAAACAATGAAAGTGGGTACACTTAAAATAAAACCTCCACCTTTTATCAATATATAGGTGTAGAAATTTAGGCATATAGATACTATCAATCTGACATTGATCCCTGTAACATTTAATACATGGTCATGACAGTTAAGACGCGTACGAGTAACGCTTAATTTTTTAAATTTTCATTCAAATCTTGCAACCACTTTTAGCATTGAAAACATTACCACCTGCTAATATGTATACCTGCGACGGCGGCGCCGAATTCCTTCTTCATTGTATGGCGGAGACGCTCACCGCGCAGCGGGATTAGCATGCATACACAAGATAAAATTTGACAGATGCTAGGGAAATTAATACATCGATTCCATATTCTAACGTAAGACTTAACGCTTATGATTTAAATTAAGTGTCATAAAATCGCTATAAAAAAAGTGAAAATCGATATAGTCGCTTAGTAATAAAAGGTAATAAAAGTCAGCACGGGACACTTATTTTAAACCTTAAGTCTTACTTTAGAATATGGAATAGATGTATTAATTTCCCTAGCACCTGTCAAATTTTATCTCATCCATGCATGTTAAGCCTGCAGCGGTTACACGCAATGTTAGGAAATCGCTCGTCGCTGCCGCCGTAGCCCCGCTGCCCGCTGGCGTCGAGTACGCGGCCTAAGCCCAGTGGCGTGCGTTATACGGGATAAAGATCGGCGTCTTGTAACAAGCCACATAGACATCCGTCCATTTAGTCTGTTAAAAACATACATATAATTACAAATAAAGTATTTGTATAATCATAAACAAGTAGCGACATCTATTGATAAATAAAAACTTAAGATTTTAGGTCAGAATAAAGTTTATTAAGAGAGAGACAAAATTGGTTTGGTAGATTGGAGTAATTAATAAACATACAAACATATTACAGTCTATGTAAATAGAGTTTCATAAAGAAAATGAAGGAATAGTTAAAGCCTAAAATAATTCTAATATGAATTCTTGACACTTTACTAGTTACAGAAATTTCATAACAAACAAAAAGGTTAAATAAGAAATAAATAAAATTTATACTAGATTCTTTTAATTATCATTACTAAAACAAAAGGAATCATTAAATCTATTTTAATAAAAAAATACAAAAAGATATTGAAGCGAGTGGGGATTTGAACTGTGGGGCGCTGATCGATGGGGGGTGCGTTGGGCCGCTGGGCCGAGCTGTAGTTAAGAAGGCGGACGAAATAGTAGAACACTTTACTGCTTAATCTGTTACGTCATTTTTTTGTATACAATATGATAAGGAAATATGAAGAAACGGTTGAAATAAAAGAGAGATAGAAGATAAGCTAGTGCGCATGTCCAAATGAGCCCGCAGTGACAAAAGTGATAAATGTGAGAAAAGTTCGAGGTGGGTTTAAATAGGCGAGTTCGCGGGTGTTCGAGGCTTTTGATTGATTAGCTTCCAAAGGGGACGGTGGTGATAGT
The DNA here is from genome assembly GCA_963241965.1 of Tortrix viridana. NCBI lineage: Eukaryota > Metazoa > Arthropoda > Insecta > Lepidoptera > Tortricidae > Tortrix > Tortrix viridana. The sequence goes on from OY725186.1 coordinate 11,491,434, forward strand.
ATTGCATTCGAGTCAAAGGGCTTTATTTACGTAAATGAAAATTTTATTTTTACATTTTGATAATTGTTTTGAATAATCTAATTAGTTTTGGGGTTTCTTAAGTTAATTATAATATGTTCTTGTTGATTAAATTAATATAGATAAAAGTTAAAGTTTAGAATCTTAGAAAATTAGTAACATTTACTATCTTGATATTTTGATATTAAGGAATTTGTTTTGGGTTTTAAACTAATAATGTGAAGTGAATATAAATTAGTTTTGTGGGATTTGCCATTAAGTTTCAAGTCAGTTAAGTTATTTAATATTAATTTGAATATTTAGAAGGGAGTAGGGAAGCTAATCAGTTTACTTTTCTTCATACAACAGGGTGATTTAGCTGTGATAAAGTTCTTAATGTTGCTAATAAATTTTAAAAAGGGGCTTTGATAAATCACGAGTTTAAAAGAGCTGTTTTGGGTGATTAGCAAGTATTGTACGCCGGTGGCGTTGATATTTCAGTCATTTAAAATGTTCACTCGATGGTTCGGGAATGAATTTCTAAGGGAAGAATTTAATAATTCAGTCAGCTGACAAATTCGTTAAGACTTCTTCACCATGACACGAGTTTTTTAACTATGAACCGTGTTCGTGGCAATACAAATAAGCCTAGCGGTGGTAAATTTATTTGAATTGAAGCTAAATTCTCGGGTAGCCGAGGTTTTTTCATGGCGAACATAAGACATGAGAAAATGCTAACTCACAGAGCAAAAGTCCAACAGAGGTTAAAACAATGGGAGGCTCCAGAACATAAGTTTAGTAAGCGGGCTACACCAAATTCCAAAGTCCTCTGAATTGCTTTGTGAACCCCATAAAATAATATATTTATATGTAATGAGGAAAACCTATGTACATAATAGGGCGTTCTAACCTCAATCTGGCTATTTTAGTCCGAGGAAGGAACATTACACCAGGTTTAGATAGTCACCCTTAGGCTTACCTGACCTAACGATACAGCTAGTTAAGAAAACGCAATTAAGTTAAATGTGGACCGGTCCTAGTATTGAAATTATTTAGAAGCTGATAGGGTTAGGTACACATAATAAACATAGTTTTGGAATAAACAACACTAATTCATAAATTCCAAGACTTGTTAAAAAAACTCATAATAAATAAGATGTATTTCATCTTGAAGGAATAATTAGGAAAAATCTTCATTAACTATCAGGATAATTATCCTTTCCTCGACATTAACTTTTTACCTTTTTATTTAACTTTCTACTTCGGAAAACTTGTCAGTTCATTTCTGAAGTGAGCAATCGAATTGACGGAAATTAATACAAATTATTTAATATAACTTGAAAATATAAATATAAAATATCTAGTTAAATATTCTATAACATAAGACTAGATGGCCTGCAGAAAATAAGAAACTTATATTCTAGTTAACAACAAAATAAAATAAAACTGGAATATAAAAGTTTACCATATTATTATGGAATATATATTCTAGTTAAACATTAAATAAAACAAAGCTAGAGATATATATATAAAATATTATATTTGATCATATTCCTGGATCTTAAATTAATAAAAATGCTTTAAGTACTAAAATAATTTAAAACAACATAGAGTGGCTTTATTGAATTTCACATATAAAATTCTTATACCATGAAAACTATCATGAGAGTTCAATCTATCTAAAGATGAAACAAACATCTGAATCTTACCACAGTGACGAATATAAAATCATTGAAGATTCTTAGAGAAAATTGAATATTTCATACTAGAAATATATGATGCTAAATCCAAACTTGATTGACGCTTATAACTTTATTACAGTTAAAATAGAGTTACTTATGTAATAATATCTATATTACAAATATGAATATTAACATATTAATGAGAGATCCTAAAGGGAATTATGAATCGAATATTAATATTATTTGTGTCCTCTTTTGGTTACCAAATTAGACAAACAAACTAACAGACATACTTATGACTTGTTCGAAAATTAGTAAATACTTTTTTTTTTGGCAAGAAGTCTGACCTTGTCTATTAAGGATGATGACTATTGTTCGTTGGCGGGGTGGGGCCAGCGAATCTTCCTAATTTGGAAGGCCAATATAAGCTAATAAGGCCAATTCAAGCTAATAAAGCTTCAATAAAACAAATCCATAATAACATAATAATCTAAGAATTTAAGACGGGATTTTAATCCTAAGTAGTCTCTAGTATTAAGATAATAAACCATAATTTACAATCTAACAACAATTTCTCCAATAAAAAGCTAAACCAAAATTGATAAACTATTGTCCACTGTAATTCCATTATAACATTATAGGTTAAATAATTATCAATCTAGATTTAAATAGGTAGTAAAAAGAAGTTATTAGATGGTTATTCATGTCTAGTTATCCAAAGTAAGTAATTAATTAAAGCGAAGATTTAAAGAATTTTGAGTTACTACAGGATCACAACGATTCGGTCCATTTTGTTATTATCTAGACGATCACCAGCCAAAGTTAGAATTCATTTGTTATCAGGAAGTTAATTGCACGCTAAGCTCATTTTGTTTTGATTTCATTTATTCATAGATTACTCAAGTAAATCAAGGGGATAAGCTAGTATAATTAGGATGGTAGAGGTTAAAGTATATAGATAAGGGGGGGTCTTTACAATTGGTTCGCGTGACCATGATATGAGTGAATTCTTTATGTATGTAGCTTAGGACTCTTTACAGTCTGAACGTGGGCTTAAGTGTTTAAAAAATGAGATACCGCTGTCACGCTCAGGGATCATCCTAGATCGACCAGTGTATCCACTCTTCAATAAGCGCCAACTCAGTCTGTCCGAAGCGCGGCGATAAGTACCTACCTACCTAAGTTAGATTCGTTATTGCGTGTTCAACAGTTCAACTAATATAAAATTTACACTTTATACTTACACTTTTACTTATACCTACTTACATTTACACTTACACTTTCCTATTCGACATCCCGACTACTTTGAACCCGGATATCAACCACTGCAGTACGTCTATCGTTTTCATCATTTATTTATTTATTATTTTTTACTTGACATCTTTATCACAAAATTAACAATTCCTTAAATCGCGAGTTGTGACAGTAGGTATCTTTACATCATGAGAAATTGAGCGTTAAAGGATAAAGCGTAACCCATGTCATTCCTTGGATAAATATATCTATAAATATCTCGTACTCATTTAAAAATCAGTCGTGTCGTGTCAAAGAGACCAAAAAAGCAGACATCAATACGTACTGGCATGCGCGCATACACGTGCCAAAAAACAAGTCCATCTTACTCGATTTTGGCGCCGAACAGCAAAATTTTTAACCCCCGACGCAAAAAGAGGGGTGTTATAAGTTTAACGTATCTATCTGTGTATCTGTCTGTGGTATCGTAGCTCCCAAACGGATGGACCGATTGTCGTTTAGTTTTTTTTGTGTCATAGATAATTTTATCCCGAGTTTTCTTAGCCATGTTTCATGAAAATCTGTTCAGCCGTTTGAAGATCATCAGCTCTTTTCTAGTTGATAAGGGGATCTAATTTTTTAATTCTTGAAATCTTCTATTGATGAAGTCCCTCCAGTGAAAATGTACGTGCTTGGAGCCCGTTAAAGGTTTTGCTCATTGCTCAGAGGGTTTTTAGGCGCTGATATCGGGGGTTTTTAACTCGGTTAGGTTATTGCGTACATAATAACAGAAAGCGTGAACTAAGAATAATTACCTCCATTTGCTTCTTTCCAGCGTTGGACTGCTTCGTGTTCCTGGTCATCCGGAGCTACTTCTTCAAAATGGACCACAACAAGGGAGCCATCATCAACACCGCCTAATTCGGCGTCTTCCAGTGCCTTTAAACTATGTGTCTATCTTATCTATTTTTAATCAAATGGTAATAGTATTGACTAAAGAGCAGCACAGGCTGACAGTCCGCCGGCCTGTATCGGCCTCTCAATTCCTCGTAGAGTAGACTATCAGTTTCTCGTACGATTACACTTTTTATATTTTGGACTGCCGGCGGTTATTCAAATGAATACCTATAATACGAGTGACTTGCTATGAAAGAACATGCTGATTCATCGATTTTGACAGGGACATGTTCACCCCTGGCTCGTGGTTACTACTTCGTCTTTAAATCATGAGTAAATTACTAATGTCTGGTCCCTATGTTTTAATCGAGGATAAGGTTTTGACACAGTATGTGGCAAATGTCAAATTTTAACTCGAGGTATCCTTTTCTGTCGGCCGTTTAAATTTAGGGACGAGACTTATATCAAGTACCACCCACCTAAGAGCTTACTGTCATGATCTTGTGTAGTCAAAAATATAACCATTTTCTTATTAATTAGTTACTCGAGCCTACCTCAATATAAGACTGATTTTGTAGGTTATTTTAAGCGTTTGTAATAAGGTGAATTTTAATATGTCCACTAAATGTGGTTGATTTTTTAATGAAATAAATAATTAAGGGAAAATAAGCTTTATTATTTTATAATTATGTAGGTACCCAATAATTGAGGTAACTAACTCACGAGATGGGCAAAGCATGACGAGCCTTTTACAAGATCAATAATAAGTAATATTTGCTTATCAATATTACACTTTTCATTATGCACTGAGAAAAAGGTTTAATGAAACAGAACCTCGTCTACCTGTAACTCAAAAAAAGTGACTACATAACTAAGGCAATACCTAACCAAATCAGTCGAGTTAAATAACATTTAACTGTTTTATTCCTTATAGACAAACAGTTTGTTAAATAAACAAAACTTTAATAACGCCTTATCAAATTATGATTATTTCTGAATTAACCGAAGTATTTTGGTTAAATATTTTTCTCAGTAAAAAAAAAAAAAAACAGGGACAATCTCACACAAATTGACCTAGTCCCAAACTAAGCTCTAGGCTTGTACTATGGGTACCAGGAAACGATATACATACTTATATAGAGAAATACATACTTAAATATATAGAAAACATCCAAGACTCAGGAACAAATACTCGCGCTCATCACACAAATATTTGCCCATACCGGGATTCGAACCCGGGACCAGTGTATATGTAGTGCCATAAAAATTACGTATTTAAGGAAATTTAATTTAATTTATTCAAGGAAACGCTTGAGTTATTAAAACGGACTAAAGTTAATCAATAAAGATAGGTAAGTAATTAATTAAACAATGGTCCTGTATTAATTAATCAAATTAAATGATTTATTTATTTCATGACATTTTGGTACGCACTTACAAGATACATAATAAATGGGTAATGGAAATGGAGCACAGCTCGGCTGAATTTAAGCTCGCCCTTGGTCAGCCGTGAATAGATAGAACAGAATAGGACTTTACAAAATTATACCAATATTATCTAGAATAATAATAATTACCCTTATTCTTACATTTTATGGATGCATTCTTTAGCAAGCTCTTAACGTCTTAACAAATTCCTTTTGGTGACCAATATAATGGATTTTAAGCCTGGATTTGAAGTGTTGGATACTCTTTGCCCTATGCAACGGCGGAGGATTTCGCGGCGGAGATGTGCTACCGGGCTAAAAGCGGCGGTATGATGCGGTATAATAAGTAGTACTGCCCCTTAGATGAAAAAATAGAGGAAAATACGTGACCGGCGCGCGGACTTGAGCACCTAAATATACACAACTCAAAAATGGCAAATTTGCAACATTTAAAAAAAACACTACTTGCCTAAAAAAAGGATTGGTTGCTTTTCAGAGTTCTTGCTAAATAGAAATTATAAGGGTGCGTCATACTCTTCGCCAGTCAGGTTTTAGTTGTTGAGGTGAGGTTAAATAAATAATAAATAAATAAATATCAGGGGACAATCTCACACAAATTGCAAATTTGCCATTTTTGAGTTGTCTGTGAAGGTACATATCTAGTCGGGCGCGGGACTGTCGAACCATTTATTGCCTTGCCGCTGAATACATTTTGAGCCCAAAACTACCAAGATAAATAATCTTGGTAGTTTTCGACACATTGTTACAATATCATGAAATAATATAATTATCAGTTGGATGGAAACTGCGTAGTTAGAGCTCAAAGTTCATTTATAAAAAAATAGCTAGTTATTACTTAGTACAAAGAGTTCCCTTATTTGAGTTGGAGTTTCTGCCCGCGACTTTGCGAGGAACTGGCTTATCGTTTTTAGGGTTCTGTACCAAAATGGTAAAAAAGGAACCCTTACGGGGAGACTTCGTTGTCAGTCTCTCCATCCGGTCCGTCGTCCGTCTGTCACATGCATGCAGCAGCAGTTTTTGTCAGCATCTACAGATGCTATCAACTTGAACCCGTCGAGGCGCAGCCGCAGCAGGTCTTGAACACGAGGATACGAGAGGATGCTGGGGGGACACGAAACAATTTTGTAAAAGGACATTAGTATAGAAGGGCTATTCCCAGTTGTCCACACCCCTTTGCCCACACTGTCGACAACTGGGAAAAAATTCCCAGTTGTCTACAGTGTGGACAACTGGGAATAATAATTTCCAGTTGTCCACACCCTCCATATTAGGGTGTGGAATTTTTTTCCCAGTTGTCCACAGTGTGGAAAAAGGGGTGTGGACAACTGGGAATAGCCCGTATAGGGGCTACTAATACTGTATTATGATTTATACCCTTTTTATAACGAGCTTAGTCGACTTAATATCCTTTTACACTGGAATTACAGACATCCAGCACAGTATAAATATAGCTAAAGCAGTAAAGAAACTGAACAAACGTTCGAAACCGCACTCACACAGACGCACGTCTCAAGGACACCCCTAACACCCGTAAGAGACGCTCGACTTGGTCCGGGCCGGACAATGGATTTGGTTCGCTCCGAACCAGATCCGGCCGTCTGTAGCATTGAGCTATACTACTACGTATAGAGAAGACAGCGCGAATATCACTTGTGCTCCATTCAATTGCGGCCGGCCGGCCGCAGTTCGCTCAAGAGCGAGCAAGCGACTCGAGTGAACTGCGGCCGGCCGGCCGCAATTGAATGGAGCACAAGTGATGTTCGCGCTGTCTTCTCTATACGTAGTAGTATAGCTCAATGGTCTGTAGAGCAGTCTTTGGACCATATCGGCCGACATGATCATGGTCGACTAATCTGTTTAATGACTGCATCACACTTATTGGTCTCGGCCTTCTCAACACCTCATCGTAGTATAAATACAGCATCGTTTAGCATCGTATCGACGTCGTGCCGTGCATCATAATTCCACCGGTTTTCTATCTCCACTCCGGAACACAAGACTGCGAACACTTCTACTTGGCGATAGGTTAACGGTAAGGTAAGAGGCATTTGCTTCAAAGCAAGATTAGAATTAACTAGTAGAGTTTTGAGGTTCGGCCGCCTTTATGCTTTATGGAGTGTACACATTCTTTGATTTCAGTCCTAGATTTATAACCCTTCAAAGATATAAAATAAAAATTAATGTTTGACAAAATCAAGAAGGCCATGGCAAGTGTGTTAAATAAGTCATCAAAAAGTTTTACCGAAATTGATCCAATAAGATTTGATCATAAACTAAGTGGCGAAGTCAAAGTGAAGAATCCCAATCAGGTAATCTTTTCACTTCATCACGAGCTTTTACGGCCTGGCTACGAATTTTCTTTTCATTGCTCGGTCGGGACGCTCACAGCGCAGCGGTTAGTTGACGTTACACGCAATGTATTAGAAAATTCGCTCGCCGCTCAGCCGGTCGCGCTCAGGGTGCCGATTTGCGATCCCACGACCGTTTTCTTGGCAAATAAATGGAAACATGGTTAAAAGATACTTAGCCCATAAACGAGAAAACGGGGCTCCCTTCACCTTTCCATAATTTAATTATATTCGACAATGATTGACCGTCGTGAAGAAGTTTAGACAGAGTTCTTGTGTTTCACTTACATAAAGCAAGTTATTCTCGTTGGTGAGATCGTTACTCAAACGATCGACTACGAGGATAGCACAGGATGAAAATCTAAAGAAACGGGAATCCATTAGCATGGCATGGCTTAAGATTGCAATCTTAAGATTGTATTCCTGAGATTGCGAATGACTATATGGTCTCAGATCACACTTACTATCAGGTACAGCCTGTGTGCTCGTTTGCCTTCTCTAATTCTCTGTGCATAAAAAACTACAACACGGTGTCTGTTCAAAACAGCAACTTGTAGTAATGGTAACCGTAGACATTCTGTAAAAATGGAACCTGTAGGTAAATGTGATTTAATGTTTTGTAACTTTCCAGCATCACCATGCCTGTCCTCGTGTTCAAGACCTGCTGCGGCTGCGCTCCGCTGAAGACCGGTTGCTTCATAATCGCCTATATTATGTTGGTGAGGAATCAGGAGTAAAACCACCAGATGGATTGTATTGAAAACTATAGTTCCAAAAGAGATCTACCCGGATCGATTTTTCGACCCCAAAAAATTTATAGAAATCTTTGAAGCCTTAGATAACTCTTAAATTATATTAACTCATACTTTATTTCTTGCTCTTCTCAAATACTTACCCTATAATCCAGTAACGTACAAACCGTACTTACAAAACAAATATACAAATACCTTTCAATTATTGTGGCGGTAAAACAGCAGCGTCGTACTTTATCATGTAGATAAACGTGGATCTGTCACTTTCTGACCAGTATGTAGCGAGGGGGACGGATGCTTTATACACACTTATTATGTCGCGATAAACTACGGCGATCATGATACCGGGTGCTGCTCTCTGTTGCATCGTTGATTTCGGTGGTAGGCTGCCCGGCACCAGCTGGAACACCACACCCTTCGGCCAGACAGAAGCCAGGCGACTTCATCAAGAGTCCCGATGGTTATATTCACTAAATGATGCTTTCGGAATGAAAATGCTAAGGTTATTAAAGAAATCATCAACATAAATGTGAGTGGGGAAATTCCAGGACTACATTTAAAAAGGAATCATAATACTGTAAGATAATACTGTGTATGTGCCGGGACTAGATAAACGTTTAATACACCTATAACAGTAAGATAACTTAATCGAATATTGTATCTAGGTGCTCTACGTCTTAAACGTTTTGGTGCTCATCCTGTTTGCGGCGAAGGTGATAGTCCCCTCGCAGTTTATGGATGATTTCGAGAACCCTCTAGGCAAGGACCAGACGCCAATGGCTTTCGTGACCCCGCTGGCGCAAAGTCTGGCCGCGATCGCATTTATCATCGTTTTACTCATTGGACTCTATAAGGTAATATTACTTAGTAGTTAAACTTGGATATTTGCCTATGACATCTATTTTTCAACAATGTGTACATAATAATTGCCATACGAAGAAATATTCTAATTGTTTATAATTTCCACTTAAACTTGGAGATGATAGGGCCCCCTAAACATGGATTCAACCCTCATAGAGGTCAACACTCAACATAACTTCCGGGATGTAGGTACCAATATTAAAGTCGTGATAATGTTGAAAAAAATAGGGGTGCAATCTTACACAATTATTTGTCGGATAAATGACCATTTACTAGTTAAGTTTATTATATTAATTTTATTTTAATTATTTAATTTTAAAATTCATGATGTTCATTCATTAATTATTTTATTTTATTTGTGTTGACGATCTCAATGTAATTTCGTATATTTTAACATGTATTGCGTTATAGTATATTGTAATATTACATTGATGAATAAATAAACTAAACTAAACTAAACTTTATGTAATTTCAGCACAGGCCCAACCTTGTCCTAGCATTCCTGATAGGCATGAGTATCCTCTTTATCCTGAACTTCGTCACGCTTATCTTCGTGTCGGCTGTTGGCAAAGGGTGGGCCCTGATAGTGAGCCGAGTTCTAGTTCTGGGTCAGTCACATATTTACCTACTCTGACCTTTTATTCTGAACTAAAGTTCTACCCATATTTCTCAACGCTGAACCGCATATTTTTGTAGTTCTGTTCTTTTAGCACAAAACTATCCGAAGAGTCGATTCAGTATTACACACTACTTAGGGCCGTATTAATAAACTGATCTTGTGTGAGATGCCCTTCACAACATGCGTCAAAAATGACAGTTTTCTATGGATTGACGTTTACTTTGACGTATCTTGAGACGGGGATCACAGTTGAGACGAGTTTATTAATACGGCCCTTAGTGTGTTGAGACCCTATTGGTGTTACCATACCAATCGATCGATCGTCGATCCCATCGATCGATGATAGAATGGATTGTTCGAAGTCGATCGATAGTTTCTACTACAGTAATCGATCAGCCAAACCTACCACACCAATCGATCGATATCGATCGATGGCATCGTTTGACGATCGATCGATTGGTGTGATAACACCCTAAGCGTGGTCGCAAACAGGTGGTACCTAGTGAACTATTGTAGATCGACAAACACGCTTATAGCGTCGGTAAAAAGCCCTAGCTAAGAGGTTGGCCAAACTCGATCCTTGCACGCGCTAGAAACGCTCGGCTACACTGGCAGCGCCTATAAGGGTCCTTATACACGGACGGCAATGACGCCAACGGCAGAGTCAGTTGCAGCCGTCGCCACCAGACGACCTTAGGAAAATTAGTTACCTACCCCGATTCTTCCACGGTTAAACCTTTAAATTATTAAATTATTTATTGTTACTTCTTGCAGTGATCTATATTTACCTACTTCTCGTCGTACGAAGCTACTACTACAAAATGGATGAAGAGAATGCTGGTGTATGATGATGATGATGACACATTTCAAATTATACTTTATTTAAAACGAAAATTAAATTCTTTACTGCACTTTACATTTTACTTCCCCGTCGTCGTGTAAGTATTCGTATTTACTTACTTTTGACTCATGTTTGCAACAAAAATCTCCATTCTACTATTGTTACCTATGTATTTATGAGGTTCCATTTTCTACAGTAGTTGCAGTTGTAAGTTGGACTTACTTACGCACTTCTTCCTTGAGAATTTGCGATCTATAGCGAATTGCAAGTAGAGACACGCGTTTAATACGAGATAGGAAAAAAAACATTGTAGAAGTAAGACTAATAACTTATTTTTTCCATAATGTTTTTCTTATAAGGAAGTAGTGTACATACTAAAAAGATATTTTAATCTTAAATGTTATCAAAACTTACCAAGAATTATGAAAATTAAATTCGAAAAACTTCTAAACTAATGCCCGTCGATACACAAATTACTACTAATGTAAAATAAAGAAACCTATTTTCATGACAACTTTTTTGTTAAATAAATCATTAGATTTATTTCATTATTGTGAATCAAACCAATGCATCTTTACCGATGGATATCAGTAACTAATACTAAAGTCGGTATTCTTGCTTTAATACTCATTAAATATCATATTATGTTAAATCCCTATTTAAAAATTAACTTCATTAGTTAGATATTTTTGTTGACCTAAATCATCACTTTTACGTATGTGTCCGACCTAACTTTTAATAGTCTTTTGAACCGTAAAATACAGCCCGTTGATTTATTTGCATGTGATATATCGGCGGATTTCCTAACAAATAATAAAAAAGTCAGATAGTAAAATAATAAGGCGAGTCTCCATAGGTACAAGAAACGTTTTTTTTTTCAGCGTTTTTTTGTATATTTTATGTTCTATCGTAAAAACGGTAATACATACAAGCGTCAAATTTGGTATTATTATACATTTATTTAGAGTTCCCTTATTTGAGTTGGAGTTTCTGCCTGCGACTTTGTCCGCGTAGAACTGGCTTATCGATTTTAGGGTTCCGTACCAAAATGGTAAAAAAGGAACCTTTATGGTGAGACAGCGTTGTCTGTCTGTCCGTCCGTCCGTCTGTATATCGCAGCAGTTTTTCTCAGCAACTACAGATGCTAACAACTTAAAATTTGGCGTAGTTGTATAAAAAAAAATGTAAATAATTGAAAAGGGGTGTAGAATGGGGGGTTAAAAAATGAGAATGATTTGATTATAGCAAATGGGGTGACACATGAAAGGGCTCAATCTACACATTTCAAAACAATTTTTTTTATATAATTTTACGTGACGTACTTTTTGAATTATATTATAGCCAAAAATGTACAAAAAGTGACCGTTATCCCCCCTTATCTCCGAAGATTATGAACCAAAAATTCTGACGCATAGCTACTTATTTATATTTTACGGGAAAAATAAAATAAAGTGTTCAAAATTTACAGTTTTTGGGAAATAACTAAAAAACTTTGAAAATTTGTGTTACATTTAGGCAACTCAAAGTTCAATTCAAGATTTAATTAAGTTCTACTAGTCTTGTTAGTAAAATTTAAATATCTACTGTGGATGAGGCTCAGCACGATGACGATGCCGACGGCTACCGAAACGCCAGGAGACGACATCGCCGGCGCTGAGCCCGTCGAGGCGCAGCGCAGCCGCAGTAGGTCTTGAACACGAGGACACGAGAAAGGCATACTGATGCTCGGAGGACACGAAACAATTCTGTAAAAGAACATAAGTATAGAATACTGTATTATGATTTATATTATACCCTTTTTATGGGTCCATATTGGCTCATACAAAATTCTTATTCCGATTTTTGGTTTTACTACCGATTTGTATTCCTAATAATCACTCTTCATAATTTTTTTCCTCATACTTTTTTTGTTCATAACTTATTATTACTACCATCCGAACTCATAACAGACAGTTATCATATTTTTTTATTAATACTCATTTGTATTCATAATAATCACTCTTCATACATTTTTTTCTTATACTTTTTTGTTCATACATTTTTATTACTACCAACGGAGCAGGGACTTAGAAAAAGAAGGGTGATTATTCGCTCGTCGTACCTAATGGAGACTTTCGTTATGAATTAGAATGATTAGGAGTTTCGATCGTTAGTATCAGAAAATATATGAAAACTAATATTAGTATAAACAAGGTGTATAATTAGTGGCACATGCACAGGCGTGGATTGTTTGTCAGATATTTTTTCGTAATATTCGACAAGCAACGCAACGCTTTAAAAATGCATACCTATTGTACAAATTTGATTAATTTGTTAAAGTAATCTGTTTAATGGCTGCAGCACACTTGGTCTCGGCCTTCTCGTTTTCATATTTTTTAAAGACCCATGCAATTTAACTATGAAGCAATTGAGATGTGTATTTTTGTTTGTATGTAAGCAGTAATCTCTGGAACTATACATCCAATTTCAAAAATTCTTTCACTAGCATTTAGAATGGACCCTCACGGTAGAAATAGGCTATATTTTAACTTATATAAGTACTGACTCTCCGCAGACGAAGTCACGGGCGGAGAGCTAGTTTTTAACCGACTTCAAAAAAGGAGGAGGTTCTCAATTCGTCTGTATGTTGCTTTTTTTTTTTTTTTCTATGTTTGTTACGCGATTACTCCGTCAATTGTAGACCGATTTTGAAAATTATTTTTTTGTTTGAAAGGGTATACTTTCGAGGTGGTCCCATTGTCACGAAATATCAGAATCTGATGATGGGATCCATGAGAAATCGAGGGAACTCCTCAAAAGTTATAGGCACACATACAGCGATTTTGGTATTACCTGCAAGACCTTAAGAAATTGCATTACAAAAGCACCTCTTGGCGACGAGGAACTGATGATGAAGACCAGAGGTGACCACCGGAACTGGCTTAGTCGTAAGTGATTGACGCCAGCAATGAGATTTCTTTATTAAGACTATGAAGCTAGTTTTATACTCATTATAACACATATGATGAAGTGCAACTGATGGTGAAGTACCGGGAGAACTCCTCAATGATTAACGGCCCTGCATCTTGGGCAGCGACATTTTGTTAAGGGTGATGAGAGATTGGTATTAGGCTATCTATTGTTTCTTAATGTGATGTTTATGTGCTTTAGTTTATCACATAATAATAAGAGGTGCATCACTAAAAAGCGAAAAAAAATTTTTTAACAAAAAAATAAAACCGTCTTCAAAAACCTACTAAAAAGCGTTAAATAAAAACCAGCCTCATAGGAGTCCTAGGAATAGCATATTTAGTGCCGAATAGGTACATAGAATATATCGAAGTCGGTGGCAAGAATCATGGTGTCATTACTACTGTGTATACCTACTTGACACCGGCTTGGATATATTCTATGTACCTATTCGGCACTAAATAGGCTATTCCTAGGACTCCTATGAGGCTGGTTTGTTTTTATTTAACGCTTTTTAGTAGGTTTTTGAAGACGGTTTTATTTTTTTTTTAATTTTTTTTTATCTATTACGTTGCAATGAAAAAGTAATTGTCATTTCCAAATATCATTGATATCACAAGTGTCTCACGCCTTGCATGAACGATTGATACCAAAGAAAACCTGGGAAATCGTCGCGCATCGCAAAAATTCACGTCACGACGTCGTAACGTGCCACGATGCATTGCACGAAGTAGTGACGTGAGAATTGTCACAATCAACACCTAATCGTAGTATTCATAGTTGGTTTAGCATCGTATCGACGTCGTGCCGTGCATAGTGATTTCACCGATAATCTATCTCCACTCCGAAACACAGGACTGCGAACACTTCTACTTGGTGATAGGTTAACGGTAAGGTATGGGGCATTTGCTTCAAAACAAGATTAGGATTAGTAGAAGAGTTTTGAGGTTCGGCCGCCTTTGTGTACACATCCTTTGATTTCAGTCCTAGATTTATAGCCCTTCAAAGATATAAAATAAAAAATAATATTTGATTAAATCAAGAAGGCCATGGCAATTGTGTTATATAGTCAAGTCATCAAAAAGTTTTACCGAAAGAGTGAATTGATCCAATAAGATTTGATTACAAAGTAAGTGGCGAAGTCAAAGTGAAGAATCCCAATCAGGTAATCTTTTCACTTCATCACGAGCTTTTACGGCCTGGCTACGAATTTTCTCTTCATTGCTCGGTCGGGACGCTCACAGCGCAGCGGTTAGTTGACGTTACACGCAATGTATTAGAATATTCGCTCGCCGCTCAGCCGGTCGCACTCAGGGTGCCAATTTGCGATACCAAGACCGTTTTCTTGGCAAATCAATGGAAACATGGTTAAAAGATAGCCCATAACCGAGAAAACGGGGCTCCCTTCACCTTTCCATAATTTAATTATATTCGACAATGATTGGCCATCGTGAAAAAGTTTAGACAGAGTTCTTGTGTTTCACTTACACGGAGCAAGGTACTCTTGTTACTCAAACGATCGACTACGAGGATAACACAGGATGAAAATCTAAAGACACGGGAATCCGTCATCATGGCATGGCTTAAGATTGCAATCTTAAGATTGTAGTTCCTGAGATTGCGAATGACTTGACTATATGGTCTCAGATAACACTTACTATCAGGTACAGCCTGTGTGCTCGTTGTGCTCGCTGCCTTCTCTAATTCTCTGTGCATAAAAAAATACAACACGGTGTCTGTTCAAAACAGCAACTTGTAGTAATGGTAACCGTAGACTTTCTGTAAAAATGGAACCTGTAGGTAAATGTGATTTAATATTTTGTAACTTTCCAGCATCACCATGCCTGTCCTCGTGTTCAAAACCTGCTGCGGCTGCGCCCCGTTGAGGACCGGCTGCTTCATCATCGCCTACATTATGTTGGTGAGGAATTAGGTGTAAAACCACCAGAGGGCGCTTACTGCCAAGTGAATAAGAACTACTATCATTTCAACAACATGATCACGTTTTAGAAGCAAGATGGGCTTTAATAAAGTGGAATAGAAGCCCAATTTCTGCCATTTATTGTTTGTTATTTGCCCAAACTGGCATAGATAGCTTGGAGCCGGGAGACCGTGCGGTACCTACTCGGGTTACCGTGTCCTTACGTTGGGTCCATATTGGCTCACCGAAAAATGAGCAGTCCGAATGTATCGTTGTTCATAATCATCACCAGTCTCATTAGGATTTTTTTACAAGCAAACCTTACTTTACCGAACCTTATTTACCAGTTAGACATTTCAAATCCTGAAACAATAACGGTTTCAGTTAAAAATACTTTCGGACTTACGATAATTATGAATAACGATACATTCGGACTAAAAATGATTATGCGAACTTTGGCGCACCGCCGCCTTCAATCTAATAACTTTATTAGAGATAAGACCTAGATAGCTAGATCTTGCGCCACGAATACCCATACACTATTCAATTTAATTCATAGACGCGTTTCTGTGAACGCGATAACTAACCCATTCATATGCAATATTCTCTTTGTATCAGTGTCCACGTTTCACTAGCGTATAAGGCTATGCTCCAGATGTACGATTTCATGAAATAGTTTTTAAGGCCAGTTGAAATTTTTGATCTGAAAATGTGTTTTTTATTGTTAAAAGCTTGTTTGGCTATTGTCATTATTGTGATGATATCTGGGCTGCATCGAGAGTCACTGTTAATAATACTTCCGAGATATTTAAAATTTTGGACTTGGTCTATTACTCGTACAATGTTATTTATTTTGATGGGTCTACTATTATTTGAGTTCGATTTAGAGGCAGTTAGGATTTTAGTTTTACTGATATTAATTTTTAGATCTGAGTCCTTAAATATTGAGTCCATACTATTTTGTAACTTTTCTACTTGATCGCTGCATGTAGATAAACGTGGATAAAACATTTGTCACTTTCTGACCAGTATGTAGCGAGGGGGAAGGATGCTTTATCCACGCGATAAATTACGGCGATCATGATACCGGGTGCTGCTCTCTGTTGCATCGTTGATTTCGGTGGTAGGCTGCCCGGCACCAGCCGGAACACCACACCCTTCGGCCAGACAGAAGCCAGGCGACTTCATCAAGAGTCCCGATGGTTATATTCACTAAATGATGCTTTCGGAATGAAAATGCTAAGGTTATTAAAGAAATCATCAACATAAATGTGAGTGGGGAAATTCCAGGACTACATTTAAACAGGAATCAGTGTAAGATAATATATAGCTGTGTATGTGCCGGGACTAGATAAACGTTTAATACACCTATAACAGTAGGATAACTTAATTGAATATTGTATCTAGGTGCTCTACGTCTTAAACGTTTTGGTGCTCATCCTGATTGCGGCGAAGGTGATAGCCCCCTCGGAGTTTATGGATGAGGTCGAGAACCCTCTAGGCAAGGACCAGACGCCAATGGCTTCCGTGACCCCGCTGGCGCTGAGTCTGGTCGCGATCGCGTTTGTCATCGTTCTACTCATTGGACTCTATAAGGTAATATTAGTAGTTACATAATTACAATAAGAAATATCCTAATTGTTTATAATTTTCACTTAAACATGAGTTAATTTGTTACTGCGGATAAAAATGACATTTATTCATTTATTTTAGAAGTATAAAATGGGCTGCATTTTGTATGATGCAAGGTTATAACCAAATTTATTCGCGATGTGAATAATGGGAACGGGAAATAATCTCTCGACAGTTTTATTACGTTGATGTCCTGTGGGAAGTTGGTTCTGCCCCCCGGCCTTACTCTCGTCAATGTATATACTTATATACCGTGCTAACGTGCTGCGATGTTGTTTTCTTAATCATCTCTATCACTTAGGCGCGCGCGCGCAGGCGATTCAGGGCAGCTTCATTAACTCTCCTTCCATACATCTCTGGCGTACCCAGGGGGGGGGGGGGGGGGGGCAACGCCCTTCGCAGAACGGCTATGATGAAATTATAAAAAAGACATATTGTTTACTATAGTTAACAACCTGAATGTTCACACAAGTAGTTAACAGATGGCGTTAGGAGCAGCGTCCAATCTTCCATCAGGGTATACTGAACCGTGATAGGGGTCAATACTCGACATAACTTCCGGGATGTAGGTACCAATGTTAAAGTCGCGATCAATGTTGAAAAACAAGGGGTGCAATCTCACACGACTGTTTATCTGCTTTATGTAATTTCAGCGCAGGCGCAACCTTGTCCTAGCATTCCTGATAGGCTTGAGCATCGTCTTGATCCTGAACGTCGTCACGCTTATCTTCGTGTCGGCCGTTGGCAGCGGGTGGGTCCTGATAGTGAGCCGAGTTATAATTCTGGGTCAGTCACATACCTACTCTGAGTTTTTATTCTGAAATAAAGTTCTGCCCATATTTCTCAACGCTGAACCGCATATTTTTGGTAGTTCTGTTCTTTTAGCGCTAAACTATCCGAAGAGTCGATTTAGTATCGATAAGTAGTGTGGTGAGACCCTAAGTGTGTTAGTTACCGCACCAATCGATCGATCGTCGATGCCATTGATCGATGGTAGAATAGATTGGTCGAAGTCGATCGATATTTTCTACTACAGTAATCGATCAGCCAAACCTACCACACCATTCGAAAGATATCGATCGATGGCATCGTTCGACGATCGATCGATCGGTGTGATAACACCCTAAGCGTGGTCGCAAACAGGTGGTGCTGCACTATTGTAGATCGACAAACACGCTTATAGTGTCGGTAAAAGGCTCTAGCTAAGAGGCTGGTCAAACTCGATCCTTGCACGCGCTAGAAACGCTCGGCTACACTGGCAGCGCCTGTAAGGGTCCTTATACACGGACGGCAATGTCGCCAACGACAGAGTCAATTGTAGCCGTCGCCACCAAATGGCGTTCAGAAAATTTGTTACCTCGATTCTTCCCCGGTTAAATCTTTAAATTATTAAATTATTTATTGTTACTTCTTGCAGTGATCGATATTTACGTTCTTCTCGTCATACGAAGCTACTACTACAAAATGGGTGCAGATAATGCACTCGACTCGACATCGCATGAATGAATACAAGTGTTTCATAATTATGTTTTGTATACATTTTAAATTATACTTTATTTAAAACGAAAATTAAATTCATCATGAAATGTTTAATATGTTTGACTTACACATTTTAAGCTGCAAATACACGAGAGCGGAGGCGGCGCATCCTAAGGCGATGAACACACGGTACCGTGTGAACGCTCTCGGCGGATTACCTACAGTCAAGGTCATAAATATGTGTACGTTTAGTACCTTGTCACTTTCACCGCTGTGACGTTCATATATGGCAGTTTAAACTAACATTAAATAAATAAGCTACTAAAATGTATACATATTTATGACCTTGACTGTAGGTACATCTTTAAACAAATTTTCAATCAGGGACCGGATAACCCCTTCATTTGATTAACCCTATCGATAGGGTATTTGGCTGTTGATTTTTCACAAATAATAAAGAAAGAAAGCGCTTTAAAATGCATACTGTGGGTTCTGTATGTATCTTCAGGTGTCTGTATTCAATGATCTGATCACAATCGGTTTTAATAAATGATGCATGTGCGTACGCGGCGGTGGTCAGCGGCGAAACAGAAAGGGCATTTGTTACTGCCGCACTCAGAGACGTCAATTAAGTTTTAAGTTTCATTAAAGTAGCTGCTGTCACTTTCTTTGCTATAGCAATACAATAAGACGCAGCAACTTTAATGAAACTTAAAACTTAATTGACGTCTCTGAGTGCGGCAGTTAAACATATTTAACGCAGATGGTGCGAGCGGCCTTTAGTAACAAATTATCAAACTTGTAGAAATACAATAGTATTTTTTTTATAGTTTACTGGCCATTAGGCTAGCAGATATAAGAATAAGATAACATTTATTGCCACACATAAAAATAGTACATAAAAAAACATGGAGCTCTTAACTAATGAATGAAGTATTGTAATGACTAATGCCATATACGAGACTTCGCGGAGCAAAAAAAATGTGGCAAACGATCGGACTTAGCATAAGACTCCTTGCTTTAGTTATAGCTTTGAAATAATTTGGCGCTTCTTACTGTCAATACTGGCTGAAATGTCACATCATTCTTGTTCATAAATATTCTTCCTTGACGTTTATCACAAAAATCTCAAAAAAATGTAAAACGGAAAAATTTCTAAATAAATTTATGGAACCATACAACAGAAAAACCGTTCTCAATTAAAAAACACCGTTAATTCCGCACGTTTCATGAATCTATCGTAGTCGCGGTTGGCCAGGCGCATATGGCGGATAAGAAGAAAGGAGGAGGTTCAGAGTAATTATTTACTTATATTTTTCATAGAGTTTCATTAAAGACTAAGTACCAATTTCACCATACGACGTTAAATGTTAATCGACTGTTAGGTCATACATTCAACTGTCAAAATGTAAGAACTAACAGTCGATTAACATTTAACAGCGATTGGTGAAATTGGTACTAAGTCAACTCCGGTCTTTTAGGAGATCGAGCGAGTTAAGTAGGTATTTACGGCGCAGCGTCAAATAAATTAATGGTTATCACTTATCAGTGTTAGGTCACGACCCACCACAGGGTTTTGGCGCCGCCTACAGTAGTAGGCACAACACCCGCCTGAAGAGAGATCTCTCTATTTGTCCTCTCTTCTACATTGGTGACACCGACGTGATACGTTGCGTCATCTACATTAGTGACCCTGACGTGATGCGTCATCCACATAGGTGACACACGGCAATGGACAAAATACCCAACCTGACGACCTTCAAGATCATGACGCAATCACAGCCGCCTGGATTGTCCCTCTCTTCTACAAATATTTCAAACTAACGCGACAGTTTGTGAGTGAGTATTATTACTCTTTGGTGCTCAAACGGCCGGCTGACTGAACAGATTTGAATATACTTTGAAATGGAGATAGCATATACCCTGAATTAACGCACACAACACCATTTCATATATTGACAGAGGAATTTTGTTCACATTCACTCCGTCGTTCCTTCACTACCTTTGTTGCATGTAGCTGTGTGCGTATTTATTCACCTCAACTCTCCTGCCGATACCCTTAACCTTATAACCTTTTATTTAAAAAAAAAAAGCCGGTCAAGTGCGAGTCGGACTCGCGCACCGAGGGTTCCGCACAAACTTATAGGTATGCATATAGTTCGTAAATCACGGGAATCGAGTCTCGAAGATTTTTCCCTTTTTTTCCAAGTTTTCCCTTGAAGCTGTGAGCTAAAGCCAAAAACTTCTAAGCTAACGCAATCAAAAGATACGGCCGTTTATGCCGCATATTCAAGGGAATCAAAACCTATAGGGTACTTTCCGTTGACTTATAATCATGAAATTTAGCAAAAAGCAATGTCTCAGAGCACAAATAAAGGAAAAAATACGAAAACCGTTAATTTGTAGTTACATCACATGAAAAATTATGCCCAGTATAAGCTGACACTCACTAAGTATAATTTTGCATACTAAGTGCGTGTCAGTTTCTGATTTATCAACTTCTTGACAACTTTTTGATTTATAGCCGAAAATGTACAGTTCGCCATCAAATATATCTGTACATATCAGTGGTCAAAAATATCTGAACATGCACTCTAACGCCTTAACAATAGAGTCGTGTTCAGATATTTGTGAGCACCTTGTTTGCTGCAATATATATGATGGCGACTGTACAAAAAATAACCGTTCCCCCTTATCTCCGAAGTTTATAATCCAAAAAATTTTAAAAACTTCTGACGTAGGTATAGTTAATTATTTATATTTTACGGGAAAAATAAAATGAAGTGTTCAAAATTTACAATTTTAAGAACTAAAAAACTTTGAAAATCTGTGTAAAATTTAGGCAACTCAAAATGGACCTTATTGCATACCAATTAAAGTACATACCCATTAATGTACTCACAATATGACAATAAATAATTTGAATATTGAATTATTTGAGTATTAAAAAGGTAGGTTAGGTATATATTTGAATAACGGACTTAAAACGGAACCCTCGGTACGCGAAAACCGATTCGCACAAATTTTTTTTAAATTCTCTTTTTCTGCAATCAGTATTTGTTACTATGAACAATGTGACTTTGTGCGTCATGTCCAGCAGTGTGTCCTCCAGAGAGAACAACTACTCATTCCCATATACATTTTTTTTATGTAATGATGTCCGTTCTTTTGATGCGTTTCACTTCTTTCCTGTATTCCTCTTCTTTGAATAATCAAAGAAGAGGCCGAAATCCATAAACATAGATGAATATCTAGATTCATTTCTAGATGTTTATGGATTTCGGCATTCGTCGTGAAGAGTGGGGCATTGCATATTGTTCTTATATTAGTATTATAGTTTGCATTCTTTGTAGTATGGATATGCTAGAGTTGCATGCACTTCCTCACATTTGTCAACCATGCATCCATGCTGGTTTCAGGATTGTCTTGTAGAAGTTTGTTATCTGTAGACAGGTTGCTGTTTGCTGTTTGTAATATCCACTCGCATTTGACCGGTTTTTTTGTTACAGCACCAATTATGGAGCAGTCGTGGTCCTTGCCCTACTGGGACTCATCGCCATCGGGGTCGCCGTCAAGTTAATGAGCGGCTAGACCAGCGTCCCTGCAGAGCCCGGAGACGCGTCACAAAGTTAGTCTACTGTAATTTCTATTTCTTAAAAAAACAGTTCTTCATTGATGTTTTTTTTGTACAAATAAAAGTATACTCGTGAGTATTTCTCAAAATAAATGTCCAGTTAACAAGTATAGAAATTATACGACATTTTCGTAACGAAATTTTCAGGCCCATATTATACCGTGCTGTTTCCCAAACAAAAGAAATGAGGATTCCCGCGGCGCGAGAACCGCTCGTGCATTATGGGCGATAAATTGTGACGTTCTCAATATAAAGGGACCTTATGGAGGAAGGCAGTTACGCTCTTCTTATACTTGTAACTATACGAATACTATGGTAACAGTTCTAAAAACGGCGTAACCGCCTTCCTCCATAAGGTCCCTTTATATTGAGATCGTCACAATTGGCACTTAAATACCACCTTTATGTACCTACACCAGGCGTGATTCTCTGCGCCAGGTACATGCGTAATCACCGCCTCACGGAACATCGTGGCCGGTTCTAATAGATCAAGTATGCCCGCGCGACGATGCCAGCTCGACCGGTTTTTGAGTCGAGATGCGAGTAGCTAGTGCATTTTATTCGTTACGTCAAGTTGGGTTGGATGTTTTGTTGTGAATTGTGTTCGTGAATTTTTTTTGAATCACTTATTATTGTGTTTTTAATGGGTGTTTAAATAAGAGAAGTAAAGATAAAAAGGAATCGTTTTTCTCTTTGCGTGTGAACAAGAAAAGGTCAGGTAGGTACTTAGTTGTAATTTATTTGTATTAACCTAACCTACTTTATTATAAATAAACATCGTTGTTAGGGTGATTAGGTAACGCGCATAAAATCATATGTGAATACTAAAAAAATAACAAATACTTATAATTTTTTTGCTTATACAAGGTGGGCCAAAAGAAATCACCCTATTGGAAGATGCTCTCATTTTTGCAAAGTCGCCAATGTCAAATCTGTTTTGACATTTGTGGACTTGACAGATGCAAAATACAAGTGAACAAGCCATGGAGCGATACACTCCCCAAGAACGCGGAATAATCGTGTCTATTTTTTTGCGTAACAATTCAAAAAAAGAGAGTCAAACAACATCGGATGACTTCTTTTGGCCCACCTTGTATATACATTATTAAAATAACTGTTTTCCTTATAATAATTTATTTATGTTTATATTTTCTTTGTGTTGACAATCCTACTCTTCGAGCAACGTACAACTAATACAACTATTGTATGTATCACTATACCTTCGAAAAATGAACCCTCGATAGGAGTTAATAAGGTTTATTTAGGTGCCGTTCGGGCCGCATTATACATGTGTTTTATTATTTGTAGGTATTGATCGGACGTACTTTGTATTTTTGAATAGAAGAGAAATAACTGTTACCTAGTAATTATTATTTAATCTGTGCCTACACTTATTTTGAGAAATACTCTCGTTAACTTTGGAATTCAATTTGATCACGTAGGCATTGTATGTTATCTTTCCCCCTTAGGTCTCTGCCCACTACACCGTACCATACCATGACCGTACTATGGACGTATCAGGCACGAACGGTCACTGCTATAGAAAGTGACGGTCGGTGACGGACCTGTCTAGTGTTTACTATTTACGAAACTGAGTAAGTTAAGGAATGTTAGGGAAAGACGCTAAGAAACGGTAACTTTCTCAGTTTCTTAACAAAAAATAGTCATACATTTGGATCGCTAATTTTCGTTACGAAACTGAATAGTTACCGTTTCTTAGTCAGTCAGTCAGTCCTTAACTATGTATACTTATTTTGAACTTAACCCAATAGGGTAGAGGAACCAATACTTAATGGTCAGCCAAATGCTTATTTCTATGCTATATTCCCAACATCATCCTAAAATCCTTTCTTCTTAAATTCCAGAAACTATCCTCTACCGCAGAGAAACACTCGTGACCACTCCTGCGGACTCTACAGGAAGTATCGCTATCGATTAAATTGCGGCTGAAGAACAGAACAGAAACAAAACGCGGGAGCAGCTTAGACGTGTCGAAAGACAAACGTTCCTCCTGGCGTACGAGCTTCTGCCATTCGCGAACAACTCCCATCGCTCATTACCATGAAAAGAGACAGGTGCATTATGTACTCGTCAAACTGTACTGTGGTTCTATTAAACCCTACATCCCCGCGAGGATCTGACCTTACCATTGATACACGATTTGTAACTTAGGTTTTACAGACTGGCAAACTGTTCGTTTCAGTAAATGGACTGAGATATTTGACTGCTGTAACTCTTGTCTCTTACACTGCCTGAATTTGGGGAGGTCTCCATTCCTGAAGCTGACTGGCCCTGGTCGGCGCTTGCGGCTTGTAGCGCCGCGTTGTTTCTCTCGTACTTGGTCCTCGTAGGTGCACTGCACTAGAGTGTACACAATCCGATCCGATCTTCATCATTTGAGGAATGAGGTTGGGGTTTTGTTGCATGGGTCACAGTGGCTCAAGAAATGCGTCTCCGTCCATCTCGCGGTAGGTTTATGTTCATTCTACGCTGGACATTACGAGATTAGACAAGGCGCTGAGTGGCTCGATATTGTGGCCAATCTGAAACGCTGAAACTAAAACTAATATTTATAAGTAAATATATATAACACCAATAACACATTAGGAACTGCAAGGCGTCTAGTTATAAACGCACGCATTTGCTTTATGTCAATATATCTAAACAAAAAAATAACACGATATAAGTACCTAATAATATAATTAGAATAAAAAATAAACATGATTTAAAGGATTAAAAGATATAACATAAATGGAGTGCGTGCAGTTTCTGTCATATATAAAGAGGTGTCAAAGTGGATGCTTTGACCGTATTGTTTGGGCCGCGCCACAGAATAACGACTGGTTACCATCATACAGTTATTCCCGTACCTTTTAAACGCCTATTTGTAAAGCCTAAGCATTTTTTTGTAAATCCTGACTTGTGGCACGAACCCTTAAAAAGTTGGCATTGCAATTACATACTTATTAAATACAGCATCACGAGACGAAGTTTGGAGAATCTCTCGCCAAACCAACTGATTTACTGCCCTCCCTCATTCAAACGGCGAGTAGGTAAGGATACTCCAAATTTAAATATGACTCGTGCTGTATGTGGCAAATGTCAAATTTTAACTCGATGTATCCTTATCTATTAGCAGTTGGAATACAGGGAGCGGACATAAATCTTTTTATGACATAAAGTGCGATTTTGACCAGCTAATTTTATCAACCATAATTGGAGGGAGACAGCTAGTCAACTTGCGCAAGGTTTATAAGTAGCTAATCAAGCTAATCAAGCAAGGTTAAGAAGTAGTTACCTACCTAAGAGCCGAGGGTACGTGTCGTTGGGCTATTGAAGCTAATAACGGTCCAGTACAGAGTTTTAACTAAAGCTTATTACAAATTTAAATAAGACCAATATATATCAACATATTCACAAGAAAAAAATCAGCTCTCTAATAAATGTTCCTTTACTTAGTACGTACGTAAATATAGATGGTGTGTTCTTTAGACGGCAAGCTGCGTAATACAAATTAAATTTCAGCTGCAACTAAGTTGAAGTAAACGCTTACATTACAAGCTGGCTTACAGCTAAAGGCATCCTCTGTAACTACCATCTAACTAAAAGGCGACTAAAATGACAAAGCAAAGAGCAGAATATTTCCACACAAAACAGCCATTCCGGAGTCTTTTGGAGCTGTGAGGGATTGTCTGGTAGAGCCCTGAAAATATCCCAACCGTGTAGATTCTAAGGCATTCAAAGACTTACGCGATAGGTCTTATGCCTTTCTCTTTTCTGGCGTATTCTCCTGGAGTATTACTATTATGACGGATCAGATATACTCGTCCAATTCACAAACATATTTCAGCTTCAGTTCAGGTTTTAACTAGAGATTATACAACAAACATAAAAGTCTAAAAATTTTTAACAAAAAAATAAAACCGTCTTCAAAAACCTACTAAAAAGCGTTAAATAAAAACCAGCCTCATAGGAGTCCTAGGAATAGCCTATTTAGTATTGTATTGTATTGTATTTATTTATTGGTAAATATAGACATTTACAGGTCAGATTACATTATTATGTTGCATTATATGTCTAATGTTAACATTAATTATAGTATAACTGTATTTATCATATTTTTCACATACTAACAATTAACAAGTTCTAGCAATAAAATTAGATAATGTGATAAAGATTAGGTATTAGAAGTATAATTACAGTTAAGCATCAGTCTTTTTAGCTGCGTTCAAAAAATCATCCACTGAGTAGCATGCCATGCCCAATAGCAGGGTTTTAAGCTTTTTGATGAAGCACTTTTCACTTGGAGCTTCTTTAATATCGCGTGGTAGCACGTTAAAAATTTTGGGACCGATGACCAATATGGATTTTCTCGATTTGGCGAGCTTTTTTCGGGGTATATACAGGAGGTTGCGGTATCTCGTGCCCGAGTTATGGTGTTCGGCGTTCGTCGGAAACATGTCGAGGTTCCGCCTTACAAACTTACACACTTCGAGTATGTACAGGCATGGAAGAGTGAGTATTGACTGTTGCCTGAACAGGTCTTGGGCAGGATGGTCAGCTTTCACGTTCGCAAGTGTGCGGATTGCGCGCTTTTGAAGTCTTAGGACCCTGTCGCGGTCTGCAGCGGTACCCCACAAATCCACACCGTACATTAATATGGACTGAAAGTAGCCAAAATATGCCTTTCTAATATTGTCACGGGTCAGGCTGGGCCCGAGTCTGGCCAGGGCGTGGCATGCCGCTGACAGTCGCGCACAGGTGGAGTCGATGTGACCAGACCATGAGAAGCCGGAATCCATGACGAAGCCCAAGTAGTGCCGAATAGGTACATAGAATATATCCAAGCCGGTGTCAAGTAGGTATACACAGTAGCAATGACACCATGATTCTTGCCACCGACTTCGATATATTCTATGTACCTATTCGGCACTAAATAGGCTATTACTATGACTCCTATGAGGCTGGTTTTTATTTAACGCTTTTTAGTAGGTTTTTGAAGACGGTTTTATTTTTTTGTTAACATTTTTTTTTTCGCTTTTTAGTGATGCACCTCTTATTATTATGTGATAAACTAAAGCACATAAACATCACATTAAGAAACAATAGATAGCCTAATACCAATCTCTCATCACCCTTAACAAAATGTCGCTGCCCAAGATGCAGGGCCGTTAATCATTGAGAAGTTCTCCCGGTACGTCACCATCAGTTGCACTTCACCATATGTGTTATAATGAGTATAAAACTAGCTTCATAGCTTCATAGTCTTAATAAAGAAATCTGATTGCTGGCGTCAATCACTTACGACTAAGCCAGTTCCGGTGGTCACCTCTGGTCTTCATCATCAGTTCCTCGTCGCCAAGAGGTGCTTTTGTAATGCAATTTCTTAAGGTCTTGCAGGTAATACCAAAATCGCTGTATGTGTGCCTATAACTTTTGAGGAGTTCCCTCGATTTCTCATGGATCCCATCATCAGATTCTGATATTTCGTGACAATGGGACCACCTCGGAAGTATACCCTTTCAAACAAAAAAATAATTTTCAAAATCGGTCCACAATTGACGGAGTAATCGCGTAACAAACATACAAAAAAAAAAAAAAAAACAACATACAGACGAATTGGGAACCTCCTCCTTTTTTGAAGTCGGTTAAAAAAATGAATTGAATCAAGTTTAATTGCCGCACTCAGAGACGTCAATTAAGTTTTAAGTTTCATTAAAGTTGCTGCGTCTTATTCTATTGCTATAGCAAAGAAAGTGACAGCCGCTACTTTAATGAAACTTAAACCTTAATTGACGTCTCTGAGTGCGGCAGTAAGCACTTAAAGCTAAAGCGCCAGCGATATGTTTGACTATTTATCACTATTTATCGGGGTGTAGTGCTCCGCCCCGTAGAACCTTATGTATGGGCACTAAGGTTCGTTACTGATAACACATACGTATAACTAAGTGTTGCAAATATGTAAAAGTACATAAAGCATCTGACAATGTTTAGCTTTTTAAAGAAAAATTTTATTGAAACTTACCGCTTTCGCATGACGCGTAATAAATGCGATCCGTCTTAAGCGATGGCAGCGACACTTCTGTACAACGGAACGGGTCTGATTTAACGGTATCATATTCCCAAGTAGCTCAAAAGCTGTATAAGAGCTTATATAGCCATTATAATACTAGTTTCAGCATTTTAAGGGCTGTATAAACTCTTATACAGCTTGTGTGCTACTTGGGTTGCGTATGAAGTTGCCATTATAATTATGTGCGTAATGAAACTTAACGTGCTAGTTGGCTGTCATTTAAAAAAAAATCATAACGAGCCTTTGGCAGGTGAAAGGATAACATCCTTAGCAGTGTTCGCGTTTTGGGTTCCTGCGAACATTAATGAATTAAATAAACATGGCGGCTGGCACAACTTGCCCGCGATTTGTTTGTCGCTTGGTAATCTCCCTCTATCTAGTCTATAACGAAAAAGATGCACTGTGCGAAAAGCCATAAAGTGCAAGCTGTGCCAGCCGTGCACAATTCGCACGAAGCATTTTTGTAGAATTTTTTAGAATGACTCATTTATGGCGACTCGGCACAATAATTTAATATTTTTTTGGTAGGCTGATTAGAACGGACAAAAATGCAGGTGTTCATCTGATTCCTTACAAGTCCTCACCTAGACAAAAAAAAAACATATACCTAGAGGTATATAGTGTTTTTATATAATTTACATTATAACGTTAAAGCACTGACAAATGTTTACATATCAACAGTAAAAATTGTAAAAAATGTTCAGTGTTTTTTTTTTTACATTCTGATATTATTGTTATTGGACCGCGGGTCGATTTTTAAAATTCTCACGCCTATTTTTATACCTATATCAAATACGATTGCCTCGACCCTCTACGAGATCACCGCGTGACTTAATTTTCAGAATACTCATTAAGGGCCATATTAATAAACTGATCTTGGCTGACATGCCCGTCACAAGATGCGTCAAAAATGACAGTTTTCTATGGGCTGACGTTTACTTTGACGTATCTTGAGACGGGGATCACAGTCGAGATGAGTGAGATTAATACGGCCCTAAGTAATCATCATAAGGGCTGGTCCACCACTTCAAAGTCGCTCAGCGAGCCATGGAAAGAGCTATGCTCGGAGTTTCTCTGAAGGATTCGTAACGAATACATCCGACAGAGAACCAAAGTTATCGACATAGCTCAAAGAATCAGCAAGCTGAAGTGGCAGTGGGCCGGCCATATCTCGCAAAGAACCAACAACCGCTGGGGTAAACGTGTTCTTGAGTGGAGACCGCGACTCGGAAAACGTAGTGTAGGACGCCCTCAACCCAGGTGGGATGACGATCTGCGAAAGACTGCAGGCAGATGCTGGATGCGGCAAGCTGAAGACAGGGTGCTATGGCGCTCATTGGGGGAGGCCTATTTCCAGCAGTGGACTAATATAGGCGATGATGATGATGATGATGAAGTAATCATCAGTGAACAACCTTTTAGAAATCAGTAAAAATCGGCCATTTTGGTTCACTGTCACCGGATGATACTCAAAAATCCAGCCCCTGCTTACTTGGCGGCACTTCATACCTATAGTAAACTTATCGAATCCCGCGATTCGCTCAATTCCGTGGTAACAGGTCTATAATCCGCAATCCGCCATAGAACCCTGCAGGTCGAATCTGGGACCTAAAATACACACCCTTTATTTATTTTAGGCAAATAAAAGTCCAAGGTCGTATTTCAGTTCCTAGATTCTATTTGGCTTAGATATGGTGGAAGTACCCAACAGGATGAAAGGTACACAAATTCATAGAGGTTCGTACACAGGCACGGACGTCGGGTATCGAGGATTTGCTTATATTTTAAGCGGTATTGAAGTGATACAATATCACTCAACTCAAAACGAATGAGAAATATAAAACTATGAAGGATGTTTTTTTTTTAGCAAAATGTGAGTTTGAGCCGATATGACCAAACACGTGCTCATTATTTTTTCATGTACTCAAACATATAATCAAACCAGTAATAAGTAAGTTTGCTTGAACAAAACTCTACAGAAGTTGAAATACGTGTCTGTTATTTTAGACTACTCTCTAACATATATCAAAATAAATCAAATCTTTTATCTCGTTTACACTTTAATTTAAACCATACCTAACATATCCATACTAGTCATTACGTTTGACGTGAAAGTGACATAATTTGCTCCCGTTAGCCGATCTCTTACTATGACACATAAAAAAATCATAAAATACTTAAAGGGAATGACGTATCATACACGAAACTTTATGAGCGTAATTATTACTATGGGGACGTGTCGCAAGAAGGCAGCACATTGTTTTAAGAACTGTGAACCTGTTAAGTTACTGCTTAACCTTTTCAACGCCATTTCAAATACAAAAGTCGTCACTCACACGCCAATGACAGCCGAAAACAGAGCTAATTTCAACCTTACGTCATAAATACTCAGGTCTATTTATCGCTGTCAACTGTGACGGATATATCCGTCGTTGGCGTTGAACCAGTGGTGCGGATATATCCGTCAATGGCGTTGAAAAGGTTAAACCTTTAGACCTTCGTATTCTGATATATAAGACACCACACCATAGCTAATGTCAACCTTCCTCAAATACACCTAGGTCTATTTTACGTTGTCAACCATGATGGCTATAGCCGTCAATAGCGTTCTGAAGGTTAAAATAGAAGCTCGAAGTTACTTAGCTCCAATTTAGTGCTTCTTACATAATACAGGACCAATTTCAACCTTACGTCAGATATTCAGGACTACTTAGGTACCTATATATATCCGTCGTTGGTATTGAAGCCACTGGTTTACGCAACAGTCTGGTCAAAGCAACGGTACGGATAGATCCGCCAATGGCGCTGAATGGGTTACGACCTTCGGGGTCGTATTTCTGAATCTCCCGCTCTCATACGCTCCTTTATGTTAATCTTACAGACTACCCGAAACCAAAATACGTAAATACGGGTAACTTTAGCCCTGGGGGGTAACATTGTCCGCCCCTATATTTCAAGCTTTTTTTTGTATATTTTACAATTTTAAGTAACAAATACTGTCTTTAGAATACGTAGTGAAAGTCCGTATAATCTACTTTGATCAAAAAAAGTAAAGTGTTTTTTTTTTGGTGGGCAATGTTATCCCCTAGGGCTAAAGTAACCCGTGTTTACTGTACTTGAAGAGCAAATTTGAACTAATATTTCAAGCTACAAAAAATAAATCTCAGTATGATTTCACTTTCATTTATTGTCATACTTGTTGTAAGATTTGCATGAGTCACCGTATTTGACACCTTTTGATTTTTTTTTATTTCCGTGTCCGCGCTATAATACAACTAGTGCAGCCACTCAATCTGACACTGAACAAATCTGTCGCAGGATTAAAAGTACCTTTGCAATGGCTGGCAACGTCAGATCATATGGTTTCATTTCCCGAGTGTATTTGCAACACATGGAGCACCAGGCGTTATCGTGAGAAATTGAAGGCACTAAATTAAAGTGAAATTCAAAACGACATCGCCAACCTACCGCAAAGTGAAACAGAAAAATTCAATTCATATAGTTACTGAAGATTAGGCAATTTTAAACGAGAACGCGCTAGCTCAACTCGACACCCATTATTCTCGAACGTTGATACATTAGGCGAGTATTCACGCAACATTTCGACGCTTATATATTCTTCATTATTTACGTACTGAACTAAATATAAACGAACACAACGTGACGCTGTAAATCTAAACGGTGAGCCCACAAATAACGTCACACTTCAAAATTTGATAGGGATTAAATTAATGGGCAAATCAATTTGACAGCGCCACGTGGTTCGTTACATTATTATTTCTAGATAAATAACCAAGCAAAAGTATAGTAAACCAAAAATATACAGACATCTTAGAGAATATTGCCATAATGCTATTTCGGAACCTTCATTCGCTTTGGTATTGGAACGCGGAAAAGCAACTTCGCCTTCTTCGCCGCAATGGCTCCGAGCGCGAGCGCTCCCAGGAGTGTGACGAACGCCACCCATTTCCATGTTTTAGAACTGAAAAGTAAATAAATTAAAGGCTAGTTTAATTATGATCAATAATGGTATGGTATACCTATGGTATTGTAATGTGTTTTTGGTTAATAAATAATTTAATTTAATTTAATTTAATTTAATAGGATATATGCATGATTTTTTAACTTTAAAAAGTCATTATAATGAGTAGCGATAACTTATTTTTCGAATAACTATAAAAATAACCAAGATAAAGATTAAAGATCCATTTTTTTATCTCTTTTCTACCAAAACGGAATTTAACATGGAGTTTGTATGGCCGTAGTGCACGCTGACGTCACAGTTCATTTCGGATCTCTCTATCTAATTTGTAGTTTTCAAATGCTTATATTATCCGTATTTTTCGCCGATTTTAAATACAATTTCACTTTTTTCCATCGCTTTTACGGTATTTTGTTAAGGAATGTGATAAAAAAAATCATGCATATTCCATATAAGGCATGTATAAAAATGTATAACTATCGATATCGGTAATCATATTTATGACGATATGCCACCTGTTATTTCCTTAACAGAAAGAGCTGTTATAACGGTAACGATATGATTACACCAGGGCTAGACAAGTTGCTTTAGGTGTTACGTTACGTTAGAAAAATGTATGGAATTGCCATTAGCGGCCGACGCGATAGATTGACACACGCTAATGACAGTTAGAAACCAGTGCTAATATCAACCTTGCCACATAGGCACTCGGGTCTATTTTACGCTGTCAATCATAACGGATATATCCGTCGCTGGCATTGAACCAGTGGTGCAGATAAAAATCCGTCGATGGCGT
Organism: Tortrix viridana; assembly: GCA_963241965.1. Classification (NCBI taxonomy): domain Eukaryota; kingdom Metazoa; phylum Arthropoda; class Insecta; order Lepidoptera; family Tortricidae; genus Tortrix; species Tortrix viridana. Next base: position 11,524,578 of record OY725186.1, read on the forward strand.
TAAAAAAGTTATACCGCGTGGGACGTTACTAATTTGAATAAAACAATGACAAATAATGCAGGAAATAAAATAAAAAGGCAAAAGAATGTACTTACTCATCGTAGTGTGGACGCGAGCTTGATTCTCTCCTGGTTCTAAATAATAAAAAACAGTTTAAAAATCAACATCGTAGATTAATTCAAGCGAACGTTAGTCTGGCAAACAATTTGAACTTCCAACGCCGGTATTTCCGAACTCGTACGCCGGGAGCTTCAGGAATCAAACTACTCTTTTCTATAAGGCCTGCAGAGCACTTGCGATTCTTGTATTGTTGCTTGTAGTGGTGATCACTTGCCAACGCGTGACCCGCTTTTTTGTAGCCATAAAAGGCATTGGTAAGTGGTCACCGTCACCCGTAGTTAAATGTTAGCAATGTCAGGAGTTCAGGAGCACAACCAAGTCACCTAATAAACTCTTCACGATTGTAAACCTCTTGACCGCCACACTACGAATGAAGTGTTGTGTTGTGCTCTGTACGCCACGGAACAAACCGTCTAGTAGATAAATGGGACTTTAATTCCATCGTAGAAGGATTCATTTCGAGTTGAATGTTGGTCACGTATATATGACATTGGCGTGTGAGCCTTGTCACGACTGAATGATTGTGGCGGTGAAGAGGTTAAAAACCTGCGACAAAATATGCTGGAATTATCTGATCCTCGCTCTCGAAGCTGGAGGTCAAATTTTTGATATGCTATTCCAAAATAAACCAGGACTTACTTGCGCTCTGGGGATACTAATATGCCCTTTATGTTTGAGGGTTCAGAATCAATGCGGAGAGGCGCCTCCCTGGCCGAGTGGCGTGACCTGCGGCATGACAAGCGATTCTTCAGAAACTGCATATACTTTTTGTGGAGCAACAATTTGCAACATGATTCAGAATAAATAAAAAAAGAAAATATGTCATATGAGAAGAACAATATGCCAAACCATTTTTGTAAGGAATTTTTAAAATCGATGGATGGTCAAGTCAAACTGTCAGATTTTACTAAAAAGCCAGGGGTTTTGTCAGGAAATCTGGTTTTTTGATCTGCAAACCCTAATTAGACGTGTCTCAAGCTTCGACGTACGGTTAAACATTATTCAAAAGAATAAACCATATAGGAAGCCTAACCAAAATGCTATATACACTAACTAAACGATTTTCGAAAACTGACAAAATGTATGGAATTGACATAACGGGCTGACGCGACGGATCGTTAGCTTACGTCAGTCCTATATTGTATTTTCCTTGATTTCGAAAATCGCCAAGTTAGCGTAGTGCATCTTGGCTAGGCCCTCAGATTCCTGCCCCTCTCGGGGTGACCCACCTGGTAGGACTCAAACAGGCGGCGCGCTGTGTTTTGTCTTTGAGCGCACGCGCGTTGATTCGTTGAGCGCTGGAAATAGACGTCACGCTATTAGAAAGTATAATAGTAACGTAAGTTACAGGTCAATTCACAAGACCCGGCACGAGTGGATCGAACAAGTTAATAAAAGTTTACACGTGTGTAAATACAGTTTCGGGTTTAACCTTATCAGCGCCATTGACGGATATATCCGCACCACTGGTTCAGTGCCAACGACGGATATTTCCGTCATGGTTGACAGCGCAAAATAGACCTGAGTGTCTATGAGCTAAGGTTGACGTTAGCTCTAGTTTTTAGCTGTCATTGGCGAGTTAGTAACGTCTTTTGTATTTGTGACGTTCTCAATATAAAGGGACCTTATGGAGTCAGGCGGTTACGCCGTTTTTAGACCTGTTACCATATTATTCCTAAAGTTACAAGAATAAGAAGAGCTTAACTGCCTTCCTCCATAAGGTCCCTTTATATTGAGAACGTCACATTTGACATGGCATTGAAAAGGTTAAAATTCGAACAACGTTTAAAGGACGTTTAAGCCACGTCACCGCGATTACGCGTCAGCGTAGGTATTTTGAGTACCGGTGTGGTGTCCTTTAAAACCCCTTCTAGACGGTCGGGTGGTTGGGCCAACCGAGAAGGACGCAGCTATCTGTCAGAATGAGATAGTAATATTTACATCTCGTTCCTACAAATAGCTGCATCCCTCTCGGTTGGCCCAACCACCCGACCGTATAGAAGGGGTATAAGGGACGGCACGCACACAATCACAGATGACATGAAAAAAAAATAGTTTCGTTCGTTCTGTTCATGCCAGCACTTGTGAATCGACCTTAACGCTTTTTCTTTAGCGATTCGATATCGGTACATCGGGCATAGTAATAGATTAGAGCGAGCTCGATGTACTCTATCTAACTCTAACCCGTAGCTGCGTCCCGTGTTTGAAATGTTGAATTAAAATGTTGTTGCACTTTTTGTTGTTTTTACCAAGCCGTATATATATATATATATATTATTTTGTATTTTTAATAATAATAGTAATGTTTTAACATTATTATTACCCATCACTAACTAATGAAGCCAGAGACGTCACACGTTAAGCGGCCCGGCATACGAAATTTTAATTAATATAGCAAAGAGTTTATGTCAAAATAAAGTTAGCCATCAACAAATTAAATTATTTTATGTTGATTATAGGTACAGTTTATTTATAGAAAGTCGATTTCTAATAAATGTGCAAGGTATAAAATATCTTGAATGCCGTTAACGACAACACCTTTGTTTACATTTTTTTCCGTGAGAATAAAAATTCGTACCTACCTAGATAATTACCTAGGGGCCCCCAGGTATCTTTAATTATCCGAAGCCCCTCTAAACCAAAATACAGTCGTTAACTCAAAAAAACCCAGTAAAAAAAAAAAAAAATAGTAACCTTGTAGTCGAGGAGGTATCAGAAAATCTGTCTCGGTTTCTGTAAAAAAACATTGAATAAATAACAAAAAAATACTTCGGTACACATTTTGTAACTAATTATAAATTAATTTGCCGATTGCTACAGAGACTAGAAACTGTAAACACAAAGTACTAGCTTTTGCCCGCGACTCCGTCCGTGCAAGTCGTTTAACAGTTTTCCCTTGGGAACTACCAAATTTTCCGAGATAAAAAGTATCCTATATCGAGGGTTGCGTGGTAAAACCCGATAAGTTGAGATAATGAACCATGCAAAATTTAAGCTTCTTTAAACGCCTTCGAAATTCAATATTCTAAAACAAATTATGTTTACTTATCGGGTTTTACCTCGCAACCCTCGATATGTTAATCCAGGGTATAAGCTATCTCCATTCCAAATTTCATCCAAATCCGTCCAGCCGTTGCAGCGTGAAAGAGTAACAAACACACACACACAAACTTTATTATATTAGTAGGATTTTTCCCGTGTGTCATAATTAGAGATCCGATATTCCGGCGCTTATTTACCTAAAGTTCCGTGATGCCGACGCGGTCGCATGTTATGGAAGCGGACTTTCATTTATTTATTTACTAAATGCATCGACGAATTGTTTACATTAAATTAGCCCTGGCCCTGGTATCCCTTCAATAGGTACATCAACACACCGTTCATTTAACTGTTTAGCACAGCAACATTATATAAGGGTAGACTTACATACGTTTTATAAGACATTACATTTTTAAATAAACAATATCAGTGGATTCCATAAGCATAAGCATAAGCATAAGCATAAGCATAAGCATAAGCATAAGCATAAGCATAAGCATAATAAGCACTTTACACACCTGTACATATTTGTACTCATAACACAAATATTTGGAAATGCCGGGAATCGAACCCAGTACCGCTAGCTCGCCAACCACCAACTAGGCTGCCACGCGCCGTCAATTCCGGCGATGGAAAAACAGCATTGAATATACGAGCAATACGACCAACATTCCATCAAAGTTTTTCATTCCTGCTAAACGTTTCTAATGACGTCATTTCAGTATAATACATACACAGTTCATACACACGATGAGAACCAGAGCATAAGCTGTACCGGATCTTCCAAACCGGGGCAGAAACTTGAAACTGCCGCCCCCTCTCCAGCTTGAACATAATCTGAACAATTTGTGAAACAAGTTCTTTTTCTTGAAACATAATGAATTTGGTCTGGTCTAATTCTAGCCTCGGCTGGGAAAGACCTTGACGCTATGCCGTTCACGTTAGCCCTATGTCCCTGATGAGGGATAACAGGAACACATCATCCACATCATCATGATGAATTCGGCGCCCTAAAATAGCCGCCCGGGCTCCTTCAGGTACTTCCATTTCCCTCACGCATGAATGAACAAGCGTCAAGTATAGGCAAATTAGCACAACACACAATTATTTACTTAGTATGATCATAAAACACATAATACTTAACGGGTCTAGGGGGTCAATTTTTTTCTTGAATTTTCTTTCTTCCGGGTAAACCATTGTGTCCAAAACTAAAGGCGACTCGCGCAGCGTCCTGAGATTACGGTTAATTTGAGAGATTTGTTCATCTTACGAAAGCACTGAATGAGCTGAAAGCCGAATTCGGGAGAGTTTTTTTGACAAAGGGACAGCCATGATGGTGCAGCCAGGTTGTCACTTGGTTGTCGCCAATATTCTGTCTCGGAAGTGTCTCGGTGTCTCAATGGTGACATTTCCATTTTTTTCTAAAATTGTCAAGTTTACCATTAGAATGAGATTAGAATCTTACCCATAGAGTAACCAACTTTTTATATTCTATCTTTGGTCGAAGGTCGAACATTTTAGCCTACATACATTAAATGCACAAATCGACCGGTTTCTGACTCAACCTCGTATATGAAAATTTATGAAATTGGAATACCTACTTTAGGACGTGTACCTAAAGTGGATATTCGGAATCCGAATTTCGGATTTCGTAAAATTTCATACCTATACGAGGTTGAGTCAGAGACCTGTCGAAATGCAGATGATCACTTATACTAGCTCTATAAACCCACCAAAAAGCTGATTTTGACTGATTTCTATAGTTGTTTTTATCTCTCCTGTGATATTAAATACGAGTGCCCCATGCACTAGTAAGCGATATCACCGCGTGACATAATTTTCATAATTCTCAATAACCGCAAGTGAGGTTAGAAAATCGACTCCCTGAGGGCTTATTGCCTAACGCACTCGCGATCGCGATCGACTTGAAAGTGACACAATTGCTTTCATTTTGTAGGCAGATTTGACTTCAACTGTCAAATATGAAAGCGATCGCGATCGCGAGTGCGTTAGGCGTTTGATCTGAAGAAAAGGTCATGTTTAACATGTGGGTAAAGCATCCGTCACTTTCTGACCTTTACGCCTAAACGTAAGTGCGAAAGGGACGGATGCTTTATCCACACTTATACACCGCGATAAAAGCGAACATTATACGTTAGGGGTGCAGGAGAGCTGTACGTATTCATTCATACTCATTTCCACTCTTAGGGCTGATTTTTCAATCTCCAAATAACACTATCCGTCAGATAAATTTTAGTTCCGTTCTTTTATAGGACAGATAAAAGGAGAGTAGGTAGTAACTTTAATTTTCAGATATTTTAATCTGGGGATTGGAAAAATCGGCCATAAATGGTATTCCAGGACCGTAAATATTATAGGCGTCTCAAAAAAGCCTAATAGCTATAGTGTATGTAGGTACCTTTAAATAAATAAAATAAAGATTAGAGAAACAATTTAATTTATTGTCACTCATAGACACACTTTTCACTGAGTATAAACAGATTAAAACGTTGTAAGTGCATCTAGAAAAATTAATTTTCATTAGAAACATTGCTCTACCTACAGAAGACTGACAAAGTGGCGACAACAATCGAAATAACAGTCAAAAAAACGAGTAATAAAAAGGCCAAGTATCTCGTCTTCTTGTTATTAGAGTGCAGACAATTATATTCAGAATTGTCTGTGTATTGGAGGAACTTCGAAAATGATTCCTTTGTTGGATTTAGTATCTAAAAAACTCAAGTATTTTGTATGTCCGTAGTCTCGTTGGAGCATGATTACAATGTAATAATAATAATAACGGAATCAGTGACAAAAGGCCTTCTAAGTATGAATTAGCTTAGACGTGCACTATTGACGCCGTTCGGCATAGCTTGGACTCTTGCTCTTCAACATCACGCCATTATCTTTTTCTTGACGATAACTCCAACAGCAACAAGCCCCAGCAGCGCCAGTAGAACGTACAATTTCCATTCATCACTGTAAACAATTCATATTTTCCAATCGTGTTTTTGTGCAAGTATTTATATTTCTAAACGTAAAGTAACCAGGGCCCTTAGTAGACCGTAGACCTGGTATTTTGAACTGAGAGAGTACATATAATATCGACCTTACCCTTAAGTTGGGTTTATACCTAACTACCGAAGTACCGACCCGGCAGCTAACCCCCCATCACTACTTACTACTGACTAATGTGAGTTATACTTCATTATATTGTAGAGTACATATAATATCTCCTTACCCCTGAAGTTGGGGTTGTACCTAATTACCGAAATACCGACCCGGCAGCTAACCCCCCATCACTACTTACTACTGACAAATTTTAGTTAGACCTATATACTTGTATACTTCATTCTATTTAAACTGAGAGAGTACATATAATATCGACGTTACCCCTAAAGTTGGGTTTATATCTAACTACCGAAGTACCTACCGACCGAATTATACCAAATTATAGTACATAAAAAGGTACATTTCTGAAGTACTTAAATACAAATACGGAACCCTCGGTGCGCGAGGCCGACTCGCACTTGACCTGTTTTTTATTATTTTACAGGTTTAGGGATCAAAGGTTTATTGTGATTTATCTACGCTCTAAGTAAAGCATTACGTAAGTGTCTACTAAAAATAATAATGCAAATGCGTTACCCGCTAAATGGACCGGTTGCCGACCTTTAAAAAAAACAATTAGAATAGGTATATAAATAACAGAGAAAATAAAAAAAAACTACTTTCACTGATAGGTACTTGTATAAAATAGTGAACGGGTAATTCTTCGAGCGTTTCAACCGCCCTCATTCCCCTGGTCGCATTAATGTTGAAATTCGAGAAGCTTTAGACGTTATTTTCGGTTATCTTGTAGAGTGCCCTGACTTTTACAAAAGAACTGAAAGTTATCCTACTCGTAATCTACAGGAAATTCGAAGTAAATGCGACCAGGGGAATGAGGGCGGTTGAAACGCTCGAAGAATTAGCCAAACATCAATTTAACTGGACTGTATGTCCAGTGTCTGTCAGTCCCTGCTTGAACCAAAACACACACATAAACCGATAGCCGTGTAGATCCTTGCGGAAGGCATATGACCAGCAGTGGACGTCTGTAGGCTAATATGATGAGCAACTAAACGGGACACCACACCTTGGTACGACCGCTCTGCATTGCTCGTGTCCAGTGGTTAGGTTTATCTGGAGGGCTAGCACAAGTTGTCAGTGACTTGATTCTCGCTTGGATATCCATTTCTAACAAATCTGTCACGATAGAGCAAGCGATAGATAGCATGATAGAGCAGATGCACCGTGGCAAGCGTGAAAAAAGCTGTGCTAGCTATTATATTGGACGTTCAGAGTCAGTCCATTAAACAGCAAGTCAAATGGCGTGACGACAAATGGCACGATGGAAAAATCCTTGGGTCGTCATCGGTCCAAAATTTGGATTGTTACTTTGACGTATCTTGAGACGAGACAGTTGAGACAGAGTATAGATAGAAAAGTAGACCAACTTCAAACAAAGGTACATCGCGCGGCTTGCATGTGTCAGAGTTGGGCGTTATTTAGATAATTTCTTATCTAGATAATTATTTCAAATAAAATCATTTCAAATAATTTTTTTTCGAAGATAAATTCAATCACAAATAGTGCGTTGACAAATTTTTTATTTAGATAAATTATGTAGATGAAGATAACCGACCTCGTTTGTTATTGAAGTAAGCTTATACTGAGATAGTATAATGACTAGCTTAGGTAGGTACAACTACGAGTATATTCAGATTTAATAAAAGCTGCAACTGTTTAATGTAAATAATTAATTAGGTATTTCGTACCAGGCAGGCGCCTATGGTATACTTGTAATGTAGGTGAAATAAATATGTATTAAGTACGTAATTAAAATTGTCGTGTGTGACGTGACATGTGACGACCTTTGTTTGGTTTGTGTACTTAATTTATAAAAGTTACTATGATTATAAATCATAGATCAAAGTATGGCCAAGTAGGTAGGTGACTAAAATAGAAGAACAAGGTTTGGACAAGCCTAGGCGCCCGAGCGGCAATAGGTATCAGAGTCTCCTAAAGGGCCGGAGTTGGACTACATTTCTCTCTATACTCTGGTTGAGATGAGTTTATTACGGACCGTAAACACCCACGAGTAATGAAATAATGCCGCCGTACAAAAGGGTCATTCAAAGAGGCCGTACCAACTAACCACTCCACTTCCATATTTTTACCCTTCACAATAAAATTTCAAAATAAACTCAGCCTTCATCCACCTGCATGGAGACTTTACGCGAATGAGGGGTGCCATTGCAGCCGAGTCATCAGACGCACATCTGAAATTAAAGATTATATCTAAAGTAGTTGAGATTTAAAGTAAATTTGACTGGGAGGATGCAGCGGTTCGTCCAATAGTGTAAATTGATTACGGTAGGTACCTATTCGTATGTACTGTCATCTAAGTAAATTTAATATACTACAGCCTTGGCCAAAAGTATTAAGCACCCCACTTTTTCCTCTGTAACATACAAATAAAATATTATTTTTCAATTTCAAAAATACACAAAGACGTAAAATATAATAAGTGTTTTAACATGTGCAAATCATAAGTAGATATCATTTCGAAGTAGCTATTTGCGTGTGAAAACTGAAGCTAGAAAAAGTCAGGTTTTACAATAAAATTATTAATTGTATTTTTTTCTACGGAATTTGAAAGAAAGAAAGAAAGAAAAATGATTTATTACCACATATACAGACAAAAAACGTAAAAAAAAAGTAAATAGTATATATTATATAAATAGCGAAAAAAAATATAACATAGATACTGACATGTGGTAAAAGGAGCGGACTCAGCTAATGCTGTGATCCTGCGCGTGAGTGCGGGAGCCGACAGCGCTGGTTTTCAGGCCGCTCCTGTTGTCTCATGCTAGCGATACAATGCAGCCGTAGTTGGCGAATTTTCGTGATAGCTTATACTTATAAGTTCATTTCATTTCTACACAAATAAAAAGGCTTTTCGACAATAACACGAAAAGAAAAAAAAAATGCAAGTCGTTCCGAGAATAAAAATAATAACATAAGCTAGTAAGTCCTGTGCAAATACAAATGCAAATCAAAAAGCAAGCAATTTCCCTTAACGTCAATAAATAAAGCTAATTTTTCCGATAGATATACAACTTTCTATAATAAAAGATATAAATTCCCCTTTTAAAGTTTGACTTTTATGTGAAAAACGCATGGGTGCTTAATACATTTGGCCAAGGCTGTATTATGTCCCTTCCCTTTAAGGTGGATTCACGTTCACCGGGCCGATGAACGTATTGACGGATCCGAAGACTTTGAGCGGCAGCGCGGCGAGCGAATTCTCTCTTCATTGCCCGGTCGAGAAACTCACCGCGCAGCGGTTAGTTGACGTTACACGCAATGTATTAGAAAATTCGCTCGCCGCTCAGCCGGTCGCGCAAAGTCGTGGCCAGGCCCTTAATAAAACCGTGACACGTTTGGTAATTTTTTACTCGTAACGTTATCACTTTTTGAATATAGGGAACAATACAACGACATCCATTTGTAATAAACATTGGTTTAAAACAGGTGGTTTAAAACCGTATAGAGAGTGGTTATAAACCAAAATTCGCTTGCCCTTAAACGCCCTTGGCAGATATCAAACAAATGGGCTTGTTTGAAACCGTGTAGCAGCTCGCTTCTACCAAGGTCACTTGGTTTAAAACCGTTGTTTCAAACCGTGTAGCACGAGCATTAGTCGCTCACAGAAGTGTCAGAAAAACCGATCACAAATAGTTAACAGAAATATCATTATCAACCAACAATGAAAGTGTTGAAGTCATTATACCTGGATGGGATATCGTAAGTCCGCCATGTCTTCTCTCGGTGCACGTGTTGCGGGGCGCGGGGACAGCTAGAAAATACCGATAGAAATATTCAACTGGGTCCTGCGTGACAAGAGCAACCGTAAGGCTCCGAAATAAGCTGGATTCACGCTAAGTACCACCGTGCCAGGTTTTCGCATGGTTTTCAAGATTTGCCAGTTTAAAATTATTTTCCAGCACAAACTTTAAACTGGCATATCTCGAAAACCATGCGACTTTTACTGAGGTCATGTTAGGCTGGTTCGGTCCGTCTTAGGCTGGTCTACCTCCAGCGTCACGGTTACTTGTGACTTATGGGACACCCTGTATATTGTAGTAACACAACAATCAAGCAAATCAAAACAAAACATAAAAGAGAAGAAATTGTAATCACGCAAAGAAATCAAATTAATAATCTTATATTAATAATAATAATCTTAAATTAATCACCTTTCAGCCGACACGCACACTGGACACTCTTTCTCATTTCTGCAAAAATAACGATAATTCGAATGACATGATCTTGAAATATCGAAACGTCTATACTAATATTATAAATATGTTAAAGTAACTCTGTTTTTCTGTCTGTTTGTTACGCTTTCACGGTTAAACTGCTGAACCGATTTCGATAAAATTTGGTATGAAGATTGTTAGAGTCCCGGGAAAGGACAGGATACATTTTTATACCGGAAAATGGGACAGTTGCCGAGGGAATAGCGATGAATGACTTCTACGAGGACGAAGTCGCGGGCAATAGCTAGTCTTCTATATAACGGACTAGAGAAGGCCCGCGCCTTCCGTAATTTTTCCGGTTGGGGGTTGATTTTCGAAAAATCCTTAGTGCACCCCTAGAGTATCCAAGGATCTGCAGGTGTGTGCAGGTTTCCTCACGATGTTTTCCTTCACTCACAAAAGCTCATGGTAAATTTACAAATTATATTTCGCTCATAAATTCCGAAAAACTTAGAGGTGCGAGCCCGGGTTCGAACCGACGACCCTCTGCTTAAAGGATCGGATCGGAGTCGGATTTGTATAGTTACATATATTTTCAAGTAAATTTACGAGTATATAATTGATAAAACACGAGAAAACAATATTTAATTAATATGTTCATCATCTTACTTTAAGGACATGCATTTTAATTTCTCTTCTACATTAGGCATTGTTGTAAAAAATCTCGCGACGTTATATTAACGTATTAACAGTTAATTTTATTAAATAGGTATACAGTTCAGTTTTAGGGATAATAATAATTGTATGGCCCCCATCAGTCTTCAATTCAATTTTTTGTTAAAATGGCGTCTGTCCATGAGGACAATTCTGCCAATGTCAAAGTTTGAGATTACATGTGATCGGTTCTTGAAAATGTTATTAAAACATTTAGAGTGTTATATTCTCCGAGATCAGAGGCAAGAGTGTCGGCCGCCGCTCGCGCTGACCACTCCACCGAGCTCTTCAACACCACTGAGGCACTAAAAAACGCGACAAAATAATCGACACGTGCAGCAACCAACACTCTTGTCACAGAACTCCCCCCCATCAGTCTTGACACGTCTTGATCATAGACATATGTTTTCTGCCAAGGTCTTCTTCTTCTCTTTAAAAAAAAAATGGCCTCTGTCCACTTATGTAGACAATTTTGCCAATGTCAATGTACGGTTAAAATATATTTTTAAAATTGGTATTGTTCGGTAATTTGGAGAACTGTGGCGAAAGTGTCAATCGCCTCACGCACCAACCATTCCGCCGCGCACAACACCGCCACGCTTCACTTCTCCAAAGAGAAGCCCAAGATGGCGACCGGCTCAGCAGAAGCGATCGACACGTGCAGCAGCCAACACTCCCACCACAGGACTGTCAAAGTTGGATAGTAAACAGCAAGAGACAGCACTAAACCTTCGCTGTAAAGCGCTGTATAAGTTTGTCTATGCTTGCAAACAAACACAGACAAACGTTTACCTGTGGTTTACCTACTTACAAGAAGTCACCAAGAAGTTTTGCAAGAGTTCGTTGGGATACCAGCATACATACGAGTAAATAATTTAGAATATATTTTTGTTTTTTTTCTGGGAGAAAACGGCTGAATGCAATATTGAAGATATACCTACCTACATACCCTTATGTCCAACCACATTAACTGCCGCACTCAGAGACGTTAATTATTTTTTAAGTTTCATTAAAGTTGCTGCGTCTTATTCTATTACTATAGCAAAGAAAGTGATAGCAACAACTTTAATGAAACTTAAAAACTAATTGACGTCTCTGAGTGCGGTAGTTAAGCAATTAAAGAAAAACCGGCCAAGTGCGAATCGGAGTCGACGGTTCCTTACCATCGTACAAGACAAGAGATACAGCGGTTAAGGTTGACGGTTGGTTGGACGGAAGGTTGAAAAAACGGCGAATCACGTTTCTTGTATTAATTTTATTTTTATTATTTGTTGTTAAGTATAGTATATAGACCGATCGTTGTGGAAAACCTTGGGGAAGGCCTTTGTCCAGCAGTGGACGTCTTGCGGCTGATGATGATGACGATAGTCTACTTATTATGGGTCATGATATCCAATCCATACGTCAGAGGGGCTAATTTGAAAATCGAAGTTCGTAGTTACGTTACCTCTACGGGTTACCTCCTTCTCTTTCTCACGATAATCACAATTGACGAGGGAAAGGGATGGTGCATCAGGGCCCGTGTTATGGTTGCGTTTATCGCGTGACAAAACGTGGATAAAGCATCCGTCACTTTCTGACACGTAAGTAAGTATATGTGCGAGAGTGACGGATGCTTTATCCAGCATTGTCACGCGATAAACACGGCCATAATGGGCCCGCTGAACGTTCGAAATGAGCGTTTCGTGGTAAGAGGCCCTAGCTAAGATGCATTACGCTAAGTAGCGTTTCTATTCGTTTCCTTTTTAAACCAATCACGTCACTGGTAGATCCATGGTAGATCACGTAACTCTTCGTATCACGTGATCTAGTGACGCGATTGGTTAAAAAACGAAACGAATAGAAACGCTAGTTAGCGTAACCTCTTGGCTAGAGCCCCATATCTGACTATCGGAAGGTGTTCGTGTCATTATTTCATGTATTCATTTTCATAGTGGTACATACGTCCAAGTACTGTCCCAATATGCAAAGTTATATTTATATTTGATTGATGAACGTAACAGACCAGAGACAACTGCGTTCATGAATCATGGGACAGGGAACCCGTTAAGGAATGAAGGACCATACAAGAAAACCTTTGTTGATTCCACATTAATTTATTGTCACTCATGGACTTACACTTTTCACTGATAAACAGATAACATACATAAATGCAAAATGTATAACTTGTAAAATATTAAAATATAACTCTGTATAAAAATCTTAACAAACATTCATAAACAATTATTAAATTGGACACGTCCGTTAAAGTTTTCCTTTTCATACAAAATATTGACCTTAAATCAATTAGCAATTACGTAGTTAACAAAAAAATTTACAGATAAAGCATATTCTGAATATTGATTACTCTTTTTTCCTGTACGTAATTAATTGCAATTACACCATGATTAGAAATCTGATCATCGGAAGCTGATTTTGGAATGCGGGTAAGGGAACGGACTTTGTATTTATTATATATTTAATCGATCGACGAATTAACGGTATCAAATACATAGGTATTTACTTTAAGATTATTACAATGACACGCTTGGTATCACGGTTGACGAAGTTTTCCATTTACTTCATCAAATACTCCCAAACTGTCTAATGGTTTTACGACCCGGTGGCCCATGAAGGGACGAAATAATGCGTTAGAGTGAGAAAATGGACACTGTTTCTCGCTCTAACGTCTAAATGCATCCCTAAAACTGGCCCATGATAGGCCTTCGAATAAAAAGGACCATAAAGCTCGTTGGATTATCAGCACGAACGCATAAAAGCGTCTTGTATGCGTGCTTTGACTAAACTTGACTTGACACTTCGCGAACTTTAGGTAAAAGATAAGCTCCCGATTGATCAAGATTGACAAAAATGAGTATTATTTCAAAGTTCATGGTATTTTGTATGAAATAGGCGGATTGTTCGATTTGATTGATACATAATTTTCATCATATGAATTATAATCCAAAACAAAATAAAGATATTCTAGAAAATCACAAATCGTCAGTGATGGTGCAAACCCACGTATCTAACTTAAATGTAGTTACGAGATATTGCACCTTCTTTGCTTTGTTGGTTATGCTACGCTATGTATATCTTTAGAGAAAATAAATACGTATTTGAGATTTCGAGCGTTCGTAACCGACCAATCGTAGCCGAGCAAACAATGATTGTTAGCGAGCGATTTGTTTGCGTTTGGGCGTCGTGACACGTGATCACGGCCATACTGAATGAAGCTCGGCCTCTCAGATTTGATAATCGGCACTTGGTGGAGACGCTTAATATTATTGTGCAAGCCTCAAAAAATATTAATCGGAAACTTGGCTCTATAGCATAGGTCTAATATCTTATATGAAAGCTGACGATCAAATGACGATAAGTCAAATCAACCAATGCATAAAAGCAAGCAATAGATAAAGTTCTTCGAATACAAAATGACGCGGCTAAGTATAGTGCCTTATTTTTATTGAAGGGACTTCGAAACCGTGTCCTTTTTTTTAGAAAAGATTGTTTTAGCATAGGCAAAACTTAAGTGCCCGTAGTCACTTTGGAGCCCGTAGTTACGATGTAGTAACGGAATCAAATAAATCCTTCTAAGTATTGGCTTAGAACTACACTATTGACGCCTCTTGGCATAGCTTGGACCCTACGTACCATCTTCACGACCTTTGTTTCACGATGACTCCAATGACGACGGCCCCCAGCAGCGCCAGTAGCACGTACCATTTCCATGAACTGTAAAGAACAATTAAATAAATAACAATTCTAATAATTAATTCGCATTGCATTTTTATTTCATGTAGGTATATTTTCTTTCCAATATAAGTATGTAGACAGTGTACCTATTCTATTATTTCACCCAAAAAGCTTCAAAATAAATTTCAAACAAAATCGGACGATGTTCTGAAAGCTGTAATCTAGTTTGAAAACTTGAATGAAAACGAGAGAAAACAGTTAACTATGCTATTATTTTAGCCCTGTCTAAGCATATTAGTTGGGTGAATTTCAGGGCGTTTTAACCGCCGTCATTAGTGTCACCAAATATATTGACGAAATCAATGACACCTACCAGCAACTCCTGATGTAAACAGAAGCAGAACTGGGGATGTAGTTTCTATCAGCATCAGAAGTTGCTGTAGTGTCAATGATTTCGTCAATATATTTGGTGACACTAATGACGTAAAAATCAGTACAAGAAGTTTAGTTTCACAATATATATTATTATCGTCATGGTGATACTATTTTCATGTCTCCGGTTTGGAAAGATTGGATTTCCACATCTGATTGATTTCATTTCATTAATTTCTAGTGATTTTGACTCATTTTACACGTTAAGAAACTGACACTCCCATTGTATTGTTGGCTTTCTTTAGCGCATAAAGGCTCAACGGATTTAGATGAAGTTTGGCAGAGTCCCAGAGATAATTTATTAAAATTAAAAGATTGACCCTGGGATTGGCACCTGGGTAAATCAACTTTTAAGGTACTCCCCATTTTTCGAAATGTTTCACAAATTATATTTCTTTAGAAAAACTATTTATTTGCTAACGTCGTGGCTTACACGTTTATAAAATCAGATAAATAGGCTAACATTAAAAAAAAACTATTTTAAAATAGTACAATTTTAAATAATAATATAGTTGGTAACGCAGGGGATGATGTTGTCCCCAGGTTTTGTATGAAAAATGTGCATTTTCCCCTGAGTTACCAGGGTTTTTCGAAAATTAAGAAATATTTGAGGTGTCTAATATGTGGGATCTGTAAATTTGAAGGTCTGATTTTAATGTTCATTAATTATTATTAATCATAAGTCACCAGGAAAGTTTTAGTGCCGCAAAAGAAAAGGAGTACCTTAAAAGTTGATTCACCCACCTGCGCTTGCGCAAAGGGACGGGATTACACAGAAAGTTAACGCCAGAAACTAAGGGTACAATTATGTCGGCTAATAAAAACCATTTATAAGTAGATAAGCAGTGGTTAAAGATCTAGGAACTTACCCCGAAAGTCGGGTACTTTATACCTAACTACCAGTAGCTACCCAGCCGTTACTACCTACCTACCTACTAACTAATGTTTGTTTCTAATCAAACCGCGGATAGATTTGGTTACTTCGGATTAAAAAATATGAAAATATCATATGTGACGTTCTCAATATAAAGGGACCTTATGGAGGAAGGCAGTTACGCTCTTCTTATTCTTGTAACTATACGAATACTATAGTAACAGTTCTAAAAACGGCGTAACCGCCTGCCTCCATAAGGTCCCTTTATATTGAGAACGTCACATATTGCCACGCACAATGACGTCAAATTATAACCAGTCGGCTTTCAGACCCGGCCGACACAATCGTGAGGGTTGTTCAACATTTAAAATGGATTTTATTGGCCAAACCAAAACAAACATATAGGTATGTCATTGTTATTATTAAGTTTTTACCAATAAAGTTATTCTTATTCTTAAATGAAAATGAACCATACAACAAATGAATACGAAATGAATATGAATACGAAGTTAATTACTTAAATGCAATCTGTCGCTTGACACTAAGCTGGGTTTGAAAGGGCTAGCCAAGATGCATCACGCTTTTTCGAAAATCGACAAAATGTGTGGAATAGACATATATGTTTCCTATCCTATTATTATCTTTTGATTTAAAAATCGTTAAGTTAGCGTAATGCATTTTGCCTAGGCCCCCTGTCCGGTTAGCGCCAATTGTAATTTCTCGCTTGTGGCGCAGTGCGTCTCTTTCGTTTAAGACTGAGTAGAGGGGGATTACCGAGCGACAAATATGTCGATGACAAGATGAGCTAGCCGTCCTGCGAGCCCATTATGGTTGTGTTTATCGATAAACGTGGATAAAACATCTGTCACATTCTGACCAGAGCCCTTAGCCAAGATGCCCATCGCTAACTAGCGTTTCTATTCGTTTCGTTTTTAACCAATCGCGTCACTGGTAGATCACGTCATACGGAGAGTCACGTGATCTACCAGTGACGCGATTGGTTTAAAAACGAAACGAATAGAAACGCTAGTTAGCGATGGGCATCTTGGTTAAGGGCTCAGTATGTGAGAGTGACGGATGCTCCACATTTATCCACCGGGATAAAGGCGACGATGGGTGCTGAAGTGACAAATCTATCCGCGGCTTTGATTATTGGTTATGGTCATTAATGTAGTTATACCTGATGCTGTGAAGGAGCCGTTCTAGATGCCAGGAATCACCCAGCTATGACTACGTATCTATAGGAGGATGAAGTTCAAATAAAAAGTACTGCATAGTTAAGGACTTAAGAAACGGTAACTTTCTCAGTTTCGTAATGAAAATTAACGATTCAAATGTATGTCTAATTTTCGTTACGAAACTGAGAAAGTTACCGTTTTTTAAGTCCTTAACTAATAAACTTTTTTTAACTTCACCCAGGAATTAACTAGCTATAACTAAGTGCCTATATGTAAATTACTTTTATCTATGCCACAGATTACCTTACTTCGTATCTACGCTCTAAAGCACAGCTACAAAATACAAAATAACGTATTTATCCAACCTCTAAGCGTCTACTAGAAATAATAAATCAAAGTACCCCCCGCCACCGTCACATGGCAGTCCACGAGGTCTCTTGGCTCTAAAAAAAAATTAAAATAATGAAAACAAAAAACAACTCTTACCACCTGTCACAAAATCGTCAAGTAAAGCATATCTGTCACATAAATTAAGCCCTTTCCCTTTCGTACACGGGAAAATAGACAAGGAGAGGGCTAACTTTAAGTTGCAAATAAATTTACTTGTCGATTGTGAGACAGGCCCTGTCGATTGTGGATGAACCACAATAGTAGACCGAACAGTTCAGCTTAAACTAAATTGTCTAAATTCATGAAATTAAATACAAAAATTGATATTCGCTGAATTACTAAATAAATAAAAATCGCTAAACATATATTAAGTACAGGTTCCGGATAGGTCTAGTCATGAGGAATTTAGATTTGGTAAACTAACGTCACTGTTTGCACCACCGTCTCAAGGCCTGGGCACGGTCTCCATTCGACATGAGAGGCTCTGGGCCACAGGTCCCTTGCAGTTCAGCGCAGGTTGGAGACTTAAAGGATGTGTTAGATCATTTTCCGAAAATCGTTATTCCTTAGTTGCAGAATTTACGTTCACATTTTTCCCGATTTACATTTTCACAGTCCTGTTTTTCCACTGACGCGTTTTTTCCTGTCGTATATCTCCCCATTCCATAAATCAATTTCATAACATTAGCGACAATCCGCTGTCGCGGAGCTCCTATTTAATTATAAGTGGGAAAATTTACAACTGGGAGAAATCCGGGTCAGAAAATATGCGACGAGAACACACATCCTTTTTGTTCTATACGACGCGTTTTTACAGTATGCGATACTGTAAAAACGCACATAATATGCGAAAGTTAGGAAAACGCTTATAACAATTGCCGGCATTGAGTAGGTACGTTATACTGGCAAAAAGGTCGAGCAAAAAATGAGGGCGCTGTTCGAAATGAAATTGGCAACATGATCCAAAGTTTACTTTAACCTGTGCTGGTTGCCATTTGAAAATATTTTAGTTCCAACTGTCGCCACACGCTCGATTTTTTTGTCAGGCTATAATTTAATGAACGTTTGCATTTTGCGCGTCCGAGCGAATAAGTTGACGACGCGTTTAGCCTAGTTGGTAGTGACCCTGCCTACGAAGCTAGCGGTCCCGGGTTCGAATCCCGGTATGGGCAAATATTTGTGTGATGAGCGCGAGTATTTGTACCTGAGTCATGGATGTTTTCTATGTATTTAAGTATGTATTTCTCTATGTAAGTAATGGTTATCGTTGTCTAGTACCCATAGTACAAGCCTAGAGCTTAGTTTGGGACTAGGTCAATTTGTGTGAGATTGTCCCTGATATTTATTATTATTATTATTTAAGTGGACCACGCCACTTGATTCGGCCGCTCCACATTGCTTGCAAGTCCAGTGGTTAACTACATTAGGCAAGTAATATACCTTCATCATTATTTTGATGACACTAAATACAGTCAAGGGTAAAAATACTAATTAGCAGGACAACTTTAGATTTAGAAAATAATATTTTTTTTTGGTTAATTCATTATAACAGAGCGGCCATTATTTGCAAGTGGACCTAGCGAATGGTAAGAAAGGGTTTATTTGGGCAGAAACATACTTGACGTTAAATAAAATGGTAAAGTGGGGTAAAGTAGAAAATTGAGAAATTCCGAAAGTCGCGATTTCGCTAATTCCTACTAAACAGGGAGTAACTTTTTACTCTGGCAACACCTGGCGACACTTACTAAGACGCCACGTTAATCCGCTCTCCTGTTTTAGTTCGCTCTGGTCGCTAATAGCTGTTAAGTGTAGTCGAAATTTTAAAAATGTTAAGGATAACTGACCTCTAGTCGGGTAAATTTCAAAAATGGATGATTTTTAACATGAATCGATAGCATTTAAAGGATAAATAAAAATAAAAAATAAATGTGTAGATACCTTCAGTACATATTTGGTATATAAAAAAAACTTCTTTTATAATCCTCCCCACCAGTTTTAAATGTAACGTGTAAAGAGCAATGAAATAAGGCCGCCTTGCAAAGAAAATGGTAATTTAAAGTGATCGTATCAACATCACAGAGCGCCATATGGAAGACCATATTTTTACCCTTCACAATGATAGATCAAAATCCTTCATCCACCTGCGTTCAGGAGGCACATAAATTGTGGGACAGCGAGGGGTAATTTCATCAGAGACAGCGACAGAGAGTGCCGAATCTGAGAGTCCAGAATACTTCGACGAACGTCTGAAATTAACGTTTATATTATCAAATGTAAGTGAAATTTTAGTGAATCTGAATGGCTAGATGGTCCATTTGTGGCGAATGTTAAGCTTGTGCATCGGGACACCGCTAAATTTTGTGTGTTGAGTGAATACGTGACTGTTATGAAGAGTTTCTGCACACAGGACGCGACCGATCCGATCCTAAGTACAAAATTAAATCGCATGCGTTCCAATTTGTACTGAGGATCGGATCGCATGACCGGACGTCATCCAGTGTGCAGAAGCTCGAATCCCAACTTCCCTTTCACGCAGCAACGAGGCAACGAATCGGATTTATCACAAGGACAGTTGGTGGGTAGTAGAGTGACATAGGCTACTTTTGACTTCGAGAATTTACAGTCCTCGCGGGAATCGAAATTAAAGCGGACGAAATCGCGAGCCAAAACTGTTATAAATATAATTACTTATCCATTTTTCTTTAAGTGCCCGTATCGTTCTCCATCTGATGGACCTAATCAAAGATTGTCAAAACTGTCAAAAAATGAAAGAGACTACAGATACAACAATAAAATTGATCTATGAATGGGATTGTGTGAAGAGTTTTGTTTAGCATTCGAATATTGTAGCGCCAACTGAAACTGCAACATTAGTCGTAGCCGTAAAATTGTAGGAAATCGTGCAAATTGTGAATTATGGAAGTGTGTGAAAATGAAGTAAGCTTTAATTATACCTGGATAGGGGTTCGCATTTCGACTTGTCTCGGGACTCTAGGGACTCTTGGAGCTTAATTTTTGGGACACGGGGACAGCTAAAATATAGGTACCATTATTCCATATTACATTGAGAACAGAGTAAGGGCATCAAGGTACCGAAATAGACTACATTACATCACCATTGTTATCTGGATAACAACGAAGACCGTCTGTTATCTTCTTTGCCTTTTAATGTATGACTTAAAATTTCCTTTTCCGCCTACGAAGCTAGCGGTCCTGGGTTCGAATCCATTGGGTATGGGCAAATATTTGTCGATGTTTTCTATATATTTAAGTATGTATTTCTCTATATAAGTATGTATATCGTTGCCTAGTACCCATTGAACTCGTGGCTCTAGGCTTGTTTGGGACTAGGTCAATTTGTATGAAATTGTCCCCTGATATTTATTTATTTAATTTATTTTATACCGATTTTTTTTATTCCGATCACTGTACATATAAGTATGTATATACTATACGATATTTAAAAGGGACTTAAACCTAACATACACCACCTAGTTTTCAAAAGTTAGATTTGGTTGTTTTTAACAACAAAGAAAAGTTGAAATTTTAGAAGAAATCGCTTGAAGAATTTGGAATAACAGTACTAATGCGTGTGCTACACTGTTTTAAACCAAGGTGACCTTGGTAGAAGGGAGCTGCTATAAGTTTTAAACAAACCCGTTTGTTTGAAGCGCACACTGTCTGCCAAGGGCGTTTAAAGGTCATACGAAATTTGTTTTAAAACCACTGTCTACACGGTTTTAACGCATTCACTGCCGGCATTGTTTATCGAACTGTCGCCAGGTGCCGCATCTTTTTCTTTATACGGAGCTTGCGTATTGTGTGAACGCATATGCTGCCCTGCTAAGGTAAAAGGCAGTTTTTACACAAAACTACTGCAGCTATTGCAACCTTTTTACCCAGTAATGAGGTTGCAATTGTTACAGTAGTTTTGTGTAAAAAAACTGCCTTTTACCTTAGCAGGGCAGTATATAAGACACTAGGTGAAAGTCAGGAGAACGCTTAAATGCGTTGCCAACCACCCGTTTTTAACTGTGGTTTAATACCGCGTAGCACACGCATAAGAACACGATACAATCATGTTAGGCTGGTTCGGTGCGCAAGCTGGTCTACCTCCGGTGTCTCGTGACGACCGACTTATGGGACATTGTAGAATTATTACTATTATTAGGATAGTGTGTCGTTGCTACACAGATATTGATATTATGCATGCTTTGTTAGTATGGCTTCGATACAATCATCAATTTAGCAAATAAGAGCGATTAACTCTTTCGGCGCGAGCGCCTCCTAGCGCGCTGCAATGCTCACACGCGCGGGCCTCACTGCGCGCTGCAACCCGCCCGCGCGCACATACATTTTGTTTCGTACTAAAAACCATGATGCACCCTGTGCATCATCGCGCGCCGTAGTACCGCACACTTTTTGCCGCCTCGAACAACAAAGGAATGGATGGCGTCATGCGCCGTTTAGAATAACCAAACACAAAGTGTTTATTTTCGGGTAAAAGAATAAAATAACTTTTATATTTATTATTAAATTGTTTTTTTTTTGGTGAAATGAAAAATTATGACTGTTATTTATGAATATGTGTTGGATTAGGTCCTTTTCTCAGTGTTGCAGGTGCACATATATATGGGCACATGCATTGTTTTATTATAACCAAAATGTGGGAGCGAAAGCGGCGATGATAAAATAACCCTTTCTGCGACCTATATTTACTGATAACGATTTTCAACCGGAAATGGGATTTTACCCGCAATGAAACACCTGTGCGACTCACCTTGTTTAAGTTTACTCCGGTTTAAATCATTACGTACTAATTTAATTATTTTTTGTTTTGATACCGGCATCGGCATGCAACCGTTTATTGACAGCAATTGGAACTTTTGAACTTATTTAAACTTAGCATTCTCCAAATGAATGTAAAAAAAATAATTCCGCTCACTAATTGGTTTAATATTTATTGATTGGGCTCTATGCAAATTCTACAATTTACTTCAAAAATTGGGCTCTGAGAAATTATATAATGCATGATTAAAAGTTTAATTTAATAGGAAAACCTGATTTTGAATTAATTATGCTATCGAAATGGTTTTGTTATTGTTTAAGCGGCCAAACAATTGTAAAAGTTCATTATCGTTATTCTCTTTTTTTTAATTAAAGTATTATTAAATAAGTGAAAAAATGAAAAATGAAAAAAGTTTATTGGATAAATGAAACACTTATATAATAGCACGACCCTGCATCCTGAGCTAGGAAACCCTGTGTTACAGGACGCAGTTTCGTTCGGACTCACATTTTAAAAACACTTAACACTATTTAAACACGCTACATTTGCGTGTGTTCGTGTGTGCGTGTGCGTGTGTGTGTAAAAGTAAAAAGTAAAATATTTATTGGCATAAAACATACAGCTTTTACCTTGGTCCTGGATCCTGAGCCCTAAGTCCCTGTGTTACAGGACCCAGTAGTACATAATTTTTAAAGTTTTCTTAATTATATTGTAGACTTTACAGAGCCTTCCATTATACTAAACTTATCACTTCATAGTATAAAACAAAGTCGCTTCCCGCCATCTTTCCGTTTGTATGTACGCTTAGATCTTTCAAACTACACAACAGATTTTAATGCGGTTTTTACCATCAGTTAGATAATTTTTCACGGAAGGTTTATGTATGTATACTTAGTACTCGAAGCGAAGCGAGGGCGGGTCGCTAGTACTACAGTTAAACACTTAACTATACTTCCAACATTCTAGTTAGCGAGCGAGTGTATGAATGGGTGGTTGTGTGTGTTTTGTATCCGATATAACACTTGATGCTTAATTGATAGATAAAAATATATAGATAGGGGTTAGGTAGATATAGTTTATCCTGGAACATCCAAGAGGTTCTCGGTCTGGTGGTAGTCGAGGCTTCTGAGCCATTTGGCGACAGAACGTTTGTTAGGTGGCTTCGACACTTTGTCGAGGAACTTGACAAATTGTCTCATTACAAAAGGTGCTATGAAAGATTCATGCCTTTGCGCAAATTTAGTGCGACACTTTGGTATTCTCCAGCGTTTCCGTCTCCGTGTATCAGCTTCAAATATTTTGTCATTTTCCTTGCCGTATTTAACTAAGATTTTAACAAGGTAAAGTTGCCTTACAGTAAGCAGGTTTGATTCCGCATAGAGAGCTTTAGTGCCGTATCTGAGGGGTTTACTGTATATAACTTTTAGCAAGGACCTTTGTGCTCTCTCCAGACTTAGCAAGTGCGTCTTTGCTGCCCCTCCCCAGGCTGAGTTGCAGTATCCTAGGACGGATTCACATAGGGCATAGTACACGGATCTTAACAGCTCTGGATATGCGATTTGTCTTAATGTGCGAAATACGTACATTAGTTTGCGTACTCGACTCTTTAAGGAGACTATTTGTGGCTTCCAGGTTAGGTTGCTGTCAAGAAGAACTCCAAGGTACTTCGTAACATGCGTACGCTCAAGAGAATTATCTTGGGAAGCAAGGTTGACGGCGTCTGCTTGTGAACGCGTAGTCTCAGAGCTGATTTTGATAACAAAGTCGTCACTTGGTTGACTTCGAGAATCGATGGAAAAACAGACATATTTCGTTTTACGTACATTAAGCGTCAGCAGATTCGATTCTAGCCAGCCCGCAATTACCTTCATGTGATGGTGTGCCAGGGCTTGCACCCGGGACCAACTCTCACCTCTGATCACAATGGCAGTGTCGTCTGCAAAAGAAATAGTTGTCGAGTCTTTTAGGTTTTGTCCGCAAATGCCATTAAAGTAAATCTATATTCTTCTTAAAAATATAATAATACATTAACTGTCTATAACTAAACTTGATCGATGGTTTTGTCATCAGCATATCAATTATTAAGTATAAAAATAAATAAAATAACACTTCGATAGCCTTTTCCGTTGTGAGAGAAGATTGAAGTGTAAATACGATCTGTTCCTAACTTAGTTTTTGCTATGTTTACTATCTATACTGGGTGGACGCTGGAGCAGGTAATTCGAACAATAAACATTTTTTTACCTGAACGAACCCTTTTGGCTTCGGGAATTCGGCTTGTCTGGTAGAGTGGGAGAAGGTACACTCCACCACCACGTGCATAAAATAGCGCAAAATACGACCAGTTAAGAAAATTACACAAACAAATAAGTTTTAACGAGCTGATAATATATTAGTATCGTCGCCTCTCCAGTGCTTATTGTTAGAAGCATTTTTATCCTTAGATAAGGCCCGTAACTTTCACTGATCAGATATATTTTGTACTCATCCAAATAATCCTACCTAAATAAACAGGATCTTCTCCATTGTTCTCAAGAACAAAGGAAACCGCAACGTTGTGGTCAGGGACCGAAGATTTAATTTCACTTCATAAAATAAAAACTAATATAACGTTATAAACATTTCTTGGTTTCTCTGATTATTGTATAGTGTTATCCACGAAGACGAGAACCGCGCGTGTTAAAGAAAAATCAACCTTGAGGCAGTTGCAATAACGTCTAATATCGTACAACGCGGATACTATTTGTTACATTTTAGACTCGCTTTAAAATAAATGCAGTACGCTCCGGCGCAATGAAGCACCGTGGTTATCATGGGATTTTAAAATGAAAATATGAATATAAAGTTTATTTATTTATATGAAAAAGAACTTTGAGGCCTACGCTTTCGGTTTGTCAAATAAAAAAGACAACTTTTAACCAAATACAGATAAATAATGATAGTCAAATTTCAAAGTAATATTTTTCTGTTTATACCCGGGAATAAACAAAATATATTTATGACATTACATTATTTACATACCTATTAATCTAAATCAACGAAAAACTACTTAATTTTTGGGCAAAATAGTACATTTTCATGAACGTTTGTGATGAAGCACATGTGCATCATGCGCGCTCAAGGACCCGCAATCCCATGAAGCACATGTGCATCATGCGCGCGCGAGGGGGTGCAATCCCATGAAGCACATGTGCATCATGCGCGCCGAAAGAGTTAAGAGCGTCAAGCGCAGAGCCCTGAGCCCCAGCAAGTACCGCTAGTGCTAAATAAAATTACAAGTAAAGATAACAGGCGGACAGGCGAAAACTAAAATTACAAACGAAAGACAGTAGAAATATAATTAGGCAAAGAAATTAAATTAATAATAACCTTTCATTAGACGTGCATTGTGAACAAAGTTTTCCATCTCTGCAGAAAGAACGATAACTTGAATTAGGCAGGTTGTTGCAACATTTTCACTTAGTGCGTATGGTTTAAAACACAGCATCTTGGTTACCTTGGGATCCCGCATGATTCAACATCAGACATTGTGATAAGTCTTTCGTAAAGTTTAGTATTAAATTTGTTTAGTTAAGTACTTTCATTCCACAGTATTTATGAAGATGGTAAATAAATGGTCAACATCAGAATAGTTTTTTTTATGTCAAGAGGTTAGCCATGAAGTTTCAGCCAGTGTTGTCAAAATATTGTTTCAATGTTGCCAATATTTTAACCATGATTCATAGCCGGGCTTATGAAATAATTTATAATATAAGTTACAACGCTACAAATAGGTATAGCATTTTGTGACGTATTCAAGCAATAAATAAATAGGTACGATTAGACTAAAAGTTCGTAATACTGCCTCATCGGATTGCACTGTAGTTGACTAAAATACCGTTATGTAATGCGACAGGGTTTGTTTAGTCGGCACAAATAATTTTGACTTCATTGTCAAAAAACTAACCGAGTTAAAAACCCTCGACATTAGCGCCTAAAAAACCTTTGAACAATGAGCAAAATCTTCAACGGGCTATATACGTACATTTTCACTGGAGGGACTTCGTGGAGCCTAGGGATTTCAAGCATTAAAATCACCCGACAAAATCGTGATCAGAGCTCATAACTTTTAAACCGCTTAACGGATTTTCATCAAATCAAGCTAAGATCACTCTCGATTAAGTCACCTTTATAACAAAAAAAAAACTAAATCAAAATCGGTCCATCCGTTTTGGAGATACGATGCCACAGACAGATACCTACACAAACACACGTTAAACTTATAACACGACGGGGTTAAAAACGACATCAACATTAGTTAATTATTCCAGTTATGGCTTTTGACGAAGAATCCTCGTCGTGTTGTTCTCCTAGTCATTATATTTAGTTTAATGTATTTGACCTTACATTTGTAATGTTTTTATTTGTGCTAGTACTGCTAGTTCTTAATAATTAATATTTGTTACTTTATTACCTTGTAATGTAACTTACTTTTAAGTATTATTGTATTTTATATTTGAAAAAATGACCTTCTGCTGGAGTTTCTTGCGGCGCTTCTTCTCCGCAATGATGGTCTTGTCCGAAGCGCTGGTAGATTCACTTTATATTACCGACGTATAAAAGAGCCCGTATGTGGCCAATTTACTGAATAAATATTTTGAATTTGAATTTGTTAGTATTCCGCTCCTGGCCGATTCGGCCACAGCGACTGGGATCCGACTGTCTAGAGCACAGCTCGTGAGCTCTGTGATGACTGACATAGCCAATTTTTGCATTAAATATTCGACCACATTCGATCCAATAGTTAGTAGTTAATTAAAGTGTTTCAGGAGTAAGTTTGTCAAGAATATTAAGTAGGTAACTACCTAGCTAGCAGAATAGAGACACCTGAAAATAAAAACTCTAGTTTTAGTTCAGGCACCTATTTTTATATTTGTACATTTTGTTTTTTTTTTTTTCGCGCGTTGAAATGTTACTTAGGTACTAGAAAACTTAAAGATCAAACAAACGTCAAACACGAAAACACCACGTATTAATTGTCAATAAAACCACATAAGTATTGAAACTAGACTCCTACATACATTATAAACCAAATTATGCAAGTAAAAGATATATTTTGCCTTCCAAAGTAAGAATGCAGTATGAGGTCCATGTGACCTCATATTGCCTTCTTCTTTGGAAGGCAGTGTTGTCGGTTGACGGTTGTGTGGTCTTCACGAGGTCACGCTTCAATATCCCCAGCAGCTCTGCCACTTCTGCCAGCGTCCTTCCTTCCAGCGAGGCCCAACGAGCCACGTCCGTTCTTACCACAGCACCGCATGCCACCCATCACACGTATACCATCAGAAAACGTGAAGTTTCAAAACTATCGTTCTAAACTATTGACGGATATATCCGCACCACTGGTTCAACGCCAACGACGGATATATCCGTCACGGTTGCCATCGAAAAATAGACCCGAGTGTCTATGACGTAAGGTTGAAATTAGCTCTGGTTTTCAGTTGTCATTGGCGTTTGAGTGACGACTTTTGTATTTGACATGGCGTTGCAAAGGTTAGATTACTGTTATTTTCTCCGAATTTCCATTTTTCCAAAAGTCAAGTTATGCTGGTGTAATTTTATAAAAAATGCAGAATTTTCTTGCTATACTCAATTATGAAAAGTCGGGATTCGGAATTATGTACTTAGTGTATTCCAGTTACATAGGTAAGTACATATATATCTGTCCCTTAACTGTTAACTGTCTGGAACGTGGTAAATTTAGACGGTTACGGCCCCAGGACTAATAGCGCAGAATGTATTATATGTTACAACATTTCAGAAGAAATTTTCTAGATTATAGTGGTCACCACACTAACCACATCAAATGCTGTTGTATAGTTTAATAGTAAGCAGCCAATCAGACCTACGGATACCAAATTTCGTTATACTCGTACTATTTAGAGAAGAGATAGAGAAGTTTAAACTATATGTACTGTGCTATTAGCACGTCATGTATTTTCTCGCTTGTCGCTCTTTGCGTCGCCGTCACATAATAGTTTTAAAGGGAGATCCGAAGAGAGAAAAAACTCATATAAACTGAAGTGAAGCGAGGCTGCTCGCTAGTCCTAATATGTGAAAGTTTGTACGGATGTTTGAATGTTTGTATTTCAATCATGCCTAAACGGCTGAACGGATTTGGATGAAATTTGGCACACAGATAGTCCTTACTCGGATTGACACACAGGTTACTTTTCATCTAGAAAAATTTGATAGTTCCCAATGGAGAAGCGATAATCGACTTTTATGCGGATGGATGCGGCTTTTGTTGTCCATAAATGTCAAAAACTATAGTTAAATTCGTTTTCAAGATATTTTATGATTGAGGTGTCCCTACAAACGGATGCTTTGCAGTACTTACCAGCCAGCTATACTGTCTTTGTCTTGCTCGCCGGGAGGTAATGTGCCAATCTTGTATTTCTTCAACAACTCTCTGAAACCAATCATAATATCCTTCATCATCATCATCATCATCATCAGCCTATAGTAGTCCACTGCTGGACATAGGCCTCCCCCAATGAGCGCCATAGTATAATAATAATAATATCCTTACTAACATTGTATTTTCAATTCATTGACCTGACTAAGTATAAAAAGACTTAAACATATTTAACACAGATTTATTTATTTATTCAATTACATGCCTGACTTACAGCTTGATGCCAAAGCATCAGACATGCAAAAACATATAAAAGGTAAATAAGTCAAATTAAACATTAAGAGAAGTACACATATCCAAAACAAAAATATTATAACTAAGGTATACTATAAAACTCATAAAACAGCACTCAAAAAATTAACAAAGCATAATTTAAGCTGCCTAAGGGTGTCAGTAAATACATCAGCATCTTGGGTGGTGTCAAGGAACTGGTTCAACAGCGCCAAACCTCGTGCGGTGGGCGCGTTGCGCGCGCAGCTGGCTTCGCACGCTCACGCGTCCGTACTGCTGCGGAACGAAAAAGCGAACACGCTCTAGCACCGAGGGATTGTCGACTTAATAGCGCAGGAGCAGAAAATAGTGGATCATTAGAAGCATCTTCCTCCTGTACATATACCGAGCGAACTTACGCTGGACCCTTTCAACTATAAGACTGTATGATATCGCAGGGGTCCCATACAACAACTGTACTCGAGTTTGCTGCAAACATATGCATTGTACACAGTGCCGGATTAAGCCAGCGCAGGGCCTGTAGCAAAACATATAAAGGGGCCCTTGGATTGCTTCAGGGTATCAAGTTTATGGTAACAAATATAACCTTGATCAATCGAAAAAATCTATCTAAATAGATACTTGTTTACGGTCAAAAAACGTTGGTGAGTGGGGCCCGTAGTGGCATTTGCTACTCTTGCTATGAGGCTAATCCACCACTGGTTGTACAACACAATTGTGAATGAATTGTGACAGATGGTGCAAGCGGCTATAGAACTTGGTAACTTTTTTGTGTCCAGCATATGAAGGCTTAAAATATGACAGAGATCAGCTAAAATACTTACATCGCGTCCATACTGTGGCCGACGTCATCAAAAGGCTCGGTCGCGTTCTTGCCAGCATTGTCCATTAGAGTTTCCTCCCCACCAGGGTGCTGAAATATTGGTTTCGTAAGTTTTGGTATAACTTATAAAATAAGCTTATGTCAAATATACCTACTACGGGAGTAACTAGACTAGACTACAAACAGGGTCGGCTCTAGGCCATGTATCGCCCGGATGTAATCGGCACCCCCTAAGACCCTGCGCCCGTGTGCGCTGCACACCCTGTACCATAGGTAAAGCCGGCAATGTCTACAAATCTAATTTTTAGGCACAGCTACGAATCTCAGCAGCAAATACAATCAATGTTTACCTCGCTTAAAAACTCCGTTACATTGTAAACATCGTTGTGAATTATCATCCACAAATCTTCATTGCGGTTGTGTTTTTGGACCTCACTAGTAGAGATTGTTTTGACCATTTTAATCAGCTATTATAACGAATGGTACCAGTTTCACACTTTAATTTTCCCGTAAATAATACAATTTGAAATACTTATATCGAAGCGTATGCTAGGTATGAATCAAATTTATCAATTTGATTTGATAGGATAGCTGACACATTTGATACAATACAGCTGACGAGGTCAGTCACCTGTTAGATTAGAATTTGGTAACGTCACGTCGCGAGCTACTCACACACCTGTCGCAGGGCCGATTTGCGGTAAAGGGCCTATTAGACTACGCGATATTCAGACAGTCTAAATAAAGAGGGGAGTTATTGTTATTGCCTTTTACTTCAAAATCGAGAGGCTTTTTTATTTATATTAATATATATTATAGATGCGTGTGTGGACTCTATCAACTAGTAAATATATCAAAAATATACGAAAATATATCGTAAGATGCCTTGCTATAGTATATATTAATATACCAAAATGTATATTATAGCTCCGTGTGTGACGCGCTTAATTTTTTGGCTCGACTTTTTGCCAGGCTGTAGAATCCAGGGCATTCTTTTATTGTAGGTACTCTTTATTACAGGTAAGGGCGTATTGAGTAGTATATGGCGTCCATTAGACGATAGGTTTTGCATTATTCAATTCAATCAGTCATGACTGATGGTGCATGACCCAAAAATCAAAATATCTGGATCATGCAAACATCAGTCATCGCATTAGACGGTAGGTTATCCGTCAGTCACAGCAGTGACTGAGGCAAAACTGAGCTAAACCTAACGTCTATTGGATGCCTAAAAAATCATTTACAAATATTTTAATCAGAATTTTCTACGCGTTTATGTGGTACTTAAAGCCACATTACACTATCCAATTTGCAGAGTGCTACATTCATGCTGTCAATGTAAGTTCAAATTGAGTATTACAATAGATGCAATAAATATTAAATAAAATAAAATATTCAAATGTGACACAAAAGCGTAAAATACACAGAGCGTGGGTGCGGGTTCACATTAGGTGAACAGTGAGCGGCTGACTATCCGCTGGCTGACTCTGAGCGGCGAATCGGTCGCAAACTTAATGTCGAGTGTCGACTGTCGAGTGAACGGCGAACTGTAGCAAATTACCCGCGGAACGCTAGCGAACTCTTGACAAAGAAGGTGCGTAAGCGCGTGGCGTAGTGAGCGTATGTACTTCGCCGCCGACTGAAGCAAATTGCACGTGTAATTTCACTGCGAATCGGCCGCTCACTGAATAAATAAGTCAGCAAGCGAAGCGCCACAAACAGCGTACAGTAAGCGCAGTGTGCAACTCCATTTAAAATACAGGGTGACCTCGAATTGGTAATACAAAATACTTGATTATGATTCAGTTAATCACTAATAGTGTATTGCATTAACTCAGTTGTTAAAGTTAGCTTTCCTTAATTATCGTTAATTTTCTAACAAAACAAAATAATAAAAATAATTTAAAATCCCAAGTGTGGTTAACCTACATGACGTCATGCATATCTGTCGTACAGACAAGGAAATTGATTCTCGCACCATTTTGTACTCTGTCACAACAACGACGGAGATAATGACAGTGGACATTCAACGTGACGCACTGCCACCCAAAGCGACAAGGAACAAAATGTGTCTCAATTTCCATTCCTGTATCTATCACTCGATGTTATTAATAAACTAGGTGCTGATATCCATCCAACCCTTTAGTTTTAAGTAGGTACCCTAATAAATTATCTGATAAAGTGAATAACTGAATAATGAGTGAATTATTAAAAATAATTTATTGTTGAATAACGTACAGTACAAAATACAAAATTGTAAAACTTAAACAACTTTTAAAATGTGCTCAAAATGACCCCCGCCTTCTTGGATACATAACTCTGCCCGTCGCCTATGATTGTCTTTCAATCTGTGGAGAACAAATTCATTGGTTTTTACATTATTAAATGCCTCAACTATCTTTTGGCGAAGTTCACCCACAGTATCTGTTTCCCGTGCGTACACTCTCCTTTTTATTTCGCCCCACAAAAAGAAGTCGAGAGGTGTGAGATCAGGGCTTCTAGGAGCCCAAGCGACTGGGCCACAGCGTCCAATCCATCTCCCAGGGAACTCTTGGTCCAAGTAGCTTCGCACACGCAGGGAAAAATGAGCTGGTGCCCCATCCTGCTGGTAATACAGAGCCTCCAAATTTTGCTGCGGCACCTCTCGTAGCAATACCGGTAACACATTTCTCAGGAATTCTTCATATTTCGGTCCGTTTAAATTTCCGTCAATGAAATGAGGACCAATCAAACAGTCGTTCAGTATTCCTGCCCAAACATTTACCGAGAAACGTGTCTGGTAGGAGTCCCTGCGAGTTACGTGAGGATTTGCTTCACGATCAGACCACCAGTGTTCATTGTGAACGTTGAACATGCCTACTCTTGTAAATGTTGCCTCGTCGGTCCATAAAATGTTCAAGTGTAGATTTTGCAGCAGCCAACGACAAAATTGCACTCTTCTAGGATAATCGGCTAATATGATATCCTGCACCCTTTGGAATTTAAACGGATACTTTCCTTCAGCATTCAGTAATCGCCAAATAAACCATTGGCTCGTTCCGAATCTTGCGGCAGCGTCCCTTGAGCTCGCCTCTGGGTGGTGGCTAAAATAATCGAGAACTCGTCTCCGAAACGTCTGCGAGTACCGCGGCCGCCGGCCCGGAGCTTGAGCGTGCACTGGGACAGTAAACTGTCCAAAATCTCTTAAGTTTTGGACAATGAAGTTTATTAGAACACGAGTAGGAGTTGGGCAGTCAGGGTGTCGTTCATGAAACAATGCTTGAGTTCGTACGGTACTTCGTGACGTAAAATAAAAAGATAACATATCTATTCGCTGAATATTCGTATAAGGATAAGCTCGGGGCATTTTGTTTAATTACTATCTTAATTAAATACGAAAATTCTTACTTTCTTTGACAAGACAAGTGACAATTTACTAATCAAGATACGCTATTATCATAAATGATGTGTCAGATAACGAACCAAAGAGGAAAGTGTTCATTTGAAATACTTTAAACCTCTTTCATTTTAAAGGTAATGGTAGGGTAACCAATTTAAGCAAAAAAAATGGGATAATTAGAAAACTTAAAAAAAAGTACTTATGTTTTAAAATTAAGCGTGAGACCTCGTAGAAGCGATTGGTTTAGGGAAGCTCTCTGTAGTACTTTGAATTTGTATTACCAATTCGAGGTCACCCTGTATATAGGGAGGGAGGCGAACTGGAGGCAAACAGTCAACCGCTCACTGTTCGCCTAATGTGAACACAGCCTTATTAATCCTGAGTAGTGAGGTTCGTTGAGATACGCCACCATACGTCATCTGTCACACGTGAAATTAAATTGTCAAAACAAACTTTGTAGGTACGTTGCTTGGATCACCAAGTTTTCCAGTTATTTTATCGTTTAATTGCTGAAAATATTGTATTTAACCACACTGTTTTAGGAACAGGTAAAATATTTACTAAATTGCATACTTATTGTAAGTCTTCTATTATTCTTATCAATAACCTAAAAAACTTTGTCAACCTCGTAATTCTATCACCGTTCTAAAACAATTTGATGAACTACTTACTTATGAATTTATAAAT
Source organism: Tortrix viridana (assembly GCA_963241965.1). NCBI lineage: Eukaryota > Metazoa > Arthropoda > Insecta > Lepidoptera > Tortricidae > Tortrix > Tortrix viridana. The sequence goes on from OY725186.1 coordinate 11,558,673, forward strand.
GGCTGAGGAGAGGGACTTTAATGACGTTTTAGACGATATATTTATTAACGAGGATATTGAGCACAAAAAAAGTTTTGAAGAAGGTTTTAAAGCTGGCAAGGAGGCAGGGAACCCAGAAGGCTACCATTTGGGGTACCACAGAGGTGCGGAATTGGGCAGAGAACTAGGTGCGTGTGTAACAATCTAATATGAACGTAACCTAACTTGCCTTTACCTGTTGTTATTCAGCCTCATATGATTACTAGAATATTATTATGATATAGCTTTAAATAATTCCCTTTTAGGTTACTATTTAGGCACCATAACTCACTATATAAAAGCCAATGAAACTGCTGATACAAAATATTCTGATAAGATATTGAACCAGCTTACCAAAGTGAAAGAGCTCATTGATGCATTCCCTCGCACTAATTCAGAGGATCATGATATTCTGGACATGGCTGAGAAAATAAGAGCTCAGTATAAGAAAGCCTGTGCATTGGTGAAGATTGCTTCAAACAACCCTTTTGATGCAGGGGTTTCATTTTAGAATATAAAAAAAAAGGTTAGTACAGTCATGGGAATTTAACTTGAATACCTACCATATATACTACAGTTTGTCAAAATAAGGGTTACAAATCTTCTGAAGTTCAAGTGAAAAAGAGTATAACTGTTTGTGAGATATACCTTTATTCATTTGTTCTTATTCAACTGTATCCATTTTTACTAGGGCCAGAGATAAATATTATTTTTATACTTCTCATCATTTAATTTAAATGATATCATTATTTAATGCTACTTCAGGCATTTGGCCATGGACCCAACCATGCTCAAGCTCCGCAGTCACATCAGCTCGATCCAGGCATACCTGACGCCTCTCCTACCCCTCGCTAACTGTCACATGGTGGAGTTCCTCACCCAGAACCACTGGGAGACACTCCTGCCAGGAAGCCTGCGGGAAACACTGGATGGGATGGAGATGGAACAGGCTGTAGAAATGTTCTGGAATAGCTGTGAAAGCGAAGTGTGTGGTGAGTAAAGGATATGACATCTTATCCCTAATTGAATTTCTTGTTTTTCTGTTTTTAAACAGTTTTTAAAATATCAGGAGAGAAAAAAAAAGGAGGCAAAATGAAAATCCACAATTAGACAATGTTCTGTATAATGTAAAACTTGTCAACTACACTGTAATTTGTGCTGTGGATTTACTGTGTGATAAAACAAAAAAAACGGAAAAATGTGTAATTTTGGATACATTTGGAGATTTTTGTTCTAATTTGCCTTGCTTACTGAATAAATAAATGGTCACCTACCTAGGTGACCATTTATTTCAGATTGGAAATTACATCATTATATTGTCACGGTTAAAAATTTGTCACAAGATTCACACAGATTTCGAATCACCATTTCATTCAGTAAGCAAGGCAAATTAGAACAAAAATCTCCAAATGTACCCAAAATTACACATTTGACCGTTTTTTTTTGCATGCACCAATCCATTTTATACACATCAGACTACTAGTGTTTAACTGAGTAGGTTAATGCAGTAGTGGAGCAGTGTGGGAGGGGATCCATGTGATGTAACAGAACTGTCTCGCTATACACATGATGAATATATCTTACAATATTTACAAGTGTGTGTGTGAATTTGTGTAATTGTGTATGACAAAAATAAACTGATTAAATGAGTACAATATTATTTATTTATTTATTTTCAAAAAGTCACATAAGCTTACAGCTAAAAAAGCCAAGGCACTTACACGATAATGAAATACAATTAATAAAATTAGAATTACAATATAAAAATATACTATTACACCTACTACTAAATTAATTGTTAACAATAAAAATGCAAATAATTAGAAGTATTGGAATTATTATATGTCACAAATAGAAAAAATAAATTTAAAACAATTAGTTACGTAGACAGATTCACATTCAGAAAATATACGCATTTCCTTAAAAATGTACCAACACCGTCGGTGAATAGGTCAGCGTCATAGTGGACACCGGACAGGTCGTTCAGCAGAGCGAGTGCTCTATTGGTGGGAGCATTCTGGGCCCGACGGGTGCGCGCCGCGGGCCGCGCGCCCCCGAGGCCGCTGCCCGCGGGAACCTGGCGCGGCGGGGGCACGAGCAGACCCATGCGCGCGAGCACAGAGGGGTTGTCCACCTTATTGCGCAAGAGGTGGTAGTAATGCACCATAAGTAACAGTTTACGTCTTAGCCGCAAGGTGTCCATTATGATTTAATATAAATGTTTTGTCCCAATGTAAATACCAAAATTTCAGCTATAATATTATTTATGGGTCCATATTGGCTCATCGAAAAATTTGTAGTCCGAATTGAGTCATTAAATGTCATTATTCATAATAATCATAACCCGTTTTGATTTTAGATTTTTTTTAAAACCTAACCTAACCGAACCTTTACCAGTTAGACATTTTAAAATCCTGAAACAATAACGATTTCTGTTAAAAATACTTTCGGACTTGCGATGATTATGAATAACAATACCTACATTTGGACTACGAATTATTATGTGAACTTTGGCGCACCGATTATTTATTTATAAATCTTTCTTATGCTCTCATTGTCTGTTAACAACAGACAACCATTTCACAGCCATTTCCTGTTGCAGATAAGTCGGCCCTTAGCGAGTGGATCCACACCGCACGCTCCCATTGCCTCGCAGTCAACAATGAATACTGCCTGTCGGTTGAGCAGTTGGAAGACCGCATTAGGTCCTGGGGCGGAACCATTCCGCCAGAGATTAAGGTCAACCAGTTCATGAGCCCCAAGAAAAGTTATGAGGTCAGTTCCTGAACCACATAAGTAGAAAGTTAGGGTATCCAAATTGTCGTCCCTATAAATAAAAATCAATAGGACCCTGGGTAAAAAAATTATAAAAAATTAAGATAATTCATTTAATATATTATAAAATAAAACTAAGACATTTTACAGTCCAGATATAATGTTAAAGTTATTATTTATTGATGATATCTTTTAATAAAGTTTTTTAAATACGAGTGGCGAATTTAGCACTCGAGGTGTACGTAGTGTGTTCTAATTATTGAATGAAAGTCTAATTGTTTGATTGATGAGGCCAATTCACTAAATAAATTATATAATTTGTAGAGTTCTCTGAAAATGGTAGTTTACATGTTGGATGGTTGGATGGTGCACAGGTGTGCAAGACGGTCGGGCTGGTGGGCGCGCTGGCGGGCGCGGCGCGCGCGGCGCTGGTGCTGGAGGCGGGCGGCGGCCGCGGAGCCCTGGGCGCCGCCGCTAGCCTGGGGCTCGGCCTGCCCAGCCTGTCCGTGGACTGCGACCCACAGGCGCTCGCCGGCGCCGAGCGCCGCGCCAGGCTCATGCAGGTATCGCGATTTAATCACGTTCACGTTAGGGTTCTGTACTAAAATCGTAATAAACAACCCTTACGCTGCCCTGCAAAATTTGAAACGCAGTAAGTGCACCACGGCCACCATATCTTGATCTCATACAGATTGCTAGTTGTTAAAAGTTGGAGATCAATCTGTAGTGGCCTTTTTAGTGGCTTACTGCGTTTTAAATTCAGGGCAGTATGGTGACCGACGGTCGGTCGATCCGTCGATTATTAAAAAAAATATATATATTTGGTTTCCATAGCAGTGTGCGGGTGTATTCCACACTATTTGAACGAACGAACAATACTCACCCGCTTATCGCGTATCCAGAAACAATGGCACGCCATCGCCACACAAGAGGCGGGCGAGCGCGCGCGCGCGGCGCCGCAGCGGTTCGCGCGGCGCTTCGTGACCGGCCGCACCGACCTGGCCGCGCTCGCCGCCGACCACTTCCCCGCCCTGCCCGCGCGCCTGCTGCTCGCCGGTACCGCCGCCACGCACACACTCGCATAATACGCACACGCACACGCCACACGCCACACGCTCTTGACATGAGCAGGATCGGTCAGGGGTTACGAAGTTACGACCCGACCATTATTCGCGGCGGCGGCGCGAACAAATTCTCATTGCACGGTAGAGATGTACAGTCAAGGTCATAAATATGTGTACATTTTAGTACCATGTCTATTTAATGTCATGTTTAAACTGCCATATATTCATATATGGCAGTTTATAAACATGACATTAAACTGCCATATATGAATGTCACAGCGATTAAAGTGATAAGGTACTAAAGTGTACATATATTTATGACCTTGACTGTACAGTGCACAGCGGGTTAAGTAACGATATACGCAATGTATTACAAAAATCGCTCGCGATATCTCGCGGCCTCCTGGCCTTGAGGTGCGTACGAATCAATTTCCTCAAAATCGTACGTTCTAGCAAAACATGGCAAGCCGTCCAGAGTCGGTTTTTAAACCGACAAAGGTGCCTCGGCGTGCGTGCCTCGTGTAAACGTAAAGCGGAACGTGTTGCTCGCGCATTATCTGCGCGTTAATTTTATGTTGAGGTTTAAAGTATTCATAATGTGAGTTCATTTGGTTAAAAATTTATAAAAGCAATAGATTTTCATTAATAATGATGAAAGCAGCATCAGCTGTAGTCGCGTTCGACGCCATTTTGCGCGGCGCACAATGGCGGCTCGCCGCGAAAACGTTGGCTCGACGCACAAACCAGTCGCGACATGTGCGCGACTGAGCTGCCTCGCTGCGCGCGGCGAGGCAGCCTCGGGCTGAACGGCTCAAATTCCCACGCACCTTAAGGGAGAAAACCGCGAGGACGAAGGACTTGTTCTTAAATTGAACGAAGCTTTATATTGAAGGTTTTCCTAATTGTCAGCGCGCTGTTGTTCGCACTAAATGTTGAGGGAACTAGTAGGAATGGCCCTTATTGAATGACGGGTATATCCAGGTCTGCACACGTGCGGCAACCTGGGCCCGTCGTCGCTGCGGATATTCTCGCGGCAGGCGGCGGCGGCGGCGCTGCTCAGCGTGCCGTGCTGCTACCACCTGCTCCGCGAGCCGCTCGCCGGCGCGTCGCGCGACGCCTTCCAGCGGGACTACGGCGGCGCCGACGAGGAGCCGGGCTTCCCCATGTCCGAGCACTTGAAGGGTGAGGATTGCTCCGATAAAGCTGCTCACGCAAAAGGACGCTTCGACGACGCGGTTAGCCTTGGTAGTGACCCTGCCCACGAAGCTAGCGGTCCCGGGTTCGAATCTCTGTATGGGCAAATATTTGAGTGATGAGCGCGAGTATTTGTTCCTGAGTCATGGATGTATTATAAGTATGTATATCGTTGCTTGGTGCCTATATTACAAGCCTAGAGTTTAGTTTGGGACTAGGTCAATTTGTGTGAGATTGTCCCTGATATTTGTTTATTATTATTTATTATTGCCCAGGGCGACACCTTCAGGGTTTGAAACACCAGTATTTTCGGGAACCGGTATCGTGACCTGAACTGGAACCGGTGCTAAACGCGGTACCGATACAGTATCGGTACCGCCAACACCGATACTATTGGCGGTACCGATAATTACCGGTTCTAATGAGGGTAGAATACCGGTACTCAGTAATATTTCCGCAAGTGTGTGTGAGAGTGAGAAGATAAAAACGCGTCGCACACGCGTGCTGGAACCTTTACTTTATAAAGAACCGGTGTCTTCAGTGCGAGTGTCGGTATTTTTTCTTAACTGGTACTCGCCCAACTAGCAAAAACAGGTCGTATAGCAGCCACGACGACGTTTCTGCTGCGACCAAATAGTGTTAGCGTATAGTCGTATAACAGTAGAGTTCACGTTTATTCGACGGGGTTTGAGCACAGTTATATTGCAATTCCGTGGAGTAGATGTCAATTAAATTACTTCTTTTGAACAAATATGCGGTGTAAAAGTCCTGTAAATGTCATGATATTTCTAATTACGTGTAGTAGTGGTCTCTGTCACAACGTTAACACGACTTAATGTCAGGTTGCAGTGATGAGAACACCGTTACGCGATGTTTTGGTTCTATTATAGCGTAGTTGGGGCAGCATTACTCGATATTTTTATTAATTTCGTTTATCAAGCAAAAACCCACGTCGTGGCGTCTTGAGAGTTATAAACAATATTTAATTTGGAGTTTGATTTTAAGACTTAGTTGTTTACAACTATTCGTATTACAAGATTGTATGAGAGTGTGTATGTAGGAACAGAACAGTGAAGATTACTTGCAAACTCATTTTTGTGACAAACCATATTATAATTAGTATATAAAATTTTAATGCCCCTTCTTGATTTTGAGTTTTTAAGTAATAAATAATTTAATAATTTTTTCCGTGCCTTGACTGACATCAGTATGCGACATTACGTGTCCTCGTTATAACTACGGGACCATTATAGAATACACAGTTCTGTAAACGTTTTCGCTTTACTATATTACTCGACTATTGTTGCCACCATGGCGTAGTTTAGGGTTCATTGTGAAGAACATAAAAACCTTTGAATACTATTGTAATTTTTTTATTTTTTTATTTCATAATTAAAGTACACAGGGTTTTACACAGAAACAGCTTCGCCGCTTTGTAGGCGAATTATGAACTCTTTATATAAAAATGTACCTATACTAAATACCTTACTATCTAATACAAAAATAACCTAATCTTTTTGGTTGATGAATGAATTTAAAATATGTTTTTTGAGCTTATTGACGTTGAATTGCCGTTGTGCGCGGTCATGTATACGATAACACTACTTTGTTAGAATCTTGTACCGCGCGCTGAACCAACCCGTTGTCGCGCATTCATGTGAACTTAGCCTTAGTCATTTTAGGTCTTGAAATAATATACATATTTAGTATCATGTAGCACATACAATATATACCTAGTTTATACTACATAATTTTAGACAGTTAAAAATATCGTTTCAGTATCGTCTTAACGAACATAATTTATCTACCTACGGCTTTTTTAACATTTTGAGATTTGTCTTGTTCTATGCATTTCGTTATGTTCATCCAAACAAGATGATGAAATGAATAAAACAAAAATTGTTTAAAATATAACGATTTACGTAAAATCTTATTAACGATACTGCAGTGTGATTTTGTTAACGTCTTGCCCTTCACATCGACTGAGACGAATAACAACCGATGAATTTACGTCGTTCATCAAGGTGATTAAATGACATTTTGCTGTCTGCATTTTCATTTAGTCGCTGGTTTCACTTGTGAAAATTGAATGTCACACACCTTGACGGACGACTTAAATTTGCCTGTTATTCTTCGTCTCAGTCGATGTGCAGGGCGAGATGTTAACATAATCATATGGCTGGATCACATATTACATACTTACCTATAAAAAAATGCACTGACCAAAAATATCATGTACTATAGTGTATACAGGGTGAAATTATTTTAACTTTAATTCAAATTGAATTTAAATTCAGAGTCCAAATTTTGGGGGTTAAATCAGTAAGTCATACTGACCAACTTTTACCATGGGAATAACCCCGAAATCGCGAAAAAAAAAGTCGACCTTCCCATACAATCGTCAGCTGACTAGCCATAATGTATGGGAGGGTGTCGATATTTTTTCGCGATTTTGGGGTTGTTTCCGTAATGAATGTTGGTCAGTATGACTTACTGACTTAACTCCCAAAATTTGGACACTGAATTTAATTTTATCCTAAGATCCCTGTAAGATTGCTATAGATAGATGCAAGACTCGTTTAAGTTTCTGTAAGTTTTATTTTTGTGTTAGATACCTACATTCAGTTATGTAAGTATTATTTTTGTTTGCAGTGACGTTAAAAAATGACTTTAATGTACGTCGACCGATTCTTGTGTAAAGACGATTTTGAGCTTCTTAGCCTCTTCTTCTTAGAGTGGCCGTGGACACAAACCCATTTTATAAGATCGGAAAAGTGTTTTTATTGCGGTTATCTTACCGATCCAACCATACCGTACCACTTCATTTTGCGTAAAATCTACTTAGAACAATAATTATATTACATTCAACCGTGGTCAAGGCTGTTCTTATATGCTAACGTACGACCATTTTCCCGAGGATGAATTCCAGTACTGTTTATAAAACCAAGGTAATAAAATGAAAATATAGTATTCAAAACTAAATACAAATTTCATTATGTGGTGGTAGTGTCAATCAATAATATACAATTTTGAATCTTATTACCAAGGGCCTAGATTTATAGGTTCTAAAACTTTTATACCTCGACCTACAATAATAAATAAATAAATAGCATCTAATTTCTGCGAGGACGCGGGTATCATATTTCTCTGCGACATCATGCGGGATCGATGCGATCGCGCGCGCATGGTTAGTTGGTTACATTTTGTACGGAACCACTACAAGCATTTGTAGATTCTGGTTGGTAAGTATTTTGTTTAAATGTCAATGATTGTGTGGTTGACAAATATTTCATGTGCTGGTAATTCTTTGCAATTTTCCGTCTGAACCCACCACTACGTTTCAGCTGTTTCCAATGATTATAATCCATAATTAGCACGCAATAATATCGATCCGATCGCTATGGCCGCTGTTACTACCGATTTAATACCATTTTACGAGTTTTGGTTTAATAAAAGTATTCTTTTGGAATCTTTATAGGTCATGAAGTTAAATAAAATGCCTAAACTGGCACACTTACTCGACATGGCAAATTATGAGTCACGTAGTTATTCCTTAAACAGGCTTTACATCTCTATTTGCTCTGTACTGATCACAAGCTTAATCATTTACTCGATTATTACCCTTTTGTGTGCTATAGGCATCATTTAAGCAGCTTTTACACCACTATTCGCTCTACAGAGATCACATTAAAAACCATTACCCGATAGTCCTGTAAACGCAAGATACAGCGCATTTATACAACTTTTTGTGGAGTAAAAGCGATTGAAATCTACTTTATATAACAGTATTCTGTATAAAAGTTTCAGTCAACCCTGCCTATATAATTAGTTCTATAATAACATTACTGGAAACTTTTACACGACTCTTTACTGTGTAGGTAATATGTAATAAACCAGTATATGATTAGTTATATAATAACATTACTGGAAACTTTTACACGACTTTTTACTGTGTAGGTGATATGTAATAAACCAGTATAGGATATATCGGCGCAAATTCTACAATTATAAATAAAATCAAGAGTATTTACTCAAATTATGATTAAAGTTACTAAATTGTAATTTGTAACCAATTAAAATAATAATTATGAACTGTAATTGCTTAATATCAGCTACTAATTAAGTTTGTAATATTCTTGCTGTGTTAATAACCAGCCGGCCACACCTGTTGTTTGTTTGCGACCGGCTGGTCGGGCGTGACTCATCCGCACGTGTTGTTTTCGCACTACCTGTGCGCCGCCCGTGCCAGGTGGGGCCAGTCTCCCCCTCCGCTAGCGTTTAGTATAAAAGAGAACAACGGTCCGACCAGGGATCATTCTTGCTCGGTCCGTTGAAGCGTAAGGTTGTCATAGACTAAGCGTTTTCAATAAATAATCGAGTGAAATTCATTGTGTTTAATTATGAATGAGGAGAGTGACGATGGGGCCCAGCCTGCTGGTGTCCATCATGATGATGTGGATATACCCCCTTATATTCCGACAGATAAATTCGCGGTGTAAAAGAAATTTTCAAGATCACTACAGCACTTTAACAAAATTGTAACATAACAAAGCTCTATAAACGTTTATTTGACATAACTATACAACTGAATTGCTGAATAAGTCAAAATGTAGTATAATGAGCTTCTATAAGACATCTCATCACAACGAATACTGTTATATATCTTTTATTCGACTTTAAGTTGCATAACACCAAAATTATACGACGTTTTTGCTGGTTGGGCGGGAACCGAAATGAAGAGAACCGGTAAATACCGGTTTAAACCGGTATTTTTGGTATCGGTATCAAGCCCTGGACACCTTACATTTAAAATCCCTGTGCGTTTGCAGCTTTAGCGACAACCTTACTTATTAGTTGTTGCTGTATTTTTTTCTAAAACTTGTTACTTGACTAGAGTATTTATTTACTAGACTGGATCTGTCACTGGATCCCAATGCATTCCAGTGCCTGTTAAAATAATTCCAACTGCAATGTTTGATTCGAATCGCTGAGTTAAAGCTAGTCTAGTGATATGAATAATAGTCGGAATACGTAGAGCTAAATTACCTAAACTTGATGCATGTTCATTCAATAATGTGTTCCTATGTCACTCACGCACGAATGGACATGCGTTAAGTTTAGGTAAATTAGCTCTACCTATTCCGACCACCGGATATGAGCTGGGTGTAACGAGCGGCGTTGCCGTTGGCAGGCTTCGCGCTGGGCCGCGGCGCGCGCATGCTGGGCGCGCAGTCGGCGGAGCGCGCGGCGGCGCGGCGCCGGCTGCCGGCGCGCGGCCTGCTGCACCGCGCCGCGCTGCAGGTACTCAACCATCGTCATCCTAACGGACTCCTACTAATATTATAAACTAACGTCCCGCCCTCGCTTCGCTTCGGGTAAAGTTCCCCCTCCCATTTCCCCCCTTAAAGTTGAAATATCCAACTTACATAGGTATATATATAGATGTGAAAGTTTGAATGGATATATGAATGTTTGTTATATAATCACACCAGAATGGCTGAACGGATCTGGGTGAAATTTGGCATATACATTGACTATAGTCTGGAATAGCACATATGCTACTTTTTATCCCCAAAAAATGAACAGTTTCCGAGGGAGCGGTGGAGCGGGGAAGGGAAGCGCGCACAAATTTGTCGGACTATGTGCACGCAAACGAATAGATAAACTGTGGTCGTAGGTAGTGCTAATTTACCTAAACATACGCATGATTGCGTGAGTGAGATGGGAACATATTAATGGACATTCATCAAATTTTAAACTTTATTACCTGCTAGCGATCCGCCCCGGGGTCGCTCGAGCAGCACTAATTATGTATAACGTTCATAGATAGCCTTTAACGTTCCGAGATAATCCTTCTTTCTAATGGTGAAAACCATATGAAAATCCGTGCAGTAGTTTCTGAGATTAGAATGTAGCGATTAAAACTATTTTTTGTTACAGGAAATAGTAAAAAAACACAAACCCGACTTAGTATTAGCGGAGGGCAGGCTGAAGCGCGTCTCGGCCAAAACTCAAGATTTCGAACAATACTTCAAAATGGCCGACTCCATTTTGAATTTAGAACTTTTCGACAGTTTGCCTGCCAGTTATTTCACAAATGTGGATTGCCATTGGAAAAATATGGTCATGTTCTACTTAATAAGGATGTGTTTAGCGCAAGTGGTTGAAACTTTAATTTTGTTAGATAGATTGCTATATTTAAGGGAGCATGGGTTTAATAATGTATTTTTGGTTAAGTTGTTTGACCCTGTGCTGTCGCCGCGGTGTCACGGCATAGTTGGAGTGAGGTGATAATAAAATAAATATTTCATGTGAAATGACTAGTTTCTATCTTTTATTTATAATCAAATATTATTATAACCTAAGAAAGAAGAAAAATAGAAGATAGAAAGGAAAGATAGGAAAGATAGAAGGAAGAATAGGCAGGGGAAGACTAAGGTGAGATTACTTTGGGCAAATAAAAGTCGTGTCGTACCAGAAAGTCAAGCAGTTGACAGAAGACGAGAACGGTTGGCGATTACTCCACCGACAAGAGCTTGGCTCTTACCCATTCAGCGCCACTCACGACACGTTGTCGTTCTCTGTTCGTAAAGAGTTTTCGCTACATACGAGGAATACACGGCTACGCGCTACGAGCGTAGCGGCGTAGCCCTGCTGGCGCTGAATGGGTTAAATAGAGAGAGAGAGAGAGATAACCTACGCAGCATTACAGTTTACAGCAATGCGCTGAGATTAAACACACTTAAACATTTGCCACAAGAGATACTTAACCAACACAGATTACCGTTGTAACCTTTCAGTTTTGTAACATAAAAGTCTGTGTAAAGCTCCTGCGTTTGACAACGGGAAACAAAATAATATCGTTAAGATTGTAAAAAGCATTACAATTCAAACATCTTTTTTGGGGTTCCGTACCTAATGGGTACCGACGGAACCCTATTACTAAGCCTCCGCTGTCCGTCCGTCCGTCAGCGGGCTGTATCTCATAAACCTACCTACCTACGTCTTGTTTATGGTTTACGGTTTACTGTCTACAGTTGAAATTTTTCAATGTGTATTTCCATTGCCCCCATAACAACAAATAATGAAAATAAAAATCCTGATTTTTTCGGAATGTTTTGCTAGACCTTAGACAATCGCTGTATCTCTTGTCTTGTACAGTCGCCATCATATATATTGCAGCAAACAAGGTGGTCACAAATATCTGAACACGACTCTATTGTCAAGGCGTTAGAGTGCATGTTCAGATATTTTTGACCACTGATGTGTACAGATATATTTGATGGCGAACTGTACGATGGTACGGAACCCCTCGTGTGCGAGTCAGACTCGCACTTTACCGGTTTGTTTGATAGTTTCCCGCTGCTGGGCAAAAGCTCATAGGATTTCCAATTCTGTCTAACCTAAGGAGTATTGAGTGAAACAACTCTTTACAACCACTCCCTAATCTCTGTTTACATCCAACAGTACTCAATAAACCTCCCTTATTTCTAAGAACCTTGCGTAAAGACCTCAGAACTAGCACGGAAGGGTCGGTAGGTGATACATGATTGATTAAATCAGGGCTTGAAACCGGGGTAAAAAATACCGGTTATCCGCTTCTCTTCATTTCGGTTCCAGAGTAGGTACCTACTTGAGAAAAATACCGGTATTACCGAAAACTTACCGAGTACTTATAACGGTTCGCGTTTTTATCTTCTGCTCAATCACACACGCAAATATTACTCGGTACCCTCATTAGAACCGGTAAATACCGGTACCGCCAACAGTATCGGTATTGACGGTACCGATACCAAGGTACCTGTACCGGTTCTAGGGTCAAGGTCACTACCGGTTCCTGAGAATACCGGTGTTTCAAGCCCTATACTCATGTTTCAAGCCCTATACTCATGTTTCAAGCCCTATACTCATGTTTCAAGCCTACATTAGCGTTATCGCACGCTTCAATCCGCTAGTCACCGTGACCGAGAAAACTATAAAGCGCCTCACACACGGAGCTATAATCTATATTTTGGTATATTAATATATATATATTATGTATAGCAAGACATCTTACGATATATTTTCGTATATTTTAGGAATATTTACCGTACTAGTTGACAGAGTCCACACGCAGCTATAAATTATAGCTGCGTGTGGACTCTGTCAACTAGTAGGTACGGAAAATATACCGTGCTATAATATATGTCATAGCTCCGTCTGTGACGCGCTTTAGTTTCCAGTTTCGGGGTATTGCCTTACGTGTAAATTGGGCGCGTCAAGGACGCGCGGCTCACCGGTGCACAAACGAGCGGTCACCATCCATCAATGGTCGAGTTTCAAGGGAAAGCCTCGCGAAGGCAGTCTTGAGAATAGATAGCGCGGCATTAGATGCACAAAAAGTTAGATTCGGTTGTTTAAACATATATTTTATCCAACTAACGGTAACGATTTTTACACGACTGCGCGAAGCAAAAAGATGGGTAATGTTGTTAACAGTCTATGTATGTGATCAAAAATCGGGTGTTCCACTGTAGTTCCTAAACTATTGAACCGAATTTAATGTATGATTCGTCAAAAACGTGCGAGTGTCATATAGGCTTTGATGCATAATAGACGCCAGTCGGGTTAAGGCGTCGTAAAACAGCCGGCTTGGCGCGGCGGGACACGTGTTTATGTGTGACGGCCTACATACAACTCCTTGTTAATTTCCACGCTAAGAACGCGCCACGCTACTGCCGCGCCGCGCCAAGCCGACTAATTTGACGAAGCCTTTATAGTTTTCGAGGTTTTATTTATAAATATCATTGGTGCTAGACGTACGACCGAATCTACCCCTTAATTTAATCTACCGTTCTAAGAACTAGTGTTAGATTTATTCGGAACTGATAACTATTCGCACCGTATCCAGTTCGCCTGAAAACGACTTGCTATTTTTTTTACTTTATTAGTAAGACGTTAATGATCATTTTCGCCTGTCACGCAACCAAATTCCTCGAATAGATTGGCGATTCCTAGATTTTTGACGATGTTCGAATACTGATTCGATTGTAGGTTATACCAGCGATTGTTTAACACTCTCCTTGCCATGGGATCCGCCGGCGACTCCCAGCTGACCTTGAACAGCACGCTAGGCCAATATTCAACGTTTTCTATCAGGAGGCCATGGGGTCCGCTCGCAGCCCCCAAACTTTTCTTTTGGCATGCGCCGGTACTTTTAACGACGTGGAGTTACAGAAAACTTGGGATACTCTAGCGGACCCCTTGGCCTGCTGAAGTAGAACTGCTTTATATGGCTGGCAGGGAGAGTGTTACAAACCTTGTCCTGACAATTATATACGAACGAACACAACAAAATCAAATCAGCCAACTGCAGGCCCCCAGCATGCACGAGATGAAATTGACAGGTGCAAGGGAATACATATTCTAACGTAAGACTTAACGTTTAAGGTTTAAAATAAGTGTCCCGTCTTGATGAAATCATGAATGTGAAAATCGCAATAGTCGCTTAGTAATAAAAGGTAATAAAAGTCAGGACGAGACACTTTTATTTTAAACTTTAAGCGTTCAGTCTTACGTTAGAATATGGAATAGGGCCTGTACACAAAACTGCGATGCGACGTCGCATCGAGCTTTCTGCGCACTTTATTATACATATCATTACATTTGTGTCGTAGATTTTTGCGATGCGACGTCGCATCGCAGTTTTGTGTACAGGCCCATAGATGTATTAATTTCCCTGGCTCCTGTAAAATTTTAACTCGTGCATGCATGCTAAGCCCGCAGCCAAGATTAGTTTATTACCTAATACGGCCATTAGCACTTATCTACACTAATGTTATAAAGGGGATTTGTATTTTTGTATGTTTGTAACGAATAAACTCAAAAACTACTGGACCGATTTCAAAATTCTTTCACTGACCATTAGAATGCTACATTGCCCGGGGAATTCAAATTCAAATTCAAATATTTATTCAGTAAATTGGCGACATACGGGTTCTTTTACACGTCAGTAATATAGAGTGAATCTACCAGCGCTTCGGACAAGACCATCATTGCGGAGAAGAAGCGCCGCAAGAAACTCCAGCAGAAGGTCATTTTTTCCAATATAAAATACAATAATACTTAAAAGTAAGTTACATTACAAGGTAATAAAGTAACAAATATTAATTATTAGAACTAGCACAAATGAAAACATTACAAATGTAAGGTCAAATACGTTACACTAAATGTAATGACTAGGAGAACAACACGACGAGGTCTCTTCGTCAAAAGCCATAACTAGAATAATTAACTGAACAAGTCCTTGCAGACGTGAACAAACCGGACCCCACAAACAGCACCCGTTCACGAGTATGACGCGTATCTCAGCCATCGCCTCCCTCAACCATATGTTCGGGAAGGTGGCGACCCGATCAACGACGCCGCCGTAAGCAAAGACCTTTGAGCGAGCGTGACGTGCTCAAGCTGCCGGACAACATAAAAGTAATATTGTGTGAAATAGCTGTCCGGCGAGAAACATCACAGTGTGCTCTCATTTAAAAGCGTCTTGTATACATAAGAACTAAGGAAGGACATAGGATAATTTTTATCCCGGAAATTTGGATAGTTCCCGTGGGATACACGATAAACGACTTCTAAGCGGACGGAAGCGGGCGAAAGCTAGTGTTCGATAAAGTCATTGGTAAATGACATGGCGATCCTAAGTATCCTAACTCTCACTTCATTCCACGGTCGAGACGCTCACCGCAATGTAATTAGCGAGTACATTGACGAGTTTGGTTGTCACGCCTCCAACGTGAAAACCAAACTCGTCAATGTACTCGCTACTTGAGTAAAATACTAACCTAATCCGAACTAGACCTTACACGCAATCCTACTAATATTATAATGCGGAAGTTGGTGTGTGTTAGTTTGTTACTCTTTCACGCTGCAACTGCTGGACGGATTTGGATGAAATTTGGAATGGAGATAGCTTATACCCTGGATTAACATATATGATACTTTTTATCGCGGAAAATTTGGTAGTTCCTAACGAAGTCTACGCGGACGGAGTCGCGGGAAAAAGCTAGATATAGGAAATCGCCGCCAACAGACGCGCAGTCGTTTTACTTTACTTACCGGAAAATTTACTTTTTAAGCAGCCATTTTATAATTTACTGACCTTAACTAAAAACTTCTCACAATATAAACTAATTTCCTTATTTTTTAAGCAATTGCTTGTAATTTAATGGAACAAGTTTAATTAATAACTAACAAATTAGCGCCATGACAAGGCTGGGACTTTTTAGTAACGTCATAGCATGTGACATTTATGGGTTACCTATTGTTTTATCCACGTGGGTGGAGCTAGGGTGTAAAACTAGATATGTGACGTTCTCAATATAAAGGGACCTTATGGAGGCAGGCGGTTACGCCGTTTTTAGAACTGGTACCATAGTATTCCTACAGTTACAAGAATAAGAAGAGCTAACTGCCTTCCTCCATAAGGTCCCTTTATATTGAGAACGTCACATGTTTTGTCGCTCATCTGGTAAAGTTTTAAGCTACGTAATGAGCATAGTATACCTTTTTAATCCTGTCCTGATAATTATGTAAGCTTATTATCATTCACCGATGTTGGTGTTAGAACATAAAAATAAATTGATCACTCGAATTGAGGTATGTACTAATGAACATTTATCGATATCGAAAGTCGAGTTTCATAAACATTTAGATGACAGTCAGTGGATGGCGTGAATAAGTTGATAAGTCGGGATGTTAACTTAAGGAAATTTGTACTTAGAACAGATTGCATAAGGTTTAAATTACTTTTTGCTTTTTTGACGAGTTATCAACTTATTCACGCCATTCACGGTATTATGATATTGTGTTATAATTTATCGTTCTTAATATCGTCCTTACCGTATAAAACCGGGCAAGAGCATGTCGGACCATGCATAGTGTAGGGTTCCGTCGCCATTATAACAATCACAAACAACAGTTTCCCAAAAAAAAAAGCAAATATAAAGCTAACGACGACGCAGTTAGCCTAGTTGGTAGTGACCCTGCCTACGAAGCTAGCGGTCCTGGGTTCGAATCCCGGTATGGACAAATATTTGTGTGATGAGCGCGAGTATTTGTTCCTGAGTCATGGATGTTGTCTATATATATTTAAGTATGTATTTCTCTATATAAGTATGTTTATCGTTGTCTAGTACCCATAGTACAAGCCTAGAGCTTAGTTTGGGACTAGGTCAATTTGTGTGAAATTGTCCCCTGATATTTATTTATTTATTTATTTATTCTATACAAAGTTATCTTACCTGATTTTTGGTAGGTACCTAGGTATAAACATTTTAACCGTCTAACCGTATTTAAACCGTAACTCAAGAACATAGTCTACTTACTCGTAGTCATGATAGTTTTCCTTTCAAATTCGTTATAGGTAAGTATATTTTTATTACCCTTCTTGTAGTTTTGGCTGTAAATGACACTTTTCGAGTTCAATATTTCCTAAACGGTCCCCCAAATCTAAAAATGCCATCCAATGATACCTCACTCGATGTTATAATGTAAAATTAAAAAAAATTTTCAAGATTTTATTTTACAAATTTGTCAGCGTAATCTAAATATATACCTAACTATGCTAAATTACAGCTTTGTAGTAGCAAGAGTACCTAAGTTAAACCTCGGACAGACAGACGGACGGACGGACATGACGAAACTATAAGAGTCCCTTGTTGGCTACGGAACCCTAAAAACGAGGCGATTCTATTAAATTCGATTCCTCGGAACAAAGTGGCGATTATTTATTGGTTGAAAAATTACCATTATTAGTCATGTTGGGCGTTATGTGGGTGTTACGATACGCGACCCTTGCGTTTATTTAAAAAAACCGTTCCGTCGCCATTACTACAAATAAAAATAAAGTGCACCAGCAAAAGAGCGTATCTTCATCGCACTTTCGTCCTTTTTTTTGAGAAGCGCAGTTTTTCGAACGCACTCAAAAACGGTATATCCGATCATGTTGAAAATAATTTTAGTTGAAAGTATTTATTAAGCGTTACCTTTGTAATTTTTTTCATATTTTTGTACATACAGTTTAAAAGACAAAGGGCGGGGACACAATTTGTGCAACTTTCAGAGCGGTTATTTCTTAAAATATTCACTTAATCAAAAAAATTGCTTACAATCCTTAAAATGTTTTTAAAAGAACTGTTTGCTAAAAAAAAATCAGCTTCTGTTACATGAATGGAGGCCACCCTAGAAATATTATTTTTTGTTATTTTACTACCAAACTAAGTAGCGGCTTATATGTAGGTACTCCAAATTTAATCAATACACATCTTGTAGTTTTTGAGTAAAATACCTGTGACACACGGAGGGATGGACGGACAACGGACATGATTAAACCTTAAGGGTTCCGTTTTTGCCATTTTGTCAACGGAACCCTAATAAAAAAGCCATGCGACGAACGTATAACATAGATACATACCTACACGTATTCAGTATTCAGTACTAGTTAGAGATGGGCATCTACCCGGGTATTTACCCGCTTTGGGTATTTACCCGGTAAATACCCGATATTTACCCACCCATGGGTAGATACGCGGGTATTTATTCTTGTCTTTCTTTCATGTCTGAATATGCGTTGAGTTATCTACCAATCTAAATGCTAATTATTTTAATAAATTTGGTCAATATTATTAATTTATTATAAAAAAAAAAAAAAAAAGATGGAAGATACTGATGAAATTATGGAAGAACTACCAACCTCCTTAAGTTCAAACGTTACACATAGTAGTCGAACTACCGAAGTCGAATTTGTAGACCTTAATAATTTAGTCAGTAGTGATAGCGAATAAGTAACTAAAGCATATTTTTTAATAATTATTTTAATAACATATTATGTTGATCGTTTTGTTGTCAATTGTGTTATAACATGTTAACGTAAAATATTAAAGAAGTAAATTTTGATTATTTTTCGGATGTCAGGTTGTCGAATGTTAATTATTATGTTTTTAGTTTGTTTTGTTGATTACTTTAACTCTGAATTATACAATTAAACTTACTATAAACTTTTATTCCAATCTTAAAACAATACATCAGTAACAAAAATATCTACCCGAAAATTTGGGTAGATACGGGTAAATACCGGGTAGATGGGTATTTACCGGGTAAATACCGGGTAGATGGGTATTTACCGGGTATATACCTGGGTGGGTAGATTGGGTATTTACCCGCCGCCCATCTCTAAGTAGTACTAATCATACGTTTTTGCATGAGGTAAACGTTACAGTTTACTTTACGTTAGAAAAATGTATGGAATGAGGGTTTTCGATATTTGTCCTGACACCAGATGTCGCCACGTAGGCGTCTGGTCTAAACAACGGTCAAATTGTACTGAATTTTATTGACTTATTTTCGACACTGTAAAAAACACTAGTGTGGTAATGTAAAGTAAAAAGCACGTGTGTTTTATGCTGCATTATATAACCCTAAAGACGCTGAAATAAGGGCCACTTTACGAGCAAGTGTGTTTCTTGAAGATTGTATAAATGTTTTCATGTGTACCTAGACCTACCTATCCCAAACCTACGCAGGCTCGGCGCGACTTGGAACCTTCGCACACTGCATAGAGTTGCTTCGCAGATGTGTACGTACAGTGCAGGTTGCCTTAAGACGTTCTCCTTTAACGAGAAGCGGGGTGGTACGTACTACTAATTACAGTACTATAAATTTGTTATTTTTTATGTCACCCATAAGTAAACAAACATAACCAAAACTAAATTGCACTCCTTTCCAGATTTAGATATGTCTTTATTTTATTTATCTTTGTGGGTCCAGTTTAATTAAGTCTTTAGCAAGAAATTTTAAAATTTATAAGACCCGAATAGTTTTATACATTTTTGAAAGCGAACGCTCTGACTTTAAAAGCTGTAAAGTTTAAAAACCCATACCCACTTGCCGCGCGCGGCGCGTTTCTCGCGTATATAGGGCGCGCGGCGCGTTGCCGCGCGGCACTCGCTCGCCCCACGATGAAGACCGCGCGCGCCGCCGCCGTGCTAGCCCTACTCGCCGGTTAGTGTTCCAAATTTGAATTTGTAATTTTTTTTTTCAGTTACATTATATTTTTTTTATAAATGTGTTTTTTATTGTTTTTTCTTTTATTTCTTTTTTTAATACATTTATTACTAAATTATTTTGGACTAAGATGTTCTGAATAGTTAAGTTTCGTTTTGTTTTTGGTTAACTTTGTCTTTGTGAAAACTTCTAACCATGCAGCAACAGGGTGAGTTGTTACCTACTATACTAAAAGTGCACTGTTAAGTTCCAATTTCCAACTACGCTGTAAACTTTTATATCATGCTAAAAACTGAATAAATTTTACATAACTTTAAAATAAAAAAAACTTTGTTACATATTTACTTAATGACGTCACTAATATCGGTGCGATCTATAATTAGTCGTTTTATCTAATTCCGTTAAGCTTATAAAATATGAAGTTAAAAAATATCTCTACTTGCCAATAATAAAAGCTACTCTTAAATTTGCAATTTAATATTTTAAACCTTAAACGTTAAATCTTACGTTAGAATATGGAATATATGTATTCATTTCCCTAGCCTGTCAATTTTGTGTCGTTCTCAATATAAAGGGGCCTTATGGAGGCAGGCGGTTACGCCGTTTTTAGAAACGTTACAATAGTATTCCTACAGTTACAAGAATAAGAAGAGCTTAACTGCCTTCCTCCATAAGGTCCCTTTATATTGAGAGTCACATTTTATCTCGCCCAAGCATGTTAAGACCGCAGTACCTCTATAAAATCGGCCCTTACGTCAGCCCGTTCGAGGATAACCCGGTCCACTTGTTGCATCCATTCCTCTTTCGCCCGGGGTACAAGCCACGAGAATTATACCCGGTAAGGAAGGCGAATTGCGAGCAAGAGAATATTATTTTTCACCTCACTAGTTAGGACAGCTCTTTTTTATTCTTTAAAAACTAACCTAACCGAGTTAAAAACCCCCGATATCAGCGCCTAAAAACCCTCTGAGCAATTAGCAAAACCTTTAACGGGCTCCAAGCACGTAGGTACATTTTCACTGGAGGGACTTCGTCACTAGAAGATTTCAAGAATTAAAAGATCAGATCCCCTCATCAACTAGAAAAGAGCTGATGATCTTCAAACGGCTGAACAGATTTTCATGAAACATGGCTAAGAACACTCGGGATAAAATTATCGGGAAAAAAAAACTAAACGAAAATCGGTCCATCCGTTTGGGAGCTACGATACCACAGACAGATACACAGACAGACACGTTAAACTTATAACACCCCTCTCTTTTTGCGTCGGGGGTTAAAAATTTAACTTAGAGTAGGCTAAATAGTAGAAAGCTCAGCGGCCTTTCTGTCAGATGAGACGTGTTGCTCGGCTGGCAGCGTAGTTCAAATAATAGTGCGCCGTGCAGCGGCTGGCATGATGACACGGCAGCGCGGCGCCGCTGGAAAAACGTAATTTGTGATGTTTTCAGTATAAAGGAACCTTATGGAGGAAGGCAGTTACGCTCTTCTTGTTATTGTAACTATACGAATACTATGGTACCAGTTCTAAAAACGGCGTAACCGCCTGCCTCCATAAGGTCCCTTTATATTGAGAACGTCACATTTGACAACTCCAGCTAAGTGGGAGCGCGCCAAGGGATGACTGCTAGCATAAACAACGCTGAATTTCGATCCCATCGAACGCATCGTTTTGATCATTGATAAAATATAATTTGACGACGCGGTTAGCCTAGTTGGTAGACCCTGCCTACGAAGCTTAATGTTTGTCTGATGAGCGAGAGTATTTGTTTCCTGCTATGTTATTCTGTCACAGCTGCAGGTCTTCTGTGAAACCAGCGAATAAATGAATGCGCAGGCAGTTGAATGTCATTTACCCACCTTGACGGACGACGTAAATTTGCCGGCTATTCATCGACTGAACGACGATGTGTCAACAGAATAACATAGCAGAGTCATGGATGTTTTCTATATAAGTATGTATATCGTTGCCTGGCACGCATAGTACAAGCCTAGAGCTTAGTTTGGGACTAGGTCAATTTGTGTGAGATTTATTTATTTTATTTATTTAATTAAATGATTAAAAAATAATGAACCAACGACAATATATTAAGGAGTTCCATTGGTTTTCAAGGATCCTAGACTTCTGATATTGTATAATGTAATATTTTTTTACCTAGGATGTAGTAGTCTAACTTGACGTCTACGCCGGTCGTAGCTTCTTGCTACGACGGGGCGCTACGATTCTTTTAAAGCGCGTGTTGTGTTCAGGCAGAAACACGTATAATTATAATACTTTATGTAAAATAACTTATTTAGGTACACTTTAAATCTAAGTTGCATTTAAATTAAATTAACACGGTCTACAGGCACGCACGTCGAGAAAGCACTCATTCCCTGATGTGCGAGTAGGTAGGGCTCTCAAGAGGATTGTGAGGCGACGTTCAAATCGCGTACATGTCAAAAAATTTCCATACAAATTTTGCTCCGGGTGGTAACGTTTCTCACCCCCCAAATCAATTCCGATTTCCACGTTTTTTGAATATGTTATGAAAAACTAGGGTTGTACGTCTCCGTTTTTTTATTGTTTCTTTTCAAGCAATATTTACTTGGAAAGAAAAAGGTACAGACCTAGTTTTTCATAATACAAATAGAAATGTATTTATTTCCCAAAAATGGTACATAAACGGGGCCTGTATCTTGGGAATCCAGAGCGAATACCTACAACATTACCAAAAATCGTAAAAATCGAACTAGTTTAACGGGAGATAAACGTTACTGCATTTTGTATGGAAATTATCAGCCTCACAACCCTCTTAATTATTCCGAAACATCATACAGTAACTGCGTGGTAACTGCCTTGCCGTAACTGTGCATCATCGGATACCAATCACTTAGTAAAGTCATACATGTCGAAAACCCACAACGTGAGAAGGGTGAATTCATTAATATTTACGAGTACGTCGGTAAACGGCCTGTCATCCTGTCAAATTTGATAATCAAAGAGGTCATTCCGTTTCTTTATTTTTTATTACTTATTACCCTTCAATTATTATACAATGTCTTTAGAAAACGGGAACCCAATTATAATTATGCAAAAATAATTAATGTAAGAAACACTTAGGTACTTACAGCGAAGTTTTCCTCAAACGGTGGACGCGAAAGATTCTAACGTGACTTTTAATGAAATTTACGAGTCCTTACAACTTGTGTTATTCATCATTATACGATAATTAGTGGTTTATTTTTGCAGGTTACGGTACAAAACTTATTTTCAATGTTAAAAAATTATACCTATTATCATGCAGGTACATCAAATACCTAGGAGCAGCGAAAGTGGTCAAATATATCGCAACACATCTTTATTACTATAGGAATAAGGATGTGTTGCGATATATTTGGCCAAATTCCCTGCCCCTATCTGATGATTGTACAATAATGTACTTTAACGACCAGCGACCCTAGCATGACGGATACAAGGATAAATTAACTCTCAGTGGTTTTATCTAACTAGTGTCATAAGATAAGAGTTCGATGTTCTAAATAATGTTTCGACTTCATCTCACTTGATCAAAAGTCAAAAGGATTTACGGGCAAGATAGCACCTTGTTCAAAAAATATTCAAGTATGAATGAAACAGCTGTATTCGTGAATATCTGACACAATGCAAGTGGAGAAAAGCTGAAAGAAATCTTGTTGTTGATGATGTAGTAATAATAAAAGATTACTCTATTTCAACTGCATCCGGCTCGAAGGACCAATGTTCGGGATCGGTTTTAACCTCCTGAGGCCTACGTCAAATTTCGCTAGTTCGAAACAGAATCTTATGTCAGTCAAAAAAAGTTAAAAGTCATTTGACAATTGTCCTTTATGTAGGACTTTAGGTCTCAGGAGGATAAACAGTGGTCGGAATAGGTAGTGCTAATTTACCTAAACTTATGATGCATGTTCATTCAATAATGTGTTCCCATTTCACTCGCATGAATGAACATGCATCAAGTTTAGGTAAATTAGCTCTACCTATTCCGACCCTGGTTATAAATAATAGATAGTTCAACTTGTATAAAAATTTAATAATTTTTAATGATTTTATAATATGGATGGTATTTTCTGATTCGTCTGTCATGATAGCTGATCACGAACCTACTTATTAACTGATATTTAATTATATTCGACTGAATTTGATGTCTAGCTATAAACACGAACGTGCGTAACTATACAATAGGGAACTAGCAGATATTATATGTTAACTCACAACTTAATTGAAAATTACATATCTTCAAAACATAATCCCACAAAATTGTGCTCACCAAAACGATTGCTTCTGTGGAACATAAGTAATCTGAGCCCTGAGTGCATGCATGCACGAGATAAAATTTGACAGGTGCTAGGGAAATGAATAGGTATA
Organism: Tortrix viridana; assembly: GCA_963241965.1. NCBI lineage: Eukaryota > Metazoa > Arthropoda > Insecta > Lepidoptera > Tortricidae > Tortrix > Tortrix viridana. Next base: position 11,583,153 of record OY725186.1, read on the forward strand.
TCTATTCCATATTCTAACGTAAGACTTAACGCTTAAGGTTCAAAATAAAAGTGTCCCGTCTTGATAAAATCGCTATAGTCGCTTAGTAATAAAATGTAATACAAGTCAGGATGTTACACTTTTATTTTAAACCTATGTTAGGATACGGAATATATGTATTCATTTCCCTAGCACCTGTCAAATTGTATCTCGTCCATGTATGTTAAGCCCGCAGCCTGAATAAAACGAGAAATGTCTCTACATAAAACGCTGATTTATTACCAAGTTATTAATTAATATCTATAATCTATTAAAAACAACGAAGAACTACTCTGCCCTGCTAAGCTAAAATGCGATATCTCAGACAAAACTGCTGTAGCAATTGCTACCTCATTAATAACAGGAGAGGACTGAATCTGCTTTGGCTATTGAATTTGAGATATCGCCTTTTAGATTAGGACGGCAGTACTCTTTTTGACGCAGTTATCGGTGGCACTCGCCGCGGCTTGCCAGTAGCTCTCGTTGTTTTTTGTTTCCGACACGTGCGGTGTCCGAGAGATTAATGATCTACGGAGAGCCGCGAGCAGTGTCCGCAGTGTCGGCTAGAGCTCGTCACTGAACGAGGTTGGGTACTTATACAGGGTGTCTTGGTAAAGTGCGAATTTTATCGACGATTTTTATGACTTGAAAAAAAATACTTCGCAACTGTGTACAATGTAAACACAAAAAAAATATAATTTTCGTCGATAAAATTTAATTTAATGTCCCTCATTTGAATATGTGCACTTTAACAAGACTCATCCTGTATTAAAACAGGCACTATCTATATTGGTATCTATCTAGAGGGTTTGTCCATGGCGAATCCACTAGGTAGGTACCACAGATTTTTACGTGCAAATGTAATGTACCTACTTAATCGGAAATATTTGGGCGATTTAGATCATATTTTGGGCGATGTATACAGTATAATGTATCACTACATCCCTACTAATATTATCAATGCGAAAGTAACTCTGTCTGTCTGTCTGTTACCTCTTCACGCTTAAACTGCTGAACCGATTTAGATGAAATTTGGTATGGAGATAGTCAGAGTTCCGGGGAAGGACATGGCTACTTTTTATCTCGGAAAATTGGACAGTTCCCGAGAGAGCAGCGATAAACGACTTCTGCGGGTGAAAGCTAGTATTATTATAAAACAAAGTCCCTGCCGCGTCTGTATATCTGAACGCGATAAACTCAAAAACTTCTGACTTTCTTCTGATTTGACAGGTGCTAGGGAAATGAATACATCTATTCCATATTATAACGTAAGAGTTATCGCTTAAGATTTAAAATAAAAGCATCTCGTCCTGACTTTTATTACCTATAACTAAGCGACTATTGAGATTTTCACATTTTTATAGCGATTTTATCAAAACGGGACACTTTTATTTTAAACCTTAAGCGTTAAGTCTTACGTTAGAATATTGAATAGATGTGTTCATTTCCCTAGCACTTGTCAAATCTTATCTCTTGCATGCATGCTAGGGGGCCTGGTTAATGTTACCAAAAACAGTCCGTAAAACAATGCCAAGTTCATATGCCCATTTATTATTATTATTATTCAGGGAGCGGCTATTCAAGGCTTAGATATCCTAGTATCACTGCGACCAGAGTTGATCTATTGTGATCGCCACAACCTACAGTTCTCCGCTAAGCCCTGTTAATTCTAGTAATTGCAGGACTTTTTTGGCGCCGAAATACTTGATCTCCTCTGGGCACATTATGTGCTTTCCCAATGAGGAGCTACGATGACGCATTAAGCCTGGGCCACACCGGATGCGTTGCGTAGACGTGCACGTGCGCGTTCGCGTTCCACTGCGATGTATAGCTGCGTCCTCATGTGAGGATTCATACTCTACAACGCAGTAGAACGCGAACGCGCACTTGCACGTCTACGCAACGCATCCGGTGTGGCCCAGGCATTATGGTCGGGCAGACGGTGAGAATGTGCCCATACTCCCATACTGCTTTTTGCTTCGGAAGGCCGTATATCTCCCAAATACATCGTCATTATCCCGTATCCGTCACAAACCATCCGGCCTCTGTCAAACGTCACGCGCGATCTGGTTACACGTTGACAGATAATTTCATTTGACGCCAGTTGTTTTATAAGTGGGTAGTTTGGAAAGGCAGTGTCCGGTTCGAAGGACCAGGTTTTTATCTCGCATTTCGGATGTTTGGGGTAAAGTTATATTTCCTGCGTTCCGTATTTTCAATCATTCATCCAGTAGGCATCACCTATATTATAAATGTGAAAGTTTGTATGGATGTTTGTATGTTTGTGTTTTAATTACGCCTAAACGGCTGAACAGATTTCAATGAAATTTGGCACGCACATAGTCCAATAAACTACTTTCACTTCCGCGCAGACGGAGTCGCGGGCAAAAGCTTATTTGTGTTTGTTAAAACCAATTTTTTTTTTTATATCTTTTAAATAATGGAACCGGTAAAGTATTAAAAAGTGAAATATAATATTATGTTCTCTGATCGGAAGACGATCTGCCCGTAGCAACCACGATTAAGTAAAGGACCCTTACTGCGTCATCCTACACTCCCATCCTGTGTAATGGTAGTACATTTATAAATTATAGTCAGAACCAACCTCCTGACGTGGCCCCCTAGCATGCAAGCACGAGATAAAATTTGACAGGTGCTAGGGATACGAATACATCTATTCCATATTCTAACGTAAGACTTAACGCTTAAGGTTTAAAATAAAAGTGTCCCGTCTTGATAAAATCGCTATAACAATGTGAAAATCGCAATAGTCGCTTAGTAATAAAAGGTAATAAAAATCAGGACAAGACATTTTTATTTTAAACCTAAAGCGTTAAGGTTTACGTTTGAATATGGAATAGATGTGTTCATTTCCCTAGCATCTGTCAAATTTTATCTCGTGATTGCATGCTAAGCCCGCTGGTTTTGTCTAAAAACTACAGAAACAGTATAAGATACATGGTGTATGAGATTCATAAATGCGTGAAATGCCATTAATTCCCGTTTTATTACCTGAATTCCAATTACAACCACGTCAGTAACAATGAAGAATGTCATTTTGCTTTAGATTTTTTGCGCGAAGTGATCATTTTTCTCTTTTACATATCGTTGCGTAGGTAATTGAAAAAACGCTTACTCAAAATGAAACAGTGTTCCAATTTAAACGTTCACAGAAACAAATATTGGTTATAATCACGAAAGTTTTTTTACTTAGATACTGTGGAGATTGCACGTGACCTGATGGGTTGATTGAATTGAAGCTAGAAAAATTACCCTGAATTACGTCACGGATCTCTTTCTCTTTCTTCATAAATTAAGAAAAGAGATGCAAAATGTATGAACTGAATATTTAGGTGTTTTGTTTCCTACAGGAGGAAACACTAAAGTATCACCAGTCTTTATTAAGTAATTTATTTTACTTTTAATTTCAATATTGACATTATGTGTCTGTTGATACTTTAGCAGACCTTTTATTTGTAATGTTTTATTTTATATTTCTTATGTTAATAATTATTATTTATTAACCTTGTGATGTTAATTAACTATTGTTTACTTTGTGTTAAAAATATGACCTGCTGGTGTTTCTTGCGGTGCTTCTCCTCTGCATTAATGGTCTTATCTGAAGTGCTTGTAAATATGTGACGTTCTCAATATAAAGGGACCTTATGGAGGCAGGCGGTTACGCCGTTTTTAGAACCGTTACCATAGTATTCGTATAGTTACAAGAACAAGAAGAGCGTAACTGCCTTCCTATATAAGGTCCCTTTATACTGAGAACGTCACATATATTCACTCCATATTACCGAAGTGGAAAAAAGTCGATAAGTTAAATAATAAGGGGGGTGGGGGGTTGTCCCCATACAATAAACGTATTTTTAAACTATTTTTTTGTATTTGTTCTATCGTAATACATATATGGTACAAGCGCCAAATTTGGTATGATTATACAACAAACCATATAGAACAACAACAAATACTAAAATCGGCCAAATGCTTACGGAACCCTCAGTGCACGAATGCGACTCGCACTTGCCCAGTTTTTGTTTTCATAACACAAAACCATTCGGCAATCTATCTCCGTATAAAAATAAGTTAGCAACTATTATTAAACCATTCCCGTTCAAACATTTCAAGATCGTTTTGTACCCACGCGATTCCTGGATATCCCTGATAATCTGACTCTATCCCGGGCTCCGACTGACATCTTGAGCCTCGTCTTGAGATGGCCTAGAATTTACAATTGGAGCTTTCTTAACGACAACTTGATTCAGTGTTAATTATAAGATTAATAATGAGCCTTGGATTAAATTTGGCATGCCTCGCTGTGAATACGCATGAGTTAATTCCACCATTAAGATTGTTTTGATCTTTAATATCTAAATAGTCTCTCTGTATATTCTCTTAAAGGTGAAATAAGTATATTATAAACTAGTAAACATTATGTTCAGACTTGTCACTTATCCAAATGAGCTGAGATTGCAGAGGATTTATTTAAAAAAGCCGGTCAAGTGCGAGTTGGACTCGCACTGAGGGTTCCGTACATGTTTGGCCGGTTTTTTATATTTGTTGTTTTTCTATTTGGTTTCTATAATCAAACAAAATTTGACGCTTTTATGTATTACCGTTTTTACGATAGAACAAATACAAAAAAAAAAACGTTTCTTATTATTGTCTTTTTTATTATTTTTTAGGATATCACATATTATAAATTTTAAACTAGCGTGGGTCATTATTAGAAATCTAAGACGAACACTCAACGTTTAGTCAAGTAACATGTGTTGACGCGCCCGCGATCACACTTCATCAGGGGATGAAGGACTCCTGGTGAGTCCAAAACATGTCGGGCCGTGACCTGACCTGAGTAAACCGTTGAGTGTTCGTTTTTTATATCACATATTCTGCAAAAAAAAACAACGAGCTATCTTTTACGGTTCAAAATATTCAGCTCTTTAAAGTTAGGAAGGACGGATGGACAGCGTAAGTTTAGTAATAGGGGGGGTACCTTAGGCTGCCTTTCCATTGAGGCGGAGACGAGCGGAGCGGTGCGAAAAGGACCAATCACCTTGTACAATACTGTGATAGTGGGACGTCGTTCAAATAATACAATTTCTTGATGCGATTCTACTTTATTTTAACTTTCAATATAACAATACAAGGTTAGGTGTTTGCACCATGAATGCCATGAGGCGACTCTAGAAAAAAGCTACTTTTTTTGTTTCATTGTTTTATTTTTAATTTCTTTATTTGATTTTAAAAGAATTAAGAGTAAAACTGACATACATAATGCAATAAGTTCCAAAACATTACATAGAAAACCCACACAGAAACTAGAGGAATCTGACTGACTTTCTGGTACGACACGACCTTTTTTAACCTTCTAAAAGTAATAAATGTCAGGACGAGACAGTTTTATTCTAAGACTTAAGTCTTACGTTAGAATGTACAATATATAGTAGAACTTATTTAAAATGTCGGATTCCACTTGAGAGCTTATCTTCCAACGAATGGCTTTGTTATCTATTGTGAAGCCCGACCGCTAATTAGCAGTGCAAAATGAAACGCATAAATAACAAAAGATTTCATATGAATAGCAACTTTACCGCTTAAAGAAGAAGGTTCAAATTGCAATGGCAACGCATTCGAGATATTACTGTTTGAAATTGAATATGTATTCATTTCCCTAGCACCTGTCAAATTTTATCTCGCTCATACAAGTTAAGCCCGCTGTAACGATAGCTGAGCAAAAGCGAGAAATGAGAAGATGTGCTCTTCCCGCCTAACAACATTGTCCTGCCCATTCCCACTTTAAGCTTGTCACCCACCTACTAACCTCCTCGACTTAATTAAGGATATACTACAAAATGGACTAGCCTCTCATGATAACAAATTGTATAGTTTATCGTGAAAATTACCTAATTTATGTTACGTCCGCAGATAATCACTTCCATTTCTTACTAAGGTTTTACTATTCTACATTTCTTTCCTACTTTGCCAAGTGTGCCCTAACTGGCTAATTGCTAACAGTCAAGGTCATAAATATGTGTACACGTTTAGTACCTTGTCACTTTCGCTGTGACATTCAAATATGGCAGTTTAAGGTTCTAAAATGTACACATATTTGACCTTGACTGTACATGGTAGAGGTTCAGATTCACGATGATTAAGAATATTAAGATACTAGGTATATTGTGTGTTTTTAATTAAATATTTTTTTCTTACATGACTGAATTCTGAATATATTGAATATTCATTTTTACGAAATCTATGTTCTGTACAGCTATTTAAAATTAAAAACGTATTTGAGTTGCTATACGTAGGTTAAGTTAGGTTTGATTTATGTGATATATCAAAAAATAAAGCCTTCATTAAAAAAATTGCATTTGGAATTATGAAAATTCGGGATTATGAGTCTTCGGAATTATGTAGTGTACACGAATGAAACAATGAAAGGCTATGTCCGTAAAGTTTCAGCGATATCGAGCGGGATGTCGTAATTATTGTGGATCAATTAATATGTAATCATTTAAAGTTTGTATGAACGAGGTGAGTGGCGATTGCTGGGTTACTTCACTCCGAATAGGTTCCCTCGGGAAACAGGAAATACATATCTCAATAAAAAAAATGAATGATTGATTCATTTTACAACGAAGTAAAACATTAACATTAAAAAGCTACAATGCATTTGTCCAACATCTCTACTATAACATACTGACATTTTTGACGCATCTTACACCGGACATCATTATGTAACTGATGGTGAATACCGCATTAAAACTGTTGCGTGGTTTGAAAGATCTAACCGTACATATAAAGGGACAGACGGCGGGAAGCGACTTTGTTTTATACTATGTAGTGAAGAACGAACCCTAAAAACAACCTTTATTCGATTAAACATTTCTACGGCCGAGAATTTGTACATTATTAAAGCCAATCAAAAGTACGAAAGTTAGTAAATCACATCTTTCTAAGTTCAAGTAATTCGAAAGTTAGTTACTCCACCTACGGCGGGAATCATTGGTCTAATACGAATATATGTTAGACAGACATTTGGGATTAATAATATACTTGTTGTTATGTAGGTTTCTCCAAAAATAACGGATATAGACGAAATTCGACACAGTCCATGTTCAGTCGAGGTCATAAATATGTAGGTATACACTTTAGTACCTTGTCTATTTAATGTCATGTTTAAACTGCCATATATGAATGTCACAGCGATTAAAGTGACAAGGCACTAAATGTATACATATTTATGACCTTGACTGTTCAAAATTAGCATGAAGTTACTTTTTGTTCCAGAAATAGCCCCAACGAACGAACAAGTTCGACGCAGATAAAGTTGCGGGGTAAAGTTAGTAATATGTTTGGATGATTATCAATCACGCATTAACGGCTAAACGTAGTTGGATCAACATTCATGTAGTCACGAACTTTAATTTGGGACCCACTTTAGGTTCAAAGTCAATCTGACATTCTACAGCAATAAGGTGGAGTTTCCTGTAAGTTACAAATGACGGCATCTCTAATGACATTGACAATCTCAAGCAATATTTTTTTTAAATGGGTCTCAAATTAACGTTCGTCACTGTATCATTTGTTACACGACGTTATCACGACGCACTCAGAAACGTCAATTAACTTTTAAGTTTCATTAAATGTGCTGCTGTCACTTTCTTTGCTATAACAATAATAGAATAGGACGCTGCAACTTTAATGAAACTTAAACAATTGATGTCTCTGAGTGCGGCAGTAAGCCCGCAGGTGATGTTTGAAAGCACCAAAGTCTCATTAGAAGATAACAAGATATACTTGCTGCTATCTAGCATTCTGGGACTCGTTTATTTTATATCGTTAGTTTTCTAAATCCTTGTTACGTTTTTATCTCTACGGTATGATCACTTTATCTTTTTCCCTGTGAGACGCCGACAACTAACGTTCGTAACAATTACATCCTCTATCTATATAAATATCGATGTGTGTGTTCCCTATGGACTCCAAAACGGCTGGACAGATTTAGATGACATTTTCAGGCAATCTTCAGATTAGCCCAACGATTGATTAGATCAAAGGATTTTTTTTTGTTTTTTTTTGTGCGATACAGTTGTTAGGCACGCCACAGACGACGTTGTAGCACGGCATTTAAGAAATGTGGCCTGCAGAGGAGAAAATTCGTGGGACATACGAAACGATAAATTTAACTTTGCCGTTGGTCAACTGCTATCCCCATACATCGACATAGGTCGCGGTCAGTTCATCAACACCGCAAATAAGATGGTAAATCGCAAAAACCTCCCATATCTCCACCATTTTGAAAAATTTTGAAAAACTGGATCGACAATAATTACCATATAATTATCGAACCCGCTCACAAAATTTCACGAGAATCGGTTGAGAAATGCGATCTGTAGAGGAGAACAGCCGGACAGCCGGACATACGAATTAATATATTAACATTCAGGGTACTTTTCATCCCGCTAAATGGTAGTTCCGCGGGAGACGCGATAAATGACGCGGACGGCGCCGGCGTCGTGGGCAAATGCCTGATTATTATTTTAAAAAAACCGGGCAAGGGCGAGTCGGACTCGCGCACCGAGGGTTCCGTACACATTTGGATGGTTTTTAGTATTTGTTGTTATTCTATGGGGTTTATTCTATACCATACCAAATTTGACGCTTGTTTTTACGATACAACAAATATAAAAACACATTGAAAAAAAAACGTTTTTTGTATGAGGGTCCACCTTTATTATTTCACGTTATTTTTTTTTATTTGTTAGTAAATCCGCTGTTGCAACACATATTCTACAAAAAAAAAATCAACCCGCTATCTATTACGGTTCAAAAAATACAGCTCTTTATAGTTAGGACAGACAGACATACGGACGGACTGCGTAGACATATTAATAGGGTCCCGTTGGGCACTCTTCGGGTACGGAACCCTAAAAATTAAGTACCCTGGTACTGATTATGTAACAGACACAAATTATCTTATTCCCCGTGAATGTCGAATAAAAATAAACTGCAAGACATTTGCTTCGAAAGTGATCTCCCGAATAAATATCTCCCCTTTGGCGGTCCGGTGTTTTGAATTGATACGCCTTTGTCCTCATAGCATTAATTATGTTAGTTTAGGACTCGTAGTTGCTATAAAGATTGGTAGCATTCACTTTATCGAAACTCCTTTCATCGAACGTATCATATCATCGAATTTCATTTCATGAAGCTAATTTCCACATGCAGGAGTTATAATTTGTTGGTGGTGTCAGGTCTAACCTAACCTAACCTACGTAACCCATGCTTAAGATAACCTGAAAACAATAAGGTTTCAGCAGAAGTTAGCTATCGATGAAATGATACGTTCGATGAAAGGTGTTTCGATAAAGTGATGAAATACCTATAAAGACATACTTCTGGACAGTATCTAATAAAGCTCAAATCGACCTATTCAAATATATGAGAATTAATAAAAGAGGACCGACATTTCAGTCATTCTGTCGATTCTGTACGCGTCTAAACAAATTCCTGCGGAAGGTTTATACACGTGGTAAACTCATCGAATTCCGTGACTCGCTCAATTCCGTGGTAGCAGTTATATAATCTGCCATAGACACTCAATTGCTCCTTCAAATTATCGACCTTATTGATAAGCGAATAAGGGTTGTCACTGGCAACTATAGTTGCATAAAGCATGTGAGTGGCTAAAACCACGCTAACAGTATCTAAGAACCGAAATACGACCTATATAAATTAAATATTTATTTCTCTATTTTAGTTTCTTTATCGTTTGTAAAAAAAAACTGTGGTAGGCGGTAGCCTAATGGTTTGACCTGCCGACTCTTAAGCAGAGGGTCGTGGGTTCGAACCCGGGCTTGCACCTCTAAGTTTTTCAGAATTTACGTGCGAAATGTAATTTGTAAATTTACCATGAGCTTTTCAGTGAAGGAAAACATCGTGAGGAAACCTGCACACACCTGCAAAGCAATTTGATGGTGTGTGCGAAGTTCCCAATCCGCACTGGGCCCGCGTGGGAACCATAGCCCAAACCCTGTCATTGTGAGTGAAGCCCTGTGCCCAGCAGTGGGACGTGTATAGGCTGGATTATTATTATTTTATCGTTGTCTAGTAACCGTAGTCGTTGTATCGTTGTCGTTAAGTATTTTGGGATTTAGTAAAATTTGGTTAAAATTGTCCTTTGATATTTATTTATTTAGGTACTTGTATGTTTATTGGTGTGCTCTTGTTCCGACACTCATTTCATCGAATGTGTCGTTTCACCGAAAGCTTTCTGCTGAAACCTTATTGTTTTCAGGTTATCTTGAGCACAGGTTACGTAGGTTAGGTTAGACCTGTGACCACCATAAAATTACTCCTGCACGTGGAAATGCTTGTCGATGAAATCGGCGAAGGAAAATATTATATGAAATGAGTGTCGGTGATTCAAGGGTTAAAGGTAAACCGTTTTTTATGTTTGTTTGGTTCAAATATTGCAAGTAAGTAAATTTTGAACCTCAGTTAAAAAACTTATTTTAACACAAGTTGTGTCAAAAGTAATTAAATGTTCTGAATTCAAATTTTGGAATTGAACGTAATATCGTACAGAGATCAGAGGCGATTCCAGCTGGAAGAATTCGATATTCGAAATAACCATAAACATGTCATCCGATCTCTATTAAAAAGTTTCATCCGCGTTCACAATTCAAAACTTCGTCAATTAATGTTGTCTCTTTATATTTATTTTAATATTCTAAAAGTTACGATAATTTATTTATGATCAAAGGCAAGTCACACGTAGGCAGTTTAATAAAAAGTGTACCTACATAGTTAAGGACTTAAGAAACGGTAACTTTTCTATTGCGTCACGAAAATTAGTCATATACTGCCAATATAGGCGGTATCTCAAATTAAATACCTAACCGAAGCAGATTCACTTGCTACAGGAGTTCTTCTCACCACCATTTGTCAGCACGAGAACCAAAGTCACCGACATAGCCCTAAGAATAGCTAGACTTAAGTGGCAGTGGGCGCGGCACATCGCTCGCAGAACAGATGGCCGTTGGGGCCGAAGAGTTCTCGAGTGGCGTCCGCGTACTGGAAGACGCAGCGTGGGCAGACCTCCAACAAGGTGGACCGACGACGTGGTTAAGATTCCGGGAAACCGATGGATGCAAGCGGCGCAGGACGCGGTCCTTTTGGCAAACCTTGGGGGAGGCCTATGTCCAGCAGTGGACGTCTTTCGGCTGAGATGATGATGATGATTTATCTTATAGCAGTATAGTTCATTTTCGTGACGCAATGGAAAAGGTATCGTTTCTTAATTTTAGTCCGTAACTATGTACAGTCAAGGTTAATTATAGATACGTTAAAATTCATACAGTCGAAAATATGTAACTACGACCTTATTACGGCGACATAAGATCGAGGTTACATATTTTTGAGGCTTTGGACGTATCTATGTTTATAACCTTGTCTGTACCTACACTTTTTTTTTAAACGGCCATGTACTCTGCCAGATTATAATTTTCAAAATGTCGTCCAACTGCGCCCGTAACGTAAACTAACGTTTTTTCCAACGCGCTAGTGACGGTAGGGTGTGTCCGAGAATCCCAGAACAGATTAAATATTAATTAAACCTTTTAACTTAATTTGTTCAACGTTTCGTTTGTCCAGTGGGATATTCCCTAATCAAACAAATTGAAAATGAAGTCGATATTGAACTGAACAATTAGGTCTAAGTGTGATAAGGATATGACAACTTTATAGTGTCATTAAAATACACTTAATTTATCGTCTCTATTAAAATATGTATTCTAGCTTTTGCTCGCGACTTCAGCCGCGTAGAAGTCGTTTATCGCTGCTCCTTCAGGATCTGTCTAATTTTCGGGGATAAAAAGTATAAAGAAAGAAAGAAAGAAAGAAAGACATTTATTCACTACACAGAAGACACAAATATACAAAGATAAAATAAAGCAACAAAACAGGAAAAAAATAAACGCGGTGTGTCCTCGCGGCAGTGAAACGGACACTGGCTCAGCATTATGCTGAGGTGTCAGACACCTACAGCACTGATTTTCAGCCAGTACCGTCAGTGACTCACGGAACGCCGTATCATCATATGTCCCCGGGACTCAAACTGTCTCCATACCAAATTTCATCGAAATAGGTTCAGCAGTTTAGCCGTGAAAGCGTAACAAACAGACAGATAGTTACTATCACATTCTTTTCTAATTACGAATATAAATAATTAACTATCGAATATAAAAAACCAAAAACACCTTTGTGTTTTGGTAACGCAAATGTAAATTTAAAGGCTACATTGTCGTGAATGGTCACATTGGTAACACGAGTGAAATTTATACAACTTTAGCGACATGTTTGTCGAACTTTGCTCGGAGTTTTATGTTGGTGCTTATTTCCGTGGCTGTTACGGTTTTCTTAACTTAGCAAGCAACAATGTCCCCTGTCACAGTGTCAAATATACATATCGGCCGCACTCAGAGACGTCAATTAACTTGTAAGTTTGATTAAAGTGCTGCTGTCACTATCTTTGCTATAGCTTGATAAAATCCCTATAAAACTGTGAAAATTGCAATAGTCGCTTAGTAAGACATGGTAATACAAGTCAAGACGGGACACCTTTATTTTAAACCTTAAGCTGTCTTACGTTAGAATATGGAATATAATGTATTCATTTCCCTAGCACCTGTCAAATTTTATCTCGTGCATGCATGTCAAGCCCGCTGATACCTTGATTTTATTCGAATATTAAATGGCTACCTGATGCAGGTCTGGTCTCCGCGGAGGTCCAGCACCTCGACCTGCTGCGGCTGCTGATGGAGCGCCCCCTGGTGGGCCAGCACCGGTGGGAGCGCCGCCCGCCCGTCGCGGAACCGCTCCATCTCCCTTACCCGAACTACGAGGATACCACGAGGAATGAACTAAGGTAAAAATTATTATATTTAGATAAATACCTATACTTTTCCCAATCACCAATCAATACATAGTATAAAAAAAAGAATTAAAATTGGTCCACAATTGACGGAGTAATCGCGTAACAAACACACAAAAAAAAAAAGCAACATACAGACGAATTGAGAACCTCCTCCTTTTTTGAAGTCGGTTAAAAATGAAGTCGCCCTCCGCGTCTGTCTGTCCCTATGTCTGCTTAGATCTTTAAAACTACGCAACGGATTTTGATGCGGTTTTCACCATCAGATAGATAATTCTATACGGAAAGTTTATGTATATAATAGAACCCGGAACGAAGCGAGGGCGGGTCGTTATAGGCTTTATTTTAACTTATGTAACCGACGCGAAGCGAGGGCGGGTCGCTAGTATAGAATGTAACGTATTAGCTTCACTTGTAACTAGCTAACTATATAACTACCTCACTTTATAATAAAATCTTAATCTTGCATGTTGATTTTAAGAGGAATGTGAGGCGAAGCTGGAATCGCGTAGCTGTCAAAAAACTTAACTTTTGGCTGGAATTACACTTGTAAGTTTTACTTACGTAAGTAACTTACAATAAGTCACTCACAAACACAAATTACAATAAGTCACTCACAAACACACAAACAGTGTTTACATTTGCAAATTTTCTTAAGTTAATGACTTACGTGAGTAAAACTGTAATTCCAGCCTTATACTATTTTTTTGTGTAATAACTTCTAGTTTCATATTCTGTGTTGGATTTATTCGAATAATGTTCAACATGTAATCGGTAATAGAAAATCGATATTTGGAAGGACACGAAGGAATAACACGAATATAACACCATAATCCTGTTAATCTCGTCTATATAATACATTTTGGCGGTTCAAAGATACACGAGCAAAAATAACCTGTTTATATTGTACAAAAAATATTTACAAAGTTATTTTTCCTCGTCACTAAATACTAGATATATTTTCGACTATAGCCCGTATACAATCAATATAACAAGACAATATAGACAAGACCTAATCTGATCTGTCTGTCTGTTTGCCATCAATTACGTTGACATTTAGATATAAGGTATCGGCACCAGAGTTAAGCCAACGCACATGTCACATCTGCCCTGCTAAGGTAAAAGGCAGTATTTTACACAATACTACTGTAGCAATTGCAACCTTATTACCCAGTAATGAGGTTGCAATTATTACAGTAGTTTTATGTAAAATAGGTACTGCCTTTTACCTTAGCAGGGCATGAGGGCAGACATGTCATGTATTGACAGCGGAATTTTGTTCACATTCACTCATTCGTTCATTCTCTACCTTTGTTGCATATATATGACGTTCTCAATATAAAGGGACCTTAAGGAGGAAGGCAGTTAAGCTCTTCTTATTCTTGTAACTATACGAATGCTATGGTAACAGTTCTAAGAACGGCGTAACCGCCTGCCTCCATAAGGTCCCTTTATATTGAGAACGTCACATATCTGTGTAATCGTAAATGTAGGTACCAAACAATAAAATTTCTACCTTTTTATCAACAAACAGTTCATCGCAAGTCACTTCAAGTGTAGTTTTTAAAATTGCTTCGAACAGTAACCGCCCTCGAACCAGGTTTGATAAATTCGTGTTATATTTTTAGCAAGATGAAGGCGCTTAATACACGTAATAATATTAACTACGCGCTTAATAAATGGGTATAAATATTATATTTGGACGTAAACGACGCGGGGGGTGCTATATTAAATAGGGCTCTACAAAAATCAAAGATTGGGAACACGTTCGCCCTGTCCCTTTTTCTCGATTCTGTCAGGGCTGAAGAGCGAGTTGGGTTTGGGAGGTGTAGGTCTTTAATGGGGTGAAGGAGTAGAACTCGTGCTAGACGAGGACTTGGAGGAATATAGTGGTGATCCCCAGTTCTACCTATTTTAAGTTTTTCCATTTGTACACTACATTGCATACATTTGTTTTGTTTGTTTTGTATTTGTATACGAGAGCATTTGTAGTTGCGGTGCCCTTAAAAAACATGCCACAGCCATTTGAAAAACGTGCGCCTGCCATATTCGCTGTTTCTTTTGACATAAAGGATTTCAATCAATAATTTAACTGTCTAAAGTTTAAAATGGTCGTTATGTAAAACAATACATAGCAAAGGCAAGAGCAGCAACGAAAAGAACTGTATCAAGGTGGCTAAACCGAATTAAATGGACACGTTTAAAAACGTTATTTATGCTCAGCGGGCTTAGCATGCATGAGATAAAATTTGACAGGTGCTAGGGAAATTAATACCATCTATTCCATATTCTCACTTAAGACTTAACGCTTAAGGTTTAAAATAAAAGTGTCCCGTCTTGATAAAACTGCTATAAAAAAGTAAAAATCGCTATAATCACTTAGTAATAAAAGTCAGGACGAGACACCTTTATTTTAAACCTTAAGCATTAAGTCTTACGTTAGAATATGGAATAGATGTATTCATTTGCCTAGCACTTGTCAAATTTTATCTCGTGTATGCATGTTAAGCCTGCTGGTGGGACTACTCAAGACTCATCGGTTAATAACTCTTCAAGGAATCAAAAAATAATCGGTTCTTAGTATCAGCCACATATCAGAATAAGAAACCATGTTCCAGATTTAAATAAATGTGTCACATACGGACTCTGTGACTTCACACTGTAGGTAACCAATGCCGTCTTAGAGGCAGGGCCCCGTTGGATACCTAAAAATATTAAAATCTTTTTGTATAAGCGACTATACCGACCTTTCGCGACCCCATAAGGTTGGGGGCCCTGGACACTGACCCCGTGTGCCCTTATGATTAAAGGAGCAACCACGCCGCTGCTCAAATTACGGTGAAGGTACGGAATCGCAGTGAGAGAGAGATCCGGTGAGGACGGTATGCGTTAGAAACGTGGCGTATACGTCACGTCACTGCGTCACCGTATTTTGAGCAGGGTGTGGTCGCTCCTTTAGGGTGCCTTGTCACCAAAGATGTGCTATGCAGCTATGCTGCGAGGATGTGAAAGCTGCGCTACGAAACTATGTGACCGTTTCCACTAATTCTAAGCTTGTAGCCGTTCGAGGAAGATGCGCTATGAAGATGTGCAGCCTCGAGGTAGCTGTTCGAGGAAGATGCGCAGCTCAAGTGACAATACTCACGACCATCCATAGCACGCATCCAGAGCACGCACCTTTTTAGATATAAAAACATAGCTTAGTTGAACCCGTTTCCACCAGTGCTTTGCTATGTGGGCCAATGAATATGATTGGTGGATATCAAACGCATCCATAGCAACGTTCTCTGATGGAAAGGCACCCTAAGACGGCATTGACTGTGACCGTTTGTTCGCAGTGCGCCGGCGCCGAAGCGCTCGGCGGTGATGGCAGCGGCGCTCAACGGCGGGCGGCGGCGGCGGCAACCGGCGCCCCCGCTCGGTAAGGCCGTCTCGCGTTTTGCCGGCGTCGGTAAGCAGCGCTGCTGTACTTCGCATGGCTTCTGCGCTCCTGGTACTCGCGTTCTGTTTTGTCTCCGCTCTCAGAGCAACGGGCCTACTTGGGCTGCCTTTCCATTGAAGCGGAGACGAGCGGAGCGGTGCGAAAAGGACCAATCAGATTCCTCCAGTTTCTGTGTGCTGTGCGTTAGTGTGAGTACTGTACAAGGTGATTGGTCCTTTTCGCACCGCTCCGCTCGTCTCCGCCACAATGGAAAGGCATCCCCTTTTCAACGCCATGTCAAATACAAAATACGTTACTCACACGCCAATTACAGCTAAAAACTAGAGGTAATGTCAACCTTAACTCATAGACACTCAGGTCTATTTTGCGCTGTCAACTATGATGGATATATCCGTCGTTGGCGTTGAACCAGTGGTGCGAATATATCCGTCAAGGCGTTGAAAAGTTTAATCTATGGAAGCCGAACAGCGTAAACGCACTGGGAGCGAAGGCAGCGCAGTGCGGCGCGCGGGACACTTAAGTTTTTATTTAGACAAGTCCATATTGCCCGATTTACACAAGTAGATTACAAAAGTAAGTTTAGCGTAACGTTTCATCGAATGTGTCGTTTCACCGAATTTAATTTCATCGAAAGCTAATTTCTGCTGAAACCTTATTGTTTTCAGGTTATCTTAAGCATGGGTTAGGTACTCGTAGGTTAGGTTAGATCTGTGACCGGTTAGAACTGTGAATTTGACAGGTGCTAGGGAAATTAATACATCTATTCCATATTCTAACTTAACACTTAAGGTTTAAATTAAAAGTGTTCCGTCCTGACCTTTATTACCTTTTATTACTAAGCGACTATTGCGATTTTCACTTTTTTTTTATAGCGATTTTTTCAAGACGGGACACTTTTATTTTAAACCTTAAGTGTTAAGTCTTACGTTAGAATATGGAATAGATGTATTACCCTAGCACCTGTCAAATTATATCTCGTGCTTGCATGCTAAGGGGCCAGTGGATGGATTTGTACACCCATTTATAAGTATAATTAAACACTGTACCTATTGGTGTAAACCGGGCATGGGACAAATACATTAAACAAGATTTAAAAGGCTTAAATTTGTTTCTATTTTATCTATTAGAAGACTCAATAAAATTAGTTGCCCCCAAATTCATGCAAATTGAGATTTAAATCTTCAATTACCAAGAGTCCCGCCCTTACGAAGTGTCTGTCCAGGAATCCTAGACGACATGGAAACCTTCTTCGAATCGCTGCGCGGAAACCTGCAGGGCATGGCGTCTCTGAACCCTGGAGAGAGGGCCACCTTCTTCGAGCCACCCACCGTCGTGCAACCGCCCTCCTCTGGTAAGTCACTATTTCTATATCATTTGATGAAGGATGTTTTGAAGCGTCACCTAAGGGTTCTTGAACACCGGCGGCCAACGGTTAGAGGCACCAAGTAGCACAAAAGCTGTATAAGAGCTTATACCTACAGCCAATACAGGGTGTTTTTTTATTCGTCTAAAAATTTTTGGGGGTTAACCCCCAAGTATGACTTACTGACTTAAGTCAGTAAGTCATACTGACCAACTTTCACTATGGGGCCAAACCCGAAATCGCGAAAAAAAAATTGACCATCCCATACATTTTGACTAGTCAGCTGACGATGTTTTGTATGGGAGGGTCAAATTTTTTTTTCGCGATTTCGGGTTTGGTACCATAGTGAAAGTTGGTCAGTATGACTTACTGATGTAACCCCCAAATTTTTTTAGACGAATAAAAAAACACCCTGTATAAAGCGCGTGCTACAAACAACTGTTTAAAACAGGCGGTGTAAAACCGTGTAGACAGTGGTTTTAAACCAAATTTCGTATGACCATTAAACGCCCTTGGCAGATATCAGACAAATGGGCGTGATTGAAACCGTGTAGCAGCTCGCTTCTACCAAGGTCACTTGGTTTAAACGTGTAGCACGCGCTTAACTCTAGTTTCAGCATTTTAAGGGCTGTAAAGACTCTTATACAGCTTTTGTGCTACTTGGGAACTGCAGCCGTCGTTGCGTCAGCTTTAAGCGCAAGCGTCGTTTTTGATCGACAGCTGCCACCGACAGATGGCGGTGACTATAGTTGCCTCTACCATTGGCGTGGTGCCGCCCGTGTATAAGAACCCTAATGCCTCGTGTCCCCTTGTTTGGCAGACATTACATCGAATGTGTCGTTTCACCGATTAATTTCATCGAAAGCTAATTTCTGCTGAAACGTTAATGTTTTCAGGTTATCTTAAGCATGGGTTACGTAGGTTAGGTTAGACCTGTGACCACCAAAAAATTATAACTCCTGCACGTGGAAATGCCCGTCGATGAAATGAAAATTCGGTGAAGTGAAACATTTATGAAATGAGTGTCGGTGATTCAAGGGTAAACCTGGTTTTACACGATGGCCCGTCACGTGGCCATTAAGGGATGCATTTAGACGTTAGAGCGAGAAGAACACTGTTTCTCATGCACCATGCCCAAATATTTTTTCTGATTAATATATTTTATTAGAAATACTTTTCAGTACCTATCAGGAATACTCAATAGATATTTAAAAAAAAAAACGTTATTAAAAAAATACTAAATTAAGATTATTTAAATTTCTAAAAAGCCGTCATAATCATCATAATTCCAAAGTTGGTAGGTAACAGGTACCTAGTTTTAGAAACGCTCTCGCTTCGGTAGAATCATATGTGACGTTCTCAATATAAAGGGACCTTATGGAGGAAGGCAGTTAAGCTCTTCTTATTCTTGTAACTATACGAATACTATGGTAACAGTTCTAAAAACGGCGTAACCGCCTGCCTCCATAAGGTCCGTTTATATTGAGAACGTCACATATCGCTATTCCGCTCTTCACCATTTGCTTTACACCTTGATACTGATGACAACTCTCCGTCACTTAGTTAAAAGTATGAACAGTAATTTCCTTAATAATGGCAGATAAAATCTCTATTAACCCTTCCTGTGCCAATTGTGCCGCCATTGACCCGCGACTGGGGCATTACTCTGTACTTCGAAATTCGAACTTCGGATCGCCCCGTCACTTTCTTGCGAATTAACTACGCGTTGAGAGCAAAAGGGATACCAATAGACGAAGTTCGAATTTCGAAGTTCAGAGTAATGCCCCTGAACCCGCGTCGCGTGTCCCGTTAACAGATTGAACACCCACGCCGCCGACCAGGAGGAAAACATAATTAAAGTAATTAGGAATGGCAATGAGACATATACGACGTGATCTTTATTTAAACGGCCTGTTTAAGGTTGTTAGACATTGGAATACAACGAACTGCGAGCCTATTATGGGTGATTCTTCGAGCATTTTACCGCTCTCATTCCCCTGGTCGCATTAATGTCGAAATTCCTGTAGCTTTGGATGCTATTTTCGGTTATCTTGTAGAGTGCCCTGACTTCTACAAAATAACTGAAAATTCTATCCTAATCTACAGGAGTTTATCTTGCATATAATGAAATTAACCCAGGGTTTACTTACCCGAAAATTTTATTCTGCATGTTGGCAATTCATTCACTCTGAATACATTCGGCCAAATACAAGAGAACGAATAACGAATGACATAAGTATTCTTCTCTCTCTCACATAACAGTAACTTGCATGAGTCTTTTTCTTTCTCTCAGATTTGAAGTGTCATTACGTTTTCGGTCGATTATGTTGAATGGCGACCTTCATTTTATTTTATCTGTCAAATCGGTGTAGGTGCGCTCGTGGAGATAGACTAGACATACCCTTATAATCTGTGGTGGAGATCTCGCGCGTATTTTGTGATTGTAATTACAACAGATAACAGTGCTATTTCTTGTAAAATGGAAAAGAAAATTCGTTTTTATTGCTGCTTTATTTAATAAAGTACAGAACATTTTCTTTTTCAAGTCGAAATCTTCTATGAAATGCTCTGTTTCTTTGCAAATTAAAATGGTCAATTCGTTCCCCAACCCTCCTATTAAAAAGATCTGAACTTAAATAGTCGTCCATTTCTCTATCATATCATCAGAAAACAAAAAGTCATTCATCATGACATTCATGACAATAAAAAAAAATGAAAAATAACAATAACCTCACGATTTAACCCTCCAATTTTGGCGGGTGTTATTAATGCTATCGCAGGGTTAAGTAATTATTTACTTAACCCTGCGATAGCATTTAACTCGGAGTTATTTAAATTAACTCTGGGCCGCGCAAATGGCCCTAAAACGGAATAGACAAAGTAATATACCTAATATACAATACTAATCTGCTTTGTTCTGGTAACCGCAACCCAAGTACTTGCGCGTGAAGCGATTTTATTATTTTAAAGCATTTATAATCTAATGAAAAACGCCATAGAGCCCATAATCCATTGAAAAAACCTATTCCGTAGTCCTTTTTCCACGAAGTGCGTTCCTGTTGAGTGACGGGCGGTAGCGAAATGGAAAACGAGTTATGAATGCTATTATTATTTTAGTGTATCTGTAATCTACTGTCTGAGGAAGTAGAGTCGATAATCTAATGATCTTTCCTGCTAACTAGTTATAATCTGCTTTTACTACATACTTGTTATGTTATTTTGCGGTTAACCACTCAATGGTCTTCTTTAAGTGGATAAGCTCAGTTCAAAAAATAAATACTATACTGCATCGCCACCTGTCGAACCGGGCCTCTTAGTGCGGCAATTCGTTTTATGTCCGTTGGACTTGTGATTAATGCGGGCATTTTTCATAATGCCCGGGCAATTCGATAATAATAACTAAAATATGACATGGCAATTTAATAAAAATACTAACAACCTAACCAGACAATGTGATAAATAATTAAGTTTAGATAATAATTAATGATAACTACTACCATTATTTATAATGCCCGGGCATTTTGAATAATGCCCGCATTAATCACTTGGTCCATTATATAACCCCAATGCCTCACACGATGGTCCGTCACATCAAGGAATACATTTATACGTTAGAGCGAGAAACAGTGCCCTTGTTCTCGCTCGTACGTCTAAATGCATCCCTTAATGGCCCACGTGGTGGACCATCTTGTAAAAAGGGCATTAGGGTTGTTGTACACGGGCGGCACGCAACCAACGAAAGAGGCAACTGCAGCCATCGCCATACGTCGGTCGAATGTTTTTTACGGCGAAGCAAAAAAAGGGTAATGATTTTGACACCCTATGTATGGATGTAAACATGTTCCAGTCTAGCGTCGATCCTATGAACCGATTTTTTTTTTATTGTGCGATTGTTATAGGCTATTTTATTGTAGTCTGGTTTTAGTTTTTTAATTTCGTTTATTTTACATAGATAAAATAGAAAGTGCCCAATGGAATTTACTATTACTAAATGGCCTATATGTGACGTTCTCAATATAAAGGGACCTTATGGAGGCAAGCGGTTACGCCGTTTTTAGAACTGTTACCATAGTATCCGTATAGTTTCAAGAATAAGAAGAGCGTAACTGCCTTCCTCCATAAGGTCCCTTTATATTGAGAACGTCACATATCACATCGCATTAGGGATAACACATTATTTGCCTATCAGTTTCGGTATCGCTTTGTTCTTTTCAATGGTTTCAAAAGGCTTAGGATAATTTTGCTGTTTTAGGCTTTCATATCAAAGAAATAAATTCGCGCCTTAGCAAAGCCTGACCTACCAATTTATTTATTTGTTTTAGGTGCCCATGTGCGCCTTTGTTACATTGACGTATGGTATATTATTTTATTTTGTGTAATCTGTTGGGTATTTAAGAAAACTGCCAAGTTAGAGCTCGCAATTATTTGGCTTGACTGTCAACAATCTAGCGGCAAACTTGGCACCTTTTTAGGGTTCGGTAGTCAACAAGGAACCCTTGTAGTTTCGCTATGTCGGTCTGTCCGTCCGTCCGTCTGTCCGAGGTTAAACTCAGGGACTCTTGGTACTACAAAGCTGTAATTTGGTTTAGTTATACATTTAAATTACGCCGATAAAGTTGTAAAATAAAATTTAAAAAAAAGGGCCAAGTAGACTTTATTGGTTCTTGAATTAAAGACGATTAAAATGTTTATATTATACCTACCGAAAATCAGCTAAGACAACTTTTAACTAGAAAATTTGCTAATATTTGTGTTTTTTTGGAGATTGCTGTTTGTGTTTGTGAGAAGGCGACGGAACCCTACACTGAGCATGGTCCGACATGCTCTTACCCGGTTTTATAGATAGGGTATCACTTAAATAAATAAATCCTACTTAAATAAGTAGAAAACACCCAAGATTCAGAAACAAATACGGATCTCACAATATTTTATTGCCCTTACCGGAAATGAACCTAGGACTGCTACACCGCTAGTGTCGCAGGCATGGTCTACCAGCTAAGCTAGCGGGTCGTCAAAGGAAACTAGTAAGTTCTATGGAATCACTGAAATGGAAGCTCATCTGTACCAATACCAACAAATAATAAATAAATAAATAATATTAGGGGACAATCTCACACAAATTGACCTAGTCCCAAACTAAGCTCTAGGCTTGTACTATGGGTAGATAACGATAAACATACTTATATAGAAAAATACATACTTAAATACATAGAAAACATCCATGACTCAGGAACAAATACTCGAGCTCATCACACAAATATTTGTCCATACCGAGATTCGAACCCGGGACCGATAGCTTCGTAAGCAGGGTCACTACCAACCAGGCTAACCGCGCCGTCCAAGGATGCAATTGACATTGTTTGAATTATTTCCTCATCTCATCAGGTTTCCTCATGATTTCGGTCACGTACTGTCCCGGAAGTAACATCCGGAATCTTTAAGGCCAGGATTTTTCCTCCTTTTCCGACCATCGTCTACCTGCCATATAATATTCGACATTGGTCACTGCGATATAGAAAACAAAACTAGCATGTATCCAATGTAAGAACACACAAGAAAGGCTGTTGGCAAAAAATACAAGATGCCAACTTCAGTTTGACTGACCTATGATGAAAAAATGAAATTAATTTTGTAAATAATTGAAAAGGGGCCTAGACTGGAAGGTTGAAAAATGAAAGTGATTTTATTATAGCAAATGGGCTGTCATATAATAATAATAATATTAATAATAATCCAGCCTATATACGTCCCACTGCTGGGCACAGCCCTCCACTCACAATGAGAGGGTTTGGGCTATGATTCCCACGCGGGCCCAGTGCGGATTGGGAACTTCGCACACACCGTCAAATTGCTTTGCAGGTGTGTGCAGGTTTCCTCACGATGTTTTCCTTTATATGAAAGGGCTTAATCTGCACATTTCAAAAATGTACAAAAAATGACCGTTCCCACATATATTTACAGACCTTCCCTTTTTTTGCTGCCTTGTAGACATCACAGAAGAAAATTTACCTCTATTTTGAAACAAAGAACACGTGTGTAAACTTTTATACATTTATTTATATTTTATTCAGCAAAATAAACTTGGCGCACGAACGTTTTACATCGGATATGTTTTGTCTGGCGCTCATTAGTTAGCCGAAACTAAGTAAAACCTTTTAACTGGATAATTTGTTATCCTTACTAAAAGATGTTAGTTAGTTCCATTTACACCTATAATGGATAGCGCCCAAGAGGGAATGATGATTATGAAAATAATCTATATATTCACTTCATAGTATAAAACAAAGTCGCTTCCCGCCGTGTCTGTCCCTTTGTATGTACGCGATCTTTCAAACTACGCAATGGATTTTAATGCGGTTTTCACCATCGGTTAGATAATTTTTCACGGAAGGTTTATGTATATAATAGTACCCGGAGCGAAGCGAGGGCGGGTCGCTAGTTGCTAATATAATGCGTAAGTTTGTTTGTTTCGCTTTCACGTTCACGTTTGATAGTTTATAGCCCGGAAACAGACAAGAGTACTTTTGGTAAACTAAACTAAACTAAATTTGGTAAGGAGATAATTTGGCTCCCGATGGAGGACATAGGATACTTTTGTCTGAATAGTTCCCAAGAGACTAGCTATAAACGACTTCTACGTTACGTGTACTGAATTGGGGTCTAAAACCAGTAATTCTATAACAGGTATACGACGAAACTACTGATTAAAAATTAAACGAACTTGAAAGGAAAACGATCACGACTAACAATAAGTGGACTTCGTTGGTTCTTGAGTTGTATGCGACTAAAATGTTTAAATGTTAAGGTGGACATTCACGGTCAGTTAAACTGATAAATTGAACTGACGTACACCCAAAAACTGACCGTGAATGTGAAATCTTAAGTTGAAATTATACGAACTCAAGGTCAGCTTCTGGATGTACGTCAGCTAACTGATCAGTTTAACTGACCGTGAATGTCCACCTTTATACCGTAAATCGATCAAGATAATTAACTGTACGAACTCCTGGTAGCTCGTTTTATTCTTGATAGGACAACTTGATAAGAGACAGGAAAGACTTTCTTGATAAATAACTTTTTAATATGTGTGCACACTTTATTGATAACGAACGTAAACTGACTTGTACTAAAATTAATTTGAATTAAGAGCAAAATGAGGTCACGCTGATGACGCGACTAAGCAATGTGCCATGTAATCGTACAATAACTTTGATTGAATACAAAATTAGCAAATTTTTTTTGGAGATTGTTGTTTGTGTTCGTAGTAATTGGCGACGGAACCCGACGCTGAACATGGGTTTTTTTAAGTCAAGAAATTGATCGGTCAAGGTGTCTTCGGGAAAATTCGGTCTCGATCCGAACCCTCGGTCTTCCAGGCACTTGTGCTCTATAGCAATTAAACTCTCAGCCGGCGTACCCCAGGGTGTCCACGATTGGAAATAAACCAGCCTCCAAGTGTCCCAGTTGAGAACAAAGTTAGATTAACTGTCTGTCTGTCCGGCCACGGTGCATTGTAAGCTTTTATTCTATATGTAGGACGTTGAGCCTCAGGAGGATGCATCAGATGGATCGGACGATATTCACGTTATTTTTAGAGTACCGTTGTAACACCTTTGTTTTTGTTCTGGGTTCCGTTTTTAGGGTTCCGTACGAAAATGGTAAATAGGAACCCTTATGGTGAGACGTTGTCTGTCTGTCTGTATGTCACAGCAGTTTTTCTCAACTACTCAAGCTATCAACTTGAAATTTGGCATAGTTATATAACTTGTTTGCCCGCATCTGTTTTTAGTAAAAATAAAATGAAATTAATTTTATAAATCATTGAAAAGTCTAGAATGGGGGGTTGAAAAATAAAAGTGATTTGATTATAGCAAGTGGGGTGTCATATGAAAGGGCTCATTTTGCATATTTTAAAACTATTTTTTTTTAATAATTTTCCGTGACGTACTTTTTGATTTATAACCAAAAATGTTCAAAAAATTACCCGGTTTCCCTTATCTCCGAAGTTTAAGAACCGAAAAATCTGAAAATTTTCTAACCTTTAGATAAATTTTTATATTTTACGGGAAATATA
Organism: Tortrix viridana; assembly: GCA_963241965.1. Taxonomy (NCBI): domain Eukaryota; kingdom Metazoa; phylum Arthropoda; class Insecta; order Lepidoptera; family Tortricidae; genus Tortrix; species Tortrix viridana. Next base: position 11,608,996 of record OY725186.1, read on the forward strand.
AAATGAAGTGTTCAAAATTTATAGTTTTCGAGAAGTTTTTATACCTTTATAAATGGCTTTTGACCGAAACTTATACCGCGTATTATGTAAATATTTTGTGATGCGTTTGTCACTTAGCGTTTGTTTGCATAGGAGGCGGAGGCGGGAGCGGGATGCGGAAACTGCACGCGCTCCGGCCCCTGCGGCCCACCGGCAACATCAGGTGGGCACAACCTTACTTCTTTCTCCAACAACCTGTATGTCCACCCTCACCCTTCCCATCGTTATTCAGAGCCCTTAGCCAAGATGCCCATCGCTAACTAGCGTTTCTATTCTATGACCTACGGTAGGTCACGTCATACGGAGAGTCACGTGATCAACCAGTGACGCGATTGGTTTAAAAACGAAACGAATAGAAACGCTAGTTAGCGATGGGCATCTTGGCTAAGGGCTCTGAATTGTTTCAACACTGCTAGCTAATTATCGACATGTGATTGCAATAAATACATAATTAATATGATTAATGATAATGAATATGACACGAACTCCTCTTTCGGAAACACTTCGACGTAGTAGGATCTGCGGGCTTATCATGCATGCACGAGATAAAATGTGACAGGTGCTAGGGAAATGAATACATCTATTCCATATTCTAAAGTAAGAAACGCTTAAGGTTTAAAATAAAGAGTCTCGTCCTGACTTTCATTTTATTACCTTTTATTACTAAGCGACTATTGCGATTTTCACATTTGAATAGCGATTTTATCAAGACGGGACACTTTTATTTTAAACCTTAAGCGTTAAATCTTCCGTTAGAATAAGGAATATATGTGTGCTAAAAGAAAGGCATTACGATAACTTAACGGTTTACGAAATGAAAAAAAATGTATAGGATGATCGTAAGCGTATGATTTCATTTTAAAATTTCCCGCTAAAACGCTAACTTCTGTCATGGCGTCGCTTATGACGTCACGATCCTCTAAACACTAGTATATTCTAAAGTACTCTGTGGACTCACGCTAATCTTGTTTCTTAGCAAATGTCAAAATGTTGTTTGTTTAGAGGAACGTGACGTCACGCGCTGTTTGCGGCGGGATAACGTGGATGAAATATTTATTTTTGTATAATTAATTTAAAAGATATATAAATATAATAAGCATGACATTAATTATACAAAAATAAATATTACATTTTATCCGGTATTGTTTAATATACAATTACCGAAAATCACACTTTAAAAGATATACATATAAATATAATAAGCAATAAAGTGTGATTTTCGGTAATTGTATATTAAACACTACCGGAAAAAATGTAATATGTATTTATTTTCGTTTAGTCTACACCCCTATTACGGTAACACTTACATACTCAGCTATTTGAATGTGCAGGTTTCCTGACGATGTTTTTACTTAACCGTAAAAGCATCTGGTAATGTATTTAAATAAGTTAAAATGATATTTATGGGTTCATGACGGCCTCGAACTCGGTACCGTACGCTCTCCAGTTTGCTAACTAAGTACTACTAACACTCGAAATGCGTTGTGAGTTTGTATATATTTCATGTCAAAGCGAAGCAACGGATTAGGTACCATGACATTTTTGCATAAAACTGATGGATATTCAGAGCAATTACTTTCTTGGGAATTAAGTAGTTTTATACCTAGTTTTCTGCATCAAAACTTGAAAAATAATTACAGTCGAATTGAGAATCGATTTTTTGATGTCGTTTGAAAATACAAGCAACGGAAATACTGATGTAACAGCCTTCAGCAACGTAATGTTCTAAAACGTATTTGAACTTGGTTTCTTGACACGAGTTTAAATTAAAGCGCACCTTTAAATAAATAAAACAAATTAAACTTCAGCTTGATAACTTCCTTTTGAAATTTCGATGCGTCGAAAGCAAATTTTGCTGGCGTTTTGCGGGTTTCTCCTCTGCCTTTTTGTTCCTAATTATAAACTTGGATGGCATCATTGCAGCCTTTAAGTTGGTATTTGAAAGAGTATTGTTGTGGAGGTTGGGCCGATATACGCGTTTGTGTAAAGACCGGAATCCATACTAATATTATAAATGAGAGTCTGTCTGTCTGTCTGTCTGTCTGTCTGTTACCTTTTCACGCTTAAACCGCTGAACCGATTTAGATGAAATTTGGTATGCAGATAGTTTGAGTCCCGGGAAAGGACATAGGATACTATTTATCCCGGAAATCATCCCTTAAGGGGGTGAAAAGGGGGTTGGAAGTTTGTATGGGGAATCAATCATTTCTTAAGTAAGGTATATACAATTTATTAGTATGGAGATAATTTGAGTCCCGCCCGGGGAAGGACATGGGATATTTTTATTCCGGAAAATTGGAGTTCCCGAGGGAGCAGTGATTTCAACCAAGTTGCCGTTGTTTTCAGGCGCCTGAAAAATGTTTTCAGGCCGTTTCAGAGGTAGCTCTATCACATACCAGTTTATCAAAATTTCAACCAAGTTGCCGTTGTTTTCAGGCGCCTGAAAAGTGTTTTCAGGCCGTTTCAGAGGTAGCTCTATCACATATCAGTTTATCAAAATTTCAACCAAGTTGCCGTTGTTTTCAGGCGCCTGAAAAATGTTTTCAGGCCGTTTCAGAGGTAGCTCTATCACATACCAGTTTATCAAAATTTCAACCAAGTTGCCGTTGTTTTCAGGCGCCTGAAAAGTGTTTTCAGGCCGTTTCAGAGGTAGCTCTATCACATATCAGTTTATCAAAATTTCAACAAAGTTGCCGTTGTTTTCAGGCGCCTGAAAAATGTTTTCAGGCCGTTTCAGAGGTAGCTCTATCACATACCAGTTAATCAAAATTTCAACCAAGTTGCCGTTCTTTTCAGGCGCCTGAAGAATGTTTTCAGGCCGTTTCAGAGGTAGCTCTATCACATACCAGTTTATCAAAATTTCAACCAAGTTGCCGTTGTTTTCAGACGCCTGAAAAGTGTTTTCAGGCCGTTTCAGGCCACCCTCTACCAGATTAGGAGATAAATTGAAAACCCGTTTTCAGACGTTTTCAGGACCCCTTAGGGCCTGCGCAAACGCGCGGAGTGCAGCGCAGATCACTTTAAATTTATCAATGTATATTCTTCCCTATTTTAATTACAATAAGGTATAAATTTGAATGCTCTGAGACATTCCCGACGGCGGGTCGAAGAACGTCGATTATTCTAGAAAGGCCATCTGGAATTTTCTTGGACTGGGCGATCGAAAGTCTAACTCTTAATTATCGGTTTAATTGTGCATTTCTATAAGTTACCTACCCCCACGTACTTAACAACACTTTTTACCCGGGAAAATTTTACAAATTCCTGTGGGGTACCGATAAACGACTTCCACGCAGACGGAGTCGCGGGCAAAAGCTAGTATAAGTATAAAAAGGGTACTTATGGCTGATAAAAAAAAATATCACTCTCATAAATAAGTTCTGAGGTTTGCATTAGCAATGTTTATAAAACTTATCGTTACTTTAAATTTAGATTCTGACGTTTGTAGCCTTTTTCAATCTCCAGATAGCATTATCTGTCAGATAAATTTTAGCTCTGTCCTGTTCTATCATATGAGAAAGAAAAGGAAAGTGATAACTCTAACTGCGAGATAATTTTATCCGGGGTTTAGAAAGAAATATTAATAATGTCATGTATGTATATAATATGAAATTTAGACTTGGTTTTTTCACAGTATCTAAATAATGAAAGTTTCCCAATATGTCTATATTTTTGTAAAAACCAACCGCTTGCAATAAAGCTCAGATAAAGTCGAATACAAGCCAGATTGATTTTCATAAAGTTTCATACAATGTAATTTTGGTGGGCGAAGTATTGACGAACCCGCTCACTTTGCTGCACTACACTTTTATAAAATCATTGTAAACGTTAACTCTTTCAATTAGATAAAAAAACACCCATTTATATTTTGACCACCAAAATTTCACCAACTTCTGCAACCAGATTATTATTAAGCGATTCCCACACACACTAACACAACTCGTTGTACTCAGATCTTACAACCGCAGATCGCTGGTGGAGGACCCGGTCTATCCGGGCGCCAACCGGCACGACCCGGGCCTGTTGTGGGCCGGTCTGGGCCGGTAGACTCCCGGACAGCTCCCGATACCTCCCGCTCCGGAGACCAGCTCGGAGGAGGCCGCCGCAAGTCGTTATTCGGTCTACGAGCTTCTGATCGAGATGCCGATTTCTGTGCGAATGTCTTTTGTTTTACTGTAGTAGATACTTATTGCAGCGATCAACGTGACAAAATATGATTTGCGTTCGTCTCCAATATATAAACCATGGATAAGGATAGATATATTTGCCACATACAGCATGTGTCTAATTTTAATTTAAACCTTATCGATCTGTTGTTTGAGAAAAGGGGCTGCACATTAGTCACTTGACAGTCAAAGGATACTATAGTAAGCAGCAATGCGGTTGGTTAAATTACAATAGTGTTTCACTGACAGTATCCAAAAGGATGAATGTTAAAAAAAATACACTTCAGCAATCCTTTAATGGTTGTCAAGTGGCTGAAATTGGGAATATGCACGCATTTTTTTATCATTTTTCTTAACAAAATATGAAAATACCGTAAAAGAGATGGCAAAAATTGAAATTAGTAAAAAGTACGGATAATATAAGCATTTGAAAACTACTAATTAGACAGAGGGATCCGAAATTAACTGTGACGTCTCAGCGTGCACTACGGCCATATAAACTCTTGTGTTAAAGTTTGTTTTGCTAGAGAGACAGAAACAACACTCGTCGGTGGAGTAATTGCTCCAGTAATTTTTCTCTGTTCTCCGCCAATTTTTTCCCCTCCTGATACGACGACATTGGCCTAGTTAGTAGGTAGTTGTACTTAAATTACTAGTGTAATTCAGATTTTTGGTCAATATAGTAAGGGTTCACACCCTTAAGTATTATAGGGACTACCCAATAAGTATTATATAATTTAAGTATGTTTTGCTTAAACGTCTCTCAAGAGACAAAAATAAGACTTGTATATTTGATATTGTATTAAATTTAAATTTAGTTGAACTGTTCTGTGAACTTAATTTTAAGTATTTTGTTTTCATGGCATCATTTTTGCGCTATACCTATTATATCCTATCCTATAGCAAATCATTAAGTACCACTAAACTATAAAAATACATTATGTATGTATAAAATATTCAATTTAATAATGATTTCTATATGTATATGTATTAAAATTTTATATAAACTAATCATGTTGATGATTTAATATGATTGTAAATTTTTGTCTATGAATGTTTAGATAGGCGATTGAAAATCCAAAAAAAAGTGATGCATAGATTAATCTAAATGCCTAGCTAGTGTGTGTAAGTATTCTATAACTTTGTCCTCAGTTAATTATAAAGATATTAATCATTTTGCCAAATTACTAAACTACTAAATTTAATAATACTCAGTGTACCTAGTAGTAGCAGAAAACAAAAAAAATGAATACCTGATAATGCGCGTAGATATGTCAACTTTGTATTCAAGAATAAATAATATATCATACCGTAAAGTAAGTTTCTATACCCATATGTTTTCCTTTTCGCCTTCACCTGTAATAGCCTCAAGAAATAATTGGGTGAATCAACTTTTAGCCCGGTAGCACACCTCCGCCGCGAAACCGCGAAACTGTGGCGGAATCGTGATATTTAATACGAAATTGAACTTTATTTCGTTGCCAGAGTTTCGCTACTACAGTTTCGCGGCGGAGATGTGCTACCGGCGTTAAGGTAAGTACTCCTTTTCTTTTGCGGCCATTTTCCGGCACTAAAACTCTCCTGGTGACTTATGATTAATCATAATTTATGAATATTAAAATCAGACCTGCAAATTTACAGATCCCACATGTTAGACACCTCAAATATTTCTTAATTTTCTAAAAACCCTGGTAACTCAGGGAAAATGCACATTTTTCATACAAAACCTGGGAACAACATCATCCCCTGCGTTACCAACTATATTATGTATTGTTTAAAATTGTACTAATTTAGAATATTAGTTAGCCTACTTGTCTGATTTTATAAACGTGTAAGCCACGACAAATAAATAAATAGTTTTTCTAAAAAAATATAATTTGTGAAATATTTAGAAAAATGGGGAGTACTTCTATGTTATTCTGTTAACGCATCGTCGTTCACTTCTACTGAGTCGATGAATAGCCGGCGAATTTACGTCGTCCGTCAAGGTGGGTAAATGACATCCAACTGCCTGCACATTCGTTTAGTCGCTGGTTTCACAGACGACTCAGAAAACTCACGGTACTTACCTTAAAAGTTGATTAACCCAATTATTCTGAATCGACATTTTCGAAAAATTTGTAATTTTGAAGGAGAGAAAATACTGATTCTCTGTTTATTTAATTCTACAAAAGTCCTCGTGACGACCGTGTACAGTCGAGGACAGAAAGATGTTTACACTTTTGGACCTTATTGCAATGGAATAAGGTGAAAAAGTGTATACATCTTTCTATCCTCGACTGTTTATTACTTATTTATTATTTTCATACATTCTTTTCATAGATTTTGGCCGGCATGCCGTCTGACAGATTTGACGGCGGACTGTTGCACTGACACTGCGGGCTTAGCATGCAATGCACGAGATAAAATTTGACATATGCTAGGGAAATGAATACATCTATTCCATATTCTAACGTAACGCTTAAGATTTAAAGTAAAAGTGTCCCGTCCTGACTTTTATTACCTTTTATTACTGAGCGACTATAGCGATTTTCACATTTTTATAGCGATTTTATCAAGACACTTTTATTTTAAATGTTAAGCGTTAGTCTTACGCTAGAATATGGTATAGTTGTATTAATTTCCCTAGCACCTGTCAATTTTTTTCTCGTGCATGCATGCTAAGCCAGCTGACGTTTTGTATGAATCATGAAGACCCCCCTCTATTTATGAAAATCTGTTAAATAGTTTAGGAGCTACGGAATATCCAATTTTTGATTACATTATTCATAGACTATTAAAATCATTACTTGGCTTCGCTCGCTCGGGTAAAAGTTATTGAATTCACGAGCGCATGCGCAGTCTAATTAATTGGCTAAGTATCGTTTGTTTACTTTGATTTGACTTGACAACTATCTATGACTATCAAAAAAATATATAATTTACATTTCTTCCAAAAACTTTACTTAGCCAATTGCCGAAAACCGTAATAAATAGTGAATGATGTCAAATAGCCACCAGTTGCGTCAATTTCCTGCTAATAGCCAATAGACAAGCGTTTCCTCATTGCGGCAATCGCCGTAATGGCGGGCTGACTCCGGGGCGAGCTGATGGTTTCTTCAATTCATTTTTGGGTAAGCATAAAACTTCGAACAAAAACACCTTATTTTGGAGTATAATAATCAGTGATAATTAACTAAATACAACGATGTTTTGAATTCTAGGGCATCGTTCTAGGCCTAGTCTAAGGTCTAGTGACAAAATCGAAAATATTAAGTATAAACAACTAATTATTAGCATCAAAAATAAAACACCGGGTACCAAGTGATTAGTAGAATTATCGCATTTATGTCCTTGAAATAAAGTTCATTACTCTCCTTATTCGGCAGTTGGGTTAAAATAGGTGTATCTCCGAACAGTCGGGCTCGGATCGGAACGAGCCGATGACTAGTCATTGTTGATTCAGATGACAATTGGTGGGCGGAACCAATTTCGTCCGAACCGAATCAAATTTCAAGTAAATAGAGCACAAAATACCTACGGTAGTACTGCCCTGCTAAGGTAAAAGGCAGTATTTTACACAAAACTACTGTAATAATTGTAACCTCATTACTGGGTAATAAGGTTGCAATTGCTACAGTAGTTTTGTGTAAAATACTGCCTTTTACCTTAGCAGGGCAGCGTAGGATTACGCAGAAAAAAAAAGCTGCCAGGTAAAACCCGACTGTCAACTAGTATAACGCACCCTTATAAGGTTGATTTTACGAGCGTTTCAACCGCCGTCAGTCCCTTGATCCTGTAGCTTGATTTCTGTAGCTTTGGATGCCATTATCGGTTATTTTGTAGAAGTCAGGGCACTATAAACGCTCTCACGTTTTTGACGAATCATATGACATCCACTTTATTAAAAGCGGTCCTATAGGAATCATCCTAACACTATTCGATGTAAGATAGGGTTTTCTACCCCGTCGTTACCCGCAGCCATAACCTGCGGGGCTATTCATTATCCCCAAATAAACAGGTATTAAGCTCTGCCTCAAATCCCACATAAACTGTCGTGATAAGTAGCACAGGACAGTGTAGGGGCTGCATGATTTGGGGTGGACCGTCCATTTTACCCGTCTACGGCTGTAGCGAAACAGAAGGTGTAGTATTTTATAAATAATATACAGTAGAGGGTCTTCAGAGGGTTTATTTATATTATATTTTAGTTTAATACTTTACTAACATTATATCGTTGTTGTCTTGGTCGATGGCAGGATGACAAGGACGAGCCTAGCGACCACAGATAACTTAGACATATTTTGCATGTTCGGATTCCACTACAGAAGGGTTATGATTTCTAAGTTTAGCTTAGCCGAGTGTTTCTATACCTACGAAGCTAGCGGTTCGAATCACGGTATGGGCAAATATTTGTGTGATGAGCGGAGTATTTTGAATCATGGATGTTTTCTATTTAAGTACGTATTTCTGTATGTATAATGTAAGTATGTATATCGTTGCCTGGTACCCATAGTACAAGCCTAGAGTTTAGGTTGGGACTAGGTCAATTTGTGTGAGATTGTCTCTGATATTATTAATAATAATAAAGTTTTTAGTGTGTTTGTTTGTATGTTCAGCTGTTCCCTTGTAGTACAGTCGAGGACAGAAAGATGTTTACACTTTTGGACCTTATTACAATGGAATAAGATGAAATAGTGTAAACATCTTTCTGTCCTCGACTGTACCTATACTATCCATTATACTATCCCCCGTAGTTAATAACATGGAATTTAGTGTCAATTAAAGCTGTAAAATAAAATCGGACAAAAAATACGGATAATATAAGCATTTAAAAACTACTTATTAGTTTATTAGACAGAGATCCGACATGAACGTGACGTCAGCGTGCACTAACGGCCATATAAACTACATGTTAAATTCTGTTTTGCTAGAAAGATAGAAACAAATCTTTAATGGCTATATCTTGGTTATTTTTATAGTTATTCGAAAAATATTTTTTCTCTACTGTTTGTTACATGAATGAATTTTTATTAAGACAAAGAAAATCCATGCAAATTCCCTATTAACCCAGGTTAGCCTAGGACCTAGTATCGCGTAAGCTTTCAATTTATGAAGTCTTTTTAAAAGACTGTCTTTAAGCTGATAATCGTGTGGGCACCATGCCTGTAGACATGGCTTGCATGCACCGCCCATAAACTGCCATCGGCCTGTTGTCTTAGGACAACGGACACACATGCTATGCCGTCCATTTGATCTCATTTCTGATTTACCTATACCTACTTTGTTTATTAGTTTGTCTCCTTTACTTTTGTTAGATCGTATGGCGTGAATTAACTTTACCTATTCTTCCTTTTCTTTCTAATTATTATTCTTGGTCCAACAAGGACTATATTTTTGAGTCGAATTTCATCAAAATTCTTGCAGTCATGATGTGTGGTTTATAGACATAGTATAAAATGAAGTCGCCCTCCGCGTCTGTCTGTCCCTATGTATGCTTAGATCTTTAAAACTACGCAACGGATTTTGATGCGGTTTTCACCATCAGTTAGATAATTCTTCACGGGCGGGTCGCTACAGGCTATATTTTAACTTATGTAACCGAAGCGAAGCGAGGGCGGGTCGCTAGTATATTATAAATATAAAGTTTGTATGGATGTATGGATAGTGTCGTGCCTAATCGTCGATGTAGGTTTTTATTAATCACTTAGTAAAATAAATGTTTTTGTATTTCTTTAACTTTGTGAGTAATATAAAAATGGCTTTTAAATCCGAAGACTCACTACTGATGTCTCGCCATTAATCATTTGTGGCCAATGACAACTCGTACGCTTCGGGTCACGTAGAAAAATACTACGAGTGTTTATCCCCTAACTCGATACGTATAGAGTCCACAATGCGCTGATTCAAAATCAAAATCAGCTCTGCGTGATGCGGCGCAGGCATTTTTCGGTCGCACTGTTCGTACTGTGTTATCTACTGATACAGCGATAGAATTGTGACATTCTCAATATAAAGGGACCTTATGGAGGCAGGCGGTTACGCCGTTTTTAGAACTGCTACCATAGTATTCGTATAGTTACAAGAACAAGAAGAGCGTAAGTGCCTTCTTCCGTCGCTTTATACTGAGAACGTCACAATTAGTAACGTGCCGCGATACCGACGTGCGCCGACGCCGACGTACGATGCTCTTCCGGTCAGGCAAAGCGCAACGATAAATAGAGGCGACACGTAAACACGTATCTATATATATGTAACGTTCTCAGTATAAAGGGACCTTATGGAGGAAGGCAGTTACGCTCTTCTTGTTCTTGTAACTATACGAATACTATGGTAACAGTTCTAAAAACGGCGTAACCGCCTGCCTCCATAAGGTCCCTTTATATGTATTGAGAACGTCACATATAATACCTAAGGTTTATTCCGGTTCCTGATCCCTGTCCATAATTTTCATATTTTAATAACTGTCAGATCAGGAGATCTGTGAATCATATGAAAGGAAATCTGAAAAATTCCTTACTTATATTTTACGGGAAAAATAAAACAAAGTGTTCAAAATTCATAGTTTTCAAGAAATTAACAAAAATCTTTAAAGATCTGTACTAAAATTTAGGCAAGTCAAATTGGACCTTATTGCATACAATTAAAGTACATAAAAAGGTGTATTTTTGAAGTACGGACTTAAATACGGAACCCTCGGTGCGCGAGTCCGAGTCGCACTTGACCAGTTTTTATATATTTGTTTAGAAGTAACATAATTACTTTTTGAGTGCAGGCAGACAGCGGATGGGCAAACGTAGTGTAGGATGCCCAAAGACTAGGTGGAGTGACGATCTTCGGAAGGTGGCTGGCAAAAGTGGCAAGAGCTGAATAAGAATGGCGGCGGATGGCGTACAATTGGAGAGGCCTATGTCCAGCAGTGAACTAGTTATAGGCTGATGACCAGTGATCGGAATAGGTAGAGTATATTTACCTGAACTTGATGCTTGTTCATTCAATAATGTGTTCCCATCTCACTCACGCATGAATGAACAAGCGTCAAGTTTAGGTAAATATACTCTACCTATTCCGATCACTGCTGATGACGATGATGATGATGAACCTAATCAGTCAGGCGATAAAGTTGTTGTTAATGATATTTGATGGTCTACATTTTATTTTCATACAAATATTCATAGGTGGCGAAGTCAACTTACCATCAGGTGGTCTGTGTATTGTTTGAATTGGGAATATGCATGGATTTTTTGCTTTAATAAAAATTCATTCATGTAACAAACAGTAAAGTAAAAATATTTTATAAAAATAAACAAGATATAAGCCATTAAATATTTGTTTTTATCTCTTTCTCGCAAAACAGAATTTAATATAGAGTTTATGTGGCCGTAGTGCCCGCTGACGTCACAGTACATGTCTTATCTCTCTATCTAATTAGTAGTTTTAAAAACCTTATTTTATCCGTATTTTTGGCCGTTTTTAATTTTAATTTTACTTTTACGGTATTTTCATATTTTGTTAACAAACGCGATAAAAAAAAAATCATGCATATTCCTTATTCTACTATACTCGTATATCTACTGAAAATTACAATGGACACGATAGCGGGTCCAATGACCCTCTGCGAGCGTTACTCTTTGGCCTGCGCAGGGGCAGCGATATAAGCTGCATAAAGGTCGCGCACACACACCGACTAACCAGCCAGTAAACAGCAGTTGCGCGAGTCGGCCACACGTTAGCGCGCAATAAAAAAAAACATCCATCATGTGGTTTCTCCTGACCTTCGCCGCCTTGCTGGCCAGTGCCCAGGCTAATTTCCACACGGACTGTGGTAAGTAACTCGTCTTTGATGCAAATGTGGAATTGACGCTTATGCTGTTCTGTTATGAGGTTTGAGGATTGCCGCATGGCTGGGCAGACAGTTGGACGTTTCAGACGGATTCTGAACCTGTTTAAAGCAGTAATAAATGTTAATAATTAGTCGTGTTATAATTTGTTCTTTTCTGAAAAAATAGTGCAGTTCGATAAATGTTACCACTTAGGACAGAATTTGTTAAGCATGAACGTATGTTTGTCTTGTATGTAAAGACTATTGTACAATCTTAAAATGACATGTTTTCCTGCAGAACTACGCAGATATTTTATATTTTAGGTTTATTTATCGTCTACTTGAACGCGTTACTTACTGCATCACATATTTATGTACATTGTTTTTAAATATGGTATAAATATACTGTTTAACTTTTTGTTTATTTTATGTAATTATTTGTTTTCCTTAATTAAATGTATGATTGATTGTATGATTATTTTTACGGTTTTATATAATGCTGGAATAAGTAGTATCATTGTCACGTTTTATTTTAAATGACTAACTGTTGAGTTTCTTGCGGCGCTTCTTCTCAGCTGGTCTCCTCTTGGGAAGCGCTGGTAGATTTTCACGTGTAAAAGTGCCCGTGCGGCCTACTTACTGAATAAATATATTTTATCTTTTTATCTTAAATTATCCCTTTAGGATAAAATAGCACATATATACCTGCTGAGGGAAATAGGGATCTGAAACCCATAGACATTTGCAATCTCAATACTGTAATCCTAAAGCTGGTGTAAAGCGTGTGCTAGACGGTTTGAAACCACGGCTTCAAACCAAGTGACCTCGGTAGTTTGAAACCACTGTCTACATGGTTTCAAACTACCGAGGTCACTTGGTTTCAAACTAGTGGTTTCAAACCGTCTAGCACACGCAAGTGTACAGGTGTATATTTGGGCGTCTCGTTCTATCTCACGAAATTAGCGTAAGACAGTAGATGACGGGCGATTGTTGCTCAAAAAAAAATCCCGTGGAAGCGCACTTAGAAAAACGTTCAGTTTTCTGTTATTATGTTGTGTATACTTAATTAATACCTACGGTCAAGTAGCATGATTCCTGTGACAGTCGTATTTCATAATTTCAAATACTATTCTCACTGCTGCCGCCGCCGTCTGAATAGCCTAATAATTAAAGCATCTGAATAGCCTAATTGTTAAAGCGAAGCCCTACTACGCCGAAGACTGCGTGTTCGAACCACAGCAATAGACAGGATTATTTTTGTTTTCGTTTGTCTTTTTATGGGTAAATTTGTTTTTGTATAGAAATCGATGAAAATTCGGTTTCGACCCGAGCGACTCACGGTCTCCCAGATATTAATATAATACAATAAATGCAAAAGCACATTTTAATAGGTATTAAAATGGATTCGTGTATCACCGTAGGTAGATATCGTTGTCGAAATGGCATGCAATGACAGGTAGGTACATGACTCAAACTTGAGTCAGGTTGACAGTACCTACAACCTACCTTGTCACTTTAACCTTGGAATATTTTGAGTGACGGGTTAAACATGATGTACAATTCATAAATATTAATTATGGTAACTAATTCGCCAAATATAATAAAAATAAATAAAATGTCCAATGACACCATCTAACCTTGAAGTTTAAGCACCTTCGTTTCAGCGAATAAATTCTATAACCATTACCTTATACCCGGCCTAGGCCGGAAAGTTAGTATGAAAATTCATTACTGACCCCTGCTGTAGGTACACTTTTCTATCTGTCTTAAATGTGCATGTTTGAGAAAAGCTATAAACCGCGGCAGGAAAAGACGAGTTCAGCAACTACTTGCTTCCCGGCCTCTACAATAATGTGCTAAATATTATTAAAAAAAAACCATTTCGACGGGTCTCTGACTCAACCTCGTATATGAAAATGTATGAAATTGGAATATCTACTTTAGGACGTGTACCTAAAGTGGATATTCGGATTTCGTAAAATTTCATATACGAGGTTGAGTCAGAGAGCCGTCGATTTACAAAGTTATTAGGTACACTAACTGTGACCTCAACAAATAGGTATATATACATATGTCTTGGTAACAAATATAAGTACAATGCAATAAAACTACTTTTATAAATTGACATGTGGATATTATCGATTTAATTTTATGACATGCTAATCAACTATTAAGAATTTTTATTAAAATTATTATTTTCTAATTTTTTATATATATATTTTTACATCATTGTATGGTAAGGCAAGATATGTAATCACGGTCATAAATATGTGTACATTTTAGTAACTTGTATATTTAATGTCATGTCATGTTTAAACTGCCATATTCATATACCTATGTCACAGCGATTAAAGTGACAAGATACTAAACGTGTAGTTGCAATTACTTTGATTTATCTTTTCGCAAAGATCTGACGCTTTGATGTGTTTTGTATCAAACTTATGAATTAATGGATGTGTTCGCATTACAATAAATATTTCCTAGTCAAATAATAACACTACACTAATGTATCTATTGTAAATAGTATCTAGGTATATTACGATTGCGTAATTCAAATAATCACAATCACAAAAACCACTTATTTGAAGTTATTCGTTAGTAAATACTGACGAAGGTATTCAACAATAAATTGGCATGAACCGATAAGCTCGTGGACGGTTATTATTATTAGGTACTGCGTCGTTATAATGTAGATTATTTAGTCCACTAGTAGGATCATTAACCAAGAAATAATTACTGAAACTATTAAGCCATAATTGTTTCTCTTATGCCCATTTGACCGCAGTTTAGAAGTTAGGTTTAACTATTTTTTAATGACTTTACTGACAAAAAAAATGCAATTATAGTCCCATATATATTTGTACTTATTTCCGATTCTCGTTACGTTATCTATCATATCGTATTTAATGGCTTGTTATTGTATTTTACAATAGACATGTGCAAAATGTTAACCATATCGTTTCATGAAAGTTTATTTGCAATTATACACGTATATAGATAGGCAAAGAGTAATAACTTTTAATCATAAAGGTTGGCGTACGGCGGTACGGCTTATACTTACCTATGTGACGTTCTCAATATAAAGGGACCTTATGGAGGCAGACGGTTACGCCGTTTTTAGAAATGTTACCATAGTATTCGTATAGTTACAATAATTAGAAGAACGTTGTAACGTTATTTTATTGACGATTCAAATAACGTTTCTCTTAATGTGTATCGATTTCGATGTTAGAAATCCCGATACCTCCGTTTGGCTATCGCGCCCGACCCTAGACGACGGAGTCTATAACTATGTATACGCATGCGCGTACGGCGATGCCCTGCCGCCACCGCCGCGACACACCCGATCGGACCACGGCACTGAGTGCATGTCAATTCTCCGCATACTCAGTAGCCGCTCTCTCGTCCCCGTGCAAGTTATGCTTGAGCCTCTTTGTTGCTGTGTGTTAATTTATTCGCAGCTCCTATTTTAGCTGATCTTATTATTAAAACTAAAAGTTATCGCCCCCGCTTTTGGGTAAGTGTGAACTGCTATTTTAGTTTTATTGTAAGTAGTTACTTATTGCGTCATCATACAATCTTTGCTTGCCGCTTGCCCTAATGGCGTTCTTCGATTTTGCCTGTCATCTCACTACACTTACTTGGTTTGCTTATTTCACAATAAATAAATTACTAGAAATGAAACCTAGTTAAAAGATAAAGATTCGATTTAGATTACTTAGTTATTTAATATTTTATTTGTAGAAATAGTGATATGTCATAATTGTTATTATTATAATGTACCTACTTAAATAGTACTCTTCTTAGATGCTCCGCTCTGGTTTTAGTGTTCACCAAAACCAAACCGTAGATCGATATAGATTATTTCTCTTGGTTATGGCGCTGCACGAGACCTAAGCCATCTCCGTATTTTACTAAGTATTTGTTAACAAATTTCCAGGGTCCCAATCCCGGACTGCACTATCTATTAGTGTCCGTGAGACGCTACGCTAACGGCGGCCTTGACGGTACCTCGCGGCAATTTGGGATAAGTACCCCTACGTAACTGCGATCTTAACCAAGGAACCTTTTGGGCATTAGGAACCTCAGACCGAAATAAATAGTTTGTAGTTAGTGATTAATTGTAGTGTTAGCATTGTAGTTAGACCATAATTGTAGCCTTAGTCCAATATATTATATTTTCAATTTACGGTGCGTTATTTTCTTTGCCGACCGTATAATTTAGAAGAAACGCTACAACGTAACTGCCTTCCTCCATAAGGTCCCTTTATTATTGAGAACGTCACAATATACTCGTACTCGTAACTTATTACGAGTTCATTACTTGTTTTATGTTAGTGGAGAACTAGCATTAGATTAGGTACATGGTAAAACATCAATGAGGAAGAAAACCTTTCTCAAGAAAATTACTAAAGGTAAGAAAACCATCCAGGCCTGAGGAGGATGCAAGGGCATGCATTCACGAGATAAAATTGTACCTACACGTGCTAGGGAAATGAATACATCTATCTATTCCATATTCTAACGTAAGACTTAACGCTTAAGGTTTGAAATAAAAGTGTCCTAGGCTATCTTTATAAAATCGCTATAAAAATGTGAAAATCGCAATAGTCGCTTAGTAATAAATAAAAACCACTTCCACACGATCGGGTGGTTGGGTCAACCGAGAGGGACGCAGCTATCTGTAAGAACGAGACGTATATATTACTATCTCATTCTAGCAGATAGCTGCGATAGAAAAGTCAGGACGAGACACTTTTATTTTAAACTTTAAGCGTCTATGGAATAGATGTATTCATTTCCCTAGCACCTGTCAAATTTTATTTTGTGCTTGCATGTCAAGCCTGCCATATGTACAGTCGAAGTCATAAATATGTTTACACTTTAGTACCTTGTCTATTCAACGTCGTGTTTAAACTGTCATATGAAATTGTCACAGCGATTAAAGTGACAAGGTACTAAAGTGTAAACATATTTATGACTTCGACTGTACAGTTGAGAACAGAAAGATGTATACAATTTTGGACGTTATTACAATGGAATAAGGTGAAAGTGTAAACATCTTTCTGTCCTGGACTGTACCTATCTAGTGAGTGATCCAAAATACTACCTACTGCTATACTACTGACTGACGTCCGTTAGAACACAGACTATTAGTATCACTTACGATTTCATACATTTTCTTCATAGATTTTGGCCGGTAGGTAGGCTGCCTAACTTGATTGTCCTTTAGGTAAGCTCGTGTTACCTGCAAACGAACCAACCTAATTCTCAATCGAACGACACGATATGCGGTCAAGTTTTACCAGTAATCAGGTGCTTGGCACTGGAAGCTAACGGCGACAATATGACGAAAGGGGTTTGGGCAGGAAGCGCATTGTTCGGCTTACTCGACGCACAATGAACGCGCAGTACAGCTATAGAGTGAATCATAGTATTCGTGGGAGTCTCGTATTTATCTTGCTTTCCCAGTCTGCTTCAGACCGGCCTTACACAGTATGAATTTTAAGAATCTGAATTCATATTATTAATTCAGAAAGCACGGAATTGCATACAATTTAACTATTATCCACACACAATCTGATTTTTTCAGATTATTAATTTCTCAGATTGATCTGACAGAACGCACCTCTTTCCATACATTATCTATGGACGAGCACACACACTCTGGATTCAGATTATGAATTCAGAAAGGACGGAATAGCATAAAATTTAACTATTATCCACACACAATCTGATTTTTTCAGATTATGAATTTCTCAGATTGATCTGACAGAACGCACCTCTTTCCATACATTATCTATGGACGAGCACACACACTCTGGATTCAGATTATGAATTCAGATTCTTAAAATTCATACTGTGTAAGGCCGGCCTTACACAATATGAATTTTAAGAATCTGAATTCATATTATTAATTCAGAAAGCACGGAATTGCATACAATTTAACTATTATCCACACACAATCAGATTTTTTCAGATTATGAATTTCTCAGATTGATCTGACAGAACGCACCTCTTTCCATACATTGTCTATGGACGAGCAGTGAGCACACACACTCTGGATTCAGATTATGAATTCAGATTCTTAAATTTCAGACTGTGTAAGGCCGGCCTTAGTATCCATCGATAAGCGAATACAAAATACTTGTTATTAAGAAACCGGTCAAGCGCGAGTCGCGCACGCTAAAAACAGATGCGGGCAAGCAAGTTATACAACTATGCCAAATTTCAAATTGATAGCTTGTGTAGTTGCTGAGAAATACTACTGTGACATACAGACAGACAGACAACGAAGTCTCACCATAAGAGTTCCTTTTTTACCATTTTGGTACGGAACCCTAAAAAGATAAAGATAAAAGATATTTTTCAGTAAGTAGTAATTATACATTTATAGTAACTTTAGAAAAAGCAAGCCAATCAATCATGTCCACACCTGAAATACCGTTATCACCCCAATCGATGCTCCAGTCTCAGGCAATAAAACAATACATTGGGATTAAGGTTTATTTGAAACCGATGCTTCACCTTTCCGTATCAAACGTAGATAATTTGTGACGTTCTCAGTATAAAGGGACCTTATGGAGGAAGGCAGATCCGCTCTTCTTGTTCTTGTAACTATACGAATACTATGGTAACAGTTCTAAAAACGGCGTAACCGCCTGCCTCCATAAGGTCCCTTTATATTGAGAACGTCACATTTGAGAGGTAGTCCCTCCCGTAAGCCTGACCTTTAGTCGGGCGCCGGCTGGATCCCCGCTCGCCGCTCGACTGTCAGATCTAGGCTTATCTTTCATAACGGCCTAATGTCATAGGAAAGGCTATCATATCCTCTGCCATTTGAACCCTGGCAATATACACAGCAAAACACAACCGCTGCTGCGGAAGGTTAAATAATAAATAAATATTAGCGACGATCTCACACCAATTGACCTAGTCCCAAACTAAGCTCAAGGCTTGTACTATGGGTACTAGGCAACTATATACATACCTATATAGCGAAAAACATACTTAAATATATAGAAAACATCCATGACTCAGCAAATACTCGCGCTCATCACACAAATATTTGCCCATACCGGGATTCGAACCCGGGACCGCTAGCTTCGTAGGCAGGGTCACTACCAACTAGGCTAACCGCGTCGTCGGTTAGCGAGTAAAATGGTGGTTGCCGATCACCACCCACAAACCCGTCAAGAAATAGCTATTTCCTAAAAAAAACCGTTTCCAGTTCACCGGAAACTGTTAATGAGGGGCCGTTCAAGTATTACGTAAGCACTATGGGGGGGTGGGGGGGTCTTTGTTTTGCTCATTTTGGATGACATGGGGGGTAGGGGAGTCTAGATGATGATTACGTCATCGGTAGTTATTTACTTTTTTACACGAATGGCAACCCTCACATTGTCTATGCTTGAAAACGAAACGCATTTTCGGGGATTCCCGCAAATAATGCATACGTTTAGTGCATTATAATTATAATATTAAAAAAAAATCCATTTATAATTGAATAATGTTTACGTAAGCATGGGGGGAGGGGGTAAGAGCTTTGCTTACTTTTGCTGACAAGGGGGATGTGGGGGTAAATAATTGTAATAAATCTGCTTACGTAATATTTGAACGGCCCCTGATCCTAGCCGAAGATGCTTTTTACTTTGAAAGGAAAGTCGTTCTTTACTTACCACACACTTTGTGAGTACTTACCTATGTGTGTGGTGGTATAATACACAACAATGTTGTAAGTATATACGTGAACTAATAGTTCCTTGTTGCTGACCTTGTGAACTGTCATAGTAAACCGTAGATATATATCAGAGTGAGGATTTAATTGGTCAATTATCACACTCTGATAAACATCAAGAATTATTCTCTCGGAAGCGATCTTCTTTCCAGTTTACTGCCCTAGAAATTATGAAAGATTTTAAATGTCCAGAAGTTAATTCAACACTGAGCATGGCCCAGTCGTAAAATATATGTTTTCTAAGTGACAATGTACTTATCTAAAATTGAATAACTAATGAAAATTTTACCCTCTACGGTACGGTATGGTGAGCCATAATTAAGGGTTCCTTTTTTACCATTTTGGTATGGAACTTTTTAAAAGGAAGAAATAAAAATTAATTTAATAAAAAAAATCAAAAAACCCAACGTTTTAAAAAAATATCAACTGAAAAGCTGAAAACAAGCCCTATAATCTAAAGAATATAACTTAAATGTTGCTTGGAGAAAGTACTGAATATAATGTGATGTTTTCAGGCAAAACACTGAATACAGATTCAGATTCAGATTTTATTACTCAATACAAATTACAGTATAAATTGCACTTCATGTCAAATTACAAGTTATTACATTGAGATTGTCAGAAATAGAAATTACACATTAATTACATTACAACAATATAAAATTTGAATTACAAGGATAATACGACGACACTAAACTAAAAAAAAGGCATTCGTTGATCTACTTGCTTTCACATTGTGCCCTGTTCTGAATAATATTACTTCTGTCTTAAGAAACACACACACACACACATACTTATAAACATCCTGTAATCTAGCCTAGCCTAATGCCCCCCATTCTTTTCGACGAGTAGATATGTTCTCTCCTCTGTTTTTAACAAGATTATTTTGTTCTTTCAGGATCCAGCCTGGCGACAGTGCAGAGCATCGGTGTGAGCAACTGCATGGAGAACAGCAAGGTGTGCATCCTGAAGAGGCATACCAACGCCACCATCACCATCGAGTTCACGCCCTGTGAGTTCTTGCTTACTCTTTGTACCCACTCAGCGCCGGCTCTGGGGTAGTGAGAGGAGCGGTAGCTCTAGGCGCCAGGGGACAAAGGGCGTCAAATTTACCTATGTGATTAAAGCGTCAACCAACAGAACGTGTCAAGAAAAATCTAGGAATAAAATCTCCACGCTACTATACGTATTAGCGACAGGTATAATTTGAACAGCACCAACAGCAGTGTCGGACTGGCCATATAGTCGAGGTGGCGGCGTTTGCCAGCCGGGCCCTAGCCTGCCCCCAGGCTTCCGACCTACATGTAAAATAGTTCATTCATGCTTAGAGAAAAAAAATGCCCCCCAGACCCTTTAGGCCTAGTCCAACCCTCATCAACAAGTACCCGTTTACCGAGATTGGCGCGATGTCTACTTATCCAATTGGGTATCTCGAGACGAGCCGAATGCTACGTCATTTCGACCGCCTATTTACGATCCTAATGTGTCTATATGGATATATTTAAGGGAAACCTTAGACGGCTTGTTTTAGTACCTAAGTATTCTACTAATATTAAAGGTCCGAAGTGATATCAGACGGTTGTGACGGACAGTGTCACAACCGTCTGATATCACCTATATTGACACGGACACAGGGGCCTACAACCGAAAATGCTTAGGGCACCGTGATGGCTTGATCCGGCACTGGCAATTTGTAAACGGACTCGTGTAAGTAGTGTTGCAAACAGCATTTTAAATAGAGAGAGTCTTATTATTTTAAAGGAAGGATTTCATTAGGTTGTCTCTGCACTCTCATGACAAACTGTCCTTAATCATCCTTTGGACTGTGTTTGTAGTTTTCGTTCATTGAAAGCGTTTCTTATCTACGAACTGCGACAACTACCTAGCTATAGCGAATGAATGTAACAACAAAGTACTTATAGCTAGACTAGAAATATGATTGTTAATGTGTGAATCTACTTACGAGTAAGTATACCTACTCGCATGATAATTATGCAACTTAGCTCTGTTCTTATGTCATTAGATGATGACGATATATTGACGTTCTTTCAAGCAGGACATTAAAGTAGCCACATTTAGGACAAATAATGGGATAGACCCCCAGTTCTCGCCCTCCCTTTGATCTTAGTAGAAGTTACTAGGGGACCGGTGGATGAAACAACTGCAAATCGGGTAGCGAGGTACGAGTTGTTTTGCCCAATATGCTAAGCCATTTAAGTTTTCTTACAGCTGTGGCGGTGAAGACAATCGAGACCGAGGTACACGGCGTGATCATGAACCTGCCGGTGCCGTTCCCGCTGCCGCAGCCCGACGCCTGCAAGGGTAGCGGACTGACCTGCCCGCTCCAGGTAGTACACACATTATACAGTATAGGTGCAGAGCATTGGGACCGAGGTACACGGCGTGATCATGAACCTGCCGGTGCCGTTTCCGCTGCCGCAGCCCGACGCCGGCAAGGGCAGCGGACTAACCTGCCCCCTCCCCTCCCTGCCTGCTCAGGTATTACACGCTTAGGCCAGAGCATCGAAACGGTGGTTCACGCAAGAGTTTAAAACTTTTGTTCCGGCGTAGCGGTAAGCATAAGACAGCCGGTATAAGAAATGGCTAGCATAACATTTGTAAACCTACCTAGTAGGCTGAATGAATCTATTTCGAGCAATTTTTGAGCGGCAGTCTGGCCAGTTGGTCGCGACCGCATGTCTGTATAGTGATGATTGAGTCCGGCAGTGTGGACAACGGGGTGCGGACAACTGGGATTTTTTTTCCCAGTTGTCCGCAGTGTCTAATAAAAGAGTGGACAACTGGGAAAAAAAATCCCAGTTGTCCGTAGTGTGGACAAAGGGGTGCGGACAGCTGGGAATAGCCCATTGAGTTGAATCAGCAGCAAAAACATTTTTGGAAACAAGAAATGATTGGCTTTTCATGCTCAGGAGTCTATCGTAGTGTATAGATACCAAGTTTAAAACATGCAGAGGTATGAAGGGCAAGAATGCCGATGAACTGAACAGAGTAGCTATATACAGGGTGTTAGGTAATGAGTGGATAAACCGTGATCTGCTGATAGGGGGCACTTAGGTCGTTCTAATAATGATAAATGAGGTTCAGTAAAAGTGCCACGGTTTTCGAGATATTTGGACTTTTGTAATTTTTTAGGAAATTGACACCCTTACTCGATTTTTTGGTCGTGGTTAGTGTACTAAGATGTTTTTTTTTATTTTCTTTTTAGCTTATTATTGTTTAATAGTTGTGTTATCCGATAAACATTACCATTTTGGCGTAACTACCGCGGTTTAATTAAAAAAAAATCGCAAACTTGAATTTTGCATCTTCGATCGAACATTTACCAAATTTTGAGCTCTTGCGGTGAAAAAAAAAATTACTATCACATGGTAGCCAATGAGCTAAAAAACATGCCCATTTAATAGAGATTTTAAAACAGTAAACATCTTTTTATTTAAATATTAGAATAAAAAACAACATCAGTTTTCCGCAATCGATTCGATTATTTCCTGTGATTATTTCATATTAAATTTGTGCTCCACAATTCCAAAGCGTACCTAATTATGACAAACTTTTCCTTGCGAAAATAAAAATACCGGCCACTAATTTTGTGAAACTTTTTATTGAATAAAAGTAAAGATTTGTTATCCGAGCGAAGCATTACAACCCTTTTGTTGCAATAATAACAATACTGGGCAGTACTTTTTTTAATGCCATTTATTCGAAATTTAAAAAATATCTCGACAGCTTTTTATTTTTTTAATAAGCTTAATAACATGCCTATTTAATAGAGATTTTATAACAGTAAACACTTATTGGTTTTGATAAATAAAACTTAAAAAAGTAGGTATTGGAGTAGCAAGGAAGCCGGTTTTTCTAATGAATGATTAAACTAATGCTATCTGTGAAATAAAAAAACATAAAAAGGAAATGTTTTAATAATGTTAAGTTAAATAATGTGCTCAAATTGACGTCCACCAGCCCTAATGCAAGCTCTACACCGTCGGATAAAGGAACGCCTGACGAATCTGGTGTATCCAGAGTTCCCTATTTCTTGAGCAGCAATTCTTATTCGCTCTCGTAACCCAGCAAGACTCGTAATTGGACGGCTGTACACTTTCTCTTTGAGACAACCCCAATAAAAAAATCTAAGGGGTTCAAATCCGGTGAACGCGGAGGCCATAGTATTGGCCCTAACCGGCCCATCCATCGTTCTGGGAATGCGGCAGTTAAGTACTGTCACACTCGTGCTGCGTAATGTGCGGGACAACCGTCTTGTTGTAACCACATTACTTGCCTTAGTGCAAGCGGCACATCTTCCAGAAGGATAGGCAGATCATTTTGAAGAAACTCCAAGTAATTATCTCCATTTAGAGTAGATGGCAGCTCGAAGGGGCCGATCACTTCGCCATTCAAGATACCGGTCCACAAATTTACCTAAAATTAATATTTGTAATAGATAGGGGATTCATCGCGGTAAAAAGCATAATTAATTAAACCTTGACGTTTTTATCGTATTACAACAACCGTGAATACCGTGATCATGAGAAGACTTACCTTAAATTGGTACTGAGATCTATCCTATCTCATTAAGTGAGGATTATCTAACTGCCAACTGTGCAGATTGTGTAGATTCATGTAGCCATCTTGACGGCAAGATGATTCGTCCGACCACAGTATCTTGTTAAAAAAGTCTGGGTCTTCACGCATCCGACGCAGCATCACTCGACAAAAAGTTACTCTTAAGGGATAATCTCTAGGCAATAAAACTTGCACACGTTGGACGTGAAATGGGTGTAATTGGTGTACTTTTAATGTAGTATGCACTTTTCATACAGATAAACCCAGGTAATTTGCCATATCACGCACGGATAGAGAAGGATCTGCTTCAACTAGGTCCAAAACATTCTCGTCATCTGCTCGGGTGGGTCTTCCTCCACTTGTTCCACCCACACCCTGACCAAGAATTCTGCCTTCAGTGAACGCATTATGTACTCGATTAAAAATCCGGTAGTCTGGATGGCTAAATTTCGAATAAATGGCATTAAAAAAAGTACTGCCCAGTATTGTTATTATTGCAACAAAAGGGTTGTAATGCTTCGCTCGGATAACAAATCTTTACTTTTATTCAATAAAAGGTTTCACAAAATTGGTGGCCAGTATTTTTATTTTCGCAAGGAAAAGTTTGTCATAATTAGGTACGCTTTGGAATTGTGGAGCACAAATTTAATATGAAATAATCACACGAAATAATCGAATCGATTGCGGAAAACTGATGTTGTTTTTTATTCTAATATTTAAATAAAAAGATGTTTACTGTTTTAAAATCTCTATTAAATGGGCATGTTTTTTAGCTCACTGGCTACCATGTGATAGTAATTTTTTTTTTCACCGCAAGAGCTCAAAATTTGGTAAATGTTCGATCGAAGATGCAAAATTCAAGTTTGCGATTTTTTTTTAATTAAACCGCGGTAGTTACGCCAAAATGGTAATGTTTATCGGATAACACAACTATTAAACAATAATAAGCTAAAAATAAAATTAAAAAAAAAACATTTTGGTACACTAACCACGACCAAAAAATCGAGTAAGGGTGTCAATTTCCTAAAAAATTAAAAAAGTCCAAATATCTCGAAAACCGTGGCACTTTTACTAAACCTCATTTATCATTATTAGAACGACCTAAGTGCCCCCTATCAGCAGATCACGGTTTATCCACTCATTACCTAACACCCTGTATATTCCACCGTATTCCAATATTAACTATAATTTTTTCTTTTACAGGCCGGCCAGAAAGTGAACTACGTAGCCACGTTACCCATCCTGAAGTCGTACCCTAAAGTCAGCGTGGACGTGAAATGGCAGCTGAAGAACGAGAACGACGACGACCTGGTCTGCATCATGATCGCGGCCAAGATCAATTAAATAACTCATGGCATATCAACGCATTTACCGCCCAAAACACATACGGTGCGTCGAAAACTTATACAGATAACGAACTTGGGCTCTGAATGCATTTAATTGAAAATGAGCGCCATCTAGAGGATTACCCGGTGTTTCAGCCTAATATATTTGGTGCTAGGGTGGACGACTTTCATACAAAGATGGAACCATAGCCTTGATGCTGAATGTGAGCGTAAAATGATGTGACGTTCTCTATATAAAGGGACCTTATGGAGGCAGGCGGTTACGCCGTTTTTAGAACTGTTACCATAGTATTCGTATAGTTACAAGAACAAGAAGAGCGCAACTGCCTTCCTCCATAAGGTCCCTTTATACTGAGAACGTCCCATATTGTTAAAACGGGAAAAAAGGGAACGAGCATGTTGAAGGACAAAAATATGATACGCACAAAGTTCTCAAAAGTATGATTATGTACGCACTCAGTCGCGACAATGGTGCAGTGAGGACTTATTTTTGAGACTTAATAATTTTGTCCTGACTGTAATTTAAACAGTACTTGTATAGCTAATAGGTAGTTCCCATCTGCCGTTAATGACGAATAAAAATAGGTCATATAATTTATTTCTTACGTCTTACAAGTTTGAAAGCCAGTTTTAGAGGAGACATGTTAGCTCTGCCGGTTAAATTTATCAACAGTATGGTCGCCATCAAACATATCTGAGCAAACAAGGTACAGTCGACCTTATAGGTAGCTATATATGTTAGTACTTTGTCACAGTGGTTTGAATTTAGTATATCAATAGCTGCGGTAAGGTACTAAAATGTACAGTCAAGGTCATAAATATGTGTACACGTTTAGTAACTTGTCACTTTAATCTCTGCGACATTCATATATTATATTACAGTTTAAACATGACATTAAATACACAAGGTGCTTAAATTTACACATATTTGTGACCTTGACTGTACTTACTGCCTGTTATGAGGTCGACCGTACTTGAACAACTGTACCTATTATAACACCTTTAAAAAAAGAGTCGTACGAGTATTCGGATATTTTTGAGTACCTTAAATGTTCTAATATCAATCATAGTATCCGAAGTTCTATTTTTTATTAACAACTATTCTTGGGTTGGATGTTTACCTAATTCGACACAGGAAAGGTGCGACGACGAGCGATGCGCGAAATACAATTTGTTAACTTGCGTCTTCAACATCGCTTGACTGATACTATATATTTGAAAATTACCCATTGTTTTTAATATATCAAATTATATTGCACTAGGCTTCTATTGTTGTCACATTTTGCGACATCCTGCTAAAATCTATAAAGGGATTGCTGATCTACTTGTTAAGACTTTATCTTTGTTTTGAACCAATAACAAATACAAGTTTTTGTTGCCGTATGTTATGTTATAAGATTAACCCAGTTATTGTATATGATCCTTTCTATTCCTAGTTTTGTTTTGTTTTATTAACGGCTTTGTTTTTGAGTTTGTTTTTAACTAACACGTTTTTATATATTAGCCTGACCAGGAGAATAAAAAAATACTATACTAATTTAGCATTGAAAAATAGTTTTAAGTATCTTTACCGTAATTTGACGAGGTTTTTTATACTCCTGGTAATTATGCTTTAGGATCTTGCCTAATGCGTTTGATTGATTTTAACTAACACTTAATTGTAAGTTTAATTTTTGTATTTTAATTTACCAAAGTTATTGTAATAATATAAAATAATGAGAGCAAAAAAAATGCTAATAAAGCAGTATATGCATTATGCACAAATACGCTAGTGATAATAGAATATGATGATTATTTTGTACCAGAATAAAACCAATTACATACCATACAGTATAAACGTATTTTATTTCGTATTAGTCATTTGTACAATATAAAAATAATATAGGCGCCTATTAAGCATTTTTGGATCCCATCTTACAAATATTCAGTCAAATCTAGATTGTTTGATACGGCCGTGACTAGCTACCATAAACACAAACATATCATAATACTGTTAAATCAACTTATCAGACAGTAATTCCTGTCCCTAAAACATTGTGGTTGAATTAAAGAATCAAATTCTAGATTTAATTTCATAAGACACCTAGATTATTTTTCATTCCTAATTTGTATAATATTTACAATGCTAAAGTGCGAAGTTTTACAACAAAACACAACTGTTCAGATCTGCTTGAAATTCTATTTCATTTCATTTCTGCATTCTATTTCATAGTTTTCAAATTCACAATCGTGTCAATGTACAGTCAGCGTCAAATAGATAGGAGCAGCCAAAATGGCCGAATATAATAGCAACACATCCTTATTCCTATAATAATAGATGCGTTGCGATATATTTGGTCACTTTCGCTGCACGGAGAAAAAAATCTAGTTTCCTTTAACTGAATATTGTAAATTCTACTTTATTTTATTGTATTCTATGTGACATGACAACTATACGTTTTTTACACATTAATAGAAAATTCTACTTCTGTACTACATAATTTCTAGTACCTACCATTTACCTAGTATCGTAGGAAACAATTTTTGTGTAGTATACAAAACCTGTTGTATGCTAAATGCATATTTTACTCTGTAACTATTAGATGGTAACCACAACAATATCAAGTTTTCGTGTACTAGAATATTTTAACTAGAATATTCTATTATTAACAAAAATATGACTTGTTGTCATAAAAAAAAATCTGTTAACCATAGCTGAAATCTGTTTTCCTACACCAGAATCATAACTACAATACAATCTGGTAATATTGTAAAATATTTTTTTCTCCGTGTCTATTTGATGCCGACTGTACAATCGGCAAAACGCAACCCTGACCGGCATAAAACAATTTGTTTGACACTTCCAACAATTGGATTTTTTGTGACACGCTTCTATGCCTCTGTGCTGTGGTACCCACCAAGGATTTCATTTTGCTGATAGTAGGTACCTACTTAAAATTAAGTAGGAAGGTACGACGATTTTTCTGTCGTCCTTGCTTTTGTTTTAGTGCCTTAGTTCTAAATAGGTGTTTGAATCTTTAAAAATGTAGGTGTATGTACAAAATTACAGCAATCCAATCAATGGTAGAGCGACGCATTGGAAACACACAGGAACTCGCGGTATGACGAAAGTCTAATTATAAAGTTAACCAACTAAAAAAAATTAAGAAAGAAAGAAAATTATTGAAAGGAAATTATTAAGAAAGAAAATCCCGGGATGGAAGGGAAGTATCAGGCTAAGTAAAAAAATAGCTATCTGCTGGTAACGTCTACATTGTACAAAAACCTTCAAAAAATCTATAAGCCTTTTAGACAGTATATGTAAGGCTAGAGTAGATATGATAAAACCAAAATTAAAAATTAAAAGAAATGCTTACTGTTTCACAAACAACATAATTTAACCAAAACTAAATACATTCTGCTTACCCCATTTCACCTTGCCTCTAGAAAACTATCGCTAAGAATACACCAAATATGCTCTAATGTTTTAGTAAGTCTAAGTAACACTATCTAGGTATATAATATAATAATAGTGAGAACTGTCATTGGCGCTCACCTCTTGGGCGCTAATAAATCACATGATAGCCCAGGAAAGATACGATTTTTTTGGAAAAAATTCAATTGACTGTAATTTTAAGAGGCTCAAGATAAAGTTATATAAAGAGACATAAAGATAAAGATATATATTATTTCTACCATTTTCGCCCTTTTTTACGGAATTTTAAAAGGTTTATTTTTTTTACCGTCGCGGGCGTCGTCGGTTAATTTAGGTGGATTATTAAGGCATATAATTATAAACTATCTAGTCAACATTTTGACTTAAAAATATTACTACTGTTATAGATATATTGTCGTGTCTCCATACAGCAAAATCGTATCGCTACTGGGCTATAAAGTCTCTTCACAATTCAAAACAAAATATATTCTCTGTGGTCCCCTTTGATTTAGGGCGGCCATACATATGGCGGTTAAAATTACTTCTTGCTAATAAAATGCTATAGCGAGAATGGTAGCATAGAATGGCGTCGGCATGACACAACTATTTGCCGAGATTTCTATGCGATGTGCTTAGAATAAGTGGCAGATCATTGCTTCTTTTTAACAGGCCCCTTGCACCGGCAACACAGCTGATCCTTCAGCTTTTTAAAATGCAAATTAAACTCCAGTTTAAATATCTTCCGGTACATCGACTCCTTCACAGGATCCACACTGTCTTTATTGCATTCATTAAAATACATTGCATACATTTGTTTCACACTCAAGCTAGGCTCCAAATACTGTTTTTTTCTTGAAAATCTTTTGACTGCTTTACTGTCTACAGTGTTGAAAGATAAAATATGGTTTCTTACCTTATCTTTGATCTCTTCGGGCGTCGCATGAGCGCTAGCTTCATTCAAACCTCTTCCATCTGGTTTTGGGATATTCATCTCTGATTTACTTAAATGAACATTGTACACAGGCTTCTGCGATATAGCTAGAGTGCCCAAATAGAAGTTCTTACACACAGTATATCTTACAGCTCTAACTAGGAAGAAATATTTAAAGGAAAACTTTCTTTTACGGTCTGCATCTAACTTATTGTGTCTTACACTGTTACGTTCTGTTGTGTTTAGAAGAAAGTGTTTCTTTTCATTAGCATTTAAGGAATAGAATGCTTTGAAGATGTGTTCCCGGTCTGTGTCGTCGATTCTTTCGTTGCATTTGAATTTGCAGGATTTGAGGCAGTCCTTGGTTGTTTGCACGCGGCGCTCCGGCACGAACTTGCCGCGGCGGCTAATGTAGGCCTCCCCGCGCTGGTGTTTTAGCTTCCGGACATTGCAGGCCCATTTGCTAGGGTTGGAGACAGCACTGCGGGCTTTCTTTTTAATGCCTAATATTTCGATTTCAATACTCTCTGTTTTATATCTGAAATTTAAATATTTATTATTATTGGTGTGTATTCTAATCAGACATATAAAGGTGCCAGAGGGCCTACTTACAGAAAAAAGATTTTTATTTTTATTAATTTTTAGTAATCTGTTAAATGAGTTAGTTTGTAGAGTGAATAATTTAACTGAAATAGAGTAAAACATACTAAACCCTGGTGCAAAGAAACTGAGCACTTACATGTTTTCAAGCAGCGTACTTACATAGTTGTATAGAATTTTTTTTGTAGCATAAAACCTTATTTTATTACACTATATTTAAGCAACTCATACAAATTATAGGTGCCCGCATGGTCTGTGCAAAGGGGTGTATTAAGGTTTCGTAGATTAAATTCCTAAATCTATTGTATCTTAGTCATCATCTTTTGTGAGCAAGACACCCAACTTATCTCTGTTTGCCAGCACATCATCATGTTAATACTTGTTTCATACTTCTTTCCAGAAATCTTTAGTAGATAAAGATTTAAATCATTCTTTAGTAGATTTCATGTTCAAAAGCAAGTAAAGAAACAGTCACAGGCAAGTAGTGTGATTTCTTAAAAAATCTTTCGCTTTCTGATAAAATCTGTTAGATTTGCAGAAGTAGAGAGAAGTTCAAACCCGAAGATTGTTTTAAAACATTATCACTCTCTAATACATTGTTAGATTCAGTAAATTTTCTCAATCGGCACCATAATACTTACTCAAACTGTTTATTATTAGTTGTCTGCAGATCTGGCTCCACTTTTGTGACACACTGCTCCTTCTGAAACACCTCGTAATCATAATACTGCTGCTGCACACTGTTCACAAGCACATGCTGCTTGAAAACCGGTACTTGGGGAAGAATTACATGTGAAGTAATCTGCAATGGAGCCCCAGAACTCTGCAGAACTTGTGACGGCATTGGTGCTTGTAGTGGTAAACTCGGCATGTGTGTTTGCTGGCATGACATCACCAGGTTCTGAGATGTTTGTATCTGATTAATTTGGTGCGCAATGTCTTGTGACGGTATGTGTATGGGCTCAGATATAGCATGCTGGTACATGTTGCCTTGTGAAGTGAGTGGCGGGTGTGAGATGTGGATAATTTGCCGACTCTGTATTTTGGTATCTGTTATTGTTGGTTGATACACTTGGACTATGTGAGGAAGCACTTGGCCACTTGACGTTTGTATCTGCTCCATCTGCTCTATTTGTATCTGAAAAGTTAAAATAATTTATAACTATTGTAAACATAGTTCCCACTCATTATATCAAGTTTGTCTAGGGCTCATTATATCTTAAGAAATCAGGTCAAATGGTTCGCTGTGACAAGGTTGTATGGTGACCTAGAAACGAAATTGGTTGAACAACAACTACTTGAAATTACTTTACAACCTAATTAAGAAACGGTCTAAAGCTGCACGTAATAAATGTACACACCTTACAGTAAAATTGTTATGATGAAAACTAAACACTTCGTGATGGTGATGTGGACTTAGTCAGGATATGCTTCGAAGTCTCTTATAAACTTCTACATATAAAAATAGCGGTACCCATTGTGAATAACACGACAATTAACGAATAATTAAGTGGTTTTACAACATAAAAATGATTGATGTAAGTTATTTTGCCACAGTTCTATTTCGACGGAAAACAAAACAATTATTTTATGAATGGACGACAGTAAAGTTTTTTTTTTTCTTTTCTGGACCCGCACGAATGCAACAGTAAAGTTAAACTTAAACTTCAATGATGTCTAAAATTTGTTAATACACAGTGAACAATATGCTCTAAATCAATAACTATAACGTCTAATTTTAGATAACCAATAGTGTATACAAAGTTACCAAACCACAGAAATAAGTATATTTGCATTATGCCCAACGTGACACGCGTTGTAAAACTAGTCTTTCGGTCATTATGTAGATAAAGACGTTGAAATTAATATGCTTATTTATTATAATAATGAACAGAAAATAATTATTTAAGATTTTATTAGAACTATATTAAGATTTTCTATAGCTTTGTAAAAGCTTTGTAGGTAAAAGGTACGGATTATTTACCGTACGCATTATTTAAATAGTAAACAAGCAATCGTTTACGAACGGCCATGTCACGCGTAGTGATTCAAAAACCGATAATATCGGATAATATAGAACATAGGTAATAAAATTATGTTGGCCATACTGATATAATTTCATTTGACCCTGTTAAGGGGCTAGAAGCTAGAACGAGCTAAATTTTTCTGCAATTGATAGCCGGCAATATAAGGCTGCCTTCCATTGAGGCGGAGACGAGCGGAGCGGTGCGAAAAGTTTCTGTGTGCTGTGTTAGTGTGGGTACCGTACAAGGTGATTGGTCCATTTCGCACCGCTCCGCTAGTCTCCGCCTCAATTGAAATGCAGCCTAAGGGCTCAAACAGCTTAAGACCGGAAAACCACAGGTGATGACGGAATTACGGCTGAACTTCTTAAGGCGGGTGGTAAACCGGTCCTTAGGGCCCTTCAGACCCTGTTTAATTCCGTCAATCACGAAGGGAAAACGCCGCAGGTATGGAACAGAAGTGTGGTGGTGCTCTTCTTCAAGAAGGGTAACAATACCCTGCTGTTGAATTATAGGCCCATCTCACTTCTGAGTCATGTTTAAAAGCTGTTCTCGAGTCATTACGCACCGTCTAGCGCGCAGGTTTGATGACTTCCAGCCTCCCGAACAAGCCGGCTTCCGTAAAGGCTTTAGTACCGTAGACCACATACATGTGCTGCGGCAGGTTATACAAAAGACCGAAGAGTATTACCTTCCCCTTTTTGTTTAGCATTTGTGGACTACGAGAAAGCTTTCGATTCAATCGAGACACGGGCTGTGCTGCAGTCTCTCCAACGGTGCCAAATCGACTACAGGTACATCAAGGTGTTAACTTGTTTGTACGAAAATGCTACCATGTCTGTCCAACTTCAGGACCGGGACTCTGAGCGTATTCCGCTGCAGCGGGGAGTCAGACAAGGAGATGTTATCTCTCCGAAGCTGTTCACCGCTGCGCTGGAAGATGTGTTCAAGGTTCAGGACTGGAAAGGACGTGGCATCAATATAAACGGCGAGTACATCACCCACCTTCGATTTGCCGATGACATAGTAGTCATGGCTGAGACCATGGAAGACCTACACGCAATGCTCGATGAGCCTCTGAACAAGTTGGTCTGAGGATGAACATGTGCAAGACAAAAATCATGTCGAACACCCATGTAATACCAACTCCTGTGGTCATGCGGAGGCTCGGCACTCGTAGTTGCTGAAGATTATGTTTACCTGGGACATACTGTCCAGTTAGGTGGATCCAACTTCGAGAAAGAGGTCAAATTGTCGTATCCGACTCGGTTCGGCAGCATTCGAGAAGCTACGCGATATCTTCTAGTCCAATATACCGCAATGTCTCAAGTCGAAAGTCTTCGAACAGTGTGTATTGCCAGTGATGACTTACGGTACTGAGACGTGGGCGCTGACAATGGGCGTCATAAGAAAGCTCAAGGTCACTCAAAGGGCAATGGAGAGGGCTATGCTCGGAATATGTCTGCGTGATCGAATCAGGAATGAGGAGATCTGCACGAGAACCAAAGTCGCCGACATAGCCCTAAGAATTGCTAGAATTAAGTGGCAGTGGGCGGGGCACATCGCTCGCAGAACAGATGGCCATTGGGTCCGAAGAGTTCTCGAGTGGCGTTCGCGTACTGGAAGACGCAGCTTGAGCAGACCTCCAACAAGGTGGACAGACGACGTGGTTAAGATTGCGGGAAACTGATGGATGCAAGCGGCGCAGGACGCGGTCCTTGTGGCAAACCTTGGGGGAGGGGGGAGGCCTATGTCCAGCAGTGGACGTCTTTCGGCTGAAATGATGATGATGATGACCATTTAAAGAGAAAGAGACGGAGCATTGATCTGAATAGTAAATAAAAACTCTGATCCCTTTTACTCTTCAAATAGAGGCAATCATGAGCAGGGACTGTATATCGATAACCGAGACATATCGGTATTTTTAAGAAAATATCGATAACAATATCGATATTGCCCGAATATATCGATAATTGTATCGGTAAACTTAAATATCGGTAAACAGATATCGATACTTTTATCAATACTTGGTACCGATACTAATAGGTACATACCTACGCGACATTGCCAGCTCGAACGAGTGGAACGGCAACGCCGCGCGCCGCGCCGTGCTCTGCTCCGCGCTCGTCAGGGACGGAATGTACCTACCACGCGCGGCGCGTGAGCCGATTGATCGAGCAGTTTCTCTTTGACGTTATACTCCAGGAAATTTACGGACGCTAGTATGGTGAAACGGAAATAATGTATAATAGCTGATTTTTCTTGTGTATCGAATATATTATAATTCTAGTAATTAGGTAAAAATATAATCCAACTACATATGAGTTAATAAGTTATTTAAAAAAATGAATAAATTTAAGAAAATCCTGAAAAATTTGTTAAAAATAATTATAAACATTTTTTTTTTCATATTTGATCTATAATATTCAAGAATTGCAGAAAAAATAATTAAGGATGTCTCATTTATAGGTATTCAATTAGCTAGAATATTGTTTTCATTTTGCATATTTCCGTATTTAAAAATCGTAATTGGCTATAGTTTTCTTAATTCCTTGTTGATTACAAATAAATATAAACGTTGCAAGCAAATCATACACAAAATTATACCGGAAGGTCGATTTTATGGTGGTAAATAATGATTCCCTATAAAAAAATACAAATTGATCAGTGTATTTTAACACTTTTAAATAGTTTTATGACATTTTTATCAAAATACTACTTATTACTAACTTTTTCTGTCATTTAAGGTCATATATATAACCGGAGCCATGTATTTTGCTAATTTAGTGGCTTTCCGTGTAAATATTTTGTTAGATATCACCACTCATTATAGACAAAAATATTATTATGCTTAGACACAAAAACCAATATTATTATGCGAATAATAATAACAAAATAACATTAATTACAACGTAAAAACATTTCTTTTTTGTATGGGGCAGGTACGTCTTCTCATTTCAATGTAATTTTTAACCGACTTCAAAAAAGGAGGAGGTTTTCAATTCGTCTGTATGTTGCTTTTTTTTTTTATGTTTTTTAATGTAATTTCTGTTTCCTTTATTATTTTCTTATCAGAAAACGATCGACCACTACTTTTGTTACACTTTGTATGTACTTATTAGGTATTCTATATCTCGAACAAACAAATTAAAACCATTTCATTTTTCAATCTATACTATATTTACTAATACTATAAATGCGAATCTGTCTGTCTGTCTGTCTCTCTGTCTTTTACCTTTTCACGCCTAAACCGCTGAACCGATTTAGATGAAATTTGGTATAGAGATAGTTTGAGTCCCGGAAAAGGACATAGGATACTTTTTATCCCGGAAATCATCCCTTAAGGGGGTGAAGAGGGGGGTGGAAGTTTGTATGGAGAATCAATTATTTCTTCAGTAAGGTATATATAATTTATTAGTATGGAGATAGTTTGAGTCCCGGGGATGCATAGGATACTTTTTATTCCGGAAAATTGCAGTTCCCGAGGGAGCAGTGATAAACTACTTCTACGCGGGCATACATAATATCAAATGTGAGGTTATTTGGTTATCGTGATTTTTGGTGCTTTGGAAGCGTTTTCAGCAGGCTGAAACATCGTTTCAGTCCGTTTCAGAGGTAGCTCTATCACATACGAATTTATCAAAATGTCAACCAAGTTGCCGTTGTTTTCAGGCGCCTGAAACATGTTTTCAGTCCGGTTCAGAAGTAGCTCTATCACATACCAGTTTATCAAAATTTCGACCAAGTTGCCGTTGTTTTCAGGCGCCTGAAACATGTTTTCAGGCCGTTTCAGAGGTAGCTCTATCACATACCAGTTTATCAAAATTTCGACCAAGTCGCCGTTGTTTTCAGGCGCCTGAAACATGTTTTCAGGCCGTTTCAAAGGTAGCTATCACATACCAGATTATCAAAATTTCAACCAAGTTGCCGTTGTTTTCAGGCGCCTCAAACATGTTTTCAGTCCGTTTCAGAGGTAGCTCTATCATATACCAGATTATCAAAATTTCAACCAAGTTGCCGTTGTTTTCAGGCGCCTGAAACAAGTTTTCAGTCCGTTTCAGAGGTAGCTCTATCACATACCAGATTATTAAAATTTCGACCAAGTTGCCGTTGTTTTCAGGCGCCTGAAACATGTTTTCAGGCCGTTTCAGGCCACCCTCTGCCAGATTACGCGATAACTTGAAAACCCGTTTTCAGGCGTTTTCAGGACCCCTTATGGGCCTTTGAAGTACATTTGAGAATATGGTGAATTTTCAGAAAGAGTGAAAGAGATAGCATGATTATAAAGAGATAGCAATACTGAGAACCTTCCAGAATCGTCGCGATCAAAAACGAGATAGAGACAGCTATAGAACATTCCAGCAACGACTACTGGACTAATTGTATGACTTAGTTATATTTATATTTGTTTTAATTAGGTGATTTAACAAAAAAACTAACGTTAGTACCATTAGTTTTCATAAGAATAATTTAGTTTGATGTTAAAGAATAGTGTAGGTACTGATAGTCAAACAAAACACATATTTTGTAAAAAGAAACAACTAAAATATGTTATTTAAATACTTTAATACGTATGAGTATATGTATCTTAATTTCCGGCATTCCGGGAAATCCCGGGAAATTTATTAGCAAAATTGAGTCCACCTCCATACATACTACTTAACATCAACGCGGTGTAGGCACTGAGGCCGAAGTTTAGGTATAAAAGCATCCGAATTTCCGATCCCTAGTTATGACGCAGGATTCGGAGGGCGCGGGATGCGAGGGGGAATTAATTATTGCTATAATATCGGTATTTTAGTATCAGTACCGATACTGGTAAAGTAAGTCAAAATATCGATATTAATGTATCGAAAATTATATATCGATACCTATATCGATAAATCGATACCTAATTATCGATATTTATACCGATATCCGATATCGATATCCAAATTATACCGGTATTACAGTCCCTGATCATGAGATCTTTCTCTCTTGAGCACCTGACATAACTCCTAACCTAACTTTGATTTTAGAAGAAAATAATGTGCCGTATCATCCGATTCATCGATTCATTCGATCATGAGATTCTTTAATTTGGTAATTATTCCTCATATATAGCCGGGACTTTTGTCTTCAATCACGTAATCTTTCCTCAAAATGATATTTCATTCATATATTTTTCAACATTCCTAATCCATCTATCCCAACCGCCATATCTCCCCGGTAAACTAAATGTGGATATTTTTTCTTTCATCCTTATCTATTTCTTTATTAACTTCATCTCGAGTGGCTAAAAGGGATAGAAAGTAGTGCAAGTATTAAATGTAATGAAATACATACTTATGAAGAATTCAACTTTTAATGAGGGTAAGACTAAAAAAATCAAAAAATATTTGAAAAACTTACAAATGCTTAACTTATTCTTACTTATGCGATGGTTAAGCCGTCCAACAAGTTGATGACTATAAACGAGATTAAGAACACGGATTAAGGGCCCCTTCACTTCTAGCGTCTTTTGAGCGTCGGCGTCTGCCACGCCAGCGGGTAGCGGGGCAAGGGGATTGCGTTATGCAATGCACTAGGCGCTGGCAGGACGCCGACGCAAAAAAGACGCTAGATGTGAAGGGGCCCTAACCCTTGTGGCTCGTAGAATACTAAACGTTGAGACGATTTTAAGTGCGCACTTCACCAACAAATTAAACAGATATGATTAGATGTTTGATGGCTGTCAAAAACATACTGACTACTTACCACCGCTAATAGCCGATTAAGATAAAACGGTATGTTAAATTGGTTGGCGAAATCGCATTAGAGTCTTTGTCAGAAAAGCTCAAGGTTGAAAGTGGCTCTCTAAGAAATCGTAGAAATACTCATAGAAGACTAGCATGATGGCGCTGCCGGGGCCCAGCCGCAACAGCTTGGGCACCATGCCTTTGTACAGAGCTTGGAAACTGAAAATATAAAACAAATAGTTACAAATTAAAATTATTTAGGCTCACAAAACCAAATGTGTCGAATAAATTTAAACGCAAATAAAACAGATAAGCATTCTTTTTTTTTTTTCATCGACCTGTAAATGCAGTAGGTCCCTACCGTAGGAATCTGGAACCTGGGGCATTACTCTGAACTTCGAAATTCGAACTTCGGATCGCCCCGTCACTTTCTTGCGAATTAGCTACGCGTCGAGAGCAAAAAGGATAGACGAAGTTCGAATTTCTTAGTTCAGAGTAATGCCCCTGGTAAAATAGAACTCGTAAAATAGAACCGATAGCTTTTGAGGCAAAAAGGTTCCAGAGCGCACCTCGCACCGTATGGCGCAATGTTGAGGCATTTCACCGATGTAAAATGTGACGTTCTCAATATAAAGGGACCTTATGGAGGCAGGCGGTTACGCCGTTTTTAGAACTGTTACCATAGTATTCTCTTCATTGCTCGGTCGAGAAACTCACCGCGCAGCGGTTAGTTGACGTTACACGCAATGTATTAGAAAATTCGCTCGCCGCTCAGCCGGTCGCGCAAAGTCGTGGCCAGCTTACTCTTACAGGCATAGACAACTTCGATACTATACTTGACCTCCAAATACATATTCCTCACCCCTCTTCTCTATACACCGTTAGAAGTGCTCCCGTGGCAGAACTGTATTTCACGACTCCTGGCGCTGGCTGCGGCCCCTGGATGCGAGTCTTCGCCATGTCAAATGGAGTGCTAAAAAAGGAGCTGATGATCGAAGAAGTGAGGGCAATGGCGAACTTCCTTCCAAACTCTAGAAGAGGATCCTAAAGAAAATAATAATCCTTATCAACTTTTTTTAATCAATAACTGCCCATCAATAATAGCTGTCTAAAGGCTTATTACACCTTCCTAAATTAGTCACTAACGAGAGGGACGCCGCAATACGTTAGATACGTATGAAGATATCTCTATCTCATTCGGTATAATGCGGCGTCCCTCTCGTTAGTGGCTAAATTTAGGAAGGTGTAATAAGTAACGTTCCGATCTTTATGAATTTGTTAGAAGAGTAGTTGGGGCATACTATTACTAGATTCGAACATGGTCAGGAAATCGAGAGGTACCGTCTCTTCGGTGCGAACTCCTAGTTAACTTCATTTCATCTAATAAAAACCGGTCAAGTGCGAGTCGGACTCGCGCACTGAGAGTTCCGTACACATTTGGCCCCGTCGGGTACGGAACCCTGAAAAGGCACTCACTTTATATTGGGGCGCGTAATCTTTGACGCGGTAGTAAAATCCGAAAAAAAACATATGGTAGGAGCCGTTCCTCAGAACCGTCGCTGCCAGGCCTTTGTTGAGTCCATGGAGTCCTACTCCCTCCTCTCTGGCTATTCGCTTCGTAACCGCCCAAGAGCTGGGCATCTTTGTAGTTGTTTTGTTCATGTGAAGCGTCACTTTCACCACTTCGAAAGGATTGATTAGTGCTCCTTCCACAGAGCCTGTAATAAGGCCTGCTAACGAGTACGTCTGAAAGAATATGATACCGTAACGTAAGCGCAGACTTAATGTCGTAAAGCATCTAAAGTTGAATGTATGTAGGCTACTTAGGGCTATATCTCACCGGGACACCATGGCGGCGCAACCAGTCGCCGTCACCAACAAAATGTATACAGCTCTAGGGAGGGTATCTCACCTGGCGCCCACTTGGTTGCGCAACGGATTTGGCGGCGCAACCAGCATAGACGCGTGCATGTAACAGTACTGGCAGCGCCGCCACGTTGGTTGCGCCACCACTAATTAGTATGGCGCTGTATGCTATCTCACTCACTCGGCTGCCAGTCGTGCCACCAGCGACGCTACATCAGTATCTCATCGGCGTCCATTTTGAGACTGCGGCGAATCTGGTGTCTCTATTGGTGGCTCGGTTTGGAAGCTTAGTTTGGTAGCTAGACACCACGGCTGCGCGACTGGTTGCGCCGCCACGGTGTCCCGGTGAGATATAGCCCTAAATGCTTGCAAAGTAATTTAGTAGTATCTCGTCACCTATCCATAATTTGGACGTCCAAACTGTGCTGACGAAATTCAAAAACTTTGCAATAATCTAAGTACTTCAGCTTCATAATTTTTGGTCCTTTAGAGATAACAGATAACGGTCGCAATCGACTTTGTCTATCAAACCGATTAGTCTGTTCTGGGTACATGTTTAAAGTGCTATTAAAACCGGGGTTACATCCCGAGATAAAAACGAAAATGTGACGTTCTCAATGTAAAGGGACCTTATGGAGGCAGGCGATTACGCCGTTGTTAGAACTGTTACCATAGTATTCGTATAGTTACAAGAATAAGAAGAAGCTTAACTGCCTTCCTCTATAAGATCCCTTTATATTGAGAACGTCACACATTATAAATGATAATCTCACTAAGAGTGTCGGTGTACTGGAGCCAAACATGAACAATCTTTTCAGCTGCTCGAATAAGATGAACTTGAATCCTTTGCGCGGAGTCTCCGTCATGACTAGAGGCACTATACCTTTCCAAAAAGACGACACCCCTTCATACTTGTACATCTTCCTTATACAATCGATCAGTCCGCTGTAGTGATGCGGATCTGAACTCTTTGCTTTAGCCGAAACGGGCTGCATCTGCAGTCTAGTTTTTATAATGTCCAGAGGTTGCATGAGCATTACTTCTATAAAACCTGCAGTGGATCCGGACACCCCTTGCATTGCGGCTCGTCTTAGTTCGTTGTCCGTGCTAACCATTTTTACTCTATTGTTCAAACATATTGAAAATGTAACTGATCGAATTTAATTTATTTATCCCACATTTTCCGAGTTCAAATAAAATATCATCGTCATGTACTGCGCCACCATTCTTTGACAATGTCACGTGACATGGGAGGTGATTGTCAACGAGATTCTTTTTTCGTGTTTCTCTATGACAGAAGTATTGAAAAGTCTCATAACTCGCCCAATTCAGCCAAGTAGTCTTTCAAGTTTGACCCAACTTCCTATAAATTAAATGTCGCTTACGTCAACTCTTCAAATTGATTGTCACAACTTATCGACGTTATTTTTTAAACTTACCGACATTTCAGATTCGGATCGGACGCAGCGCGGAACTGCTCGAATATGCCGCTATCATTTACGCTTCAAGATACAGCTCTTTAAAGTTAGGACAGACAGACGGGCGGACAGCGTAGGCTGAGTAATAGTGTCCCGTTATACACCATTCGGGTACGGAACCCCAAAAAAAAAAAAGAATTATATAGCTTTAGGTCCGTTGTTAGTTTATTCACGTAGTACAGTCAAGGTCATAAATATGTATACACTTTAGTGGCTTGTCACTTTAATCGCTGTGACATTCATATATGGCAATTAAAACATGACATTAAATAGACAAGGTACTAAAGTGTATACATATTTATGACCTTGACTGTACCTTCTGATAAAATGCAGCTACCGAAAAAAAACAGAAATTATAACACCAAGTACAGTTTAAATAATTAAAAATATTTATTCAAATATAAAAGAATTATTTACAAAAGTAAATAATTTACAAACTCATTCATTATACATTATTGTTGGTCGTTTCACAATAGATTGCATGGATGGAACGAATAAAATGCACCAATGGTATATGCTCAGTGGAAATAAATAAATGCTGAGAAAAGGCACGAGTTTAATGAATCGTGTTCATATTTTATTCTTAACGCATTTGCCGCCGTCTATCCTCCAAAAAAGATGATCACTATTTATTTTTCTTTGGCGATCAGGTAGATTATCAAAAAACTATTAGACACATATTTTTAATTTTTTCACATAATCAAAAAAATTACGTAGATATATACCCCCTTACTAATAAACGTTGAGTAACGGCTGAGTAGTTATACAATGCTTTGTCCTTATCTGTCGAATTCAAATGTCACAATGACAGATAAGGACAAAGCATTGTATAACTACTCAGCCGTTACTCAACGTTTATTAGTAAGGGGGTTAGAGTTGAAATGTCGCATGACGTCACGTCTCAATATAATTTTTACACAGAAGTGACGTGAGCCCTCACTCCCGAACTTTGACGCGCTTTATCTTTGTAATTTTTTGTTTGATTGACAAAATAAAAAATACGTATCCAATATTTTCTGACGGACTAAATAGAATTTCATTTTCTTTACCCAGTCATCATCCCTAATGCATGTAATTTTG
Source organism: Tortrix viridana (assembly GCA_963241965.1). Classification (NCBI taxonomy): domain Eukaryota; kingdom Metazoa; phylum Arthropoda; class Insecta; order Lepidoptera; family Tortricidae; genus Tortrix; species Tortrix viridana. The sequence goes on from OY725186.1 coordinate 11,651,778, forward strand.
ACACAGTGTGTCACGGGCACCGAATGTGTTTCAAGACTTTTAATTACTTATTGCGCGCGTACTGTTTATATTAAGTATATTTCTAGAGATATCTAAGCATTTAAAAAACTATATTTAACAAACAATAAATTTATCTAATTGTATTATATCACATAATGTAGCATAACCACGGATAATTCCATTCTTTTTTTGGTATACGACCTTGGACTATAACAGGCTCGGATCTCGCGTTCTAACTCGTTCGTAACGATAGAGACGCACTGAGCGATAAGCGAGAAAATACAAGATATGCTAGCCTTTCAGGTACGCTACGTTAACGATTTTCGAAAATCGAAAATGTATGGAATAGGATAGGGCTGATGATTATTTTTTTTTCTTTGTCGATCAGGTAGATTATCAAAAAGTATTGGACACGTATTTTTTTTATTTTTTCACATAATCAAAAAATTTGAAATGTCGCATGACGTCCCGAACTTTGACGCGCTTTATCTTTGTAATTTTTTGTTTGATTCACAAAAGAAAAAAATACGTGTCCAATATTTTTTTATTATCTAACTGACGGACTAAATAGAATTTCGTTTTCTTTATCCAGTCATCGTCCATATTGCGTGAGTTAGCATGCCCAACTTTTTGAACTCCACCCATTTGGCTAAATTGTCTGGCAAAACAACATACATGGATACATACCCACATACATACACCTAAATACACTACCCTCCGTCTGGGCTGCCGGATATAATATACGTATTATCCGTAACATGATTGAGCCAAACCTCCCTCGTCAAATGATCCCTATGCCAACTTATAATAAAGGTCAAGTCTGTGTCAAACCAGTTCAATAATGATGTAAACATACCGATTTTGTAATCATCCTAACACAATAATTCACTTGATTGAATTAGAAACATATTCATATGTATTTCCAGTGTTTCAACTTCATATCTCAACACTTTTTAATTTTATTTGATTATGAGTCGAAAAGTGAGGTACCTAAGTATAGTCTAAAGGAAGACAATCTTAAAATTTATGGATTATTAGCTTTTGCCGCGACTTCATAGAAGCATAGCGTCGGCATAGAAGTCGTTTAGCGTTGCTCCCTCGAGAACTATCCTATTTCTCGGGATAAAAACTTTTCTATGTCCTTCCTGTGGACACAAACTAATTCCATGCTAAATTTCATCTAAATTGGTTCAGCGGATTAGCCGTGATAGCATAAAAAACCAACTCACTTTCGCATTGATAAAATTAGTAAGTATTAATGAATAATTCATTTTATTGAACCAAGTAATTCAATCAATTATGTCACTATTAGTCAGCGTATAGTCGAGTTAATGACCGGTTCGTTTACATAAATAATCAACTAGATTGACATAGACTATAAGATTTGTATATGTTGTAAAATAGGGAATATGTGTGTCTATGGGATCACGCTATATTGTGTGGCTGGAACTTGTCCTCCAGGAAGCGGTACACGTAGTCGTACACGACCAGCATGATGGCGCCGCCGGGGCCCAGCCGCATCACCTTGGGCAGCAGGCCCTTGTACAGGGCTCGGAACCTACGGGGGACAAAGCTCATTACCATATCGTTAGGGATCAGACAATCGCGAGCCAATTTTACCTAGTTCGCATTCGCGATAAAATCTAAGTTTGCATACATTACTTTATCTACACACATATTATAAGTACTCTAAGGTCGGAGTTCACCAGCCAATTTAACGGACTGTTAAATTCTAATCGGCTGTTAGTCAATACATTTTGACAGCCGTCAGACCTCTAATCGCCTGTTTAACTGTTGGTGAACTCCGACCTAAGATGTGTTCAGAAGCCGAAGGCAAAATTACCTGCATAGCTCAAATTCAAGATAGGTAACAGACGGCACAACAAACAAATGACGACAAAAATGGCGGCAAAACAAATCTGTGTCACGAATATGAATGTTGTTTTTAAATCATAGACAAACTAATAAAGTCCCTATTCTAATGTCGTTCGAAATCAAAATGCCGTACGATATTTTACTTAATATATACCGAGTTGACATTTCAATTGATACTAGAATTGGGGCCTGTTCAAAGTGTGTTGGTTTTGGAAGATGTTCCAAATTTGAAACTCATAACTTTATCAAAATTTTTATATCGCAATTAGAACATTACGTTACTGCTACAGATAAGAAAATTATCATAGTAAAATTGATTGTAGTAATGCTGGTCATTGCCAATAGCCAACGGATTCTGAACGCATTATTGAGGACTTATGATATGTGTGTAGATAAACTATTTTATATGTTAAAGCTTCGGGTAATATAAGTTTAAATATAGCCCTTGTACATCTGGAATAATGTATCTCTCAAACGGTGAAAGAGTTGTTCGAATCGGCGCAGTAGTTCCGGAGATTATCCACACACGCTAACTCTTTTTGTTTGATTGACAAAAGAAAAAAAAGGGCCCAATAATTTTTGTTAATCTAACTGACGCACTAAATAGAATTTCGTTTTCTTTACCCAGCCACCATCCTTATTGGGCCATTAAGACTAAATGCTTAAAATCTGTCCAATAGTTTAGATGCTGGAGGGAACATCTGATTTTCGGTCACATACATACAAACATACATAGACTGTTCAAATCATTACCCTTCTTTTGGCTACGCTCGGTTAAAAATAAGTGCGTTCGAACAAGGTCTTTATACTTCCTTTGTTTAAAATAAGGGCTAATGCGAAATATTTATAAAATGTATGCAGCTTGCAGATTATTTCAGTCTGCAGCTGCACTCGTAATTAGTCCGTGCGTCTTTGTACCAGATCTAGGTAAACGACAGGCGCTTGGACACCGTCCAAGGAGATGCACATTACATGCAATAAGGTCCATTTTGACTTGCCTAAATTTTAGTAAAGTTTTTGAACATTTTTGGTTATAAATAAAAAAGTCTGTCACGGAAAATTATAAAAAAAAATCGTTTTGAAATGTGCAGATTGAGCCCTTTCATATTTTTTTTTACTAAAAACAGTTGCGGGCAAGCAAGACAACTATGCCAAATTTCAAGTTGATAGCTTGTGTAGTTGCTGAGAAAAACTGCTGCTACTGAGATATACAGACAGACAACGAAGTCTCACCATAAGGGCCTGCGCAAATCGGCGGAGCGCAGCGCAGATCACTTTAAATTTATCAATGTATATTCTTTTCTATTTTAATTACAATAAGGTATACATTTAGAGCCGCAGCCGCAGAGTAGAAATCCCCGTGATACTCCGAGGTCGGTCTCAGAGCATTCAAATTTATACCTTATTGTAATTAAAATAGGAAAGAATATACATTGATAAATTTAAAGTGATCTGCGCTGCGCTCCGCCGGTTTGCGCAGGCCCTGGGTTCCTTTTTTAACATTTTGGTACGGAACCCTAAAAAGTATTGTCTAGCAGCTGTTTATATCTGTGAGGCATAATAAAAAGTAGCAACAGCATTCACAGCGCCGTTATCTACGACGTATTTGTGACGTTCTCAATATAAAGGGACCTTATGGAGGCAGGCGGTTACGCCATTTTTAGAACTGTTACTATAGTATTCGTATAGTTACAAGAATAAGAAGAGCGTAACTGCCTTCCTCCATAAGGTCCCTTTATATTGAGAACGTGACATTTGTCTACGATAAAACTAGAGAACAGAAGCAGTGAGATTCACTCGCTGGAATACCTCTCGGAAATGATCGCCATCAACACATAAATTACGATTGGCGTAATGTCGAAACACGCGCACACATTTGTATTAATGAGTTATAGGAATATATAGAATCAGGTGGGTAAGGTCCTAAATTCGGTGGTCACTATAAACCGAGGTTTACCCTTGAATCACTGACACTCGTTTCATATAATGTTTTAATGGCTGGCTGAGATACGCGTCATACTCGTGAACGGGTGCTGTTTGTGGGGTCCGGTCTGTTCACGTCTGCAAGGACTTGTTCAGTTAATTATTCTAGTTATGGCTTTTGACGAAGAGACCTCGTCGTGTTGTTCTCCTAGTCATTACATTTAGTGTAACGTATTTGACCTTACATTTGTAATGTTTTCATTTGTGCTAGTTCTAATAATTAATATTTGTTACTTTATTACCTTGTAATGTAACTTACTTTTAAGTATTATTGTATTTTATATTGGAAAAAATGACCTTCTGCTGGAGTTTCTTGCGGCGCTTCTTCTCCGCAATGATGGTCTTGTCCGAAGCGCTGGTAGATTCACTCTATATTACTGACGTGTAAAAGAGCCCGTATGTGGCCAATTTACTGAATAAATATTTGAATTTGAATTTGAATTTGAATAAATGTGACGTCCTCAATATAAAGGGACCTTATGGAGGCAGGCGGTTACGCTGTTTTTAGAACTGTTACGATATATAGTATTCGTATAGTTACAAAAATAAGAAGAGCGTAACTGCCTTCCTCCATAAATTAAATTAAATAATGATTTATTGTCACATAGAAAAAATATACACGGCATTATAACACATATTGTTAACTAATACATATATAAACTTTGTGACAACAGGCTCAGGTCTCAGCATAAGCTGCGAGCTGGGTCAGCTGCACAGCGCATAAGGTCCCTTTATATTGAGAACGTCACATATCATTATTGTCCGATCCGCTCAGTCTCGTGACAAATGACCAGTGTCTCTTACGCAATACTGCGAAGAAGTTATCCAAACTGTTCGCGGCAAAAATGCCAGACGCGCTACACCGCCACGGCAGCCGCAACATCGCGCGAAACGCGTTGTTGTATTGTACTCGGAGTCTGTCAAAGGATCGCCTAGTGTACTGATACCATAGCTGGCTGGTGTAGAACGCCTGACAGTAAGCCCCAAGCAGTTATTTTGACTTGGTTTGAGCACTGAGCAAATCGGCGCGCCAACATGTTGCTTTTAATAGCAATGGACCGTCGCTGACGTTCAAGGTCGCCGTCGTCGTTTTAATCATATGCCCGTGTCGTAATTAAGCATATGCCCCAGGTATTTGGAACTTGAGACAATTTGTGACGTTCTCAATATAAAGGAACCTTATGGAGGCAGACGGTTACGCCATTTTTAGAACTGTTACTATAGTATTCGTATAGTTACAAGAATAAGAAGAGCGTAACTGCCTTCCTCCATAAGGTCCCTTTATATTGAGAACGTCACATTTTTAATTATGTTCCGTTAAGCTTTACTGGTGGGATGACACCCGGTCCCCGACCGTACCTGAATACCATTAACTTTAATTTGCTGACATTGTAATTTAATAAGTCAAAGTCAAAATATTTATTCAGTAAATTGGCCACATACGGGCTCTTTTACACGTCAGTAATATAGAGTGAATCTACCAGCGCTTCGGACAAGACCATCATTGCGGAGAAGAAGCGCCGCAAGAAACTCCAGCAGAAGATCATTTTTTCAAATATAAATAAAGTAACAAATATTAATTATTAGAACTAGCACAAATAACATTACAAATGTAAGATCAAATACATTACACTAAATGTAATGACTAGAAGAACAACACGACGAGGTCTCTTCGTCAAAAGCCATAACTGGAATAGTTAACTGAACAAGTCCTTGCAGACGTGAACAGACCGGACCCCACAAACAGCACCCGTTCACGAGTATGACGCGTATCTCAGCCAATAGAAACAAGTATACGCATACCCGTGACAGAGGGGCTCAGCAGGAGCATGTCGTCCGCATAACTTAGGTTGTTGGCGCAAACGCCGGCGTGACATCCGACTGCGGCTCTGCTGAGCTCTATCAGATCATTGACGTACAGATTGAACAGAACCGGCGATGTCAAACCACCCTGCCTTACTAGACATCATCATCATCAGCCTACACTAGTCCACTGCTGGACATAGGCCTCCCCCAATGAGCGCCATAGCGCCCTGTCTTCAGCTTGCCGCATCCAGCATCTGCCTGCAGTCTTTCGCAGATCGTCATCCCACCTGGCCTGAGGGCGTCCTACACTACGTTTGCCAAGTCAGTCGAGTTACTAGACAGTTCAGTTTATATTCGTTTGAATTAGCGCTTCCCCACTTTACAATATTAACTTGGTTATCGTACCAGTATCCCAGCAGACCAGCTATTTGTTTCGGCACGCCCGCATTACATTAATTTTTAACCTCACCAGCTTGGAAAGGCTTTCTTTGTCGGTCATAATCAACGCGCAAAAGTCCACTTTAACCGCTAACGTGGAAAGTAATGTTGATGCTGTGCGCGGAGGAGGCGCTCCGGGAGCACGACCACAACTGACGCGGCGCTCGTGCATTTGTTTTTCCAACACCAAGTGTTTTCCTCGCTATATTAAGGTGAAAAGTTGTGTGTTTCGCACGGCAGCAAAGTTATTTGGGTCTCGATGTCTTGAAACTCTTGATTCTATTTTTGAAACACTTGCTAGGCTTGTGGTTCAATTTTAGAATCCTTCGCTAACTCGCGATTCAATACTGGCTCTCGCGTCAAATAACAACTTTGCAGCCCTGCATAACAAACACCTAATTTACGTAGTCGGTTTTAGTTTTATAACTTTATCTTGTAAGGAAGTTAGAAAGGGATGTGTGCTCGACCTTCTCCATACAGTCCGTACCAAACTTCTAGCTCGCTCTGAACACGAGGCGATTCCCCCGCTCACTCCTGCGCTATACCGCGCTCGCCCTGTTACACAACGCGTCGCAACTTCAGAGAGAGCTAGAAGTTTGGCACACCTTAACCACATAGGTAACAACTCACCCTTCCTCCCGATACACCATGACAATGGCGCCTGTAGTGGAGCTATACTTGATGATGCCGGGCGACGGCTGCGGACCCTGGATGCGGCTCTTCGCCACGTCGAAGGGGATGTTCACGCAGGACCCGAGCACGCCTGACGTGAAACCGATCGCCGCCTTCCGCCCGAACTCTAGCAGGGGATCCTGAACAAAGAAGTGCTTTTAGGCAAACGTGGACTTGTAAAATTCATAATCTTTGGGTCCAAAGGGACTAGTGCGCTTCCCAGAAAGGGTGCATAGGCTTTTAGAGATAGGGTAGGAAAGCGAGAGCCGATGAGAGCTTGGTTCAGAGGTCATGGAGCCGCCTAAACACCTGACCTGAGGGATGAGTTTGAATTGAACGTCATAGAGCCCCCCTCCCGCTAAATGACATCCTGGATCTGCCCCTGCTCGTTGCCTGTACAGGCGTGGAAACCGGCACAGTCGTGTCATATACATGCTCCGGTTTACCTGTGCAGTTCAAGTGCAGGCAAAACTGCGCAGGCATACCCTAGTGTGTATGGCCAGCTTCAGGTGCTCAAGCGCGCGCGCCTGGTACCATATCTTCCCCTTTTTGCTTTCATCTATGCCAGCATGTCAAGATTGAGCCTCAGTCATTGAGGTTGACGCCAAAATAAGTAGGTATACCTTTACATAACAGTATTATAATAATGTATCTCGAAAACTATCTTTATGAGATCTCTGTTGTGGGTTATCATCATTTTATCTGTTACACAAGTATTTCAAGTCAACAACAGATAAGCGGACATGACAAATTCACATGAAGCTAGTTAGTAAACTGCTCCAACAAGGCGTAAGCGCCAAACTCGAGCTAATTTAAATTTAACACAATTCAAGACAGTAAATGTTCATATAAAACATAGTTTGATAAACAAATTAGCTTTTATGGTAATAAATAAACTCACTTGGTATTCAGGCACGTAACCTTTGACGCTGTGGTAAAATCCGAAGTAAACCATATTGAAGATTCCGTTCCTCATAATTGTGGCGGTCAATCCTTTATTGAGTCCTCTGAACCCAAGTCCGCTCTCTCGGACTATCTCTCTGGTGACAGACCACGTGCTGGGTACGTGGGCAGCCAGGGCTTTGTTGGATTGAAGCGTCACTTTCACCACTTCGAAGGGATTGACTAGGATAGCTTCCGTGATGCCTGCTCCGAGGCCTGCTAAGGCGAAAGTCTGGAAAAAGTTTTAATATAATTTACTAGGTACGAGTAAGTAAGAGATAATAAATAAATAAATCAGGTACAATGTCACACAAATTGACCTAGTCGCAAACTAAGCTCTAGGCTTGTACTATGGGTACCAGGCAACGATATACATACTTATATAAAGAAATACATACTTAAATATATAGAAAACATCCAAGACTCAGGAACAAATACTCGCACTCATCACACAAATATTTGCCCATACCGGGATTCGAACCCGGGACCGCTAGCTTCGTAGGCAGGGTCACTACCAACTAGGCTAACCGCGTCATCAATATATATGGGTTTGGATGGCCCAAGACAGAATCTTATGGAAGTCTCTGGAAGAGGCCTTTACCACATAGAGGGTTCAGGTGTGATAGTTTAATACAGTTATCAATGTTAACTACTATCTCAATAGGCTATTTGAATAATGTCAAAATAAGTTATTTTTACACTACCACTGAATCAAGCTTTCGAAAATAACTCGGAAAATTAAATTAAAATTAAATTAAATATCAATTATTATCACCCATAGAGATTATAAATTATTATAATTATTATTACATGAACTTATTGTTATTAAATTACGCCTTAAACCTAGCTATAACTTATTTTTGGAATTTAAACGATTTTTAATTCAACAAAAGCCTTATAAAAGAACACTGAAAATTATGACGTCACAGGTTCCTGTTTTCATACTAACTTCATACTACCGGATCGTTTTGACATTTCATTTAAAGTTTCTGATTTGACCAGTCAGTCAACTAGCCTATTATGTAGACTTTAATAACCCAGAAACAAAATGCTTTTTTATGTTTATTATTTATTTACTAGGGGCTGTTTTTTAAATCTACAGATAACACTATCCTCCGTATAAGCTGACCGACTCCAAGCCCAAGGGCTTACCTGGTAAACAAAGCCATTGTCCTCTATTGTAAAGTGCGGCCACAAAAATAGGGTTGGAAATAGAAAGTAGTAACTGATAACACACTGACACAAAAAGCGTCTTTGTCTTAGGTAAGGAGGTTCACATTAAAAAGGGCATATCTATATTGATAACTTTGTATTTGAAAATGCAGTTAAGAACACTTGGAAGTGTAAAGTTATTAATATGGCATTCATTTTAATTTGAACCTTAACTGACAAATAAAGTCAGTAAGTATTAGTTGCAGACAATGGGTTTGTTTAACTGATGGGTCTACGAGATAAGATTCGAGATAAGATTTGGTCAGCTTCAATGAGTCCAACTATAGATAAAAAAACGTAAGCTAGCAATGAAACAAGATTTGATTGTAACATGCAATATTAAGCCATAAATACACAGAACCTGCTACCATCTATATCATCTCTACTCAATCTGCAGCGGAATAGATCTGTATATACATAATAAATAACATGAATTGATTTTTTGGCCTGAGGATCCATAGCAAAAATGTTTTTGCGGCATGTATAAAAATAATTGCTGCTGCTATTCTTATAACAAGCATAGTTATGTTTCAACATATGATCAGTATACAAATACAGGCCCTAAATAGAAATTAGAATGGGGAAAAATAATTAGGTGTTTTGGCTCATATAACTTTTTCCCCACAGTATCAAACCTTACATATTGACATGAAAAGAACATATGAACAAGTATTTGTATTGATCTTATCAGAATAATACTGTTATCATATCGTCTTATTTGTATAGTGTTTGTTTGTATCAAACCTCCAACAAGAATGAGATAAAAAAAAAATTCTTTGTTTTGTAAATAGCTATAATAAAATATGTATATACATTCAGGGACAAATTTAGAGGAATGCAAAAAAAAACAGCTTTCTATATTATGGTATTTTTTTAAGATGTTGTAATCAGATATTTATAATAGCATTTAAACAAATTTATCTTATAATTAACAAAATTAGGTTATTATCTTTTAAAATTGATTTTCATTTGTTTTTATTTTACTAGTAAAGAATTATTGTTTTTATTTTAATAATAATATATATTTTTTAATGAAATTATTACTTTTTGTATTCTTTTTTGCATTTAGATGTGTCCCCGAGTGTATTTTCCCTTTCCTTGACTACATAAATAGTGTTTTTTATTACTAAAAAGAAATTTGATACCAGAACAAAAACTAGAAAAACAATATTAGAATGAATAAGAATGTACAAAAATGAATAGGTAAAGAAATAAATCAAATCTCACTATGGGTGTTGGTGTACTGGACCCAAACATGAAAAACCTTTTATATTGCTCGAACGTCACGAACTTGACAGCCCGTTTCGGCGTCTCCGCAAGAATTGGGGGCAAGATCCCTTTCCAAAAAGAGGTAACTCCCTCATGAATGTACATCTTCCTCATACAATCAAACACTCCGCTGTAGTAGTGAGGATCAGAGCTCTTTATCGCCGCCGTCGTGGCCTGCAGCTGCAGCCTCGTCTTCACGAGGTCCAGCGGGTGCATGATACAAACTTCTATGAACCCTGCACTTCCACCAGCCCCAACTTGCATTGCTGCTTGTTTTAAAACTCTTTCTATATCAGCCATTTTAAAATTGTAATATTAGTGCACTAGTAATTCGAATCAAATAAAGTTTAAATAAAATAACATTAGCGGCACTACCACATTCCACCATGCACAACAAACAAATAAATAATGGTGTTGCTAGGTTTGACAACATACATTAATTAATTAACGTGTCAAATAAAAACCGTACAATTACCGATTTGTTATGAACATCACTTTCATAAAAACATACATGATAACAGTGGCAACATTAGCGCACGGCTGTCAGTGAAGTGAAAAGTGGTTGTTTCGCAAGCTGTTGTCTCGCTGATTTTCAGTGTATTTAGCTTATCTTCCTGTATGTTCCCTGTTTACTATTCAACCAAGACCGTTTCGTGCAATGTGTTTCAAAGTATTTATTTGAGTACATAAGCATTTGAATCTCAGTGAACTACACAATTAATGTTTTCTCGATGTCAATAGAGACGATATTTGTTTGCATTGTGTCATCCAAAATGGCAGGAAAGACGAATAATTTGCATTTGGACATTAGCTGATGTGAAATAATGATATTAAGTGCATCGAGACAAGTGTAGTGTGGGTGGTGTGTGAATTAGCGCAGGAATGTGGACATAGAGTTACGATGGGGTCGCAGACTTTAGAGATATTGCGCCAGGGTGTTTGGGCTTCGCTAACAGGCGGCTGGTTCTATGACCCGCATCAAAATTTATTTTGCAACACCGTGCACCTGTACCTGTGGTTGTTCCTGTTATGCCTGCCGTTTTCCGTGTACCTGGTAAGCCTGATAATATCCCCAATTGCACCACATAGGTTAGATTTGAAGGCACAAAAAATAGGTCAATGCTTATTGGAGATGATTGTTGTTGTTGCTATTGTCCATTTGAGAGGCCTCAGTTGCTATGCTAAGAACCGACAGTTTTACCTTGCTACAACCCAAAATTGATGGCAAGGAAATTAATAGCAATAAAAAAAACTTTGTTTATTGTAAATGTGTGGCTGCACTCTCGTTCATAATCATACATACATAAGTATGTAATTACTATTTTAGGAGATAAGTTCAATGTTTACTCTGTAATTGTTATCAGTTAAGTTATTTTTTCTTGTCAGAGGGTCATTGTGTACTTGCATAGTCTATTTTTCTAGACTTGTCTTAGAAGTAATTTGGTCATGTTTATTTCATTTGTGTCAAGCCACATTAGGGCAAACTAGAGTAGGAAGGTAATTTAGTACTCCTCATATGCCTGGTGATGGATCTGACCCAAATTAGTTTACAATGTTGTTTATTTTTATTTTATTTTGTTTTTGGTATAAATTGAAATCTGAAGACTAGACTGGTATTTTCTGTGTACAGCATACAAAAGGTTTTGTATTGTAATAAATTATGAGGATTTTGTGGTTCCTTATTATAATTAAAAGTAAAAAGTTTCAAGCATAAATAACATCTTCCCTTTAAACATGAGAAAGTGAGCATGATTCTTAGGGTTTTGTTTTTATGTTGTTGCTAGCAATATATTGAAATAAAATAAAAAGTGTTTAATTTTTATTTTTATATATCTATTCTATTATAATTACCAATATCTACAGGCAATTATGACAAAATATTTGCCTTTTATAGGTAAAGAGTAAGGTCCAAAATAAACTACGCAATGTGCAAACGCGTTTCAAACTAGTTGTGACATGTGTGGTTTCATAAGACAATATAGGCATGAAACTCAAAAGTAACTCAAGTTGCAGTTTCATCACTAAAGAGTTGCATTGTCTGTTTTGGACCTAACCCTCTTATCTTAAACGCACAATAACTAAAGTATGCTTACAATAAGTGTCAGCCTGTCCTTTCATTGTGCTATTTGAATTTGACACCTACAAAGCATTTTTAACTTAAATAGGTTTATGAATGAGGGGGTAAAAATACAAAACACAACCATTGTGATAACATTATAGTCGTAATTTGATAGATTTGCGTTCAATGTAACATTAGACTGTCATAATATCTTAAATACCTAAATATTTGTATGTTGTACTTGTTTATTCTCTAATGAATCATCAACTTCATGTCCATGTTCACTGTAATGCTATATCCTGTTAGATTTGTCATGACTCATTGTTGATGCTAAATTTAGTTACTCAAATAATCTGTATCAAAACTTATAGTATAGGTTCATTTGTATGAAATTGTTTCTTGATATTTAATTATTAAGATAGATCTGTACCCCCTTAATTTTTCCGCAGTACTTCCCGCCCGCGAGCTTGGGCTGGGTGCTGTACTGCGTGCTGGTGGCACTGCTCTTCACGGGGCTGAAGCTGCTGAACCACTGGCTGCACCACCTCTATGACACCAGCGAGTGCATCCTGCAGCCCCATGCTAGTACTGGCTCGGACGCTGCGTGAGTCCACTGGCAATGCTTTTTCTGCCTATTTCTGCATATTTGATTGTTGCAAGTGGTTATTAAAATAAGTTTCGCATTGAAATTGTTATTATTACTGACTAGCGTTCGTCTGCGACTTTGTCCATGTGGAACTAATAATTATTAAAGATAAATATAAAAGATATTTATTCAGCGGCCTACTGGCCTCGCCGGCACATTTACACGTCAAAATCTACCAGCGCTTCCCAAAAGGATCCCTAAATGTTCTGGGGCCTATTTCACAATAGCTTATAACTTGTATTACAAGTGGAAGTCTCTTTTTAATACATATTGTTGGAAAGGGATTTCCGCTCGTAATACAAGTTACAAGCTTCCGTGAAACGGGCCTCTGGCTGGTTTCAAATATCGAAGGACAACTGCAAGCTATGACTACTATTTTTGAGTACTCACTACTCCAGTGATTTTGATGCTTATTAAAACTGGCTGAATCACTTTTTTTTTTCACTTTAGTGTTTGTTATGTAGCAATGTTTAACACGAACACTGGAAAATTGGTTAGCGTGTCGCCAATTTGTAACTGCAATTTGCGCAATATTCATTGAAAGTAGCAAAAAGTGACGTATATCACATCATAATATGACAAGAAGTCTTGAGATAGCAAAGACATTTATATCTATTTGTCTCAAGATGGTTTCAGAGTGTACTTACCATTAGCCTGTGTGCTAAATATACCTTTACCCACAGCGCGCACTGGCAACTTTCTATCAGGCGATTATATGGCTGTCCATATGTGACGTTCTCAATATAAAGGGACCTTATGGTGGCAGGCGGTTACGCCGTTTTTAGAGCTGTTATAGTATTCCTATAGTTACAAGAATAAGAAGAGCTTAACTGCCTCCATAACGTCCCTTTATATTGAGAACGTCACATATCCATTTTTACGAAGTTTATGGAGACAAAACACAATCGGCCGACTAAGTAGTCTGCAGGGAGATTTACTTGTGAGTGACCGGTTTCTGTTTGTCAGGCGCGAGGAAGGCATCGAGATGCAGATGCTGCGCGGAGCGGCGGCCGCCAGCAGCGACAACGAGTCCGCCGCCGGGCCGGAGTACAACAAGCCGAACAATAGCACCATCGGTACGCCACTGAGAGTACTGTTAGCACTTCCATGGATAATATACCCGCGGGTTCCAGGCATTGGATGTACAAAAACAACTCGTCATCATAACTTAAGAGCTAGGCTCTTGTCGGTGGAGTGGGCGCCATCCTTCTTTAGGTTCTTGACTAAAAATAATTAATGAAAGGGAAGTATGTCATGATTGGAGCATATTATTCTGGCTTTTTAGTTTTTCTTAGATTGTCGGCCTCGTCAATTAAGACTTAAATGCAAGTAACATCAAAGAAAATACTAACTCGTATTCCTTAGACCAATCGCAAATAAATAATTTCAATTTTGTTTTTCATTATGATAATGTCTCGTTTGTAATGTTTGATCTCTATGAATACTCTCAAATGGTAACTGGTTAATTATATATATATATATATATTTATTTTGTTCATTTCAGATTTAAAAGTCGACGTACACAGAAAGAACAGCTCCGAATCGAGCATGGAGGACAGCACGTTGTCAGTGAAGCTGTCTGACGTCGGGCCCCCGGGCAAGCAGGATCTCGCGGCGCCGGAGGCCGGGCCGTCGCGGCGCGCCGCGCCCCGCCCGCGCGCCGGCAAGCACAAGCGCGAGCGGCCCAAGCCGCGCCGCGCGCCGCACCGCATCGACGAGCTCATCGTGGAGGAGGGCGCCCGCGCGCGCGCCGAGGCCGGCCTGCCCGCGCGCGCGCGCGACGCCGGGCCCTTCGCCAAGGTCAGCCGCCGCTACCACGAGTGCTCGCACCCGCGCCGCGGCTCCAACAGGGACTTCTTCAAGGAGTGGCTCTATTTAGACGGCCACGAAGCCGCCGGCGAACCCTACCAGTCCAAATTCGCCCGCCAACTCAGCTCCGATTCCAGAGATAACTCCGAACCGAGCGTCGGCCCGCCGTCCCCGAAGAAAAAGATCGCCCATCGCCGGAGATACGCGAATTATCCCGACGAAAGTTGCACGAAGTCGGCTATAGCTCTCGCGACCGCCCAGTCCTCCAACATGAGGCGAAATTCCAACTCGACCATGTCGACTATACAACTGCCTTTGCTGAATTCTACCGCGCAATTAGTGTCGCATATGCGGAGACATTCTAATAACGCCGACACGGGCTTCTTCGCGAGTGTGGAGCTAGGTGAATACATGATGGTGAAGGCGGAGGCGCCGAGTGGCGATGCGGAAAAGAATAAGGGCAAAAGTCCAGGTGTGAGACGTATTAAGAGTGCCGCTTTAGAAATAGGCTGCCCGCCGCCTAGTGTATCAAATTTATCCCCCCATCCCAATAGTGTAGAGACTATAGGCGGCCAAGTGCTTAAAAATCCTAAAAACGCGGTGATACCTCCGCCGAGCAAGTGCTTGACTCGAGGACCTCATTTCAACCTGTTCCCTAGAAGTGAGCCGGATGAAGGTAGGGGAAGTTACCCCTACTTGACGTACGGCTCCGAGATAGTGTACCCTATAGCTGAAATATCGGATGAAATGCAAACGTCACAAAAGGAAACGGATTTGGACTCTACTGGTGAAAGTTATAGTGAGTATGAAGATGATAAACAGTTCCGGGGGTTCGATTGGGACGCCGAGCAGTCGCCGGCGCTCCGGTCCAGCGACTCTGACTACGAGAACAACGGCTCTAGGTCTCCCTTGCTGGACAGACCTACTGATGTTCGAGTGGTTCGGGCGAAGAGCCAGGATAGCAAGAAACACTGCTGCCACACTAAACAGAACCCTGAGTGCGCCCACAGTAAATCTAAACCTGTAAGACTGAAAAAACTAGTGAAACCAGAAGACGCGAAGGAAGAGGGGAAGTGCGCCGAACGGCCGATTGATCCGTGCGAGTGTAAGCATCCCACTGGAGATTACTTTGACAAAGCCAGTGCCAGTTCTAAAGACTTGCTCATAGATAAATCCAGTTTAGAGTCTAATGATAACACAGGGAGCAAAAAAAGTAATATAAAGGAAGTTGTCGAGAAGAAACTCTGGGACCACGATACGTCCAACTCTAGCACCACTAGTAGTGAAGCATACTATGAAAAACCTAGACAGGTTGGTACAGTTGAGGAACAACCCTGTACAGAGGTTAGGGAGTCACAGGTGGCGGACGATATAAACGAGGATAAAATAAGCGTTTACAGCATTGAATGGCTGTTTGAGGAGTCCCCACGAGAAGAGCCTTGCTGTTCGCAGGGTTGCCATAAAATCTCAGAAGAAGCAGTTTGTCAAAAACTTGCTAACGCCTTAGGCGAGTCGTCGTTCAACGTTCCAAAAAACTTAGGCGCTATACCAAAGCAGATAAAAAATTTAGCACGTTCGAGAACTTCATCTCAGAAGGAAAACAAGAAGAGAGATTCCATGAAAGAAAACGAAAGGCAAAAGGAGAGGATACTTTTGGATGCTGTTGAAGCTCAGGCTGCTTTGGTGCAGGGACTCGAGTGCCTTTTTGCTGCTACGAATGCAAATACTGTTGTAATGCCCCCTCCCAATAGAGAAGAAAGACCGCGAAGTCATCGTCAAAGCATCAGAGGAGAAAGAGAAAACTCACATAAGACGAGAAAACGGTCAATAGAAGAAGTCGCACAAACGTCTACTAATACTTTACTCCCCACGTCCATGCCCCTACTTGCGGCTTTCCTTAATTCTCGAGTAGATTTCGTGCCTTCCTCCCTGCCAGAAAACACCTCCCAAGAAATGGTACAACACGCCGAAGAAGGCCAGAGATTAAGGCCTTTGATGGATAGAAACCATAGAAATCGGGTTAGAAAAATAAAGCGGTCCACTCGACAAAGAAATAACCCATCCAGCCAGAATAATACTGATAAGAAAGACAAAGCACCTAATCCAGAAAACCCTAATAGTTCCAACAACGTCCATTTCGCAACATCGTTCGATGATACGACCGACGGGGCTATCCATTGCTTCATGGATGAGTATGGCAACTGGATGTCTTACACATTTGACAAGAATAGCTCAGGAAGGGCTCAGGCCCAGCCCATCCCTCTTCCTGACAAAGAGGACGCTCTCCGGTGTAATAGAGTTAAGCCTGTCGAAACTGCAGACTCGCAAGAAACCGGTGAAGGCAGCTGTGGTTCCTTAGAATCGGAAGCGGGTAACAGCGAAAACATTCCCAAAACGAAGCGAGAGAATAGCATTGACCAAAGTTCTTCCAACCAAGGAAGTAATAACCCCCTTCTGTCGAGTAACAACAATGTGTCGACAGTGGTTCCTATAAATACTAACGCGAATAAACGCTTCTACGTATTCGATGGTGGGACTGGATCTCATACTGACCAGCCTCGGTCGCCGGTGGCTTACGTCACCGATAGTTTTTTAGAACAAATTGAAGCCGAAAGACCGTCCATAATGGCGTTTCCCAGCATGCATATAAATTTCCTAATGAGCCAGCAAAGGGCTCAACAACAACAGTCCGTCGTGCCTTTTGAAGAAACTGGGTCCAATAATATAGAAGGGAGTTTAGGAACAGAGCTGATCACTCATGTCACCAAAGTTGTGGATGAAATGAGGAAAGCGAATCAGCCCAAACAGAAGAGTTACTACAAATACAAACTCTGGAGGTGTTTTGAAGTCAAAGTGACCATGGATAGGCTGAAATTAATGGCGTTGTTCGATAGGAATTTAACGTTCAAAGAGACTTTTATTTCAATTTTACTGGCGATCTCTGTCGCGGTGTTAGGGTCCATGGTGCTTAACTTGGGTTTCTACAAGGATATCTACGCGTTTTGGTTTTGTTTCGTAATGGCGGGGAGCCAGTATTCGCTGTTGAAAAGTGTTCAACCGGATTCCGCGTCGCCTGTCCACGGCTTTAACAAGATGGTGGTGTTCTCCAGACCTGTTTACTTCTGTCTATGTACAGCGATATTGTGCATAGTTCACGGGCAGCTCGACCAAATGACGCCACAAGAACATTCGAGAAGTAAACGAAGTGTGAATGAAAAGCCTTTAACTATATACGGGTTTGAACTGAACGAGCGGGATTTCTTATTAGTAATCCAAGATGTTATATCAAATTTTCTCCTTTTTTTTCCTTTGGCGTTCAGTTTGGGCCTGTTCCCGCAAGTCAATACATTCCTCATGTATTTGCTGGAACAGATAGACATGCACTTATTTGGTGGAAACGCGACAAGTAGTTTAAGTGCTGCCGTATATTGTATAGTCAGATCAGTCGCCGCCATAGGCGTCCTATACGGCTTCGCTTACAGCGGCCTCGTGGAAGGAAAGAAGTCCCAGCATCAAAAACACAACATTCTCTTTTCAATTTTCTGCGCTTTGCTCGTTCCTATCGCGTACCATTTGAGCAGGAGCGCTAGTGACTACACGCTTATATGGAATCTGATCAAAAAACATTTACTACCGCCTGAATTATACGTCGTTCAAACTCCTGAGCCCAAAACTCCAGACGTTGAAAAAGCGGAGGTCACTTTGACTGAAGACAAGAAAAATAATTCGGAAAGTAACATATCTAAACAGAACTCGATCGGTTCATCCGCGTCGAAGATAAACTTCAGTTCTGAGACCAACATAGCGAGGACGCAGAAGCGATCGCACACTTCCAGCGTCAACTCTTTGAAGATGGATCCGAGAGGGGATACGATGAATTCAACGTCATCTTTGAAGGATGGTGTAAACGAGACTGAGGATAAGAGTCAGGTGAAGGATGGTCCTGAGAAGGTGGAGGAGGACATGGAGGATCCTCTGCCGAAGAAGCTGCAGGCGACGGTGAACGCGCGGCTGAAGAACGACGTGATCGTGTGCATGTTCCTGGGCCTGTTCGTGCTGGGGCTGCACTGCTCCACAGTGTTTACGACGCTGACGAAGCAGCAGTTTAACACGGTGAGTGTTTTTTTTTACTGTGACTTAGGCCCAGTACAGACGGTGAAACGCAACTGGAACGAAACCGCAACTTCTAATTACTTTTGAGTTTCATTTGAGTTTATGCCATAGGCACGTGTTTTGCACGGGCGCCTTAGTTTTATCGGAGCTATTTTAATTTTTAGTTTAAATATATCTTGGCCCTCATGTTCACCAGACTTTTTTGTTGTAGGGAATATTATGTCAAAATGTACTTTTTCAGAAAATGTTTGAATTTGGAATTTTAATTTGATGACATCTGATCTGGTGGCCGGTCGCACACTCGTTTGCCTTCCTCTTACCTACTTATATCTAAATTTAAGATGCAGGGCTGCGAATCAGGCAAATTTTTCAAATAATAAAAAGATAAATGGTAAATTAGTATAGGGACGATATTTAAACTGTTAATTTCATTTCTAGTCTAGCTAGAGAATGACATTTCAAGGACGCGGCGAATGTTTGTTTTTTTTTTTTCGCTTTAGGTTCTCGCGCAGTTCGCTTGCGTATAACCCTGCAATGTTCTATAGGTGTAGCCTCGCTTGTTTCGCGCAGGTGTTATGCATAATCTGCGCCGTGGGCTGGCTGCTGCACTACGTGACGCCGCAGCTGCGCAAGCAGCAGCCCTGGCTGTGCCTGGCGGGCCCGGTGCTCCGCCCGCACGAGCACGCGCAGTTCGAGGTCACCGAGCCGGCGCGGCTCATGTACTTCGAGCAGGTGACCACACCAGTATACATAGTGTTGCTGTTAAGGATAATTTATATAACTATAAATTTTTCAAAAGCAATTAACCGATTCCAAATTATTGAGAAGTTTCGTTTATATTCCATAGATCCCATGACATCTTGATTAAACTCAAACGGAAATAACCTATTCGAAATAAAAATCGGTCCCAATTTGACGAAAATATTGCGTCACATACACAGGGGCGGTTCATATATTACGTAAGGCAATTTTAACCAATTTCTTACCCCCCCTCCCCCTACGTAAGAATACATATGTACTACTCTGTCAAGAAAGTACCGGGAAAAGATCAATAATACACAAACTGTTTGTTAATCATCCAAATTTATTTTATCACCTTCAAAGTATGCTCCTTCAGAAACGATACACTTACGCCAACGAATAATCCAATCATCAAAACATTTTTTAAACGCTGTTTCCGGAATTGAATTCAGTTCTCGGCGCGAATTCTCCTTTATGTCTTCTACCGATTGAAAACGGGTGCCACGAAGTGGTAATTTGAGTTTAGGAAAAAGAAAGAAGTCGGCAGGAGCCATATCTGGTGAATATGGTGGTTGCTCGATGGTATTTGTTGAGTGTTTGGTCAAAAATTCTTTCACAATGATGGCCTTGTGCGAAGGCGCATTATCGTGGTGCAAAATCCAAGAATTTTAATTCCACAAATCTGGCCTTTTTCGTCGAATTTGCTCTCTTAAATGCCGCATAACGCTCAAATAATATTCTTTATTTACCGTTTGACCTTCCGGCAAGAATTCCGAGTGCACAACACCGCGATAGTCAAAGAAAACAGTCAACATATCTTTGACTTTTGATCGACTTTGGCGTGGTTTCTTCGGTTTCGGTTCAGTTGGAAGGCGCCACTCCGAAGCTTGTTGACTAGTTTGCATGTCAAACTCGTAAACCCACGTCTCGTCACCAGTAACAATGCGTTTCATGAATGTTGGGTCGGAATTGACTCGTTCTAGCATGTCCTCAGCGACTCTCATGCGATTGAGTTTTTGGAGAAAATTCAGGTCTTTTGGGACTAGCCGAGCGGTAACATGTTTCATACCCAAATGATTAGTTAAAATAGTACGGATCGACTCGTGAGATACAGAAAGTTCGGCGGCTATCTCTCTCAAAGTTGAATGAGGATTTTCAGTCACTATTTCCTTCACTTTTGCGATGTTAACTTCAGTTGCAGACGGTGATGGCCTACCAGAGCGAGGCAAATCTTCCATCACATCTCGACCGCTTTTGAACGCTTTGTACCACTCATAAACACGTGTTTTTGATAAAGTCGAATCACCGTAAGCCTTCTGTAACATTTTCAGTGACTCCGAACACGAAATTCCATTGGCGATGCAAAATTTAAGACAAACTCTTTGTTCAATGTTTTTGTCCATTATGAAATTCGCAATACACACTAGATATGATATAACTAAAAACAGCACTGTATTTAATATAAATAACAGATGCAACTCAAACTCCGCGCCAAAATAGAAAACAGTTGTGCCAATCTAACAACAACAAAAAAAACAAAAATTTGAATTTGGAACCATAAACAAATCATCCATTCCCGATACTTTGTTGACTGAATGTATGACTTGGATGAACCCCCTCACCCCTTTTTAATCTTACGTAAGATCAGTATCTACCAACATTGCAAAGAAAACGTAGCAAAAATAAAAGCTCTTGCTCCTGCTCTTTTGTAAGAACAATCTGGACCCCCTCCTACCCCCATGTAAGGAAAAATAAGACTAGTTCGGACCACCCAAATCGTCATACTTAATAAACGAACAGCCCCACACGAGAAAAACATTCGAATCGAAAACCTTTTTGTTGTTGTTACTTTTTTAAGCTCTGTTGAATATGTCTCCAAGTAGAGAACACCTATTTGTCTGCAGATATTCGTGTACCTGTGCTTCCTGGAGCGCAACGTGCTGTACCCGGGCGTGGTGGTGGCGTGCTCCACGCAGGACGCGCCGCTGGTGGCCGCGAAGTACGGCGACGCCCTCGGCGCGCTGCTCGTCTGCTGCGCCGCGCTCAAGTGTAACTACCCGCCAGCTTTACACTTTTTACGGTTCCGTATATCAACAGGAAAAAAGGAACTCTTATAGGATCACTTCTTTGTCCGTCTGTCTGTCTGTCAAGACCCTTTTTCTCAGGAACGCGTGGAGGTATCAAGTTGAAATTAATATCGAATATTCCGGTCTGCAATCTCTTGGAGCTGTAAAAAAATCAAACTTGTAAGTCAACGCAATCAAAAGATACGGCCGTTTATTCAAGGGAATCTCAAGGGAATCAAAATCTATAGTGTACTTCCCGTTGAGTTAGAATCATGAAATTTAGCAAGAAGCAATGTCTTATAGCACAAGTAAAGGAAAAAATCCGAAAACCTTTAATTTGTAGTTACATCACATAAAAAATAAAAACCAGTATAAACTGATACTCACTAAGTACGAGAGTGCATACTTAGTGCGTGTCAGTTTATACTGGACTACTTTCTATTGTATTCCCCTGATTTACGAACTATTTACATACCTACAACACCTCACACCCTCACAAATGATACCGTAAAAGAGATGGCAAAAAGTTAAATTAAAATTGGCCAAAAAATACGAATAATATAAGCATTTAAAACTACTAATTAGTGCAGAGAGATCCTACGTGTACTGTGACGTCAGCGGACACTATCGCCATATAAACTCCATGTTAAATTCTATTTTATTTATTTATTTAATTAGACACAAACAAATACAATGCCCGTATGAAATAACAATTAAAAAGTCCTGTTTGTGTTTTTCTAGAAAGAAATAGAAACAAACCTTTAATTACTTAAATCTTGGTTATTTTTATAGTTATTCTAAAAATTATGTTTCTCGAAGGTTTGCTACATGAATGACTTTATTATTAAGCAAAAAAAAATAATGCATATTCATTGGGCTTAAATGTTGCTCCGTTTATAAAGTTTAGCTTGCTTTCCAGGTCTCCGCAACGCGTACTCAGAGCCTGACACCCAGTACCTGATACTGGTATTTGCGTACCTGCTCTTTCAAAGAGACCTGAGCAGCCAGAGGATATCGGAGCAGTTCTTGATAGACTACTTCATCACTGCCATCATATTCAGTAAAGTGTACGAGTTTCTGCTTAAGGTACGTCGTTTTTAGATTTTCTTCAATCCAGTAGAGGGATTGGCCCATGACCTATATTTGTTACATTATTCTAAATACATATTTTTTATATTTTCAATTTTGAATGTGACCTTTTAGACCTTGTAGTATTCATAACTATGTCGTTCAATTGTCTTCAACACTGATATTAGGATTATGTCAAAAGTCGTTCATCATTTCGGTGTTGTCCGAACTGAAACATAATAGGACACTGGAGCAACTGATAAGGCTACTGTTATTCTAGGCTTATATTATAAATAACACTGCGTGACATGATTTTGGTACCCGGATAACTGATTGCTATTAGTTTCCTATTAGTTATAGTGCAGCGGTGGATGTATTTTATTTCTATCACGTCTTGTTTTTAGGTACACACCGATAACCTTTTTTTAATCTACCCTCATATTGTTCATATTAGGGTGAAGTTAAAAAAAAGTGTACATAGTTAAGGACTATTAAGGACTTAAGTGAAGAAACGGTAACTTGCTCAGTTTCTTAACGAGAATTAACGTTACAAATGTATGACTAATTTTCGTTACGAAACTGAAAAAGTTACCGTTTCTTAGCGTCAGTCCCTAACATCCCTTAACTTTCTCAGTTTCGTAACGATAATTAGTCATAGTCATTTGTATCGTTAATTTTCGTTACGAAACTGTGAAAGTTTTTGTTGTTTTTGAATTTCACCCATTAATAAATACAGTACGTGAAAAAAAAAACAGTACGTGATAGACAAAAAGTACTATGTATTCTTAATAAGTGGTGTGTATAAATAAATAAACACGAAAAATTCAAGTGGGTACTTGTTTTTTTTTTTTTGTAACGCAGTGTAATAAAATTTTGAAAAAATGCTCGATTTGTTTTTGTTCCAGATTCAATTCGTGGTGACATACATAGCGCCCTGGCAGATCACGTGGGGCAGCGCGTTCCACGCGTTCGCGCAGCCGTTCAGCGTGCCGCACTCCGCCATGCTGTTCCTGCAGGCCGCCGCCGCCGCGCTGCTGTCCGCGCCGCTCACGCCCGCGCTGGGTGAGTCCGCTCACAGGCCGGAGTCTGCGACCACATCAGCCACGGTAGCCACTGGAACCACGTCAGAAGGGTCATACACAGATTTAGGTTCAACATTGTCCCGTCTGTCCCTAAAAGATAACGACGTGGGAGTTTTTAACTCAAATAATTTCGATACAGACCAAAACTACACCAGACTCCCATTACGCGGATATATCCTAACCCGAAAAATTTGGTTTCAAAGTCCTTAACTTTCTGCAACTGGAGAGACAACTTTTGTTTCTGTGACTGTGTATGACCCAGAAAGATCTTAGCAGACCATCTCTAACTTTTACAATTATAGATTAGATTAAAAAAAAAATACAGTTTGACAAAAAACCAAGTGAAGTGAGTTAAAGATAAAAATTGGAATAGAATAGAGTGGAAATAACTCTTAGCATAGCTTTTAAGTGAGACAAAAACGTCAGTTTTTGCAAAATTGATTCAATCTATCCTATCTAATGTCACGTCATAGAAAACTGTCATCTTTTCAGTGTTTAAATGGATATATTGCTCAATAATAATAAAAAAATCCATCCTATACACGTCCCACTGCTGGGCACAGGCCTCCACTCACAATAAAAGGGTTTGGGCTATAGTTCCCACGCGGGCCCAGTGCGAATTGGGAACTTCGCACACCGTCAAATTGCTTTGCAGGTGTGTGCAGGTTTCCTCACGATGTTTTCCTTCACCGAAAAGCTCATGGTAAATTTACAAATTATATTTCGCACATAAATTCCGAAAAACTAAGAGGTGCGAGCCCGGGTTCGAACCCACGACCCTCTGCTTAAGAGTCGGCAGGTCAAACCATTAGGCTACCATGGCTTATTGCTCAAAACGGCCCTTAATTTATTATTATTTATAAATGATGTAATCGTGTGTGTGTCGTCGGCCAGGGAGCGCGATATTCATGACGTCGTACGTGCGGCCGGTGAAGTTCTGGGAGCGCGACTACAACACCAAGCGCGTGGACCAGAGCAACACGCGCCTGGCGGCGCAGCTCGACCGCAACCTCGGCGCCGGTCTGTATACTGCTCTACTCTTTAAGGGATCCGCCACACCGGCGCTCAAAACACGTTGACGCATCGTAAACGCAGTGAGACAGAGAAATCCGGTGAGGGTTACTGCGTCTTTTGAGCACCGTTGTGGCGTGTGGCTCAGGGAATTTGTGATAATAATAAAAAAATGTGTTTTTGGTAAATTTCAATCTGAAACGCCGTCGACACGCTAAGAAGATCTCGTTATAATTTTTTGGTACTGATAGCCACCATATAGAACCCAGCCAAAAATATAAAAATAAAGTGACAAAGAAGTAATATTAACGTCAAAATTAATCAATCTTTCTGCGACACGGTTTCATAGTGGCTCAACAATTAAAGTTGTTGATTGAATCATGTGTATTATCGAATCAAGTTAATTATAAATCGAGTGCATAAATTATACCAAACAGAATTTATGATCGGGAATGGAACCCGAGCAAGTACAAGGTCGTCGTGATGTTTTCCGCAGATGACAACAACCTGAACTCCATATTCTACGAGCACCTGACGCGGTCGCTGCAGCACTACCTGTGCGGGGACCTCATGCTGGGCCGCTGGGGACAGGTGCAGCAGGGAGACTGCTTCGGTGAGTCCTGCTCCCCAGGCGTAGCACCTTAATGGAAATTAATCACTCTATCAAACTTCATTCAATGGCTGGTTCCTTGTATGTAACCCATTCTGATAGCTGAATCACCGGGTCAGCTACGAAGTTAGGTAGGTTTTACATGGTGTTTAATGGATTAAAAACATGTATTTAATTAAACTTTTTCGTTTCCAGTGCTAGCTTCAGACTACCTAAACTGCCTGGTTCATATCGTGGAGATGGGGAACGGTTTGGTATCCTTCCAACTGAGAGGTCTGGAGTTTAGAGGGACGTATTGCCAGCAGAGGGAAGTGGAGGCTATTTCCGAGGGACCTGAGGAGAGCAACGGTAAGGGATTTTGAACTTTATAAAGCGAATGTAAGATGGGGATCGTGTAGGGGGATTCATTTGACGTGGAAACGAGGTAGTTGTGGGAAGGGTTAATGTGAGTGAGGGGTTTTTTAGGACGGGATGTGTGGGTTGTAGAGCGGGGAGGATGGGGGGTTGTAGAACGGGAGAATATAGGAGTTGTCAAGGGAATCCAGGCTGCTAAAGTAGAATTCTGAGCTTAACGAGGGATTCAAGCGACACCGCCTATAACGAATTTTTTTTTCTATGTGACACGTATCGCTTTCTACTCCATCTATGAGAAAACTCCTCAGCCACACCAGGTCTAGTACCGCTGGTGGCCGGTTCTACCTGAACGCGGTGGGCTGAGAAAGCAATGTGTTCAGAAGGCGTATGCGGCGGCTGGGCGTGCGGGCTGGGCGGCGCGCGGCTCCTGGCGCCGGGCGCGGCGTGGGCGCTGCGCTGGCTGGCCTGGCAGCTGGCCGCGGCGCGCTACGTGCTGGAGGGCTACAGCGTGGCCGACAACAGCGCCGTCTCCATGCTGCAGCTCTTCGACTTCCGGAAAGTGCTGCTCACCTATTACGTCAAGGTCGGTCGGTTACACGGCTCAGCCGCGACCTGGTCATTACCAGGATTATATATATAACGAAGTAGTGAGAAAAGTGAGGTTATATATAAGGAGCATAGCTGAGCCATATTATACGCCTTCAGCACACTCGTACGTTGGTTCGACGCTGGTTTGACGTGAGTGTAACGAGGAATTTTACGCTATACTACACGGAAGTAATGAATGCGGTGACACACTTTAATTAATTTATTTATGAACTTAGTGTTTAGCACGAGGTAATAATCTGTACGCTTTCCAGTTATCTTGAACCGCGTCACATTTCAGAATACTACACCCGGGAGCAATGAAAACGGGTCACTTTCTATGGAAATTGTATACAAAGTGACCCGTTCTCATTGCTCCTGACTATAGTTGGGATTCCTTGACTTACCTTGCCACGTTCTTAGATCTAGCTAAGACGTTTCACACGACTTCTTTACTCAAATTGCTTTAAAACTCGCATGTTTAAGAAAAATAAAAACTCAGTTATTATTATTTAAATCTTATTAAACTTAAGCGATCCAAATTCTTAAAATTATATACCTTATAATTTCAAAATCGCTAATCACATACGTCTTGCCCCAAGGTAGCGTCTTGGGTCCTAACTTGTTTTTTACTTATACTTAAAAAGATCTGTCCGATTTAGTTTTAAATTATCCACCGTAATTACTTATTCATTATTGTTTTAATAAATTGAATGTTGTCAACAGAGTATAATCTACTACACGATGCAATCCTCGAAGCTGGAGGAGTGGCTGTCTTCCCCTACGCTGGCGGAGGCGCTCAAGCCCATGAGCGAGCGCTCGTTTGTTGACCTCGACCCCATCTTCAACGTCAACCTGGACGAGGACTACGACTTCAGGGCCTCGGGGATCACCAGGTGAGTGCAACATGGTAATTTATTAGTTCCTAGCGTGTATGATTTTAGTCTTTTCTGAGTTTTGTTTACCTGTATTCTGGAGTGTTACTTATCATATAATTCTAATACGCTTCACGTTCTTTTACGAAGCTATTATTACGGTAATAGACTAGATAACCCGTCCGCGTTGAAGTCGTTAATCGTTCTCTCGGGAACTGTTGAATTTCTGGAATAAAAATAACCTTATATCCATCTCCGGACTATAAACATTAATTTTGCGCCGTATGACATTGAAATAAGGTGCAAACGTGTGTACATATTTTTGAACTCGATTGTATGTTAGCATGATGTCTTATTTGTAAGTAAAGGCCTCTAAGCCTGAAACAGTTATTTGTAATGTAAGGCTGCAAAGTTGTTATTTGGCGCGCGAGCCAATATTGATTCCCGAGTGAGCGAAGGATTCTCAAAAATAGAAACCAGAGCGCAACGACTTAACGAGAGATTCAAGGCCTCGAGACCCAAATAACTTTGCTGCCGTGTGAAACACATAATTGTTTACGTTATCGTAGCGAGGAAAACACTTGGTGTAGAATAGTAGTTTATGTGACTGGTGCATAATGCCTAATTATGTACAGTTACATACTCTATTTTATCTACATACATATACTACACACATATTATAAGTTCTCTATGATGTGTTCAGGAACCGCATGTTACGACCGTCATAGCCGGCATTGATCAATTATTAGAACGTCAAAAATGGCGTCCACCGTAGCTTTTTTTTTAATTCAAAGACAATCTAGAGTCCGGCCTCTACTGTCATATCGTTCGATATCAAATTATCAAGTATCATACGAGATTTGTCAAAATGTTATGCAATTGACACTTCATTTCGAATTAAATGTCATCTCGAGTGATTGAGATAAGATAAAATTGTTTTGTTATTCAAACGTGTTCGAAATTTGAAACTCATAACTTTATCAAATTTTATATCGTTATATGAACATTATGTTACTGCTACAGATAAGAAAATTATCATAGTAAATTTGATTGTTGTAATGCTGGTCAACGGATTCTGAACGCATTATAGAGGACTTATGATATGTGTGTAGATAAAAACAATTACACGAGCGCCGCGTCAGCTGTGGCCGTGCGCGCAGCGCCCTCCGCGCACAGCACCACACTGAAAAAAATGTTTGGTTACTTCTAACAAAATTGTGATTATTGTAAATAAGCGTCTAGATTGCATTTGAGCCTGACAAGACGTTAGATACAGCAACTAAGATATAAGTTGAATTACAAAAGACCTTGCTGTTGTGACTACCAGCTTTGTTTGATGTAATTAATATTTTGTATATTTTATTCAATTTTTTTCAACTAATTAAACATTTTTCTTGACTGGTTTACATTTTACCGTTACCAATACTTTACACGCTAGCGGTTAAAGTGGCCTTTTGCATGCAGTTTTTGTGCGCCAAAGAAGGCTTTCTAGCTGGACCCTTAGCCAAGATGCTCATCGCTAACTAGCGTTTCTATCCGTTTCGTTTTTAAACCAATCGCGTTACTGGTAGATCACGTCATACGAAGAGTCACGTGATCAACCAGTGACGCGATTGGTTTAAAAATGAAACGTATAGAAACACTAGTTAGCGATGGGCATCTTGGCTAAGGGCTCAGGTGTGAAATAAAGATGATGTATTGGCAGGGCGCGGTTCTGCGCGGTGTACGGCGAGTGGGTGGCGCACTGCGGCGCGCGGCGCGGCGCGGGCTGGCGGCGGCGCGCGGCGGCGCGCGACTCGCCGCTCGTGTCGCTGTGCTTCGCGCTCAGCGTCGTGGGCCGCCGCGCGCTCGCGCACGCGCAACATCTCTCCGCCTCCAGGTCCAACACTACAACTAATCTCTATCTTTCTTGATGCCTTGTCACCGGATATTCGGCCGCTTATTTACCTAAAATTCCGTGTTGCCGCTGCTCTTTTTCGTTAGTATTTATCGCGTGAAAACCTGATTTCAACTCTCGTATGCTAGTCATGCTCACTCTACACTGCACCGAGCACTGAAGCTCTTAAATATCTGGGGCAGCGACAGCCAACTGGACATCTTTTACACATCGCGTTTCTACGCATCAGTCAGTCGGTATTTGGAGACAAATGTCACCTTAAGCTTAGTCCCAGTATAGACGTGCTTAGATTTCTCATTTATAATTAATACATGTAGCATGGCTTAGTGTTAATTAAGAGAATTTTAATAAATAAATAAAAACGATCACTACACTACGGCGGTTTTTATCGCGTGAAAAACTTGATTCTACGTCTACATGTAGACGCCTTATTAGCCATCGCATAGTTTTTCTTTATCAGATTTACCCATTTTTTACTGACAGACACTTTAGGTATAGGTTGTAGCGGGCCAGTTTTCCGCAACTCGACGACTAAGCGCTTATTTGCGTGAGCGGGTTGGGATTACTCTTACCAACCCAGTTCTACCAGGAAGCCTAGCGGACCCTTGATGTTGCCGACGACTTCTGGTAGCGACCTCGATGTCCCGAGGTGACGCGCCGGTATGTTGCTACCTCCGAGCATCCCATGATAACTGACAGACACTTTACGCGGCGTTATATATTTTGACGCGACGTAAGAGCCCGGAGAGTATCAATGTTCACTTGTCCATTCCAGCGTCGAGTTCTTCCTGTACGGGCTGCACTCGCTGTTCAAGGGCGACTTCCGCATCACGTGCCCGCGCGACGAGTGGGTGTTCACCGACATGTCGCTGCTGCACTCGGTGCTGGCGCCGGCCATCAGGATGGCGCTTAAATTGCATCAAGTAAGTTGCAGTTTGTCAGTGGAGTAATTTCCATTCTATCCTATTCCAAGCCTGAATTACATCAATTATTTACAACTTCTTCACTGATGCCACTGAGTGTGGTGTTGGGGCACATATTTCTAAAGATATCGTTGAACTCTCAATAATGATAATAAAATTAAATAATAGCAGTCGGCATGTTAGTTAAAAAAACTGCGCATACCATACCTCACTACTGACGCATCTGATGATGGTTGTGGCGCACATTTTGCGCAAAACACGGTGCAATTTAAATGCATACAATTATGGGTCCTGAATTTATCAGATCATCACGTTTACATTGCAGGACCACTTCATGTTCCCCGAGGAGTACTGCAGCAGCTCAGCCCTTTACTCCGCCATTTCGTGCCACACGGCGCGCCTCGTCATCTGCCACGAGGCGGCTCCCGCCTGGCGCCATAATGTGCTACGCGGCGCGCCGCACCTGCTCGCACTCAGGTACATGTATACGAGAGAGAACGGGACACGTCACGACGCAAACATACCAAGAAAACATTGGACTAACTCTCTGACTCAGACGATAGATTCATTGCATCTCGAACTACCAGTTTGGTCTAAATTCAATAGACACCCTTAGGTACAGTTATGTATAATGACATGTAGACGTGCCCTTCTCTATCAGGAGCCTGGCGTGCACGTTGGCTTTCTCCATGCTATAAAACGATCTATAATTACTGTAATTTAACTTTTTTTTCAACAGACATGTGATGGACGAAGGCAACGACGACTACAAGATAATAATGCTGAACAAGCGGCATTTGGGGTTCCGCGTGATCAAACTGAACCGGGAATGCGTGCGCGGCCTGTGGGCCGGTCAGCAACAGGAGTTAGTCTATCTGCGGAATCGGAACCCGGAGAGAGGATCCATACAGAACGCTAAGCAGGTAGGGCTTCCTAGCTTGACCAGACGCTCTCCGTAATTAAACAAGGGTTGTGTTTTTGGTTATTTGTTGTTGCGTTTAGTGCCCAGGTGATTATGATATGAATAAGGCAAGCTTCAAGGAATTGGTTGTATTGAAATATTGCAATCTTCGTACGTCGTGCCCCAAGGAAGTGTCTTGGGCCCTAAGTATATTATACTTGAGTCGTCTGCGTGAAGTTTCGTGTATCGCTCGTGTCGAGTCTGCTGTATGTCTCAGGCTTGAGCATCAGTTTTCTATAAAAAAATTGGATCATATTGTCAATCAGAACACCCTCCTTATTTTTTCCATACATTATTTGGCAATATTAAGTTATTTTAGTGAATTTAACCTGGTCTACAGGCGCTGCGCAACATAATCAACTCGTCGTGCGACCAGCCGATCGGCTACCCGATCTACGTGTCGCCGCTGACGACGTCGTACGCCGACACGTCGCCGGCGCTGGGCGCGCTGCTGGGCGGGCCCGTGTCCGTGGGCGGCGTGCGCGCGCGCGCGGCCGCGCTCTGCAAGCGGTCAGTCTTGCTGGGCTGGGGTTTACATAACTTTAATTGTATAAAATGCCCTGGTAGTTTGTGATTTTTTATGGTCAATGGTTAGGATTCATAATGTTCTCTTAGTTCTAAATGTATTTTCGTAACTTAGTTATAAATGCTTACACGTATCGGTCTCTCTCCTCCCGGCCCCCTATTTCTCAAAGCTGACAGTTACAAGTGATTGACCTCGGTATTTTCTTTTTGTTTAAATCGAAATTTGCGTTTCTTTCTCGAGAACCTAATATTTTTTGGCCAGCGTTCGTTCCTGCCCGAAGCCCAGTGATTAAGAAACTGTACTTGTTTACTAGGGTGTTTCATATTTGTGTGGAAATAAATAAATGTCCTATTTTTTGCAGACTTTGCTTACGATCCGAGTCTATACAATGTAAAAAAATTAAATGTAAATTTAAAGGTAACTGGACAATATTTAGAGGTTGCACAAACTGACCACTTCGGCGATAGCAAATTTTCAATGTTGATTGTTTTTTTTTTTTTAACAACAAACAATAACTAACTTTTCTGTCGACTGATGTTAAACACTAATGCTTTCGACCATCATCACCGATTTTTCGGTATGTTAAGGATTCGGTGAATTGCATAAATATGAAAACGGATTAAAAAAGTTGTCAAAATGTGCTACCTCTAAGTACTAATCGATTTGATTAAAATTTTGAACAATGGTCTTTTAGATAAGTAGGACCAAGGATTCGAGCAAAGTCATTAGAAAAAACAAAGTTCGGAAAATGAAACACCCTATTATTTACAATACCTGTCACTATCAGGTTTGTGAAATGCCTGGCCTTGTGAGAGCATGCGTCTAGTAAACGTGTTATACAGCGATGCGTCCGTTAACGGTTAGGCACTTGTCCCTCCGCCGACTATGAACAAAAAGCGAGTAGAGCTAGAAACTAGAAATGAGTTGGCGAGCAGTGAGAAGCTAGTGTGTACTTCCGAAAGTTTTGTTGCTGGGCTTTAAGCGAGTGTTCGAGTGCGACAGGCGATTACTCGCACCACATGTGGCAGTGTGAACAACCAGCAAGCAACTATTAATATATGTGTCTCTTTTAATGAAGATCTATATCTTTTGTTCGTTTATTGAGCGAGTAAATAGTCGATAGCTAATCGGTCACTCGCGGCGGTGGGACAAGCGCCTAAGGTTGTATAGCGACGCGTCTGGTACAGGATCCGGCGGCGCTGCGGCGAGGGCTGCTCGAGCGGCGGCGACGCGGGCGCGGAGGCGGGAGCGGAGGCGGGCGCGCGCGCCCCCCCGCGCCACCCCGCGCTGCACCTGTCGCGCAGCTCCCTCGGTAACTGCTGCACTACGCATTACTACTGTTACCTGCCGACTATACGGTTGTCCTTATCCATTTTGACAAAGTTTATGGAGACACCAATTAGCTGAAAATCCCTTAAAGGCTTAAAGGGATAAATTCGCCTTTGTACATCCTTGTGGTAAATTGACTGTATTTTGTTTGATTTTTAGTACAATAAAGTATTTACGTACATACATACAAAACAATCAACTGGCCAAGGTCGCTCGAAGGATAAGTCGTTCCTATCATAAACGGTACTGACAGTCGTCGCGACCGAAAAGTATTAACAGACGATCGAACGGGTACGCTCCGCACCAACGCACTGTGGTGCAAGCCAGACCAGAGGACAGTCTGTTGCACGGTCCAGTTGTCTCCGAGATAGCGGTGCGTGAACACTGTCAGCGGATGACCACTAAGCTGTCGCACGGTGCGTTGCGTACTTACGAGCGAATTTGGTGCGTAGCGCGCAAATCCGATGCGCAGACCAACCGCACCAGTAATAATAATTATGTCCTCTCCACACGATCGGTACAATCTAATCTCCACAAACGACAGGCCCGCACCAAGGTCGTGGTGCGGAGCGCATATGTTCGACGGTATTTTAATACCTTATGCTCATGTAGTCTGTGTACTGTGTTTATTTATTTATTTATTATATAAAGTTACAATTATAGGCTTACAGTTAAGACCAAAGCACCTACATTGTTATCATTAATAAGAATTTCATTACAAAGAGAAGGAAGAACAGTAACAATATATTTTAAATAGTAACAATTGCCAGCTATCGGCAAATACGTCGGCATCTTGGGTTTGGGGAACGAGCTCGTTGAGCAGCGTCTGTGCCCGAACGGTAGGCGCGTTGGCTGCGCGCTGCGTGCGCGCTGCGTGCGCGACGCCGGCGCGACTAGCCGGCGGCGGCGGCGCCCCGCGCGGGTGGAGTGCTCTGGTGCAGCCAACCGAGTTTGTTCTAGAGCATGCGGGTTATCAACTTTGTTCCTTAATAGGAGGCAGTAGTGGACCAAGAGGTGCATCTTGCGCCGAGAGATCAGTGTTTATGGTATGGAGACAGCAAACCTCTCCACACCATAAAGGAAAATATCATGAGTGTTGGTTATTTTTAGCGGGCACGCGCGGCAGCCTGGCGAGCGCGGGCAAGCCCACGTCGTCGACGCTGGCGTCGCTGGCCGGCCTCTTGCGGGAGCACTCGCACGAGCGCACCGCCGACGATGCAGGTATTTACTGCCAACTACGCAATAATTTCGTCATAATTAATCGGCACTTTTCTGTTCTAGGGCAATAAAGTTTCATACAAAATGAATTATTGGGTCGATCAACTTTTTCTTTTTTGTTTTTCTGTCCCATTGCCGCGTTGTCTAAGAGAACAGTGACGGAGTTTCACAAAAAACTGTTATAATATATGGTACTAATGTGCTTAGGAAATAGTTCACAAAATAATGGGCTTATAACTACGACAAAAATGTACGTTTGATGAATTTTGACCATATGAGACGTATAGAAAAGCATGGTTTTAAAGAGTTGTCCAGCAGACGTAACCATGACAACGAGGTACAGATACGCCACGGGATTGTTGAGCCCTCATAGAACCCTGTCACAATGACAGCGTCAAGTCACGCAAAAGAAATTACGTCACAATTTACCGTCGACTTTCTGTGAGAGGGTTAATTCTATAGTGGCTCAACAATCCCGTGTTGTGACTGTTTAAGAAAAAGTTGATCGACCTTACTGCACCTGCACCGTAATATTCTCTTCCTAAATCATGGTACAAATGGATACGACTTGTGATTTATTTTATCTTGCCAGTCATAGGACTTGTCTCTTGAAAATTATTTTCTTGAAAATTAGGTCGATTTAAGTATTCAATATGGTAGTCATGACTTTTTTTGAAAAACTTTTTTGGACTCATTTTATAGGTTTTCGGGGATGTGGTACTGGTAGATATTGAGCAGGTCTGAGCTATAGGTTTATTTAATTTAAATATGCGATTTTATTTCATGTTATTAGATTTCCGAATGAAAATTATGAGTCAATTTATGAGTGATGTCGTGCACTTAAAAAAAGGCGGGAAGGTAATCTTTTTTTTCGAAGGCAATTTTAAGGGTATTTAAATATATTGTTTACGTAAATTAAAAAATAGAATTTCCTCGCGTCGTTGGAGAAAAGCAGTATACAAGCCTCCACCGTGAAGAGTGGTTACTTCCCGTTCTGTAGAGTGATGTAGTATTGTTGTCACTGCGTAGCGGCAGCAGCGTGCGCGGGCGGCGCGGAGCCGGCGCGGCGGGGGGAGCGGGGGGAGCGCCCCCTGCGCGCGCGCGCCGCCAAGGACCACCCCCGCCACGTGAGCCGCCACACCTATACTCTCTTTGTTCACGCACTTCAATGCAAACAAACTGAACCACCTACCTAAATGGGAATATGCATGAACATTTTTTGATTGCATTTCTTAACAAAATATGAAAATACCGTAAAAGAGATGGCAAAAAGTGAAATGAAAATTAAAATCGGCCAAAAAATACGGATAATATAAGCATTTAAAACTACTAATTAGACAGAGAGATCCGACATGTTAAATTCGGTTTTGCTAGAAAGAGATAGAAACAAATCTTTAATGGCTTATATCTTGGTTATTTTTATAGTTATTCAAAAAATATTTTTTGTCTACTGTGTATTACATGAATGACTTTTTAATGAAGCAATAAAAAAAATTCATGCATATTCTCTATTCTGTTGAACAGCCAATCGAAACTGCAGTTCTTTAAAATGGATCAGCGGTCCACTTCTATTGGCTGATGAACTACATCATATGGTTTTGTTTGTTTACATTTTGTTAAATATCAAAAAAAACTGTTAAATAAAAAAAACAAGTACAGTCGAACATAGAACCTTCTTTTTTGAAGTTGGTTATAAAAATGACGCTGTTCAAAGTTATATTAAAATATATTTGACTCATCATTCATATTTGACTTATGCAAGATTGCCATTAGCAATGTTTGATCCAACTAACTTGATCAAATGAGTTTCACTTACAGTACTTCCAGCTTCTTAATAGCTCGGGTTCGGATGGCTATCGTTATCACACTCGCACTCGCAACTTACAGTATATTTGTCACTCGTGTTTCATAGAAAAACGAAGATTGCCGATAGCTATTAAGAGTTCTGTGATGGAAGTGGTTGTTGCGCGTGTCGATTGTTTTTGCTGAGCCGGACACCATCTTGGGCTTCTCTATTGAGAAGTGGAGCGCGGCGGAGTGGAGCGCGGCAGGGCGGTTGACACTTCTTCGCCCATTTATCAAGACAAGAATCGAACAATCTACTATAACCGAACACTGTATCTCAAACACTGACTTGGCAAAATTATCCGCATATATAGACGATTTGTTAGATGGGTTCCGCGAACGCATTTTTTCAATGCAGCGTTTTTCCGAGTCTCATTGTTCCGCAATCGCTTTATTTTCGCGTAGTTTTTTCCCGAAACAGAAACATTTCTTGGTCGCCTTTTTACTCGCGGCTTTATTTAATGTCTCGTTGTTTCGCATTTGCTTTTTTTCGATTTTTAAAACCAGCTCAGTATCCAGAGATAACTCCCTACGTAGGTACACACAAACAAACAAAGTTGACCTCTTTATTGTATTGGCACTTATATTTATTAGACTGCATCGAAAAAATGCGTTCGCGGAACCCATCTAACAAATCATATAGACAGACGCCATTATTTATTAAATGTAATTGAATTCGATAGCTAAGAAGCTGGAAGTAGTGTAGATTTAGATCTCGTTTATATCAGGTGAGACTGAGGTCAAATGCAAACCCATTTATGATAAAAAAAAGTGTTGTGTTGCGGTGAGTGCGGGCAGAAGGACAGTGTGTGTTTCTGTGCAGGCGGGCAGCCGGAGCCGCTCGCGGCGCGCGCGGGGGCCCGCGGCGCGCGCGCCGCGTCCGGACCCGCTGCAGGTCACTATCATGCTTTGTTATGTCCGGACTACTGTCCGTTTGTCCTCTACAGGTCATATTTCTCAACCGAATCTCCTGAAATTTTGTGAGCAGGTTTGAAAAATTGAGGAAAAAATTTCAATACGGCGGAAATATGGGGGTTTTAAGATTACAAACTTATTTGCGGTGTTGGTAAACTGACCGCGACCTATGTCGATGTATGGGGATAACAGTTTTCCAACGGCAACGTTAAGTTTGTCGCGAGGTCTACAGCTCACAGAGCCATTAGTTTAATTGACCACTGACACGTTCCGCCGTTTAGTGAATGTCCTGTCCGCAGGGCTCCGCGGGCGGCGCCTGGGAGGGCGGGTGGCGCGAGCCGCCGCGGCGCTCCGCTAGCACCAAGGTACAATTATAAC
Source organism: Tortrix viridana (assembly GCA_963241965.1). NCBI lineage: Eukaryota > Metazoa > Arthropoda > Insecta > Lepidoptera > Tortricidae > Tortrix > Tortrix viridana. The sequence continues at coordinate 11,688,986 of OY725186.1, forward strand.
CTAATCTAACCCCTAAAAACCCGACTAGCGATCAGTATGACACACCCTTATAATTTTTATATAGCCTATGACACTCGCACGACCAATATTTTAGGAGCCAGAGTAAAACATCCGATTTTCGGTTACACACCACCTTCTTTTTGTTTTGCGCAGTCGGGTAAAAAAGTTCTAAATTTAAACTATACTGCAATTGTTTAGGTAATTAACTAAATGTAAACAAAACAATCACTTGATATATTTCGTCAGCCAATAGGAGCAGAGCGCTGACACGTCAAAGCTCAGCAATACAGTTTTGATTGGCTATTTAACGCAGTCACGTGGTTTGGTTTATTTACATTTAGTTAATTACCTAAACAATTGCAGTATAAAATTATATTTCACACGGAGTCATTCATTACGCGAAGAGAAAAAAATAATTTGTAAATTGAACTGTAACAGGTGGTGTAAGGTTTTATTTTAATGCCCTTACTAATAAACGTTGAGTAACCGCTGAGTAGTTATACCATGCTTTGTCCTTATCTGTCGAATTCAAATGTCACAATGACAGATAAGGACAAAGCATGGTATAACTACTCAGCGCTTACTCAACGTTTATTGGTAAGGGCATAATTGTGTACTTTAGTAGATTCTTTTAATTTATTATCACTTTCTCAATGGTTCGTCTGTTCTTGTCTGTCTAAGTATGTCTGTACAGTCGAGTTCATAAATATGTGTACACGGTTACTACCTTGTCTCTTTAATCCCTGTGACAATTCATATATGGCAATTTAAACATGACATTAAAGAGATTAGGTACTGAAATGTAAACATATTTATTAACTCGACTGTACGATACAAATTTTGCAATCAATTTTAAACTTAACTTCTTTAAACTCATTTTTTAACTTCTCGATGAGTTAGAAACTTTAAACTTTAAAAATAGCTTAGAACTGAATGACTGTCACTTAATATTTAATTAAATACATCCCAAAATGGCGAATTTAAGTTATATAACTGGTTATGAAAAAACAAAGACGACAATATTCAAATGTATCCGGTTTTTGAAGCTTCCGACTGCGCGACGCAAAGGAGGGTAATGTGTTTATTATAAAACCTGTTCATTTATTTGAAAATATGAAATGATTGAGGATGTGGCGCAGGTGCCGTGCGGGCGGCAGTCGCCCGCGTCGTCGCCGGAGTCGCCGGCGCTCGACGTGTCGCTGCCGGACTGCAAGATCCTCGCCAACCGCAGCGCCAGGTGACCTCTCATCATTCATCAACATCGTCGCCGTCTTTATTATCGTTATCGTCATCACGATATCATTATAATTAGGTCGTCGTCTACATTGTCATCGTTAACACTAACATATTTATCGTTATCGTCATCATTATCACCAACGCCATCAGCATATTTATCCATCATCATCAACGTCATCATTATCACCACGTCATCAGCATATTTTTCGCTATCGTCATCATCGCCAACGTCATCATTATCACCGACGTCATCATCATATTTATCGTTATCGTCATCATTATCACCAACGCCATCAGCATATTTATCCATCATCATCAACGTCATCATTATCACACGTCATCAGCATATTTTTCGCTATCGTCATCATCGCCAATGTCATCATTATCACCGACGTCATCATCATATTTATCGTTATCGTCATCATTATCACCAACGCCATCAGCATATTTATCCATCATCATCAACGTCATCATTATCACCACGTCATCAGCATATTTTTCGCTATCGTCATCATCGCCAATGTCATCATTATCACCGACGTCATCATCATATTTATCGTTATCGTCATCATTATCACCAACGCCATCAGCATATTTGTCCATCATCATCAACGTCATCATTATCACCACGTCATCAGAATATTTTTCGCTATCGTCATCATCGCCAACGTCATCATTATCACCGACGTCATCATCATATTTATCGTTATCGTCATCATTATCACCAACGCCATCAGCATATTTATCCATCATCATCAACGTCATCATTATCACCACGTCATCAGCATATTTTTCGCTATCGTCATCATCGCCAATGTCATCATTATCACCGACGTCATCATCATATTTATCGTTATCGTCATCATTATCACCACGTCATCAGCATATTTTTCGTTATCGTCATCATCACCAACGTCATCATTATCACCGATGTCATCAGCATATTTAAAGTAATCGTCATCATTATCGTTATCGTTATCACAAACGTGATCAGCGCATTATTTATCGTTGTCGACATTATAATCGTTACCACCAATCGTCTCAACCGAAGCATGTGCTCTACTCATGGTCATAGATTACTTCTACGATCACATGCCCTTTATCGACCTAGCGTAGTGAGGTCCAAAAGTCAACAGAAATTCATTTCATTTCATTATGTATTCTATTTCGATTTGTTATCGAACTTGAGTTGTATTGTTCCGATTTTCATGAAATTTGATAACTTATGGCAAGTTTTTTCTTTTTTTTATTAGAGAGGGAATTCGCGAGGTCTCTGTTTGGGGCGTTGTGCTAGTAATAATCAAATTGCTGCGGCTTGTGAACAAGTATCTAACAATTGAACCAATATAACTAACGTATTCAAGACTAAAAATTGTATCAATATCGGTTTAAAACTTTATTAGGCCGCGTTCCACAATGTCGTAACGACAGATAGTCGTGCATCGCGGCTTGTATATTCAAATGTAGGTGTTCACATATGGGACGGTACGATTAATCGTCGCCCAGACTTTTTTGCTGTGACGACAACAACAGCTAGAACAGCAGCTATTGGGAACAGCCAGAGACGATAGTCGTCCAACGATAAATTAACCGTATCTCCACTTCCAGATACTTCCTCAACGAAGGCACGTCGAAGGACCTCTCGAAACTGAGCAAAGAGATCCGCCACGAGCGAGAGAGCTACCGCGAGCTCACCGGCCGGTACATAGAGAAACCTGACGCCATCCCTCTCAAAGAGACGCACTACTCCGACTTGTCTCATAAAGAGTCCATGATCAAAAAGGAGGGAAAGAAAGATGGGAAGAGTAAAGATATCAAGACGAAGATAAAACGGTCGGATTCGGGCAGGAGTGAGTTGAGGATGAACGTGAGCGTGGGCAGCAAGGTGCTGATCGTGGAGCCGCTCGGCGTGTACGACTGCATCAACCTGGGCCGGCGCATCGACGTGCAGTGGCCCGGCGAGCTGCAGCGCCGGCGCGGCGGGCGCAGCGCCTGGGGCGCCTGGGTGCCGCAGCCGGGCATGGACGGCCTGGTCAGTCGCATATTTCTTTACTTTTTTCCGTACAGTCAGCAAGAACGTAACGGTACAAACAAGAAACTGGTACACGATGTTATTAAGACAATAGGAACGGCTTCACGTTTTCTAAAAGTTGTCAAGTACTACATTTTTGGGTCAAGCTTTTGTTGCCAACTGTACTTTCTTTGTACAGTCACAATCTGCTCATCAAGACCAAACTAACGAGTCCCAAGTAGGTTACTCTACGTTAAGTACAGCAGACATCTTGTTGCCACCTTCCAACTCCAACATCAGATCAGCTCTTTGACACTTTAATATTGCATTGTCATCTGATTTAGACATGTAGTCCAAATTTCAGCTCAATCGGACACCGGGAAGTGGTTCAAATCTTGCGTGAAAATTTTGAAACGGACAACTTGCGAACGATACACACACAGATTGCACAGATCTCCCATCACGAAATAACAGCCACAAAACTTGTTCACTAGCACAATTTTGCGGTTCGTCTCACCAAATGATCATTCGACAGACTGTATAAGCTTACAAATTTTCATTTTCCAGAAAGGTACTTTCCGCCGTAGCGCTTTAAATTTTTGTGGTCACAAATTTAATCTAACTCAACCTATGTAATATAATAAGCCTATCTAACATACATAATATGTAAGGGCTCCCCGAAACAATCATTTATCATGTCTGTCGATTGTCATGTTTACGTCAATAACGTATCATTGATGCGAAAAACAATTTTTTACCTAAGCAATTGAAACGATTGTCAATGCTACTACGCGATTGAGAGCGAATGATATTACTTTGACTGACGGCAAATGACACGCCGTCCATTGACACTCAATGGCAAATGACAATTATTTTTAACACATTTAGCGCCAGTGCCACTCCTGGTGTAGCAAAATTACATACATTTGGGGTTTAGGCGTCGGCGAATGTGTTAACTTTAAAAATAAAGTTTAGCAATCGACTGAGTGCGTAAGCGAATGATGCACCTTCAATTGTAGCTTCAATTGTCCATCATTTGAAACCTTCAATCACGTAACATTGACAATCGCAATTGATCGCTTCGGGGAGTCCTAACGGTTCAACCATAATTACGGGTACGTTCTTGTGACGAAATGACTGCCTCCATCAGGTGGTGCACAAGTGGAGCCCCAACCACCGCGACCCGCTGCTCCGCTCGCACGTCGACAAGAGCATCCTGCTCGTCCAGATAGACGACAAGTTCGTGCCCATCGCCGAACACTGCGTGCAGGACCTCGGCGATGAGGTCTGAACGGGATCGCCACGTAACGTTACAACTTATTCGTAAACGCCAGGAATACCAGTATCTAATGTAATAAAATAAGTTATTGACAGTATCCAAGGTTTAAAGTGAAAAAAAAAACGAATTAAGTCCTTTGCGAACTGGACTGTCAAGTGGAAAGATCTGGTACACCAAGTGACATATGTGCAGTTCAATAAAGTAGATTCTACCTTCTTGGGTGAGGGCTCAATCTTCAGATAACACTGTCAGATATATTTTAGCTCTGTCCCTTTATATCATATGGCAGCGCGAGATCTATCATATCGCACATTAAGAACCCTTTTGGCTCTAGCAGAATATTACAATTGGACTATTTGGAATGGTAATTTGTGACTTGTCTCCGGTACAATATTGAGTAAGATCATATTTGGGTGTTCGAAACTTCACGATAGCCGTTTGTGCCATCTAGTAGAAACGACGAGCAACAGATTACTCGGAAATACGGACATCTTTTCATGTCGGTACTTCATTTGGCAGTTATTTTTCAAATGTTTTTTCTCTCTTTCATTCGGTATTTTGAGACATGTATGATCAAAAGGTAAACATTAAAAAGAAAAAAATACCATCGCCAGGTAAAAGTATTGTGCCTAGGCGATTATTGTAAAAAACATATTTGTTGCATTAATATATGTAATTTTATAAACATGATAGCGACAATGTAAGGTAAAGTGGTAATTCTATCATATCATTTAATTTAATCTCCTTTTCGATTAAAATATTTAGTTGAGTGCCAAATTGTATTGAAACTAGTTTTCAGCATTTATTTGTGTCACAAAAATAAGATAACTGTATTGGAATGCGCTATTAGTGTTTTAGCGTTGCAATACTGGCTCCCTTAAAATAAGACTGACAGATTTCTGTCTATAGTCCGAAACGTGTAACTTGGTTCACTATTCCCCAATGCCCCTTTGTATACCGAATATAACCCATATTTAATTTTGACGTTCAAATTTAAAAATAGAACTGGTACTATTGATATTTCTTAATGTCAATTCTATAATTTAGTACGGTAAACCTTAAATTCCAACACGTTGGTGGCCCATCAGGGGCAAGGGCAGAATGCAACAGTAAACTAAAGAGTGATCGTTTCGGATTTATATAGCAAGTAGTAGCGAATCATGGTAGTGTGTACTGATCATAAATGATTATTGAGTGCGTTCGCAAATTCGATTCAGTTCTGTATATAAAAGCTTTTTTGTGTGTGACCTCACATAGTTCTTGTGTAAATACACTGTAAATTATGTAAAATAAAACGTGTAAACATTTGTAATATAATCTCTTTAATATTTAAAAGAAATCGTACATTTAATTTTATAAGTAGAATTTTTATTTTTGTTATTTTTTTCTAAAACTCGTTTTTTTACTTTTCACTCCCGACTTGAACATTTTCTTTGACGCCAAATATACTTTCTATGTGCTGTATTTATTATGCCCTGTATTTATTATTAGTCAATTGGATGATGTTATCGAATTAAGCGAGATGCATACGGTTTGATATGAAGATGGAAGAAAATTAAGGTTGAGGTAGGTACTTTTTAATATGGTCCTTTGCGATCTTAATGAAGGCGCAGAGAAGCGATAAATTTAAAGTAATTATTGACCATTAATGACATTGTCTGTGGTCTTTAGTTATTAAAATTAATTTCGACACAAATTGAATGCCCTATTCGTAACAAAATACCAACTTTCTAAAAGGACCATAGAGCACTTACTTCACAGCATCTTATTCTATATCATTGTTGTTTGTGGTCTATGATTGTGATGTATATTTGTATCTATATATTGTTTATAGACTAAACTACGGCGCGTTGAGTTTTACGAATTTAAGGGAGAATAAATTATTGAAGTTGTTAACGTAAGGATCTTTAATTATGTTTATTTCTATGGACGCGCGATGTCGTACCGCTGACTTTTTCGCGACGTTCATTGTGGTGAAATGACTATAAACACCATTATACGCGATTAGGGAAGGCCATATCCAGCAGTGGATGAATTTGATATGTCAAAATAAGTCAAATAAATGGCGTGGTCTTACCTTTACTAACCACGCCCGTTCCGAAACGGAATCCGGATGCTTATTATTTTAATTATCCAGGCAAATTTCTGTAAGCGTCAAATTTTTATCGAACTTTACCACAGTGAACTTCGGAACCTTAAGAAGCAACAGCCGTGCGCTAGGTGGCACCACTGTATTACAGTTCGTTCAGGTCTACTTTCAGCATTTTTTTTAATCCAGGGATTCATTGATTTCCGACTGTTGTTAGCAACTGCCGTTTCTCATTTGTTTGTCTAAGTGGCTAGTAAAAAAATAGATTCTGACAAATTGAGAACCCTTCTTTTGTTGGAGTCGGTTAAAAAAGGAAAAATAGCTTTAGCTGCTGGAATAGGATTGTGTGACAGTTATTTCTTTTTAAAATGTGGTTCGACTATACAGTATAGCCAGTAGTTGTAAATTCAATTTTCTTACGGTTTTACTTTAACTTACTTACGGTTTAACTTTGTATTTGAAAGCTTGTGTTAAATACAAATTTTTGGACATTGTTGTTAAAGCAGTTATAAGGTTCTTATGAATTGAGAACCTGTTTCACAATGGACAAGCAAATTTATCTGCCAGTTACAGACTTACAGTTACTATAAGAAAGAAAGGGTTAAATTTATCTGTCAGATATGCTTTACTTGACTGAAACAGGCGGTTAGTATTGGCACGTAGACCTGAGCGAACCGCGCGTTGTTATGAGTATATATTCTCAAGTTGCCTTAATATATTTTAGACTGATTTTTTATATTCATGAGCGAGTTTAACCATATGTGGTCGTCCAAACCGAAAGGGACCTTATCGCGGCAGGCGGTTACGCGTTTTTTCACACGGCTGTTATACTAATGACAAGGCAATGAAAACTATAACAGCGTAAGCGCCCGCCGCCATAAGGGCCCTTTCGATTTGGACGACCACATATATATGTATATATGTTAACGCTCCTGGAATACTAATATTAAGGATATCAGTGTACTTATGTTCCACCTGAGGCGGTTTCACGTAGTTTAATGTTGTCCACAGAATCGGTTTGACTTTGGCTAAAGTGTAATAAAGACTAATTGTTTAAATTAAACGTATAACGGTGGCACTGCAAAGTGAAATGGCACCAGAATGTCCTTTGTTTTAATTTAGCTATGGCACTGGGAATAATATTCGAAGGTCGATGTTAGCCTTATGGTCTCTTTGTTCTCGACTGTAAAAAGTAAGTAATGCCGCGTAAAATGTGTTCGGTCTATATAACTTGGCCAATGTCAAATTGAGTCTGGCTGTATGTGTGATGTGTGTATTCAATACCAGTTTTAAGGCGTTGCACGGTGATTTTGTTTGTATGTTTCTTGACTGCTTGCGGTCAGTTGATAGCACATATATAAAACTATTCGGTAAAAGACACTGAAATAACTTATTTTTGCAGTTGATGAGTTAGCATATAATTCTTTATCTCACGGTCGCGTTTGGTTATAGCGCCTAAAATATTACTCCTCGGTATCGTTCGTGAATTTTCGGATTGACGAACAAAATTCATAATCAATGTAAGCGTCAAAAGTTAAGAGTGCTTTATTGTCGAAGTTCTTTATATTTACACTTTTATTCTGAACTCAACTTTAAGATTTTCGTAACCTCTCACCGCTAACGTTTCGTGTATCAATTAAAAATTAATATCTGAAACGCCTTAAAATATTACCAAACTGTTTAATTAAATGTTATATCTGTATCGTGTTTCAGTCAAAACCGGTTCTGTATTGTCGTAGATGTGGTTAGTAATATGCAGAAATGGGGTAAGAGCTGATACGAGAGACTCCGTCAATAGTGTATGTATAGCGTAGGGGGCATAATCCGTCCACTTACAGGTTTCCCGCACCTGTTGCGTCGTGTGGCCTGGACAGCTAGCATAAGTGGTCCGCGACTTTTGTCGCTCGTATCTCTCTTTCTAACTTGTCTGTAAAGATAAAGACGCACTGAGCGACAAGCGAGAAAATACAAGATGGCTAACCCCTCTTGGGGCCTAGCCGAGATGCGTGTTAAATTAAAGATTTTCAAAATCAAAGAGAATGATTGACGTGAGCAATTGCATACATTTAGTCGATTTTCGAAAATCGTTAAGGAATGCGTCTTGGAAAGGCCTCCTGAGTAGCTAGCACATGTTTTCTCGTATGACGCTCAGTGAGTCTTTATCTTTACAAATCAGTTAAAAAGGGATCTCCGAGCGACAAACAAGTCGCAGACATGTGCTGGCGGTATTGTTGGCCTAGACAAAATGCATTCCACGATCGATAACGGTCACCGATTGAAAGATGTTATAGGATTGACGTAAACTGCTGGACGCTTATGTCAATCGTATTTTGACAGTTCGACTCCGGTGGCTTGCGCATGAACCACCCGACGCGTCACATTTTAGAGTAACTTTTAGACGCAGCGTTTGCGTCTTCGGCGCGTCGGGAGCGGTACGCTCGGACGCATACGTTGCGTCTCCGGAGTCGAATGTGTTATGTCGTAGAACGCAATCTAGGCCCGCTGCGCTGACAAGAATAGTTCAGAGTTTAGAAAAAAATTTTTTGTTTGTAAATTGAGTATTTTTAGCTATCATTAAAATACTAAATGTTTATGTGATAACGAACTTTTATTTTATTAACAGTGCACTTTTTCATTATCTTATGACCGGATTATGAAATTTTTAGACTAATTGTGTGTATAAATTCAAAGTAGATAAGTGATTTTATTAATTTCCATTTTTTTTATGCGCTCTTTATAATGTTGTTTTCTAGTTATTTTATTGTAAACCTGCAAGGAACCTGATGTCAATTTGCTTTGATTTTGTAGTTTTGGTTAGAAAAAGTACTCCTAGGACGAGATTTCTGGTATTGACAAAATTCTGGATTATTCTTCAAGTTCGCAACTGGTCACTTGTCCTTGTTAAGTAATTAGTTAACTCTTGTTTCGAGTAAGATCAGTTCAGACTAGTGAGCCGCCGATAAAACTGTCGATGTGTTAAATTATGAATATCAAAATAAAATCCTTGAAATTATTGACATTTTTATTAACTCCCGACTCCCCATTTCCGGTAAAAAATCATTGAGGTATAATGTACTACGTACTAGAGACGCTATCTCGAACAAAATGTTTGCGCTATGCATTGCGGTCCAGTGGGCCGCAACGTCTCAGTCAGTCGCTGCGTAGGAAATGAGCGCACACATTTTGTTCGAGATAGCGTCTCTAGTACGTAGTACATTATACCTCAATGTAAAAAATACGTATATTCAAGGCAAGCGAGAAAACAAAGTAAATTATAGTGAAATTTATAAATATTATGCAGACGGCCGGAAAGTAAGGAATTGCCGGACGAGAGGTTAGCGTCGTTTCTCAATGACAAGCAGAGGTCGTATTGTGAACTGTCAAAAACTGACAAGTTCCAGGTAGTGGAAGGGACAGATATATAAGACATATAGCTCTAGCTCTTTCAGTAAGGAACTTGGCAAGTTTTAACAGCTCATTACGGCCTGGGGACTATCTAAGGGTTTTTTAGTACAAGTAGTCCGAATAAAAGCCAAATCCAAGAAAATATACTTATTTATTCTAAAACATTTGATAATATCCATAAACTACGAATGTTCATAACTCGATCCGTAAGGGAATAAACAATACAATACACATTGGACGCGTTTAGGGGTTTTTTGGGTTCTAGGTCACGAATACAGAGGACTACTGCCCGGTAAAATGGACCCAAAAGTGGTCTAAATTGATAAATACCTAGTCTAAGCTACGCTAAAAAATGTATGACACTTTAAGCTCGGTGCATAAGTCCTACAAGTCACTAGCTAAGTGACAACCCTTAATCTCAAGGGCCAAATCATAAACCTACGAGCGTTTAATCATTTTAATAGAAATCGGGCAAACTCAAAAATAATACACCCTTACTTAACGCGTTCGCTGCCTTCCCTTTGCCTAGATCTCTCCACATCATCATCTATTTTATATGCAACGCGATGCGAATATGCGATTCTGGCAGCAAATGCGTTAGGTTAGTTCTGTTGTAGTGTAGGCGAGCCCCGCTTTGCGGCGCTTCTATTTCTGAATACAGTCAGCATCAAATAGATAGTAGCAGCGAAAATGGCCAAATATATCGCAACACATCCTTATTCCTATAGTAATAAAGCTTCGCTGTTCCTATCTATTTGATGCTGACTGTACAAGCCCTTCGGGTAAAAGCAACTAACAAAACGTCTTGATGCTGCTCTGGGTATTATATTATAAAAGATGCAATTAAATTATTACAAGTAGCTTCAAATGTCTTCAATGAACGCCATGGGCTCTAAGAATGACGAACATCTAATTTAGGCTTCTAGATACAATTTGTACTCAAGTTAAATTACATTAAATAAATTTGATATTTGTATACAATTTTAGTATTTTGACATTTTTACAGTCAAATATCAAGTTATAAAATTCCAAACCTTATCGACACATTAGTAATTATTATCCATTAATTCTAGTTAGTTGAAGAGCAAAGTAAAATTCACCGCAACAATAGTTCTTGATTAATAAATTCGACGTTTGCAAATTAGGACAACGTGGGATGGATACATAGCACCACAAAAGCAGAATGTGTGTTTTTATATGTAACGGCCGCACTCAGAGACGTCAATTAAGATTTAAGTTTCATTAAAGTAGCTGCTGTCACTTTCTTTGCTATAGCAATAGAATAAGACGCAGCAACTTTAATGAAACTTGAAACTTAATTGACGTCTCTGAGTGCGGCGGTAAGTTATTAATAATTAGCAATTATTATGTTAAATATCAAGAAACGTCAAAGCGTATCTATTACAAATCAAGTCATAATATCAGATAATGCTAGCTTATTCAATAGGCGACACAACTTTTGTTTATTTAATTTATGTTTTCGTGAGTCAAGTCAACCCTTACATACATCGCAAGAAGGTTTAACTCCTTGTGAATATTTGTTTGAGGCGTGGCTGCCTTGGGCCAGTGATACTTTAGAACTGCCAAAGTATAGTCTTAATACAATATTTATTAAAGAGTCCTTATTAATTGAAGATCTTACCACGCGAAGTGCTAAGGAACTTATACATTCCTGTACAATACTTTGAGTAATATTGTAATTTTGGCCACAAAAACAAAAAGGTTCTTGAAAAAACGCATACTTTACATGCGTCTAGCTAGATTGGCATAGCAGAACACTAGATCATTTTAAATGTCAGGTAGTAGTAATATAAGACCTTCCCTATATATTTTATCGTTCATACACACAGTTACTTTTCGCAACATTTCGCAACATGATTCGGAATAAAATAAAAACAAAATGTCAAAATTTGTTTAGCGATAAGACCGCCTGTTGACTCACTATGTAACACTTCTCTTTATTGTTGTATTTTTTGTCCTTGCTGGATGTGGTTTTCAATAAAGTTATTGGATTGTATACGAGAAGAAAAATGTCATGTCGCAAAATGTTGCTCAACATAAAGTAACTTCGGTGTGAATGCACCATTATATTAGCACATAGTACTTATTCATTACACGAAACAGTCTTACGTAGACTAGGCATTGATTAGAATTAAAGAAAAGAACACATTTACTACTTATAATGCGAATATTATATTATATATTTTAACGGCGAAATTGATGTTTTTAAAACCCTCTGAAATTATTTAGACGTCAGTTATTTTAAAATGGAATAACTAGTAATTCGGCAAATAGGTTCTCATAGGGAATACAAACACTCGAATAAATACAAACAATAAACAAACTATCTATGATATCACGGACCATGCGAGATTACTAATCTAAATATTTAATAAAATATTTTTTACAATAAAAAACCATAAAAAAACAAATACAAAGTTATTACAACACTAATTTTAACTACTTATTTACAGATGGGATGTTGGCATACATAATCATTGCATTTTCTATGCCCTACGACTCCAATAAATTATCATTATTATCATCCAAGTGAGACTAGGAGCTTGGCTGAGGTGACCGTCTGATGAAACGAAGAAGTAAACGTCAATTCATACAGATCTGTAATTTCTGACGTGTCTTGGGTCTGGCTTCTGAGCCAAGATCAGTTTATCAATACGGCCCTAAGTCCCACTTCGTCAACAATAAACATTTGACATTCCATCTCGACTCTAAAATCATCTCTACTGACATCTCACGAGAATTGTCGCAAATGGACAATTTCACATAATTAAATCCTGACTCACCGTTTTACCTTACACGAATTGGTTACTATTCAATTCTTTATGTTGTTGAAAAAAAACAACATCTCAAAATAAATTTAGGTAATGATACTTTGTAAATTCTTTATTGCACATAAACAAGTTGACAAATTAATATGTACACAGAACGACGATCCCTACGTACAATACCGTATGTGGTAAAATTTTACATATTCAGTTAAGTTACTTTACGTAGGGACCGTCGAGAAAAGAAATTAAAATATTGTACAAAGGCGAACCCTTTAATTAAGGGATCTCTTCCAGTTAACCTTGACAGTGGGAGAGGAAAATGCACGAGGATAGACAAAGTGACAAGACGTGCACAGAAACTATACCTTTGATACGACCTTTGGGGCTATTCCCAGTTGTCCGCAGTGTGAACAACTGGGAATAAAAATTCCCAGTTGTCCGCACCCTAGAAATTAGGTGGGCAAAAATTCCTTCGAGGATGCGGACAACTGGGAATTTTTATTCCAAGATGTCCACACTGCGGACTATTGGAAAAAAAATCCCAGTTGTCCGCAGTGTGGACCAAGGGGTGCGGGCAGTAAAAGAATATCTTGACTAATAAAATATAAACTATGTCACATTATTTTGTCCACTCCAGTTAGCGCTAGCGTGACTAGATTGAATTAAGAATAGCCGACACGCATACAACCGAAAATATAATTTATAATAGTCCATTTTTACGCTAAATATAGATTTTCAACTAAGAAACAAGATTACATATGCCAATATCGCGTTAACTTCACTATTACCATTAGCTGCAAATAAGCGAAAACGACCTCGAACTCATTTATTAGCAACAAGGAGTTCCAAAAACTAACAGATATTTCGAATCAAGAAACCAAATAGTCTGTATAAATAGCATTATTTATGTTGTACTGGGCCCTTAGCCAAGATGCACTACGCTGACTAGCGTTTCTATTCGTTTCGTTTTTAAACCAATCGCATCACGGGTAGATCACGTGACTCTTCGTATCACGTGATCTACCCGTGACGCGATTGGTTTAAAAACGAAACGAATAGAAACGCTAGTCAGCGTAGTGCATCTTGGCTAAGGGCTCTGGTTTGCTAATCGCTCATAGCGTAAGAACAAATATTTGATGATGAGGATGTTGTTGTTTGAAGTATATTGGATATCATTATCATTTTAAATATATACCAAGTTATACCAATCGCAAGTCACTCCTACACATCATCATCCTTGTACTACAAACAAGATGCTATTAAATTAAGATTCCGTCCTATACACAAAGACTTCTATGTATACTATACATTGCCTTTGTTAATTTGCTATAAATACGAGTACATGAGATTTACGCGCCATCTTTCTTTTTCCCGGACATCCGGTCGATGAGGTTGGTTATCATGTCCGCGTCGACCAGCCCGATGAATTTGTCTACGATCAGACCGTTCTTTATTGCTATTACTGCTGGCACGGCTTTCACCTGAAATTAAATATAATAATATATATAAATACTAGCTTTAGCTCGCGACTCCGTCCGCGTAGAAGTCGTTTATCGGTTTTCCCTTGGGAACTACCAAATTTTCCGGGATAAAAATTACCCTTTATGTTAATCCAGGGTACAAGCTATCTCCACTCCAAATTTCATCCAAATCCGCCCAGCCGTTGCAGCGTGAAAGAGTAACAAACTAACACACACACACACACACACACTTTCGCATTTATAATATTAGTAGTAAGAATGAATGTGTTGCTAAGCGCAAAACTCGAAAACGGCAATTCGTCTAATTTTTTTTTTTTAAATCTTAGTTGGAAGTCCAAGGATGGTTCGCCTCCGCCACGCTTCGTGCAAGCTTTTTAGTATATTGCTCCGCTCCATTGCGTTTGCGGCTTAATATACAACCAGATAAACTATACAAGAAATAAGTCTGCCCTGCTAAGGTAAAAGGCAGTATTTTACACAAAACTACTGTAACAATTGCAACCTTATTACCCAGTAATGAGGTTGCAATTATTGCAGTAGTTTTGTGTAAAATACCGCCTTTTACCTTAGCAGGGCAGAAGTGGTGTTGCACACTTAAAGCGACTGTTAGTAGCTTGCCTCGAAGGTGTGCACCAGTTCCGCGTTGTCCTCGACATCGACGACCGCCAGGTCCAGGTTGCCGAGCGGCTCGATCAGCTCGCGCAGCTTCGGCGTCAGGATCTTGCACGGCTCGCACCACTCCGCGTGGAAGTTCACTATCACCGGCTTGTCGTTATTCATCACCTGAGTGGAGACAATTGGGATAATGGCTCATGTTAAATTTTACTATGTATGATAAAAAAATATAAAAGATATTTATTCAGTAAGTAGGCCGCAAGGGCACTTTTACACGTCAAAATCTACCAGTCTACCATCTATGATTTAAACAGTTTGCAGAATATTGACGTTTTTGGTCAGCAGAAAAATGCATTTTGTAAGCGACGTGTGGTCAGCTAAAATATCAAAATTTGATCAGCAATTAATGTCAAATTGAGCTGCTCTAAAATCGATTGTTAAGCTATTTAAATATTATTTACTGCATTTTGTGAGACACATTTAATAAATTTCGGTTAGCTAAAGCACGGAGAGCATAATGTTTAATAAATATACGAAATGTACGACAAAGTCGACGGAGCTCCACTGCGCGGAGCAGCTCCTGTGTAGTTTAGGCGTTTCGCTCCTTGACACAGCACTAACCTAACCTAACCTATCAAGTTGAAATTAACCTAATTTTGCAAATTGGATATTTCTACTAACCATTTAAATTTTGCTGCTTACCAGTTGTGTAATCTTGCTGACCAATTAATCATTTTGTGGATCAAATAATTATTTTTTATAGCGGACACGTATTATTTTTACCGCCGCACTCAAGAGACGTCAATTAACTTTTAAGTTAGATTAAAGTTGCTGCTGTCACTTTCTTTGCTATAGCAATTGAATAAGACGCAGCAACTTTAATCAAACTTGAAAATTAATTGACGTCTCCGAGTGTGGCAGTAAGCTTACCAAATATTAATTAATTTGCCGATAATATTTGATTAGTGTTGCGGCCGGTTATTTATTTATTGCTTATTTCCAACCAAAACACATGACGATCAATTGATTTAACTGTTGATTTTTGATGTTGATCAAAAAAAAACTGCAAACCAAAAAAATATAATAAAAAAATTAATAATAATCCAGCCTATATACGTCCCACTGCTGGGCAGCCTCCACTCACAATGAGAGTGTTTGGGCTATAGTTTCCACGCGGGCCCAGTGCGGAATGGGACCAAAAAATTACGCCCATATTATATTAGTTATTTGAATTATAAAGCTGCAAATTATCATAACAAGCTAGGGTGAATTCTGGGTGAGCCCGCTGCATTGACAACTAAATCTATGTCCTCCAAGGGCAAGAGTTAGTCAGGTCAAGAGCTAACCCATTATCCATAAAAAAAGAAATTTAACGATACGGGACCTCAAGTTTTTTTTTTTTCATCCAATTATAAATTATAAGGTACTATCACTACTATTATCTTTCAACTAAAAATAAAATGTACCCAACGAGTACCCTGATACCTAAAAAGTATCCTACGTGCCAATACAGGATAAGGAGCTGTGGTACTATTAAATCAAAATCCGTTTAGCGGTTTAGGCGTGATTGAAAGACGAACATCCAAACATCCGTAACTTTGACATATATAATACTGGTAAGATTTTAGTGACCTACGTAAACTTACGTAACTAAAGAACTTGGGTGGGCACGGCCTTATCGCAAAGGTTACCAAAAACTACTAAACTATTTATCCTCTGTGCTTATCAGCCCATTCAATAATTAACGTTTGACACGAAAACGCTATGATACTTGATACAACTGAAATAATTATTCGCCTGCGATATTTCAATATTCCCATATTGTGTTGAATACGTTATGATACCTAGGGTCAAATTATGAGGAATTAAACATTCATATCAACTCAGAAGTATGAATATGGAAATACACCTAAGTATCACTATTTAAGATAAACGCGAAATCTAACTAATTCTTGTAAATACTTTGTAATTTTTAATCCTCAGTACCCCCCACCACAGCACACAAATCTCATAAATTACACAAAACAACAATGCAACCAACAGATAGATATAAGATAATATATATCACCACTGCGAGGTGGTTTGAGTTCAATCAACCTAATGTTTTCATGGTAACAAAACGATAGCGCGTTTTAAACTTTTAAAATACCACTAGCGCCATCTATCGGCAGCATTTTGCAAAATATCAGTAAACACTAGTACTTATCGTGTGCTTTTGAATTTTTTTTTATTGATAATTATCATGAAACCCTGGAACATATAGACATTCATACATACGGAACCCCCATTTTAAAGGCGGTTAAAAGCGCAACACCCCCCAACGTTATAGTCTAATTTTTATTCTAACGGAAAAAAGGTAAACAAAGTTACTTCACTGTCAAAGTGACATTCCAGGGGATCTCAAAGCATGGGCCAGCAAGAAATATAATATAAAGTTATCATTTCGCTTGAACCGTGATATTCAACATAAATTTGAGAAATAATACAAATCAAAATCGCAAAATCGGTGCTTACGTAATACTTGAAGATACTTAACGCATCTGCTCATAATTTCGCGACTGATTGCAAGGTTAACAAGGAAAAAAGCAATATTACCTTGTTGACGAACTCCTCGTTGTTTTTAACGAGGATGGTCTCATTGTGCACGATGGAGGTGGAGATGGTGCGCAGGCGCAGCGGCGCGCGGAGCCCACGGCGCAGCGCGGACGACATCTTCGCTGTACACAGAGCTTACATTAAGGCCGATTGTGTTGTCTCCACAAACTTTGTAAAAATTGATAAGGACAACCGTTCAGTGGCGGATTTACACATTTCCCAAGTATAGGCTGTTAAATAATGGAATAAGAATAATAACCATTTCTTTTACAGTATTTTCATATTTTATTAAAAAATGCGATAAAAAAATTTCATGCATATTCCCAATTACCAGTTCCTAGATCATTTTTACAATCATCGGAAAGATTCCTTGTAGATTTTTTTCTTTAAGACATCAGAAAACCGTCATTTTGATTTGTGTAAGACGGCTGAAAAAATCTCGGCCCTCTTAATTTGCCGCCCCAGGTTTAAAGCCACTCAGGCTGCTGGTAAATCCGCCACTGCAACCTACAGCAACCGTATAATAGGCCGGCAGTGTGCGGTGAGGTACAACCATAACGTACAAGACCTAGTTGACTGACAAGTTAGCTATAATTGACCTTTGACTTCTTCACACATAATGTTATTATTGATATTTGCCAAAACAAATACTAATTTTACAACTCTCTCATTTGGCATAATTAATGAAAGAGATGCAACGAAAATGTTTGACAATAACCAAGTGAATTGCCACATATAAATATACCATTCCGAACAATGACTTGCAGAACAATTAAGTGCACACGCATGCATATAACTTATAGAAAGTGTTGATATGAGTGTGTGTCTTCTCACATAAGCACTTTAAGTTGTAGTTATAATTAAATTTTATTTAGTGGCTATTAAATTGATGTCCAAAACTAGACAGCCTAGTTTGGTCTCTGCTGTAAATTTAGTGTTAAAAACAAAAATATTTCTTATTCTTAAGTAAATACAGTGATATAAAGGATCAATCACATTGGTGCTCAAAATACGTTGACGCATCATAAACATATTTTGATCTCTGTTATGATCAATCCTTAAGTCAATGATCAAAGAAAACTTATAGTGCTGCAAACCTGTTAGAGGTTCATTTGCATATACAATAAACTTCCTTCTTGTGAAGGCTATGCAGTGCTATTATTGGATAAATAAACTGTTTGCATGCAAAAAATTTGTTCCATCTACATACATATATTTAGAGACTTGTTGCCAAAAATATACCTATAAACTTTCTTCCTATTACTGTAATACCCTACAAGGTTTTTTTAGAAATCTTGTTAGCATCATTTCAAGTAGCTTTTCTTGTACTAGAGAGATATATACTGCCCTCCTAAGCTATAAAGCAGTATCTCAAAAACGATAGCCAAAGCAGATTCAGTCCTCCTCTGTTAATAATGAGGTTGCAATTGCTACAGGAGTTTTATCTGAGATAGCTCCGTTTTGCTTAGCAACGCAGTATATGAGAAATGCTAAAAATGGGCTTCTGTTTACCCTATTATAAATATTAAACTCATTACCCTTCTTTTGGTTTGGGGAAAAATTGTTAAGCATTCGTCACTATTCATATGAGGGGTTAACCCTTAATATGCTAGATTAAAAAAGACTATTTCTGTCACTCTACATTTTGATAATTACCCAATAAAAGTATTGAAAAAAATACAATAAAATGAATGTATGTTTGGTACAGATCCATCAAATATGCATATGAGAGGTAAAGAATAGATGAGGTTTTTTTTTAGTGCCAAGTATTCTTACGTAATAAAGTAAAACAATATAGCCATTGTTTCCCTTATCTCTGTAATGGGTTGATAAGACACTACCATTTTGTTCGGAGGCTTTATAAGCCTCTTGTTTGATGATGATTTATTTATGATAAACTATAAGATAAGTTAGCTCAAATTTACTTCTGTTTTAAGACTTAATAACTGCATATGACGGTTTATGGTCTTACTAGTATTTACTTATTTTTATGTAGAGTAGTAGTCAGCAAAAAGAATAGAGTGGGATTAATGAAGAGATAAATAAAAGTAGTTTCTAAACAAAATACAAAACCCAAAAACAACAGATGCGACGAACGCCAACACCGAAAGGACTTACATAATTTGTAAAAAAAAACGCGGGAATAATTAAGCACTTACCAATGCAAGTTAATTAACAGATCTCAAGCGCCTTATGTTAGCGGGGTCGAGAGGGGTGAGACACACGCGGGCGACACAATACGCGGAGCCCACGACTACACTCGCGAGCAGCAGGAAAAAAACCCCGAACCTAAACACGTACAGTCTGTCGTAGAAAATGGCAGAAATATCGCTCTCCCCTTTTGGCAAGGCCAATAGCACTATAGTTATAACCGCCGCCGTAGGCACCGCGATCTTTCCGATGTAGTGCCCCGTACGCACAGACACCCAACACAGCAATAACGTTACCAACCAAATCACCGACAAACAATACACCCCCACGCCGAAACTAGACATGTCGCATTTATAATACTCATTACAATAGGTAAGTTAGTACATGCGGGATTCCGGGCTATAAAAAAAAACACGCACACAAAGATGAACAATTATTATAGATGTTAAGTATGCTGTTTAAACTAGTTTTCTTGTTTTAGCGATAAAAACCACATAAAAACCTTGAAGAAGGCGAATTCACAACAAAAAATCCATGCGTCACGATCACTCACAATCACAAATTTGACACCAGATTACTTGACAGCTGACTGATGAGCTGACTGACTGTATCTGTATTATCTGTGATGAAATTGACTGAATGGATGAATGAATGAAAGTGTAACCCTGGATGCTGCTATATAAGCTTCTTGAATGCCGCGTACAGACTGGATCAACGAAAAGTAATGGTGGTATTTCACTTGGCGTTGCGTGTTCGCGTAGCGTATTCGCCGTGTTTGTCTTAATATTCGTATGAAGTCCAAACATCACAAACACGACATCCACACTTGGGATGCCAACAGAAAATATATCAAATATGCGAATATGTTTGCAGTTCAGAATCAATTGAATTTACTAGCGATAGACGTGTGTGTGTACGGCTGCATTTTTCTGATTTTTTAATGTTAGCCTTGCATGTTCTATAAACAGACATTAATGGTTCATGTTTCAGCAATGGTTGAGAAGGGCGATGGTGAAATAAGGTCTCTTAGGTAAGGTACTCCTCAGGGGTTCAAGTTATTTTAATAGGTACTTATTACAGTCACAGGTTTACAATTAAATCAAGTTCACAATCATCACAAAAGAGAGTAGAAAAGTTAGGTGACGCTGTGATGGCGTGTGACGCGGCGTAGACCGGAAGTCAGAGAGAAAGAGGTCAGGGTGACAGGGAGGAACGTCAACGGAAACGGGCCGGGACGTTACCCCTGGTCACCCTGAGAGGGAGCCTACTCCACACCATGTGTCAGTAGCTTTGGTTTTATTTTTATGGAATGCATTTTTCGGGTCACCAAATGCATCGGGGTATTTGGGACCCGAAAAATGCAACACAACATCATTTGTCCAATCCCAATCCATACTGCTAAACACGTGTTGACTTGTTGCCGTCGCTCACACAACGGAGCGAGCCTTGTTAAATATTTGCCATATTTGCGTCCTATGATGTGTGACCAAAAACTGACAAGCGGGCAGATACGCGTGTTTGTCTATTTGCGTGTTAGGCTTTTTCGTGCTAATATGGCAAATATAGACGAATAAATCCTCCTCACATGGTCGTTTTTGGCCAAATAAAGCAAATACGCGAACACGCAACACCAAGTGAAATGCCATCATAACGAACAAAATTCGAAGCTGTTCTGTAGCCAGAACATTCGTTGGCCGTCGAAGGTACAGCTTTGCAAAAGGAGTTTGAAAACATGATCAAATTAAATAAACACCAAAGCTACTGACGATGTGGTCATGTGGACCGGTGAGTGACCAGTGGAACACTAATATTGTCAAAAGACAACCACCATGTCATTTAACAATATTAGTGCTTCACCAAAATCTTCAAAATCTTTTGTTATGGCTCGCGCGCTCGCATCTGATGTTTTTTTGGATACGAGTGGCGAACGCGAAGTAGACCTCAACTAGGACCTTTTTAAGGTTCCGTGCCAAAATTGTAAAAAAGGAACCCTTAGCAAATGGGGAATTATTATATTATAAAAGGGATTGATTTGCACATTTTAAAACTTTTTTTTTTTTTAATTTTTGTCATTTAGTTTAAAATTTCCCCGTTTCTCCTAAATTTTTCGGGCCGAAAAATCTGAAATAATTTAGACATTTATCTACATTTTATAGGAAAAAATAAAACGAAGCAGTCACTAAAAAGTTGAAAATTACCTACCGTCGATTTTTTCACCGTAGTAGGCATTGGCAAACTTTCTTCAAGAAACGAATTTCATCCCCTATCATTTTTAAGCCATGAATTAATTAATGCAAGTGCCCACTCGTCTTCCGCAACTTTCCGCGACTAAAGTTAGTACATGACGAAGCATGCATTTATAAAGGGTCTCGTGAGTAGGGTTTGCAATATCCGTTCACTTTTTACATTCGAATAATATGAATAATTCGATTTCTTGTATTCAAATATTCGGATTTTTCGGATAATTTGAATATTTTATGAAATAAAACGAAATAATGATTTCACGTTATATCATCAAAGATATTATGTTTAAAAATGCAGATATTACCCTAAATATAATATGACAAACACAATTTATTGTAATTAACAATAACTAGGTACCGAGCGAACCCGTTTTGTCACTGGCTTGCTCGATTATAAGTTTTAGGGATCTAAACTGTTTTTTTTTTGCCAGGGAGTATAATAAACAGGAAATTAGTTTTAAAGCCTCATGTCATGTCAGTAGGTATGAAGAAAAGCTATTTTAGCGTTTTACTAAAGGCATTTAACTATTTAAATCCTATTTTTGTACTATTCAAAATATCCGATTTATTCGAATAAGTAATATTGGTGAATTCGGATTTAATTTTTGGCGGATATTCGAATAATATGAATATTCGAATATTCGAATTGCAAACCATAATCGTGAGTGACTTGTTTTGGCCGTTTGTTTGAAGTTTTCTGCTACAATTATTATACTGTAACGCTGATATTATAGCTCTTACAGCGATTATAGTTAAACTGTTAAATTAACTTTCACACCTCTGTACCTATTGTATTGGAGAGCGTAACGTTGCGAGTCTGTGAAGGAACTGATGTTCGCATCAGCACAAGGTACACGAATACTTTGTCGAATGTTTGTTTGAAAGGCGAGCCGAGAAGCGAGCATGAATGTGTAAATGCGGTAGAAACTAAACGCAATCAAGTTGGCATCTTGACAAGTCAACTCAACAGACAAATCTGTCGACTTCTGTCTGTATGTTGTCACACTTGTCAACTGAACTGTGAATTTTCTAGTGCTGTGTTGCTGTCAATCAATTTATAGAAAGGTAAGTTATTTTATTAGATCTTCATTACAATATGCCTAATTCGTAAACTGCTTTGTACGCGGCCAACTTCTCCCTGAAGATGCCTAAATAGTGGGATGAAATACAGACTGAAAACAACTGATATAACCGTAAATTTCTAACGCCATTTTCCGCTCCGTGCTCGAGTTATCGCAAAGTAATTTTTCCTTTTATCACGCGAACACAGCCTGTAAGAACCGCACAGATGTTATAAACTGTCTATAATTGTATATTAGAAAGATTCTCGGTACGTTCGTCTATTCTTTTCGCATGGTTATGTTGCTAAATATTTGATGACTAATACTGCGAAGTTAACAAGGCCCATTAAATTGCGATCGCGGGCGGAATGAAAGGCCGTAGATATACTTGTATTCTGCTAAGTCAGTGACCTACTGCAGGCATTGGTTGGAGCTAAATGCCAGGTGCCTCAAAGGCCATGTACTTACGCATAACTTATCAACCTCTGTGTTTTGATTTGAGGAATAAGCTGGCCTCGGAATATCAAGGTTGCGTATGCTGAAATGTTTATTGTATTTTCATAGGTTTATTTGCCGCTGAAAAACCGATTGATTATTTTGTTGCAAGGTCTCGAATACCTACTTGCCATGTAGGTAACTAACTATTTTGATGTTATTAACTTAATCCTTATCGGTATATATTATAACCACTAGTCTTTTGGGATGGGACAAACAAGAAGATGCAGTATTTATCAGCATCTTATGAGTTGGTATGAAACCCCCTGCATAGTGAAAAAGTAGGACAACTAACATTAAAATAATTTATCTTATAGGTATATCATACTCATCATTAGAGATGTGCTGTTCTCGAGAACTTCCCTCATTTTGTATGGGAAATATACCTTGTGAATCTCCATACAAAATGAGGATAGTTCCCGAGAACAGCACAACTCTACTCATCATTAAAATTAATGCATAATATTAGAACCTGCATGATGTCATGCAGGGTGTGATCTTGTGTCACACACTCAAATAGATTTGTTGTTGTTAGCTTGGCAATTATCTAGTTTTTGTAATAATAAACTCTGCACATGGTTGCCTGCAAAATGCTATAATTATAATTGTGGCATCACTGACTGCCCTGCTTTTGCAATAGTTAATAAAGTAAACATGAATTTTTTATTAGCAAAGATACTTTTATAAACAAATAAGCACAGTCAGCTGCAGATAAAAGTAACCCCCCCTGCTAAGTAGATTGTATGCAGAGGTAGTTACTTTTCTCTGCAGCTGACTACTATTGTTTATTGGTTGTTTATATTCTGATAGGACACTGTTCAGAACAAGACAAACCTAGCCTTACACCTGTGGTGATTTATGGATACCACTCTGGTGATCTATGTGGACATGGGGTATCCCATAGGTATATAGATAGGTTCCCAGATAGGTTTGTAAATAAATAATATGACAAACCTACATACATGAAACATAACCAAAGCTCGGAAAGGGTGAGCTGTTTTGAGAGTTTGCATAACATGGACATACCCTGTCAACTGTCATTTATAGTTGTCCCATGTGTAATTTAATTTCTAATTAAATGATTTTATTTAGGCTGCCTTTCTGCTACGAGCTTTACCTCGCCGTCAAAATGAACACAAGTGAATTAGAATCTACGAAATGTGATTAGTCAATTTTGCATGGCTCCGTTGCAGTCCGCTTAAGTGGGAAGACAGTTATAACTAGTATTTAAGTAATCTATTTTAGTTTAATCATAATGAACAAAGTTTTGTTTTGTTTTAGTATTTATTTTCAGTGTGTATCCATATTAATATCTACACATGACATTAATGGCATAAGAATAGCTCACCCCTTCTGAGCTCTGAATAGAATACAGTGCTTTTTAATACATAAATACAGTTGCTGCTGATCAGCTAGACCCAGCCTTATTTTAGGTCCCATGTTATAGAACGCTATAGAATGTTTGGGTCTTAGGATTTTGAGTTGAATGAAATGTTCAAGAAATTACTTCTTGGAGCCTACTTACACCTACAAATATTATCATCATTTTCTATGACATATTATTTTCTATCTATTTAGATTATAGTATTCAGTCAGTCAGAACCTGAATAGTTTTTTTGGCAGCTGTAATGATATGTATTAAAGATGAAATGTGTTGTCAAGAATAAAATAAAATATGCGTATACAATTCAGATTCAGATTATTTATTGCTTAATTTAATATTACTGCACAAATTGTACAGCATGTCAAATTATCATAATCGTCGTCAGAATTAGAAATGAGAATGAAAATATAAAACAATAAAATGTTAAACAAACTAAAGTATTTAGTTTATATGTTAAGGATCATGATAACGAACACTAGAAACAACACAATTAAAATCACATTTAAAATGATTACTTACAATGTCAAATAATAGGAGTAAAATAAAATATGTACCTTGTCCTTATTTAAATGTATCTAAAATTAAATTTAAAAACTTCAACCTTTATGTGCCATTTACAAAACTTTAGCATACTTAGTTACAAATTTCACCTATATCATGAATAGTAGACTAATACTAGTAGGTTTATCAATAGGTATACCCACTACTTTTATCTGGAGTACCTTTGTCTATCTTTACTTGTCTATCTTTGGCTTTACTTGAGAGATTGGAAGTTGAAAGCGTTGTTCAAAATGGTATTAATTTTATATACAACTTCGCTTTTAAATAGATAGTAGCTCCGCCGCTGTCATGTCTTTTGCTTGCGTACCTACTGCGCTTCTGTCTTGAGTAGGTACAATGTGTCTTGGGGTTTTAGGAGGGGTGCGGCATTAAGTGTGGCGCTGCGTTCTCTGACCACCCGCCGCGGGCGCCGGGCGACAGACGCGGGCGTTGCCGTTACATTGGTCGTAATACACGCATTCTCCGATAGGCTTCTCACAGAGCGCGCAATGTAACGGCAGTACGCCCGCGTCCGTCGCCCGCGGCGGGTGATCAGAGAACCCCGGGCCTTAAGGCTAGGCTTGGTAGCATGCACACTAATAGTAATACATTGCATCGCTGCAATAGCTTCCTACTCAATAACGTGATACCGACTTCAATGTATTGTAAAAATACTCTAGCCTGAGGTCCCATTGACCAATGGGAATGCGTCTTAAGATTGCTGGAGCGTGCGATGCATTCATCCTGCGCTGCCCTTGCGCAGGGTCACGGTCGCGCACGCGCGGTCGCGGCTGCCGCGGTGCCCATTGTTTCAACTGATAAGAAATAAAGAATCTTTTTGTTTGGAGGGGGACAGGGAAATCTATATTAAACAATATGCTTTTTTACCATTTGGCGGCCTAACTTTTTTTTAACGGCGTGGGTGAAGCCACAAATTGTAGTAAGTGAACTCTAAAGCCTCAGTAGGGTGCTTTTCCATGAAAAGTGTGCGAGGTAGCTAAATGGTGAGCGAGTTCAAAGCTCCCCTTTCCCCCAGTGCTGAGCTAAGCTAAGCTATGAAAACGATCCTAATTGGTGGATATCAACACATCCCTAGCTACGGAGCTTATGATATGTCTCGTGGAAAGGCAGCCTTAAAACAAATTAAATTTTAAAAGTCGTACCTTAAAATCATTGTACAGGTCAGTGACATCGATAAGAGAATCCACCGCGGTCAAAATGTCGATTAAACCTTACATAAATTGACAATTCGGTCGCCAAAATCCCACTTCTGAAGTTGCGTCGACGCTTCCCCTGTCTGTGGCGAGGACAAATGGCCGACTCCAATATAAAAACAATTGGTGGTCGAACGCCGCCGGCTATTTATGGCCAGTGCACATGTCGTTTATTTATTTGTACGGTGTTTTATTCATTGTTTGTCCAATGGTACTTGCAGAGAAAACAAACTAGTTTCTGTGTGCGGGCTATATATTGTTTAATGAAGCGAGCGTTTTATTTTGCTGTGAATCAGCTTTTTACTGCTACGAGTTTAACCCGCTTAAAAAAGCCTCTTCTTTTTTCAAATTATTTTGAACGATTACAATTTTGTTTGCACCAATTTTGTTAATTTTGTTATCATTTTAATACTTGATATATTCCAAAGAAAATCCAGGCTTTGTTGAAATATCATAAATTATCAATCACATGGTCATTACTCATTATAAATGTAAAGTGTGAAACTGTACGGTCGTCAGTTCAAAGTCCGTGCATTCACTTGGCCATTCTCGTTTTTTCTGATAGCAATTGTAAGATGACCTTGAGCTTGTATGTTACATATATGAAAAAAAAATGATATACTTACGCTACGATAGCATTCCGTTTATGAGTTTTTTTATTATTATGACGTTCACTTGTCTCTTTTCTTTATTGATTATCGAAATGGTTCTATTCAAATCATGATTATGAGTCAGATGAGTTGTGCTACATTACATTCGTTCATTTTAATTAACTAATGACAGCCCACCGATGTTTATTGCTAATTAACAGAGCGTAGATTAACAGAACTAACGCCATAAATATCTGAGCGAAATTTATGGGCGTTGCTAATATTTAGTTGATCAAAGACAGGCAATTATTACATGAGACTAAAATCTCAGCACTATAGTCTTATACCTAGGTACCCTATTATCGTATTATGATTGGTAATGTACCTAATGGTCCAAATTTCAGGTTTAAAAATATAGATTTCCTCGGTTTAGAAACACGTACGGTGTGACGCCGACATTACTTGCAGTGTTTGCTGCTAGGGAAAGAGCTGTCCCCGTTTTGTTTTCCTAAATGAAGTTTAACCTAACCATAAGAATAAGAAAGGGAAGAAATGAAACTGCCTAAACGGCATGCTGGACCGAAGGTAACCCATGCTTTAAAATTCGAAAAATTTGTCACAGTTTTGATTCGGTTTTGGATTTTGAATATTAATTAACTCCGGATCAAAAATCCCGCCTTAAATTGGTAGTTACACTACTCGCGTGATAATGATAACATCTTATATCTAGTGGTGTAGGAATAGAAAGGCAGCTCCAATTTCTCGAGTCGGCGTCTAATTCAATTATTTCGTATTGAGGCCATCTTTGTACAGTCGAGGACAGAATGATGTATACGCTTTTGGATCTTATTACAATGGAATAAGGTGAAAAAGTGTAAACATCTTTCTGTCCTCGACTGTACACTGTTATTTGCAATATCGCCGCCATGTTCCCTTTGGAAATTGATACAATTCGTTATTTCCACGCCTTTAAATTAAAGCTGGATTATCTGAAAATTGCTTTTCCAAAAATCTGCTACATTTGTGAATTGGGGTTATGTAAACTGATTATGAATTTATTTTTACAGGCGTTTCGGATTCAATTCGCATATAAATATTTTCAAAGGCTGCAGTTATTAGATTTACTATTGAATCTATGGACGTTACAAGTCGATCGATTAGTCGAAATTAAAATTTGAAGGCCTATCCCCTTGATCTTCACGAGTTCCTATTTTGGTGCTTCTTCCGGCCAGTTGCAATGCGTCCAAGTCGTCCCGCCGCCATCTTCCTTTAGACCCCCCGTCTGCGTCGCCCACCTTGCTTTTATTTTAGTATAATTTGTGACGTTCTCAATATAAAGAGACCTTATGGAGGCAGGCGTTACCATAGTATTCGTATAGTTACAAGAATATGAAGAGCGTAACTGCCTTCCTCCATAAGGTCCCTTTATATTGAGAAAGTCACATTTGTTAAAACGTGTCCTGATTTTTAACCTCATTGTTAGTAAATGTAATGATCATTATTTATAATCAAAATTGCAGACTGACTTATGTCAAAAAGTTAATTTATCCATATTATTTTAGATGATTAGACTTGCTTCACCTTTCTTTAGTACTTAATCAATTTTATTAATTTAATTTAAGTGATTAATTATCTACTGAATAATGGTTGTAGTTAATTAATCGTAATATCGATTCGCTTTACTTTTCCTTTTGAAATCGAGTTTGAAAGTTAATAAGAAGTACCTACCTACCTAACGACGCGCTTCCGCTTCGCATGGGTGCTCATCTTTAAATAAAATGTGACGTTCTCAATATAAAGGGACCTTATGGAGGAAGGCAGTTACGCTCTTCTTATTCTTGTAACTAAACTATACGAATAGTATGGTAACACTTCTAAAAGCGGCGTAA
This sequence comes from Tortrix viridana, assembly GCA_963241965.1. Classification (NCBI taxonomy): domain Eukaryota; kingdom Metazoa; phylum Arthropoda; class Insecta; order Lepidoptera; family Tortricidae; genus Tortrix; species Tortrix viridana. The sequence goes on from OY725186.1 coordinate 11,718,053, forward strand.
CCGCCTGCCTCCATAAGGTCCCTTTATATTGAGAACGTCACTTATGTCTGTCTATAATTATTTATTTAATATATAGGTAGGTACATTTTCCTCTCCATAATTTGTGTTTACTCTCCCTTGTATGCAACTAGCTTGGCCCGCGACTTCGTCCGCGTTGAAATCGTTAATCGCTATTCTCTCGAGAACGGTCCAATTGTCAGAGACAGAAAGTATCCAGGATACAAGCTATCTCCTTGTCAAATTTTATTAAGATCCGCTCAGGCGTTTTGTCGCCAAAAAGTAACAAACAAAGAATAGGTAGTTAGGTATTTTTGTATATTGATTGCCAACATTAGATTTATACTTACATAATATTTCTTCTCCATGGTTAATATACTTAATCAAAAATCTTATTGGTACTTATTCAGTGGAATGATGATCGGTTTGTAATAGCTCGTATTTCCGGCCCTGCCTATTTAGGGTTCCGTTGGGCATGTTTTAATTCAAAACAAATCCTACAAACGGTTCAATAACTGCTGTTTCGTTCATTCGCTTGGCAAGAAGGTTTATATGCTTTTCAGTTTCTTACAGATGCGTTTTCAAATTTGACAAAGTTTCCAACTCTGATTTTCGCAATATGTGGGTGAATTGTTACACTCATTTACATAATAATGAAAATAACAAAAGCTCACGAAATCTTAGTACCTATAGTTTAATAATATGTGCGGTGTGCATATTTATTCGCCTATACATATATTACTTGCGAAGAGATGTGACTTCTTTCATATCCATATACTCGCGAAAAAATACTTGGTAAAACTAACCGAGATATGAAGACATACATTCACCGGTCTTACAAGAAAAAAACGTATATCACTATAGTAGAACACTCTTCATAATTTCATCTTGCACTTGACTGATTCCCATACACTTAAGTACCTAAGTCGAACGGACGCAATTGAGCAATCATCAAATGCCATAAGTCAACGGTTCGATCTCGGACCGCATCTATCTCATCTGCTGTAATTGCGAGCTTTCTGATTTATGGACTTTCTTCGTGAGCTTTTACTTCATTTTCGTATTAGATACGGATCTGTTGCGATAGCGCTTCATTATTAAAAAGTATCTATTTATTCGTTTCTCCTTTGAATATCATCAAGTCTTTTGTTTTTCGAATTGATGAAGCTAGATATACTGGACTTTGTTGATTATCTAACGTTTTGAAAAAGTTTAGTCTCATCATCGGATTGCTAAGCTTCTGCAATAAATTTTCGAGTGCAGTGTCTAAAAATATGTAACAGTACATTCTCCTGATCGTGCTCATCTTTTGATAGTTCGAGGCGTATGCAACCTTTCCTTGGAAATCCAAATCAAATGATAAATATTCTTCTTTCTCTACTCTCTTTATTATGTTGTATGATGGCGGGATGATTTCGATAAATTCAATCCAAGCTGGCAAGGATTGGCTAGATCTAGATAAGAGGAATGAGGAGGAGGCCTTTGCCCAGTAGTGGGACACCAGATAGACTATTTAGATTTGATTACCTAGATCTTGTAAATAAAAACAGTACACGTAATGTAGTAAACTTTACTACCAACCTCCATGTGCACGCTGCACAGCTAAGATCAGACTTTGTAACATTTTCTTTCCTACAGATACTCCAATCTACTTGGAATTCTTTACCCTCTTTACATTGTCTAGTTTTACCGAATTGCTATTGTCCTACGTTACCTTACCTTGGTCGTAAAGTACTTTGTTGAAATCACTGTTCAAATAGGTTGTCGTAACGTTAATGATTTGAACGGTATCGTATCGACTAATGACACCATTTGACTAAGTGTGAGGAAAAAAACGTTTATTTTTGGGCTGAGATATTGACTTTAAATAGGTAAACTCAACAGAGTAATTAGTAAAAAATAAAGCCTCCGTATAATTATCACATTAACTATAAAAATAGGCTTGATTAGTTGACTAATCATGTTACGTATTTATGTTAATATATTGTAACTCTTTTAAGTTATACTTTTGAGGCTTCGTATATAAATGAACTTTTGAAAAGTATACCTATTTGAACAAAACTCGAAATTTTATTAAGATTATATAGAGTTTAGAAACAATCCGCTACATTTATTATATGAGGTAATTAACTTTCTTTCTCAATATAAATCACTCTAATCTAGCTATTGGACATCGCCGTCGTGACGGGTCGGGGGAAATGGCCGCAAGTCTAGACTGAGTCATGGCTATTGTTCTTGTTTTGGTGTTGCTGCCGCGTTGCTATAAACTATTCGATAGCATTTGTTTTAGTAACACGATAACATAAAATTGTAACACTCCGTGCCCAGAGCGCCTTGTCTGGTCCATAATGTATTTGAGGAGAAACTTTGCAAGCGTGATACTTTTTTATGTAAATCTTTTTGTGAGTGCATAATTTTAATTGTAAAGGTGCAAAGGCGCTTGCAATAAAACAATTCAGATTCGAGCATTATTACATCACTGAGTGAGGAAAACCGAGCATTACAGGTCATTAAAGTCAGGGAGGCTGTATTGTAATGGCTCGAAATTTAATCGTGGATTGTTACGTTACAGGCAAATGCTCCCGGTGAGGGAGCACCGGGTTCAGTTGTTTTTCAAATGACATGCCAAAATGGTTTTCATAAAAATAGCTTAATCGTTAACACAGTGTTGCCCATACTGTTCCAGTAAAGAAACAATGTTTAAACACTGTACTGAAACATTGTTCTAGATTTCAGAATAGTGAACAAAAGTGTCCAGGAATAGAATTTCATGACTAATTCAATAAGAACAACTAGTTAACCTACTTTGGGATATCTCCGGTCTTATCTTTGTTTTGCTTTTATTATTTTTATGAAATTACTTTTCCCCAGGCTCTAGAGAGAATTTCTTTTGCAGAAGAAAAGCGTAACACAAAATAATGTTTCCTTGAGGAATTACGACTGTAGCTTGGCGCTTCATGCTTTATTGAAATTAATAAATTATGTGGTTGGATACTTGAAGACAGGCATTTGTGAGTGATTTGGTATAATTAATTATAATAATGTAGTCCGTATAGTAAGGAGTTCGTCCTAATTACCGAAACCTACTGCTTCCGGTGGCAATTTTTTACTGGATCTTTTTTTTTTATAATTAATTCTTCAAGTTTACAAAGGAAACTACTATGAATACCTATACATTATAGTGACTAATAGTTAATCCGGTTAAACTTATTGATGATATATATAAAATCTTTTGTCTTGACTGACGATCAACCCATAGCCAAAACTACTAAGTCTAGAAAGCTAGTTTGGAATATAGGTTAAAGCATCTATCTGCTAATTGATGAATAAAATCTTATCAAAATCTAACATTTTCAAGAAACACGCTCTTAATGCTTATTGAAAACCAAATCAGGTATTTAGCTTGAGCTTCATTGTCTATTCGAAATAAAAGCTTTTTTTATCTTTTATCTCAGAGTAAACAGTGTGGCCGTGACCGCAGACCGGAACTGGTGAGTCACGCCGTCTTTGTCGTCACCAAGAAGCAAGGTGCAACGACGATTCGATTTCCATGTAAAAGGATTGTTGCTGATTTTCGATTGTTTAAATGTTTATATGACAACAGAAAAAAAACAGCCCCTTTTCTTTATTCCTAACGAAAAAAATACAATTGTTCTTTGTTCTATTTTCTGATGGCGATGTCCATTTGTATATTCCCTTTTACAATATACAGTTACTGATATGTTTTCGGCATATACAAGTTAATTTTAGTTATCAAATTTTCACGTTCGATCGATTGATTCGTAACAAAAACCTTTACCATTCACAAGTATTTAAAACAAAGGTATATATCGTGTTTTACCTGTGAACCTGAGAATTCCCTTTGAGATAAAAATGTCTCGTAAACACGAAGTTTTAGAAGCTATTAACTGGAAACTAGTATATTTTCTCTCTGCAAATTGCAAGTTGCACCACCAGTTAAGCCCCGGTCCGGTATTTTATACTCACGTACATATATATCTTATTATATTGCGCTATGTCTACAAAAGGAGAAAAACGTTTGGATGGTGGAGTTGTGCGTATAGGGTTCAATACTGCATTTATCGGTATGGTTCAAAATGTTGCCATGCTAACTCACGCAATAAAATGGTATGAAACTTTCCGTTGTGCGACGAAAATTAGCCAAACAATTGTATGTTTGGTTAACTACGCTTGCTAATTAATTGGGTTCAACTTTTTGAACCTTAAACTTATAGATTAGCTAATCTTGTAGCTCGTTTCAAACGAGACTTTTTTTTTTTTTATCATATATGGGTTTGCGTTTGACCTCAGTCTCACCTGATGTTAAGTGAAGACGAGGTCGAAGATGGTACACGCTTACCCAGAAAATGCCTATTCACAATTGCCTTGAAAACACCAAGGTTATAGGATTGCGGGAATACAGACGCAGGGAGAGCATTTCCACTCCTTGGCAGTGCGAATAAGAAATGACGCAGCGAACCGCTTCGTCCGAACTGATGGAAATTCGACTACATGAGGATGGAAGCCCTCCCTGCGTCTGGAAGACCGATTGGAGAAAGTGGAGGGTGGGATGAGGTCGTGTAGTTCCTGGGCACACTCTCCAAAATACACCCTGTAAAATATCGAAAGACAAGCGACTTTACTTATACTAAACCAAAGATCTCTTTAAATACAGTACTCTATAAACAAATGAAAACCCTTGTCACAACAAAATTTAATTATCTTCTCGTAATGCGCATTACGCAAGTCTCGCCGTAGAAAAGACCGTAGGAAGTGAAAGTCGGCTGACAAAGATACACTGGTTCATTGTTGTCCTTTCATTTTGAATATCAACACAAATTGCTTCTGCTGTACTTACAATGTTGGTTGACAATATTATCATTAACAGTTTTTAATGATTCATGGTATTACATTAGACATTATTAACGGGATATACAGGGTGTAAGTGGTACGTCACAATGACACCGAAGGTAGATGGGCCGAAGCAGCAATAAAAAAAAAAAAGACGTATGAAAATGCGTTACGCGTCATCCCCACACCGAACCGGCCTAACATGACCTCAGTAAAAGTCGCATGGCTTTCAAGATATTTCCAGTTTAAAGTTTAAACTGGCAAATCTTGTAAACCATGCGTGTCACTGTGGCTGCGACTTATGGGAAACATGTAGACCGCGATTACCTTGATTAATAAATAAAAAATACAGTCGAATTGAGAACCTCCTCCTTTTTTGAAGTCGGTTAAAAAAAAGGTTTGAAGGTTGTATGAATTATGACGCACAAGTCTAAATAAATACTGATACATATCTTTTTGAAACTAAAACTTTGTTTATTTATTTATTGATTAAGGATTTCCAACAGATAATACATCTTACTAATGCTTAAATCTAGTTTACAGTCTTGGTCGATGCTTATCAAATCATAGGAAACCACAGCTTACGCCAGTATTTTTAAACTACGACGTGCTTTTCAACAACTTAAGTATGAAAAATATATATAAAAAAGAAAAAATGTATAAAGATATATATGTACCTACTATGCTTTAACCACGACCAAAATGAAAGTGATTACAGCAACTGAGGTCACAGCATGTTTTAAAATTGTACAATTAATACTAAAAGTGAAATTTCACATTTATTTTCACCTATCTATCTTTTTAACCTATCTATCGTTTTAATAATGACCTACGGTCAGGATCAGAATTGTCTATGAAGTTAAAACATGAAGTTAAAGTTCATCAAGTTGGCTACTGAAAACTAAATCTAAAGTTCAGTTGTGCCTTCCCTATCACTCGTAATTTCTGATAATAACGTAAAAATGAGATGAAAATAAGTAAGTTCGATCTTATGAGAAGCTTCTGAACTTCCAATACGAGACCTGAATACAATCAAAAGTTTTTTCCACCGCCGTATTGATTTCGCGGGAACCAATGGAGAAAGTTCGCTATTGTTGCGTAAATCTATACTTATAAATAGATTGTTTATTTATAAGCATAGATTTTACAAACAATGAGTTGATTTCATATGTCTTTTAAATTACAATTTATGGATGTAAAATAAAATGTGACGTTCTCAATATAAAGGGACCTTATGGAGGCAGGTTACGCCGTTTTTAGTTTAGAACTGTTACCATAGTATTCGTATAGTTACAAGAACAAGAAGAGTGTAACTGCCTTCCTCCATAAGGTCCCTTTATACTGAGAACGTCACAAATAATTGGACTGGACGGTAAAGGAGCTGGTCTACTCCGGATCGCAATCGTCGTCGACGGATGTGCATATTGATTTAAGAATAAACCCTGGAACACGGTTTATTCTAACTTGTACTATTTAGCATGCGACAGAAATAAATAAGCTTGGGATTATAATGTTATTCTGTCGCACTAATTGACTCAATTTTTGTAGCATAATCGAACATGCCAAGTTATAATTTCTTGCGAATATGTGCGTCCCTCGGGCCTATGCCTATGACCAGTAGAGAACATCTTGCTAATTTCATAATGATGTTGGTTATTATTATTACATATATTATTAATTTATTTGTTCATGTCAACCTATCTATATCCGTGATCGTTTGTGAGAGAGTATATAACAAGTTCCAATAACAAAGCCTTCCTTCCAATTAGATTATTACATACCCAGTTGTGCGTCTAATTCTCACTGGCCAAACTGCGCAGTTAATTCTAGAACTTTCCAACATTCAACGATTGTTCAAGAACAAAGTGATTAACTTTCTTTAACTTTGCTATTCTTCAAATTAGTTCAAAGTTTGACCTCATCTGTTATAAAAATCCTTTCGAACCGGTGTCCAGACTTCTCGGCGCCTGCCTCGTCTCGTTATCGATTCCCTTGACCTTGCGCTTATGTAACTTCTTTTAAAGGTTTCCTAGGATCATCCCTCATTTATTAGCTTCATTATGCTTTATGCCGTCATGAAGATATTGCGGCAGTCCTATTTGCTTTCGAAGTAGCTCTTTGTTCGTAAAATTTACACGCTTCCTATTTTGTGTCATACTTTGACGATTGCTTATAATACATATTAGGCAATGAACTTTTGGTCCCGCCTTAAACCTAAGATAAATTACTAAATTATCCTTTAATAGAATAGTTCGATAAGCAAATCTTGCTTACAGAACAAGAGCCCTAATACTCGTAATATGTATTGTCTACGAATATTGTGCCTTTTGCGCGAAGCCTTTTACTATGAATGTAAAACATTTAATTTTTTCGGCTAAGCTCTTGCAATTCCTCTAGTGATGTAATTGTCTATGGATGGTGATTTAACCATGTGAAATGTTAGTTCGTATGCCCCATTATATCAAAGAAAAACATACACACAGCATACAGCCGAACATAGAACCTCCTTTTTTGAAGTCTGTTAAAAACATCAGATTCTTTACCGTTGTTGACTTCGTCTTATCGCCTTCTCGACACGGGTAGTGAAAATAGAAAAAAAATCAAGAAGTCAAGAAGATGCGTCATCGTACCTTACTGTCATGTGAGTGTCTTGAACTCTGGAGTACTTCTATCCGAGCGAGTACATCTATAAGTTAGAAGATAAACTAAAGAATATTAAATTTATCGTTATAGTGAGCAAGATAAAACGCATCCATTCAGCCTTTGGCGTTGAATTACCAGCAATGTACCTCCATATGATATGTAATTCACTCTGAATCAAAGAGTACTGAATTACTTGATCCTTGGTCATGCAATACTCACGTATCTGTTTACAACAGGGAATATGCATGTATATTTTTTTGCTTTAATAGAAAGTCATTAACGTAACAAACAGTACAGAAAAAATATTTTTCGGATAACTATAAAAATAACCAAGATATAAGCCATTAAAGATTTTATTCAATCTCTTTCTAGCAAAATAGAATTTAACATGGAGTTTATATGGCCGTAGTGCACGCTGACGTCACAGTTCATGTCGGATCTCTGTCTAATTAGTAGGTTTTAAATGCTTAAATTATCCGAAATTTTTGGCCGATTTCAATTTTAATTTCATTTTTTGCCATCTCTTACGGTATTTTCATACTTTTTTAAGAAATGCGATAAAAAAAATGCACATACCCTATTGCTAATATATCTGCATATATTGATAACATTATTTTAAGGAATACTTGCACTGCTGCGCATGTGGTGCGGAGGGGTGGATTCACCCTTAGTTAACGCGATTGGGACACTAGGGCAGAACATCGTTTTGCAATTCCGCTTTTAATCGATTACATGTTTAAGTTTTTGTCCGTTTATCTTGGTTGAAAGGTTTAGTTTTTTTTGAGCGACTGTTTTTTCGTCTGTGACGTAATAGTAATCATCATTGGCAAAGTCTAGAAATGTTGCTAAGCGCATTGTTAATGACTGACTGTTGATATTATAACATCGAAGTAGACTACGACGGTTCTGGGGAATGTATAACAAGAGTTTGACACATTGACAGGTGGAACTACAATATTTTCAAGTGGCAACCACCACGTTGAGCAGCAGAGTTTTAGTAAAATTTGGATAATGTTGCCAATATAATCATAATGGCGCACTTTTTCAAGCTTTAAACAATATATTTTTTTACTGACATCTATAGAACCTTTATCACCCTCTTCAATTTTGAATAGAGTACCGTTCCCGTGATAGTTCCCGGGGGAAAAGCGATAAACGACTTCTATGCGGCCGTCCTACTCCGTCGTCGTCGTCCGTCGTCGTACTTCATAGTCGCAGGCAAAAGTTATTATAATATATCTGTTAAATACCGACTGAAACGAAATAAAATACTTCACTACCTATTGAAACACCTGTCTAATCTATCGACTCGATGACGCTAATCGAGTGGCGCTCGATGCGTGCGCCGCCCTATTCCACCCCGTCCCAACTCTTCGTGTTAGTACGCATTCGACTGCGACCGCGTTCGGACGCTCGCCCACTTTCCATCCGGTATAAAAAAAAATACAAAATCGCGTAGGCATATCATAATACCGCGATAAAGTTCTATATCACCAGTGATTTTTTAACCAGTGTTTGGATTACACCTTGGAGGTTAACACGATTACCGGTTTTCTCGCCGGCGATTCACTATAAAATTTCACGAATTTTCCTCCGGTTACGTATTGGTCTAGTTTATTTATTTGTGTATCGGTTGCCGTGTATTAAATTTGAACGTAATCGCGTGTTTATAAACGAGGTCTTGTATGTTTATCGACCAGAAAACGTTTCTGTGTTACGTTTTAACTATTTTATTTCTGAGGTCTTAACACCTGTGGAAGACTAGACGAAATTTATATATATTTATATATTATTTAAACTACCTGTGTCATTAGTTTCTAATAGCATAGTATCATTATTGAATTTTAGTTTGATCAAAACAAATCTTGATTAAGAACATTCTTTTTGCGATAAAGTAATTACCGGATTTCTCTCGAGCCATTATAGGCGCAGAGAATAAGAAAAACCTGGACATAATTCTATAACTGTAATTTTCTTTTTCTATGATATAAAGTATTGTTAGTTATAGTTAAAATAAAAAGAATTAAACATTTTAAGTCTCCGCGTCAATGTAAAAAAAACAAAAATCAAAATTTTAAACACATTTTGATTTCATAAGTACAGCATAATAGTTAACTTTGTAAAAGTACCTCTATTATGTTATGACACCTGCATTCCAGTTAAAGAAATCAAAATTAAACTAATTAATCAATCGGGACTATCATTAATAAAGAAGATTCAGTAAGTTACACATTTTCTGGCTTATCTTACCAGAAATTATAGATAACTGTAATTCGACAATTTATTCTGAATAGTATATTATGTGTGTTGATAAATGATTAAAAATTAAACAGATTCTCTTTGCGGATCTCCAAAGTCTAAAATATTGGTAATTTTTGGAAAACCAAAATACATAACTACTTCCAAAGTGTTTAATTTATGCCGTCAACATATTATTAGTACTGTAAGAAACAAATTAAACAAAAAATATCCACGGTTATTAATTAATTGATATGTTTCCTCATTTACGTTTTAATATGAACGTTATTTATTGCAGAATAAGGTCTTCATTTCTTTGTGCCTCAACTCCCGACCGTGCTATCGCGAGTCGCACGCAAGCGATTCTCGTCTAGTAGTCGGGCAATTCTTTGAGCGTTTCAACCGCCCTGATTCCCGTGGCCGCATTAATGTCTAAATTCATGTCGCTTTGGATGCTATTTTCGGTTATCTTGTAGAGTGTCCTGACTTCTACAAAGTTTAACTGAAAATGTTTCCAAAGCTACAGGAATTTAGAAATTAATGCGGGCACGGGAATCAGGGCGGTTGAAACGCTCGAGAATGGCCCAGTCGTCTCGTGCATTCATTTATTATACTCGTAGGCTTTTATAGTCAATGATTGTCAAACTTTTATAAACACGTGGGGTGCACCACGGTTCGGCTAGGGTGGCGGAGATGTATTGACATATTGTGTTCATTAGATCGATAATAACTAAATTGTTCAGGATGAGATAAATGATTGTCGTGAAATCACGTTTATCTATTTATAAGCTCTCAGTTTTCTGTACAGAATGATTTAAATAAAAACATGTTAGGAGTCACGACGACGTGTCGTGAAACGGTGCCGCAGCGGTGCTCAATTTTTTGCCGCATGCGACGTCACATGTAAAGGATGGTGTCATGCAAACTTTTTTAAACCAAGCAAAAATTTTTTTACAACATTAAATATTTTTTCAAATTTTTACTTTACGATACTTAGCTTTAAATATACCATTAGAGGAAATTGATGCTTATTAAATGTTTATACCTACCGGAAATCAGGTAAGATAACTTTAACTAGAAAAGTTGATAATCTCCAAAAAACAATTACGATTAAATATTACAGTACAGTACGTTACGTTGTATAATACATATTGGTCACATGTCATACTCAATCGGTTATAGTGATTATGATTAAAAAATACATTTTAAACGATGTTTAATCTTAATCTACTTTTCCCATCACTAGTAAGTAAACTCATCAAACTATAGACAATATCAATATGGCGCTTTGTTTACATCGTTCACAAGTTCTATAGATGGCGACTTTAGTTCTAAACTTGAATTCAGGAAAAATAAAATAATAGTTATGATTATTATCAGTGCAAGTCATAAATATCCCGGAAACTAAGCATAATAAACTTATCTCCATGCATTTGCACGTGCAACGTTAAGATTTTGTACAAAAGGTTGGCGAGGTAAGACTCGAAACCGAAGATAAGGATTATTAGCGAATTTCACATTGTCTTTTGTAATTGCGGCAGCCGTTGTTCGCACTTTCTGTTTTTTTAACGATAGAGTGACAAATACATATTTAAAGTATTTTCCACTGCGATACCTAGAGTATTCTTTCGCTAAAGTACTAAAACTCCGTCATCATCATCATCATCATCATCAGCCTATATAAGTCCACTGCTAGACATATAATAATAAATACTGATTCCGAAAAAGCATTAACTTGAACGTAAAGTCGGTTGAAAACTTAAATTCAATGATTTTCTCATTAACTTGTTTAATTATGAAAGTCAATAATACAGAGGCATAAGGGATAGTGTCTACCTGTCGCGTATAGCTCGACTTTATGTAAATACTTTTCTATTTAGCCACAATAAATTAAAAACTAAAAAAAAAAAACACCTCAACCGTGACGGTTGAAAATCAGTAGGTTGATTCCCTAAACATGAGTTAATCTACAAGCATCCATTTTTGACGGCGAATAATTACTTACTCTTTCTTAATTATCTTTTAATTAATTAAGTTCAGTTCTCTTTTGCAATAATATCGGCCATTGAAGTATGCATCTGAAGATAAATACTGATTTCTGAATAGTTCGTACCAGGTACAAGAGTAATGGAAATTCATAAGAAATGTACTTCTTCGTTTTAGTTAGTACTTGCTAATTTTGAATATTTAATATTTTTTGATAACTATTGTACCTCATTAGATAGCTAGTACCACCAAGGATATTTTTCCAGTGATTTGTACGCTGCATGTCATACATTTATTTAAAAAAAAACACTGTCTTTTAATGAAGTAATTACTTTTTTGTGTCTTTTTATTGGAGTTTTATTAAATAACATGACATGTAGCATTATGTGATTAGGTTTTTGTCATTAAAGAAAAAAAGAAAGAAAAAACGTTTATTTACGTATGTAAACTAACTAACAAAAGTACAGAACATAAAAAACACAAATGGACAAAAATAATAAACACTGCACTAATGCTAGTTGACGCAAAACGGTTCCGGGTCAGCGTGGTACTGGTTTTGAGGCCAGAGCTGGTCTTACGCCGGAACCATTTGGTGACACCACGGCAGGCCACACAGCCAACACAAATAAAAAATAAAAACATAAAAGAACAGAAAACCCAAAATTATCACAACAAGAAATATTAATATTATTATTACCGCTGACATTTTAGCTTTCAGAAAATATATTAAAGTACATTAAAAAACGGCAAATTATTTTTTTATATATTTTTTTTCGAACATGTTCCGCAATTCCGAAAAAAACTAAGATCTCAAATATCACCGAAACTAATAATTTTTGGCCAGGGTACTATAGGTAAATTACTTTTTAGTATTTGTATATTTACAGAGATCCTAAAATTTTAATTTCATTCTACAGTCAGAAAAAAAAGGTTTGTTACATTTTGAAGAAGAAAATATAATATATATTGCTCTACTATGCCTCCTTAAAAGGATTGTATCGAATATCCAGTCACCCTGTATATCTGTTTTTTTTTTATTGTAATGTATTATATTAACGGTACCAAATATTACAATTTGTGCACTGATTAAAAAAAATACCCTGTATATTTTTGTAATACAAATATAATATTGTTTACCCAAAACACTGCATAATACTATCCATTACCACGTGGAAAGAAAGCATAACTTAAATTGAATGCAAATAGGAATGAACCTTATGCGCAAGCATTAAGGATTAAAATTCGCACTTACAAATTATGAAGTAACTACATTGACATATTGAACAAGATTTACGTTACGTGGCCCGTCACATCACAACATGATGTCGTGATAAAAAATATTGACTAAGAAGTTTTTATGGCTATTGCAACTTTAGCTCTAAAAAGACACATACATTCGTAAAATTATGTTAAACTGAATATACAGAATTAATAACACATGGCATTTGTACACAAAAATAAGAAATATTTTTGAATATAATCATCTCTCGGGGAGCTATTAGCAAATGAGTATTAACAACACGTTGTCGTGTCCGGCGTCTCGCGCACGCTCTGCGATCACGATAACGTGTCGTGGGTGGCGCTGAATGGGTTAAGTTTGTTCCAGTTTAAACTAATACTATTAATAATTATAAATTAATATTTATTGTTTGTTTTGATACCGGCATCGGCTTGCAACCGTTTATTGACAGCAATTGGAACTTTTGAACTTATTTGAACTCACATCCTCCAAATGAATGTAAAAAAAAAATGCGCTCACTGATTATTTATTGTTCGGGCTCTATGCAAATTCTACAATTTACTTCAAAAATTGAGCTCTGAAAATTTTTATGATTGATGATATTAAATGATATATTAATTATATGAGTAAAAGTTTAATTTTATAGGAAAACCTGCTTTTGTCATAAAATCGCAAACTTTCGCTAAATTAATTATGCTATCGAAATGATTATGTGATTGTTTAAGTGGCCAAACAGTTTTTGCTATGTTTACTGTCTATACTGGGTGGACGCAGGAGTGGGTAATCCGAACAATAAACATTTTTTTACGTGAACGAACACAAACAAACATATTTAGAAGTTATCGCTTTTGGGCCCAAGGTTACGTTCAGACGATTATCGCCCTAAAGGTGGAACACCGCGAACGCAGGCGATAGTACATAATTGAAATGAAATAAACTCGTTATGACAGGGGGGAATAAAATAAACGTTTAGATGGTTTTTTGTCTATGATATTTGAGGTTTGTTCCGTCAACTTCCGTCCAAAGAGTATATACCTAATAAAGACGTTTTGATTAATTTGGCAGACAAAATGTCAAAACATACCTACTTCTAATGATAGAAATGAAAACGAATGGTGTGGACCACTCGTTTTTAATTTTTTTATCTCTCGTGCTTCAAAAATACAGTTTCACTGTTTTTGCTCACTTTCGAGTGAAACTCAAAAATCGAGCGCTTGAAAGTCAAAAATCGCCCCCCGTCCGCCGTATCTCGCTCGCCGCTGGCTGGCGCCCCGCTCTCTCCCCGCCCCGCACCCACCGCATGCATCCCGCTCCACGACAAGTTCGCGCGTATTTTTAATTAAATTTTAAATTTCTTAAGCGTGACATTAACATGTTTAATTTTGATGAAAACATGATTATAGTACACAAAAACCTATTAATAAACAAAAATTTCACAGTTACGATTTTTAGCTACTGAGTAATTCATTATTATTAAAACGTTAAAAATAAATGTTTAATTTTTGTCTTAAATGTCTTATAAGACGCAATATAGTTTAAATAGATACAATCATCATAGTTACCATTTTTGCTTATCTGGATATTGAGATCAGATGAAAACTGTGAAAAAAAACGTACATGCAGATTTGGTTTCAGTTTAATTTTGCTATTAATTGATCGCATTCGAATGCACCTCAAAATTATACTAACAAGGTATTTGGTTATCTATTTTGCTTTTAGCAAAAAGTTAGGTAGTTTACAATATCTCATGATTTTTATAATATACGGTTACGACCGCGGATTTTTTAATTAATATAGCTAATTAATATTTGATACTTAACATTAATATCCGATAAAATAATAAATACAACGGGTTTTTGAATTATGTCCAGGTTAAGCTAATTTGATGCGACTATTAGAATTCCTATCAACGCTTCGATTGTCTCCGGGTATTGATGGAGATCCAATCTTCACACGACGAAAGCCAGTCTATTATAACAATTTCACTTTTACTTTCGACTCAACTTAATCGATCATTGCACTTTGGTTTATCATATCTTATCTAACTTATAGACGCTATTAAACATCAAAAGACTTCGAACTGCTAAGATTTCATATATTTTATTTTTTGAAGTGCTATAAATCGTCTTTAACATTACTTCTACCTTTTAATCTGAGATCTATCTCCTATTGCCCATTAACATGACATGCAGTATCATCCTGCATTTTTATTGACGTTCGACACACCAACCAACTTTAAACCTTATTTTAAAAGTAGTACGGTCCCATTAAAATACGCCAGTTAAATCTTTTCTTTACATTCGTACCCATTTACGTCAAAGTTATTACTATTGGCGTCCAGTCCTTTAAAATATATTTGCGTTGCTCCTGCATTTGAGGCAGTATTTCAGCTCCTCTCCTTTTGTGGTAAAATATCTTACACGCTTCATGGATTTCTTGATACGTATATTCCCGTATATAAACAATTTCGAGAAGGAGGTCAGGAGGAGAATCCAGCTAGGGTGGGCAGCGTTTGGGAAACTACGTCGAGTCTTCTCGTCATCCATACCGCAATGCTTGAAAACGAAGGTTTTCAATCAGTGCGTCCTACCCGTTATGACCTACGGAGCTGAGACGTGGACACTCACGGTAGGGCTGGTCCACCATTTCAAAGTCGCTCAGCGAGCCATGGAAAGAGCTATGCTCGGAGTTTCTCTGAAGGATAGGATTCGTAACGAATACATCCGACAGAGAACCAAAGTTATCGACATAGCTCAAAGAATCAGCAAGCTGAAGTGGCAGTGGGCCGGCCATATCTCACGAAGAACCGACAACCGCTGGGGTAAACGTGTTCTTGAGTGGAGACCGCGACTCGGCAAACGTAGTGTAGGACGCCCTCAGGCCAGGTGGGATGACGATCTGCGAAAGACTGCAGGCAGATGCTGGATGCGGCAAGCTGAAGACAGGGCGCTATGGCGCTCATTGGGGGAGGCCTATGTCCAGCAGTGGACTACTATAGGCTGATGATGATGATGATGATGATATTCCCAAGCAACAACTATCCTTATGTTGTGAAACCAATAAACGCCTCTCAGCTAATACTCGGCTGTTTATCTACCGATTGACCCATTTCCAATCGTGCATCAACCCCCTTCCCCACAGCTATATTTTTATGCTGCAATTCAAAAGAAAAACTAGAGCCTCTAAGGTCTATATACTGACCTATGTTTCTAGTTAATTTTGAATACTTAAGTATATTCATTGTGTTTGGTAACATAACTTTATTACCCGAGTTTATTATCGCATTATATTTAGGATACTATTTGCTTGTGGCATGCGGCATCAGGACATTTCTGTTAATCAATTTTTTCTTCCGTTTCTTCTGTACCCCACGTTCACACGACATTGCACTGCACGATTTTTACATACATATCTCACCGCTTTCGGTTGCTGTTCGATAATATTAGCATGGTAAAAATATGCCGTGCAATGCCGGGTGAAACCACTTTTAAAGTTTTCCATTTCTTTACTTAGCAAATTTTACAGCACGGTTCTAGTCACGATCCTTTGTTTTATATCGATTTTATGCAAACTGCATTCCCCCACTCGGTTACAAAGAAAACTATCCGTGAATATAAACCTCTCTTAGCATCAAAGTGCTCTTTTGCAGGCTTTGCTTCAAAGCCCCTTTGGATCACTTGAGATTTCCCTCAGGATTCTTCTAAACATTTCAAAGGATTTGTGTCATAGCATCTCCAGACTTGACCTGCGGGATGTCCTAGAAAATTTTGAGCTTCAGCCTTTATAATTCAAAAACTTTAGACATTTGCGGCTTCAAGTAAACCGTTAACGTTTAGGTCGCTATTACGCTTATCGTCTGCTATAACGGTTATGGTTGGTCCGTTTTCTCGTCTGCAGTGTTCGTTAATTTTATTGCAATGATAATTCTCGTAATCAGGCCGCTGCATCGCGATTTGACTCTCTGATTAGACGGTTATCGCGTGATTTCAGACGAGCCACGCATATTTCAATGCGCTTCCACATTGCTCAGCACGAAAACAAAAATATACCTGAAATCGATGAGTGATCAAAATAATTGACTAAATATCGCGTTTCTTTTGTTTTGTGCCTATACCCCTTTACCATTATTCGTTTATCTTTCTTTTGTCATTTTTCATTTGAACAAAGTATTTATCTGTACTGGGCGCTTTTTGTCCTTTTATCTCGATCAATGAGTCCCATCTAAAAATAAACCGGCGATATACTGGTTGCCACGCATTGTTGCGATTCGAGCCACGATTCGCTTCAACGTATCGTTAGAGTGTAATGAAGTGTAGACGGATTTGTATTCAACACGCCCTTATTTTATTATGAGTGGAAGGAGTGGAGTGTACGGAATTCTGAACTAATTAAAATATTCTTGTAACTGAATATATGAAACTTAATTAAACATGTCACAAACATTTTGGAATGTAACCTTTTCGGACGGATCTTTTTACATATCTTCAAATAAGAAGTGGTATCGTTTTATTCGTGCTTTTCTGTTGTGCTCTCGCAAATAATTGTTGTTGGTCGTATCTATTTTGGACCCTTCCGTCATTTATAATTCTGCTTCATTTTAATAGGTGTTAAGTTTCGCCTAGATTTATCTTTGTTACGAGCCAACAAAATTCAATTACATATAAATCCTGTGTTCTTTAATATGTAGGCCGTGCTCTTCGTAAGCCCATGAAAATTATAACTATCACGTTTTCAATGTATAATAAATAAATATGTAATGAAATTCGTTGATTCTAGACTGTAAATTAGTTTTGTTATTTAGTACTTGCATAAAGCTGGAGGCAGTCAACAATGTTAGTGCGCAATGCGGCATCGCTTTAACAGAATTTGTAATAGCCGACTGTTAGCGCCAGACGAGCGGCGGTGACCCCTTGTATGCCAAATATTTGGTTCATATTAACAGTTGAGACAAGAAATAATAATCGTACGTAAAATTAGTGGTACCAGTTAATTCGATGTAATCATTGATAAATAATTATACGGAAGGTTTTAAATAGACGATAGAAACAGGTTTCAAAAATCGTACTGCATATTATGTTGGAATGTTGATATTCATTTTCGTCAAGCCTTCACGAGTTCCCAAGGTCCCAGATTCCTTTCGACGCGACAGTTTCCTCGATGTGATTGATATGATTACACAAAAACAAACAAACACCGACGATAACGGACGATCCAGGGATCAACGACACTCCAAACGTCGCGTTGCGTAGGAGTCTCTATTTTAACACCCAAGTTTAACCTGCCATCACTCTCTCACACACGCTTAACTTGTATTACTGTCGCACCGCGTCGGAATTGAGCAAGAATTGGCAAGCGGTATATTTTTCCTAATGATATGTGCCAAAAACTACACGTGGTTGACCTGAGCTAAATAGATAACTTTTGCTTTTTTCTCTGACAGTTTTTAAAGTAAATAATAGAAGATATACTAAAAACGGGTATATTTTATATACTTACCCAAGGGGGTAAGTATATAAAATATTTATTATAAATAAGGATTTATAAACACACATCAAACCTATTTTAGTAAAAGTATGCTTTGTCACTTTCTGTCAGATTCAAATGTCACAACGAAAGATAAGGACAAACCATACTTCAAGCATACTTTAATTATTGTGCGATAATAAACTAGCGGGTTAGTCTAGACTCCTGTTGTGTTAACCCCAAGTAAGATAATATTTGCTTTGCAACGCCTCAAATATTTAATGGCAATATTAGTATTTTCCCAATAAATATAAAATGATCTTGTCCTTTGTTTGCAATCCAAACAAGGCTTTCGATTTCATTTGAAATTCTATTGTGTTTACACTGTCAAATATTCAATAACTGGCTTGAGTCTATCTATTGAAATTACATTGTCATGACATGAATTAGTATGTTTCTTTTCGCATGTCTTTTTAACAATTTTGTTATAATGTGGGTTGTTCATTCTTTCTGACGTCAGTTTTCTTTGTTTTCGTTTTCTTTTAAATCTTGTTGGTTTTCTACTCTCTGATCTAGATCTGTATAATGTTAACCTTTATCGCGTTGATCCTTGGCACGCTCGACAGCCCCGTTTCCAATTCGCGTGACCTGAATGCAGTCCCAATGCTGTTAACAGACTCAGTCCGGGAAAGACGTCCTAAATTGCTTTACGGTATTTTCATTATTATGATCCAGGTCTAGTACATGTTTAGAAATATTATAAAACTGTTCAAATTCTCCTACACTACAGCATCCAGTAATTTAACACGCAATAAAGTTTTTCTAAGAAATCTTAAAACAAATTGTAGCAGCCGGCTAGTATATTCTCCATTTTGTTAATAAACACCGCGTTAAGTAAATTTCCTCGGCCTCTTAGACCTTCTTCATGACACGCGGGTCACGCCCAAAAATGCTAACTGGCTACGTCACCTGGTTAGACCAATGCGTATAAAAAGTTACACAACTTGTGCACACTTGGAATCATAAGTATCACAACATGTGTTGTCCTCCAAGGTCGTTATCGTGTCGTGACCGGCGCCTATTCCAACGATCTACTCCATTTCAGTGCCGTTTTTATAATTTTTATACCTTTTCAATTTAGTGAGTGTTTGTGAAAAGATAAGCATCTAGTGATGGCTGATCAGTGAAATGGATATTTGTTGACTCAAAGTTTGATAATGTCGAAGACTCTCAACGCGTATAGAATGTGAGTATGAATTCAGCTTCGCCTCTTTTTAATAGCATTTTCTGTAAGAATCAATATTCGATTAACTTTTTATATCTGATCCGAACGCTTTTATATTATAATGACGCTTGTTGGGGCACGAAAGTTATTTTAAATATCTCATCATCATTGGAACCTTTCAGGAGGTTCTCGTCTATTTAAAGAGTCCCGAAGGACAAATCAAAATGGCGGAAACAATTTTCTACTTAATTGATCAAGCGATAGGAACAGCTTTGTACATATTCCGTGCCCAAGGACTTAATTTGATTGTGGCGATAACTCCTTTTGTATGGATAAGGAAACCTGTGGCGCTCAATGCGTAAAGGGGGGGGTGAGAAAATGTTAGCTGTATATCTAACGGTATGCCGTCCTTGACCAGTCACTTAGAATCGAGTTGGGTTGCTAATACTATGACGCAAAGATCTGGGTTGGCTTCAGTATTGACGTACCTTAAGCAATATAAGCTGCCAACTTGTTACGGTTATTTCATATTCATAGCTGTGTATTAGCCAGTCGCCCCTGGTCCTACGTTATGATTATGAGAGCCGTATTGAATTGTGGAATGTCTGATCATTAGTCTACAATGTCGCCCGCGATGGTTAACGTAATGGACTTCGAGATTTTATCATCTATCATTATTTGAAGGCAGACATTCTCATCTTTTTGCTTATTAGGGAAACGAAGTCTCATAAGAAAGTAGGAATCACATTGCGAATATTATTGAAAGAAGCATTTTCGAGTTAAATGTTAATAATTCAGATACAGTGATACAGATCCTGCACTCTATTCTATAAGGAATTCTTAACTCTGTTTAAGTTTTCCAAGTCATGATTCTCGTCAAATTGATCTTCACTTCAACTGTAATAATGAAACGCCTCTCAGTCCTTCAAGGTTGAATTCGCTAACAAGACAGAGCCGGCATTTTCCCCGGATGGAGGCTCCGCGGGTTCAAGGATACGATACGAGCCATTTGCCCAAGGACGAAGATATCAAGGACATATCGTTTTGTGATTTAAATAGTTGTCTTCATTTGTTTCTCTTTGTTATTGTCATCATCATTATTATCCTGGTAACTTTCAAAATAGGTTCATGTTATCTTAATTCAAGCTAGTGAAGCTACGTAAATACGATTGATAACACTGAGAATATTTGGCAGATCCTTTGTAAATTTTTTGACAGTGAAGTTTTCTTATAAGACTTCTTATAAAATTGTCCTGATTTGAGTTGTTGGCACTGAAATTTCGAAGTTAAAACTGTATTCTTAATCAAACCCTCGACGCTTGGTGCTCGTATTCATCAAACCCTGACGGAACATGATGCCCGTCCTGAAATAAACCTAACGGTCCTCGATATCCTCGGCTCGGTAATTTTTAATGCGCCAGCTTGGTTGGCGCTTTGTCTAGACGCATCGATTGAGTTGCTTTGTCAACGGTTTAATTTCATTAGGGATATCCTTTTAACGATGATTCAGTGCGGACGTGAGTCGTTTGGCCGATCGTTTGCGATTCATTGATTTGCAGAAAATCTTATTTATGATTACACTCAATACAGATTCTGTATTGATTTTTAATTTACAAAATACGTTTATCCTTTCGTAACAAAAATACTTATTTAATGTAACTGGTCTGGTTTTGGTTAGCGAAGTTGTCTGTCTTTTTAACAGAAATAAAAAGTGATTTTTAAATCTCCTTAAGCAGTGCGCCTGTATCCAATACATATTTTCTGAATTTCACCCACGTTTGCAATCTCGGAGATTCATTAAATTCTGTTTAGTATCGTATGCGATACCTTTCTCTAACTGGATTTTCTGGCACACGTCCAACCTCCCTTATTCATGAAATCCACCAAAAAGGGAAACCTCCCCTTGAATCCTCTTTTTTCTTTTCCTTTTCCGGAGTTCTAAAATTTATTTTGTCTGGGTCTCGCCGACGGCAATGTTTGTTCTTTAATTACTTTGTCAGACGTGATGTTTTCTTTAATTTATCTTGTGGTTTTTAATAAACTCATTTTGTCTACTTCTTTTGGCACAAATTGTAACAGTGGTCCCCGTGAGAGAAATAATCGTCCTATTTATTTTGACCTGAACTCCTTAAATGCAATGTTTTTCGAACTATACTTAATTATTGCATTTCTTTCTCATAGGTACAAAGTATGTGGTATGTATTAAATAGCTTTATAACACGTCCCTGACTTTCATGCAGCCAGTCGACTGGCAATATATTATCCATATAAACAAGAATATTTCAGCGGAAACTCCTCGCTGGAACTTGCAGCGGAGGGTTGTCGCCCTGGTTGCCATGCCGACGGGTATTTTATGCGTTTCATGCCGCCCCCTCACGGGAGGGTTTGCAAGGTTATACCGTTCCAAAGGCTGTATTAGATGACTTCAGCGTCCGGTGTCTTTGGTTTGATCTTTTGTCGATACAATGTTTTGGGGTGTTCCTCTTGTAAACACGCTTCGTCTTTGGTTACTTTTGGCGTGGAGAAATAACTTATATTGTTTAAATAGACTTCATCTTCAATGTGAGATGTAGTTTCTTTATTAACTTCTGTTTACTTAAAAATTATGAATTCGACTTTGGATTTCTCAAATAATTTATATTTTAACGTTATACGTGTTATCGTTGGAACCTACTTTTCAATAAATGTTCCTTTAGTTGATTACTTTTCCAATAGTCCTACGTGTGTGATTGTGACTAAATTAAAAATAGATTCCTATACATTAAGGTTACAGAGAAAATTGACCCGGCATTGTTACGCGCTATTTAAATATTTTCCATTGTTGCGTGCCTTATCGACTGGTTATAATAACGAAAGCATTTACCAAATCTAAATATTTCGCAGCTTTTAATTTTAGCATTTAAGTGGAACTAATTCCTTAGTTGAAATCAGTTTCACCATAAACTGGATACATGTTAATTAACGGTAATCTTCTGCTTAGAATCTCGTGGCTATCTAATACACTTCCGTAATCTCTATAGTGTGAAGCTATTAGTTCCTGTTCTTACAAAGTGTTAACTTGTCTTATCGACTTTATTTCGCATTAATATAATTCACAGTTATAATCCGAATAATTACCACATGAATGTCCGACATTTTAAAAATTATTTTCCTGGGGTGTTCTGGTCATGTTTTTGTGATTACTTTTCTATATTTAAAGTGTCTTTAGCTACATCGCCAAGACAAAACACGAAGGCATCAACCGGTTAAGAACCAGTATTCCTGCTTAATACACCTGTCGTTAATGTATTATTGACTTGTTTTTCTGAATCAAGTGTTAATTTGTCTTCCGTATGAATTTAAACTTCAATGTCGTCCGAGGCAGCTGCTACATTCTTATATTGAACTTTTTCTGCAACCACTTCCTTTATTCAAGGTTTTATGTGCACCTAGTCTTATGTACTGTATCAGTAATATTTGATAAGAATTGATATTCGTAGATTTAAGAAATTACATAGTAATGGACTGGCTTTACTTTTTAGCCAGATATTTTTGAATATACATATTATTATCATTCTTTATCATCGGTATTAGGATAAACTATTAGATTTGCTTATCAAGCTTATCAGTGTCGTTTTTTGCTACAGAAAAAATCTCTTTGTGGTTGTTATATTCTCTATAATGTTTTGTATTAAAACTCTATTTAACAGCAACGATTTCTCAACTATTAAACCTATTTTTGAATGTATCCGAAATTAAATAGTTAGGCCAGGTCCTTTTAGAAAGAGATTGGTATAAAATGTAAGGATTAAGTTCACGGACAATTTTAAAAAATATCCCGTTTCATAATTTGCGAAAAAGTAAGATCAGCTAAACTTCTTTTGAAACTTGGCTTTGTCTAGAGCATAATAACTAATTAAATGATGGTAGTGTTAGTAGAATTAGGACTTGATTCAAGGAGCAATTTGTAATATCAAAGTTTTAGCCGTATCTCCGGAGTTGGCTCCCCGTTCGTCACTAAGTTCTAGTGCATACTCTACTCCACAAATTCCCCGAAGCCTTATAAAGGCATGAAAAGCACGTAGCTCGTTATAATATGCTCGCCTAATATAAATGTTTTAGCTCCACCACACATTAGAAAGGCAAATGTTGGTAAAAGGCGAACAAAGAATCTTAACTCTTTCTGTGATTTGAATTCGTTCATTTAATGGTTTTAAAAAGGTTGGTTTGGTCACAACTTACTTTGAATCATAATAATAAGCAAAGTATAACATTATACGAGTATATTGCATTGCACTTTAATAAAATGATTTTGAATAAATCGACAGCTTAATAAAGTAAGAAAGTAAATTGTTCCTAACAATGTTAACACACAAATTCATCTTTCCTTTCTTTAAATATTTCATTTTGTGTAATTTCGCTCTTTGTTGCTCCAAATTATAACATTCTCAGTCTGGTAATGTTCCCTTGACGTGCTCTGGAAACATCTCCAAATTACAACATAAATTATTAAAATTCTTTAGTTACTTGGTCTAGTCTTTACCAATAGGGAATGCTCGTATGAATTTGGTTGCCATTCAAAACCTATTCAACTTACGTTTTTATTTGACATCCAAATATATTATTTATGCAAACGGCCTTGATGATTTAGATATAACCGTTATAGCACGCGCAGAAATTGTAAATAAAGAAGCAAATACAATGTAGAATACTGATAAGATCGGCTGACCAAAAGGCGCGCAGGAAACTCTATTAACCCAAATAGCAAAAAACTGTTTGCATATTTATGACTACTGAACTGACCAAATATGATCACGTAGGAATTGTTTTGTTGCGTGTTGTGAATTTAAAGTACCAGGACTTCAGGGATTGAAAACGGTCATACATTTGTCGTTTGTGGTCCCTCTTCTCACGGTATCGGGCCTGTTGCCGCGCCTTCGGCTCTTTCGCAACATCCATTTCCACCTATTTAGTAAGCGTGGAAACCGGGTGTGGCAAGGCTCGCTTCCTGCCTGCCTGCTAGCAGTTTTTCTAAAGGGACTTCAAATCATAATATTATATAGAGAGTACTCGTATTAAATATTGCACAGATTGTTAATATCAGATTCACCTGGTTTATCTATCTCCGCGGTTATATATTATTTTCGTCTAATAAACACTACCTACTTTAAAAGATATTTTTTTTTACAAAAACTTGTGGTTTCATGCCAAAAGTTGTAGGTTGTAAGTTCTTTAGTCAACATTAATATTTTCGTGGTAGATATTATGGTTTAATAATGTAGAGTATAATGTAGAGTATAATGGTTTTGGTTTATAATTATCTATGTTATTCTCAATGTTTGAATTAAACTATTTGTCGTGGTTATGGTTCTCGGCGTTCATAAGATTACTCCAATTTCGCCATGGCTGCTTTCAGTAACTACGTAAATATGCGGAAATTGGCCAATCATGACTTGATAAATTGTTTTTATGTAACATGTGTGTCTAACTTTTGTAATGTTATTATCACATCGGTATGCCAATTGTTTACATTAAGTACGTTGAAATCCTTAAACGTCCATAAAACTTTGTTATACGATCGCCATTAAATACTTCTTTACAAGTTAGCAGCGCATACAATTCCAAGAATATAAGAGGGTTTTTCAACTGAAATATAGTCTTCTAACTTTTACCACTACTCGTATTGTTGAAGCGGACGTTCACACCAATGAACTTCATCTTAGATCTCGATGTCTATTCCTAACTTTCCCTTCACTTTAATTAGGGAAATTAACAAAGCCTTAAAATTATCATCGTCAATAATGCTTTTAAATCTCCTTTTACTTTCTTGAAACCTGTTACTATCGAGTTTGATTTCTACACCGAAGAATGTTAACATCTCTTCGGCGAGTCATCGACTGTCATTCCATTTACAATGGAAGTCATTCACTGCTGTGGCAGTGATGAGTAAGAGGTATTGCAACAGTGTGTATTTAAATCACTTTCTTGATCTAAATGTTGCAGACTGAAAGTGGATTTCTGCTATTTGTGATTACTCATCTTGAAAATATATAATGTGCAATAATATGAGCACTTAACTGCTTTCTTTCTTTTTCTCGGGCACTTCCAAGTCGTTTATATCTTGCCGGGATTATATATTTTTCCGTTTTATTAACGGAAAAATGCTTAATCCCTTTCTTTTTGAATGGAGTTCATGGTGAAATATTTTGTCTAGTATCCCAAATTCCCAAGTGTCCCGAACATACGAGTAGTATTAATTTACTGTTAATCTATTAATTTTCTACGATTGAACTAAAAAGAAGTCTTTGGTTAATTGTTTTTGTTTTGCCTTAATTAATTAATAATTAATAACGAGATATAAATAAAAGTGACCACCAACTATTGAACTTGACTAAAATCTGCGTCCAGCGATAAATTGTATTACTTAACACAATCATGAGTCGTGAGAAGACAGAGTATTGCTAAACTTCTGCGCAGTACGTTGATTGGTGATTCACAAATAAACGACGATCACTTGTAATATGCTTGTGTATTTACTTCTTTACATTTTAAATTCAGTCTTTAATTAAAAATACATCCTTTGAAGTTGGATAATGATATAAGATATTCCTTATGTATGTATATTCGCTGGTATTTCGTTAAGGGTTTTTATTTCACCATTACGTTACAAAATACTATGAATACTGCGAGACATGAGTCGGTGGAAGAGATTTATAAACTATAAAATGTGTCGAAATCTTGACTTATCTACTTGTGATATAATCTATGAAATGACTTCCGTGAACAAGGCCTCTACTTTACATTCTACAAGCCGATCCGAAATCCGAGCTGAAATTTAGAGGATTAAAGGTGACATATTAGATCTTCAAAATTTTTGAATAATGACAGTAATTACTATAGTTTAATTTCTTCTTGGCTTTTTGTTGAAATCAAAAAGATAAAGGCAAGGGTTACAAAAAATAATTCGATTTATCTTAATTGCCGGATAGTTCAATCTTGTATTTATTGTAAATATTGATTTGAAATTTGTTACGATTGACAACACAGACAAATTTGAAATCTACATTTTTTTTTTATTTGATATGTTTGTACTTTCGCTCAGAAAGGCAGGAAGGATAATTGTAACAATTAACAAATCTGATTAAATCTAATTGAAGAAAGGCGAGTTCGAACTAGGCCGCGTTCTTCGCTAAAATCGATCGGCTAACGAGTGACTCATTCGTATTGTTAATTTTATCTCATCGTACCACGAACGATAATGTATGTAGGTTGTTGTGGGTCTTTAAAACCTTTTTGTGGATTTATATGTGGTATTTGTTTGGTCATGTAAAAAACACGCCGAGTTTGAAATAAAATGTAATGTATGCTATTAGATTAATAGTTCCCGCGTGACCTTGTACTTGGATGAACCAACACGATCTGGTATAAGCAAATAAAGCAACTTCGTGCGTCCGTCTATTACGTCCTTTTGCCAATTTCGACCTCCGCCAGTTTTTCCCGAACGCTGTACAAACGATCCCAAAAGCTGCCATGTCGCACTTTGCACGGTTTTTGCACCGAAATGGATGACAGTCTAACAACACTAAGCGTTTTTAACCACGCAAGGCCTGTTACACTGATACACGCATTCTACGATAGGCCTCCTCACAGAGCGCGCAATGTAACGGCAATACGCCCGCGTCTGTCGCCTGTCGTCCGCGGCAGGTCGTCAAGAGAGTTTTTCTTGAAGATTAAAGAGACAAGCATACTTTTTCAAAGGCGATTCCTCATGGGATTTTGCCCAGTAATCTAGCTCTAGCATAAAAAAAGTCTTCAAACGCAACTTGGGCTTCCTGACGCTTCTCCTTGAATATGTTACTTATTTATACTTCTGTTGTTTTCAGAAAGAAGATCGAATCCCTCGGCAGGATGACGGCGATGTCGCAGGAGGAGATGGTGGCCGGCGCGCGCACGGTGGCGGCGGGGCTGGAGGCTCTGCGCGCGGAGCACGCGCAGCTAATGGCTGGTCTAGCCGCTAATACGGGCCACGAGCACGAGAAGGCCTCGCTGGTGCGGAAGAGCATTGACGCTATCGACCTTGGCATTGGGGAGGCACAGGTAAATACTAAATTTTTTTTCATGATGGACGTACTTTCCTATTTCAATGATATAACTAGGGCGTCTTTAACAGGTTCCCTGCCGTATTGTAAAGTCACCTAGCTGACCTATGTCAACCAGCTGACCTTACCACAATATTACTAGGGACAACTGAATCACATAATTGGTTCATGAACGCAGTTTTGCCTTGGTCTGAGACGTTCATGAATCAAGTGTGATATTTTTTTTTATATAACTGCATACAGAAGTAAACATTGGACGTACGACAGTGTATAATACTTCTAGACGGAGCCAACAAAGTAAACTTTAGCATACTATCATCAATCATAACTAAACCAATGAACTCGTTACAACATCCTAAAGCTTTAATAAACAAATATTGTCTAAACTTACCTAATTACAATCACTATCTGCAGCCATTGTTGAGTTACAAGTCATGCTTCATCACGCGTGGAAAACAAACGTGCTTGCGGTGTTTTGATTCACGTTATAGTATTGATTGCATCGGGTTTTGAGGTCTGCGGTGAAGACAATGAATGACTGCTTGGCGGAAGAGTCGATATCATCAAATATTGTTTAAATTCTTTTTGAGATCAACATCTGTCCAATCCAAGTAACAAACACATCCCATTTTATAATAAATTCCATTCATATATTTCACATGCATCGCCACAAGGTACTTCTTTTATCACCATCTTCATGTCAGTCTAAACACGTCCACTAATGGACATAGGCCTTTCGCAAAGATCTTCCTTGATCGGTTATAATATGCTAGTCGCATCTAGCTGTCTTCCGACCCTTGTCGACCTTGTGGGAGGATTTAAAACTTAATTTGATAAGACCTTTACTTCGGTATTTGGGTCTTATAATACGAGGGCCACTTTGAAAAACCACGTTGTAGTAACCAGGAAACAAAACCGCTTCAAAAAAAGAACGTAACGTAAAACCCACTGAAAACTAATGGGATACCATACCATAGTAAGCATCGTAAAAATAGTTTGAAACGGTTTTCTCTCAAAATTATAAATTAGCAGATAAAGTTAACCACCGTTCCTTTGAAATCCCTTTGCGTCTGAAAGCCCGTAGGGTGTGTATGCCCTCATTGCTGCTAAGGACTGTAAAGCATCATTTAGGTCGCCCGCTAGCCGCCGCGGGGTGTTGTGGGAGCGCTTTTGAAATTTTGCACGGCGCGGTGTAATTTCAAATAGAGGCTATGTATATTGACGGTGTAAAAGTCAGATGGTTTCGCGTTATGTGCTGAAGTACTGTTTAGGGCAAGCAATGGCTTAAGTTTTCGTTAAGGCTCATTGGATTTGCAATACCGCACAGCTAAGATAATAAAAATGATAATATAATAATATCAGGGGACAATCTTACACAAATTGACCTAGTCCCAAACTAAGCTCTAGGCTTGTACTATGGGTACTAGGCAACGATAAACATATGTACTTATATAGAGAAAAACATACAACAATGAAGAAGAAGAAGTGCAATATGGTGAAAAATATGAGAACGTTTCTAGGTTACGGAGTATATTGCATCTTTATAACACCTTATTTCCTTTGTTTGCGGTAATGCATAGATAGTGCATCCTCAAACAACCACAAACCGACAATTTAGAAATCGATCTCATTCAATAAATACTTTTTTTATTACTTTTCAAGATTCGGTGACTTATCTCTCATGCCAATGCAAATCAGAAATGAAAAAAAAAAACTGTTTGTTACAAATAATCTCAGCCTTAACAAAAAATGCACTGTGTAACACACAAGCCACACTAATTACAAAAACAGCTTTTGTCTGCACCCTTCTCTAAACAGCTGACGCTTGCATGGGGTGCAAAACGAAGTTGCCTTAAGTGATGTGCGCTCTTGTGCCTCCTTGTGAGGGTGATGACTTGATGTGGTCCAAGTTTGACGCCGGAGATTCAGCGCCCGATCTCGACGTGGGGTTAACTTCATATGGGATTTGGGGAGCCTCTGGCACTATACGTTTTAAGTGGTGGCTAAAAAATGTCTGGATTATAACAGATTTTCCAATTATATATATAATTACAGTTATAGCTATACGGTATGGTCAGCGGAGTATTAAAAACAATTGGGATGTGTAAAAGTACGTAAATCTAAATGAAATATATAATACCAGCGACCCGCCCTCGCTTTGCTCCGGATACTATTATACACAGCCTATGTCCTTTCCCAGGACTCAAGCTATCTCCATACCAAATTTCATCTAAATCCGTTCAGCCGTTTTCACGTGATGCGCGTTCAAATAAACAGATTTACAGCTTCATTATATGTATAGTTAGATTAATGGACTAGGCCTCGTGTTCTAACTTCGCCACTCGAATCACAATAGCCTTCATTAAGTGTCAGCATAATTGTCTTCGAAATCTTGGCAATAAGCGTATTACTTTATTAAAGGTTCCGTAAGTTACACTTGCGCCAAACGCCGCCGTCACTGGTCTTGACTCGGGAAGAGCTGGTCGGGTGTGGGAATGTGTCCGTGGATGGCGTGAATAAGTTGATAAGTCGAGATTTAAACTTAAGGAAATTTGTATTTAGAACAGACTGCATAAGGTTTAAATTGCTTCGTGCTTTTTTGACGACTTATCAACTTTTAAAGCCATCCACGCGTTTGTGCGTGTGTTTATTATTCTTTACAATGTTACAATAGTTTACCCAGCAATGTGCTACAACCAAGTGGTAGGTAAAACAAAATGAGTAATCGAAACGAGATCAAAAGATCCTCGTTACGTTTAACTTATGATAAAGAAAGAACAAGAAATTAATAGCTTTTCTTACGTAATAGAGTTGTGAGTCCTAATTAATTAATTACTGTTATTTAACATTCCTTACAACCTGTTAATATAATTATAATAACCTCGTTAACTTATGATCGTCCGTCATACGCCAAGAATATATATCTAACCAAATTGAATCACATAGTGTAGTGTGGTGACCAATGATAATAGTAGGTTGGTTCTTCACGACTTTATCGTTTTTAGTTCAATCATTTGATTGTTTTACCTGGAAAGTTTCAGGGAGTTTTGAAAATTGGTGATTATATAGATTTCGACGTGCTCTTTTCGAATTTTCACTTTTCACAATATCTCCTTTCAGACTAATTTTACGATGAAAATAGTTTAGAACAAATAACCTCTAACCTCTTTTTTGAGCACCAAATTACTGAGCTATTATGTGCCGCAACTAATATTATGTGTAACTAATTTAAAAAAAAAGCCGTGGTAGCCTAATGGTTTGACCTGCCGACTCTTAAGCAGAGAATCGTGGGTTCGAACCCGGGCTCGCACCTCTGAGTTTTTCGGAATTTATGTGCGAAATACAATTTGTAAATTCATCATGAGCTTTTCGGTGAAGGAAAACATCGTGAGGAAACCTGCACACACCTGCAAAGCAATTTGACGGTGTGTGCGAAGTTCCCAATCCGCACTGGGCCCGCGTGGGAACTATAGCCCAAAACCCTCTCATTGTGAGTGGAGGCCTGTGCCCAGCAGTGGGACGTATAGGCTGGATTATTATATTTTTTTTTGTTCCAGGTCATGATGGCCCTAGCCTCCCACCTACAGTCAGTGGAGGCAGAGAAACAGAAGCTCCGCACCCAGGTGCGCCGGCTCTGCCAGGAGAACGCCTGGCTCCGCGACGAGCTCGCGGCCGCCCAGCAGCGGCTCCAGGCCTCCGAGCAACGAGTAGCCCAGCTGGAAGAAGAGAACAAGCATCTGGATTTCATGGCGTCTATCCGGTAGGGTGAACTTGATTAAATTACCACGTTTATGTAACGGATTAATTATTTATATGCAATATTTTTGTCATCCAGACTTAAAAGTCTATCCCTCTTATTAATAATCGCACAATAACTAAAGTATGCTTGAAGTATGCTGTGGCCTTATCTTTCATTGTCACATTTGAATCTGACAGAAAGTGACAAGCATACTTTTACTAAAATAGGTTTGTTGTGCGTTTATGAATAAGGGGGTATAGCTCAAGGGAAATACTGACAAGAAAGTGAGCAAATATAAAAGTGGTTATAATAAAATAGGTGTGACAAAAAGTAGAGATATACAGGCTGAGTCAAACCAATGCCCCCTTAGATATAGAAGATACCAAATTTTACTGAAAGGAAACATTCCTTGGTTTTTAAAAATAAGAAAAACTGCATTCATAGATATCATAGATTATACTAGTATTTCCAATTGTTAGTGCTTCGTCGTTTCATTATATACATTATTGTAAATGCAGTTTTTCTTATTTCTGAAAATAAAGGCATGTTTCCTTTCAGTAAAAATCTTCAATATCCAGGGTGCGTACTTCTCCAGGGGGCATTGGTTTGACTCGCCTCTTAAAAGGACCCCTGATGTGAGGGGTTTATCGTTTTTACGCAGAATAGGCTAGGAATGTCTACGTACTCGTAACATTCCACGAAGGCGTGACCGACGAAGTAAAGAATTCGGCGAAGTAAAGCATTCTATGAAATGAGTGTCGCTGATTCAAGAGTAAACCGAGTTATACATATAAAGTATATGAGCGCGACTTAAACAATAGTGTAGTTTTCATTATTTTTGTCCATTTGTGTTATTTATGTTCTGTACTTTTGTTAGATGTATGTAAATAAAAGTTTTTTCTTTCTTTCTTTCTTTCAATACGTACTCGGAAGATATCTGTTCGTGTACCAACCTAACTGTCGCAATGACAGGACATATTAAACGCTACTTTGTAACTCAAGTGTGAGTGATGTGCAGACATCGGAATTTTGGGAGCAAAATAACAAGTAGGGAGTTCCTATATTGATAAATCACTTATCGATGTTTTTCGCCTAAACTAGTGATCTCTCCTAGCTTCACATTTCCGTTTCCGGGATTAAACGGTGAAATTAATTTCAGTGCCAAAATTTTGGGGGTTAAATCAGTAAGTCATGCTGACCAACTTTCACTATGGGACCACCTCCGAAATCGCGAAAAAATATCTACCCTCCCATGCAAAACACCGTCAGCTGACTAGCCAAAATGTATGAGAGGGTCGATTTTATTTTCGCGATTTCGGGGTTGGTCCCAATGTGAAATTTGATCAGTATGACTTACTGATTTAACCCCCAAAATTTATTTATACCAGACTGTTCGTAAAACCCTGATTATATTATGTATTTTTATAATTCTTACAATTCGCCCGTTTATTTACAGCAAATACGATAGCGACGTGACAGAGGAGTCTGAAACGAGCCGCAGCGCGCAGGGCGAGAGCAAGCGGGACGACCCCATGGTCGACCTGTTCCCCGACGACGACCACGACGACAACCGGAACAACAAGTGTGAGTACAAGCACCACTGTTAGCTGACCACTAGTGAGCCTTATTGTAAGGTGACAAGATTCACAAATGGTCAGTTAACTGTGTTACTGATGATTAGTGATCGGCCACCGGTAGCATTTTATGTCACTTTGATGACGAAAGTATTACATGGATATGACTCTATTTAATTTCGTGCACAATTTATATACCTATTAAAAATGTATGATTTTTTTATAGAGTCTTATTATTAATGATCGACGACAGGTAGCAACTTTCCGACTAAAGAATATTATAGATATGATTCTAATCAAATTTTGAGTACGATTTTTGAATTATAAATGTACGCATTTTTAACTTTTAAGGCAAAATGTAAAAAAAATACCTGGTTTCTTATCAAATGTGAGGGGTTAATGCATAAATCTCGAAAAGAAATGTTTTTATATAAGAAATGTACCATTATTTTGTAATACAAGTAATAAAAATAGCATAAGAGGCACCGTGGTGTCGTTGGTGGTTTTCGTAGTCGAGTTTTAGTTTTAATTTTATCATGTTTACTTATACTTTAATTTAAACCATACCTAACATATCCATACTAGTCATTACGTTTGACGTGACAGTGACATAAATTGCTCCCGTCAGCCGATCTTTACTGATGATACATCACCAAGCGCAGAGTGGGCGCGCTCGACCTGCCCAAACGCCAGTTTTGTTCGGAAGAGAAACATCTGAGCGTCGAGTAGCTTTGTGACGCAAAAGCTTGATAACAAGCATCGGGTGTACAACCGAACTCGTAAGTAGCTGTACATTTTAGTACCTTGTCAAAATCAAAAATCAAAATCAAAATATTTTTTCAGTAAATTGGCCACATACGGGCTCTTTTACACATCGGTAATATAGAGTGAATCTACCAGCGCTTCGGACAAGACCATCATTGCGGAGAAGAAGCGCCGCAAGAAACTCCAGCAGAAGGTCATTTTTTCAAATATAAAATACAATAATAATTAAAAGTAAGTTACATTACAAGGTAATAAAGTAACAAATATTAATTATTAGAACTAGCACAAATAAAAATAACAAATGTAAGGTCAAATACATTACACTAAATATAATGACTAGGTGAACAACACGACCAAGTCTCTTCGTCAAAATTGACATACTAAATTCAAACTATTGACACTTATAATACGTAACTGCGACATGGTATTAAAATGTAAAGCTACTTATGATTTCGACTGTACTGCCCTTTGGCCAAAAACTTTTTTCGCCAAATTTCACATCCCAAAAAACTTATCGCAGTAGTTTCATTTCCCAAACGAATCTTTAGCACATTTACATTTCGAATTTTATTCATTTGATCAAATTATCATTTGGCATCATTTTAATTGGTCAAAAACACAACACACATATACACACATTTGATAAAAATTAAGACAAACGATTTCCTTTGGCTAAGGTAGGTTAGGTTAGAACTGCGATCCTCACAGATACAAACTGCTACCAGAAAAGTAGGATAGGTTAGGTTAGAACCGTGACCCCAATTGAAACAAACTGCTGCCAGGAAGGTAGAAAAGTAATAAACTACGTCGGACTTTGCGTAACCCTACGGTACACTTCGGCGATTCGGCGAAGGTTCGCGTTAGCCTCTCTTTCATTATCATAGAGAAAACAAGAGACACCAACACGAACCTTCGCCCGAATCGCCGAAGTAGGGTTAGGTAGGTGTATTGTTTATTTTAATATAACATTCTATGATTATCTGGATTACTGGAACACTTGTCTAATTTAGGCGTATTTGATGTTGAGATGCTTTTAATTTTAATGTTGTTTTAGCTGAGCGTCCGCTTGAAAACAACAACTCTCTTTAGTATTCACGGAAGAAAAGGTGTTTAAATTCGTGTTAACATTTTTTTTTATAATTTTAATAGATTTACCAATAGTACAAGCTAGAACTTGTGGCACATTTCATCAATGACAGTGTTGTCCAAAGCGCTAAGAGAAACTTTCATTATTCCCGTTTAAGAGTAATGATGCGGCCAATATTTACTAAATAAATAATTGAATTAGATTGCAAATGTCTATCAGTTTCTGACACTGCTCGTCAGTAAAAAAAGGATTAAGTAAGTGCCCGGAAGTATCGCCCGAGCCGCGGTCACGGAAAAAACACAATATAAATCCCAAACGTTTCTTTGAGGTCACATTCTGACTGGCCAGTAACATTTTAATTTAAATACTGAGGGCCAATGAAATAAAAGAAGTCGACTATAATAATTAATTACGAATTAAGAGATTTATTTGAAATAAGAAGACTGACTGTAGTCTCTTGCGGCGCTTCTTCTCAGCAGTGGTCTCTTGGGAAGCGCTTGTCGATCAGACATGTGAGAGAGGCTACAGAGCCTACTTGCAGAATAATGATGTTCATTGTATTGTTCCGCAGCGATGTCCCCGACGCCGCCGTCGCAGTTCGCGCAGCAGGTGACGGCCGGCTACGAGATCCCGGCGCGCCTGCGCACGCTGCACAACCTGGTGATCCAGTACGCGTCGCAGGGCCGCTACGAGGTCGCCGTGCCGCTCTGCAAGCAGGCGCTCGAGGACCTGGAGAAGACCTCGGGCCACGACCACCCCGATGTCGCCACCATGCTGAATATACTGGCGTTGGTCTACCGGTCAGTGTTCATAAACTTTTGCAAAAGGGTCAATCAAGTTTTTGATGTTCCTCGTTGCCATGGTCACTCTTGAAAACTATAAATAGGATATAAATCATGTAGAGAGAAGAGAGTACATGATTTTTTGTAGCAATTACAAGCCCATTCTTTTGTGGGATTTCTTCTAAGCATGTTAGTAGTATATATTATAAACATCTTTCTAAGCCACCAACCAGGCTTTTTTACAAACTATATTTTTGGCCCACAATCGTCAGCTGCTTATCGATATCAATTTAAATAAATGATGTAGGCGCGTTTTGACTCCATCATCAATCCACTCTAGGACACCATAATATTGTATTATCATTAGATTTACTAACATAATATCTGTACTAAATTGCCCGTTTCTATAGCAAAATTCGAAGTGACAAATGAAGATTTTTGAATTCTTACTCCAGTGCTTTGTAGGAACTTTTCATTGAGATCCATTATAAACCTGAAATTGTGTAATGCATTGATTAAAATCTATTTTCAATTGTGACCAACCTGCACAATTGTATTCGCCGGGTCTGAAAGGGATACACCGAAAAACGAATGAGTTATATGAACACCGTGTATTTTGTCACATCATAATCCCCAGTGTGACCTCTCCGCAGGGACCAGAACAAGTACAAAGAGGCGGCGAACCTGCTGAACGACGCGCTGTCCATCCGCGAGAAGACGCTCGGCGAGAACCACCCCGCCGTCGCCGCCACGCTCAACAACCTGGCCGTGCTCTACGGGAAACGAGGTACCTCTTAACACAAACTTTTGGGTTTGTACTTCTTTCTGTAGCTGTAACGTATGACATGTTCTTGTGCTGTTCCAAATTAATGTTGGTACCAAATTGACGTTCGTCGATCATAATATCGATCAAGGTTACAAATAGACGAAGATTTAGTATATGTACACTTTAGCATAAAAAGAGTGCATAATTCGCTTACGAACTGTTTAGCAGTTTGGCGAAGCTGTTTCAGTATAAAACCCTGTGTACTTTAATTATGAAATAAATTAAAAAAAGAAACAAGTCCTCGATCGTCGAACTTAGGCAAAGAATCATAAATACATATGTCAAAAGCATTACCGTTTCAAAAACATAAGCCTCTTTCGTGGCAGGTGTTGTGACTTGGTTATAATGGTTAGAGTATAATGGTTAGAGAACAGTCTTGGGTTTGAATCTCAGCTGCAGCTTTAAAAAATCTTGTGGATTATATAACCTATCAATTATTGCCATGCCATTGCAAAGTTTTTAGTGTCAGATTGTGTGAGATAATAAAGAAAGCGACTATATTATTGAGGCGTATTATAATGATAAATTTAATTAATTTATTTTATTTAGATTAAGAATGACATTATTTTCGTAAAATTACATTTTGAATTAAGTAGTAATTTTTGACATGTACATCTTGTATTAAATATTTTAACTTTGACTTTGTTTAGTGAATGTGTATCGATGTGCAGGCAAGTACCGCGAGGCGGAGCCGCTGTGCAAGCGCGCGCTCTGCATCCGCGAGGCCGTGCTGGGCCGCGACCACCCCGACGTGGCCAAGCAGCTCAACAACCTGGCGCTGCTCTGCCAGAACCAGGTCCGTCAGAACAGGACAGGGAACCAAAACGGAAAACATTTTATCCAAATACTAGCGACCCGCTCCGGCTTCCCACTGTTAGCAGAGCGTATACGCATCTAAACCTTAATGACTTGTATACCTACAGGGTGGCCACTTTCTGGAAAACCGGGAAAAGTCAGGGAAATTCGCGGGTCAGGGAAAAATCAGGGAAATGTCAGGGAAATTTGCAAAAGGTCAGAGAAAAATACATTACTTACTAAAACTATATTTTTCGTTTATCGGATTTCGTTTATTGAGAGGAAAAAGTCACTAAGTACAAAAATCTAAAATCGGTGTAATAACAACCATGATATGAGTTATCCTTGTAACATCTACTAATTCAAAACTACGAAAAACTATAAATTAATTTCAATAAATTTACTAAGTAAAAAATATCGGTTCATTTTAATAAAAAATATATGTTACGAGTCTTAATTAAAATGTAAAAATCCTCGAAGGCCATCAGAATCCTATATATAAAAAAAATGTTATGTAAAAAATCTCTAGATTTCGTTTCCATAGACAAATGTATAGAGAAAAAAATCCATACTTTCCGTGCGGTGTACTTTTATATTGAATATAAAAAGTTGTGACATTTTTTTATTTTTGCTTGGATGATCAGGGAAAAAACCGAAAAAGTGCCTGGAAAACCGGGAAAAGTCAGGGAAATTCAAATGTTGTAAAAAGCGGCCACCCTCACCTAAACCTTCCTCGTGAATCACTCCGTCCATTGGTGAAAACCGTATGAAAATCCGTTCAGTAGTTTTTGAGTTTTATCTCGTTCGGCCAGACGTACAGACAGACAGAAGTGGCGGGGAGACTTTGTTTTATAATATGTAGTGATACAATCTAGCAGCCCTATAGAATAGACAGCTTTTATTCCGTGCCAAGAGGCCCTTCGTTACATTCACGCTACTTAGCCTTCCATTACTTAAGATCCATAGCGTCAACGGAACCTCTCAAAAATGAAGAAACGGTTACTTGATGACATCAGGAAGGTTTATGGTCTTCTCGGTTTGTTATCTCTCAATCCCTTTTTTACTTGAATAAAGAAAAGGTCCGTTCATACAGAAGATACCTAGAAATAGACAACGAAGACTCAAATGTTACCTATTCTATTTAACTACATTCAATGCGGTCTATCTATGTTTATCCTTTACTCGTTTTTGATGCGTGGACACCGTGGACTAGTTTTGTTTACTCATCTCATGTTTTGTATTCCAGAACAAGTACGAAGAAGTGGAGCAGTACTACCAGCGCGCGCTGGAGATCTACGAGAGCAAGCTGGGACCTGACGACCCTAACGTGGCCAAGACAAAGAACAACCTCGCCTCCTGCTATCTCAAGCAGGTCTGACTCACTGAACCGTTAAGGACATTTTATAACTTGGTTCTCTTTATAACTCTTTTAGACTGTTTTCTAGGGTTTCTTATGAACTGTTAAACCTGCAAAGTTCCAGAGTGTGTGACTAACTCT
Organism: Tortrix viridana; assembly: GCA_963241965.1. Taxonomy (NCBI): domain Eukaryota; kingdom Metazoa; phylum Arthropoda; class Insecta; order Lepidoptera; family Tortricidae; genus Tortrix; species Tortrix viridana. The sequence continues at coordinate 11,756,840 of OY725186.1, forward strand.
GTCCCTTTCACTGTTCAGGTTTTGATACCTTATAATACGGGTTTTTTGGTCTAAGTATTTCTTCTCTTCATGGACACTTATCATCCATCTAGTTAGAGTCCGTCGCTGATGAATCGATTATTAAAAAAAAAACACTATCAAAAAATTAGATTGCTTTCTTTACTGTATGAACGCGATTATACGCTACATCGTGTCGGTTTAACATGACCGTTTTATATGGTGTCGTGACCAGAATTCGTTTTTTCAAATTCGTCACACTCGCCTAAATTATTTAACTCACATTTTTAACTCACCCGGAGCAGAGTATAGATAGAAAAGTAGTCCAACTCCGGCCCTTTAGGAGACTCTGATACCTATTGCCGCAGGGTTGTCCAAACCTTGTTCTTCTAATTTAGTCACCTACCTACTTGGCCATACTTTGATCTATGATTTATAATCATAGTAACTTTTATAAATTAAGTACATAAACCAAACAAAGGTCGTCACATGTCACGTCACACACCGCAATTTAATTACGTACTTAATACATATTTATTTCACCTACATTACAAGTATACCATAGGCGCCTGCCTGGTACGAAATACCTAATTAATTATTTACATTAAACAGTTCCAGCTTTTATTCAATCTGGATATACTCGTAGTTGTACCTACCTAAGCTAGGTTTAAGTTTAGTCGTGTTGAAACGTATGAAAATGTCACGCTGATAATAAAGTAGATTTAACAAAAGCAGCAAGTGGGCTACTTATAAATATCAAAATATAAACCGCATACCTATCTACTTCACAAACTCTAAATAGGTAGGTACACCTTTCAGACTCCAAAGGTATTTTGAAAAACGATAGCTCCGGATTTTGCGTACCATTTTTTGTGCACCCGTACACTGAACAATAAATACGACCTCTCGGTGACGACATTGTCGCTCGGAATTAAATAGGTACGCGCACCTCACCCAAACGTGACCGAACGCAATGACGCTGCGGCCCCGACTCAAGCAGTACGAATCAGTCCCGAGATGTAGTTTAGTGTGCGTGGGTAGCGCCGCCCACAGCCGTACGGTCGCGTACGCACACATGCAAGCCGCGCGATGTACCTTTGTTTGAAGTTGGACTACTTTTCTATCTATACTCTGCCCGGAGCATCAGTTTCAAACATATTTAAGTTTCGTTATTGACAATGATTTATTTTTCCAGGGCAAGTACAAAGAGGCGGAGACGCTGTACAAGCAGGTGCTGACGCGTGCGCACGAACGAGAGTTCGGCACCATCGACGGTAAGTTCTCTTACTAACACCCTTCAGTAGCTAATACTCCCTTAACATGGTTCACATAAGATTCGGGTGACATCTTTATGATCCCAATAGAGTAAGTTCTTCAATTAATCATGCTATGTCACATTATATACTTTAATTTGGCTTCTATTTTATTTCCGCTTATTTTAATAATTAATTTTTATTTCAGAGTACATAGCGTCATTAAACAAAAAGATAAAAAAATAACACGCGTATTAACTAAGACGTGAACCGGCGGTCTACATTCCTAATCGCATAATAATAATAATAATTAATGCTTATTTTACTTTGTTAAGTACTCTAGGTGTTGTCTCGAAATACAATTACAACTGCTGACTTAATACGTTTAGGAAACGTTAACCTGTTAGAAATGTAGCATACAAATTTATTTTTACGAAACAATATTTATTTTGTTTTTTTTTTTCTGAACGCCGTTATCGTTGTCCACTCGCTCACTTCTAGTCTCTTCGCATTATGATACAAAAATATATTTATTGGAGCTCGGATTCGTGCTTGCTTATGAGTGATTAAACGAACGTATTAGTGTCTTGTGGTAGTTTTAGTAGCCTTTATTCTAATTTGGACCCAATATAGTGATGCGCACAGAGCGTCGGTTTCCTAGTGGCTAGCGGTGTCGACACATGTTTGTGAGGTAACGAGTTCGAACCCCCAAGCGGTCGACATGTACCAATGAGTTTTTCTAACTTATGTACATTACCTGCACGGTAACCGATGTTCTTACGGTGTGGTAAACATCGATGATGGCGATGATGGATGGATGATGACGATGTTCTTATGGTGAGGAAACCTGCACATTTAGATGGCAAAAATGTGTAACCATGCTTAAATTGGTTTGGTTCCCCTGTCACAAGTTACGGAGGTCAGATGACAGTCGCTCCTCTGTTATAACTGGCCGAATCTGGATCACGGTCAAGCGTATCCCGACGAAGAACTGGAAAAAGCACAGTATTAACAATAATGTAGCCACGCCGTCCGCTAGCGAAGCAAATCGCTCGCACCTTCGTTTACACGATTATCATTTTACACGGAATCCCTTTAAACGAAATAACTTTCGGAGCACGTTTGAATGCTTTAATGTTTTACTTGAATGTTTTACTGAAATTTTTAAAACTATAGATGATATTCAGAACGGCCAAGGCCAAAGACTTTTAAAGTCACTGTAAAATCCCGCGACAAAAAAAAAACTCCTAACTCTTAAATGGCCTAACGGATTTTCACCAAACTTAGCTAAGGACACGCGATTAAGGCACCTTTAAAACAAAAACAAAAATAAAAACAATATCGGTCCATCCGTTTAGGAGCTACGATGCCACAGACAGTCAAATACACACGTTAAACGTATAGCACCACTGTTTTGCGCTATTTTCAAAGCATCAAGATTATTCAAGATTATATACGTATATTTAGAAAGCTGTTTAAGCTAGTATTTATATCTACTTGACTAACAGGTTAACGTTTGCTTCTATGTAAACGCAGTTGGTATTAGAAAAGTTAATATTGGTGGTCGTCCAAATCGAAAGGCACCTTATCGCGGCAGGCGGTTACGCCTTTTTTCACATAGCTATTATACTAATGACAAGGCAATGAAAACTATAACAGCGTAAGCGCCCGCCGCCATAAGGGCCCTTTCGATTTCGACGACCAGATTTAATTTTGTAATGATGTTGATGGTGGAGGTGATTTTTAATGATACTAAATCCAGTATAATACTGAAGCTCAAAATCCTAAGCACGTTTATTTTTTTTTATTTGCTTTTAAACATTTCGTAATTTGAATATTATTATTTTTGCTACTTGGATTTTGTGCTAATGTGAAATGGCAATTGGCTGTTATTATATTGTATCGTTTTGTATATATTTAATACAGAAAATGCAAAAAATATGCATGGATTTAGAGTAGTATTACAATTATTAGTTGAAATTAGCGTGAACTTTGTAATTGGCTCGAATAGGGACAAATCTGGTGCAAAATCTTTTATTTTTAATGTTAAGCTTGTAGGAATTAAACTGGTTGTCTGTGGCGCATTGATTCTTGTTTATTGGAACGGTTGTTACAGATGCTTAGTGAGGTACTCGTAATGATACATTATTTGTGGCGGACTAGTTTTCATTTTACGTAAAGTATAGATATTTTTATCGAGTGTAGACGAACGAAAAGCAGTTATTATACAAGGTTTCACAAAAACCCCGTTCAATATTACACCGTGTGTAGGATCAATGCACGGTGCAAGAGAAAAAAAACAGAAACTAGAAAAAAAAACAGTTTTGTATAGTCAGATTTAACAGTTTTTTTTTTTTAGTTTTCCCACTTGCATTGGAAACGGTTTTTTTTTAATTGAACACGGTTTTTGTTACACTCTGTATTATATTAAATTGTAAACATTTCGTGCATCATTTAGTTCAACTCTGATTTGCGAATGAAAGTGAATAACATTTTGCTAGTTTGCACTTAGGGCAAATAGGAAACAAATCTGGTACCCAAGTAGCACGAAGTCTGTATAAGAGCTTATACAGCCATTATAACTCTAGCTTTAGCATTTTAAGGGCTGTATAAGCTCTTATAAAGCTTGTGTGCTGCTTGGGTATGCTCTCTGTGGGTCGCTTCTTTTAGTTCAAATTAGGTGACAACAAATATATGCTCTTGTAGGCGTAAGCCTTTCTCGGCATCGAAATCGAAATATATGACGCGTAGTGAATATCTGCTAGTAGGCATTGTAAATAAATATTAACTCTTGTGTAATTATGTTGTGTGCACACAAAATTCATACAAAAATCTATGAACGACTTCTAAAATTAGGACGATGTTTCTTATAATGGAGACTGATATAAATATCACTTTTGACTTTTACTAAAACTAATAAAATCATGATTGTCGAGAATTATTTAAATCAACTAATTATTATCAGAAGATTTATGTTCGATCCCTATGTTAAAACCGCGGGTACAGCTAGTTCCACGAGAGTTGAGGCCACGCACACAACAAGTCATGTAATGACAGCGGCATTTTGAAATTAGTGTTCTTTTTTTGTACCTGTGTTTCATAAATCCCGCTGTCTTTACATGACTTGTGGGTGTGTGCGTGGCCTCAACTCTCGTGGAACTACCTATAGATAAGGATATCTCGAGTTAAAATTTGACATTTGCCACATACAGCATGTGTCAAATTTTTTAATTTAAATTAAGCTTATTTATTTGGTTTGGATATACGGACGGGACATTTTGCCATCTGAAATCAAACATGTATTTAATGCGGGCCTATTATGTGTCACGTGGATAATATAACGGTCACTTTCTGACCAGTATGTAAGTGCGAGAGGGACAGATGCTTTATCCACATTTATCCACCGGGATAAAGGCGATAACGGGCGCACAGGCGAAAGCACAGACGCTTAGATTTGAACGATTTATTTCATCACTAGCAATACCGGATAAAATCGCTTATAAAAGTTAATAGTCAGGTCGAGACACTTATTTTAAACCTTAAGCGTTCAGTCTTACGTTAGAATATGGAATGGATGTATTAATTTCCCTGGCACCTGTAAAATTTTATCTCGTGCATGCTAAGCCCGCTGGTGTGATAAAATTACCGGGCATTCATTTGGTAGCTGAATTAGGTATTATTAATGTTGTGCAGCTTTTCATTCTCTTATAGATCTCTTGATGCATTTTGTTTGTCTCGAATGTTGCCAGCAACGGCTTGTAGTGAGTTTTTACATGTTTAACTTGCCAATAGGGTGTTATTGATTATGAGTAGGATTATTAAGCTATTTTAATTGTATTGGGGTTTCGTACGTAGCAATTATTTGCCTGACTGTTCGTAAAATCCCGCTGCGGTTTATAAAGTCGATGAATAAGTAACATTCATTATAGATGCAGCAACAGAGGCCGTATTATGAGCTATCAAAATCGGAAAAGTTCTAGGCACTGAAAGAGATGGAGATATATGAGTCCCATAGCTCTATCCCTTTTGCAGACTGGAACTTGGCAGGTGTTAACAGCTCATGATACGACCCCAGGGACCCTTAGCCAAGATGCATTACGCTAACTAGCGTTTCTATTCATTTCGTTTCACCAATCGCGTCACTGGTAGATCACGTCATTCACGTCATACGAAGAGCCACGTGATCTACCAGTGCCGCGATTGGTTTAAAAACGAAACGAATAGAAACGCCAGTTAGCGTAATGCATCTTGGCTAAGGGCCCAGAAGTGTACGAAAAAAGGAATAATGACATTCAACAGGTTCGTTATTCATTCAGTCAGGCAAAAGTGTATGTCTCGAAATATCTTTGGGCTTGGGATGCTGATGATTTTACTTGCCTTGATTCGTGTTAGTGATAGAATATTTTATTAATTTATTAGATTTCTATATTTTTAATTTTGACTCGGACTTGACTGTGAACCCAAGTTCATAGAATCAAGTAATTAATAAATAAAAAAATGCAATCTCAGTTGCCTTTTCAAGTTAAAAAGGGAAAGCGTATGGTTGCAAGAAAAATACAAAAAAAATATATAGAATTATAAATGTTGCCAATTTAGAATAAGTAGAATTTTTGTGATGGAAGTATCGTGCCTTGTTTTTAATATTTTATTGTATACAGGGTTCCTAATGACAATACAAAATGCCTAAGATGTTACTGTTCCAAATATTTATTGATATTTTGCTCTGTTTTAGTTGGGAACGAATTGTTTGTGTTTTAGAATTTGTTTTTTTGTAGTTGTTGATCGAATTTACATCGTTAACCTAAAATATGATTTTATTGTAGTCTTAATTCATCTTACTTTCAATTTGTCCCCAACTCGACAATAGTTGAATTTTATATCGCAATGTATCTGACAATTTATTTTAATAGCTAATTTTTTTAATTTACCCGTTCTGGTCATTAAACAGAGATCGTAAATATTATTTATTTCATTTCGAAACTCGAAACAACCCGATATCACTAGAAACTGGCGCCGGTGGTTCTAAAGCGTACCTTAGGTAAGTGACACAAGTTTGGATTTAGTGTGGCACAGGTAGGAAAGGCCATGATACTAGTAAATATTGCTAAATATTTAACTTATTTTAGTGCATCTGTGTCACACCTTCCCGACTTGTGTCACATTTTTTTTTAGTCACGATTGGACAAAACCAAGCCTTTTTTGCAGTTTATTATATACTGCTGTTGGTTTTTTTTTTACGCGATAAAAGAGATCTTCAAAAATTCGAATGCTGCGATACTTTTTAATCTCAACAAAATGTTTTTTTTTTTTTAGAATGTAGACAGCCAGGTTTCGCCCAATCTCATTATTATTTTTTACATTAAACCAATTAAATAAAGCGCCTCGGTTATCTTCGGTTTTTTTCGGTCAATCTATTGCTGATTGACGTGAATTTGTCTGTAAAGGCACAAACCATAACTCACTTTGTATAAACGAACATTTAAATCTGCGCATAATTTCCGAAGATCACCGATGTGTTCAACTACTTCATCTTGGTAACATTACAACGCTACGTGACGTTACAGGCGACAACAAGCCGATCTGGCAGGTGGCCGAGGAACGCGAGGAGAACAAACACTTGCAGAAGGAAAACGCGCCGTACGGCGAATACGGTGGTTGGCACAAAGCTGCCAAGGTATTCATACATGTACATATTCCTTTATTATCTTTCTATATGTTAGTTAGCTTTGTTAATAACTGTCGTGACGTATTTGTGTTGTCAAATTGTGTTTAAATATCGGTGACACACGGTATGGCTTGGCGGTTGGCGGCTGTCTTTTTCTTACTGCCAGTACAAGATGTTATATTGCCGGTTATAAATTGCAGAAAAATTTAGCTTGTTTAGAAGCACCTTAACTAGAAGACCTGGGCCCTTAGCCAAGATGCATTACGCTACCTAGCGTTTCTATTCGTTTCGTTTTTAAACCAATCGCGTCACTGTTAGATCACGTGACTTTTCGTATCACGTGATTTACCAGTGACGTGATTGGTTTAAAAACGAAACGAATAGAAACGCTAGGTAGCGTAATGCATCTTGGATAAGGGCGCTGTGACGTAATTTCCTACCGTAAATAAGTCCATTGGACCGTCTGGCCAATATGGTAAAGAATTAAGATTAATATTATCACAATATTGAAGACATAAATTTAATTTCTTACCATATTGGCCAGACGGTCCGATGGACTTATTTATGGTAGGAAATTACGTGACGGGACTTCAATGGTATGATATGCAGATCTATGAATCCGCCATAGATCTTATACTTTTTAAACCAAGGTGTATGGTTAGTAAATTCAGGGCTTAGGAGTTATAGCTTGTGAGTTTTGGCCGTCAATATTGCATGAAATGTTTTTAGTGGGATATTCGTGGAATGCAACGTCGTTTATTGGTAATTTTACCAGGTATATGTACGTTTGTGTACAAAAAGCATATTGATTATATAAAAATCGAAATATGATTATAACAAGCACAGCGCTCGCCCAATAGTAGGTGACGTTAATTTTGGTTATTTTATTTGTGCATTATCTAGTAAAATTACCGATATCTCTATGGCACATTAGTACAGTCAACTGCAGAGAAAAGTAACCCTTCATGCATAGTAATTACTTCTTACGGGGGGGTCCCTTTTCTCTGAAGCTTATTATTAGTGTTTAGGTTTAGTTTTATCGTGTTTGGATGTTTTTCAAGGTTCCATACACACGATGATCCAAAAACGGAACCCTTATTAGATCACTCTTGTAATTCCGTCTATTGTAGCCTATTTTTAATGTCTGATTTTTGAATAAAATATAGAAAATAGTTATTTGCGAGCAAAGCGTTTAAAAAAATATTTATGCAATCGTACAATGACAAATTATCCCTTAATTACATTCCAATCAGTGACCTTTGCTCCTTACACTAGCTTTTGGCCGCGAATACGTCCGCGTAGAAGTCGCTTTTCCATATTAAAATTTCCTGGATAAAAAGTACCCTGTGTATTAATCCAGGGTGAGGACTATCTGTGTATCAAATCTCATACAAATCCGTTCAACCGTTTAGGCGGGATTGAAACAAGCATCCATAGGGTGACGGCACCAGTGTTGGACACTTAACTCTTAATTCAAAGATCATAGGGTTATAAATGACATGGTCGCTTACAATGGGCCTCATAAGCAGGCTCAAGGTCACTCAAAGGGCGATGAGAGCTATGCTGGGTGTCTCCTTGCGAGATCGAAACAGGAATGAGGAGATCCGCAGGAGAACTAAAGTAACTGATATAGCTCACGGAATAGCAAACCTTAAGTGGCAGTGGGCGGGGCACGTTGCTCGTAGAACCGATGGCCGTTGGAGCGGAAAGGTTCTAGAGTGGCGACCGCGAACCGGGAGACGAAGTGTCGGCAGGCCTTCCACAAGGTGGACCGACGATCTGATAAAGGTCGCGGGAAACCGCTGGATGACAGCAGCAGAGGACCGATCGTTGTAGAAAACCTTGGGGAAGGCCTTTGTCCAGCAGTGGACGTCTTGCGGCTGATTATGATGAGGGTTATAAATTGATTGTTGCAAAGTAAATGAATAGCCTTTATCTCCTTCAGAATAAGAATCATGTGTCCATCATTGGTCCTTGTCCATAACTGGTGCCATCACCATACAAACATGCATTTACAGTCAGTAGGTAGGTGTAACTCGTTATGATAGTCCCCGGCCGGCTTCCAGGTGGACTCGCCGACCGTGACGACGACGCTGAAGAACCTGGGCGCGCTGTACCGCCGCCAGGGCAAGTACGAGGCCGCGGAGACGCTCGAGGACTGCGCGCTGCGCAGCCGGAAAGAGGTACGGCTTGTGACGCATCCAGTGCGTCATGAGTGTCATAACACTCGGGTAGAACTTTAATAGCTATTATGAGGGACCTTTTAATTGACATCATTCCGAATTTGAAACTGAAATGTATCTCGTATCCTATCCTTATGATGAGGAACGAATGATTCATGTTTTTTTATTATAATTACTATTTACTTCGGTAAAAAACTGAAGATCCAGAAGACGCCAGTTAACTTCGTTATAAATATGCGACTGTATAGATATACAACGCAAAATAACAATTTTTTTGCCCACCTTTTACGAAAAAACCAACTGAAATGGCTCAATCGGAAGTTGACGTCGAATGTCGATGACATGTGTGAGCGTTTTCACATACTCCCTTTTGAGATTAGTAACTTTTAAATTGAGAAAAAATCACGGGTATCTTGAAATTATTTTAATTGATTGTTGTCACGTTAATATTGTTTATCAATTTTAATTTACGTGAAAACGTGGCTATTATAGTTTGCCACCGGCGTTGTCCATCGTTACAAAATCTGTGGTCTTTATTTGTACACAAAATGGACCATACTTGGGTCTGTTGTGTTACTTCAGGCATGACTAGTGTTAAGGCGCCAAGAGGAAAATATAATTCGATTCTAGAACTTATTAAATTCCTGTTCATGCCTTAAGACTCTGGTCTCATTTAATTAAGAATCGAAGCCGCTTTGAATTTTTTAATGAATTTGAATTGTTTTTAACCTATGTATTGGTTATTCCTTGTTTTTACCTTTTACCTTTTTCTGCCATAAAAAAAGTGTTAGAAACTTAATTGAATAAGACCTTTTGGTAGATAAGTAGCATTCTGCGAGCGCTAACGACTGTAGAAATCAAAGATAATGTATAGAATTGACGTCCTACTGGATGGTCACGTTGGTGTCCCCTGGTCTGTCAATTCCGTAACATTTTGACAGATCGGATACAACATTCCTTAGCGTACGCAGAACGCAAATTGTCTAGGCCCACTGATATAACTTGTATTCGATCAACTATAATGTAAAATTTATTTATGCTTCTTTATAACTCTTTTTATTTATGTACGATTATTTATTTTAATAATACTCGTCATGTATGTACGTATTCAGTTAACGTACGATTTAACACGATATTTGATCCATTTTGCACGCAGCAAGTGGCTCGCGTACAGCAAGTAAGTTCTGTAAAGGAACTGAACGAGCCATTATTACGCTATAAATGCTATAAGCACAAACATTTATATATAGCTTTGATTATTTATTGCTAGAAATAACTAACAATACAACGTTTTTAATCTGTTTTAAACGTGTTGCGTGTTTGGAATACGTAGCGTTATTATTTATTATTACAGCGCCTTATTTAAATTTGCATAGCTAGGCCAACTATTTATTTACATAATATTGTTACATCATGTATGATTAGTGTTTCTTAGTTTATTTTTTAAGTTGCTACTTCTTACAGTAACCCTTGACCTCCCTAGTCGTATGACGTCGTTGTAACTAGTTCAAACTATTCACATCGTATTAATTGTTTTTGTCTCTAAAGCCACACGAGTTTATGTCTTGTTTAGGTTCTGGATTATACAAAAAAATATCAGATTTTAGGTTAGGGTGTGATCATTTGGAAGGTTTACTTCCTTACTTATTTAACGTGTATTATATGTGTACGCAATGGCTCGGTAGTTTTGCCTATTGGTAAACTACCAATTTTCCTCTATTAGGGTGGCAAATAATTACAATATCTTGCAGTAACTCTGATCGTCACGTCACTGTGTTATATAATGGTACCAGCTTGGTACCACTTTGACCAATTTTTGTTTGCATACAGGGCATTGCATACAGTTTGATAAGGCTAAAAATTGTTATTCTACACAATTCGGGAATGCAAAAACCGATACTTTACCTACTTTAATAGGAACAGTACCAATTTTTTCCTAATTCTTTTTTTTTTATATTCCTTGAAGTCTGAGGAAGGTTCTTATGAAGAGAAAAATTGGATATTTCAACATTAAGGGGGGGAAACGGGAGAGGGAATTTTAACCTAAACGAAGCGAGGGCGGGTCGCTAGTTTTTAATATAAATTGAATATCGAACTTAACTAACTAAACTTTTTATGTAAATGAGTGGTTTTTGGAAGCCCTCTCGCCGGGACGTGTCCCGGCGCGACCGGCTGTTGACGGAGGTGTGTTGGCAGGCGCTGGACATCGTGAAGGCGTCGCGGCGGCCGCGCGACGCGCCCGACGCGCCCGACGAGGTGCGCCCCGCGCGGCCCTAGCCGCCGCCGTCCGCTTTCATTCTGACCCGACACACCTGTCACACCACAACTGACAGCTGTCAACCTCCCACAAACGGCCGCTTGTTTGTCAATGGCCAGTAATAGTGCATCATTTCGGCTTCTGGCGGTAGTTCCGAAACGCAGACGCTTTGTGTGTGTGTGTTTGTGCTTTCACATTGATATTGGCGTGACCGTCTCGAGTTAAATGTCGTGATTGTGATAAAGTTGTGTTGAAACTTTTACCATTCCATATTTCGTTTGTTCGCTCATTGTAATTAATTTTCCTTCATTGTGTCATTTATCTAACATCAGTAACAGAATAAATGCGAACTCTCACCGATTGATGTTTCTATGTTGGCACATTCATCGTCGCCTGTGTTCTACGCACTCTGTTGGCACCGTCCTTGCTGTCTGTGTTTGTCTGTCGGTCTGTGTGCACACGGCTCTCCCTCGTCTCTCATCAACTTAATGTCAACATTGTTAACTACCTATTGCACAGGGTTCTGGTCAAAATCACGAATCACGGTCACCATACACCGCGAGGCTTATGTCACTATTTGTTATGCTTATTTTTATTTTTATAATTTCATCGTTATAAGTTATTTTATCACACCACTAACTGCATGAAAGACTAAATATTATTTTCACTTATTAATTATCTTAATTATCTGTTTTCTTAATAGAAAGAAAGAATAGCCGCATATCTTAATACACTAGCTATTAAAGTCAAGAAAAACTTAAAAGAGCGTCTTCACTGCACGAGCATTCTTACCCGAGCATTTGTAAACGAGCAATAATTTCAATAATATACGCTCGGCTCAACGTCCACACCACTCGAATATTCGACGCAGAATGCTCTCAGTGGGGACGCTCCTTAATGTTGTGTGGCACACACGAACGCAACGAATTAAACAAATAAATGCACAAACTACGAAAACTGGAATTTATTTAAATGATTGTTTTAAAATTTAAATGCTTGTTGTTTTGAGCTATGTGGCTTGTGTAACCCTTTTATATTCAAAACACTCCTTCTATTTATTCCAGTAGTTGTTACTTATGTTTTTGCACGCTTCCACCTTTTAATTTGCGTGTTAATTTATGTTTTTCTGGCTTAGGGTTCGAACCAAGCGAGCGAGCCCCGCATGAACTTAAAGTCGAAGCTGTTCAATGCGCTCGGCATCAACACGGGGGCGCAGCAGTAGACTAGCTAGAACTAAGTTACTTTAGCTTCGGGCGTGGGTGAAGCGGGGGAGCAACAGGGTCAGCACAACTTGCCGCGGCGATCACTACGACTGATCGGCTGATTGTGTTTTGTCTCCACAAACTTTGTAAAAATTCATAAGGATAACCACACAATCGTCCGATTGAAAGTTGGAGACTCGAAAAGGATATATGACGCCTAGGAAGTGCAATGCGGCAAACTTTATGGGTTTTCGCGAATGTTCGTTATGTCATCTAATTTTAGCATTTTAAAATCATTGCGTACATTCTTACTTAATCGTTATAGGTGATTTTTTTTTTTTCAACGGCGTTTACGGCAAGTTGTGCTTCACGGTTAACTTTTAATATTGTTTTGAAATCGGGCTACCCGGGGTGTGATTCTCTAACACGTTGAGGATGAGTTCCTTCACTTCATTAAGTTTTTCTACGGCGTACCACCCCGAGCACTGCGACGCTTGCGCATCCAGGGGCCAGGTTACGCTGGTGAACTCATTTGATTGGGTCAGACAATAACATAACAGTACATAATGGTGGTTCTCATTAACAAGTATTATCCTTCCCCCATAAACGTGCTGACAGATCAAATAGCTTAGATATTGAATAGGGCTTACGGTAGTTAATTAAGAACAAAGCCTATTTGAATATTCTTTATGAATGTGTACAATATTTTTAGATAGATATGGATCACCCACGTTCCACTATTTTTTCGCTCCAATCATTTTATTTTGTAGAGAAAACGAATAGAATAGTGCAAGAGAGAAAGTAGTTGTTTTATACAAAATAATCTGTTCTAGCTCATTAAGATAGCTTAGATTTATTTATGTTAGCATGCTGTAAGAGTAATTTTATGAAAGAAATTAAGAAAATAAAAAAAAAATAACGAGAGATTTTATGGAGGTGCGAGCCGTCCTAAGAAATGAAAGTATTTTTTTTTATTTCGATGACCATTTAGTCGCGGTTCTAGTAACTGGCCCAAATCATTTTATTTTCTGTGAGTTTTAAACCTTATTTTACCAACATATTAAGTTGATATTGCATTTAATTCATTGTGGTGTGTCGGAAATATTATTTTATAATGTGCACATTAACAACGATTTTATTTATATTCACTCGTTTTAAATTTAATTTGCTGATAATTAGTTTAGCGCTCTTTGTGTGTAAAGAACGCATGCCCGTGATTTTATTTTTGTGAGCGTATTAATTTATTTTTTTGTTTGCAATGCAGAGTCAAATTGAATAGGTAGTTGAATTGGGAATATGCATGATTTTTTTTATCGCATTTCGTAACAAAATATGAAAATACCGTAATAGAGATGGTAAAAATAGAAATTAAAATCTGCCAAAAAATACGGATAATATAAGCATTTAAAAACTACTAATTAGACAAGAGATATCCGACATGTGCTGTGACGTCAGCGTGTTAAATTCTGTTTTTATAGAAATAATTTTTTATAGTTATTCGAAAAATATTTTTTATTAAAGCAAAAAAATAATCATGCATTTTCCCTATTACCAGCAATGCTTACATAATGTCATTCCAATGTTAGTGTGTATCGGTCTAAGCTTTATGTGAGAGTAAGTGATATAGTATAATATTTTTATATACATTGAAATGTTTCTATTCGTATGTGGGTGCTGCTTGTGAATGCAATTTTTTACTCTATGTACACTAGATTATAATTTTACGAGAGACATCGGTATCAGCAATTAACAATCCAAATGTACCACGAATCTCCACATAATTGGCGCTCTGTCACAATAATTGAAATTATTGTTTTCTCGATATCACATCGATTTTAATTATGGTAATTTTTAAACTGTTAATAAATATTTATGTAACATTTTATTTTGATTTTTATTTTTTAATTTAATATGACTGTCGATAAAGGTGAGTCTACAGTGTTATGCAATTTATAGCCCACGACAAAGACTACACACTAGTAACAGTGTCACAACGTACTTTAAAAAGGTTATTTCATTCTTTATCCCGAACCACGTTATTTGTTAGCGGCTTTCACTGTTAGAACGTAGAATCATGTAGGCATCTCATTCACTGTGGATGTTCCTTTTCATTCACCACACCATCATTTGAATATTTCTATCAATCCCGTCTAATTCGATTTTAATTGGTGTTATTCCGAAGTTGGCCTAATTATGTAAAATTCTCAATGATGTTCACTTTCTTGACGCCTTCTAATGGTTACCACATCGCCTCGCCTCTTGGTAATGCTATATACATTTAAACGAAGAAATATTGCACGCTTAGTAATAAACCGGCTCAAGTCGAAATAAACCTATATTCCATTTTCAAGCGTAATTAGAAGCGCTTGAGGTTTAAAATCAAACTGCCTTGTTTCGACATAAGCCGGTTTATTACTAAGCGTGCGATATGCTGTTAAATAATGCATAATACAAGCATATTTTCACGATAAAAATACTAAACGTATTTTAATGAAATTTGGGAAGGACATAGGGTACTTTATATCCCGGAGAATTGGACAATTCCCGAGGTAATTGCAATAAATGGCTTCTACCAAGATTGTAAGTTCAAAACTTGGGCCCCATCTCTTACAAACGAATGTTAAAAATGCAAATGGTATTTCCGTAATTTCCGCGCGTTTTCCGTCTTGCAGCAGAGCAACTTTGAGCGGCAGGGGCGCGGCGGCGAGCGAATTCTCTCTTCATTGCACGGGCGAGGCGCTCACCGCACAGCGGTTAATTGAAATTACACGCAATGTATTCCGCCGTTTGTACAAAGTCGTGGGAAAGATACGGTTTTTAAAACATTAATTTATAACAGCCTGATTTTTTTTACTCCATTTTTATAAGATATTCTAAGACACTATATTCATGAATCCAACAAACTTTCCACCCGGAAGTAGGTATATAAATATACTGTCAAAAAATGCCTTTTTCTTTTAAATTAAAAATCGTAATTGTAATTATTGTGTATTGTGTAATCATAATAATATTTTTGTCTATAATGAGCAGAAGGTGAAATCTAACAAAATATTTACACGGAAAGCCACTAAATCAGCAAAATACATAGCTCCGGTTATATATACCCTTAAATGATAGAAAAAGTTAGTAATAAGTAGTGCTTTAATAAAAATGACAAAACTATTTATAAGTGTTAAAATACACTGATCAATTTGTATTTTTTTATAAGGAATTATTATTTACCACCATAAAATCCACCTTCCGGTATAATTTTGTGTATGATTTGCTTGCAACGTTTATATTTATTGTAATCAACAAGGAATGAAGAAAACTGTAGCCAATTACGATTTTTAAATACGGAAATATGCAAAATGAAAACAATATTCTAGCTAAGTAATCGAATATAAATGAGACATCCTTAGTTATTTTTTGTGCGATTAATCTTGGATATTATAGATCAAATATTAAGTAAGCAATATGAAAAAAAATGTTTATAATTATGTTTAGCAAATATTTCAGGTTTTTTTTTATTTTTTATTTTTTTTAATTAACTTATT
Source organism: Tortrix viridana (assembly GCA_963241965.1). Taxonomy (NCBI): domain Eukaryota; kingdom Metazoa; phylum Arthropoda; class Insecta; order Lepidoptera; family Tortricidae; genus Tortrix; species Tortrix viridana. The sequence goes on from OY725186.1 coordinate 11,772,933, forward strand.
GACTAATTTAGTTGTATTAGTTTATTACTAGAATTATAATATACCCGATACACAAGACAAATCAGCTACATATTATAAATTATTTCCGTTTCACCATACTAGCGACCGTAACTTTCCTGGAGAGGCGAGGCGATATTTGAACAAAAGCGTCAATTATAATTGATTTGACTGTGAAACGTTCCTATATCAACATCAGCGACTAGCCTACCTTTAAAATACTGTAAATTTTTAGTTGAAACAAAATGGAGTGTAAATTGCATAACACGGGCGCGGCAGGAGCGGCGCATGGGCCGCAGCGACAGTTTCTCTAGGCTGCGCGAGTCGCTGCGGCGCTCCTCGGCGCGCCTGCTCAGCCGCCTGGCGGGCCGGCGCTCCGCCTGCCTGCCCGACGTAGACTACACTGATCCGGACAGGTAACCGCACGAGAAACTGCCGTCGATATCTGGTCGGAAGTAGTCTGAACGCGGCTCAACATCGGCAACCAAGAACACGACAAGTTGTGCGCTAAGCTTTCGGTGGTCGACGTGCTTGTATTGTCACCTTATAAAAAGCGCCGCTTTTGCTCTTTGGCGGCTTAACAGGTTCCTTGTGCATATTAGTGCATTTTTTCCCAATACGCAATGTTATGTCGTATCCTATCATTTTACAAAAATCTTTTCACGAGCTGATTCATTTCACAAGCATCAAATGACGTGGAAATATTTCAGGACCATAGTGTAGAACCTAACAGTTTAGGTTAGGTTAGTTTTATAAAAATATAGAAAGATTTTTTTGTGAAATGAATTACCTAGTTTGTGAAATGTTATTTATCAATTGATGGTAAACCGTTATAAGTGCGTATGTAAATTTGAAATTGTATATGAAAGTCTCTGACCAGGGACAAAACTGCGTTAATGAATCAAATATGTGATTTATGGGACAGGGAACCTGCTAAAATGCTTTTGTCTATTTAAAGTCTACTTTATTGCCTTTTTTAAATTTACCAATTCGGCTACACGACCCTACAAATTCGTGGATATTAGAGTTTAGCAGTTTCCAGGATGAGTATGATTGAGTTCATTGAGTAGATGGTAAACTATGATCCCCTTCCGCATGGCTTGGGTTTACACTCGGACCTCTTATTTCATAGTAAGTACTTAGTAGCTTTATTAATTCTTACCCTTTTGTTGTCTTACACTCCAAACAAAATGACTCATGCATTCCTAAATACATACCAAAGTGTCACATAATCAAGGCTCTTGCGGTGGGATTGCGATATTGCGAGGCTATCCAATGGTTACGGCGAGTTAATTAAATTAATTTAATTTCATAAATTACTATTATTATTTTTGTAGTTTTACTACAAGTTGCAGTAATAATTAGGTACCTAGATCAAAGCTCGCGCGCGGCAAATTATTACTTTCATAGTGAGGCGAAGGGAATTTGCTCATTCTGCCAATTATGAAAAGATAAAAAAATATGAACAGGCGCGGTTTAAAAAAACAGTTAAAATCAACAATAAACGAAGATTTTTTTTCTTGAATAGTTTTATTTGTGTACTATTCTACAGGTGACGCATGATACGAGCAGAGAAAAGGTATGTTACAATTGTCTCACCATGAACATTTCCACAGCATGAAGCGCGCAAGCTCCCTATCCGCGCTCAGTAGCGCGCCACGGTAGCACGCCGGCGTGGTGCGGGCCTTCGGATACACCACGCTCACGCTCGTCCGGCTCCTCGCGCTGCACTCGTGACCCTGACCGCACTGAAAAAAAAATCGAACTGTCAAAAAATAGCGGGAATTTGCGTTTCGAAATTGTATACTTTTTTAAATTTGTAACGTAACCGACTTGTTTGGTAATTGGGTTTTAGCACAGAATAGATACTGGTATCACTGGTATTAGTAACATTCTGCTGAATAAATGGATATTAATAAGAATATGACTACAGCAAAACTTGCTCTCAGCTTCTTTCTAGTTTACAATAAGTGGGTAGTTCTGTTATAACATCGTTAAGGTGCTCTCTCACCGGAAGCATTCGCTTGCAATGTAACAATTCAGATTCGAGCATTATATCAGTGAGTAAGGAGAACCGAGCATTACTGTTGTCGCGGAGATCGCGAAATCTACCACACCTAGTAAAATTGCCTACCTTGTGGCAACCCCAATAGAGAAAAAATAAAGTTTGACATAGAGTATAACGGCGGGAATGTAGATGACGGCGTGACAGTAGAAGGGTGAAGGCGTGTAGCCGCGTAAGTTTGTTCAAGGATTAACAGGGTTTCCTGGTGAGTACCTTTCTAGTTCAGATTTCATCCTTGTAATGCATGCAAGGATTATGGTGACTTTGAGATAGTGTTTTATATCTGAAGGTTATAAGGGCCTTCAGAATTGATAGTTGATGCTCCAGTCAGATAGACAAGTAGTGATGGCTGATTACGGATTTGAGTACTGGAGGTTATTTACCATGGTGGCTGACGGTTGGACTGTAGGGGTTGATGTGGAGGTCCATAGGGGATGTAATTCCCCGCCTCACTACTCATCGGAAGATCGGTGATGATATTCTCACCCTTGCGGGATTCACGATGAGTTATAGTTCCGTGTTTCCATCTGTAATAGTCGAGGGTTGTGGGAGGCCCTCAAGCTTAGTTTCACTCCCGCCGTGCGCAAGCACAAAGAGTGTCGAGTCTGGCTGGTAGCTTTGTTAAATAAGTCAAATTTCAGATCACGGTCACCATAGTCTTTACACTCTCATACTCATACCATTATAACCTATTTCTACATCATTTACTTATGTCGCTATCCTAAGTTCATTCCCCGCGACATAATTTGGTGGAGGTGCTGGTTCTGTCGTTGGTTTCGTGTAATGTTCAAAAGAAGTACTTAATACCTAATAATTAGGTACTGTAAAGTGAAGTAAGAAGGTTGTCGAGACGTTTTAAGGCGACATTTTGTTTTGGTGCGGGAGTGCTCTGGGCTAAGGAGAATGCCTTGCCCAGAGTACGTAGCAAATCGGAAACATGCTAGAAGTTGAATCCGCACTTAGTCAGTTCTCTATTACATAGTTACAGAGCCGGCGACTGACGAACCAGTTTTCAGCGTGTAATATTACGTGAGTGAGGAAAGCTACAGTTTTACTTCTTTCTGCCTCGCATTTCAATATAGAAACAGCGTAACAAAGAGAGAAAGGAGATCGATTTTCATGTTTCTGTCTCTCTCTCTCTCTCTCTCCCTTTAATTGAAGTTATTGATATATTTACAAATCTGTAATCGAATTTGCACTATATCGGCACTTGTAAACCACTTGTTTATAGTACCTACTGGAACAATGATTATAATGAATGGCTTGACTTGCAATGTCTTAGCTACCTACCTCCTGTGTGGTGACATTACAACTTTAGTGAGTTGTTTACTGGCAAAACTTGTTACTTGATTGAGCGAAGGACTTGCACTGTTAGAAAAGGTTTGAAATTGATATTTAAATGGTTGTTGAACTATTTGAGAATACGTGTTTTATCACATTGGCAACATTTATACTAAGTTTTCTGTTGCATAATAATGGTTAAGTTTGTAATACAAAACCAATAAAAACTCATTGTAGTTGGAGGCCAATGCTCCTCTATTGGTCGATTTGTTTGGGACTAATAATGTGGCTGGTCAAACTGTGTAACATCGAAAGACGAGACGTACTGTCTCTCGCTGCTGGTTGTTTTGTTTACAAACATTTTACTTTTACATAATATATGATTGGTATAAAAGGTTTATTCTTAATGCAAATAAGTTAATACACATTGTGAATTGTAAACATGGAGTTGATAAGGAAGAAATCAATTATTGCCGATTGCTAAATGACTTGTTGTCGATGTTCCTATGCAGGCTGAGCATGGATTAATTATATGCTGCAAAACGGTGTCCGTAATGGAAGGTGTCTACTAGAGTTCCTACTAGAAATGCAAAGTGATATTGGATAAGGTACATACTCAAGAATTAGGCACTGCCTAATAGGCGGTGATGACATAGTCATCGCCTACATAGAATTCAAAGGGCGAGGCACATCAGATGTCCTAGTCTGTTCGGCCTACTTGCCCGGAGAGAAACTAGACCCTACAGAAGATCTGACTAAAGTCGTGGAAGGCGCCCAAAGACTTCAGTTTCAACATTGTGGACTGTGATACCAATGCCCACCATACCATCTGGGGCAGCACTGAAATCTACAGAAGAGGTTGTCTGAAGAGATAATCTACACAACACAAACGAGACAACAATCGAATACACTGCGTGTTGTATACCTTGAAGATAACATATACTTGGTTTTCTTTTCATTATAATTTTGAAATAAATAAGGATATTTGTATTATAATTCATATTCTATTGAACTTCATTTGCTTATAGGAAAGCTTAAAACAATGTTAATTGCAATGGAAACTAAGTACCATTTGACATATAATTAGTTAAAGAGAATATACTTGGTATACATTAAAACAAGCATGTGTCTTGCTGGTGAAACATACATAACTAAGACCATGAACAAGATACCAGATTGTTAAATTTGCGAATATTATTGTGTACAGTGAGATTACTGTCGAGTTTGTTTTATTGTAAAATGTACTTGGTTACTTAAATGATGTGTACAAACACTGTAAAAAAGAAACTTATTAATTGTAGTAAGTTGGGAGAAATTAGAAGTTTCGAAGGGAGATTTTTACACATAGCTGGGCACAGTTAGTGAAACAGTTAACATTTATTTAACCTTAAAGTTAATCCTTTAAGCATTTGTTAAGAATAAGAATAAGAAAATATTTATTGTGAACTGTGTACAAGTAGGTGGTTTACAACAAACAATAGTTCCAACAGTTGCCGTTCCAGGCATACAATATAATTAAGGCTTTCAGCTAAACGTTATGAATTAACTCATACATAATGGAGTGACTATTTATAATTGACACCGACCGAACATAAAAAAAAAATCATTTAAATTATAAAAAACATATTGGCTTTGTTAATTAACGATTAACAGATTGTTCGAGTTAATGCCCACCTATGTTCTGACTTTTAAATTCTATGAACAGTATAAATGTACAAGTATGCACATGATAGTCTAAGACTTATGCCAGTAGGTCGTGTATCATCGAGATTAATGTGTCAAATGATGTACTTGAGTACTAAAGATGAGAAAGCCTGTGTGAGGTGGTTAAGTAAATAACCTATCAGCTGTATTGAAGTTCGAACGTACCAGTAATTACTTCATAGCCGTAGCTCGGTGGAAATCGGTATCTCTTGGGGAAACAAGTAGTCCGTGGCTGCGCGGTGAGTGATTAGCTCTGGCGGAGGTCTTGGCCTGTGAGGCCGTAGTTTGGACCGAGGGTTGTCGCACAGTTATCCCTGGGTTGGATAGACTGTTCAGCCAGTAGTGGCTGTGTCGATAGTATATTTACTCCAGTGTTTTTATTCATTTACAAAAATATTAACTGACAATGATGGTGGTACACAGCTCTGGTTATATGTTAAAGAAGGAAAGGAAAACATTTATTCGTGGCATATAAAGGCAATACGAAAGGGAAAACATGAATCAAAAAGATGGAATGAAGGACCTTGTCACAAAATGGTTCCAGTTCATCATAATGTTGGCATAGAAGCCATCATTGTTCTTCAACTGAAACCATCGAGTGAAGCTAGAGCAGGTTACATAAAGTATTTAGGCAAGAACAGAACATAACAAGTGTTAAGATTACATATTGAAGCAAAGATGATGACAAATTAAAATATAATTTTTATTTGTTTCTAAGAATTGAACTGTTAGATGACAGTATGGAGGGTGTATCAAAAGATTTGCATAAAAATAAATGTAGATACTAATTTTCAATTTACATAACACGAATTGCATAGTTTTGATCTGTATATTACCAACACTATAAAAAAATTATAATGTATGACAACAAAAAGCATAATTTCATGAAACATCTATAGAAGTAGACAATTCTAACTTCTCTTCATTTAGATTATTACTGAATTTTGTCACAGTTCTGACCTAACATAAACTACTTGGAAGAAATAAGAAATTGACTTAAAATACATGACAACAAGGAAATTATTGTTATGATAAATGAGTGTTTTTGAATTTGACCTTATATGTAATGAAATGATTCCATTAGTTTTCTTTTATGCTAAACATTAATTATACATTTAATTATTGGTTAAATGAAATTTTGCAGGGAGATTTTTGAACTGCTTGAAACGCACCCGACAGTGTAATGTAGTGTTTACAGAGGTTGCTAAAAGGTTAGCGTTTGCTGTTTGGGTTATGAAAATGAGCATGATGGATGTGATTTCCATAACATATGTACCGTAGAGTTCATTTATGTAAATTGCAACTAGAATGTCTCAATGTTTTCAACTTAGTGTTGAGAAAGGTCTTAGTACCTACCTAATGTGATAAACAAGGTGTTTAGGAAATACCAAAGAAGGTGTTAAACCAAAATGCTTGAAAATCTTCAGGCTCTCTGGAAAGAGTTTTGCATTGTTCTATTGATGGACAAAGAAAACTGAAAGAAATCATGACTAGGGCTGGGGGTCCCGGGTTCGAGTCCCGGTATAGGCAAATATTTGTGGGTCAAACGCGAGTATTTGTTCCTGAGTTATGGATGTTTTATATTGGTTTTAGACATGTATTTATGTAAGTGTCTTTATCGATGCCTGGTGCCCGTGGTGCAGGCCTGTGTTTGGTTTGAGACTGTCAGTTTTGTGTAAGGTTGTCCCGTCATCAACGTGGATACTTTATTGGAAACAAGTTGCTCACTTATCTAATGAAGCTTCAGCGCATCTTAATTAATTTATTATTTATTGTATGAAAAAGGAAGTACAATAATATACTAATAAACTTATTTGAATCAGTTACAAAGAACCTTGTAAACCTCAGTTGGATAGAGTTGAAGATACCTTTACATACTTACAAACCTACAGTTGTTACAAGCGTAGAAATGGTAAAAGACAATACTGTGAGCGCAGGCACCCACCACAAGGCGATAGATTTAACTATAATAAAATATTAAAAACATAAGATAGGAGTCAATGTTTATGAACGAATTAAAGAAAATTTTATTATTACATTCCATTTATAAATTACATTAATTCTTCGATAGTAATAATTTAACTGCTTGCAGTTAATTAGGATTGAATGAATTTAATTGCAATATCCTTACAGTAGTGAAGTGAAGTATGTGATAGCTTTTTTTAAGATCCTTTGTACAACATAAGGTACCTAATAAAGTATAGGACTATGACTACTTTTGTAGAAACGTGTTACATTGACACTAAACAGAATATCACAAGTATTGGACGCAGAAAAGAGTATCTAATTTGTTTTAGGCCCAGCATTCTTGTGAAGGATAAAAATGTAGTAGAAGTTCTAAATGAGCTTTCCCACAACAATCCTCACAGACATTTCTTATGTAACAGAGTGTCCAAACCATGGAACAAACTACCGGAATATGTAGTATCAGCACTGAATGTCAATCAGTTTAAAAAACCGACTAGATCATCACATTAGAAGTACAAAGAATACTTGACCAACGAATAGCCGGATACAGGCATCTATCAGTTGTCACAACTGCCTGCCTGATAAATAATAATAATAATAATAATAATAAGTTCAAGTTGACCACTTTGCTGTAGTGCCTGAGGGTCTGGTTGCGGTGCAACCAGATGCACCTACCTACTTGGAAACGAAACGTGTCCTTGGTGTCACGCGTTTTATGTTCAGAAAATTAAAGATCTCAAATATTAGTACTTTTCTGAAGAGATATTTAATTGAAACGGCTCAGCCAGTGACAAGTGACTTAAAATTTCCATTCTTCTCTAATATAAATATTAGACTGTTCACATACCTACCTATTACTTTTAAGATAATTATGTTCAAACAAAATTAATTGTTTATGAAATAAATGAATTGAATTGCTATCTAGCTCTATTTACTTATACCGACGTAAACTACTTCGGCACAATGTACGTCGGTTCTAGCAAGACACAGAGTTGGATTTATGTGTTTGCCTGCCTGGTGGTACATGCCATTCATCTCGAAGTTGTGCAAGATTTGACAGCCGAAGAATACTTCTTAGTGAGCGCTAAGGCGGTTCACAACCTACATCATGTCGGACAACGAGTTACAGTTCAAATTGAACCTTATTGAAAGATGGATCGGCCAGAGGCAAGACGTGTGCAAGGGTTGGAGAAAATGTTCATCAGTTAATATCTCTTGAGTCTTGAGAATGGTATTGACAAGCTCCGAAACAGTTTCGATTAAGATCGTACAAGACTGCATCTAGTATGTGTGGACGACGTTGTTGTCTAAATAGAAGGTAATTTAAAGAGCCGACAACTAAGAAATCAGAGCTGATCTTTTAATCATGACCAGACAATAAAATTAGAGTAGGTACCTAGCTATGATTAAGGTCTGAGTTGGAAGTAGTACTGAAAGTGCCTATGAGACATATTTACTGCCAAGTTCGTGAGCTTCGAAAATAAATAAGGATAAGGAGTATCGCATCAACAAGGTTAAAGAAAGAAAAGACAGTATGAAAACCAACACACATAGGTAGACTGAAAGCTGTTTCGAAAGGCAAAATATGAAGAAAGCACCATTCAGCCCCAGTGGACCGGTGGCGGTGCAATCGTATGTGCTTCGAGGGCGAGGCGCCGGTACATTGCGGCATTCTATGATGAGGGGAGATTGATCCGAAGTACAAGATTGGTGAGTGCCTGAGTGGACACGTCAGTTACTGTCCCTATTATAATTTTCTTTGCCTTGGGGAATGTCGCGGAGATCGCGAAATCTACCACACCTAGTAAAATTGCCTACCTTGTGGCAACCCCAATAGAGAAAAAATAAAGTTTGACATAGAGTATAACGGCGGGAATGTAGATGACGGCGTGACAGTAGAAGGGTGAAGGCGTGTAGCCGCGTAAGTTTGTTCAAGGATTAACAGGGTTTCCTGGTGAGTACCTTTCTAGTTCAGATTTCATCCTTGTAATGCATGCAAGGATTATGGTGACTTTGAGATAGTGTTTTATATCTGAAGGTTATAAGGGCCTTCAGAATTGATAGTTGATGCTCCAGTCAGATAGACAAGTAGTGATGGCTGATTACGGATTTGAGTACTGGAGGTTATTTACCATGGTGGCTGACGGTTGGACTGTAGGGGTTGATGTGGAGGTCCATAGGGGATGTAATTCCCCGCCTCACTACTCATCGGAAGATCGGTGATGATATTCTCACCCTTGCGGGATTCACGATGAGTTATAGTTCCGTGTTTCCATCTGTAATAGTCGAGGGTTGTGGGAGGCCCTCAAGCTTAGTTTCACTCCCGCCGTGCGCAAGCACAAAGAGTGTCGAGTCTGGCTGGTAGCTTTGTTAAATAAGTCAAATTTCAGATCACGGTCACCATAGTCTTTACACTCTCATACTCATACCATTATAACCTATTTCTACATCATTTACTTATGTCGCTATCCTAAGTTCATTCCCCGCGACAACTGTCATTAAAGTCAGGGTGGCCGTAACTAGGTACCTAATGCTCAAAATCGAATCTGTATTGTTTAGTACATTGCAAGCGAATGCTCCCCGTGATAGGTACAAATCACTTTTGTTCTTTGATCGCCCCAAACCATGACTTTAAGTCATCATCATATTAAGTACACTGACCAATTTGTAGAGTTAAGTGCTGTCTCTGTTAGTTTAGCAAAATGGTAGAGACAGCACTAACCTAGCCTCTGCCAATTGTATAGAGTCGTTTTTAACGTTGATATAGGCCAAAGTGACGGGCTAGGGCCTAAATGGCCACGACTTCGCGAACGGCTGAGCGGGAGCGAATTTTCTAATACATTGCGTGTAACGTCAACTAAACGCTGCGCGGTGAGCGTCTCGAGCGAGCAATGAAGAGAATTCGCTCGCCGCCGCCGCCGCCGGTCAAAGTCGTGGCCAGGCCACGGTAAGGTACGGTAAGGTACGGTACGGGTAAGGTATAAATGTTAACGTGGCGGTCAAAGGGCGAACAAAAGCGGTGTCTTTTTTAACCCGACTGAGCGAAACTAATGTAATGTTTTTTTATACATATAGCAGCAAACCCACTTTATTGACAAGGCAAGAGTTATAAAGCAAAACAGAACATAAATTATAAGAAATCTGTAAGTGTTGTCTTAAATATTTGTAGTAAAATTGAAAATAATCAGTTTGAAATATTTCTTGCTAGCTTCGTGGGAGTGATTTTGAATCTTAACTTCCTAATTTATATGACGTCATTATTCATGTACCTACTTAAATGTACCTACATTTCTTTTGTCAGAACGAACATTTGGTCTTACTACAAAATCCTGAACCACGTCTACAAATTCAAATAATTTATTTTGTAAATTGACGAAGCAATTCTCAGAAATTTAACCACTGTGGGTGACATCTACAGGATTGAAAAAAAAAATGCCAGGTAGTTAGGGTACATATATGAAACTATAGGTAACTCAATAATTGTGGCTTAAGATTCAAAATCGATTGGCAAATATGTCACGTATACCTACTCAACATTCAGCTTTAATATAAACTACTCGAGTTAAGTGCAAACGAGAGACACGTAAATATAATATGTATAAGTTTAAAAAGTAATATTTAACGGCGGAATGATTTTTTATACAAATCAACAATACATTTGTATTTAAGCCTTCACTAGTATCGTTTTAAAAATTGTATTTTAGTGGGGAATTTCAAAAAAATAACAATTAAAAATATTTTTTGCAGTAGAAATATTTAATAATAACTACCTATATTGGTCTGAATTTTTTTTTTGGAATTCCTCAGCTAGGTATTTAAATAAATTGATATTATGCTTAAGACACAATGGATGAAAAAGATGCGCATAGTTTTAATAGGTACTTAGTTCTTACGAAGTTCTTATGATAGAGTCGAAAATGCAATAGCTAGTCGCTTGTCGTTACCTATGCAAAAGCCTACGTGAATTAGAAAGTAAGGTTATACTTGTGGTTAAATTAAAACCAATGCTTTTGTGACAACTCGAAAACTGATCTCGAATTGACTATTGTGAAATTATTTTAAATAAAATGCTAATTAATAAAAAAATGTTTCTTATTTACACCCATACTTATAAATAATTATAAATAATTAAATTAAATTTTAGCTGAAATACCCTTTATGTATCTAAGTCAAAAACAACCAAAATACCGCACAACTCCCATATTAACTTTCAACCCCCTTAATTTTCACCCTCTTAGGAGTTGATTTTCCAAAAACGGTTTTTTTTTAGTTATAAGTACCTAATCTAGATACCAATTTTCGTATATCTAACTTCAAAAAATAACGAAACTCTTATACAATAATCGTTATTGTATCTGTAACTCATGTTCATTGTAATTTTTTTTTGTAGTTAATGATTTTATTATTATTATTATTATTGATTGACGACGCGGTTAGCTTGGTTGGTGGTGACTATGCCTACGAAGCTAGCGGTCCCTGGTTCGAATCCCTGTATGGGCAAATATTTGTGTGATGAGCGCGAGTATTTGTTCCTGAGTCATGGATGTTTTCTACATATTTAAGTATGTATTTCTCTATATAAGTATGTATATCGTTGCCTGGTACCCGCATAGTACAGTCAGCTGCAGAGAAAAGTAACCCCCCCTGCTAAGTAAATTGTATGCAGGGGGGGTTACTTTTCTCTGCAGCTGACTGTACACGCCTAGAGATTAGTTTGGGACTAGGTCAATTTTTGTGAGATTATAACCTGATATTTATTTATTTATTTACATACATAAAAATTGGATGTGTTAAACTAGTTAATAAAATACAGAGCAATAAAACCATAGTTATGAAACATGAAATGGTCCCGAACCGCGCGGCTCGAATAATGGAGTGACGGATGAACACGGCGCGGTTTATTGCGCCTGCGTAGCTCATCAGCGCGCGCGCAGCCCTAGGGAAGGACCACGAGTCTAAAATGTTATTTAATAAATAATATCTTGGACTAGACACTTAAATAAATATCAGGGAACAATCTTGCACAAATTGACCTATTGGTGTCCCAAACCAAGTTCTAAGCTTGCATTATGGATGGGTACCTAGGTACTGGGCAACAAATTGGATACATAATTACTTAAGTATATAAAGAAATCAGGAACAATACTCGCTCTCATCACGCAAATATTTGCCCATAACTGGGGTCGAACTGGGTACCGCTAGCTACGCATGCAGCGCCACTTCTAATTAGGCTAACCGAGTTGTCAACATACATTTGTGTTTAAATTATACAGCAAGCAAAAGAAGAAGCAGAAAGTTTAAATAATAAGGACAACAGCGGGATTAACATGCATGCACGAGATAAAATTTGACAGGTGCTAGGGAAATGAATACATATTCCATATTCTAACGTAAGACTTAACGCTTAAGGTTTCAAATAAAAGTGTCTCGTCCTGATTTTTATTGCCTTTTATTACTAAGCGACTATAACAATTTTATCAACACGGGACACTTTTATTTTAAGCCTTAAGTGTTCTCTCTTACATACAATATGTAATAGATGTATTAACTCCCCTGACACCTGACAAATGTTATCTGCTCCATGCATGCTAAGCCCGCAGGGACAACAATGTTTAAGTATTTACATCATTTAAAACTAAAACTTGTTGACGTTAATTTCAGTTTTAATAACACGCAAAAAAAGTTCCTACGAGCACAAAAAAATGAGCCAAAATATTCGTAAGAACCTTTCTTTCTTCCTTTATTGATTATGCAATAGCATAGTTTAATGCTTCTAGTAAATTAGTTAAACAATTTTGGTTGGCAACATTAAAATATTTTCAACTGGTGGCAACCCTACATATTTTGTGAATGACAGAGTGGGATTGCTTCGAGAAGAGTCATCGTCACTATGAGGTCAGTGCTGATTTTGGGCTCGAAATTAAAAAATACTTGGGTCGAGTTCAAAATGTTGGACATAATTAGCATATAAAGCGTAGTTAACCATACAAACAACGAAGGCGAAAAAGTTCCGTTGCGCGACGAAAAGTATCCTTACAAATTTTATTGCAAATGTACAACGGAAAGAAATAAAAAAATGTATACGATAAAATACACTAGATGCTATCAAAAATGTCCACGTACCTAGATGCAATTAACGTAGATACCTACCTACTTTAACCGTCGTCGTGGTCTGTTTCCTTTGTCCACAGTAGGTAAAGCACTTCAAAGCTGTTTCAATAAATAACACGATTTTCTCAAGAAAATAACCATAAATATTTGGTTAAGTATTAAGTTAACTTTCTTATTTGTTTCACCAATGATTAACCTCTCATCGCGCCGTGGCGATAAAAACCACAAACAAGAATAATCTATAGCCCAGAAACGAAACGTTCTTTGTTGTAATATTAAAACATAAAATTCAGTCGTATTGCTTGATCATAGTATAGTACTAGTAAGTAATAAGTTCCAATACTGAAGGAGCTAAGGATGGGACTTAAAGCGTTTTGGAAGTGAGCGATAAATGGCGCAGCTGCCATAACAAGCGCACGCGCAGACTCTGAGATTTTTTTATGGGAATGTTTTTTAGTTTCTTTATTTATTACGTGTTACTCACTAGCTTTCTCGAATACTGACATTGGCTAAAATTGTCCTCAATATGGACAGAAGCCATGGAAAAAAATTAATTGAATTGTAGCCAATGTCAAAAATTTTCTCTAACGGCCGCACTCAGACGTCATAACTTTTAAGTTTGATTAAAGTGGCCACTGTCACTTTCTTTGCTATAGCAATAGAATAAGACGCAGCAACTTAAACTTAAAAATTGACGTCTCTGAGTGTGGCAGTAAGTAACCTTATCTATCCGCGTTTTAACACTGGGAACGGACATAGACAATCCGAAACTATAAGCAGGGACTCGATATTTGTTTAATCTGGCTACCCTCAGAGAAAACATTGATTTAGTTGTGAGAGCGCGATTAGCGGCGTCGCCGGAGCCCTGGGCCCTGGGGACCGCGGCGTTCCCACGCCGAGAGGTTTATGGCTATTGTTAGTGGGAAGTAGATGACAGAATGCTAATCAATATAGTTATAGCTATACATGGTCTCTCTGGAGGAGAGTCGTGATTACAATGTGCCGTGGAGTTTGATCTCCAATCGTCACTGCGTACGTTGACTTTTTCTAACTTAAGCCCCTTCCGCACGATACAATTTGATTGCCAATCAGATTGGATTATTGAATTGGTTACAGTCTGATTGTCCGTCCACACGTAACATATTTCTATCCACAATACATAATTTGATTGCCAATCTAGTCAAATAGGACGTAAAATTGTATCGTGTGGAAGGGGTATTAGCGTGTCCCCTTGTTTTGCAGACACTCATTTCTTAGAATGTGTCGTTTCACCGAATTTCATTAGTTCAGTTAGACCTGTGACCACCAAAAAATTGTAACTCCTGCACGTGGAAATACTTGTCGATGAAATGAAAATTTGGCGAAGTAAACTATTTTATGAAATGAGAGTCGGTGATTCAAGAGTTAACCCCAACTAGGCATACTATTGAGTGCTTTTTGGAAACCGTTACGGTAAGGGTGATTCCACGAGCGTTTCAGTCCCTTGATCGCATTAAAGTCGAAATTTCTGTAGCTTTGGATGCCATTTTCAGTTATTTTATAGAGTGCCCTGACTTCTACAAAATAACCGAAAATGGCGTCCAAAGCTACAGAAATTTCGACTTTAATGCGATCAAGGGACTGACGGCGGTTGAAACGCTCGTGGAATCACCCGGAAAGGAAAAACATCGAATAGTGATAAATCTTGCACATTACGACGAAACTTAATGTACCCTTAAGAAGGTTAACGGACAAAAGTTAGGATTGAAGATTAACCGAGAGAGTTTAGCATAAAATAAGTAAAGACAAGATAGATAGGTACCTACTCAATATATCTGCATCGTTGTTTATTTAAGACACCGACTTTATTGTCAAATTTGTACCAAATCAGGACACGGAATTTGTTAAAGTTGTGGGAAGCGCTCATCGATGAAACGCCCGCCTAGACATTGCAACGTTAACATCGCAGAAATCAAATATGTACCTAAATAAAAATAAGATGTAAGCTGTTGTACAGCAGCATCAAATAGATAGGAGCAGTCAAAATGACCAAATATATCGCAACACATTCTTATTCCTGTAGTAATAAAGATGTGTTGTGATATTTGTTTGGCCACTTTCGCTGCTCCTATCTTTTTACGTTGGGCTATGTCAATTCTATAGATTTGGCAGTTTTTTTATTTTTATCATAAATGGGTTTGCGTTTGACCTCAGTCTCACCTGATGTTAAGTGACGACGAGGTCGAAGATGGTACACGCTTACCCAGAAAATGCATATTCACTCTTGCCTTGAAAACACCAAGGTTAGGATTCCGGGAATACAGACGTAGGGACAGCATTCCACTCCTTGGCAGTGCGAATAAGAAATGACGCAAATAATAAATAAGCCCCCTAGCCTTACTGATCGCGATCAGAATAACTCGGCTGATTGATTCAATAATTAGGGCCCTAGATCCGGGCCGGTAGCGCATTCCCGGACGAGATTGCCGATAAGATCGCCGCGACGCATCTAGCGGCGCCCGCGCATGTAACGGGCGGCGCTTCTGAAGAGCCGGTGGCCCTGCAGATCATGTCGGTTGCTTCCTGCGGTGTATTCTCTTTTTACCCGACTGCCCGAAGGAGGGTTATGTTTTTCGTTATGTCCATTTCTTTGTGTCGCTCTGCAGCCTAAACGGCTTGAATGATTTAAACATATGAGGTATCATTGGATTTGTCTTAACTGTCGGAGTGACAAAGGGTTATAATAATTCAATATGGCATCCGCGAAAAAAAATGGAGGGGGAATAAAAAAAAGTATTTTTTATTAAAACAATATTGGTATCAAATGAAAGATAATAAATAGCCATTCCAAATATATGTACATTATAGCACTTTGATGCTACCGTTTTAATAAAAACTAAAAAAGTATGAAATAAAATAAATCAATTTATAAAATAAAAAACCCGTCCGAAAACTAAGAACAAGCCATAATCAAGCCATAACTTTAATGTTGGAAAAGGTATCGCAGGGGGGACAAGAAAACAAGCTCCTGACACTAACTGGGGTCTAATATAGATCCAAACCCCCTTACTAATAAACGTTGAGTAACGGCTGAGTAGTTATACAATGCTTTGTCCTTATCTGTCGAATTCAAATGTCACAATGACAGATAAGGACAAAGCATTGTATAACTACTCAGCCGTTACTCAACGTTTATTAGTAAGGGGGCAAGTATATATTTATACTCGAGGTTTGTCTCTTAGTATAAAGGATAACGGAGAGTAGACTTCACAAAAATGACATCGCTTATGCGTGTGCTACGGTTTGAAACCATGGCTTCAAACCAAGCGACCTTGTTAGAAGCGAGCTACTATACGGTTTCAAACAAGCCCATTTGTTTGACATCTGGCAAGGGCGTTTAAGTGGCTATGCGAAATTTGGTTTAAAACCACTGTCAAAGTCAAAGTCAAAGTCAAATATTTATTCAGTAAATTGGCCACATACGGGCTCTTT
Organism: Tortrix viridana; assembly: GCA_963241965.1. Classification (NCBI taxonomy): domain Eukaryota; kingdom Metazoa; phylum Arthropoda; class Insecta; order Lepidoptera; family Tortricidae; genus Tortrix; species Tortrix viridana. The sequence goes on from OY725186.1 coordinate 11,789,530, forward strand.
TACACGTCGGTAATATAGAGTGAATCTACCAGCGCTTCGGACAAGACCATCATTGCGGAGAAGAAGCGCCGCAAGAAACTCCAGCAGAAGGTCATTTTTTCAAATATAAAATACAATAATACTTAAAAGTAAGTTACATTACAAGGTAATAAAGTAACAAATATTGTCTACACGGTTTACAACCATCTGTTTGAAACCGGTAGCCCACGCATTAGTCACAATTTTCACACTCAGTATAAATATAATAATCGTATTCCCAAGATCCACAATAAACTTATGTACAAGACAAGAGTGGTTTCGTTGTCGCAATGCGAGTCTTTAATAACCTACCTGTTGAGATCAAGTCACTTGAAGGTACACGATTTAAAATCTACCTTAAAGAGTTGGCTCATTGATAGTCTTCCACAAGTGGTGAAGGAACAACCGAGACCTGTTTTTTGTATAAGTTCCTTTGCAAGAAATGAAGGCAAAGGAACTAATGCGAAAAACAGGACTTGGTTGTTCCTTCAGCTCTTGTAAAGGAACAAAAGCGAAGGAAAAGTCGCAGTAGTACCTTCAGTTATTGCAATAAGGTACAAAGGCGAAAAAAAAGTCGCAGTACTTCCTTATTATTATTATTATTATTATTATTATTATTATTATTAACTTCCTTCATCTCTTGTGAAGGAACTAGTACGAAAATAAAATCGCATTAGTTCCTTCGACGGAACATCTAAAGGAACTACCGCGAATGATCCAAACAATAAACGTTATTCTATTCTATTCTATTCTAACTATATCTATTATTGCCGGTTATAAATCGCTCTGTAACTGCACTTTTAGGGGCTTTCAAGAACAACGACTGTTGACTACTTTTTTCTCAAAGGTCGGCGTATATTTCCTTCAGTAGATTGATCAGCTGACTCGTCTGCCTACTCTAGCATTAAACAATTTTTTGTCAAACTTGACTAATATGAGCTAAGATGTTTAAATGATTTACAAATTGGACACTAATTAATTCCCATCAATTCACGTCCATTTGGTACGAAACTTCCCTAGCCAGGCACTGAAATAATTATCAAAAATCGGTCAAGTGCGAGTCGGACTCGCGCACCGAGTATTCCGTATTTAATATGGTTCGCATCAAAACTATTTCCCAATTTCGAATGTTTAGTAATTTCTATATGTATAACTTGTATTAATATTCCGGCGCAATGAGGCGGCCATAATAAAATAAATAGTAAAAATAAATTTTATTTACTGTGTTATATTTATTATTGTCTAAATGTTCAACAGTCATTTACAAAGAATTTTATTAATTTCTCAAAACCTATTGATTTTCATCACTTCTTTTTATTGTTGTTATAAAATACTGGGTGTTTTTTTATTCGTCTTAAACATTTTGGGGGTTAAATCAGTAAGTCATACTGAACAACTTTCACTATGGGACCAACCCCGAAATCGCGAAAAAAAAATTGACCCTCCCATACAAAACATCGTCAGCTGACTAGCCAAAATGTATGGGATGGTCAATTTTTTTTTCGCGATTTCGGGGTTGTTCCCATAGTGAAAGTTTATCAGTATGACTTACTGATTTAACCCCCACAATATTTAAGACAAATAAAAAAACACCCTGTATAGTTAAACGTCTATAAGTCTGAATTATTTCAGATTTTTCGGCCTGTAAACTTCAGAGATAACCGACCTGACCGACATGACCGACGGACAGACGGACAACAAAGCCAACTTATAAGGGTTCCGTTTTTCAGTATTTGGTACGGATCCCTAAAAAAACAGTAAAATGTGTTTAAGCCCCGCCCACGGCCCCGCCCAGTGCGCTCGCGCATCCCAGCCGAGCTTCAGTCGCCGTTGACGCGCACGCGCCTTCAGGACTTACTCGTTTAGTATCACCCGGTAGCATAAGGTTGTACGTTCAGACGTGTATCCACATAACACTACGGACAGTTCAATGCCACCTTATAATAAAAAAACAACAATAATATTTCAAAACTGAAAAAAAAACACAAAATTATAAAGCAAACTTTCAAAGATGGAATACATCAGATCAAATTTTCTGATAGAAGATGAGGAAAAGTACCAATACGAACAAGCTCAGTTCGAGGGGTTCCAAGGAGCCTGGTACCAGCAGGAGTGCGTGCCAGTATTCTGCGGGGGGGAGGGGTGGGAGTGGGCCTGGGGGGAGCCGGTGGCGGTCAAGGAGGAGGCTGAGGAGCAGCCGGGGGTCATCGAGCAAGGTAGGCCAGGAATGTGATGGAGCTCTTTTCAAGCAATTTAAAACCTTAAGTAACATACTCGTTTATTATTTAAGGTAACGAATACTTATTTCTCACTCCACTTACTCGTTCCAATAGGGTTGCGAGGTAAAATCCGATAAGTAATCATAATTTGTTTTAGAATATTGAATTTCGAAGGCGTTTTAAGAAGCTTCAATTTTGCATGGCGCATTATCTCAACTTATCGGGTTTTACCACGCAACCCTCGATATACCTCTTCTATTTCATAAATTTAGTTTCAATCAATATTTTAGAAAAACAGGCAGTGGTCAGGAGGCATTTGAAAGTGTGCTTCATTTAAAAACAATTAAGGCTAGATCTTGTTTGATAGAAAATACGAGTATATAGTTGTCTTAGTATGGAAAGTGTTATAGGCCGCATCGTGACGAAATGTTGCATTACACACATATAAATATGACAGATGAACAGAATTAAGAGTTACATTTGAGAAGTTCTCTCAATTTAGCCTTAAACATTTGAGCAAAACGAAAAATGCATAATTTCTAGCTTAGCTTTGACAAGAGATGTCTTAAGTGTGGGTAGGTTTTGAAGAAAAATGAACTCAAGTTACAAATAGTCAAATTGTGGATGGCAAATTTGACTTAAATAAGTATATCGCATCCCGAGTACAACACTGCACTAAGTCAACATATTTCATTTTTCAGAATCGATGAAAAATCGTTATCTCATGTTATATATCAAAGTTATTGCAATAAAAAATCGATTTTGAAATTTTTCGACATAATAGTGTTGTACTGGGGGTGCGATATTACAAATGGCACCCTTGAGCCTGTGACTTAATTGAACTAGCGAAGAATCACCCCCCGCCTCGTTGGTACAGTCGAAGTCATAAATATGTTTACACTTTAGTACCTTATTTATTCAACGTCGTGTTTAAACTGTCATATGAAATTGTCACAGCGATTAAAGTGACAAGGTACTAAAGTGTAAACATATTTATGACTTCGACTGTACAACCCGGGACAAGAAATTTCAACTCTAATATTTCCATAACTCTAAAAAACTCTTATTTTTTGCAACTATATTGGACAAAGCGTCATTGCACCTATATATTTCATGTAATGTACGTACAGTCAGCTGCAGTGAAACGTAACCCCCCCTGCTAGCCTAACATGCATTACAAGAATAAAGTGACAGCACGAATAAAAAGTTGCTAGAGTAATTAAATATGATGTTTAGCTTAGAGCCTGTACACACTAGCGTTTTTAGCCCTTAGACCCCCGGTCAAAAACGCTAGTGTGCACAGGCTCTTAATAGATTTGAACGATTTATTTCATTACATAGCAATACCTGATAAAATCGCTTAGTAATAAAAGGTAATAAAAGTCAGGACGAGACACTTTTATTTTAAACTTTAAGCAGTCCTTTTTACGTTAAATTTATCGCGTGCGTGCATGGTAAGCCCGCTGCATATAGAAGTTACCCAGCAGGGGTGGCTACTCTGCTGCTGACCATACCTAATTAACATTAACTTTAACCTTAAGGATTAGTATAACTAACAATGGGTACAGTCGAGGACAGAAATATGTTTACACTTTTTCACCTTGTTCCATTGTAATAAGGTCCAAAAGTGTATACATATTTCTGTCCTCGACTGTACCTATAATATGTCAGGTTAGTCTAGAACAGTTGACTGACAGACCAAGGATCCGGCCAGCTATAACTAGCACAAGTTATCCGAAACTTCGCACCTCTAATGCAATAACAACTCTTTAGAACACAAAACACAGTTTAAAATAAAACGTTATTGCTGTAAAAAACAATTGAATTTTAATGTCAACTTTTTGTGCATTTACTTCGTTGTTGCATTAGAGGTGTGACTTATTTGTCAATCGGTAATCCCTCTCTACGTAGTTTTTGGGCGGTATTAAAAAAAGTGTACATAGTTAAGAACTAAAATCGAGATACGGTAACTTTTCCATTGGTTTTCACTGTAGGTATGCAATCTCTTTACAGGAGGTAAACTAAAAAGAAGTATTTTACGTAGCAATATTAATTATTCGCCTTTGTGTGCGGTATAATGTAATGTCAGCTTTATAACTTTACAAGTTTCCGGGAAATGACTGTGACATACAGACAGGCGAACATGACGAAACTATAATGGTTCCTGTACAGTCAAGGGCATTAATAGCCATCGCGTCAAATATATGTATACATGGACCTTTTTGCCAGTGGCATAAAGGCGTATAGATATTTTTGAGGTCTTGGAAACGTATATATATTTATGCCCTTGACTGTACCTAGTTTGACTAAAGAAACCTACAGACATTATGCTGAGCGTAATCCAAGCGCCACGTTTACAATCAGCGAAATAAAACGAGCAATAAAAGTAGTTCCTCCCAGTGTTTACCCCGTGTCGTATAGCGTGACATAAACACGGCGGGCGTAAACAGTAGCTTGCGCCGGCGCCTGCCTGTTTACGGCTGCGCGCGCCGTCCGGTGCTGTGCTTCTGTGTACGGCTAGCAGTGCCAGCACAACTTGTGTTGGGCAGTTTCATTGGCGCTTAATGTGATAATTCTACGTCATGAAAATAAAAAATGAATATACGTAATAATAATAATGCAGCCTATACACGTCCCACTGCTGGGCACAGGCCTCCACTCATAATGAGAGGGTTTGGGCTATAGTTCCCACGCGGGCCCAGTGCGGATTGGGAACTTCGCACACACTGTCAAATTGCTTTGCAGGTATGTGCAGGTTTCCTCACGATGTTTTCCTTCACCGAAAAGCTCATGGTAAATTTACAAATTATATTTCGCACATAAATTCCGAAGAACTTAGAGGTGCGAGCCCGGGCTCGAACCCACGACCCTCTGCTTAAGAGTCAGCAGCAGCAAAAAAAAATGCCGTGGTAGCCTCATGGTTTGAATATACGTATTCTAATATAAATTAAATTTTAAAGACTTTTCTTTCCGATTGTACTTTTTTTGCAGAGTCATCTGTTTTTCTAGACTGAACTCAAGCCCGACCTCGTTGAGTCTACGTTAATTACATCGGAAATTATGTTGCTACCGATCGACTCCATCATCAAAAATTAACACAAAAAGGCGCAGGCGCAGGGACGGCTTTAGAGGTCTGGAGACCCTGCGGGCTTATGCATACACGAGATAAAATTTGACAGGAGCTAGGGAAATGAATACATCTATTCCATATTCTAACGTAAGACTTAACGGTTAAGGTTTAAAATAAAAGTGTCTCGTTCTGACATTTATTACTAAGCGACTATTGCGATTTTCACATTTTTATAGCGATTTTATCAAGACGGGACACTTTTATTTTAAACCTTCAGCTTTAAGTTTTACGTTAGAATATGGAATATGTATTAATTCCCTAGCACCTGTCCAATTTTATCTCGTGCTTGCATGCTAGGGAGCCTGCGGCAAATAAGGAGCGAAGTTGTTTTTTTTGAAATCTCATTGTGTGGGCCACCCACTTGTAGAGGTCCCGGGGCTGTAGGTAGCCCCGGTGGCCCTCCCCTAAATTCGGCCCGGTATATAGCGGGAGGCCAATATTTCGAATTCCAATGAGATCATGCCTCTATGCTAGTCTTAAGTTTTTATCTTTACTATGGTTTCAGAGGCGCGTTCCCCTTGCCGCAAGGAGCGCACAGCGTTCTCCAAGGCGCAGGTGCGCAGTCTGGAGGACGAGTTCGCGCGCGGCAACTACCTCACGCGCCTGCGCCGGTACGAGCTCGCCGTCGCGCTGCAACTCACAGAGAGACAGGTACTTAAAGACTGGTATTACTAGAACCGCCGTGGTAGCCTAATGGTTTGACCTGCCGACTCTTAAGCAGAGGGTCGTGGGTTCGAACCCGGGCTCGCACCTCTAAGTTTTTTAGAATTTATGTGCGAAATACAATTTGTAAATTTACCATGAGCTTTTCGGTGAAGGAAAACATCGTGAGGAAATAGAATAGAATAGAATAGAAATAGTTTATTGCATGTCACATTACAGGTTACAGGTGGTATATAATAATCAGGTATACATGTGACGCCCTGTAAGGGCGTAGCAATATAGAGGGCTAAAACTAGATTTTTAATACTACGGTTGCTTACAACTATTTATTTTTATACTAATACAAATATAAACATCAATTTTTGTTGCCTTAACCAAATCAAACGTCTTATAAACATTAACTACTTATAGACATCGTCAAAAAACTCGTTTAAATTATAGAAACACTTATTCACGAGAAAGGTGTTTAATTGTTTATTAAATAAATTCGGCTTTTCCAAATTTTTCAGGGAATCTGGTAAGTGATTATATATTTTGATTGTCATATAATGGGGGCTAGACGTGACGAGCTTTAACGTGGAAAATGGCAATCTAAGTTTATTAATGTTACGGTTGTTTCTTCTATTATCTGTTAACGCTGAATACAGATCCGTATGTTTTCTGACAAATTTGCATGACTCAAAAATGTACATGGAGGTAAGGGTGAGTATCTGGTGTTTAATAAAATGAGGTCTGCACGAGTCCATTTGATTAATGTTCGCCAGAATCCGGATACATTTTTTTTGAAGAATAAAGATTTTATCTATTTCACTACTATTTCCCCACACTATAAGACCGTATGACAATCTCGAATAGGCATATGCATAGTACGCCGTGAGGGCGGTCTTGAAGTTCGTAACGCGTTTAAGGTGTTGTAGAGCATAGATAAATGAAGATAACTTTTTAGAGAGTTTTTGGATGTGTGGTTTCCAACTCATGTTGGTGTCCAAATCCAGACCCAATAGAGTAGCAGAACTCACGTGTTCTAATTTTGTGTTGTGGTAGCTAAAGTGTATTGGTAATGTAACTTTTTGATAGGGTTTAAATTGGATAATTTTAGTTTTGCTAAGGTTGAGCTGTAGGTTGTGAGTTTGTAACCAATTTGTAATTGTATTAAGGACTGAGTTTAGTTTATTTTCGACTTCACTGATGTTACAACATGGAAATAGTATAGAGATATCGTCTGCAAAGAGTGTGCAGTGTTCGTTTAATATGTTTGGGAGATCATTTATGTAGATAATAAATAACAGGCAGCCCAAGACGCTACCCTGCGGGATAGATCCTGTCACAGGGGCTCTATCAGACCTGATACGTTGTACTTTCCTCGTCTGAAAGTCAATGTTGTCTATGTCTACGTATTGAAAGCGATTGGTAAAATATGACTTGAACCATTCCAGGGCAGTGCCCCTTATACCCGTATTGTATAGCTTGTCCAACAAAATGTCAAAGCTCACTCTATCGTATGCTTTACTCATATCGAGTAAGAGACCTACGGCATATTTTTTGTTATTTATTTCGCTGAGAATTTGTTGTACATATTTATAGATCGCTAGGGTTGTAGAATGGTTTTTCCTAAAGCCATTTTGTTTATCGTTTAGAATTTTGTATTTTTCATAGAAATAATAAAGACGCTTTATCATCAACAGTTTCGTATATTTTTGCTGACGTTGGTAATAGGGCAATTGGTCGATAATTATTTATATCCGTGGTTTCTCCTTTTTTGTAGACAGGTTTTATTATGGAAATTTTTAGTGCGTCTGGGAAAACGCCTTCAGAGAATGATTGGTTTACTAGTTTAGTGTATGGGATGGCTAGGATTTCTGCGCAACTTTTTATTAAAGTGGGAGGGATCTCGTCTACACCGAAGGATGATTTGTTTTTAAGACTCTTTAGTATCATAAGCATTTCTTTTGTGTCAACCGGTCCTAGAAAAAATGAGTTTTGTATAGTATTTAACAATGGTGTTCTGGTTACAGGTGTCGGGTGCAAATTTCCTATTGAAGAAAAGAAAGTATTAAATAGATTCGCGATTTGTTTCGGGTCACTTTGTATTTCATTGTCCGGTGTTTTGATTTGGATGTTATTTTTAAATTTCGGTGTATTTTTATTGGTTACTGTATTTATAATTTGCCACATAGATTTTGTTTTATTGTGTGAATTTTCAAATTTGTGCTTATTATTTAGTTTTTGCCTGGAAACCTGCAGACACCTGCAAAGAAATTTGACGGTGTGTGCGAAGTTCCCAATCCGCACTGGGCCCGCGTGGGAACTATAGCCCAAACCCTCTCATTGTGAGTGGAGGCCTGTGCCCAGCAGTGGAATGTATATAGGCTGGATTATGTATGTATGTATGTATGTAAACTCTTTATTGCACAAAAAGTATAAGTAAATAATACATTGACATCGATTATTATTATTTTATTACTAGAGACAGGTACCAACTGAGACAGGCACTACTAGAGGCAGATATTACTGCAGACAACTACCTCCCGCGCCTGCGCTGGTACGATACGAGCTGGCCGACACGCTGCGCCTCACGGACATGCTATGGCAACTTAGAACAAGACAATTTTCATTGATTTTACTTTATACAGATAAAGTAGGTTTATGGCTAAATTGAGATTTGTTTTCCTACAATTTGGCCATTAACATATTATATAGGGACGATACTTATATTTCAACTCATAAATATGAGTTTAAATAGTTGAGTTTGAGTTTTATTTAGTCTATACATATATATACCTTTGATGTATGCTTATTGTTATGTAGACGTAGCGTACGTTCGTTCAGTAGCTAGAAACTAGATGGCGCTGTTAAAAATAGCGAAGTTGCCTGTCTATCTCCATATGTAAAATAGTAAGTAGTCTTTGCTCACGGAGACAGGTACCACTGTTTAATTACTACAGCAACACCAAATGATAATGGTAAAAATTAAAAATATACCATTGTTGCAAAAGCCGGAAAGAAGGCAACAAATGGACGAGTAAAGTCTGTTCACTGCTTCGCTCGTGATATAGTGTAAGTCGTATTTTTAATCCACGAAGGATTTACTTACGTAGGTACATTGACGCAACAGTGTAAAGTCAATTTGATTGGCGGGGCGCAGCGTGTCGTGGATTACCTAATAGGTATAGATTTCGGCCGAATAGATGGAATGTGCTGGAGACCACTCAGTGCTACGCCGTAGCACACGTAGCGATTGCTACGCGCCGTAGCATTTAGTTTGTTATTTTTCTTATTCCATTACATTTTCATGATACACGAATTCTCGATACATAAAAACATCTACGAGTACTAGGTATGTACATATGTAAGTCGAAGGTAGAAAATTAATTTAATTATTTTTCTTATCAACAGGTGAAAGTGTGGTTCCAGAATCGCAGAATGAAATGGAAGCGAACCAAGGGCACTGCCAAGTATACCAAGAAAAAGGATTAAACCAAATAACATAAGTTTACGTATGCTCAGTGATTTCATATAAATAATTAAATTTTTGGGTGATTCCACGAACGTTTCATTTCAACCGCCGTCAGTCTCTTTGATCGCATTAAGATCGAAATTTCTGTAGCTTTAGATGCTATTTTCGGTTATTTTGTAGAAGTCAGGGCATTCTATAAAATATCCGAAAATGACATCCAAAGCTACAGAAATTTCGACTTTAATGCGATCAAGGGACTGACGGTGGTTGAAACGCTCGTGAAATCACCCATTTACGGTTCAATTTATCTATATGAGATCAAAGCTTACGATAAGGTCAAAAATCTGTTAAATTAATGATTTAGCTGTAATTATGTAACGCATAATTTTAGTAATATTTAGATTCATATAGAAAATTACTTATCCCTGTTTTGTCATTGTCATTAAATATTAATTTAATTTACATTGTTGTAGTTCTAAGTTAACTGAAGCCTACTTTAACTACTTACTTAGTTTTATATAATTACTACCTTTCCCCGTGACTCCGTCCGCGTAGTAGCAATTTTTCGCTTATACCTCGGGAACTATGAAATTTTACGGGATAATAAATATCTTATGTGTTAATCCATCAATGTGGATTGAAGTTCTGTCACTTTCTAACCAGTAAGTGCGAGGGTGACGGATGCTTTATCCGAGTTTAGCACTGCGACAAAGGCGATCATAATACGGGGGCTGGACATACATAGGCCTCTCTCTATATAGATGCCAATGCGCACGATCCTCGGGTCTCCAATTTTTAATTACTAACTGACGCACTCAGAGACGTCAATTAAGTTTTAAGTTTCATTAAAGTAGCTGCTGTCACTTTCTTTGGTATAGCAATAGAATAAGACGCAGCAACTTTAATGAAACTTAAAAATTAATTGACGTCTCTGAGTGCGGCAGTTAGAGGAAAGCTTCTGTGCAAGGGAGGAGGAAGGATGGAGTATGTTTAACCTTTTCAACGCCATTGAAGGATATATCCGCACCACTGGTTCAACGCCAACGAATATCCGTCAAGGTTGAAAGCGCAAAATAGACCCGAGGGTCTATGAGTTAAGGGATACTTATTTTAAACCTTAAGCGTTAAGTCTTACGTTAGAATATGGAATAGATGTATTAATTTACCTAGCACCTGTCAAATTTTATCTCTTGCATTCTAGGGGGCCATATTTTCTATCCTTTCATTATATATACTAGTTTTTAACTCACAATTGACACGTCAATTTCAAGAATAAACTACTTACAGCGGTTCCGCCCTGTCCGATCCGAAACCGAGAAATGTCGGTTCGTAGCATGTCCGAAGTAGCAGTCTATTTGTATGAGAAATCGGATAACGGAATTCGGTTCCAGTGCACATCGGACGTAGTGCCGAACCACTAGGCGCTGTCGTCAAATGTTTGCAAGTGAAAACGCCTTTTAGGTGCGAGAAACGTGGAAACAGTAAAACACCTCGTCATGAGATAAGGATATGTTTATTAGACAAATTCATACCTCGGCACAAGCTGAGCCGAAACTAAAGATAATATTGTAACCTAACCCGCTATCTTTGGAAGAGAACCTCCGGCATTCCAAGGTGTACATTTGTTCTGAGCAATAGCGAACAACGGAAATCATGTGATACTTCCAAGTACTTACACTACCTGAATAACACGGAACGCGTTTGTCGAGGCGTCGTATCATGAATTATGTACAATCATGAACAAAATATATTGGAAACATGTCCATACGACTGAATTGTCAAGAGATTAGAGCGTAGTTTTCGCCGTTGACTGTACCAGATTATCTAAAGTTGTAGAAGTATGTGACAACTTTACATCTATAAGATAATCTTACAATTTAGGATTTAGTATAGAACTGCTAGCATGCTTCAACCAGCTGATCAAACTGCTGCGTATAATATACATAAAACACAGCATGCTAGCGTCCAGAATGTACAAAGGGTCTTCCATATGATCGGCGATTGCAGCAATAGACTGAGAACAGACTATGCACGCCAAATATGTGGAGGGCCATTAGGTATTAGGCACTATATTTATTTACTATCGAAGTGTGAAGTCGAGTCCTCTCCAAACGCATCCTCTGTACAACATCGAATCGATAACATTGGACCTCTACGACGTTGGACCAAATAAAATATGTACTAGTAATTCTCAACAATAGATATAAGTATTTTTAACATACAATTTATTCTCAACATGAGCTTTTTTATATAAAAATCGTCAGAACTATCCATCTGTGTAATGATTATGTACAGTGTCGACAAGTACAGCTACAACCCGCACTAATGCGACCACCAACACGTAACTTAGATGTCATTCTCTTTTCTCTTTCTCTCCTCATAATGTGAAGCTGATTCGTTAATTAATTGTAAGTTATTATAAAATTAGTTCTTGTATTGTGATAAGCGGACCAATGAATCTTACACGATTGTCATCTTAGCGATAAAAATATGCAATTCAATAAAAATAAAAACATTATTTTTAAAATATAGTTTCCTTCATACACTGTACTGAAACCCCATAAATATGTGGACCATTTCTTTTTTTTTTTTTTGGTAGATTTTATGAGCTATATGCTACTTTATGAATATATGAATTAATTAAATTAGTCTGCGTACATTATTTATTACGATGGAAAAATATGCTCCAGTGATATTCGAACTAGTTATCCTACGCTATACAAGTGGCTGTTCACGCAAATGATACGAAAGAGCGCTTAATAAATTATAAATGCAATACGAGCCGACTAGACAATTTAGGATGTCTTTGTATGTAGGCTTCAAATAATTATCTATAGGCCCGTACAGACAGACAGCATTTGAACTGCAATCCAGCTGCAAAATGACAGTTCGAGGGCAGTTCTGATGCAGTTGACGTAACTTCATCAAAACTGCAAACCAACTGCGCAGTCCGCTTGCAGTTGGCGTGCAGTCCCTCCCTTGCAAAGCGGACTGCGCGTCTGTACCGACCCTAATAGTTGTGAAATGATTATAAATAATAATGATAATTTGTGATCTGGAGCTAGCAGTGGCAGTCAGACTACTTAGCCAGTGTCTCCGATCACTAATAATAAATGTAAATGTCACTTCTAAAACCCGTCGTCGTCAGATTGTGAACATACTTGGTACTTTTAACATAATTGCGAGGATCAGGAATCAATGAAAAAAAAAAACAATCTTTGTTTTATATAAAAATAGTAAATATTTTAGTTATTTTAACATTATTGATTGGCTAATTAGAATAATATCAAACGGCCCAGTACAACCTAATTGAATAACGGCTTCAGCAATTTTTGGATTTTACAATACTGTTATTATCGTTTTGATATAAGGGGTCGTATTAATAAACATTATCAAGGCACCAAAGATAATGTCAAGCCGTGAACTGTGATTTGACATATCTAGAGACAGGCATTTCGCTTTAAAATCTTATTAATACGACCCTAGTCATAGATCAAGTCCAGAGATTGCCAGCACGCATTACACAACTAGTACTGCCCGCGGGCCTCATGCGTCAGGAATCCAGCCATCAAGGCACAACGCGTCACAAAGTTCGCATCATTTGCGCAAATAAAAACAAAAGCCTAATACTAGTATGATATATTTAACACAATCGTCCCGTTCACAGCGCTAAAGTGTCCAATATCCTTAACTATATGTACACAGTAGAATTATAAGGCTTCACGGTGTCTCACTTCGAGCGTCACTATCGTCACAACACTAGGCTCACTATCACTGTCACCGCGGTCTACAGCGTCACGTAGATCACGATTCGTTATGGCCGCGAGCCGTCCGCGTGCGGGAACGCCAGGGGACTCGCCCCTTGAGGCGCGACGTTCTGCGGGATCACTGTCAGCGACTTGGGTATCTTCGGCATAATCATGGGGCTGGACATCAGGGGCAGAGGGGCCTCGCTGATGGACACTGCGGGCCCTAGCTGGAGCTTCAGCGGCGTGCTCACTAGCGGCGCGGGCGCCGACACGACGGGCGACGGGAGCGTATGCGAAGTCACCGTCGCAGTTTTCGGCGTGATGGGAGCTATGGTTATGTTCTTCAAGCCGACATTTTTCAGGATCGTCGCCGCGTTGGAACCTATCTGGGCTAAATCGGACAAATCGTCTTTTTCAGGTAAGTTGTGTAGTACGGTGCCTCCGTTGCCGAGCATGGCGGAGGTCTGGACCTCCGTGACCACGGCCTCGGAGTCCGGGCGGGGCTTGTCGTGGCCCAGCTGCTGCAGCTTGTCGCGGCGCATGACGCACATCTTGTTGTAGTCGTGCAGCGTGATGTGGAACTGCTGGCCCGCCGACATGACCTTCACGAGGCTGGGCAGGCGGCGCCCGTCGACAGCCGTCTGTATCGGCTCGCGCGCCACTCGTGCTAGGTTCTCCTGAGGAGTAAAATGGAAATAAGTTAAAACTTTACAAAAGTTTTAATTCGTCGGCATACGAGTGAAAACTACGACATAATAACACGAAAATTTAATAAAAAAAGAAAAGCATATAGAATGGATTTGGCTCAAATTTAAAGCACAAAAACCATCTGCAAGTATGGACTAAACACAGGATCATTATCATTATCAATCCAGAAAATTATACTGGATGTTTTTTTATTCGTCTAAAAAATTTTGGGAGTTAAATCAGTAAGTCATACTGACCAACTTTCACTATGGGACCAACCCCGAAATCGCGAAAAAAATTTGACCCTCCCATACAAAACATCGTCAGCTGACTAGCCAAAATGTATGGGATGGTCAATTTTTTTTTCGCGATTTCGGTGTAGGTCCCATAGTGAAAGTTGGTCAGTATGACTTACTGATTTAACCCCCAAAAATTTTTAACGAAAAAAAAAACCCAGTATATCGACGAAATAGTAGTAAAGTAGCACGACCACCAACAGCCACTTAATTCAAAACAATACGAATTCAAACTCACCGGTGTGATGGGCATAAGGGTAGGCCGCCAGGGCTTGCTGGTCGTCTTCTGCTTTTTGGGCGTGTCAGGCTTGGGCTCTTTCCGCTCCTTGGGCGGCTCGAAGGGCGGGGGGGCGGGCAGCGGCGCGGCCGCCACCTCGGTGGGGTCGGCGGCCGACACGCCCTTCACCAGCTGCTGGATGTTGTGCAGCACGTTCTGGATAGCCTTCCGGCCCTGCGCGCTCGGCGTGTTGATGGCGATCAGCTCGGGCGGCAGCGCCTTATGTCTCTTCTCCTTCGGCTTAGGCTTCGGGAACACTGGAGGCGGGGGCATGGACTTCTTCAAATCCTTATCGGCTTCGCTGTGACTGGATTTCAATAAACTCTTCCCGTTCACTGAGGGTTTCTTTCTAAATTCTATTAAGCTGATGGCCGGCTCGGCGCGCCGCGGCGTGTCGTTGACGACGTTGTCGTAAGCGCGCAGGCGACTTTGGACGGAGTCGCTGTAGTTCGCGGCGTTTGGAGTCGCGTTGTGCGACAACACCAAATCACCGCTTCTAAAGTATTTCTCTAACAAAATCAGATGTCTCAGGAAACTGGATTGATTCCCGTAAGGCCTCTGCAGCTCGGTCCACAGCTTCCTAGTTTCGACATCGTATTGAACCGTCGTGTTACACTTCTCCCACCCTTCGGGCGTGACGCCTTTCACGTTACCGAACTCGATGTTACACTGTAGGTTCATTTCCTCTTCGCCCGGGAACAGCTCTCTCACAGATATAGACGGATTCGTTTCTAACCTCCTAACGGGATTGGAATATTTAGCGTCTGACGCCTTCTTTGGCTCTTTTTCGACAGTCAGCTTTTTAGACAACTCGCTTAGATTCTTTTTAACTTGCGTAAAGCTTTCCGATTGCTGCCATTTGTTCTTTAGTGTATTAATATCGGCCGGTTTCTTGTTCGGTATGCTTTCGATGGTGCATTCATCATTTAGAGAGATGTTCTTCATAGTTACATCTTTAGGTACCTCCGGTTCTAAAGTTTCTGCCTCTTCTTTCTTCGCCATTTTGTCTTTCTGAACGACCATCTGTCCCAACTTGTGTAATCTTTTGGCGTTTTTGTCATTTATTCTATGGTGCAGCCCCGGTTTTTGAATTCCTAGATTGTGCACTTTGAGCAGATTGCGGCTTTTCTGCGTCAAATTGGTCTGGTTGTGTAGGAACTGTGCGGGGTTGTTCTGTTTCTGTAACAGCATCTGCAGTTCGGTCTGTTTGTCCAGGACGGAGTTGTCGTTGTCGGGCTGGTCGGGCTCGGAGCCGTCGCTGTGCGGGCCAGGCTCCGCGGACTTGGCGCCGGGGACCAGTATCTTGTTGGAGGAGATGAGGCTCTCTATGTCTTCCTCGAGGGGTTGCGAGGTTTTCTCTGTGTCCGGCTGTGACCCGGGAGGGCTGGAGGTCCGGTCCGGGGAGGCGCTGTCGCCGGTTTTGTCGGGGTCAGAGGGCTTGCGGCGGTGCTTGGAGCGCGGCTTCTTGCGGCGCGCGACCTCGTCGTCGGCCGCAGTGTCCTCGCCCTCGTGTTCCGACTCAGCCGGGACTTCTATGTTGTATAGTTGGAGTAACCTGGAAATTGGGGTTGGGTGATTAGTGTCTGCCGCATGCACACATAGGTAGGCCACTGCGGTAACTTGGTGGGTCCCCTTGACTTGGAGTCTTTCTTAAAAGATTGACCAGAGGTTGCAATAGACAGACGACTATGGAAACTCAGAGAGGATGCTTTTGCCGAGCAGTAGGACACAATAATAGGCTGATTAAAAAAAGTGAGTTTGCCGATATATTGTCTACTTGTCATCTCAGTTTACCCCGTAAATTCGGAGATGTAAGGCAGTGTATGTAGGCATGCGTTACCGGCGCGTGTAGGCGGCGGCGTGCGCGTCGTTGTGCCCGGGCCGGCGCAGCAGCGAGCTGTAGTAGCGGCACAGCTTGCACAGCACCGGCTTGTCCGGCAGCGCCACCGGCACGCGCGCCGCCGCCAGCAGCGGGTTCAGCTCCTCGTGCCCCTGAGGGTCATAGGGGAATTACATTTATAAGCGGAGGAAAGCAATTCTGAAAAAAGGATTGGTTAAACACTTAACCATTTGGTAAACACTTTTTTTTAAAACTAAAAACCTCTCTCTGTGCACTCTGAGAGTATGCCGCTGCATATGTAATCTCCCCGAAGCTGTTCACCGCTGCGCTGGATCTATGGCGTGGCTAGGATTGCGGGAAACCGATGGATGCAAGTGGCGCAGGACCGGTCCTTGTGGCAAACCTTGGGGGAGGCCTATGTCCAGCAGTGTCTGCGCCGCGCGCAGCCCCGGGGCGTCGTCGAGGTCCGGCAGCCGTACCTGCAGCAGCAGGTGCGCGTTGTGCCGCGCGAGGCGGCGGCGGCACAGCCCCGGGGAGGGGTCCAGCTCCGGCAGACGTACCTGCAGCAGTAGATGCGCGTTGTGCCGCGCGAGGCGGCGGCGGCACAGCCCCGGGGAGGGGTCCAGCTCCGGCAGACGTACCTGCAGCAGTAGATGCGCGTTGTGCCGCGCGAGGCGGCGGCGGCACAGCCCCGGGGAGGGGTCCAGCTCCGGCAGACGTACCTGCAGCAGTAGATGCGCGTTGTGCCGCGCGAGGCGGCGGCGGCACAGCCCCGGGGAGGGGTCCAGCTCCGGCAGACGTACCTGCAGCAGTAGATGCGCGTTGTGCCGCGCGAGGCGGCGGCGGCACAGCCCCGGGGAGGGGTCCAGCTCCGGCAGACGTACCTGCAGCAGTAGATGCGCGTTGTGCCGCGCGAGGCGGCGGCGGCACAGCCCCGGGGAGGGGTCCAGCTCCGGCAGACGTACCTGCAGCAGTAGATGCGCGTTGTGCCGCGCGAGGCGGCGGCGGCACAGCCCCGGGGAGGGGTCCAGCTCCGGCAGACGTACCTGCAGCAGTAGATGCGCGTTGTGCCGCGCGAGGCGGCGGCGGCACAGCCCCGGGGAGGGGTCCAGCTCCGGCAGACGTACCTGCAGCAGTAGATGCGCGTTGTGCCGCGCGAGGCGGCGGCGGCACAGCCCCGGGGAGGGGTCCAGCTCCGGCAGACGTACCTGCAGCAGTAGATGCGCGTTGTGCCGCGCGAGGCGGCGGCGGCACAGCCCCGGGGAGGGGTCCAGCTCCGGCAGACGTACCTGCAGCAGTAGATGCGCGTTGTGCCGCGCGAGGCGGCGGCGGCACAGCCCCGGGGAGGGGTCCAGCTCCGGCAGACGTACCTGCAGCAGTAGATGCGCGTTGTGCCGCGCGAGGCGGCGGCGGCACAGCCCCGGGGAGGGGTCCAGCTCCGGCAGACGTACCTGCAGCAGTAGATGCGCGTTGTGCCGCGCGAGGCGGCGGCGGCACAGCCCCGGGGAGGGGTCCAGCTCCGGCAGACGTACCTGCAGCAGTAGATGCGCGTTGTGCCGCGCGAGGCGGCGGCGGCACAGCCCCGGGGAGGGGTCCAGCTCCGGCAGACGTACCTGCAGCAGTAGATGCGCGTTGTGCCGCGCGAGGCGGCGGCGGCACAGCCCCGGGGAGGGGTCCAGCTCCGGCAGACGTACCTGCAGCAGTAGATGCGCGTTGTGCCGCGCGAGGCGGCGGCGGCACAGCCCCGGGGAGGGGTCCAGCTCCGGCAGACGTACCTGCAGCAGTAGATGCGCGTTGTGCCGCGCGAGGCGGCGGCGGCACAGCCCCGGGGAGGGGTCCAGCTCCGGCAGACGTACCTGCAGCAGTAGATGCGCGTTGTGCCGCGCGAGGCGGCGGCGGCACAGCCCCGGGGAGGGGTCCAGCTCCGGCAGACGTACCTGCAGCAGTAGATGCGCGTTGTGCCGCGCGAGGCGGCGGCGGCACAGCCCCGGGGAGGGGTCCAGCTCCGGCAGACGTACCTGCAGCAGTAGATGCGCGTTGTGCCGCGCGAGGCGGCGGCGGCACAGCCCCGGGGAGGGGTCCAGCTCCGGCAGACGTACCTGCAGCAGTAGATGCGCGTTGTGCCGCGCGAGGCGGCGGCGGCACAGCCCCGGGGAGGGGTCCAGCTCCGGCAGACGTACCTGCAGCAGTAGATGCGCGTTGTGCCGCGCGAGGCGGCGGCGGCACAGCCCCGGGGAGGGGTCCAGCTCCGGCAGACGTACCTGCAGCAGTAGATGCGCGTTGTGCCGCGCGAGGCGGCGGCGGCACAGCCCCGGGGAGGGGTCCAGCTCCGGCAGACGTACCTGCAGCAGTAGATGCGCGTTGTGCCGCGCGAGGCGGCGGCGGCACAGCCCCGGGGAGGGGTCCAGCTCCGGCAGACGTACCTGCAGCAGTAGATGCGCGTTGTGCCGCGCGAGGCGGCGGCGGCACAGCCCCGGGGAGGGGTCCAGCTCCGGCAGACGTACCTGCAGCAGTAGATGCGCGTTGTGCCGCGCGAAGCGGCGGCGGCACAGCCCCGGGGAGGGGTCCAGCTCCGGCAGACGTACCTGCAGCAGTAGATGCGCGTTGTGCCGCGCGAGGCGGCGGCGGCACAGCCCCGGGGAGGGGTCCAGCTCCGGCAGACGTACCTGCAGCAGTAGATGCGCGTTGTGCCGCGCGAGGCGGCGGCGGCACAGCGCGCAGGCCTGCAGCGGCGCCAGCGCGCCGTGGTGCGCCGCGCACAGCCCCAGCGTGTGCAGCCCGGGGTAGTCCGCCTCCAGCTCCAGCTGCGGGACACGTGGCTTTTCAGGGGACGAGAGTAACACGACTGGAGAGATCACCAGTGATCGAAATAGATAGAGTATATTTACCTAAACTTGATGCATGTTCATTCAATAATGTGTTCCCATCTCACTCACGCATGAATGAACATGCGTCAAGTTTAGGTAAATATACTACCTATGCCGATCACTGGAGATCACTTATAGAATGAAGACAACTTGCGCCTACTAAACAATTCACGAGCCTCACCAGTCGAATTAAAGTTGTACTTTTGCGTCAATGTATGAAAAATAAAATAATTACGTCATGAATTAAAAACGCCTGAATTAATTTATGAAAGCCTCTTTTAAAAATTACGGCAATAAGCCCCCGTCTGGGTTAGGTACTAATATCAGCGATTCTAATATTACTGTCCAAGGAGAATGACGTACTCGCTGCATAAAGTTGAATTTCATTCCTTTAAATTATTGATTTACTGAAGACTTTTCCCTCGCTACCGTCGCGCCCCGAGCTGTATATAATGACGACTCACCACTTTGTTGACGGCGGGACGCATCTTGATGAGCCACTTGCGGCGAATAGTGCGCACGGCGGGCGCGGGGCAGGCGCGCGCGTGGCAGCGCGCCGCCACGGCCGGCGCCTCGCCTTCGCTACCCTCGGGCTCCTCGCCCTCTGGCTCCACGGGCGGGCTCACGGATTTCTCAGGTTGCCTGATAGAATAGTCATGGAAAAAATTATAGCGCTGCTCTGTCAGGCCCGAATTGATTATAGTTTTATTCAAAAATTGTTTCAAAATTATTTGTTTTAAATATATTACAGTAATAATAAGAGATGCTTTTATATAACAAGATGGTTGCGTGATTACACATGTAATTAAGTTGTGTGTGTAAGTGGTGCGTGTGCGCATGTACTCACGCGGGCGGGCGCGCGCGCTTGCGGTAGGAGGGGCAGTTGGCGCGGCGGTCCACGTGTCGGTAGCACGCGTCGCACAGGCAGCTGTCGATCGTCAGCCGCTCCTCGTCTGCAACACACGCACTCTGCACTACTGCGCCGGCCACACCAGCTCCGCTCCCTCATCTACCACCTCTTTTAACTAGCTTTCACCAGCGTAGAAGTCGTTTATCGCTTTGCCATCGGACACTGACTAACGTTCAGGGTTCAAAGTATCCTATGTCAGTCTACTGGCTTTAGACTGCTAAATTTCACGTTGATCGGTTGGTGAAAATTTGCCGATTTTGATAGTTCATAACACGGGCTCAGATAGGTTGATCGAGTGGTCGACCCGGACCATGTTAGTCGCCTAAGAGCCCCGCTCCCTGGCTTGGCAGTATGCTTGCAGTAAAACACGGAAACAGAGGGGTGATATTTATGCCTCAGTAAACTTCAGCCCAAAAAAGCTGAGACAAACCAAGTACAAACTTATCGGACAAAAAACTTATAAAGAGCAGTGGTGAATAATAGCATCAAATACTATTAATAACCACATTGTAGTAATGATACTCACTATCGAGAACCTTCTTCTGGCGCTCATGACTCTTCATCTGAGCTATGTGGCAGGGCGTGTCGAACAGGCCGAACTTGCCGCCGCAGTAGAAGCACTGGTCCTGGCACAGCCGGCCCGGGTGGATGCTGAAGGACGAGGCCTTCTCCGGGATCACCAGGTTCAGGATCTCTTTGGGTTCAGTCGGCTCGGGGGCGGCTTCGGTTTCGGCTACGGATTGGAATAACGTCAAGAGGCAAGCGTTTCACACCTCCACCACTCCTTGCTCAGTGTGACACCATGGTGGCACTTCACTTGGCTGTTGGCCCTTTTTATGGTATGTCAAATGTGAGGGACAAAATATCAGGGGACAATCTCACATATATTGACCTAGTCCCAAAATAAGCTTCTAGGCTTGTACTATGGATACTAGGGAACTATATACATACTTATATAAAGAAATACAGACTCAGGAACAAATACTCGCGCTCATCACACAAATATTTGACCATATCGAGATTCGAACCCGGGACCATTAGCTTCGTAGGCAGAGTCACTACCAACTAGGTTAAGCGCGTCGTCATACGACCAGTATTTGACAAACACAGCCAAGTGAAGTGCCATTACATTTTAATTGACAAGGATGCCTCTGGGCGTTTGCGGCTTCAAACTAATGAGATAGGTACGTAGCTCTAATTTTTAAACAACCCGTTCAACAGACTCAAAGAACGAACACTTTTCCGACATAAAATTCAAGTTAAAACATTACTTCTTCAGCAGTGTTCGTAAACAATATCGTTAGCCTTTTTCGATCGGTCATATTACGAACTGTCAACTGATAAGTTGCAGGCAAAGGGGCAGAAATATACGACTCCTATACTGCCCTGCTAAGGTACAAGGCAGTTTTATACACAAAACTCCTGTAGCAATTGCAACCTTATTACCCAGTAATGAGGTTGTAATTGTTACAGTAGTTTTGTGTAAAAAAACCGCCTTTTACCTTAGCAGGATAGTATACCTCTATCCCTGTTACAGACTGCAACTTGG
This sequence comes from Tortrix viridana, assembly GCA_963241965.1. NCBI lineage: Eukaryota > Metazoa > Arthropoda > Insecta > Lepidoptera > Tortricidae > Tortrix > Tortrix viridana. Next base: position 11,811,192 of record OY725186.1, read on the forward strand.
CAAGTTGTAAGAGCTCATAATACGGCATCTGTAAAGTCAATTTCACAAAGCTAGAAGTTACAATTTCACAGGCATAAGGTAACAACAAATGGCACCAAATATGTGGAATATAGGGCATGTGGGCAGGCTCAAGAGGTAGTGGTCATCTATTTCTTAGGGACCACGATAGGTAGAGTAAATATTGCAGTCTGAAGGTCTGGTTAAGAGCTTCTGCTTACAGTATGCGTTCAGGTCATCCGATCAGATCCTCAGTACAAATTGGAACGCATGCGATCTCATTTTGTACTGAGGATCGGATCGAATGACCGGAACGCACTCCGTTCAGAAGCTCTAAGGAGTGTTGACACGGTCAGGCTTATAATATAACAGTTGGCCCATTTTAGACCAGACAATGGGAGCTTCGAGAGGCATATACCAGTGAAGAAGAGTAATATTTAAGAACAGTATTTACGTTTCTGGGCTACGTGGAAGGCGGGCCTTTGCCCAGCAGTGGGACATTGCGGCCATTAAATAATAAATAAATGTAATATCAATATAAAGGGACCTTATGGAGGAAGGCAGTTACGCTCTTCTTATTCTAGTAACGAATACTATGGTAACAGTTCTAAAAACGGCGTAACCGCCTGCCTCCATAATGTCCCTTTATATTGAGAACGTCACAAATAAACTTCTATTTGGTAATTGTAACTTGTAGCTCTACAAAATTGGCCCCTGTTACCAAACCAGTGTATCAATATCAAATTCCTTGAACCTTTAACCTTATACATGGGTATATCCGCAACACAGGTGCACCATCGACGTAAATCCGTCACGGTTGACAGTGCAAAATATACTGTCGTGTGTGCTCATATGGTTGAAATTCGCGATGCTTTTCAGCTGTCATTTGCGTGAGTGTCGATGTTAGTTGACATGGCGATGAAATTGTTAAAAGTTAAAAATACATTTAAACGAGGACAGTACATTTTTAGACACAAAAATATATTAATAAAAACCGCCGAGCGTTTTATCAATGAATTAAAAATCCATTTTAACTTTAAATTTGTTATATTTATTGATTTGTTAGGTGTTAAAGTGACGTTCTCATGCATGTCTGTTCTTTCTGTTTAAATGATGCTACTTATTAGTCATAGTAATTATTATTGCCAAAAATATACAGAAATCAAGTTTCAGAAGTATTTTATATTGGATATCAGAATAGCTAGTTAATTGGCTATTAATTTTTATCAAAGTATACACTGATTTCTGCACACTTTTAACACGGACATACATAACTAGGAGCAAACATTTTATAAGTTTTTTATAAGCTATCAAACAATCCATGAAGGCTTTAGGATAAAACAGGTTTACGGACCAATTTTTCAATACCAATAAAAAATATCTGACAGATAAAGTTATTGCCTTCCTTTTCTTTGTGATATAAAAGAAAAGGACAGAGCTAAAATTTGTCTAACAGTGTTCTCTAGTTATTGAAAAATCTGCTCTACATGTAATATAAATAAAATAAATAAATCAGGGGACAATCTCACACAAAGTGACCTAGTCCCAAACTAAGCTCTAGGCTTGTACTATGGGTCCTAGACAACTACATACATACCTACTTATATAGAGAAATACATACTTAACTATATAGAAAATATCTATGACTCGCGCTCATCATACAAATATTTGCCCATACCGGGATTCGAACCCGGGACCGTTAGCCTCCAACTAGGCTAACCGCGTCGTAAGAGATTAAGAGAGGGATATAAAATACAGATAAACATGCAATTAGTCGTATAAATATTTTTCTGATATTTTATGTTTAATGTTTAATTATATAAAGGAAAATAAAAATATACGCTCCAAAACAGTCGAAAATACAGGGTGACTCTTGATAAAGTGCACATATACATGAGGGACATTAAATAACATTTTATTGACAAAAAAAAATATTTTTAAATTTTTTTGTGTTTATATGTGGTACAAAGTAGCGAATTTTTTTTTTAATAAAAAAAAACATGTTTTTCGTCGATAAAATTTAATTTAATGTCCCTCATTTGAATATGTGCACTTTACCAAGACTCACCCTGTATATAGGGAGATATAAATAAATAATAATAAATAATATAATATAAAGAAGGATTTATGTTTGCGCCTAGTTCGGTAGATCTGGGTGAGTGTAAGATCCACACACCATGGTTGTTAAGGCGGTTACTGTAAGACTTTCTGTGCCCACCCTCTGAACCTGCGCCGGCGAAACCCTGGGGACAAAAAAAAAAGAATTAGTAGCATTATAATGGCGAACAAAAAAACTGGTCAATTTGTTTCTGTAATTTTAGTGACAAGGGAATGGCGTAAAACTATTTGAGAAATAAATTGTTTGATGAAACTAACATTAATAAACCTTTTGGTGCCTTTGCCTCTCTAACAATTTTTAAAGGCAACTGAAAAATAATGGGTAATGAGTTGGTTTCGAACCTACATCTTTGGCTACCTGGGCCGACTCAAGAGCCATAGATCAGACAGCATTTGAAATTCGTAATAGACATTTCTGTACATAAAAAAATATCAAGCTGTATATCAATGTTTAGATGGAGAAATTAATTGTCTAGAAAAACATTTAAGAACTCAGACAATAATCAATCAATTATCAAATAAATATTGATAATATAATTGCAGACCACTTGTTAATTCAGATAGTCATAAACCACAATAAATACCTTTCTTATTGCGAAATAACAACACATAAATAAACACATGAAACTGTTTTGTATCATGTTTTTATTAACAGGAAGTGCTACGGCGTAGCCCTCGTAGCACCATAGTTGTATAATAGGTGCTTACCCACTTGAATCTTCTCGCTTGTCGTTCAGTGCGTCTCTTTCGTTACAGACTAGTTAGAGAGGGATTACCGAGCGACAAACGAGTCGAGGCCTACTTGAGCTACCCGCCCTGCGAGGCATAGCAATAATGGGCTGGTAATTCGTTACGACACATGTTTTTAACATAAAAGTAATGAAGAACATTAGACTATTTATGTCTTTGATTATATTTGGATAAATGAATAGCTAATTAAACCCTGCTTTAGGTCTTTATGTAAATAAGATAGCTCTTAGTTTCAACATGTAACTGAACTGAAATAGAAGCATATAAATTAGAGCTATTTGTGAAACTTATAAAGCACAATAAACTGTTTATTTGACAAAAAATTGCTGAAAGTTACGTTAATTTTCATGGCCTATTTTCCTCATTGAGACCAAAACAAAAAAAAACGGATTCTATATATTTTTTGCTTTTTTGAAACAGGGATATCAATAACAATCGGTTATATTAATCACAAACAATGCTACATAAATAATCAGTATGAAGGCCTGTAAAGTGCAATTAGTTTTAAAAGACTTTTGATTTCAGGAAAAATCGGTTTAACTAGAATTTCGAGCTCATAAGCGCGAGCCAGAAACTAGTACATACCGGTTTACCCTTGAATCAACGACACTCATTTCATAGAATGTTTTACTTCGCCGAATTTTCAATTCATCGTCAGGCAAGTTATAATTTTTTGTAGGTCACAGGCCTAGATAACCTGAAAACAATCAAGGTTTCAGCAGAAATTAGCTTTCGATGAAATGAAATTCGGTGAAACGACACATTCGATGAAATGAGTGTCTTTTGTGAAGTCTTGTCGCAATGTATACCTATAGCAACAGAAGTATAGCAAGTGCTCACCGCGGGTCTTTCGATGGTGTAGTAGGCGTCGTCTTCCCCAGGCGCCACGCCGGGCTCCGGCGCCGGCTTGCCCGACCGGTGCTTGCTCTTCTGGAACGTCATCTTCAAAGAACTCCTGTACTTCTTCTTGTCTCTCTCCCCGGCCCCTCTGTTCAGCTTTATAACAGTCTTAAGCGTTCCGGTGTAGTCGCCGGAGCCCTTAGAGGACTTCTTGCTCATCACCCCGCTCACACCCGCCCCGTATATACGCTGTTTCTCCTTAAGCTTCTCTATCTTGGCTTCTTTGGCAGCTTTGTGGGTGAGTAAGCCCAGCGTACGCAGGACGTTCTCCTTGCGTCGCTGGCTCTCGGGAGTCTCGTTTAACATGTTGCTCGGCCCCGGTTGGTTTTCAGTGGAGTTCCGCGCAGACTTGCTGCGCTTCCCGGGACTCTTGCCCGGTTTAGCCAACTCGGCCGTCTCTGATAACTTGCTCTTTGCCGGCGTTTCAGTCTTACACTCTGGCTCTTTGACTTCCTTCAGTTCTACAGGCTTTTCTACTGCTTTTACTTCTACTTTCTCAACCGGCTCTACCACCATATCTTCAGGTTTTACGGTTTCCTTTTCTGTTGGTACCGCTGTTTTTTCAACTTTTGCTTCAGGTACTTTTATGCTATCAACTTTTGGGATTTCAGTGGCCAAACATATGTCTTCAGGAATTGGTTTAATATTTTCTAAGGGAGGCGCGAGGGCTTCTGTCTCCATCGGTTGTATTTCGGGGGATTTAATGGCCACGGGTGCAGGCACGGGCACTGGAGCCGGCGGTGACGTTATTTGAGGCGTCGACGTTACTTGAGGTGTCGACGAAACTTGAGGCGTCGACGAAACTTGAGGCGTCAACGAAACTTGAGGCGTCAACGAAACTTCAGGCGTCGACGAAACTCCAGGCGTCGACGAAACTTGAGGTGTCGATGAAACTTGAGGCGGCAACGAAACTTGAGGCGTCGACGAAACTTGAGGCGTCAACGAAACTTGAGGCGTCGACGAAACTTGAGGCGTCGACGATATTTGAGATAACGTTAACGATTGAGCGGGTGTCGAAGCTACTTGAGGTGGCGGTGACAGTATCTGAGGAGGCGGTACCGGAGATGTTACTTGAACGGGCGGCGGCGACATCACTTGATGGGGCGGCGATTTCATTCTCTCTATCATAGCTATTTTTTCATCAGTGTCAACGCCTGTTTCAGACGATTTCCTCGACGTGGATTCTCTAGTTTTACGAATGTCTTTTGAATCAGTGAATATACGCGGAGTTATTGATATTTGGCTCGTATCCAGCACTACACCCTTTAGCGTGGTGGTGGGATTATTTGGATGTAAAGTGGCAAATTGGTGTAGATCCAACTGTGGCGCGGGGGCTGCTTTATCGACTGACTTCCTGATTTCTGTCAAAGTCACATCCTTGCCCAATGATTTCTCAAAAATACTGATAGCATCTGTTTCTCTAGAGTGATTGGAGCTTGTTGATTCTTTTCTTGAACTGAAACTATTCCGTTTTATTAGTGTAACTGAGTTAGGCAGATCAATGTCAATAGACCTCCTGGCTTGATAATCCCTTTTAACTATTGATATTGCTGAATTGTTTTCAAAACAGCTGAGTACATTTTCTTTTTCAATAGGCCTTTCAGGAGACCTCACAGACTGTACATCTGTTAGTTGCTTGATATGTGACCCAGATTTTGGTATTAAAACCACATCATTTGTCACCATGACAGTTTTGCTGTCAGTGGCTTTCGTTTCTGACTCTTGCCTTTGTCTCTTCTTGTCAAATTCTTCAAAAACTTTCAGTCGGTCCATGAGCTTGTCTATGCTCGCTACTGTGCTAACTTTGTAGGATATTTCTGGCTTGGTATTATCTACGGATCTTTCTAGGGAATCCTCTTCATAATGAAGTCTTATATTTTCGCTATCGTCATTCTTCGACGGGGTGTTCTCAGCAGTCGCAGACGCTTCTTTGTCCTTCACAGGTGTTTCAGGGGTGATTATACTATTGTTGTCGCCGAGCGGTTTGGAAAGACCGTAGAACTTGGCGACCGATTTGGTCTGTGTTTGGTCATTGTGTTCCAACGTAGATACGTTGGCCATTTCACGGTCGCGATCTATGTTTTCGTCCAGGTTGTTGATGAGGTCGTCGATCTCTTTGGAGAGCGTCTCGATAGTCTCGTGCTTCTCTACGGCGGGCTCGGCGGTGATGGTGGCGCTGGCGCGGCGCGCGGGCTCGGCGCCGGGCTCGGGCCCCGGGGGCGCCGGCGCCCGCCCTGGGCTTTGCCGCGCCGCTGCCGCCACCTTCCTCCCTCTCCTCGCCTTTCTTATATTCTTCGACACCTCCTTCGAATTAAAAGTCTTGGACATACTAGTGAGTATACTACTACGAGCATCTAAAAGCGTATCCTTTTCAGTCTTCCTCGATTTCTTGTCTTCTACGTCAGATGAAATTAAATTTTCTAATTTTAACCTATTACTATTATTGTTGTCGGAGTCTAATGAAGTACTTCTTTTTAAGCTCATATTTTTCTTACTCTTTTCATTTATGTTACTATTAGTTTCCGTATCTGGTTTTTCTGTTAATTTAGGATCAACATGAGAAGGCACTTTTTCTGTAATAGAGATCTGTACATTATTTTCAAAATCTAAATCTAGTTCAGTCTTAGGCTTTTCTAATTTTTTATTGAGCTCCTTGCTGTCTGTGTCCATGAGTGTCTCGCTGAGGCTCACATCAGACTCGGTGATGTCTGAGCATTTGGAGATCTCGCTTCCTTCCCGGGAGCAGGAGCGACCTCTCTTGAGCTTCTTGCAATCCTCATTAGTATCGGCAGCATCACTAGTCTTCGAATCAGAAAGCAGCCTGCGTCGCTTTTTCTGTTCCTTCATAACAACCTCATTCAACAGGTTGCTCTTGACTTTCCGTGGCTTCCCACTTCGAAGGTTTTTGGTCTCCACAAGAGAAGGGCTGTTACTTCTCTCAGAGCGCATTGAATAGGGGCTAGTCCGGGGACCCAGCACTAAGCTGCTGGGAGAGTCACCGAGGACTGACTTCATCATGATTTTATCTGAAGTAAGCCTCTGCCTTCTGCCACCAGTTTTGGGGCTTGAAGACCTGGAGGTGGGAGTAGTATCGTCAGTAGGCTCCTTTTTTATTTCAGAAGCTGGTATTAATGGGAAGTCTTGAGAATTGTCAGGTTCAATTTTAACTGCTGGCTTCCTGCCTCTAGTCTGCTTTATAACATTCTGCAGAGGACCCTTCACTGTGGCAACAAGTTTCTTGCCAATTAAGGTTTTCCGGACACCAAGTGGCCGCTTCTTGACAACAGCTTTAGGTTTTAGATTTTTCTTAGTTTCTTTGGATGTTTTGGGATCATATTGGAACATTCTCTTCTTCTCCTCCTCAGTGACACCAGAGAACTTCTTGCGGCCCTGTCTGGTCTTAGGTTCTATAGTAGTTTCCTCATCTATACTTTTTTCCAACTCATCTTTAGTTTGTTTGGTTTTCATGATGGAATGTGTGGTGGGACAAGATCCCGTACTTCCGACATCAGGTAAAGGTTGGCTGTCAGCTCTGGACTTAGACCTGAGATTGATGGTAGAGGTGGAGCGGGCCTTGCCGGGGCTAGTGTCCTCTCCGTCTGTGTCCGGCAGCAGGTTTTCGGCCAGGGGCGCCTCGGGGCTCGTGTCACAGCCGCTGTCGTCCTTACCGCCGCTAGCACAGCCTCTCACTCGCAAGGAATCCTTCACCTTGCTGTTAGAACGACATTGAGCCATAATACGCCTCTACAGGGTACATTCCAAACCTGAAACACGATAGAAAACAAGTTAGAGCACCTTCCAATCACAATTAACGACGTGGTATTAAAAATAAAACGAGCATTTGGTATGTTTTTCATATAAAAATGAGTGGCACTAGTTTCAGACTAGGTATTATAACGGGATTTACTTTTTAATTTACAGCTTACAACACAAAACTAAGTTCTTGATCGTAATGTGAGCAGATTCTAATCAGCAGAAACTTACATCGTTAAAAAATCGAGGAAGAAATAGTGGTAAACAAAAGCTAGGCACCGTAACACCGAACAAGTTCGCGCACTATTTGTTCAAACTGCTTTATTTTCATTGTGAAAAAATCGGTCTCGTTAAATAACAATCATTTAGAAGCACTAAATACTTGTTTACATCGTTTGTTTGGAAGAAAATCGCACCGCAAAGTCATGAAAAAGTCATGTTTTGGTGGCCTTAGGCCGCGACTGACACCTAACGCCACCTACCAGCTGACAGTGCGTGTGCGTCGCCGTCGAACGAACGAAAGCCCCAAATCATTTCCCTAACCGTGGCGCGCCTCTGCAATGTCCTCACAATATACTCACATTTTATCCAACGAAACATCCAAAAACCACAATAAAACGTTAATTAGACACACAACGCACCATAATATGCAAAAAAGTTCAATATAAACACGCGATTAAACTTAGAAAACGATTTTTGAAAAGCCCAAATGTCTGCAGGCGTCCGCCATAATGTTTCCTTCGAAACGAATAATATAGTTCTTATTGCTCTTGTAGCAATTCGCTCTATTCGCTATTCAAAATGGCGGCGATGTGGCGTGCACAGTGCGCATTTGCGCGACTTTTTACCGGAAAAACTGGACAGATCTTGAACAACGCAACAGATTTTGGTGCAAAACTCACCCCGGAATCACTATCGGTAATATTTTAATTATATTTTCACTCGCGTCGCGTTGTAATGTGGCTTTGACTGCAACATGTGACAGAACTATGGCCGTACGGTGGCGCACGCAAGTGGTCCTCGCTTCACGTAACATTATTTTCAGAATGACGTTGATTGATGAGTGATGACAAGCTACGCCGCGTGTAGGTTTTATTGATAGAAATAAGATTACTTATATGAAACTTTTCAATTAAATTTGGGTAAAAAATTAATATCTATAATAAAATGTGGTGATTTAATGATATTATTTGTCATGTTATCAAATAAAGGATGTTATTTATTTACTTTCAAATACTTAACATGTTTTTTTTATTGTTGCAGGTATTCATATCAAAAAAGTACTCAAATTATGCACATTCTCCTTTAATACATAAAATAAAGGATCAGTACGAGTTTGAAGTAGTTAAAAATCCTCCAGAATGGGCTTACGTGGAAAGATTATTGCCTTTTGAGATCATTCCAGAAGTTAAACCTAAAGCTTCCTACCCTTCAGGGTGGATACCCCCTAAAGAACAGGCTGAGGAGCTACCCTTCTTTATAGCAAGAACCAAAAATCATGAATTACCGATATATTTGCAGCTGACATATAAAGGTCAACGTAAAATAACAATTGTAAAAAAAATTGAGGGCGACATTTGGCTCATGAATGACGAAATTAAGGAACTTTTGGAGAACAAACACAATAAATACGTAGAAACAAGGGTTCACGAGTTAGGTCGCGTCATAGAAGTCAAAGGTGATCACGTTAATTATTTGCGTGACTGGGCGCATTCCAATGGTTTTTAACATTAGTTAATTGAGTTTTGAAATAAAAATGCCGCATTGAGATAGTAAATGACTATATTTTATTTTTACCCATTCCCCTGTTACATACACTTAATAATTCAATTGAGAAAGGTCAAAATTTTACAAGTAGGTACCTACTTGTAAAATTTTACAAATTATTTTGCTCAAAAATAAGTACATTCTTGATAATTGCGTCGCAATTTTTTATCGCGACCACCTCTCTCAAAAGTTGTTAAACCACAAAAATTTACTTTAGGCAAAAATATGTGTTCCTAAATTTCACATACAAAAGTCTGATTTATTTTTGTTGTAAAAGCGCGAGCGGTAGCCGAGTCGCCGGGTGTACGGCGGCATGAAGTTAGCTTCGTTCAGCCGCCGCCAGGGGCGCCGCCGTCGGCGGAAGGTTTATCTACGTAGCTATATAACATCCGGGCACATTGGTTGGGCCTCTCGACTCGATTCACGATCCAACTCCACTCTTTGTTAAAGGCAACTTTTCTGTACCGCTCGCTCGATTTGTACCTGCGCTCTTTGACACGTAAACATAACTTTAAGGTTAATATAGTTTATTTGTAGCAGACACTGCTAATACAAATGTAATTTAAAATAATTCGTAATTAAGATTGAAAAGTTTAAATCAATTGCGGGGGACATTACGTTAATTAAAAATCGATAGACTAGTGCTTACGTTATATAAATTACACAGTTACTTAGTTACAGGTATTTTAATAGGCATGTTCAAGGTTAAACGCTTTCAGTAGGACTGGGTAGGTATTGATGTTTTGTTTCGTACGATATTAACACAACTATTCTGGAAATATATAGGTAGGTAGGTAATAAAAAACTTTTATATACTAAGGTACTTACCTAAACTGTTACGTAGGCAAATATCAAAGGTTAAGTTTAAATAAAATTTTCGTTTTAATTAGCAATTTAAATTACGCCTTGACCGTATTTATGATATATACCTAACTAAATTAATTATGAAGTAGTGTAGTCGCTGACCGCGTGGCACGATATTCCGTACTTTAAGGTTATGCATAAATAATTATAATAAATATCTCGGTAGAACTATTTAATAGGAGTTAAGTAAAAATATTAGATACTTACGTTCATAGGTACTTAAGTTATTTGATTTGATTTTTAGGGTTCAAAGGATGCCATTGGAACCCTATAACTAAGTCTCCGCTGTCCGTCTGTCCGTCCGTCTGTCTGTCGGGCTGTATCCCATGAACCGTAATAGGTCGAAAGTCGATAAGTCGAAATTTTCACATTATTTCTATAACAACAAATAATAAAAAAATAATTAAATTAAAAATTAAAGGAAGAACGAGAAACGTGATTGTTTCGGCGTCCTTTGAGTTACTATAGCTACTGTAACAACAAATAATGTAAATAAAATAAAGTAAAAATTAAAACGGGTCCCCAGTACCTTTATTTTGCATAATTATTTTTCTTCATAATGTTTAATCGTTACACATAACTTTGTTTTCGCCTAACACCCTTTTAGGCTGAAAATACAGGATTTAATTAACATCTATCGTATAGATTAGTTAGGTTAGGTTATTTTTATAATAATTTAAAAAAAAAACGGAAAAAAACGTTTTCCACCAAACGATTTTAGACCAAACAATACATTATGAATAATTATGTAGAACAATATAGACCCCCAGTTCCCCCCTATACAATAAAGTTTTGTTTTCGCTCGATCTTAATGGCTGTATATCATAAACCGTAATTACACAGTTGAAGTTTACCGAGTTTCATCACCATCCTCCTAACGCTTTTTCCCGTTCTTCGTCAGGGTACGCTTGACCATGATCCAGATTCGGCCAGTCTGGTTATTACAGTGGAGCGACTGCCATCTGACCTCCGTAACTTGTGACAGGGGAACCAAACCAATTGAATCATGGTTACACATTTTTGCCACCTAAATGCGCAGGTTTCCTCACAATGTTTCCCTCACCGTGCAGGTAATGTACACAAGTTAGAAAAACTCATTGGTACATGGCGACCGCTTGGTGGTTCGAACTCGGTACCTCACAAACACGAGTCGACACTAGCCACTAGGCCACCTAGAAATACAAACTGAGTTTGTAAAAATTTCAACTGTAACAACAACAAATATGTAAAAAAAATAAAAATTTACCATACTGTGTAATCTAACCCCTCGTGTGCGTTTCCGCCTCGCGCTTGACCGGTTTTTAAACGTTTTTAAGTGTTATTTGGGCAAGGCCGCGGAGCGTTCGAACCGCCCCTACTCTACGCTACCAAAATAACCGGACAAGTGGGGGTTCCGTACTCATTTGGCTGGTTTTTAGTATTTGTTGTTATTCTATACGGTTCGGTCTGTAATCATACCAAATTTGACGCTTGTATGTTTTACCATTTTTACGATACAACAAAAATAAAAATACGTTGAACAAAAACGTTTCTTTTATGGGTATCCCTTTATTATTTAACTTTTTTTATTATTTTTTAGTAAATCCACCGTAATAACATCTGAAAAAAAAATCAACCCGCTATCTATTACGGTTCAAAAGATACAGCTCTTTATAGTTAGGACAGACAGACAGACAGACGGACGGACAGCGTCGGCATATTAATAGGGTCCCGTTGGGCACCCTTCGGGTACGGAACCCTAAAAATGACGTGTAACATTACAAATAGCGTTTACTTTCAAGGTATCACGAGCCTAAGCACGACTACCTATTTATAAGTGGACAGAAGCCATTTTTTTTAAAAGAGAAGAAGAAGACTACCTATTTTCATTGAAAGTACATGCCGTTTATTATATTACACGTCATTTTTTAGGTAGCACAGAGGAGGGGTGGTTTACATGAATTTTCGAAAAAGCTTAGATTATATCTAATGACAAGGCCTTTTTATAAATTGGAAGAATTCTTTAGTAAAATGTTTGACCAGGCTTGCCATTACTAGTGACATGAAAGGTATACTTAAGTGAATCTTTAGTCCTTAAATTGTAGCTTGAGGTCTTCTTATTTAAATGGTTATACTTCTATCTTATTTTAAGTTGCTGTGTTTAGAATATTATTTTTGCATGCCAATCTTGGTTTTACATAATTGTTCATTACCACTCTGTAACATTAGGTTTTATTAGCAAATAAATTATTGATTGATTGAAACGCTCCGCGGCCTTACCCATTAATACATTTCTTTGGCCTAACCAATGCGTTTCAACGGAAACTACCGCATTTTATAAAATAAATTTTTTCAGGGTCGCTCAAAATCTTAATGCACTTCCTGTCCGAAAGAGACAAGGGCGAAGGACGACGCGTCTGCAGGTCAGAGCGAGATCGCGCATATTGCTCTTTCTCTAGCGCGCGGGCACAGCTGAAAATATTTACCCAACTTTAAAACTAGTGGCTCTGTGATCTGTAGACCTTGCGACAGTTCACCAACACCGCAAATAGGTTGGTAAATTGCGAAAACCCTCATATTTACGCCATTTTAAAAATTAAAAAAAAATTGAATCGGCAACAATGTTCCATATAATTATCGTACATGCTCACAAAATTTCACGAGAATCGGTTGAGAAATTCGACCTGTGGAGGAGAACGGCTGGACATACGAAAGCATTTTTGCCCAAGTTGAAACGGAGACGCTTCGCTCGCTCGCTCAAAAAACGTATGACTAGGCCCCTATCACAGAAAACTGTATAATGCCGGTAGCACACCTCCGCCGCGAAACCGCGAAACTGTGGCGGAATCGTGATATTTAATACGAAATTGAACTTTATTTCGTTGCCAGAGTTTCGCTACTACAGTTTCGCGGCGGAGATGTTTTACCGGCGTAAGTGTATAATTAAACAAAATATTAACCGCCTGTTTCACAATCGTCAAGTAAAGCATAGCTGTCAAATAAATTAAGCCCTTTCTCTTTCTTACACTTGAAAATAGACAAGGAGAGGGCTATCTTTATTTGACAGATTAATTTACTTGTCGATTGTGAAACAGGCCCTAAGGATTTCCGCGGCAAAACTTGTGAATTTTATCAACATGTGTATGATGTTTTACAAGTCAGTTGGCAGCGCTTTAATAAATAAATATCAGGGGACAATCTCACACAAATTGACCTAACTAAGCTCTAGGCTTGTACTATGGGTACTAGACAACGATAAACATACTTATATAGAGAAATACATACTTAAATACATAGAAAACATCCATGACTCAGGAACAAATACTCGCGCTCATCACACAAATATTTGTCCATACCGGGATTCGAACCCAGGACCGCTAGCTTCGTAGGCAGGGTCACTACCAACTAGGCTAACTGCGTCGTCGTTTAACAGCTAAATTATAGGGTCGCAGTTGTTCTGATACTACTTATTAGGCAATTAGTACAGTCGAGGACAGAAAGATCACCTCCTCACCTTATTCCATTGTAATAAGGTCCAAAATTGTAAACATCTTTCTGTCCTCGACTGTACCTGGGAGACCGTGCGTCGTCGCTCGGATCGAAACCGAATTTTCATCGATTTCTATACAAAAAAAAAACAATAACAAAAGATTTACCAAAAAAAAAACCGTCCATAGCTGGAGTTTTAACCCGCAGTCTTAGCGTCGTAGGCGTGAAAATACGGGGAAAACGAATGCCTAGATCCAGGTTTCCCCCCCGTTAACCCCTATATTGTAAATTTCATCGAAATAGTTAGAGCCGTTTTCGAGAATGTGGGTACAAATGTAATATACAAATTATTAATATACTTAAATAAGAGGAAAACCCCATGGAGTTAATTAAGAGTCGTCATAACCTACTCTCTGTTCCCCATAGCTACAAACGAAATTAGGAAATAAATACTGCTTCTTATTTGCTGTGAATCTACTTTTATTTAACTTTCAATATAACAGTAGAAGACGAGATGTTCACATCTCAAACGCCATCAGGCGACTCTAAACAAAACTACGTTTTTGTTTTCTCGTTTTATTCTTAATTTCTTTATTTGATTTTAAAATAATTAAAAATAAAACTGACATGCATAATAAGTTCGTTCGTTCGCAATAAGTTCCAAAACATTACATAACAAACTACATATTGCATTATAGCACTTACCTAGTTTCGTTTTTTCATACTGCACGTAATGGAAAATGTTGATATCGAAAATTAAATTTGAATAAATTTAAAATAATAATAATTTTGAATAATTTTAATTTATTTGTATAAATTTGAATGCTCTGAGACCGACCTCGGAGCATCACGGGGGATTTCTACTCTGCGGCTGCGGCTCTAAATTTATACCTTATTGTAATTAAAATAGGGAAGAATATACATTGATAAATTTAAAGTGATCTGCTCTGCGCTCCGCCGGTTTGCGCAGGCCCTTATCTAGTTGGTTGGTAGTGACCCTGCCTACGAAGCTAGCAAATATTTGTGTGATGAGCGCGAGTGTTTGTTTCCAAGTCATATATGTTTTCTATATCTTTAAGTACTAGCAACCCGCCCTCGCTTCGCTCCGGGTTCTATTATAAACCTTCTGTGAAAAATTATTTGATTGCGGGCTTAGCACGTATATACGAGACAAAATTTGACAGACCAGGTGCTAAGGTAATGTATACATCTATTCCATTTTCTAACGTAAGACTTTTAAAGTTTAAAATAAGTGTCATCGCTATAAAAATGTGGAAATCGCAATAGTCGCTTAGAAATGAAAGGTAATAAAAGTCAGGACGAGACACATTTATTTTAAACACTTGTTATTGTATATATGTTATTTATTTATTTATATATACAAATAAAAATCAATTACCGCTGTATGAAAGATCATAATTTGAGAAATGGCCCTACCGATTTGGCTGTAATTGTCAGGACAAGTTTTTTATGAGAGAAAATTTAAAATATTGCACCACTTTGTCGGTTGTCAATAAAGTTGATTTTTATTTGTATCTCTCTCTATACCAGTAGCCAGGTATCAGGCTCTTAATTGCAACCCGGCCATTCTACTTTTCGTTGTACAGTCGAGACAGAAAGATGTTTACACTTTTTCACCTTGTTCCATTGCAATAAGGTCCAAAAGTGTAAACATCTTTCTGTCCTCGACTGTACATATTATATTTTTAGCCACATTCTCACTGAACGATTTTTATTTCAAAAAACTGTAAACTGCTGCGTTTTCTAACTTAAACTCAAAGTGACGTAAATAAGTTTATATTTAGAATTATCATAATTCATAAAAAGTTATTTGTTATAACTATAAAGTGAGTGATGCACTCGTTGATGTCCCCGCCTTATCTATGGAAAAGTGCAATTTACCACTGAGTTACCAAGTTTTTTGAAATCTTTTTGAAATCGAGAAACTTAAACATTCTAGGTTTATGTTATTTATACGCGGATTCATAATTTGGTATACTTTTTATCGGACGATAACAAAAGTGGACAATGGAATGTAGAATGGCCCAACTTGGTTTTGCTTGGTGGTTTTGCCATTTTTCTTGAAATAAGTAGTCACATATATATGGAAATTTTGGTTTCTATATGAATATACGCTAGAGTGATCGCGTAACTCCGGCGTCAGGCTTTTGGCATACTCGTCAGTTTTCTTGGCACAGCTACAGATGAGTCAGTCGAGATACGCGGCCGTTGTATGTAGTGGTAATGACTCAGAACAGAATTGACGCACACACGTCACGATGCCTGTGTGTCATTGAATACCAGCGGGCTTAGCATGCATGCACGAGATAAAATTTTACAGGTGCTTGGGAAATTAATACATCTATTCCATATTCTAAAGTAAGACTTAGCGCTTAAGGTTTAAATTAAAAGTGCCTCGTCCTAACTTTTATTACCTTTTAGCGACTATTTCGATTTTCACATTTTTATGGCGGTTTTATCATGACGGAACACTTTTATTTTAAACCTTAAGCGTTGTCTTACGTTAGGGTATGGAATAGACGTATTCATTTCCCTAGCACCTGTCAAATTTTATCACGTGCTTGCGCATGTTAAGCTCGAAGGTGGCCTAGCTAAGATGCATAACGCTAACTTTAGCGAAACGAAAACTGATCCCTTAGCCAAGATGCCCATCGCTAACTAGCCTTTCTATTCGTTTAGTTTTTAAACCAATCGCGTCACTGGTAGATCACGTCATACGGAGAGTCACGTGACCTACCAATGATGCGATTGGTTTAAAAACGAAACGAATAGAAACGCTAGTTACCGATGGGCATCTTGGCTAAGGGCTCTGTCAATTGGCGAGTGGCGGATTGACGTAAGCTACTAAAGTAGCGGCATCGAGTGATGGCACTTTTGACAGCTGACAATAGTGTTGTGAAACACTCCATTTTTAACCCCCAACGCAAAAAGAGAGGGGTGTTATAAGTTTAAAGTGTCTGTCTGTGTATCTGTGTATCTGTATGTGGTATCGTAGCTCCCAAACGGATGAACCGATTTTCGTTTAGTTTTTTTTGTGTCATAGATAATTTTATCCCGAGTGTTCTTAGCCATGTTTCATGAAAATCTGTTGTGCCGTTTGAAGATCATCAGCTCTTTTCTAGTTCATGAGGGGATCTGATTTTTTGATTCTCGAAATCTTCTAGTAACGAAGTCCCTCCAGTGAAAATGTACGTGCTCGGAGCCCGTTAAAGGTTTTGCTCATTGCTCAGAGGGTTTTTAGGCGCTGATATCGGGGGTTTTTAACGCGATTAGGTTATATTATCGTAAAAATGTCAGTCAAGTGCGAGAAGTATATTTTTAAAAAAATATTAAAGAAATAACCCATAAATAAATAACTTCCTGAAGCTGTAGTAGGAATAACCGTGTATTTTAGATGTATGGGCTTTTATAGTCTCCAGGGCGACGATGGGAAACTTTCATAATAATTTGATTACGGAGACGTTTTTTTGTATGCCCATATAGTTTTTAGAACAAACTCTCGAAATAAACTGTGTGGCTAAAAGAAGACGACATTATCAGAAATTTGAAATATTGTGTCAAAATATACAAAATGTGAAATTATTGATAAATGAGTGAATAAATACCTAATCATAAAACATCGTTAACTCTGAGCTAGGACGCGGTGGTGACGTGAAAGTGCAGAACTTCATTGTCACACGTTGTTGTACCAGTCAGCGGTCCTTTGCTATCATCACGCGAATAGTTTTTTTGAGATGTTTTTTGTTAGTTATAATTAAAACGATGAACGCTCTGCCCTGCTAAGGTAAATGGCAGTTTTATACACAAAACTACTGTTACAATTGCAACCTCATTACTGGGTAATAAGGTTGTAATTGCTACAGTAGTTTCGTGTAAAAAACTGCCTTTTACCTTAGCAGGGCAGCGCTAGAGTACAAACAAAAACAATCTCAAGATGAAGCTAGTTACGAAATGCGTTTCGGGAAATTACAGCCCCAGCGGTACATCGCTATTCCGGTACCTGCAACAATGAAATTTGACATCTGTTCCTTTATAGTTTGCTGTCAATATATAGGGAACTTCATGAGCGAGCAAACGTCAAAGTGCTATCACTCGATCATGTCGGCCGCTAATGTCGAATGTCTAATAGGAATATATATGTTTTTTGCTTTAATAAAAAGTCGTCCACGTAACAAACAGTAGAGAAAAAATATTTTTCAAAAAACCAAGATTTATATCTTCACGCTTATACCGCTGAACCGATTTAGATTAAATTTAGTATGGAGATATGTAGTTTGAGTTACGGGGAAGGACATAGAATACTTTTTATCCCGGAAATCATCCCTTAAGGGGGTGAAAAGGGGGGTGGAAGTTTGTATGAATCAATCAATTAAGTAAGGTATATACAATTTAGTATGGAGATAGTTTGAGTCCCGGGGAAGGACATAGGATACTTTTTATCACGGAAAATTTTATAGTTCCCGAGGGAGCAGCGATAAACTACTTCTACGCGGACGAAGTCGCGGGCAAAAGCTAGTAATAAATAAATTGAATTGTATTTTCAAAAATTGTTAAGTTAGCATGCTTCTTGGCTAAGTCCCCAGTTGCGACTGTTACCTACGAGTACTTAAGTAAGTACTTATTTGTACATGTTTACATTATTGGTAAACACTCAAATCCAAAAGTTGAAGCTTTTGCCCGCGACTCCGTCTGCGTAGAAGTAAAGTTCGCGTAGTCTCAATAGAAGCTAAGTTAATGTAGAGGCGGCTTCGTAAAATTAATTACTATATATGTAACATGTCTGGATTTATTTGATATCTAGGATGATGTTGAACATGGCCTTGGCCGATTAACCCGTTATAGTTTTTAACACGGTTTTTTCCGATTTGTACGTAGATACCTTCTAAATCATAGTCGTAGTAAATGCCAAATCTCATATAAAACATTTATATCAAGCTTCTAATAATAATAACCTTAAGTAAGTAAACATGTATTTAATTAGAATACATCGATCAATTGAGTAAATGAAAAAAATAAAAGTCCGCTTCCATAACGCGCAACAGCCGGCAACACGGAACTTTAGGTAAATACTCGTAAGCGCCCGAATATTAACTCTATTCATAAGTTAATAATACAGTCAAGGCCATAAATATAAGCAAAATATATTATGAATTAATTTTTTATAAGTTGGTAACTAAGTAGTTTACAATTAAAAATGTCCAAACATGAATGCTCAGCCACAGTTTCGTTGTACAATCGACACATTTGGGTTATAGGGTTATAAATTATAATATGATGTGTTGTTATTATATATTTGAAGGACGAATATCTTGGGAGAGGGAATACGGGCTTTGAATATATTACTGTAATTAGATAGGTACTTACAGCATCGTTGCCCGGGACGTCCGCTCTCGCAGGGGGCCGCGGGAGATCTGCTGACCTCCAATACCTAGGGCTTGATTTTCTAATACAGCGAGCCTTACATGCATCACAAGAATAAAGAATAAAGCACGAATAAAAAGTTGCTAGAGTTAATAAATATCATGCTTAGCTTAGAGCCTGTGCACACTAGCGTTTTTAGCCCTTAGACCCCCGGTCGAAAACGCTAGGTGTGCACAGGCTCTTAATAGATTTGAAGGATTTATTTAATTACTATAGCAATACCGGATAAAATCGATAGTAATAAAAGATAATAAAAGTCTGGACGAGACACATTTATTTTAAACCTTAACCGTTAAGTCATACGTTATAATATGTATTTTTCCCTAGCACCTGTAAAATTTTATTACGTCCCCGCAGGTCATGGGTAATTAAGTGTCTCTCTTTCTGTATCCGAAACATTGGTTCTCACTGAAAACATCGCTAAACATTGTACCGAAACATTAAAAAGATAAAATATATTTATTCAGTAAGTAGGCCGCACGGGCACTTTTACA
Source organism: Tortrix viridana (assembly GCA_963241965.1). NCBI lineage: Eukaryota > Metazoa > Arthropoda > Insecta > Lepidoptera > Tortricidae > Tortrix > Tortrix viridana. Next base: position 11,830,745 of record OY725186.1, read on the forward strand.
CGTCAAAATCTACCAACGCGTCCCAAGAGGAGACCACTGCTGAGAAGAAGCGCCGCAAGAAACTCAACAGTTAGTCATTTTTTAAACATAAATAACTTATTACTAGTTATGACAATGATACTAATTATTCTAGCATTATATAAAACTGTAAAAAAAAAAAAAATATCGGCGTAGCTCTCTGTGATCATGTTATCGTCTTTAAGGTAAGTAAATTAAGACCTTTGTGTATTGGGGTGCCGGTTATTGATTTTAGCCCAACTCTTCCCAATGCTATGCATAATGGTAAGTTATACCGGGTCAAGTTAGTAGTAATAATTAATTATTATATAAAATGCATTATTATAGGTTAGTATTTTTATTAAATTGCCATCTCATATTTTAGTTATTATTATCAAATTGCCCGCATTAATCACTCGGTCCATAACATTAGATTAAGTCGACTTATACCTATGTGCACTGGAGCCACATAATTATTCAGCTGAGCGGTATATCGTACCTCGTGCCGACATCGAACGGGACTCGTCGGAATGACAAACTGCATTTGCATCAACAAGCATTAATTTAGCTACATCGGTGTGCGATTTCCGCTGGAATCAAAATTAGTTTTATAATACTTATTAAAAAAAAAGCCGTGGTAGCCTAATGGTTTGACCTGCCGACTCTTAAGCAGAGGGTCGTGGGTTCGAACCCGGCCTCGCACCTCTAAGTTTTTCGGAATTTATATGCGAAATACAATTTGTAAATTTACCATGAGCTTTTCGGTGAAGGAAAACATCGTGAGGAAACCTGCACACACCTGCAAAGCGATTTAACGGTGTGTGCGAAGTTCCCAATCCGCACTGGGCCCGCGTGGGAACTATAGCCCAAACCCTCTCATTGTGAGTGGAGGCCTGTGCCCATCAGTGGGACGTATATAGGCTGGATAATAATTATTATTATTTAATACTTATTAGCTTTTGCCGCGACTCCTTCCGCGTAGAAGTCGTTTATCAGTTTTCCCTAAGGAACTACCAAATTTTCCGGGATAAAAAGTATCCTATATGTTAATCCAGGGTATATATAAGCTATCTCTATTCCAAATTTCATCCAAATCCGTCCAGCCGTTGCAGCGTGAAAGAGTAACAAACTAACACGCACACAAACTTTCGTATTTATAATATTAGTAGGATAGGATAATTTTACCAATCCCACCCCACGCCGAAACACAACAGTGCGAATACTCCTGCTTGTGGTACCTTGTATGTCATCCGAGACTAGGCAGTCGATTTTTGAATCTTACTGGGAAATATAAGTTGATGAAAATTAAGTCGCGCGGTGATCTCATTTACGAGTGGGTTACATTGTACAGTCGAAGTCATAAATAAGTTTACAATTTAGTACCTTGTCTATTTAACGTCGTGTTTAAACTGTCATATGAAATTGTCCCAGTGATTAAAGTGACAAGGTACTAAAGTGTAAACATATTTATGACTTCGACTGTACAGTCAAGGGGGAGCCTGTTGATACGCGTAACATTGTTTGACCAAATGTATTGTTTAGTCAAAAATCTTTTTGCCTAACACCCTTATAGGCTGCCTTTCCATAGAAGCGGAGACGAGCGGTGCGGAGAGGAGCTGTGTAGAATCGACCAATCACATTGGCTGTAATCCACATCTCGTCGCTTCAATGGAAACAGTCAAGCGGAGACGAGATGTGGATTACCACCAATGTGATCGGTCGATTCCTACACAGCTCCTCTCTGCTTCTACGGAAAGGCAGCCTTAGGCTGAAAATTCATGATTTAATAAATATCTGGTGTGTATTACTACCTACTAGTTTTATAATATCTCTAAAAAAACCTTTCAATTGAAAAAATTGTTTTCGACCACACGATACATTAGGTCAACCAATGATTATGCAATCCGATATACCCGTCACGGCTATGAAAGCGACAGGTACTCAACGTGTACACATATTTATAACCTTGACTGTACATGTATTTGTTTTAGTCAGAACTTCAGTCACTGATGAGATTAAAAATACGAACTGCAAAATTAAGTGCATATTTTGGTGCGATTTATTCACCGAATAAGACTCAAAAATCGGACCTCTTATTGTACTGTTTTTGTTACATAGGTACTTATAAAGTAGTTTGGTGTTGGTGTTGTTTGGTGTAATAGCGACTTAATTATTTCATAGTCACAATAAAATTATATTTTTACAAACATAACTGGGAGCGATCACTAGTATAGGGTACTAGTAGTTGGGTCATACAGAGTTAGGTTCAACATTGTCCCGTCTGTTCCTGAAAGTTAACGACGTGGGAGTTTTTAACTCGTATAATTTCGATACAGGCCAAAACTGCACCAGACTCCCATTACGCGGATATAACCTAACCTGAAAAATTTGGTTTCAAAGTCCTTAACTTTCTGGAACAGGAGATACTACTCTGTCAAGAAAGTACCGGGAAAAGATCAATAATACACAAACTGTTTGTTAATCATCCAAATTTATTTTATCACCTTCAAAGTATGCTCCTTCAGAAACGATACACTTACGCCAACGAATAATCCAATCATCAAAACATTTTTTAAACGCTGTTTCCGGAATTGAATTCAGTTCTCGGCGCGAATTCTCCTTTATGTCTTCTACCGATTGAAAACGGGTGCCACGAAGTGGTAATTTGAGTTTAGGAAAAAGAAAGAAGTCGGCAGGAGCCATATCTGGTGAATATGGTGGTTGCTCGATGGTATTTGTTGAGTGTTTGGTCAAAAATTCTTTCACAATGATGGCCTTGTGCGAAGGCGCATTATCGTGGTGCAAAATCCAAGAATTTTCATTCCACAAATCTGGCCTTTTTCGTCGAATTTGCTCTCTTAAATGCCGCATAACGCTCAAATAATATTCTTTATTTACCGTTTGACCTTCCGGCAAGAATTCCGAGTGCACAACACCGCGATAGTCAAAGAAAACAGTCAACATGACTTTGACTTTTGATCGACTTTGGCGTGGTTTCTTCGGTTTCGGTTCAGTTGGAAGGCGCCACTCCGAAGCTTGTTGACTAGTTTGCATGTCAAACTCGTAAACCCACGTCTCGTCACCAGTAACAATGCGTTTCATGAATGTTGGGTCGGAATTGACTCGTTCTAGCATGTCCTCAGCGACTCTCATGCGATTGAGTTTTTGGAGAAAATTCAGGTCTTTTGGGACTAGCCGAGCGGTAACATGTTTCATACCCAAATGATTAGTTAAAATAGTACGGATCGACTCGTGAGATACAGAAAGTTCGGCGGCTATCTCTCTCAAAGTTGAATGAGGATTTTCAGTCACTATTTCCTTCACTTTTGCGATGTTAACTTCAGTTGCAGACGTTGATGGCCTACCAGAGCGAGGCAAATCTTCCATCACATCTCGACCGCTTTTGAACGCTTTGTACCACTCATAAACACGTGTTTTTGATAAAGTCGAATCACCGTAAGCCTTCTGTAACATTTTCAGTGACTCCGAACACGAAATTCCATTGGCGATGCAAAATTTAAGACAAACTCTTTGTTCAATGTTTTTGTCCATTATGAAATTCGCAATACACACTAGATATGATATAACTAAAACCAGCACTGTATTTAATATAAATAACAGATGCAACTCAAACTCCGCGCCAAAATAGAAAACAGTTGTGCCAATCTAACAACAACAAAAAAAACAAAAATTTGAATTTGGAACCATAAACAAATCATCCATTCCCGATACTTTGTTGACTGAATGTATATCTTTTGTTTCTGTGACTGTGTATGATCCAGTTATCGATTATCGATACATGAACTCCCTACTTGTCATTCAATTTGGCTCCAAAAATTCCGATGTCTGGACTTATATACACGGTGTTTTTTTATTCGTCTTAAACATTTTGGGGGTTAAATCAGTAAGTCATACTGACCAACTTTCAATATGGGACCAACCCCGAAATCGCGAAAAAAAAATTGACCCTCCCATACAAAACATCGTCAGCTGACTAGCCAAAATGTATGGGATGGTCAATTTTTTTTTCGCGATTTCGGGGTTGGTCCCATAGTGAAAGTTGGTCAGTATGACTTACTGATTTAACCCCCAAAATGTTCAAGACGAATAAAAAAACACCCTGTATAAGGTACTAGCGGCCCGCCCTCGCTTCGATTTTGTTTGGTTTGGTTTCGTTTTGGTTCCCATTTCCCCCCCTTAAAGCTGAAATATCAAATTTTTCTCTTCATAAAAATCTTCCTCGGACTTCAAGGAATATTTGAAAAAAAAAATAGCCGAATTGGCCAAGCCGTTCTCAAGTTAAGGCGTGACCAAGGGAAATAGTCAGTACTTTCGTAAGTTAAAATATACCCTAAAAGTCCATTCAAAATGTTAGTAAAAGAATTTTTGAAATCGGTCCAGCAGTTTTAGAGTTTATTCGTTACAAACATACAAAAAAAAACAAAAATACAAATCTTTCCTATTCATAATATTAGTGTACTATTCAACGTTGTCCAACACTAAACACTAACCGTCTGTTTCACAATCGTCAAGTAAAGCATATCTGTCAAATAAATTAAGCCCTTTCCCTTTCTTACACTTGAAAACAGACAAGGAGAGGGCTATCTTTATTTGACAGATTAAATTACTTGTCGATTGTGAAACACGCCCTTATTATTGTTTCCTATTTGTGCATTGCTTAATAGCAATCACTGAAAAAAATAATTGTTACTTCTAACAAGATTGTGATTATTGTAAATGAGCGTCTTGAGTCCATTTGAGCCTGACAACACTTTAAATACTCGTACGGCAACAAAGATGTAAGTTGAATCACAAAAGACCTTGCTGCTGTGAAGTGCTGTGACTCAGCTATGGTTGATGTAACTAATCTATAATCATCACTATGTACTTAGTATAAAACAAAGTCACTTCCCACCGCCTGTCCCTCTGTATGTACGCTTAGATCTTTCAAACTACGCAGCTGATTTTAATGCGGTACTCACCATCAGTTAGATAATTTTTCACGGTAGGTTTATGTATATAATAGTACCCGGAGCGAAGCGAGGGCGGGTCGCTAGTATTATGTATATTTTATTAAATTTATGTCAACTAAGTGAATCTTTCTTAACTGGCTCGCATTTTTTTCAGTGTAGGTATGTTTTGTCTTCTCTTTCTTGGTAAAGGTGCTGCTTCGCCGGACAGCGTTACCCTTTCATTTTAAAACCTCCCGAGTGTATTTTTTAAAATAATATTGTTTTATTATAAAATTATAGAACAAGCTCAGTATGAGAATACGGAGCGCTTTTTTCACATAATCATTTTTCTTCATAACAACGTATTGTTACTATTTGTTATTCATAGTATCGCAACTCCTAAAGTATTTTTAACTGAAACCGTTATTGTTTCAGGATTTAAAAAATATCCAAGTGGTAAATAAGGTTCGGTTAGGTCAGGTTTATTTTATAAACATCCTAAAATCAGAACTGTTTCACTAAAATTCACTTAGGACTTGCGATGATTATGAAATTTATGAATAACGTTACATTCGGACCACAAATTTTTCGGTGAGCTAATATGGAACCATGAGAATAATATTCCCGAAGGAATTTTGCAAATCAGTGTAATAATTTTTGAGGTACTTATCACTTACGTATAGCTCCTCCTATGTATATGTTTCTTTTTCCTAATAATACAGACATGTTTTCCTGCAGAACTACGCAGATATTTTATATTATTTTTATAGTTTTATATAATGCTAGAATAAGTAGTATCATTGTCATAAGTTTTATTAAAAAAATGACTAGCTGTTGAGTTTCTTGCGGCGCTTCTTCTCAGCAGTGGTCTCCTCTCGGGAAGCGCTGGTAGATTTTGACGTGTAAAAGTGCCCGTGCGGCCTACTTACTGAATAAATATCTTTTATCTTTTTTATCTTTATCCTTTACAAAATAACAGTTTTTGCCACCACGCGTCACGTTTGTCGCTGACGGGATTTATATCTTATTTTTATGCTAGAAGTGGCCAACCAGGGCGGGGTCACCTGAAGGAGAGTAATCAGGTTATCACCGCCGCCCAAGGACGGGCGTCACGCCAGGCCCCCCAGCATGCAAGCACGAGATATGATTTGACAGGTGCTAGCGAAATGAATACATTTATTCCATATTCTAACGTAAGACTTAACGCTTAAGGTTTAAAATAAAAGTGTTCCGTGTTGATAAAATCGCAATAGTCGTTTAGTAATGAAAGTTAATAAAAGTCAAGATACACTTTTTTTTAAACCTTAAGCGTTAAGTCTTACGTTAGTATATGGAATAGATGTATTCATTTCCCTAGCACCTGTCAAATTTACCTAGTCCTATAGTATATCCTTTATAGCCAAGAAAAAGATCACTAGGAATCAGAGAATATTCAGTATACCTATTACAAATAATAACTTATCATTTAACGCTCCAATTCTAAGGATGTGTCGTAAATATAATTGTTTGGACATGGATATAGATATATTCTCTGATAGCGCGAACCAATTTAGAAACAAATTGAATAATAAGCCACATTTCTAGTTTAGCACATTTATGTATACTTACATCCTCACTTATTAACTGAAATGTAAATGCTGTGTACAATTATTATTGTGTTGTTACCATTTAAGTGTCTTTTAAGTACCTTAATTGTAAATGTTTGGTGTTCAACATGTTATTGTACCTAATAAATAAAATAAAATAAAATAAATAAATAAAAGCTTATTTGGTACGGAACCTTGGCATTGATGGTGTTAATCACGTACGTCCCGCCATCATCAGCGAGGACACGTTTAACTCTCCCCGCACCCGTCCCGCTCCCGTCCGTCCTATGTGCCTGTTTTATCCCGGGTTACACGAGTGCACTTTTTTGGCTAATGACATTTATTAACTAAATTCTATTAATTTTTGAGCTCGCAGTACCTTTGAAATGTGGACATGCTAATGAAGTTACACAAATTTTATGCAATACCTAAGCGGCAATTGTTCAAAAGTTTCATCAGCTTTTCATTAACGTAAATTTAATTTATTGGTTAGTAAGTACTTACTGCCGCACTCAGAGAAGTCAATTAATTTTCAAGTTTGATTAAAGTTGCTGCGTCTTATTCTATTGCTATAGCAAAGAAAGTGACAGCAGCACCTTTTATCAAACTTAAAAGTTAATTGACGTCTCTGAGTGCGCGGCCGTTAGAGCGGTTCCACACTGCGTCCGATCTGAATCCGAGAAATGGCGGTCCGAAGTAGCAGTACTATTTGTATGAGAAATTGGGTGACGGCATTCGGATTTAGTGTGCAACCTCTCATAGAGACGATGGACAGTGATACACACCGCGACAGTGGCTCGAGCACGAACATTTAAATCATACTCACGTTTTCGAATCGCCTAACCTAAACTAACTATTTAAAAAAAATGCACCGTACGCCAAACCTGTTAAATATATATAAAATATATAACCTGTGTAGTCTAACAAAAAATATGGGGAGTGTACAAAACAAATCACAACATGGTTAAAAACCAAAAACTATGAGGAAACTGAACTACTCTTGCAATGACCGTAGCCACATAAGACCTTAACACATACCTTAGTAGCAGATTTACCCATAACTTTCGCTCACATACATTTTCATTCACACACAGACATCTGTAATATATTAAGATATAATTTTAAGTAAAAAAAAAAAAAACTCATCCCATATAAGGGATGGATCCCATCCCATATAAGGGATGGATCCCATCCCATATAAGGGATGGATCCCATCCCATGGAAGGGAACATACTCCTGTTCTCACCAATTTCTTTAGTTTAAGTTATATAATTTAGTTTAAGTATTAGATAAAAACAACAGATCTACATCATGTTACTAACATTATAGTCGACTTGAACGAAAGAGCGAATACCTCCTAACACAAGTGTACAACTTAAAAGGAGGATTCGACAAATTTTGTAAAAAACTTTGTTAATAATAAATGATTTTGATTTTGAGTTTTGATTTGAGTCTGGCAAAAAAGTCGAGGAAAAAATGAGGGCGCTGTCCGGAATGAAATTGGCAACATGATCCAAGGTTTACTCTAACCTGTGCTGGTTGCTATTTGAACATATTGTATTTCCAGTCACCACACGCTCGACTTTATTTGCCAGTTCGTGCTAGGAAATTTTAGTACCAAATACGGACACGGGGGCGCTGTTTAAATGGCCTAATACTTTTTCTCGATCACTTTACGTAACGTTATTTACTTGATAAAAGGAAAAGTTCGTCTAGAAGTACGAGTACGTACTGGAGAGGGATCGCCTGAGCTGTCAAGTGAAGTGATTAAGAGCCATCACAACGTTGATAAAAATGATAAATTGATATGGATCGGGACAAAGTGAAATAGAAGTCCAGTAATTCACACTGAAACACCCTTATAGCTTAAATTAGGTTAGGGTCGGGGCTGGGCAAATACCTGCTACATAGTATTTCAAATACAAATTACAAAATACATTTTAATGAGGTATTTGAAATACCAAATACTTTCGTGACAAGTATTTATAATACGCAATACAAATTACAGTATTTAAGACCATGTATTTTAAATACAAAATACAGAATTTAAAATACATTTTTAGTGAGGCTAATTATAAAGAGACTCAAAATCAAAATATTTATTCAGTAAATTGGCCACATACGGGCTCTTTTACACGTCGGTCTTTTACAGTCTATTTTCATTAGCCGGATAAGTATATCCATTTTATAACAAGCAAAGCCTTGTCTGATAGTACCTGGGCGTTTTTCAAAAAAAGTGTACATCGTTAAGGAAAAATTAAGAAATTTTAACTTTTTCCAGTGCGTCACGAAAATTAGTCATACATTTAGTATCGTTAATTTTCGTGACGAATCGGAAAAAGTAAACATTTCTTAAGTTTTCCTTAACCATGTACACTTTTTTTGAAAAACGCCCACCTACTTCCGTAAAATGTTTCGTTATATGTATAATTAATACTAATTTATTAAACTTTTGTTATATACACTACAGAAGAGAATTGGAAAAAAGTATTTTTGTGCAAATGTATTTTAAAACAAAGTATTTGAAATACAAAATATTTTATTAGGTAGTATTTGAAATACAAATACGTATTAAAATACTGCCCAGCCCTGGTTAGGTTACGATCTAGCTGAGCTGAGCTTTTAACTATTTTACACAATAAACTTATTCTTATTCATATACATGACAAGCTTTTGCCCGTGACTCGGTCCGCTTAGATAATGTTTATCGCTATCCCGTAGGAACTATCAAATTTCCCGGGATAAAAGTATTATATAAGTTAATTTTTTAATAATTTGTATGCTAAATTCTATCCAAATCTAAAGTTTTTCGGGAAAGAGTAACAAACATCCATCCTCTCTATCCTCATAAACTTTCGCGTTTATGATATGAGTAGTATATAGAGTAGATATATAGTAATAATAAAATAATAATAATAAAGTCCTCCAGTCCGTCAAGGTGGGTAAATGACATTCAACTGTGAAACCAGCGACTAAATGAATGTGCAGACAGTTGAATGTCATTACCTTGACGGACGACGTAAATTCGCCAGCTATTCATCGACTGAGTAGAACTGAACGACGATGTGTCAACAGAATAACATAGCTGGGCACAGGCCTCCACTCACAATATACATAATGTTTCATTTCAATCCCCTTTTAATGATTTTGAAACTTGTCATGTTTAAGGATAGTAAGTGTATCATTCAGGGCCGTAATAAAGTATCAAAATAAAATACATAGTACAATTCTTTAAATTCAAACTCACATAATACCTACTTGTATGTGTCTAACCCCATGCATTGTCCTTACTCATCTCCTTCAGGGTTAGCTGGAAGAGATCCCATTTAGGGATAAGTTCGTCTTTGTACTTTAATTTTACGATGTCATTGTATTATTTACTTATACTTTTTGTGCAATAAAGAGTTGAATACGTACATTTATTAGAAAAACACTGAAATTCAACTGAAGCGCTTGCATCTGAAGATGACCTTGGTAGAAGCGAGCCGCTACACGGTTTCAAACAAGCCCATTTGTTTGAAGCGCCGCCGGTCTGTCAAAAGCGTTTAAAGGTCATGCGAAATTTGGTTAAACCACTGTCTACACCTGCACCTATTTTGATCTGTGGTCTAAAACCGTGTAGCACACGCATAACAATATAATTAACAGACTCAAATAATGTACCTATGTACTTACCTACCTATTTGCATAACGAAGTCCGGTTGGTTTGCGGTAAATGCATACAAACATTACCGATATCGATATAAATATATAGGATATCGATATAAATATCGATAATTAGGAATATTTATATCGATGTAGATATCGATTTCGGTATGTCAATATCGATTGGACAGAACTCCGACATTTGGGTCGTTTTCAAAAATTGTACATAGTTAAAGACTTAATGATAACAAAATCACGATCGCGTCCTTTGTGTAACGAAAGTTAGTCATACAAACTATATAACTAACTTTCGTTACACAAATGAATCAATTAAGTTTTGTTTTAATTAAAGCCCTTAACTATGTAAAATTTTTTTGAAAACGACCCATTTGTGGCCCGATTGTTTTTTTTTATTCAGTCAGGTAACATACATACCCGAATAAAACATCCAGATTGATCTCATTTATATAAGAATGATAAACTGATGATTTAATCCATGAGGAATCGACGGAACTCTTCAAAAATCGTAGGTACAGTTAAAGGCACTAATATCTGTACACCCATCGCGTCATTAGTGGCAATATTTGGCCAGGTGATTATGTATCTGATTACTAACACGATTTGCTAAAAAATTATGTACCTATTAATATCGGTACCAAGTATTGATAAAAGTATTGATATCTGTACCGATATTTAAGTTTACCGAAACAATTATCGATATATTCAGGAACTATCGATATTTTCTTAAACATACCGATATACAGTCCCTGCCTTACACTGGATGTAACTATAATACCGAAACGTAAACAATACAGATTACTTGCTGGTTAATTAGTACACAAAACCATCTACGAATGCATTGTTGATACAGGTGTACAGTCAAGGTCATAAATATGTGTACATTTTTTTACCTTGTCTATTTAATGTCATGTTTAAACTGCCGTATATTAATATCACAGCAATGTCGCAGTTAAAGTGACAAGGTACTAAACGTGTGCACATATTTATGACCTTGTGTATATAACTTTGCGGGCCTATTGGTCGTGTTTATCATGTGGATAAACCATCTGTCACTTTTTAATTATGTAACTGCGAGAGAGACGGATGCTTTATTCACTTACCCACCGCGGTAAAGACATTTTGTGCAATTTTATCGTATTTTTTCGGTTGTCTACATTATAGTATTTACAACGTGTACTAACATGTTTCTACCCGACTATGAAGATGGACGTTTTTGACCTGTATGCAGTAACGGTATGGTAACGAGGTATCTATAGATTTGTCTATCCGTCGTCTTAGCGTAACTTTAGCGTAACTTTTAATAATAACTTGTAATCGATCGCGGATTTAAAAGGTACTATCTTACGAGGAAAACATACATACAGACGACAACATGCGAATACTATATAAACTAATAGTTCTTATCATAGGATACATTTATTTACGTAAATTTGATCGTATCCCAAGAGAAAGCGACAAATGACTACGCGGACGGTGTCGCGGGCATATTAACATAAATAATAATAAATATCAGGACAATCTCACACAAAGTGACCTAGCCCCAAACTAAACTCTAGGCTGGTACTATGGGTACTAACTAGGCAACGATATACATACTTATATAAAGAAATACATACTTAAATATATAGAAAACATCCATGACACTGGGACAAATATTCGCCTTCATCACACAACTATTTGCCCATACCTTATTTGTGTTTACATGTCGTACACAGTTGCTAAATATTATTTCCAAGTCATAAAAAAAATCATTTTTTTCGTCAAAAAATTTAATTTAATGACCCTGTATACTAAGCGTGGGTTCACATGCCGTCGTACGGCACGTTTTTTCCACACTAATATTATCGAACAGCAACCGAATACGGTAAGAATTGTATGGAAAAACCGTGCAGCGCAATGTCATGTGAACGGGGGGATTGGCCCAGAACCCACGATCTTTCATATCGTAAAGTCTCTCATAAAGAATTGAATCAATTTATTCTTAAAACTTTTAAAGACGTGTTTACGGTGAAAGATATTAAGAAAAACGTTGCAACCTAAAACTCGACTAGGGACTAAAATGACGCACCTTTACAATTTTTATATAGCCTATGACACTTGCACGTTTTTTTCGATTCATATGACACCCCATTCGTTAAAATCGGCGAAATATCCAATAATGTAGGAGCTAGAGTGGAACGTACATACATAGGCTGTTAAAACCATTACGCATCTTTTGGCTTTGCTCAGTGGGGTAAAAAGCAAATATAAACTACCATAATACTAGCAGGGTGAATGAACTTTTAAGGTACTCCCCATTTTTCGAAATGCTTGACAAATTATATTTTTTAGAAAATCTATTTATTTGCTAACGTCGTGGCTTACACATTTATAAAATAAGACAAATAGGCTAATATTAAAAAAAAATCTAAAATAGTACAATTTAAATAATAATCTTGGTAACGCAGGGGATGATGTTGTCCCCCGGTTTTGTATGAAAAATGAGCACTTTCCCCTGAGTCACCAGGGTTTTTCGAAAATTAAGAAATATTTGAGGTGTCTACCATGTGGGATCTGTAAATCTTAAGGTCTGATTTATAATTCATTTATTATTAATCATAAGTCACCAGGAAAGTTTTAGTGCCGCAAAAGAAAAGGAGTACCTTAAAAGTTGATTCACCCAGCATGTTTAAAGATATATCTGATTTCGAGTAGCTCAGCTCGACGGCGCGTTGAAGTCCTTCGAGTTGTTACGTGGTGGGAACAATCAAGGTTATAAATATAGATACGTTCAGGGTGTCAAAAATATGTAATCACGACCTTATTACGGCGATATAAGAACATAGTTATATATTTTTGATGCTTTGGACGTATCTATGTTTATAACTTTGACTGTACCAACTTTGCACTCCGCTCCGGGGCCCTCTATTTCGCTGTTTTAACTCATCTTGCATCTATATCGTAACAATATTGTTGAATTATAGCTCTTATAATTTAAAAATAAGAATTTATTACTATAACGTCAATAATATAATTAAGAATATTACGGAAGCAAGATGGAATATAAATTGGAATAAAGCCCCAGATTTTTTTAAATAATAATAATAATTATAAAAAAACCACTAACAACGACAGACGTCTTTAATATTAGTATTATTTTACTTTTAAATCAATATTATAAAAAATCTAGCCTACAGAAAAATAAATAAATATCTACATAATAATCATAAAACGTTCATTTCGGACAACTATGATAAGCGTTATATGTGACGTCAATTTGAATAATCCTTGCAACATCTCATACATACATGTACATACATAATTATAACGCTTGTCTTTTTAACCTTTCATACTATATGTGACGTTCTCAATATAAAGGGTATATATGCAGGTTCGCGAAGTGTACTGTACAAGTAAAGACTACTCTTTTCAAAGCGTACTGTCAGTCGTTTTATACATGCAGCCTGTGGACCAACTTTACGCAGAAGGCATACAACGGCCTACGTGTTCAGTACAACAACGCGTTTCGGGTGTTGATGGGGTTGCCGCGGTTTTGTAGTGCCTCTGGTATGTTTGCGGAGGCACAAACTGACAGCTTTGCGACGATAATGCGCAAGAGATGCGCCTCACTGATGCGTCGTCTGCGCGGTAGCCCCAACAGAATTCTGAGCGTGTTTGTGGAGCGCGAAAGTGGCCCCATGCTTACCCGCTGGCAGAGACTGCACGCAGTTATCGTTTAGATGGACCAGTTTTAGTTTTTAAGTCTCGATTTATGTCATACTAACACTTGTAGTAAGATCTCATTGTTTACTAACCATGTATGGACTTAAGTCTGAATTAAATGATTTTTATTATTATTTTTTTATTTTATTATTATAAAGGGACCTTATGGAGGAAGGCAGTTAAGCTCTTCTTATTCTTGTAACTATACGAATACTATGGTAACAGTTGTAAAAACGCCGTAACCGCCTGCCTCCATAAGGTCCCTTTATATTGAGAACGTCACATATACAAACCTTGCGACGACGTTTAGCGTTCTTAAACCACCTGCGGGGTTAACATGCAAGCACGAGATAAAATTTGACAGGTGCTAGAGAAATGTCCATATTCTAACGTAAGACTTAACGCTTAAAGTTTAAAATAAAATTGTCTCGTCCTGACTTTTATTACCTTTTATTACTAAGCAACTATAGCGATTTTCACATTTTTAAAGCGATTTTATCAAGACGGGACACTTTTATTTTAAACTTAGTCTTACGTTACAATATGGAATAGATGTACCTATTCATTTCCTTAGCACCTGTCAAATTTTATCTCGTGCATGCATGCCTTTCATTATGCTTCCCTTGTGAGTATATCGACTACTTATTCCTTCTTTTAAATATTAAACGGCCGATAGATTCGGTTATTCCGAGTTAAAATTTGAAAATTCACGTATCAAATTAAACCTGAAATAACCAAACTTATCCACCGTTTGAATATAAGAGCGGACACCACAATAATCACGAGAGGATTATCCTACATTGACCCAACCTATTAATAACGTCTATTACTTTCTGACCAGTATGTAAGTGAGAGAGACGGATGCTTTATCCACATTCATCCACCGGGATAAAGGTGACCGTAATACTAGGACAGGTATATAAAATCCGGTCACGACGTTGAGGGGCGGCGGCGACGGGGCGAGCGATTCTCTTCATTGCGCAGTTGCGACGCTTAACGCACAGCGGTTAATTGACGTAACGCTCAATGTATTAGAAAACTCGCTCGCCGCTGAGGTCGCGCAGTGGTGAGGGAAATCGATGGGTGAGGGCCTTAGAGTAAAGGCCGGGCTCAAGAGTAGCTGGGTGGAAAATTGTAGAGGGAGCCTTTTGCCCAGCAGCGGGCTTCAGCAAGGTTCCCGTCTTGATGAAATCGTTATAAGTGAAAATCGTAGTCGCATAGTAACACGTAATAAGTCAGGACGAGACACTTTTATTTTTAACCTTACGCGTTAAGTCTTACGTTAGAATATGGAATAGATGTATTTATTTCTCTAGCACCTGTCAAATTGTATCTCGTTCATGCATGACAGACACAAGAAAGAGGAGACCATCGTTTGTACTAACGCATCGCGAGTCCGAATTATCGTTTGTTCTAAGCTGGTTTTCAGCTGAGTCGGACAACTTTTAAGGTTTTCTAAAAATTACTAAAAAGTTTTAAAATTCATACGCACGCACGTCGTAATAATTCTGACATGTAGTACTACGCACATATTTTATATTAACAGTTTTATATAATGCTAGAATATAATCATTGTCGTAAGTTTAATTTAAAAAATAACTAACTGTTGAGTTTCTTGCGGCGCTTCTTCTCAGCAGTCCTCTCTTGGGAAGCGCTGGTAGAATTTGACGAGTAAAGGTGCCCGTGCGGCCTACTTACTGAATATTTTAACTTTTATCTTTAATTCAGCTGTGTCATTTCCAATATAGACCCACAAGAAAGATGTACCTATTAGTATTTAAGTACCTACATACAGGGTGTCTTGATAAAGTGCACATAAAAATGAGGCACATTAAATTAAAATTTACAGACGAAAAAATACTATTTATAACTCTTGAAAAAAAGTATTTCGCAACTGTGTACCACATACAAACACAAAAATATTTTTTTCGTCGCTAAAATTTAATTTAACGTCCCTCATTTTATATGTGCACGTTATCAAGACACAACCTGTATTTATATATCTGTACAATTATTTGTATCGTTGTTCAGCAGTAGTAAAGTTCTAGAGCTTTATTTGTGGGAGTAAGAAGACAGAGACAGACAATGTGCAATCGTCACCCGATTTATTTGTTGCAGAGAATCGATAACGTGGATTAACCTTTTGCCCAGGAAAGATCTTATTGTTTCGTAAACGGGATAAAACAGCGATATAGGAACATATTTTTAAGTTAAGGCCGATATTTCAAATCTCGTGATAATATTACTTGACACAGTTATCACTTTCCATTTCATTATCGTATAACAAAGGCCAGAGCTAATTTATATCTGACAGATAGTGTTAAGGAATAAAGTTATAACTTTTATACTAGTTTACTGTGACCCATAGATTACGTGACCGTGACCTTGGCACGTGCGATGAGCGCGTAGCAACTCGTAACTGCTACGCCGGTGCGCCTAAGCGCTACGGCGTAGCAGATAAGAATCGCCGCGCAGTCCTAATTAGTGTTTTTAATTGTGTTGCTGGGTATTTAATATTACGAACATATTAAAAATAAATAAATATGTAGAGGTTATTTTACACAAATTGATCTAGTCCCAAACTAAGCTGTAAGCTTGTTCTATAGATACTAGGCAACGATAAGCATACGTCAAAAGGGAAATTAATACTTATACAAAGAAAACATCCTCAGGAATAAATACTTACTCGCTCATCACTACAAATATTGCCCCATACTGCGAATCGAATCCGGGACCGCTAGCTTCGTAGGCAGGTCACTACCAACTAGGTTAACCGCTTCGTTGTCGTAATGTATATTCGGTTAAAGTTAGTAGGTAGTGATAGTTTTAAAAAACGGACATGACTCACATTTTAGAGTTTATTTATCTGTAAGGAGTTAAATACAAAATAAAACAAAGTTAAATAATTTAAATTGATTTATTTATAATTAAATGCAAATTTTAACACCTACGTAGATTTAAATTACAAGTTTTATAAAACGTAGAATTTTATCTGTAAGTGTAAAGATAGAATATGATTTCTTTCTATAATTTTCAAAACAGAATTGACGTACAGTCGGCATCGAGGCAGTGTTGAATTTCTGAAGCTGTATGTATACTCACACTCATCACGAATATTGCCATTTCGGGAATCGGACCTAGGACCGCAAAGATTGGCGAAATATTGTGGTCACGATCCTTAGCGAGCCTAACATGCATCACAAGAATAAAGTGACAGCACGAATAAAAAGTTGCTAGAGTAATTAAATATCATGCTTAGCTTAGAGCCTATGCACACTAGCCTTTAGACTCCCGGTCGAAAACGCTAGGTATGCACAGACTCTTAATAGATTTGAACAATTTATTTCATTACTCTAGCAATACCGGATAAATTGCTTAGTAATAAAAGGTAATAAAAGTCTGGACGACACTTACTTTATACCTTAAGCATTGTCTTACGTTAGAATATGGAATAGATGTATTAATGTCCCTAGCACCTTTCAAATTTTATCTCGTGCATGCACGCTAAGCCCGCAGCAGTGAGGGACCGAGAAAGATGTACATGAAACTGTACATTTGGTGTTATCTCTTATTTCATATACTGTTTATAAAAATAAGTTATCTGCGGTTTGTGGTGCATTACACCACACCAGTAATGTCGCCGCTACACTGCTAGCAAGTGAGTGATAATTTCGTGATAAATTATAACGGTTGATATCAATTTGCGTGATAAAAAAACGGCCAGAAAGAAACAGTCGGACTAAAAACTGCTACATATAAAGAGTAAATTTTCGGGCGTTTTAAACGCTGTCATTCGTGTCGCCAATATATTGACGAAATCAATGACACCTACCAGCAACTCCTGATGTGAACAGAAGCAGAACCGGGGATGTAGTTTCTATGAGGATCCCAAGTTGCTGTAGTGTCATTGATTTCGTCAATATATTGGTGACACTAATGACGGCGGTTGAAACGCCCGGAAATTTACCCTAAACATGGTTTATTCTCTTTTAACATTTTAATATTATTTCTAATGTCGCTTTAATCACTTCAGAGCTAAAGGTAGAGGGACCATACGACAGTATCTGAGAAATTAAAAAAAAAAAACTCTCCTTGTTCACATACATATTCTAATTACTTACGAGAAAGAGATCGTATAACACTTTGAAATGAAATAGTTCTCGTAATTACTAACAAATTATGTTGACACAAAATATTCATAAACAATATCAATATACAGGCTGTCCCGTAATCAAACTATAATCCGTTGAGGGCTAATAGAGTAGCTAAAAAGCTATCGATTTAACCCCCATGTATGTTGAGCGATTTTTAATAGTTTCGGAGATATTGATCATTTTAATCTGAATTTTTGCAATTTTCCCTTATGTCCATAACACGAAAAATCCTTAATTTCATGTTTTATTTCAGAAGTATTAAGATACTTCTGAAATAAAACATGAAATTGACATTTTTAAAATCATTACGAATCAGCGAAGTTTTTCAACTCATTTGCGCGTTTTTTTTAAAGTTAATTTCTTAGTAATCACATAAAGTTGTTTTCACTAAGTTTGTTTTCACTTATTGGATTATTAACGGATTATCATCGGTTCACGGGACACCCTGTATAATTATGTACAAGTTCGCGAATTCTACAATTAACAATCGTATTATCGAACTACAAATCCATACGAAGACATTGCTCTTTAGACTTCTCAATATAATAACTTGTAATTTGACATAAAGTGCAATTTATACTGTAATTTATATTGAGTAATAAAATCTGAATCTGAATCTTCAGGGCTTTTTTTAAATAAGAAACGTTTTTTTATTCGATCCAGCTACTCAAGGCGAGTTCATTATTACATCTAAAAATGTATTTTATGCATAATCTTACAGTACTGTACACAAAAACAGGTAATAGCTACGTTTTATCTACAAAACGTATCCCAACATGGGATATTTGAGCCACTATAGAACCCTCTCACAGAAAGTCGACGGTACATTTTGACGTAATTTCTTTTGCGTGACTTGACGCTGTCATTATGACAGGGTTCTACGGTGGCTCAACAATCCCGTGGTGTGACTGTACCTTTTAGAAATACAGCCTTGGCCAAAAGTATTGAGCGCCCATGCATTTTTCATATAAAAGTCAAACTTTAAAAGGGGCATTTATATCTTTTAATATAGAAAGTTGTATATCTATCGGAAAAATTAGTCATATTTATTGACGTTAAGGGAAATTCCGTGGAAAAAAATACAATTAATCATTTTATTGTAAAACCCGACTTTTTTTAGATTTAGTTTTCACACGCAAATAGCTTACTTCGAAATGATATCTACTTATGATTTGCACATGTTAAAACACTTATTATATTTTACGTCTTTGTGTATTTTTGACACTTTATTTGTAAGTTACAGAGGAAAAAGTGGGGTGCTCAATACTTTTGGCCAAGGCTGTAGAAGAAACGAAGATACTTCACGATGGTAAATCAGATAAACAAAAGGTAAATAACTTAGAATTTTAGGAGGGCAACACAAGCAATCCGCCGCCGGCTGATCTCGGACTGTCAGTTGATCGGTCCGTCGCATTAGAACACGGAGTATCAGTTTCTCATGCGCTTTGACAGATTCTTCATAGATCTTGAATGGCAGGCCGATAGATTTGGTATTGCCAGCGGACTGTTAGGGCGTATACCAATATGCGCGGGCGCACGCTTGGCGTGTCTTTATTGAAAAATAGCACGAGCGGCGCTAAATAGCCCGCTCTGATGCTGATAGGAACTACATTCCCGGTTCTGCTGCTGCTTACATCAGGAGTTGCTGGTAGGTGTTATTGATTTGGTCAATATATTTGATGATAGACGGCGGTTGAAACGCCCCGCCCGCTCTTTTTGTATCTTAAGGTCTCTGCCCACTACACCGGATCATACCATAACCGTAATATGAACGCGTCAGACAAAATATATTCTGTGTATTGAAAAGGATGAGATTAAGGGTGAAATCACATCTATCAGCATCGAATCGCATTTAGCTGGATAATTTTGGATACACTATACGCATCGCAAGCTGCTAATGGGTGCTATAGCATGCTTTTGTCTCCTTGCTTTATCATGAATGAGCATTTTCAGTATGTAAAATGAATAGCTACACTTATACGCATTTAATGCTGAAGCTGAATCGATGCGGAAGGGTGAATTGATGCGGACGCATCTTCATACAAAATTACGTTTTTGTATTACAAAATGAGATTCGTTGCTGATAGATGTGACTTCACCCTATGCCCGCTAGACCGGTCCGTCACCGACCGTCACTTTCTATAGCAGCGAGCGTTCGTGCCTGATACGTTCATAATACGGTCATAGTATGGATACGGTGTAGTGGGCACAGACCTTAAACGTCCGAAGCTCCGTACATCCACGCGAGTTTTAGCGTACGCCCTTAGTGTGTGATGCCCTTAATGGATCTTCCTGATCGTCAACATTTCATTTCTTTATTTTTAAAGAAATTTATGACATAGCTTTACTATTTGTAATATAAAACAACACGCTAATTGTCACCGCCATGAAAAATCTTCACCCACTTACTTCCTCAATAAGCGACCGTACAATTTAAACAGCTTTTCCTACGGGAACTTGAGCAAAATGCAATATTGAGGAAGTAACAAACAGTTCTGTTACACACAATTTTGCTAAACAATACTCACAGTCACAAATAATTTATAAATAGCCACAATCACCATTAGGGCGTTTCGAAACGAGCAACATTTTCACGACTATGTTTAGCCGGTTATTATGGACGTCTCGCTCTAACATACGAAGTCAGAGTAAGACGGCAATAGTTACCGGCCACACACCAAGCTACCAGCCCCTTTACAATAACATGAAGTGATTTCATAGTCGCATTTTTGCTTAGTTTTAACACAAATAAACGCGGCTCTGCGCCCGTTGTTCAATAACGAGTAGCGTTCAAAGTCAAGTTTACGATTATTTAAATTCCTAGGAAATAAACAAGTATTCAATATCAGTGATCACTTAAGGCGGGTCCACACTATACGGCTCCATCGGATCGGACTGCGTGGCAATGGCAAATCTACAGGACTTGTTATGCTAAATGTGACGTTCTCAATATAAAGGGACCTTATGGAGGCAGGCGGTTACGCAGTTTTTAAAACTGTTACCATAGTATTCGTATAGTTACAAGAACAAGAAAAGCGTAACTGCCTTCCTCCATAAGGTCCCTTTATATTGAGAACGTCACAAATGTGAACAGTGTAATGTAAGCGCCTAGGGATAGGTCACATTGTTCGCGTGACAAACACCGTCCACATAACTGACACGCGTTACTGATATGGTCACGGAACCAAGTTACGATGAAATGTCGCAAATGTGGACCCACCTCAACACATTTTTACCAGGCCCATATTTTACAAAGACAGGTGACAATTAAATGGTAAAGTTTACATGAGACACGTGATGTGGGAACATGCTGGCGTTGCCAGGATAACAGGATAAGGTCGCGGAGGGTTCGAACCGCCGCGCTTTTATGTTACCAAAAAAAAAAACGTGCAAAATAAACGGCATTTACTTTCAATGGAAATAGGTAGGTAGGTTAGGTTCTAATGGTTCTGTTAGAATGTAACATGATACCTCGAAAGTAAATACCTACTATTTATAAAAATAAATCAGGGGACAATCTCACACAAATTGACCTAGTCCCAAACTAAGCTCTAGGCTTGTACAGTCACCACACGGGATTGTTGAGCCACTATAGAACCCTCTCACAGAAAGTCGACGGAAAATTTTGACGTAATTTCTTTTGAGTGACTTGACGTTGTCATTATGACAGGGTTCTATGGTGGCTCAACAATCCCGTGTGGTGACTGTACTATGGGTACTAGGCAACGATATACATACTTACGCGCTCAAAACATAAATATATTTGCCCATACCGAGATTCGAACCTGGGACCTCTAACTTCGTAGGCAGGGTCACTGCCAATTAGGCCAGGCTAGTCATTTTTTTGGTAACAAAAAAGCGGGGTGGTTTGAACTCTCCGCGACCTTGCTCTGCAATGTATTCCTAATTTTCATCTATCACTTGTTTCACAAACGACAGTAGTATAATAAGAGTTGTCAGGTGCTCCAGTATATTTGATCTCCAATTTCAAACAGTTGCTGATTTTCTTCGTAAACTCCGTCGCATTGGTTGATAAGTAAATAACACCACAAGTCTCCCTATGTCATTGTTTCCTAGTTAACCCAACGTCTGCTGTGTTCTAATTAAAAAACGGCTAAATTCAAAATATTTTGCATCAATCTCTATCACTTGGAACTGATAACTACAGAAATTTTGTACGAAATTCGTTCCAGACTCCATGTGATAGCAAGAATATGCACTCCAACCCTGACCTTACCGCATAGAATTGAAAATAGCTCTCATGCTTTTTGAATTCAGCCTTTTTTTAACTACGGGACGGCTTGCCGTGTCCTAGTCTGACCTTTCTAGAAGCTTCCGTATCTGTCTCCAGTCTTCCATGATGTCGGCATCGGGGAGCATGTAGACCACGTAGGGCGGCGACACGGCCACCTGCCTCCGGCGCCGCTTGCGGCCCCACTCAGGGCCCGTTGACCAGAGGTCCTTGGTATGCCGCTCCTCTTCCAACCTTCGGATTTTCTCCAGGATCTCTTCTTTTAGGGCCTCGTAGTTGAGCCATTTTTCGCTCTGTTGACAAGAGAAAAGCGTCTTGGTTAGTTAAGGGGTTCCGTGCGCATCAAATAAAAATATTTTGAATTATACAGGACATTGACGGAGATTACCTGTACAAAAACTTAATTCTATGTATAACTTAAAGGAGAAAATGGTTGATTTCTATACAAAATTGTATTGAATATTATCGTTTCTAGGTATAACGTTATTTGTCAATCAGGAGCGTAACAGATTGAAAATTAAAAATATTTATTTTAACTGTATTGCACCATTTTACAAACATAAACTTACACATGATTATGACTTATTTCAGGTAGTTAAGGTATATATCTCAAGGACCACAGGTACAAGGACCGAAGGAATATCTTTCAGTCCCCACACTAGGCAAGCCTGTATCGTGGGGGCCAGCTGAACTTATCAGTGTTCATATCTCAAGGGTTATACAGGGTGTTTTTTATTCGTCTTAAACGTTTTGGTGGTTAAATCAGTAAGTCATACTGATCAACTTTCACTATGGGACCAACCCCGAAATCGCGAAAAAAAAATTGACCATCCCATACATTTTGGCTAGTCAGCTGACGATGTTTTGTATCGGAGGGTCAAATTTTTTTTCGCGATTGCGGGGTTGGTCCCATAGTGAAAGTTGGTCAGTATGACTTACTGATTTAACCCCCAAAATGTTCAAGACGAATAAAAAAACACCCAGTATTATAAAGTGGTTAAACCTGCCAATTTCCAGGCAACGAAAGGTACAGCGCTTAAATATCTTCGTCTCGTTCGAACTTGGGCAGGTTTTGATACTCGTAGTACGGCCTCCGTTCCAATATATATGCATAATAATAATATGCATGATTTTTTTTTGCTTTAATAAAAAGACATCCATATAACAAACAGTAGGTAGAGAAATTTATTTTTCGAATAACTATAAAAATAACCAAGATATGAGCCATTAAAGATTTGTTTCCATCCCTTTCAAGTAAAACAGAATTTAACATGGAGTTCATATGGCCGTAGTGCGCGCTGACGTGACAGTTCACGTCGGACCTCTCTATCTAATAAGTAGTTTTTAAATGCTTATATTATCCGTATTTTTTGGCCAATTTTAATTTCACTATTTGCCATTGGTTTGCGATAAAAAAATCATGCATATGCCTTGTTTTCAGGAGTATATTTTAAACTAGGTTGCGGCAATCACAAAGCAATTTCAGTGACAGTTGACCTCACTGTCCGTGACACACACGGTTTGCCCTAGATCCATACAAACGGCGGTTTCGGGCGTTCAACGGTCCAGCGCATCGGGTCCAGAGCACGCCTCTAACCAAAATTGCCTTTAGAGAAAACACTTTCGAAAACTGAACACAGTTTCATCGTCCCACATTGTACAGTCGGCGACATTTGCGGGGCAACGAGTGAAACATATAAGATTAGTGCTCTTCAGAATAAGAAGAACGAATGTATGGTTTTAAGAAATAAGCAGATTCGCGTTAACAGACAGAGCTTAAATGGATTCAAATGAAAAAAAAATAGGATTCTTTTCGTCTTGGAAAATTTTATAGAAGGGTAAAAACGCAAAATTGTAGGTACATGTATGTAAGATGACATTACAAAACTAACAAATTTAATAGGTTGTAAAATTCACCTTACTGACTTACATTGCAAGGTGCATTTTTCCCTTTCTTGAACTTGTTAGTTACGTGGTATGTGCAGTTTCACCGACGATTACTCTTCGAGGAATCCTGTAAACACGTTTGCTCATCTTCTTATTTTTATTACAGAGTCACGGACAAGAAATAGTGGTGCAACATTGGTTAAAAGTTTTCAAACGATTGGGGACAAGCACCTTTTGACATTGAAGTAGAGGTCGTGTCGCGGACAGTTTTTAGTGTAAAAAATAGTTTGGTGTACTTAGTTGACGTCCTTTCCACTTATGACTGTTGTTGTACATTGAAATAAAACTAATTATCCTTTTTTTCAATTGTCTTACAAAAAAAGATTCTTAATTCAACTGTATTTATTTTAGTGTGTACGCAATATCTTCGCCAATTGTGGACCGGTTTTCATTTTTAGGGTTCCGTACACAAAGGGAGTCAAACGGGACCCTATTACTAAGCCTACGCCAACCGTCCGTTTGTCCTAACTATAAAGAGCCGTATCTTCTGAACCGTAACACATAGCGGGTTGATGTTTTTAGTCTGAATGTGTTATTAAGTCGGATTTCCTAACAAATAAAAAAAAGGTTAAATAATAAAGGGACCCCATATTAGAAACGTTTTTTTTTCAACGTATTTTTATTTTTGTTGTATCGTAAAAACATACAAGCGTCAAATTTGATATGATTATAGAACAAACCCTATAGAATAACAACAAATACTAAAAACCAGCCAAATATGTACGGAACCCTCAGTGCGCGAGTCCGATTCACACCTAACCGGTTTTTTTTATTGGAGTGGTTGTCCCATTTAAATTACGTCAAAATATGTTCATGGGATCCATGAACAATCAAACTGCTTAATAATATGGAGCCGTTTAATTTTAATCTTAAAAAGACAATAGAGACAATATAAAATAAACAAAACAATATTGCTTAGACAATATTGTATGGACCCAGCCAGTATACAAAACGTGCTCAACGTATTGAGCACCGTTTCAATCTTTTCGTTGCCTCCTGTACACGCGAGGTAATAAATTGGACCAAACCGGTCGGAATAATTTACCTGGGACACGGTACAACGTGAAATGTGATTAAAGCGGCGCATAAAAGGTTTAAATTACATTGACGTCGCGAGACAGTAATAAAAAAAATTGCTTTTACGACAAGACGCTTCATGCATTCTGAATTATTTGCATCATGGAGTTGTAAAGTCATCAAGGTCATTTAAATAACTGACATTACCCCACGACTATCTCGTTATTACCTGACTGCTTGAAGCCACAAAACGGGTAATTAATTAGTCTAACATCTACATAATGCGTGGGCTACACGATTTCAAACAACGGTTTGAAACAGGTGGTTTGAAACCGTGTAGACAGTGGTTTTAACCAAATTTCGCATGACCTTAAACGCCCTTGGCAGATGTCAAACAAATGGGCTTGTTTGAAACCGTGTAGCCGCTCGCTTCTAACAAGGTCATTTGGTTTAAAATCATGGTTCGAAACCGTGTAGCACGTGCATAATTATACACATATTAACATTTATAAACAATCCAAAGATATCACTGTACGTACAAGTTTGGGTTCGTACACCGAGAGAGACCCGTTTCATTGCCCAAGAGTGTACCATTGCGAAGGCGAGCAGGACGCGAAATCACCATAATACGAGTATATACAAGGTGGGCCAAAAGAAGTCATCCGATGTTGTTTGACTCTCTTTTTTTGAATTGTTACGCAAAAAAATAGACACGATTATTCCGCGTTCTTGGGGAGTGTATCGCTCCATGGCTTGTTCACTTGTATTTTGCATCTGTCAAGTCCACAAATGTCAAAACAGATTTGACATTGGCGACTTTGCAAAAATGAGAGCATCTTCCAATAGGGTGATTTCTTTTGGCCCACCTTGTACAAGTAGTTCGCTATCGTAGGGAACTTCAAGAGTTGACATTTCTCAAAAAATGTATAATTTAAAAAATATAATTTTTAAACAAATTCTCTTGTTAGTAGGTGTGACACCAAAGAAAGCTGCTTCCAAAATAAAATGTTTTTGGGTCATTCTACTATTTTAGGGCTAATAAAACGTCCCTTAACGTGAATGTATATTAAAATACATAATTTTCAACTAAACTGGATAATATTAGGAATGCACACTATTTTCAGGTTCTGGTCGACATATCTGAATAACGTTTGACAGCAGTTTATGTGGGGCTGGGTTAAAAAAAGGCTATTATGGTAACGCAGTGGTCGTTATTTGCAAGGGGACGTGACTGGTAACGCAGTGGTAAATTTAGCAGTAAATTCGTGTTTTATATACAAAAAACAACAAAAATAGCGGATAAATTTACAATAAAAATAGAGATCTGGTTGAGAATTAACGTGGCACTGCTTCAAAATTTTCACAACATATCTGTGAATTTTTAAAATGGATCTTGAACTTAATTTCTATTTTAGGCACTGAAATAAAATAATGACCCTTTTAGTGGCATGAACTACAGATGCGTCTTATCGATGTTCAGAAAAAGAAATAAAATCTTTGCCCAAACGCTAGAACGTAAAGTTACATCTCTTGGTCTGGATGAATTAACTTTGTTTATGACTAAATTATAGGCTATAGATATCAGTGTGCCAATTTCATTCCAAATCCGTTCAGCCGTATGCGTGATTGAAGGATAAACCGGCTTCAGAATGAAAGTGACAAAATGTTAAGTTTTCTACTTCGAGTCATAAAATTATTGTTATAGAGACCTAATTCAAAATCTAAACATTTTGGATTAGGACACTTTCATTCTGAAGGTGCGAAACATCCAAGCAACCTAACTAAGCATACTAAAACAGGTTATTTTTTAAACGAAGCTACAAATTTGTCTGATTACGAGAATACTTACGTTAATCTAAATACGATAAAGCATTTTCCTGACGTTCACCTGGAGGCCTTGAACGAATAAAAAAAGATGCGGCACGCAAAAGATCTCGGCAAAGGGACCGCAGAAAATGGTAAACAGTTACTAAATACCTACAATAAACTAGTTACAGTGCGCCCAATTTAATATCAATTTTACCCTCGCGCGAGTCAGCCACCCTTAAAACATAAAAAAAACACACGGTGTCCTTAGGGGACGTCGCAGGTAAAATGGTACACAATGCAACTGTGAATGCAATAACAAGACAACTAATACAATAAAATATTATTAGCGAACTTTACTTTAAACTTTATAAAAAGCAATTTGATAATGAACAGAGAATGATCACGATGAATAGACGGAGGCGAATTGACAAAAAAATGAATCCATATCAGTGTTCCAATTTTAGACGCTCTACTTTAATTTGTTTTAGTCCATCTTCTACGTATATCCTAATATTAGAAAGCTTTTTGGTTGACTTTCAGCAACGTTGACACGTTTTCGCTGTAACTTTCGCTCCACAAAAGCGCGTCCCGCCATAAAAATTGTCTTTGAACGGTTGCGTCGATTTAAATACATACATAAAATTAAAGGGAGCCCGTTGACACGCATAAAATTGTTTGACCTAATGTATTTGGTCGAAAATCTTTTTGCATAACTCCCCTTTAGGCTGAAATGTCAGGATTTAATAAATATCTGTTGTGTTGATTAGTTAGGTTAGGTTAGTTTTATAATAATTCTGAAAAAAAACCTTTTCATTTGAAAAAAAAACGCTTTCGACCAAACGATACATTAGGTCAAACAATGATTATGCCACCAGGTATAGACCCAAAATTAAATCCTTGACGACTTCTTAAATTGAAAACACTAACTGCCGCACTCAGAGACGTCAATTAAGTTTTAAGTTTCATTAAAGTAGCTGCTGTCACTGTCTTTGCTATAGCAATAGAATAAGACGCAGCAACTTTAATGAAACTTTAAACTTAATTGACGTCTCTGAGTGCGACAGTAAGTAATTAAGTTTATCATTTCGATTGATCACCGGTTTACTTCAATATGGTAGCTACAATATGTAAATACAGCGTTAATATCAATTGAAAAATCAATTACTTTAGTATTTTAATTTTACAAAAATAATTGTTACGATGTTTGAAAGGTTTAATGCGAATCTAAATTCTCTTCTAAGAATATACTAGTTTACTTCTGAACATATGCCTCGTCCATGGATTAATAATGGATGGATGGTTTTTCAAGCATGCTAATTGCTAGTATAAGGTGAAGTCGCCTATTATGAATAAGGCTCCAGTGACGAACAATAACATTTTCTTATAGAATACTTGGCAATACCGAAAATTTCATTATAATTTCAATGTAACCTTATTGTAACGCTAACACTACTAATTTGAACAATAACATATACATCGGTAGCTTATATTTATTGGATTGTTCGTAACTGGAGCACTGTCCATGATAGGTGTTTATACCTTAGTAGTTTTAGATTGTATAACTGTAGTATTCCGATAAACTTGTTTGAATGTGTTCACGTCGTTATTCTCAGCGATGTACCTCGTTAATAGCGCACGGGAAAACCTAAATTGTGACGTTCTCAATATAAAGGGACCTTATGGAGGCAGGCGGTTACGCCGTTTTTAGAACTGTTACCATAGTATTCGTATAGTTACAAGAATAAGACGAGCTTAACTGCCTTCCTCCATAAGGTTCCTTTATATTGAGAATGTCATAATTGGTTTTTGTTGCGCTTTCTTCAATATAAACATGTAATATATTTTAATAAAAAAATGTAACTATTATTACATAAATAAAACCACTTTCAACGGATCTATTGCGCATTTTATACAGGGACGGATATCTACTACAACGGAAAAAGTAAAAGTTCCCACGGGAAAAATAACACTGCGAGGTTACACAACGCTGCTGACGGTACATTGTAACGAAGTTTCTTCTTTCTGTTTTAACGTTGACAACAAAAAAAAAACGTTAGTAGTTTAAGGGCCAATTTTTCTAATCCCTTGATAAAAAAAACTTATTATCTTACATTTTAAGTTAAGTTTAGGTTATCTCTTTTCTTTGTCATATTCATATGAAAGAAAACGACGGAGCTAAAATTTATCTGACGGTGTTATCTGGACATTAACATCAGCCCTAAGTATACTCATACTTGTTAAAATAATTACTCTAATGCTCTTAAGGGGCCATTTAAATCTTACGTAAGCGACGAATGGACTTTGCTTTGCTTATGTTTATTAGGTAGTATTAATGTTACTAAAACTACCTGCTTTATACCTTTAGTATGCTGATATTTTGATACAATTTAAGATTTTGGTATGCTACATAATTACAATTCGGGGTACCCTACGAGTACCATTTATGTGAAACGAATCAATCAACAAGTGAGGAACCTCAATGACGATAAAGGTATTCAAGGAATTAAAATAAAGCATGTGTTTTTAAACTAGAAACATTGATAAGTATTTAATAACTTCTACCAAATCAAGTATATTTATTAAACAAAAGCAAAAACCGTACAGCGTAACCGATCGAATCAAAACACGACTAACATACATTTCACAAAACTTATCAACTAATTGTTTACAGTATTACGTTCACAACCACCAGCGTATCACACTAACATACAATCTTAAAAACATTTCATTCCATCCCTCTTATGCTTCATTAAAACCCGACAATGTAAAAGAGACAACGTAACAAGGCATAAATCGCTTCGAATTTCAAATTATGTAGCGGTTCAAAGCTGTCGCATTTCGATGCGCGGGCGCTGACAAGATGGCGGCCGTCGGGCGTTTCCGGGAAACGCTCGGGCGAGGTCGCCGAGCCGAGCGTTGATGTGTCCCGCCATCTACGGGCTGGTTTGTTAAACTGTTAAGCTCCTTCGTACACGTATGTTCAAGCAATTCGCGTATTAGATTTCGTAATCGTGCGGCGGGGTCGGATGGTCGGATCGGATGTGTGAAAGGTCACGTAGTATTAGGTGAAATATTGCAAACTGGGTATTTGTTTTACTTGGGTTATATGTTGATTTCCTATCCATAGTGAATAGCCCATAAATAAGGCATTGTTTTGTTATGTATGTCATATAGATTTCCTCAATAGGTTCCTTTGTTTCGTTTTCTTTGTTTGTATTAGGTATTTAGTTAATTAAAAGTAGTTAAGATGGTATTAAACCATTATTTCATTATTTTATTATTTTATTTTAAGCTCGCCTTTGTACATTTTATTTTATTAATATTAATTGTAAATCTATTATTTGTGCAATAAAGAGTTTACATACGTACATACATACATATTTCTATTATTATTTATTAGTGGTGTTGACGCTAACGGTCTTATTACAAGGAACTTAGACACGGCTTAGACAAGTCTAAAATGACAGTTTTCTATGGATTGACATTTGCTAAACAAGTGTTCAACTAAGTTTTTGGAACAACACTGTAAGATTTCATCGAACAATGTAAGACAAATGTACTCGTAGGTAACTTATTGTTATTACCGGTTCAATATCAGAAAGGAAATTGTGCGGTTTTGTATTAATGCCTTATTTTAAGATCACAGGAAATTTAACGGACTAAAACGATGTCTAATAACTTATTCTGGTACGATTCTTATGTTCAAAGATATCCTTAAGAGGATCGTGAGGTGACGGCTTTCCATACAAACGGCAATAACGTTTTACACCCCCTAAACGTTAACCGATTTCGACCAAGTTTGATATTTGATCAGTCGGAACAAAAACTATGACCTATGTCATAAACAAAAACAAAGTTGTTTTGTTCATAGGTCTTTGTTGTTGGTTGATTTTGGTTAACATTTAGGGGTTGGAAAACGATATCGCCGTTTGTATGGAAAGCCGTCAACTCACAATCCTCTTAACAACGCAGACTTTGGAATTGGTAGCACTGAAAGGTATTCGCCCGGCAGTATTTATGCCTTATTTTTGGTATATGTATATTTTTTATAAAGAAATACCAGAAATCATTGGACAATTTAAAGCATATTATATTTAAGTAATTGCGCTGGTTAATTTTTTTCTGATTTGTATGCATAGATAAGCGATTTCGAGTATTTTCGTCCTTGTACATTCTTCTGCACTTCGATCGTCTTTGAATTACTTAATGTCTTTGAAAATAAACATTCTAACCTATATGTTAAATTATACCAAAATACGCCCTCCCGCCATAATGATGTTGCGTTTTGGACCCTATAAGTAATCTTGCACGTCGGGGACTCATACCTACACTACATTCAACATTGAATGTGGGGATTTCTTCATGGTGTTGGTTTTTATCTAGTTTTTGAAAAACCCAGAGAGGCCGGGTTCTCCCCCCTCCCCACCTTGCCAACCACTAGGCTACATCTTCCTAATGTAAACAAAACTGTTATATATTACGCCGCACAGGTCCACGAACGCAAAATAACTATTAAGTGAAGGATAATCGCAACAGGATACAGGGCGGCCCGCTAAAACAAAAAGGGCATATAATAGTATGAAGTCCTTATATCCGTAGACCGTATACTGTCTTTTGGTTCTGGACGGCGGAGGGTGCGCCCGCGGCGCGGCGTGCGGCGGACTGGAAAACGGCCATTTGCTAATTGACCGACGGACACCAGGGGAAACTCGCGCTTCGGCAAAAGCAACCTACAGTGCAATATAACCTAACCTAACCGAGTTAAAATCACAGGGAGCATTTACCAGTAACGTAAAAATCCAAGATTATATTTGAGCATTTCGTTACAATACCGCCTCCTGACTTTAATGACTAATTCTCGGTTCTCCTCACTCACTGAAAACATTTGGTTTTGCTCAATTTCAAGTTAACTTATAATTGCGAAGAAAACGACTTTTTATTTTGTTTTAACAAAGTGTAAAACTAGTAACAGATGCTCAAACTCCGAACCAGATCCGGCCGTGTGTAGAGCAGTCCGCGGACCATGTCGGCGGATATGGTCCGCAGACTGCTCTACACACGGCCGGATCTGGTTCGGAGCGAACCAAATCCGATGTCCGATTCGGACCAAGTTCGAGCGTCTGTTACTAGTTTAACGAAACTGCGCTTCAAATTATTGTTATTCTTAGTTATTATTCATATCTGAATGACTCATTTATGAATGACGCGCATTTGAGAGAATGTTACACAATTTTTGTTGCAGATTTCACCATTGTTTAAGAACAAAAACAACTTCATACCTTGCCAAGATGCACTACGCTTAACTTAACCATTTTCGAAATCAAAGAAAATGTATGGATTGAAGTGAGCTAACGATCTGTCGCGCCGGCCGCTTATGTCAATTCCATACTCGTACATTTTGTCGATTTTCGAAAGTCGTTAAGTTAGTGCTTCTTGGCTACGCTCTGCTCTGGTTCTACATACTAAGGAAGTTTCTAAATGCCTTGGCCAAAAGTAAAGAGCACCCATGCGTTTTTCATATAAAAGTCAAACTTTAAAAGGCGCATTTATATCTTTTATTATAGAAAGTTTTATATCTATCGGAAAAATTTGTCATATTTGTTGACGTTAAGGGAAATTCCGTGGAAAAAAAATGCAATTAATCATTTTATTGTAAAACCCGACTTTTTCCAGCTTCAGTTTTCACACGCAAATAGCTACTTCGAAATAATATCTACATTTGCAATGTTAAAATACTTATTATATTTTACGTCTTTGTGTATTTTTGAAATTGAAAAATAATACTTTATTAAATTTGTAAGTTGCAGAGGAAAAAGTGGGGTGCTCAATACTTTTTGGCCAAGGCTGTAACGTTTGATTATGTTACTGTAAAAAAAAATCACAACATAGCTTAATATTTTTAATTCACGGTGGCACGCCCCACCACTTAAATTGACATTGCGCGGTTGCTGTACAGTCAGCATCAAACAGATAGGAACAGCGAAAGTGGCCAAATATGTCGCAACACATCTTTATTACTATAGGAATAAGGGTGTGTTGCGATATATTTGGCTATTTTGACTGCTCCTATCTATTTGACGCTGACTGTACGAAAAATAAAGGAGTGAAGCATGCAGTCGTTGACTGAAAACGGCATATTAATGGATCACCAGATTTAGTCATAAAAAACGTATAAAATAATACCTTTGATAACCAACAATAGTAAATGACCACCAAAAAAAAACCTAAACCTAAACCGACAGAATTCGCCAAGATTTGGTGATCATTTACTAAATTTGATCTACAGGTACAATTTAATTTGGTGATCAAAGATAATTTTGGTGGACATTATGTTTGTTGCCACTGAAAACTATAGCTATGTATGACCAAGAATCACATTTCCATACATAAACATAATATACCTATGTAAATAAATGAAATCATCAATATCACGAGGGGAAAACCAACGTTGCGCAGCTGATGGGCCTGGTCAGCAACAGTAACGATCCTAACCCATTAAGATACGTCATGAGTCATCAGGAATGTTGGGCGGAGAGACAATGACGAGTCATGCTCATGAGTAGAGCTCGCAATTTCTGGCGCTTAATTAGGTACCTAGAGTTTGCTTACACCGCACTCAGAAACGTCATTTAAGTTTCATTATAGTTAAGAATATTTATTAGAAAAAAGAATAATATGCCTATAAATATACAGTATTACATATTTTATCTAGTGGATTGTACATCATAAATGCTGCTGTCACTTTCTTTGCTATATAGTAAGACGCAGCAACTTTAATCGAACTTAAAAATTAATTGACGTCTCTGAGTGGGCAGTAAGTCTCAATAATAGCCAAGTTAATGTAGATACCGCTTTTCAAAATAAATTATTTTATATAATTTCTTTAATTACGGTAATGTTAAACTTGGCCGATTAACTTGTTTATGATTTTTTAACAAGGCTTTTCCGATCCTTACTTACTTAATTACGGCTAAGTTACTGGTGAAACAAATGCGAAATCTCATTAACATGTATATCAAGCATGTAATTATAAAAAAATAACCTTAATTAAGTAAATAATTTGTTTTTTGTTTAATTGACAAAAGAAAAAATACGTGTTCAATATTTTTCGATGATGTAAATGACGGACTAAATATTTTTCCGGACACAAGCGGCTAGTGTCCTGAAAAACTACATTTTAGGCTAGCGACTAGCCTATTCCATACATTTTGTAAATTTATCAAAATAGTTGAGTTGGCGTAATGCGTAGTATCGTTGGGACAATGTCAAATGGTACCAAATCACATAATTTGGTTCGACTGACACTTACTCGTCGTAATCTACAGAAAAGCTTCGAGCGTTATCTTTATTTTCTTGCACGAGCGGTATCAGCGCCGTGATAAGGCGATGCGTTATCTCGTCGAACCTCGGTCGCGTCACAGTATAAATATAGCTAAAGCAGTAAAAATATCACAAGTTACGAGACTAAAGAAGATCAAGAGTTTAAGTTGCTTACTCGTACTGAAAACCTTAAAAGTAGTTTTTGTCCTAGACTCAAAATAGCAGAGCATTGTGCCAGACATCAAGCTGTAAAAATCATTAATAAACTGCCTACTCAGCTAAAAATTAACACGAACCTTGCATTATTTAAAAATAGATTAAAAGCCTTCTTGTTGAGAGGTTGTTTTTATAGTATTGCTGAAATATTTGAACAGTCTCAAGAGTTTGTTTGTAAACTTTTCCGGTGTTATTTATTACCTATATTGTTACTGTGATGACATAGTTATGTTGTAAGTAATTACATATTACCTAGTTATAATATGAATGTCATCGTAGTACTTATTTTAAGCACTTCATTCTCTTGTATATTTCAAACACAATCCTGTATTGTTCATGAATAAAATAAATAAATAAAAGAAACTACGAACAAACGTTCGAAACGTCGCACTCACACAGACGCACGTCTCAACCATTCGTCTCGACTCGACACGACACCCGCTACCTGACAGGGGGTCTCGCTAAGACGTGCGTCTGTGTGAGTGCGACGTTTCGAACGTTTGTTCGTAGTTTCTTTACTGCTTTATCTATATTTATACTGTGGTCACGTGGCGGTTATCTGATTTGGAAAACAATAAATTATTTATAGATTTACTTATCTGTCGTTATATAGCATGCGCAACAACTTCGGTGACATCTTTTGGTTCTTTGCCTTCAATGTGATAAAGGAAAAGTTGTATGTAAAACTATCGAGCGAGGGCGGGTCGCTAGTATTATGTATATTTTATTCAATTTATGTCAACTAAGTGAAAATATTTCTTAACTGGCTCGCATTTTTTTCAGCGTAGGCATGTTTCGTCTTCTCTTTCTTGGTAAAGAGTACTAAGTAAGACAAACATAGTGATAAAGAAAACTATATAAAACGTTATAGCGATGTCGATGATCGAACTTCAGAGCGTCCAGCATCATGTATTTTCTCGCTTGTCGCTCAGTGCATCTCTATCGTTATAGACTATATAGAAAGGGACATAGTACCCGGAGCGATGCGAGGGCGGGTCGCTATTCTATAGAAATAAAAATGAATTGAAGAAATGTATGTTCGCGCATAACTTCAGAACGGCTGCACCTATTTGGCTAATTCTTTTTTTTTGTTGTATTGGTAATTGTAAGGACAAGGTATGTACGAAAAAAATCCACCGGGAAAGTTAGAAATTTGCAGCGGGGGCGAAGCCGCTGGCGGGCCGCTAGTTCCTTATAAAATTTGCGCTAGAAATGGAACCCGTTTTTATTGTCCTTAATGTAAACATGCTTTCTTTACAGACATACTTTAACCCGGAATTTTAACTCCCAACGCAAACAGAGGGGTGTTATAGGTTATACCTAGATCATAACCGGATGAACCGATTTTGATTAAGTTTGTTTGAAACTTGATCGAGTGTTCTTAGCTAAGTTGTGAAAATCCTTTGGGCCATTTAAGAATTATATGCTCTGAAAGGGTCCTAATTTTATCCGGGATTTTATCTATTTGTAATAGTTATAACAAAAAATATAAGAAAAGAAGCGCAGATGATGCACTCAGGCGCAGGCTAAACAAGGCAAGGTCGTGCTCGTCTCAATATTCATCAGTGTATCTTGCGACGTTGCCAAACATCGCTGTTACTTTTTGTTACTTTGTTACGAGTACAAATATTACTCATATTTATAACTACTTACAAATGTAATTAATGCGAAAGTGGTGTAGTAATATTTTAATCGAGGAATATTACTTCATCTTCATCATATATTTTTAAATATTTAAAAAAAACCGGTCAAGTGCGAGTCGGATTCGCGCACTGAGGGCTCCGTACACATTTGGCCGGTTTTTAGTATTTGTGTTTTTTTCTATGGGGTTTAATGTTCTATAATAAAAAAAAAGATAAAGGATAAAAGATATTTATTCAGTAATCATACTCGTACCAAATTTGACGTGGTTTTTACGATAGAACAAATACACAAAAAACTTTGAAAAAAATAAACGTGTCTTGTATGGGGACTACCCTTATTATTTTACTTTTTTATTATTTGTTAGTAAATCAATGAGCGGGCTATCTTTTACGGTACAAAAGATATAGCTCTTTAAAGTTAGGACGGACGTACGGACGGACAGCTAAGTTTGCATTTTGGATTATAAAGTGTATTATTTACGTGCAATAAATATAAATAAATAAAAAAAAATCACCTTTAGAATCTGTTAAATTAATAAAAATATTTTTTTTTGCGATTAACCATATCATATCGATAACTATTTTTTATTTTACACAGTAGGTATATAAGTATTATAGAACATTTAACAATATGGAACCCTGTCAAAAATGTATGTACTCTTGTACATTGTACACTTGTGTATTGGTGTTCGTAGCACCGGGGGAGCTACGCCGGTGCTACGAGCTACGAGGTCATTGATCTGTGACGTATCGGTCCAAAATTTCTTAACTATAATGTATGGGTTACTTTTTGTGTTTATATAGGAGTAACATATATTAATGTAATTAAGTAATCAGTATCGATTGACTCAGATCAATAATACGAAAATAATGCGGAGGCAAGTTTAGAGCAAAGTGTAGATGCAACGAAAATGCCTACTTTTCGCAAGAAATTACTATTTATTATAATATTTTTTTTTTTTGTATACCTACGCAAAGGAGAATATTAACAGCGTGATAAAAGGAAAAAAAAAATCTTTATTTCAAGGCTAGTCAAGACGTTCATTAAATACCTAATCGAAGTAGTTTAAAACAATTGGTCAGGCGCGACTTGGACTCGCGCATTGAGGGTTCCGTTTTCAAGATGAAAAACTAAAATCACGTTCGAGGCAATAGTTAAAGTTCTATGTATTTTTTTTCGTATGCAATAAGGCCCATTTGATTTGCCAATCAAACACTATTGTTAAAGTATTTCGTTAATTGCTTAAAAACTGACAATTTTGTCAACTTCATTTTATTTTTCGCGTAAAATATTAATAATTATTTACAAGTTTGGCTTTGTCAGATAGCAGTTGCTGAGAAAATATGCTGTGTCATATAGACAGACACCGAAGTCTCACCATAAGTGTTAGCCTAAGCCTGGTGCTCCTAAAATAATTATAATAAGTATTATTACATGTAAAAGAAAACTTATTACGACACTTAATAATAAATCACATAAAATAATGGAAACCCCCATCGTGAAAACGCGAGGCCTAAGAATAAACAAGTTGCTAACCGGTTTATTAATGTAAGTACCTAGTTTGATTACCACAGATAAACCTTCTTTTGTCCCGCTTAATGAGGATTGTGAGGTGACGGATTTCCATACAAATGGCGATAACGTTTTCCACCCCCTAAATGTAAATCAATTTCGACCAATTTTTTCCTATTTTTTTTTTGTTGTAATTTCGGCCATAATCTCTTTATAATTAATCAATATTATAAAAAACGAAACGTACGAACATTTTGTTCCGACTGACCACATATCAAAAATGGCCGATATTGGTTAACATTTACGGGGTGGAAAACATTATCGCTCTCCAGGAAAAGTATTTTAAGATATAAGAGGAATCACGGGAAATTTGCTACGTGCCAAAATAATAGGGCATGTTTTGTAATTTTCTTCCCCTTATGCTATTCTACGTGTTCTACAAACAAAATTTCCACCACTTTAAGATTCCATAATGTAGTTCAATAAAAAATCTTTTCACAACACTGCTCGGAAATATAGCAATGGATAGTCTCTGGTTCGGGTCCACAAAACATCATATATATGAACAGGCTTTTTCATATAAGCAAAAAGGATCTCTATTGTTTGTCATAAATTAATATGCCATAATGTATCATTTGCCATAATCATCATTTGACATAAATGCTTTTTTTTCCGCTACCGTATAATTTTCAGGATTGTTATAAAATATACCTAACCTAACCTTATGGGTTCCATGCAATGATCTTTTAATTAATTTTGAAATGATTAAGAACAATAAATATTCGAGAAAATGAAAAGGGCAAATGAAACGATTATGGGTCGTTTTCAAAAAAAATGTACATTCGAGGACAGAAAGATGTGTACACTTTTGGACCTTATTACAATGGAATAAGGTGAAAAAGTGTAAACATCTTTCTGTCCTCGACTGTACATAGTAATAAGGCTTAGTGTAAACAAAATCACGATCGCGTCCTTTGTGTAAACGAAAGTTAGTCATACAAACTATATAACTAACTTTCGTTACACAAAGGAATCAATTAACTTTTGTTTAAATTAAAGCCCGTAACTATGTAATTTTTTTTTGAAAACGACCCTTGTGGCAAATAAAATTATGGCAAAAATATTCCCATGCATAAATATTCTTGGCCTGTGACCATACTAACTCCTCTTTTGACGTGAATCGCTTTGTTTTGTGTTCTGTATTTGTTAAAAGCACAATCTGACTCGGCTGAAAGGGAAATATATGAACTCGTACCCAATATAACTCTATCAATTGCGCCTCTACAACATTAGTACTTACTATTTTCAAACTACAATCCTGATTTATCCTGAGGCCTACGTCAATATTTCGCTAGTTCGAAACAGAACCTTATGTCAGTCAACAAAAGTTAAAAGTCATTTTGATAATTGTCCTATTGATGAGCCTCGGGAGGATATAGCAACTTCGATCAACAATAGCCAACTAAATCACCGGTCCCAGAACAAAAACCGGCCGAGCGAATAAGACCTTTAAAATGGGACAAAATACGATTTAAATTACAATATTTTACAATTATTATAAACAAGTATCCAAGTTGGTATAGGTAACCCTTGGACACTTTTGTACTATTAAACCTGTTGGTTGATACGTCAATGTATAGCAAAGCAAACCCGCGCGCCATCATAGTTGGGGGGCCGTAGAATCGATCCTCCGACAGCGCCTGCGTGTGACGCACGCTGCAGACCAGGCACATGGCCGGCACATAGCCATGCCACGTCCTATATACGCCGTTATGTACTGACGCCGCTGGTTGAGAGCTCGGTAAAACTGCGGTATTTGTACATGGATTTCGAATAGGTAGAATGAAAGTTGAAATTACTCTAAGGAACTATTAAGGCTTCAATTCGACTTTGTAAGATAAATGCAGTATAAACCTATTTTAAAGGCTTCTAAATTTAGTCATCTTAATTCGATGATGAATGATTCAGTCCCTCACTAACCGTCCTTGCTTCTGAATTTAGGATGCTAGCTTACCTACTGAATGCGATCATACTTTACTAAATTCAGCCTTTAAGTAAAATTATGCTTTGTTTGTCACTTTCTGTCAAATTAAAACGTCACAATAAAAGTTAAGGCCAAAGTGTATTTGAAGCGTTCTTTAGTTATTTTGCGTTTATAAATAAGAGGGACAGCTACCTAGGCCTCCATTCCCGTGTCCCCTTGTTTCACCGAATTTAATTTCATCGAAAGCTAATTTCTGAACCTTTATTTTTTCAGGTTATCTTAAGAATGGATTACGTAGGTTAGGTCAGGTTAGAGCTGTGACCACCAAAAAATAATAACTCCTGCACGTGGAAATGCCTGTCGATGAAATGAAAATTCGGCGAAGTAAAACATTCTATGAAATGAGTGTCGGTGATTCAAGGTAAACCCTGTACCTATTCCATATTATATTTACTCCTATTGTATTGTTATCGCATACAGGGCGAGTCAAAGTGCACATTTTAAACACATAGGGACATTAAAATTAAATTTTAACGACGGCCAACATGTTATTTTTTTTTGTATGACTCCGTCCGCGTAGAAGTCTTTTATCGTGTATCCCACGGGAACTATTACATTTTCCAGGATAAAACTATCTTACGTCCTTCTCCGGGATTCAAACTAAATCCATACCAAATTTCATCTAAATCGGTTCAGCGGTTTAAGCGTGAAGAGGTAACAGACAGACAGACAGACAGAGTTACTTTCGCATTTATAATACTAGTATGGATAACTTAAGAAAACAAGACTTGTTGTATGTGTAACTGCCGCACTCAGACACTATAATTATTTTTAAAGTTTCATTAAAGTTGCCGCGTCTCATTCTATTGATAGAGCAAAGTAAGTGACAGCAGCAATTTTAATCAAACTTAAAATTTAATTGACGTCTCTGAGTGCGGCCGTAAGTGTGTCACGTTTTAAGGGGATCAGTTATATATAATTAGATAAGATAAAACAATCTATTTATAATCTTATCCAAGATAATTGAAGAGACTAGGTTATTGATAGAGATTAGTAAACGACAGCAAAAACTCCGTTTACGAGCTCGAGGCCCGTGATATACCTAAGGACGCACAGACAGATGGACAGCAGTATCAGCAAAAGGGTTCTATTTTACCCTTTGTGTACGGAACCCTAAAACCTATTATAATCTACGGAAGGTTCGATAATTCTGCTTACTTACGTATTCTTATAGAGGGCGCTTATTTAAGTTCCGTGTTACCGCTTCGGTATGTTATTGAAGTGTACTTTTTTTATTTATTTACTTAATCCATAGACGAATTGTCTGTATTAAATACATATTTACTTACTTAAGATTATTATAAACAGGAAAGATTTGTATTTTTGTATGT
The DNA here is from genome assembly GCA_963241965.1 of Tortrix viridana. NCBI lineage: Eukaryota > Metazoa > Arthropoda > Insecta > Lepidoptera > Tortricidae > Tortrix > Tortrix viridana. Next base: position 11,871,894 of record OY725186.1, read on the forward strand.
TTGTAACGAATAAACTCAAAAAGTACTGGAACGATTTCAAAAATTATTTCATCATTAGTATGCTACATTGTCCCTACGTAACAAAGGCTATATTTATTACTAGACAAAATTAGGGATCTACTAAAACTTCAATAATGTAACCCAAAGTGTAAAAAATTAGCCATAAAATGTCTTTTAACGCATGCGCTGCGGAAACTATTGATGATAGAACAAAAAAATGTTCTACAATATTAAAGAACATATCAATACATACTTTATATTATAACTGCGAAAGTATGTCTGTTTGTAAAGCTTTCACGGCTAATCCGCTGAACGGATTTCGATAAAATCTGGTACGGAGATAGCCTGAGTTCCGGGGAAGGACATAAGCTACTTTTTACCCCGGAAAATTGAACAGTTTCCGAGGGAGCAACGATAATCGACATCTACGCGGACGGAGTCGCTAGCTAGCTAGAAAGCTAGTTATTATAATAAAATGCTTGGCATAAATGTAAAAGATTTCGCACTTATTTCCAAAATAACTTACGTAGGTACGCACGGATCGGAAAAACTTATTAAAAAATGATAACCGCCTCAACATTAACTTAGCTTTTATTGAGGCTACGCGGACTTTAGGTAAATAAGTGCCCAAATATCCGATGTTCCTTATAATACTTACCATAAGGCATGAAATAATGTAGCAAGAATTTTAATACCGTGACTATGCACATAATAAATTTGCAATGTTAGCTATTGGTTTTCTGCGAAAGAGGCATGCAATATTAAGCATAGTTGAGCTATTGAGCGGTTATTAATAAGAGGGACAGTGTAACAAAGCGAAACAGACCTAGCCAAGATACATTACTATAACATAACATAAAGATGATTGAAATCAAAAGAAAATGTACAGGATTGACATGTGGATGGACCAATGATGGAGCACAATGATTCTTATTCTGAAGAAGATAAGGGTTATTCATTTACTTTGCAACAATCCATTTATAAGCTTATAATCAGCTAAAAGTGTCCAACACTGGTGCTGGTGGGTAAGGTACCCACACCGATGTGAAGTTATAGCGGCTTCTGTTAACCCGACCAAATTAGAGAGTCGAATTTATTAATAGTATTTTTGCAATAAATATGACTACCTAATTTGGTCGGGTTAACATAGGCCGCTATCTTTAGAGCGCTAACTGCACATCGGTGGTACCCAGAGGCACTGTACGAGTTAAGACCGGACTTTCCCTGAGGGTCCAGTGGTTGGAGCCCCGCTACAAGGTGAATCAATCCTTTGTGAGATAAGAAGCTTATATAAGACACTGGAGATTGCAATGCAAACAATGCCTTAAAGCGAAGAAAAGTGGCCTTGCATGACGTCGCTTATGTGTTTTGTCCCTTTTTTCATCGGCCATAGTGTCAAGTCGATTGTTCAATCAGTGTTGCTATAATATTAAAATGGCAGCTGCCAACAATCAGGGAAAAGGGCGTGAAGGGCTGATCTGTTGTTAGGTTTTTTATGTACATAATTTTTCAAAACTCATCCTAAATCTAAATCAAGAGTAGAATTTGAGTAGAGAGAAGCTTGTTGGGCTCATCTTTCCATCACAAATTCCTATAGGCACTTTTTGTATTTAGCATGGCAATTTCAGATAGTGTGAGACGGATAAATAAATAATAATATAATAATATTATTCTTGTGGTGTGAGTACCAACCAAAGATTTGTCGACCTATTTAAAGAAGGAATTCTGGCCGAGGGGCGTCATATCTGGCGATTCCCTGGCCACCGGCTAGCTGACACAGCGAAAGTGTTAGTGTAATTATGTATGTGTTAGTTTTAAGTTGTTGTATAATGTTATGTATGTTAGTCTGGTATTTGTAGCAGACCAGCCAGCACATGCTGAGTTGGGACCGTTTAAAACAACTTTACTGTGTACAGTCACACCACGGGATTGTTGAGCCGCCATAGAACCCTGTCATAATGACAGCGTCAAGCCACGCAAAAGAAATTACGTCAAATTTTACCGTCGACTTACTGTGAGAGGGTTCTATAGTAGCTCAACAATCCCGTGTTGTGACTGTACCTTTATGGTATTTTTATTTGTGTTCGTTGTTGTGAATAATTCCTTTACTTTCTTTCTTTAAATATGGGCCTCGTTGATTGAAATAAAGGTTTTCTATTATATTAAACCCCGTATGAAAAATAGATACCTTAGTTCGTTTCCAGACAACAATATTGCGATCAATAGTCTGCGAAGACGCAAGGAGTGCCCTTTGCATAAATGTAATATATTTCCGATTAGATATTATTATTGCTACAAGGTCAGCTATTTCTAGACATTTGGTTTTGTACACTAGGTACGTCTCGGTGATTAGCACAAATATCAAAACTAGCAACATTCATATATGAATATTCGCCTCTTCCAACTTTTTTGTGACAATATGACTACTTTAAATGTAAAAAAAAAGATAAAAGATGTATATTCAGTAAGTCGGCCAAACGGGCACTTTTTTTAAATATAGTTAGCTAGTGTGGCGCCTTTTTAATTATCTGTGTCACTTCCCTTGCACGTTCTAAACGAATCATTTGATATCCCATTTGTAAAAATCTGTCTAATAGTTTAGGACTTAGAGTGAAATATTTGATTGTCAATAACATTTAATGTTAAGAGATTATTACTATACCCAGCCCAAATCGCTGAAGCTAGGAACATGAAGTCCAGGTCAAACTAAGGTTTCATCTTCCAGAGACGTTTGAAACTTCAATTTAAAAGGGGTAAAATAACAAAGTAGTGTACGCGGATGAAATGCAAAACTCCCGACAAAATCGGGATCAAAGTTCATAACTTTTAAACGGATTAACAGATTTTCATCAAACTAAGCTAAGAAAGGGTCGTGGGTTCAAGCTCGGGCTCGCACCTCTAAGTTTTTCGGAATTTATGTGCGAAATACAATTTGTAAATTTACCATGAGCTTTTCGGTGAAGGAAAACATCGTGAGGAAACCTGCACATACCTGCAAAGAAATTTGACGGTGTGTGCGAAGTTCCCAATCCGCACTGGGCCCGCGTGGGAACTATAGCCCAAACCCTCTCATTGTGAGTGGAGGTCTGTGCCCAGCAGTGGGACGTATATAGGCTGGATTATTATTATTATATTATAAGCTAAGAACACTCTCGATTACGTCACCTTTGTAATAAAACAAAACTAAATCAGAATTGGTCCATCCATTTAGGAGCTACGATGCCACCAGATACACAGATAAACATACAGCTACACATGTCAAACTTATAACACCCTTCTTTTTTGCGTCGGGGGTTAATAATGGAATCCTTGCTTTTGACTTAACGATTTCAAAAATACGATAGAAAACGAATGAACCTATTATTTTGTATTAACACTAATACCTACCAATAATAGCAAATAAGTAGGTAATACGTTCGTTTCCTCGAGGCGAAATGGTCCGACAAAGCAAATATTACGTTTTCCCAGTGCGTCACCGCGGATTTTCCTACAGCGTTAGTGGTATTCTTTTAACTTTGACCTTTAACTGTTGTTTAACTCTGAAATAACTGTAGGTACATAACGAATCCACGAAATGTCTTCTGCTTAGGTTATGAATGAGACCGAATATCTGTTTACTCCAGCTAAAAACCAGTGCTTTAACTTAAAGATACACATAAACTTTGCAAAAAGATTTGGTAATTTTGCTAGAGCATCAGGTTATAATGCAGTATTAAAGTTCAAAGACTGTAAAATTCACAAAGCTAAAAAGCTACTAGCAGACTGGTTGCTTACTTTGGAGTATTAGGTATATTTCTGAAGATGTCTTTAAGAAATACATTTATTAATAGTTCTAACCTTTCAAATTATGTTCTAGCCGCTCTTAAAAGCAAAAACGTTTGTAAATGGTACTTAAGTAGTTTCGAACATATTAAATATATATACGTAAATATCCTTGTGGCAAACCTTGGGAGAGCCCTATGTTCAGCAGTGGACGTCTTTCGGCTGAAATGATGATGATGATATATATAAATATATACTCGTATGTTAATCTGTTTCGGTCTCCCAAGACACAGGCTTCGCCTATTTTGGGGGCCTCTGTTTTCTCTGTAAGTCGAACTCGAAAAGTTGCGTGTGTTTTTAAGTAGTTTACCAAATAACCTGTAATTAAAATGGTGTACACATTTAAATAAACCATATTTATTACACAGATACACACGTCAAACTTATAACACCCCTCTTTTTGCGTTGGGGGTTAAAAAATTAGTAACATTGGAATTGCAGTCTTGAGATTGCAATTGTCTATGTGTCTCTGATCCTAGCATCAGGTAACCTGTGTGTTTGTTTTTCTTCATGTCATAAACAATCTTATATTCGACGCTACCCCTGACTCTACGGACCTTGTGAGAGGTGACCGGAACCTACCGGGTGTCCCGTAAGTCTTACGTCACACTGACACCGGAGGTAGACCAGCCTAAAACGCACCGAACCAGCCTAACATGACCTCAGTAAAAGTCGCATGGTTCTCAAGATTTGCCAGTTTAAAGTTCAAGTTTTTTGCTAATTTCAACTGGTAAACCATGCGACTTTTACTGAGGTCATGTTAGGCAGCTTCACTGTGAGGATGAAGCGTAACGCATTTCCACCCGCCAAAAAAAAAGAAAAAATATGGCTGGTTCGGTCCGTCTTAGGCTGGTCTACCTCTGGTGTCAACGTGACGTACGACTTATGGGACACCTTAACCTGGTGACAGTGCCCCAGCATCATAGCTCAAGATGTGGTGGGGAGGTACAGCCGGCCGACAAATAGTTAGAGTGCGCTGTCGCGGCAGGGCGATATCGACCATGTTTGTGTCGCGTCTCGATGTACGCTCGATGTCAGTGCCGCTTGACGGTTTTTTATGTAAAAAGGGCACAGGCAATACGATTAATTCCCATTTATTTATTCGAACGCTCTCGTTTGTAAATTCTTAAGTGTTTAGTGACTCTAGCAATTTACAATAAAATAAAGAAACTACATGTATTTTTATTATATTTTTAAAAGCGTTACTTTTCGAATCACTAAAGTTTCTTTGTAATGTTAAAAAGTAAAAATATGAAGACCGTCCAACTCTTTCTTATATTTAGGAGGAGGAAAAAGTCCTTGAATTATTTTAATTTTTACTTGATATCCCGCCGTCGGAGTTGCAGGTTGCTGTTATTGTTTTTATTAATGACGACGCGTTCAGCCTAGTTGGTAGTGACTCTGCCTACGAAGCTAGCGAAGGTTCGAATCCCGGTATGGGCAAATATTTGTGTGATGAGCGCGAGTATTTGTTCCTGAGTCATGGATGTTTTCTATGTATTTAAGTATGTATTTCTCTATACAAGTATGCCCCTTAAAGCTGCCGGCAGGGTCGTTTAAAAGGTTAACTCGTAAATATCGGAAACGTTTCCCGCGCGGCAGTACCCAGCCGACAGGGGAAGCGGTTGCACTAGAAAATTGCATCACTGCATAAACCAATCTGCCATTATACAACGGCCGGCTCAATGCACAACACGGTTCGTATCAATGCAATAATTTTCATTATATCACAGCAGAGCCTATTCCTCGTTGGGTATATTAGAAAGAAGAGATGAGACAAAAAAACCGGTCAAGTACAAGTCAGATTCGCACACTGAGGATTCCGTACACATTTGGCCGCTTTTTAGTATGTGTCGTTTTTCTATAGGGTTTGTTCTATAATCATACCAAATTTGACGCTTGTGTGTATTAAGTACCGTTTTTACGACACAACATATACAAAAAAACGTTGAAAAAAATAGTTTCTTGCACGGGGACACCTCATATTATTGAACCTTTTGACGTTTTCATTATTTGTTACGAAATCCGCCGTCATATCACATATTCTGCAAAAAACATCAACGGGCTGTCTTTTACGGTTCAAAAGATACAGCACTGTAAAGTTACGACAGACGGACGGACAGCCAGCGGAGGCTTACTAATAACGGAACCCCGTTAGGCACCCTTCGGGTACGGAACCCTAAAAAATATAAAAGCGTACAGCCCGTGTTTTGTAATCCCACGAGAACAATTAAATTTCCCGAGATAAAACGGATCCTATGTGCTATTCCAGGACACGGGCTATCAGTGTGCTGAATTTCACCCCAAACCTGTTCAGCCGTTTCCGCGCGATTGAAAGACAAACATCCCCACAATCTTTATAGAAAACACTCGCTTTTGCCCGCGAGTCCGTCCGCGTTAAAGTAGTTATCACTATTCCCTCGAGAACAGTCAAATTTTCCGGGACAAAAAGTACCCTATATCTGTCTGCGAGTGCATAAACTATGTGGGTTAATCAACTTTTAAGGTACTTCTTTTCTTTTGCGACAGTAAATCTTTCCTGGTGACTTATGATTAATAATGATTTATGAATATTAAAATCAGACTTTCAAATTTACAGATCCCACATGTTAGACACCTCAAATATTTCTTAATTTTCGAAAAACCCTGTTATATAAGGGGAAAATGCACATTTTTCAATCATCATTTAATATTGTACTATTTTAGAATAAACATTTTTAATTGTCTGATTTTGTCAACGTGTAAGCCACGACGTTAGCAAATAAATAGTTAAAAAAAATAATCGTGAAACATTTAGAAAAATGGGGAGTACCTACCTTAAAAGTTGATTCACCCATGTACCAAATATCATGTCGATCTGTTAAGGGGTTGAAATGTAAAAACGAAATAAAAAAAACAGTAACATTTTCTCATTTATAATAGGTATTATAGCAAGGATAAGAATTGACGTAGGTATATTGTTATTGTAAAACGTAATAGCCCACACAATGAATAAATTGAATTTCAATTTTGAATGTCCGCATCCAACGATTGAGGACTATCATACAAAAATCACATTATGTACAATGTGCATAATCATCATGTTCTATCGGAACAAAACAGTTATGTTCCGAAACTGGTACAAACTAATAGAATATGCGCACTTTCGCGAGGTCACATTCACGTTTCACATTTTAATTAAATTAAAATAATACATTGTCGCGCATGCCTTTATTGCTTATTAAAACACGAATGACAGCTGTATATAGCTTTCGGGTATATAAGGTTAAAAATAATGAAACAGGTACGATAGGATCTATAACACATTTTGACTTGGTTAAAAGTCATTCAGAGATAGGTAGGTTGGATTAATCCAAGCTATTAAGCAAGCAAGTGTTTATTCCGTCCGTTTAGTGGGAGTATCGGTCGCCCTGTAGATCAAGACAGTATTAACTACGAAAATTAACAATTCAAGACGTGAGAGGATGAAGGGGGTATGTCACTTTGATTCGAACAACATTTTTAAGGCATAAGTTATATATTTTATCACACATAGGCCACATATACCAGCACACATAAAATACTAGCATGCGTTATGTGTGTGCAAACCAGGCCGAGGTACAGAGTTAAATCAATAAATAAATATCAGGGGACAATCTCACACAAATTGACCTAGTCCCAAACTAAGCTAAGCTTGTATTATGGTTACTAGACAACGATAAACATACTTATATATAAAGAAATACATATTTAAATACATCCATGACTCAGGAACAAATACTCATGCTCAACACACAGATATTTATCCGGATTCGAACCCGGGACCGCTAGCTTCGTAGGCAGGATCACTACCAACTAGGCTAACCGCGTCGTCAAACAAAATGGCCATAAAATGATAAAAAAACATGCATACAGTTGACGTTAATATTCGCGCGAAAAGCTCTAAAAATCCGTCCTTTATTTGCCCGACTGCAAGAGAGATTATTTTTTGTATTGTCTGTCCTAATTTCCCAACTTATTCCAACACGTGTATGTCTGACACATAATAATTACCAAGGTGCTCGTGTTTGCATCTAAATCTATAAATACATAACCGGGAAACTCGCGAACTCGTCGGCGCGTGGGCATATCAAGCATGGCACAAACGAGACAACTTTGCAGCTGTGATCTCGTTTCTGTAAGGCTGCGAATTTGATGGTAGCGGGAAGCGGGGCGGGAAAGGGATACAAAAACAGAATGATATCAATATCTATTGGGTTTAAAACAAAAGTGGGCAAAAAAAATTTTAAAAACATGATGAAAATTCAACTAAAAACATCAAAAAACTATTCCATGATATAATATAAGCTATAGCTTGGGAAAAATTAACCTTTTTGAATGATATGTTAATGAATCTACTTAACCTCGATTTTTTATTCCGTGGAATTTTGACAGCTGTCACATTGTGACGTTTCAGGAGTAACAAACATTTTTGATTGTTGATGTTATTGACAGACTGACTGACGACGTTTCTGGCCTTCATTTGAATTTGCGGCCATTCCACATAAGGCAGAGTAAACCGATCATTAACTTACGCATCTAAGATTAAAACGAAGATTTTCGTTAATATTTAATCCAATCTTCCGATTGTGGCCAAGTTTCTATAGCACATAAAAGCCCCACGGGGCCTTTTTCTTTTTAAGAGAAAGGATATCAAACTGGCCAAGCACATTCAAACATCCAAGTCAGAAGCTAAATGACGCTTAGGCATAGGTTTGGCGGAACGAATGACAGTTGACAACTGTCATAGACAATTTTTTTTGAAAAATATTTTTAACTATGTGTATACAAAACAACGATGATTAAATATAATCTAACTCCAAAGGTTTGTAATATATGACAATGATCAGAATGATACCCACAACTATTTACTTTTTCCTCTGATAAATATAAAACTAAATGTGTCTAAATCGTGCGATTTTAAATTAAAATAACTTTGTATTACTTAATGATATATTATTTAACTTTAAATTCAAATGTCTAAATCATAGAAGCTATGTTATACATTTAATTCTTTTTTTAATTTTTGCACCACAGATTCAAGGAATATTTTGTAGTCTGGCAAAAAAACGTCAGAACTCCACGGAATAAAAAATCAAGGTTTAGCGCTTCGGACAAGACCATCATTGCAAAGAAGTGTTTTAGTCAGGCAGTCACGAAAGTCATATATTTGATGAATTCACCTTAGTAAGGTTAAATTATTACAGGCTCGAATCAACAGTTAAACAAATCAAGCCCATATTTTCAAACTTGAACTCTTAGTTTGTCGCTGGTATACATATTAGTATTCAATCTTTAACACTAATGAATCTAGATATCACCTGTAACGGTACAGCACGAGTAAGCGCCGTTTTTACAACAGCGTTCCGTTATGGCTTAGAATATTTAAATTCCTATGTAATCTTCTATCGCTTTAACAACGGAGAAAAAAAATATTGAATAATTTATTCATCATTCGTATCTACGTGGAACTGCGTATTAGGTGATTTTAGACTATGTAACTACTTTATTGATAAGCTTGTCGTGCCGCAATAAATGGCCAATCATTCCTCCTCTTCTGTTCTCTATAATCTCCAATATCCTTCTTTTCTCCTTTACCCTCGCCAACCTTGATTCGATACCATTTCCGTCCAACAGATTCCTTCCATCCTTCTCCAGCACCACATCTTAAATGCTTCCAGCCTCTCTCTGTCCCTCTGTTTTAGTGTCCATGCCTCGCTTCCATATAGTGCTATACTCCATATGTATGATTTTATAAAACGTTTTCGTGTTCTTTGTGATATAGAGGGAAGATTGAAGGCAGGAGAGGGAGAGGAAGACCAAGAAGAAGCTACATGGACCAAATTAAGGAGAAGGTGCAGGTCGTGTCGTATAAAGAGGTCAAGGAGCTGGCAGAGAGGAGAGAGGAATGGAAATTGCTCCACCGACAAGAGCAAAGCTCTTAAATTAAGAGAGAGAGAACTACTTTATTAATTCGTATTAAGTAAATAACAATCGTATACTTGAAAAATAATACAATGCCAAAATTAAACATATAAAAAACACGATCGCTTGGCTCTCACAAGTCCAGTAAAATAATACCAGGAGAGGAATCGCAGATGCGTCGCCGGTCTTTGAGATTAGAGTATATAAAGTGGATAAGAGTTCTTTGCGACGTTTCAAGTTCTTATTATTTTACAATTTAAAATAACGTGTCATTATCAGAACCCAATGAAGACTTAACCGTTAAATAACCGTTACTTGACTAAGACGCGAGTAAGCCCTTTCAGTGGTCAGTGCAGACCTATTATTTTGTATAACTTTTAAATTTGACGACAGAAAAACAAGCAGTTCCCGAAGAAACAGCGATCAACAACTTCTTTTTTTAATTTATTTAGAAAACAAACAGCAGTTTAATGTAAATTATATTTCAGAAAAAAAACTTAAATGAGGCTTAAAGTTTATTTTCTTAAAAAATATTTAGCTATGTTCTACATAAGTGTTGAACATACAAAATAAATCTTCTGCGCGAACAGTCCCATGCAAAAGAATTTCGTCATCTTTTAACTTCAATGTAAACTGGTGGATCGTACCGTAATTTTCCAGGTACGCAATCAAATAACTGATAAATAGATCCCGACCTTCCAACCAATTAGTGGAAACTGGGGCACTGGGCCAGGCTCAGCTGTAGGCCGGGGCAGAACTGTCAACTATCCTACGTCGTCGATTAACGTAAAATCAGCTAAAGCGCCACATAAGATAATTAAGCTTAACATTTTTCTATCGCCAATTAAACCGTCGCCATTTTATGAATATCTTCGGCTTGCATGGTGATCAAGTATTCGTTTACCTTTGTTTTTTTTTATACTCATTGAAAATGTCACGCTCGGGGTGTTATTCTTTTATACGACAGTGAAGTATTTGCCGGCAAGCTTAAGTTGTCCCGTGCACCTCCATCCCCCGTAAAAAGTTAATATTAATAACTTTACATTAATATATATAATTTTGTAAATATTGTAACTTTATTATTTTTCTTTAAGATTTCAAGCTTTTTTTATTGGATCGTTTATACGTTACTTATTTCTTACATTTATTAGTTTTAAAGAAAAAAGCAAGTGTTTTTAATTGAAATAAAACAATTTTTTACACGCGATAAATCTTTAAATTACTTACCACATATATGAAATAGCTTACCACCTTCGATTGTAGTAACCAATCACGTAGGGTTAGTGGCAGTGCGATTTCATACTATTCCGTTTCGGAAATATTTGGCAGCATTGCGTTATAATGATGATACCTACTATATACAACTGTACCTAAATAAGCGATTTGTTGACTTCTATCGCTTTCGATTGATTTGTTATATCTAAAATCGTACGAATCCCTAAACATACACACCTTAGTAATCAAAAACGATTGCATACATATTTGTGACGTTCTCAGTATAAAGGGACCTTATGGAGGCAGGCGTTTACGCCGTTTTTAGAACTGTTACCATAGTGTTCGTATAGTTACAAGAATAAGAAGAGCGTAACTGCCTTCCTCAATAAGGTCCCTTTATACTGAGAACGTCACATTTTCCCGATGACGACGTTACGTTAGCATTACTGACTCGATAGAAGGAAAGGTTCGTGCTAGAGGTTACAATTGATTTGGCCCGGACAAAATCTTAAAGCTATAACAAAGTTGGCAGCTGTTAAAGTCGCCTCTGGCCAAGACTGCGCGACCGATAGCGTGACGAGCGATTTCCTAATACATTGCGAGTAATGCCACTTAACCGCTGTGCTGTGAGCGTTTCGACCGAGCAATGAAGTGAGAATTCACTCGCCGCTCCGCCGGTCGCGTGGGCCAGGCGCTAAGGTTGCTACGTGTTTCCATCCAGCTCTTCTTCAAGCCAGTAAAACTAAGTAAAAAGTAATTTTGTTACGAGACTTTCAATCTTGACTACAAAGTGTAAAAAAACCGGCCAAGTTCGAGTCGAACTCGTGCGACGACGTTTCCGTGCATTTAATTTATTTAAGGCATCATAGGTTTTATTTCCTACGTAATAAAGTATTATATCGTCTAGCTAGAGCAAATATTAATAAAAAATATCGTTTGACATTAATTTTTATTGTTTCCTTGTTTTATCATTATTATTACTTTATACATTTTGAATTTGCCATTTTTTTCATTATTTTGATTTTATTTTTTATGATTACGAGTATTCATCAAGTTTATATGACATAGTTTAATGTAATTTTCAATATGAAATAAACTTGTTTTACTAAAAATAATCTTTGACAATGTCATTCGTAATACCGCAAAAACCTTTAGTCATTATTAAAAAACAGTCAAGTGCGAGTCGGACTCGAGAACAGAGGGTTCCGTACAATTCTATTTCTATTTAAGTAGGTACCTATCTTCTAAAAACTTTAGCATATAACGCTACTTTTTTAGTAGCGTTATGTGTTCTGCAACCAACGCTGGCAGCTCAGAATCAAATTTCCCAAAATGCCGGCGCGGGCGCACAGCAGCTCGAAATCGGCGCGCGCGCGCCGCGCGGAATGTTAACGACTCTAGCGGAGCGTTCCACTCTAGCTCCCCTATCCGTGACGTGTAATTTAGCCTTACGTTAAGCGCCGGGGACTAGAGATTACGTACATTTTGTAGACTGCGGATACGGGCTTGGCACTTAGGCTAATTGTTGAATTGGTTTTTTATTAAAATGGCTTTAGTGGTAATGAAGGGTCTATGTTTATGAAGAGTCAAATAAAACGTAGAAACAGTGCCCATAATCATCATCATCGTTATTTCAGTTGAATGCGTACTGCAAAGGAGTGGAATGCGCTTCCGGCGTCTGTATTTCCGAGTGCATATAATCCGAACCTATTTAAAGCTAGGGTGAATAGGCATCTTCTGGGTGAGCTCGCTACACCGTAGACTGAATCTTCGTCCTCCAAGGGTGGGAGTTGGTCAAGAGCAAACCCATTATCAATTAAAAATTAAAAATAAAATGACGACCACTGCCGGACAGAGGCTTTCCCCAAGGAGGATGATCAGTTTTGTGCCACTCGCACCCATCGGTTCTCCGCGATCTTTAACAGATCATCGATTCTTATATTAATAATGCAGCCTATATACACGTCCCACTGCTGGTCACAGGCCTCCACTCAAAATGAGAGGGTTTGGGCTATAGTTCCCTCGCGGGCCCAGTGCGGATTGGAAACTTCGCACACACCGTCAAATTGCTTTGCAGGTGTGTGCAGGTTTCCTCACGATGTTTTCCTTCACCGAAAAGCTCATGGTAAATTTACAATTTGTATTTCGCACACAAATTTCGAAAAACTTAGAGGTGCGTGCCCGGGTTCGAACCCACGACCCTCTGCTTAAGAGTCGGCAGGTCAAACCATTAGGCTACCACAGATTCTTATATTATCGTGTTTATATTGTTGACGTTTTCAAAATAAAGTGTGCCTAGTTAAGGACTAAAATAAAGTACTGTTAACTTTGTCAGTTTTGTCACGAAAATTAGCCATACATTTATATACCTACTGCCCTCATACGCCAACAGGCGGTATTTCAAATTCAATAACCGAAGCAGATTCAATTCTCGCCCGTTATTAAAGCTTTGGTCTCTTGATCGGACGGAACGCACACGGAGAAAAAAACATTTTACAATATTACCAAATTGTATTGTATAGTTATGATTCTGGTGTAGGAAAACAGATTTCAGCTATGGTTAACAGATTTTTTTATGATAACAAGTCATATTTTTGTTAATACTAGAATATTCTAGTACACGAAAACTCTGATATCGTTTTGGTTACCATCTAATAGTTACAGAGTAAAATATGCATTTAGCTTACAACAGGTTTTATATACTACACAAAATTTGTTTCCTACGATACTAGGTAAGTGGGTAATAGGTACTAGAAATTATGTTGTTCAGAAGTTGAAATTTCTATTAATGTGTAAAAAAAAGAATAGTTGTCACATACAATACAATAAAATCAAGTCGAATTTACAATATTCTGTTAAAGGAAACTAGATTTTTTTCTCTGTGCACAACGCTGCGGCGGTGTGGCGGTGTTTGTATAAAACGCATGCGTCGTCGGGACAAGACCATTCTAGGTATTTTCCATAGTATTAAAGAGTCGCCGCATAACGCTTACCGCAGCGTTTGCTTTCCGATCCAGAAACCAAAGCTTATGGTTGCACTTGTTTCAGGAATTTTGTCTGAGGTTTTTTTTTTACATAAGACTGAACAGTGATTGACCCCGATCTCACCTGATGGAAAGTGCAGATGAGGCCAAATATGTAGCTCACTGGTTCAGTAACAGCCGATTCACTCCCTCAATTTGTCTTATTTGGGATAGTTATTTTCGTTACAAAACTGACAAAGTTACGTTCCTTAATTTTAGTCCTTAACTGGTACACTTTATTTTGAAAACGCCATGATAGCTCTTACTTACTTGACATTAAAAGCTATAACGTCAACAATATGATTACAATATAGAAGCAAGACAAGTTACGAGAAGATGGGTTAATCGATTCCCTTCTGGGAGTCAAATTAGAAAAGAACGCTGTTCCGATTTTCTTTATTAATTTTTACAAGCGGCAGATTTCAAGTTTTACTGGTATTGGCAAACTTTCGTAATAGCGCTGAAAACGAGATACCTGGGTCATACACAGTCACAGAAACAAAAGTTGTCTTTCCTGTCCCAGAAAGTTAAGGAGTTTGAAACCAAATTATAGGATATATCCGCGTAATAGGAGTCTGGTGTAGTTTTGGCCTGTATCGAAATTATATGAGTTAAAAGCCTCCCACGTCGTTATCTTTCAGGAACAGAAGGTACAATGTTGAACCTAACTCTGTGTATGACCCACCTGCATATATATACTTGAGTTAGAATCAAACAGAAACTTTATTATGTCTTGTTTGTTCTACACCAAAAGATATCGTGAAACTTCACCCATTATCTGTACCAATACATTGTGCATTTCACATAAAGTGCATTATATTATTATATTTTATTTACTAAACAATATTGTCGTTATCCGTTGCGAGTACGTGTATAGGAGTAAACACATTTTATTGCTAAAAATAATTATTAAACGAAACATTATATTTGAAAATTAACAATAGCTAAATACTATTTGTTAAGAATTTATCATGACGCGTTTTGCGAACCTTGTGACCGTTACGTAACTTTGCGTTTTCAAAAGAATAAAGGTTATAAAAAGTATTTTAATTTCGCAGTAACAACGTATTATGTAAGAATGACGTTTTCTCACTGGGCGCACGTATTACGATACAATGTTTAACAAAGGCGCAGGGTTTTATTCCTCTCTAAAGTCAGCAGAACAATACTGTTTTCAGTACCTTTTGATATTGCTTCAGGACGACCATGTCTTATTATTTTTACATTTAACATGAATTTCACACTAAACTGATTAATCGGAATGTGAGTTTCTATCCATTACCTGATTATCGTTAGGAAACAATTAATCGTTTTTAGGGTTCCGTACCCGAAGGGTGCCAAACGGGACCCCATCACTAAGCCTCCGCTGACCGTCCGTCCGTCTGTCTGTCGCCGGGCTGTATCTCATGAGCCGAAATAGGTAGACAGCTGAAGTTTTCACAGAATGTGTATGTCTATTGCCGCTATAGCAACAAATAATAAAAATTAAATTAAATTAAAAATTAAAGAGACCCCTCTTACAAGAAACGTGAATTTTTCACAGTGTTTATTTTAATTGCCGCTATATAACAGCAAATAATAAAAATATAATTTAAAATTAAAGGAGGGTCCCATACAAAAAGTGTAATTTTATTAAATTTTGTCACTCCGCGGGCTGTATCTCATTAACCGTAATAGATAGCCTGTTGAACTTTTCACAGAGTGTGTACCTCTGTTGTCACTTTTCAGTACTTTGGAAGAAAATTTCTCCCAATAGGTTGAGGTTGGACAGCTAAAAAAAATACGTGTCTGTTATTTTAGACTACTCTCTAACATATATCAAAATAAATCAAATCGGAGCCGGACAGTTGGATACTTTCCTTGTAAGTTTGGTGATAATCCATCAGGCCATTTAAGAGTTCTGAGCTTTGGAGTAAGTCCAGTTTTGTCGTGGGTTTTTTTATCTATTTAATAGTTATATTTTCCTGGAGCCGTTTTGTTTCAGGACGTCTTAAACGCTTGCTACGTAATTTGAGTTGGACAAAATGATTGAAAATAAAATTGTTTTGTGGCAAATTATTAGTGAAACCATCAAAGCGAATGAAAAATATAAAATTTCATTATTTCTCAAAGTATATTAGTATCGTTCCACGAAATCTCGTTCGCTCGCACACGCAATCAGTTACCGGTGCCTAATTGGATATAACAATCGAAAATGGGTCATAATAAATTGAATTGAGATTGATCGCTACCCGCTAGAATTCATCAATTTTACTCATAATTGAAGGATCGCCTCCCATGTAAATTCACAAGAGCACAAAACTCATTAAACACCATAACTAGATCACCATCTACATCACCACTAAAGTAAAATTGCTATTTAGGCGAACAAGTTTGACAGATGAAATGTTGCCAGAAATGTAAGTTTAATAGTGAACAGGAAATATCGATCTTTCAGTATCGAATGCTTCAGGTTGAAATTTGATACATTTTATATATAGCAAATGTCAAATTTTAACCCTTAGTAACCAGATCTAGAGCAGAGCAATCTTGGGGGAGGCCTATCTCCAGCAGTGGACGTCTTTCGGCTGAAATGATGATGATGGATGAACCAGATCTATCCGCGGATCCAATATTGAAAACGCTCTTAGGGTTAGGGGCTACTACCCTACTGAGTTTGACAAATAAAATAAATTCAGATCAGGGGACAATCTAACTCCAGTACTATGGGTACTGGGCAACAATAAATATACTAATATAGAGAAATATACTTATGTTACGGTAGTTCCGAATTGACATACCTTTCATCGTTAGCTAAATGACATATTTAGCATGTTAATAGTACTGCATTATTGACTCATTCGTCCGCATCGGTTCATGGTAAGATATCTTAATTGGTAATTGTTGTCCAGTGTTTATTTTTCATTGATTAACAGTAATTGCGTTTCTTGAACTCTTTGTGAACTTTATTCTCATTTGGAATGAGATTTTATATAATTAAATTAAAAATAAACATGATGACAAACTGCACGTACCTATATCGCTGCTCATGCTCTGACTTATAGTAATTAGTCATCATAGGCACGACAAAGATTTAAAACAAAAACAGAGTGTCAAGATATATTTGTCGACTGATTGACAGCTTAGCTTTAAGCATATACATGCTTGTCAAATGTATTACTTCTTACAAATGTATAGCACTCAATAAACTATTTAATATATAGGATTGATGTTGATCCCTATTAATGGATGTAAAGGAATGGATTCAATCCGTTATATTTCACAGATCTCCCAAAAAGTCAATTGCAATCTGATTCTGTGATATTTTTACCGATTATATTTTTTTACCTGTACGACAGTGTGTTCTGGAATTCCCAGTGATTTTGTTGTTTCGTTTTTTTATTATACATACTTCATTTATCCAGAGGAATGTAACGACATATCACTAAAATGACATGGATGCATTAAAAATGTCGTACCTAAGTTAGCTAATTTAAAGCCGTGATTAATAAAATGTTACAATTTTCATTGTGTAAGGAAAATTAACCACATGAACTGTATGTTTTCATAACACAGTACATACCTAACTGGGTGAAATAGTTTTCGTATTCACCCACTTAAAGGGTATCCTGGACCGTTATATAAGGGGGCTTCCTTATGCCTTAGTATTCGTCGAACCCTAGGAGTCGTTTTAAAACATTAGGGCTAATTGGCATTGGTTAGAATCCGTGACTAGATGACGTGTCGACCGGCCATGCCGCGCCGCGTTAAAAAAATCATACAATCAACGATTACAGGCACTGAATGAGGTACTTACCTTTTCAATATAGACATTCATCTTATCGGTGTTCAATATGAGTATGGAAACTTACAATAGCGAACGGTTGCCGCCGATGTTTAAAATATCAAAAGTATATGTTTGAAAATCATAAGTTCATTATCTTTAACGATGTTTTAAAAAAATCGAACGGTTAGTAGGTCGATTTATAAAATATCGATTATCGGATCAAGCTGAAAATGTGAACAACCTGAAAATTTGTATGAAAAACCATTTTTTGTTCTATCATTGTACCATAACACAGGCAAATCATCAATCATCACTTGCAGATGTTTGTGAAGAAACCGAATTCTCCCATACACAGGCCTTTAATAAAGCTAATGATAAGGGATCTGTACCTTAATGTTTATTACTTAATAACAATAGTTGTCTAAGATATTATGTAATTACTAATAAAGTGGATCATGGTCATATGAATAAATAATTTATTTCTTAAACTGAACCAAAGAAATTCTATACTTGTTATAAGTAATCTCTGGTTCCTGTATTTACTTAGCGATGATTTAGAAGGATTCCGGCTCGAGTTACCCGGCGAGAGAGTTAATTAAATAAGTTTTACATCTCACGTAGACAACTTCTTGAGCCACGGCTTGTACGGCGCTCTCAAGTTATACAGCTCAAATAACGAATTTCGAACAAGTAATGAACTTGAGACGTTACATGTGAATGCGGATGGATATAATATAGATAGAGATGAGGAAGACTTTTGGGTAAAATGATATGTAATAAAAATATTAGAAGGAAGAACTGCAGGAAAAATCCCAATTTGACTTAATGGTAAAGATATGTAACGCATTTATAATGTGGACAAGAGAAATTGGTGGCATTTGGTGGCTTTTCGAAAAGTTGCTTCCAGAATGAAAAAAAAAATCACATACATTCTAGATGCGCAATCTGGCAAAACAAAACAATTTAAATATGATTATTTGATCGCGAAATAAAAAAAAACTAGTGTCTGTTCAGATATTTATAGTAAAATACAAAGAAACGACAACCATAACAGCATAATATATGCGGAGACTGACCTGAATCTAATGCTAAAAGTACGACTATACTCGTAATTATAATAATAGTTTTGTTCCCGTGCATTGCTCAATGACTGCATATTCATTTAATACTTAAAGGAAATAGTAAAAACACTTAAACGCACTCATTGCTTCCGAACTTTATAGTCAAAATAAGACGTGAAATCAATAGGTACCTACCTAAGTACTAATAAGACACGTTCATCAATACAGAGAAATCGTGCCGTTTTCAATACCTTCGTAAACAATAAACATACTCGAACATCATAATAACAAAAGGCGATTCTTAAATCAACTAATAAAATAACGCTGTTATTGTTCCGCTATTTGTTCTGAGCCTAAAAATAGTAATTTTCAAAAAACGCGCATTATATCATCCAATTTACAAGGCACGTTTCCAACGTTCTCAAAGAATGTATAAAACGATACAATTCCGCGGCGACGAACCAACCAAGCCAAGTATAAAGTGGCATCGTACACATACCTACGTATAGCGAAGTGTGTAGCAGACGCCGAGCCAAGTTAATAATAATAAAGAGAGAAAAAACGCGCGGCTGCCGAGGGGTTAGCGTCTTCCGTCCATAAATGTAAATACACCGACCACCTCAAAAACCACTATGTGCATCCTCACGTTCTGCGGCTTGGAATCCGGAAAATACCGGTTAAAACAAGATCAATCTCGTACTTCTCGCCGTATTGGGAAGCATCGGTGTCGGGTCTAGTGGGAAATTGTAAAAAATTCACTCGCGAATTCAATTTTCAAGCGTAATCACAGAATAATACAAGTGGTATGTTTAGCACATGAGCGGTATTGAGCGCGCAACCGGAGCGTCATTCGGGCGCGCTCGGCAGTTTCCGTGGCCGTTCGGCTAACGGCTCTTTTCCCCGTGTCTGCGCGAGCGACGACTTTCGCTACAAAAATAAACGCTCCTTGGCAGAATATCAAGGCGAGCCTTCGGGTTTTAACGATATTCATCGATTTTTATGGGCGGTTGGTTGATTCTGATGGGTCTTGCGCATTATTATTAATATTATCTGTGTTGTTATTTACATTAGAGGCGACGGTGGGAGCGATAGTGTATGCTCAAATATGTTCGGATAAGAGCCAGGTCGAATAAAGGTCAGTCGTTTTAAATAGAAGCGACATCTAATGAAAGGTTATGAGTCAATTAAGTTTTACAGAGAAATAGATTTTAATGGGCATTCATTAGGGAATAATTGTGTTGAAGCCGGTCTCTAATATGACCGCAAACGAGATACTTATATGGTTATGCTTAATTGTATTAATACATAAATAGGTTGCATAGTTGAGAGGCTTTTCAACTTGCAAGAATCAATTGAGGAATGGCCAGATGAAATTATAATCGATGGTTAATGAAAAAAATACAATTTTTTGACGTACCTGTTACAAGCGAAATATGATAAAGCTTTAGTTATTTAAATAGGTTAGTTTTGTATATAGCCGAATAAATGATTCTATTCTATTTTATTCTATTCTATATTTGAACACGATCGTTGACATTTAAAAAACGCAATTGAAAGAATTTGAATATAATTTGGCAATCAGGTATTTCATATCCCGGTCATAGGACATTGTTTGTAACATTTAATATGTATTTCCAGAAGGAGCAACATTACCTATACTAATTGTTTGAGTAACAGTCAAAAGCCAGTATTATAAAATTCAAAGCTTTGTTTGCTCTATAGGTATTATTCTCTCGTTAAAACAAAACACCTGCGGTCACATCGCAGGCAAATGTTAGCAATAAATAATTTTACCCGTTTACCTTTCAACAATGATTTTCGAAATAAATGATAAGAGATTTGCCAAAGCTATAAAATGGAAAACCTTTAGTAAGCGGTCTAACATTTTGTCAACTGACAATAAGTTTTAATAGAGAACATTCTTGGGTGTTACATCAGTTGTCACAGTTAATCAAGTTATGCGCATAACACTATACAAATATATCAGTACGACTACGTAACGCATAGTTTCTACGTTAAATATTGGCGGTCCCCACACCCTGCGCGAGCGCACGCTATGGCTTACAAAATGGCGGCCGGCGTGCGCTTGCGTCAGCGACGCGACATTTTGATGTTGCATGATGAATTGCCGAGCGAAAAGGTGAGCGGTGATTTCGCACGAGATTTCTCTTAGTTATAGGTTAGGGTTTTTAAAAAGGACGCTTATTTAGAGAAATAAATATACTTATCTACTTTATTTTCAATAAACAAGGAAATTAATAATTTAAGTTTCATGATATTAACCGCCTGTTTCACAATCATAAAGTAAAGTATATAATCTGTCAAATACATTATTTATGATTGTGAAACAGGACTTAATGTAACTGAATAAGAATGTAGAATTTACTGTATAGTTAGCACATCACAAGTTGTATTTTCTCCCTTGTCGCTCAGTGCATCTCTATCGTTACAGACTACTTAGAAAGGGATGTCCGAGCGAGAAACAGGTCGCGGATTACTCGTGCTGGCCGTCCTGAAGCGCTACTGCGTCACCGGAGAAAGCTAGGCTCTGCGGGCTTGAGTAGTTTCGGTCTAGTAAGACCAAAATTTAAAAGACTTTCCGCAACTCATAGTTATAAGGATTTTACAGAGGCAGACAAAAAGGGATGCTGACTATTTTTTTTCATTGTCGATCAGGTATATTGAGTTGAAATATCGCATGACGTCACGTACAATTTAGTCAATTTTTGACGCGCTTTATCTTTCTCATTTTTTGTTTGATTGACAAAAAAAAATACCGTGTCCAATATGTTTTGATAATCTAACTGACGGACTAAATAGAATTTCGTTTTCTTTACCCAGTCATCATCCCTAATAGGGATAGGGAGAAAATCAAAAGTAGACTAGTTATAAAGTTTACGTTAAGGAGTGGGAAATGCCTCAAATGACCAAATTTAACAAACGTCACTTTATTCTTTTAAACTTAGCCCCGTCACAACATGAAACATACTTTTACATACTAATTAATGTTGACATTTATTGTCCAACAGACGTCCTTCCCGAACGTTGGGTTCGCAGCGCCACCTATCGGATCCAATTGTGAATCTAAACAATACAGGGACCCACTCAAACACACACCAAAAAAATATCAAAATCGGTCTAGCCATTTTCGAGTTTTTGCGAGATTAAAGCACGGCAAATGAAAGATACAAATGGTAAGTCACAAATGATGTAGTCTTTATAGATATTAATCTAGTTTAATTAATGAAATCAAGTTGTAAAAAATAGGTTCTCGAATTTAGATAGCGTGGGTTTCCAGTAGCTACTATGTAGATAATATTTAAATCTAATTTCGCAAGAGCAGTCGATAGCGAGTTTATCGGAAAATTATTTATAGCCCAGACAGCGTAGGCAGCGTCATTCCTGATTGAAAGCAGAGGCTTTCAAGAAAATCGGGCAAGAGCATGCCGGACCATGCTCAGTGCAGGGTTCCGTCGTTTGTACAAATACAAAAAGTCTCCAAAAACCATAAATATGTGCTAATTTTTTATTTTAAGTCATCTTAGCTAATTTTCGGTAGGTATAAACATTTTAGTTTTATTTAGTCGTCTGTAACTCAAGAACCAATAGTCTACTTAGTCATGGTAGCTAGTTTTCCTTTCAAATTCACTATACAGGGTGTTTTTTTATTCGTCTTAAACATTTTGGGGGTTAAATCAGTAAGTCATACTGAACAACTTTCACTATGGGACCAACCCCGAAATCGCGAAAAAAAAATTGACCATCCCATACATTTTGGCTAGTCAGCTGACGATGTTTTTTACCCCCAAACTGTTTAAGACGAATAAAAAAACACCCTGTATGTGCTTTCAGATAGGCCGACCGACGGACATGGCGAAACTATAAGAGGTAGGTTTGACTACGGAACCCTAAAAATGGCAATGGATGAGACCGGGCATGTGGGTAGCTAGTTTTCAATCGATTGTGTGATCCCTATTCGGGATAAGCCCTTTTGATCATGTTCGGTCGCTCATGGAGATTTTGCATCATCTCTATGGTTACCTACCTAGGCCTGTTGAACCCAGGTTATTTAACTGTAAAACACTATGAGTCGTATAAAAATTGGTCGAGTACCCTTATGTTAAAGGGCTGATAGACGGGCGAGTAAGTTCGCGTACTTGCAGCTCGACGGCCTTACTCGCCCGTGTATCCTAAGTACGTGTACTTAAGGCTGCCTTTCCATAGAAGCGGAGACGAGCGGAGCGGAGAGGAGCTGTGTAGGAATCGACGAATCACATTGGTTGTAATCCACATCTCGTCTCCGCTTGAATGTTTCCATTGAAGCGGAGCGGAGACGAGATGTGGACTACAACCAATGTGATTGGTCGATTCCTACACGGCTCCTCTCCGCACCGCTCGTCTCCCCTTCTATGGAAAGGCAGCCTTAAACCCGCCGAGTAAGTTCGTCGGCGATCCAACATGTTTGAATTTTGCTCGTACCTCGCCTTGGCTAGTATAGTCAACGTCAAAAGTAGATGCTCACTTTTGTACTTTATCGCATTAATCGAGAGTAACAACAGTACTACTTTTATGCCCTTACTAATAAACGTTGAATAACCGCTGAGTAGTTATACCATGCTTTGTCCTTATCTGTCATTGTGACATTTGAATTCGACAGATAAGGACAAAGCATGGTATAACTACTCAGCGGTTACTCAACGTTTATTAGTAAGGGCATTAATATTTACTTTAATTCTGAACACATGCTCAGTAAGACAACAAGTTATAAAAGTTCAATAAAAACTTATTAAACCCACTGTCAAACGAAACAACACTTTCTGAATTACAACACAAATAATATTGTAGCGAGTCTAATTCTTAATGATTGTGTCATGCCCAATATAAGTTTTCACATTGTCGTTTCGAATTACAGGGCGGTGTAGCCCTCTCAGAGTTCGTTAGTTAATCTGGTTTCATTGTGCGTTTCGATTACCGCTTTTAACCCTCGACGCAAAAAAGAGGGGTCTTATAAGTTTAACGTGTGTATCTGTGTATCTGTCTGTGGCATCGTAGCTCCCGAACGGATGGACCGATTTTGATGTAGTCTTTTTGTTAGAAAGATGATTTGATCGAGAGCGTTCTTAGTTACAAGTAGCACACAAGCTGTGTAAGAGCTTATACAGCACTTGAAATTCTGAAACTAGAGTTATATTGGATGTATAAGCTCTTATCTTTTGTGCTACTTGGGAGGTGTTGGGCTATTTAAGAGTTATGAGTTCTGAAATAAAAAACCGCCCATCCGTCTTTTGTTCATACAAAATTCAGCAAATTATGATTCCTTAACCTTTTCAACGCCATGTCAAATAAACACTAGAGCTAATGTCAACCTTAATTCATACATAGTCAGGTTAATTTTGCGTTGTCAACCATGACGGATATTTCCTTTTTCTTATTCAATGGCGGTAGACGTACGAGCTATAACAGAGCGATCTTAACGTTCGCGAACATTCTCGGCTCGCGCTGGTGACAGACGCACGAGCTTTAAAATCGCGATCTTAGGGCCTAGCGACGACTTTGCGCGACCGGCTGAGCGGCGAGCGAATTTTCTAAAACATTGCGTGCAACGTCAACTAATCGCTGCGCGGTGAGCGTCTCGACCGAGCAAAGAAGAGAATTCGTTGGCCAGCCCGTTAAAGTCCGCGAACTCACTCGGCTCGCGTCGGTGACACTCGTTGAATCATGCGCACGCTCAACAGAGGAAGCTTTGCCGAAACAAAATGGTGGCTCGCTATCCGCGGCGATGACTGACGTACAGTCAACATCAAGAGCAGATCCCTAAAAACGAAAAAGGAATCGACAGGAGACCTAATAATTGCCGCGTTCTAAAAGCCCCGATTTGATAGGTGTCAATGCTGTACAAAATACGTGTTTGAGGTTATATTTTGTACTGCATTGACATCTGTCAAATCAGGCCTTTTAAAACGCGGCAACTATAATCGGCTAACCGAGCTGAACGACGCCTTTTTCGCTCTTAACGCATGGACATAAATGTTTTTTTGACCGGCTTTTACCGATTCCGCGTCGATAGATGTGGGGAGAAGTTACAACTGGTTGGTGGTGTAGGCATAGATATATAGAGTGCAAATGAAATAATGCAGTCGCCACTGCGTGTGGGTTCGTGAAAAAGTGAGCACCACATGACTTTCGTTTATAATAAACCCCCAACAATGAAAAAAAAACCCATGACATAATTGTGACCATGGGATTCTCACCAAAATTGCGAACACTCTCGATTAAGTCACCTTTAAAAACGAAGTAATGTATAGACACAGTTATTTAGTCAGGCAAAGAAGGAAATATAAGCTTTAATGTAACTCTGACAATTGGCGATACTCGAGGATATAGTTAATTCAATACAGGTAACATCCGCCCATTCTTAAAAGGGTCCTCTTAAATCATATACTAATCCGTGGCATTCTATACCTTAAGCCCTTAAGGTAAGTATATCGTGCGACACAGATATTAGACACAAGTCTCGACAATAGTGTCACTGACTTAAGGAATTTTCTGTCGACAATGGATCCAATTCGGAACAGTGGCCTGTAAATTTAAATATCTGTAAACGTAAATTTATAAACGTCAAACTCGATTTTGACAGGTCTAAACGTAATCCGTATTCGGTAATTCCTTATTTAAAATTAAAATCTCTAATTTTAGACATACGCATAATTTGACGTTTATAAACTATTCAATTTACAGATACAGGCCAATTTGGTATTCGGACGGACATCCTAAACGTAAATTTACAGAATTTTATTTATCTTATCTGTAAATTAGCGCGCCACCTAAAACTTGACGTCTAAAATTTAAGTGACAAGTAACCTTGCTCTGTTATTGTGAAAGTGTAGTATTTCGGATATATTTTACTTAGTGATAATGGATGACTTTATAGTTGTTGGTGAAATTGACGAAGATGAAGGATAAATAAATAATTTCATTAAGTATATCCGCCGTGTGGGCCGTGTGTAACATTTTATCGGTCGGCCATAGGGTCAGCCGGCTTGAAATCGGGAAAAGTAATGTTTGCACATCAAAAACCATATAATATCAGTGCAGTGGTCCAAAATATGAAGAAAAATAACATAGGTAAGTATATATCATTCCTCCACATAGCTGATTTTTGTTTACCATAAATTAGTTGATTATTTGTGAAATTTGAACTTGTTAAGTGGTAATTTACTGGTCGCTCAAAATGTTTAGTTTTTGCCAAAAGGCTCACTCACATTTAAAATGACATCTAGTAACCTTACCAAGGATTAAAAACATAAGTAAAATAAGATTTGCCTAGGTACTTAGAAGTGTGAAGCTCTATACATTTTTATATGAAACAATTTTAACAGTATGAGGGACCTATAAAGTTGATTAAATTGCAATAAAACTTGGTAGACCCAATTTTCATGTATTTTGGAATAAAAAGAAACTTAGAAAGTTATTATTATGATGTTATTATTATTATTATGAAAATTGGGTATACTGAGTTTTATTGCTATTGAATAAACTACAGGTCGCTCATACTGTTAAAATTGTTTCATATAAAAATGTATAGGACTTCACACTGCTAATAAATATATCAAATGAGAAAGGCTTATATAAAGGCTTAACTATTGCAAGTTCTTTTTAATTTTTTACTTTTGCAAACTCATAAACTTGTAGACAATCTCCTATTATCAACAATTATATAATAATTAAAAAAAAACTGGTAGATTTACTTTATTATTATAGATTAATTAATTAATGTGTTAGTATAAAAGAAATAATTGTTGTGTTATGTTAACTTATGTCTCCAAATGATTTGATAATTTATCAGTGGTGGTTATTTTGTGACTAGCAAGCCACAGCTCATGAGTTTAATTTCTGCTAGAGGCAAGATTTGTTTGATGACCACAAATATATGTCGAAGTTTAATATGGATTTGTTTAGTACTTATTACAACAACATAATGAGTGCATCTATAAAATGTATCTATATACCTTCTTTCTGTTTCAGATATGTGATTCTGACAAAAGGATTATAAGTGTCAACACTGATGCACACATGATGCAGCAATTTTGCAGGCAACAAATATAAATGTGAATCAGTATGTCATCGGGAGACAGAATAGATGGATACTTGGTTAGTTTATATTTCATATTAATATATAATACTAGCCATATTTTAACCAAACAATAGATTTTAAACCCGAAAACCAATCACAAAAATGGTTTGTTATCTCCTTGTGCAGTCTTGCTGAACTCATATACCACTACTAGCATTACTAGCATTTGCCTGTGACTTGTCCGCGTAGAAGTCGTTTATCGCGGGAAAAAAGTAGCCTATCTGCTATTCCAGACTACAATCTCTGTGCCAAATTTAATTTAGATCCGTTCAGCTGTTCTGACGTGATTGAGTAACAAACATCCATCCATCCAAACTATCGCATTTATAATGGTAGTAAGATAAGTAGGATATTATTATATACTGGGATAGCAGGCTAGACATTTATAATGTGTTGAGTGGAGACCTTCGCCAGCAGTAATAATAGTAATATTATGTAATATATGTGCGTGCTACACGGTTTCAAACCATGGTTTCAAACAGGTGGTTTGAAACCGTGTAGACAGTGGTTTTAAACCAAATTTCGCATGACCTTAAACACCCTTGGTAGATGTCAAACAAATGGGCTTGTTTGAAACTATGTAGCAGCTCGCTTCTACTAAGGTCACTTGGTTTAAAACCATGGTTTCAAACCGTGTAGCACACGCAATAGGCTGATTATGTTATGCAGGTATGTTAAACTAGCTTTTGCCCGCGACTCCGTCCGCGTAGAAGTCGTTTATCGGTTTTCCCTTGGGAACTACCAAATTTTCACACATACAAACACACAAACTTTATAATATTTGTAGGATTATAATATGTATAAGTAAAGATTACATACTTAACAAGTACAAGTGTGTCATTTGTTTGTGAAAATGGAACAATAAAGATGTTCAGTAATCAATCATTGGTCACCAGAATAATCATTACAGATTTACATTTTTTATATCCTGTTAATGTGTTCTGTAGGGCATCATCTGCACGGAGGCGCCGCTAAACAAGCGGGCCGGCTCCAAGGCGAAGGAAACGGGTGGAGACGCCACGAGTCGAGGAACGCAGCTATCTCTGGCCTTACTTATCATCATTATTATATCCAGAATTATACCAGAACATCATTTTATTGCATATGAAATTTTTTCTCTTATATTGGGGTTAATTAGCTTTATTTATTTATTAATTTTTATTACATAAAAGCTTACGATTCCGAGACGCGCATACGAGGGTCGTTCCGAAAGTTTATAGCTGTGCCAGTATTAATCGTAATTTTTTTTTTTTGTTGATACATTCATAAAACAAATTCTATTACGAACAACTTTGCCAAAAATAATGGTAATGAAATTATTTCATTGAAAGTCATTGAATTTTCCTGGGACTCTAGACATGTCTTCAAGGCATGTTTCCTCCATATTCTAATATCCATTTGGTTTGCTTAAGTGCAAAGCAAATTCAGGTGCTTAAATAAAGACCGGGTGCTGCATTACAGCCCTATAAAGGTAGCCCTAATTTAAAGTTGCAGGTTGCACGCTGCACGCACTATCTATACGTCTTATGGGATTAATCTTTAAAAGTACACTGCCAAGTTGAGAGTTTAAACATGGCGTTTTTTAATATACAGGCAGTTTTTTGATAGGTTCTTTCTTGCACACGGCTTATTTTCTTTGCACAATTAGTGTTCTCGACTACCATTGTTTAACCCAAACTTTTTATTATATCTATTTAAAAAGAGTCTATTTGTAATGCTCATTTTTTTCAGGGGATAGCGAAGAAACTTCCGAGGATGTGAAGTTGTGCCTTCGTGTATATATACGTGTGGCGCTAGTTAGGAGTTTGAATGAAAATTAAAAACTTGTGTCCTAAATGAAATGTTTTTTTTATACAATTTCTTATGTTGAAATTAAAAATATCACTTGAATAGGTAATTTAAAACCGGTCAAATGCGAGTCGGACTCACGCACTGACAGTTCCGTACACATTTGGCCGGTTTTATGAACATTAGGAATATTATAATTAGTGCTGCTACCCGTGCGAAGCCTAATGCGGGTCGATAGTTTCTAAAAAAAAAGAATACTTGCTTAGGTATATGTTTTCAGTTAGCTCAGTAAATTATTCCTTGTAGCGTTTTTTAAAATTAACATATTCTTTCCTGGCTTTTAAATGACCGGTGTTGTAAGTTATTTTATAAGCGCCAGTTGCCAGCCAAGTTGTTGCTTTTATACAAACTGTGGGGTTTGAAGCTAGTTATGGGTCCCCGAGACGATCATTTGCGATAGTCAATATTAATGTCGCATTGTTACTTTTCACTTGCCCATCATTTGAACCCTCAATAGGTACGTCATAATGGACCTTAACTAAGGGGTAGTTAGGGTCCGTTGTTATTTTCTATATACTTTGGATCTTTTATTTACATTAGCATCTATAACACATAAAAAGTGTTTTTATTCCATAAGATTTTTAATAACTTTTATTAGTAGGTAGAGTGCAACTTGTTCAATACTCCGCGATTCACTTGATAGGGGTTGTTATACCTAATTATGGGGCTTCTAAACGGGCTACATTTTTCTGCATTTTTTTTATAGCCGGAAATATATCCTAAATGATGAAGAACAAGATGCCCATCTTGTTCTGGCATACTCAGTCTGAGAAATACAGCTATTGTTCCCGGCTACAAATTGCAGAAAAATGTGGCCCGTTTATACTAAGCCCTTTTAGGTACTCAATCGGCCAGATGCCCCGAGATAATAAAATTAAACTTATCGAAAACGAGCGAGTAGGACCTACGTAGCGCGTTCGCCAGGGCCTTGGGGAACTGCTATACGACGCCGGCAAGAGTGGCCAGCAGGCAGTAAGTAGGTACGCTCGCGTCAACTGGCGCTCCAGTAGGTACAATTTTAGTTTTGAAACACCAAGTCAGATCAAAATGGTAATAGTTGTGCAGTAATAATTTTAGTTATAACTGACGATACGTTTAAAAATAAAGATAGCTTTGTTCTTATACGCTTGCGTGGAGACTGACGGAGGTGCGAAGTTGTAGTTGATTGCGGATCGAAGTTGTATGCGGGGGTGAAAGTAAATAGCAAACAAGTAGTATTTGTCTAAAAAAAATTTAATAAAAAATGAACTCCTACATACTTAATATTAAATTAAAGCACAAGTACAAATAAAAACTACTTCATTGCACTCTTCACGCGTCCTTATCGCCGCCGCAACCAGTTCGCCACTTTGACGGATGGCGGGGAGTTCTCCAATGGAGTGGCGACAGGGTTATCTCAAGCTCCTAAAACAATGAGAACAGTTTATTAATTACCTACCATACCACGTTCCTCTGCATGATAAGTACGTAAGGTTCAATCCGCACAAGTCCTAAGTGTAAAGTTTAAAAAAAATTAAACTATAGGTAAGTAGGTACTTGGAGAGAAAAGCACTTTTAGTGCACGGTTTTTTATTTTACTATACTGCTATACTTTGTAAACGAGTCCGGTAAAGTGCGTTTGACGAGCACGCATTTATCTAAACTTTAAAATGAAAAATAGAAATGCATCGTTGTTTAATCGACTTCATTCTAAACAGTATTGCCGTCTAATAAGTACTTATAGGTAGGTATATGACGGTGCAGGTCGCGGCGCTTCGCCGGGAAGATCGTGTGAACGTCAACCGCGCGGTCATGTGAACTTAGCCTACCTACCTACCTACTTTGTGTTTGACATAATACTTTGTCGTCATCAAACTCTCAAACCCAAACTGTAATAATTTGTAACAAAGTGAAAATAGGCACTAAAAGCGTTAACAAAATACATACCAATGGAGTTTCGGTACTCGCGAATCCGTTAATAACTACACTGCCCATTATCTCAATAATTCTCTCAGTTGCGCTGAGCGCCGGCCCTGCAGGTCCCCCCTTATTCCCTTATTTAGCGGGCCTTCGTTTTGACCCGCTGCGCCCAATTAGTCCAAATCTGGAAAACGTGGATCAAATTATATCTTGGCATGATAATGAACATGGGATCAAAACAAAACAGTTGTATATACTTACCTACATGCTGCCACTCCGATAGGTTCCTGCTGCAGCCCATATCATTTAGCTTACTAGCCAAAATTGGACCACTTGTGGTTCTCTTGCATTACCTGAAATCGACATAAGTATTTAATAGCCTGACTCTAACTGAACCGAAGAAAATGAAGTAAATAAAGTACATTCTTGTAAATAAAATTTAAGGCGCTTAGATAACAAGGTTGATTATATAATAATTCATTGCTTGTCTTACCTCGCGCCATGTGTATATTTGCGTAAAGTTTTTCAACTAGCCAGTAAAGTTTTGCTGGCGTTTATTAGATCCACTTCTATTATTCATGTTCATATTATTGTTCATAGCTGTGTTCTCGGCTCTCGCAAACAAATCTTTTTTTTTTACTTTTCCGCCAGAAAAAACTCCTGCCACCAATGTTGCTAGATATTTTAATTGAACGAAGAATTTATTTTTGAGTTTTATTTTACGTAAACATCACATAACTTAATGTAAAATAAATCTTAAATTCAACTTGCACGGAAAACAGTTTTTTCTTACTTCAATATTTTAGTTTGATGAGAACCAACCATAGACGACAGAGTAGTCACGAAATTTAGAGCTGTCATTTGAGACGTCAGATAAGTTTTAAATTTAAGTGGATTCAATTTAGGCGTATTTCCGAATACCAATTGGCGCGTAACTTAAAATGACATAACCTAAATTTACAGATTCCTAACTTAAATTTAAATTTAGAGGCCAGTGTTCCGAATTGGATCCAAATGTATACTTTAGGGCCGTATTAATAAATTGATCTTCGCTGAGGTGCCCGTCTCAAGTACGTCAAAGTAAACGTCAAGTCATAGAAAACTGTAATTTCTGAGGTGTTTTGAGATGGGTATCTCGGCCAAGGTCAGTTTAGTAATACGGCCCTGTGTCGACACCGAGGGTCAAGTGTCGGCTTGTATACTTTCATACATTTTTTAGACGGCACGGTTAGGCTAGTAATATTTCGGCGTGGTGTAACTTTAAACTTAAATTGAATCTTCCGTGGTTCTATTACATTTTGTTTTGAACAATATCGTTACCACAAAGCTAAAGCTAAGCTATGGTAAAGCTTTTGAAGATAGCCATTTTGAAAATAAGGATCTGTTCTGTTTCGAAGCCTTACTTGTTACCGAGGGAATAGAAACAAACGATTTCTATGCAGTCGTAGTCGCAGACAAAAGTTAGAAGCCAACATATTTACCCAATAACAGGGTAAAACCGCCAGGCTCAAGTAGGATTGGAATGGACATATCTGCCGCAGCACCCAGACCGGTGGGCTAGTGTAGCTACCAAGTGGGTGCCGCAAAATAAGCGACGCAGACGGGGCAGGCCTGAACGGAGATGGCGGGACGACTTGGACGCATTCCTTAGCAACTGGCCGGAAGAAGCACCGAATAGGGACTCGTGGAGATCAAATAGAGCCTTTGTCCAGCAGTGGGACACCCAAATAGGCTATTAAAAAAAAACAGAGTAAAAAGTTGGTAAAAATAGTAGAGCCTTATTGTATCTAGAATAATCTAGACGGGCTCTTTCGGATATCGAAGTGTATTCGAAAGAGCCCTGCAGGATCTTCAGTACAATCCTTATTTCACATTCCGATAGCGGCATGAGCACCTTTCCTCATTGACCCTTGAATGCCATTGACGGCGATAGCCGTCATGGTTGACAGCGTAAAATTGACCTAAGTATATTTGAGGAAGATTGACATTAGCTGGTGTGGTGTCTTATATATCAGACTACGGCGGTCAAAAGGTTAAATGCTTCCTTTGATGTAAAATCATCGTATCGGTTACCGCATAATTTCTCAGGTAGTGTGCAGTCAGCTGCAGAAAAAAAGTACCCCCTGCTAAGTAACTTCTATGCAGGGTTACTTTTCTCTTTATTTAGGGTTATGCATGTTACGTTTTAGCTGACTGTACCTCAACCAAACCTTAACTGTATAAAAAGCTACAAGTAAAGAAAACACGTTATTTATGAAAACCTTCACACAAAAATATATGAAGAAACTTGACGTAGTTCAACACAAGAGCATCATTAAACGTCCCACGTCACTTGTTTGCGTTGTACATACCGAATTATATAACAACTAAAACTACGTATGTGCAAAACTGTCAACTTATTATGAACTTCACGCAAGCGTTTCAAGGTTTGAATTGGATTGGACTGATTGGATTTTCAAGATAGGGTTATTTAGTGGTAGCTTTGGTACGCGTAGCGACATCTCTTGATGTGAAGTGGCAGCTTATATAGATTAACTAAGGCAAGGAAATGTAAATACGAGTAGGTTCTAGATTATTTATTATTTTCAAGGATATCGGTGTGGTGTGCACTAAAAAAAAATTGGTTGCTGTTAACTATATTTGTGAGTATATTATAACTATATACGTTGTGAGTAAGCGTCTTGATTGGAAACTTTGATACGGCTATAGCAATCTTTTAGAAAATTTAAGAAAAGTTTAGTACTAGGAATATTTCATACGTCCATGGCTGGAGTGGATCGGTAGTACCGTACTACTATCGGGGCTCCACTGGGGCTCGAGTCGAAACAAGGCAGTTTGATTTTAAATCTCAAGCGCTTCTAATTACGCTTCAAAACGGAATATAGGTTTATTTCAACTTGAGCCGGTTTATTATTAAGTGTGCGTAATGTTAAAGTTTTTATGAATGTTTGGATGTTTTTCCCTCAAACATTCAAAAACGGCTAATCGGTTTTGAATTAAATTTAGCAACCTGATAGTCCATATCCTGGATTAACACATAGGATACTCTTCATTCTCAAAAAATGGACGGTTCCCAAAGGAAAAGCGATAAAGGACGAAATCGCGGGCTGGTCGCTAGTGACATATTAAATATGTATAGGTGAAATACTTAAGTAAAGGACCTGTTGTAGGTATGTAGTAGTGACAAAACTTAAATGGAACTTACGACATTTTTCGGAACATCAAGGCGTCTATACAGACATTATACTACTACCTACAACATATCCTTTACTTAAGTTTATCACCTATATATACCAAAGGATATACAATATATATCCTAGTGGGCGTAACTTGATGCGACACAGTCTAGGTACTTCAACCACCGAAGCTGCTTACAAACCAAAGGTACATCGTGTAGCACCAATTTATCCCACTAATATCGGCTTTGAATTAAATTTGGAGCTGTGGGCCAAAGTCGCCACAGAGTGGAAGCCCAACAATTTAAGACGGAAACGCGGCAGACCTCGGCGGCGATGGTGGGATGAGTTGGATTCCTCTTTGAAGGACTGGCCAGATACCGCCCATAACAGGGAGAACTGGAAAAAGTGGGGGGACGACTTTGCCCAGCAGTGGGACACAACAAGCTCTTAATAATAAAAATAATGATAGTCCACAGGATTGCCGCATAGGATACTTTTTATCCGGGAAAATTTTACAGTTTCCGAGTGAGAAACGATAATCGATAGTATCGGACTGGTATCCAACGGTGTGCGTAACTTGACACAATTTACTTTAACCATCGCAGCTGCTTACAAATCAACTGTTCGTCACAGGGACCGGCCCGCTATCCCTTTCAATGGGTTTTGTATGGGTTTTTCGTACGGATTTACTTACCAAACTCTCTGCCCGTCAAAACCCTTTAAATGTGCTTTTAAAGCGCTATTTCCAAACGATAGCCCATTCTATTAAGCGCTAACCAATACCCTTACTAAACCCTTTAAAAAAGGTTACTAGTGTATACGCAATTTTAGACCTTTTGTAGACTTCATAAAACACACGTTACCTTGCGTCCCGTTCGAAGCAAGTAAACAGCCCATTCAACTAAGCGCTAACACAATACCCTTATAAAACCCTTATTAGTATACGTTACCGACGGCGTATCGTTTGAAGTTACCGCGCGGAGCGGCAAAAGATCTAATACGGTTCGATTTCCTATGGCACACGTTTGTGATTGGCTCTTACAAAAGGGAAAGCTTTATAATAAGCGCTTAAATCGTTAGGGAAACCCTTTCTTAGGGACATCAAGATGAATCAGTTACCAGTTACCTATTTCAAAGGGCTACCCTTATCGTTGGGTTCTTCATTCGATAAGGGAAAGTCAATCGTATGGGTTGCCAATTGGAATGGGTGAGCTAATCACGGGGCTAGCTATATCAAAGGGAAGCCCTTTGAAAGGCTTTTCCCGATGAAAGGGTTGTCCGGTCCCTGGTTCGTCATTTAGAGGCAATTTATTGTTCAATAAGGGCCTGTTTCAAGTAAATTCAAGTAAATTCATCTGCCAGTTATCCATTTTCAAGGGAAAGGGCTAAATTTATTTGACAGATGGGCGTTTTCCAAAAGAAATACTCATACTTAAGGACTAAAGTTAACAACGGGTAATTGTTTCCATTACGTCACGAAAATTAGTCATACATTTATATAATGCTCTCATATTCAATAACGGCGGTATCTCAAACTCAATAACCGAAGCAGATTCAATCCTAGCCCGTTAGTGATATGGTTGCACTTGCTACAGGAGTTTTGTCTGAGATATTATTTGTCTTGTTTTGTGTTTGTTAATTTTCGTCACGCAATGGAAGCAATTGCCGTTGTTAATTTTAGTCTATGCGTATTTTTCTTGGAAATCGCCCAGGTATGCTTCACGTGATGATTGTGAAACAGGTTCTGACAGTATGGGTAAGTATCACCATGTCCAGGAAGACGAGATCATAGGTGATGGAATAAATAAATCTCTTAAACTTTTACATGAATTTTAATTATTTTTATATTTCAATAGGTAGGAATCTAATACAACAATCTCATTTTTAATAAAATATAATATTAAATTAATATATATTCTAGATTTTGTATGTCTTTAATTCAATCAGCTCAGACACTGAATCCCTTATCGATCCGCGAATAGATCATAATAATTTTGAATTTTGAAGAATTTAAATCAATAAAAGAAACGTAAGAGTGGCCAGAAATAAAATCAATAGATAAAGGAGGTTGTAACCACCTTGTTACAAGGTGGTAAGAATATTATCTTAATTACGAGGATGTTTTACTTTATTTTATACACCCTCATTACTTAGAGATTCAAGTTACACGGGACAAAATCTGGTGGTAGCAATTAGGAATTATTGCAGCCGTGTTGGCTTTGTAAATGTTAAAAAAATTAAAGATATTACGTGACCTATATTAGATTTTAATCCTGCCTACTTGTAGTTTTAATAAAATGTAACGTTGTTATTACAATAACTTAAACTTACACTTGTTTAGTGCGTGTCTTGTCTAAGGCGTGTCTAAGTTTTTTTTGTAATAACACCGTAATTTTTTAGATAATTACGAGTAGTAAAATTATGCCAGAATTATTCCTCAAGGCTATATATAGTGTTTATTCAAAATTTTTTTAAAAAGCGTACGTTTCTACATAGCTATAATTTGTCTTAATCTTTCTTTACTAATAGGGAAGGAAAGCAAGGGCGTACACCAAACAACTTAAATATATATAAATCTATAGACCCAAGGCCATTCCTAGATTCCTTTATAAAATAGTCACAAAATACACAATGATTATCTGAAATCAACATGGTATAACTCTGACACATTTCAGCATATTTATTCAGTATATCATTAATCATTATACACATTGATTTAGTATATATACTAGATACACAATCAGCAGGGAAAAGTGGCACGACAAAACTTATGCCAAATCGACTTTGAGGAGTTCCCTCGATTCCTCATGGATCCCATCATCAGATTCTGACTTGGTGACACTGGGTCCACGTCCAAGTATACCTTTTCAAACAAAAAAAGGAATTTTCAAAATCGTACCACAATTGACGGAGTAATCGCGTAACAAACATTAAAAAAAAGAAAAAAGCAACATACAGTCGAATTGAGAACCTCCTCCTTTCTTGAAGTCGTTTAAAAACAGTTGGGGTGTCTGAGGTTTTGCGTATTTAGCATTACACATTGTACAGAAACACTAAGATACACGTAACGATGTTTACACACAGTTTTCTTACACTTGTCTCGTTCTATATCGGACGATGGCGTCACCGTCTGCGACGCAGATTGGGCTTAAAGGAAATCTACTATGAAAATGACTAAAACACGCGCTTTGAGTGATTTGTGACACATAAAATATCATATTATAGACTTTATAGCATCCGGCATATGAAAGTAGAAAATAATGAGGTTAGAATATTTATTTATGAGTCGTGTAGCTGGAGCGTTTTGGCTCGTTTTAGGTCATATAGGTGGTACTGGAGCTAGCGAAGATGCATTACGCTAGCTTAAAGATTTTCAAAAATCGTCAAAATGTATGGAATTGGCATAAGCAGCTGACGCGACTGATCGTTAGACGACAATCCTATACATTTTGACACTTTTCGAAAAGCGATAAAGTACCTAAGCGTTGCACTTGACCAGGCCACCAGGTGATTTAAGTTTTCTGTATTATCCAATACTAGCGACCCGCCCTCGCTTCGCTCCGGGTACTATTATACACATAAACCTTCCGTGAAAAATTATCTAACTGACGGTGAAAACCGCATTAAAGTCCGTTGCGTAGTTTGAAAGATCTAAGCGTTAAATACAGAGGGACAGACGGCGGCAGCTTTATTGCCGACTATCCCTTTTAACCGACTTCAAAAAAGTAGGGTTATGAACAGTATCGTCAGCTGTTTATTGAGTCTAAATTCGGTGGCTCTACGTTGAATACAGCGGAGATCCTGTCGTTGCCAGACTTCATCATAAATTTTTGATTGTCATCGAGTTCACACACATCGTATTCCAAATCAATTTCAACCTGTTCCAATAAAAAAACTGGTTCAAAATTGACTTTAATATTTAAAAGGCATGCAAAATCCGAACGACTATACAGAGCACTTGATGATTAGTGGCCCCTGAGGTCCATAGATTTCAAGATCAGCGGGCCTATTCTGCCCTGCTGAGGTAAAAGGCAGTAATATACACAAAACTACTGTAATAATTGCAACCTCATCACTGGGTAGTAAGGTTGCAATTGCTACAGTAGTTTCGTGTAAAATACTGCTTTTTACCTTAGCAGGGCAGTATTGTGGTCGTGTTTGTAATGTGGATGAACGTGAATGAAACTTCTCACTATCTGACCAGTATGTGAGTGCATCATCTGCTTATCAGGACAAACCAAACGAGCCCAAACTCGATGTTATTGCGTTGTTTTAGTACCGATTTCCTGTGGCCACCTTCCGGCTCCATCATCAGATCAGCTCCGTGGTGCCATGTTGCATTATCACCGTAGCTACGTAGGTATACCAAATTTCAGCTCAACACCGAGAAATGGGTAAAATTTTACTTGTAAGATTCCATTACAGCAGGTGAAACTAAAGAAAAGCTCGTAAAAATGTTGGAATTTTCCCGAGAAGGATTTAAATTTTCTAGTGTTTTGCCTATATTCATGTGTTTTTCGACTTAGAAGTTAAATATACTTAAGTGTAACTTAAATTAAATGTAACCATGACCCCCACCCCATCTCGTATACCTATCTAGTGAAACTAATAGAATAGGCAACAAAAGAAGCATGCGATTGCAAATGGGTAAAATATGTATAGGTGTTTAAAAGACAAATTATTTGTAAAAATTATAACATATGTTTAAGTAATTATTGAACGTACCTCTAGATACGCTCAAAATACACTAAATGTTAGAAATTAAGAAAAACACAAAATCACCAATTTCAAAACATGTCTAATGCGCAGGATTACAAGTTAAAATAAAATACAAAAAGACCTTTATTTAATAAACAACATGTAAGTAATGAAACTATGTATATAACTTTTCGAGTTAATAACTCTTGAAGTGCCCAACCGGATTTCATCTAATATAGCTAAGAACTACCCCTGCGAAATTGGATACCGAAGATGTAATAGAATCTGTTTAGACACACATACAGATAAAGGAATCAGACATTCTATCCATAAAACTGCTGAACTAGACGATTGGCTTTCGACGAAACTTGTGTGCAGTGTGCACAGGAGCTCCACGAGCTAATACCGCCGTCTCCTTTCTACCATCGGACTTCCAGGCGCACCGCGGGATGCCATCCGTACTTGGTTCAAATTCCGCCTTTTCGAACGAAGCGCTTTGCATCATCTTTCATAATGCGTACTGCAAAGGAGTGGAATGCGCTTCCGGCGTCTGTATTTCCGAGTGCATATAATCTGAACCTATTTAAAGCTAGGGTGAATAGGCATCTTCTGGGTGAGCTCGCTACATCGTAGACTGAATCTTCGTCCTCCAAGGGCGGGAGTTAGTCAAGAGCAAACCCATTATCAATAAAAATAAAAATAAAAAAACTTGATGAGTGTTGGCGTTGATTTTAAAGAAAGACAGAAACAATTTTATTTACACAATTCATATATCAAGAACAAAATAAATAATACACAAAGTATAATAAGACAAGTACAAGTATTAAATAATGTCAAATAAGAATGAACTCAGCAAAATGCGGTGGCGTGGCGAGCTTTATGCGGCGCTGATTTACAATCGTTCTACATATTAGAAATGACTTCACGATCACTAACGGGAACAAAACACTTCCATAGTTACAATACACGCACGAAAATGTTATTTTACTAAAAATACGCACTGACGAGACAACTCAAGAGGATTGTAAGGCGACGATGAAATCACGCGGTAGATGTCAAAAATTTCCATACGAATTTCGCTCCGGGCGGTAACGTTCCTCACCCCCTAAATCAAGTCCGATTTCCGCAATTTTTCAATATGTTGTAGTTACTATGAACACCTAGGGTTGTACGTTACAGTTTTTTTTTTTATTACTTCTTTCTAAGAAATATTTTCTTGGAAAAGCAAGCGGACAGACCTAGTTTATCATTATATCTACAACATAATCAAAAATCGTACAAATCTGACTAGGTTTGAGGGCAGAGAAACGCTACCGCATTTATTTGTAAGAATTAATACTTAACCTGTTTTCCTTAGTATAAATGCGCGTCATTTGTCCAAAATTCAAAATAGAGCCAGTACTAAGTAAATCCGCATGCACGGGTGGAGCGATTTGTTCAGTAAAACAAATTGAAAGCTTTTACACGAGCTTTAAAAGCTCCGTGCACAGCGCCAAGTGACACGGCTCGGGTTTCAAATCACCATTCATTTACATGCAAAAATATACATGCTTATTTTAATAATGAGGTGAAATTTGAGGATTTGTAACCACCGGAACTATGGTGTTATATAAAATTTGACATTTACGTATCATCAGACCATGACGTATCACGCAAAATAGGCGCTAACTCGTCGAGACTAGCCCGCTATAACCTATATAACCTGCGGTGTGATTCTGTTAATCGTCTCCCCTTCACATCGACCGGGACGAAGAAAACCGGCGAATCCACGTCGTCCGTCAAGGTGTGTAAATGACATTCCGCTGCCTGCACTTTCATTTAGTTGCTGGTTTCAAGCGACTAAATGAAAATGCAGCCAGCCAAATTTCTTTTACACACCTTGACGGGCGACGTGAATTCGCCGGTTTTTTTCGTCTCAGGCGATGTGAAGGTGAGACGATTGAGGTCCGGTTTTATGAAGGCCCGTTAGTAAATATGTCAAATCAAATTTTAGTAACTTCATACAATTATTGACATTCCTGATCACACACACCACACCACAGGATATAACAGAATCAGGCCCTAAATCACGATTTCACTTTTTCCTGCAAGTGGCCCTAAGTAAGTCAGATAACTAATTTTCGTTTGCGGTTTCATCTTTTGCTCTTTATAAGTACTCAGTGTATTCACGCATTTAAAAGGGCAAGTTTCTATTTTATGGCATAATCAAAATCAAAAAAATCAAAATTAAAATATTTATTCAGTAAATTGGCCACATATCTACCAGCGCTTCGGGCAAGACCATCATTGCGGAGAAGAAGCGCCGCAAGAAACTCCAGCAGAAGGTCATTTTTTCAAACATAAAATACAAACATACTTAAAAGTAAGTTACATAGAAAAGGCATATGAATACGCAGGCCCTAGGCAATATGCATTACGTTAAAACGATTTTCGAAAATCGACAAAATGTATGGAACTGACACAAGCGGCTGGCGCGAATGATGACTGATCGTTAGCTGACGACAATCCTGTATATTTTGACAGTTTTCGAAAAGCGCTGAAGTTAAAATGCATCTTGGCTAGGCCATCTGATGGCAAGTGACTAAGCGAAACTGGTCACATATTGCTTTATACTAATATTTCTATAATAACCTAAAAACCCTGAACCTTTATTTCGCTCATAACTCTCTCTGTCTACCTAGCTATTATTAATACCACATGGTGGTGGGACCAGCTTTCTTTATTTTAATTCCCCACTTCGCCCTATCCTTGACATCGTCTTTCGCTCATAACTACATGCAATGCGCAATGCGCTACGAGCAATGAGCAATGCTATTACTCGACCAAAGAGTTTTTACAATAGAGTTCATGTAGGTTTAATAGATACTAATTTAAGTCTGACATACTATAAATTGTTTGACATAATATCTATATAATTACCTGTTTCACTTGTATGACGCTTACCTAGGTATTTCCATAATTTGACTATTTATTTAGATGAAAGTATTATAATAATTTTATAAACAATACAAAAATTTGCATGCCGGAATCCCGGTAGAATATGTTCCTGATATTATAAATGTACGTATCCACCTGTTAAACCATATTCAGCAAATAAATAATCATTTCATTTCATTTCATTTCATTTACAACATAAGTATAAATAACAAGTTTCAATTGTAACATTTCTACGTTAAACACTGAAGAATCAACTATGTTTCCCAACACCTAAAAACATCGAAACCCGTTTATTAGCAAATGTAATTAGTAATTACAAATCACAATATACAATTACACTAAACAATGGCCCGACGTACGTAACAGCTAGGTCCGGGGCGACTTACTTATTTACGCAACGCGGACCTTGGACTTTCATTATCTATAGGCACACGCCCGACGGCATATTGTTTTATTCGTTGTTATATTTATATAATTAATCTATTGAGGCAGCTGGAACATAATATTAATATCAGGCGATACTACATGCGATAAATTTTCGAACTTTTTAGCGTGAAGTTTTCCCGACTTTTTTCAAAATTAGTGCTGAAACGAATTGAATTTCATCAAACGCTTATTTCTGCTGAAACTCTATTGTTTTCGGGATATCTTAGGCATTGGTTACGTACGTAAGGTTAGTTTAGATTTGTGACCGCCACAAAAATATAACGATGAAAATTCGGTGAAATAAAACGTTCTATGAAACGCGGCTCGGCGATTCAAGGGTAAACTATTTGTTGTTATTTTTTATAAAAACCAGGTCTACTTCCGCCCGAACGGCCATTGGTTCTAGCTACGAGCATCCTCCGCCCGCCCACTGCCTTTTAGATTGCAATTCCAGAGCTATACCAGTATTTTGAGTTCTGTCTTCTGAATCACGACAATATTCGTGCAAAATCCGTCGGTTAGTTAGATTTCGAGAAAAAAGTAATTTAGTTTTAGTGTTCATTATTATTATGTAGAGAGTTGAAACTTTTCACATAGTGTTGTTTCTTTAAAAGGGTTTCTTTAAATCAGTGTCCACTTATTTCATAGAATGTTTTATTTCGCCGAATTTTCATTTCATCGACAGGTATTTCCACGTGCAGGAGTTACAATTTTTAGGTAGTCACAGGTCTAACCTAACATAACCTACGTAACCATAACCTGAAAACAATAAGGTTTCAGCGGAAAGCAGCTTTTGATGAAATTAAATTCGATGCAATGTCTGCAAAACAAGGGGACCATGCTTTAAAAGGCACCAACCAGAACTCTACGCTATTGGGCACTGTTTGAAAGGCTTGCTACACACTTCATTTACTGAAAAGGTATTTCCCGCTGCAGCAGTTTGCAATTGTGTTATAAGTCAAACCTGACCAGACCGATGTTAATAGCGATTTTGGTAATTGAATATTAATGAAACATTCTTAATTATTTTTTATGTGATTCATCTTGAATATTATAGATCAAATATTAAGTATGCAATATAAAAAAAAATATAATTATATTTCAGTAACAAAATTTTCAAGATTTTTTAATTTTTTTTTTTAAATAACTTATTTACTCATATTTAGTTGGA
The DNA here is from genome assembly GCA_963241965.1 of Tortrix viridana. Lineage (NCBI taxonomy): Eukaryota > Metazoa > Arthropoda > Insecta > Lepidoptera > Tortricidae > Tortrix > Tortrix viridana. Next base: position 11,915,016 of record OY725186.1, read on the forward strand.
TTATGTTTCTACCTAATTACTAGAATTATAATATATCCGATACACAAGAAAAATCAGCTATTATAAATTATTTCCGTTTCACCATACTAGCGTCCGTAAAATTACTGGAGTATGATCGAAGCGACGAATCGTACCCTAGGTATACAGGGCCCTTAAGACACGGTCCCTTCCTACTAAGGTCGGAGCTCACCAACAGTTAAACAGGCGATTAGAGGTCAAAATGTATTGACTAACAGCCGATTAGGATTTAACAGTCCGTTAAATTGGTTGGTGAACTCCGACCTAAATAGACTAACCACGTCGTCCGACCGTAAGATCTTAACGTAAAATTTTAACGACCCCTAGCGCCATCTATGCTCACGTTTCACTAAACCTACCCACGCGGATATAGGTATGCAAATAAGAGCATGTTACATTTATTAGGTGCACGTGCAGTGATTAGACATATACATGTGTTACTGTTTACAAGCTTGCATTGATAACGCAACCTCCTTTCTCGTTTACCCATACATGGCGAGTACCTGGTTAGAAATATATGTTGTTTAATAAATTCATGAATAATTTAGAGTTACATTTAGAATCAACATAAAATAGCCAAAATGCTTCGACCTTACATTTGCTGTTTTACTTTGCCAACACATTATGCAAGTTGATTAACTTAGTGGTTGGTAAAGGTAGTGGTTTTTAGGGTTCCGTAGCTGAAGGGTGCCTAACGGGACGGGACGCTATCACTAAGACTACGCTGTCCGTTCGTTCGTCCGTCCTAACCTAACTTTAAAGAGCTTGTATCGTAAAAACGTAATACACACAAGCGTCAAATTTGGTATGATTATAAAACAAACTGTATAGAAAAACAATAAATACTAAAAACCGGCCAAATGTGTATGGAACCCTTAGTGCGCGAGTCCTACTATTTATGACCGGTTTTTTTTATCTAAACTTGATGCATGTTATATGATAGAAACTTTAAATTATGCAAATTTTCAAACGCTTTTCGCCCTGCTAGGGCTAAATTTTCCAAAAACGCAAAAACTCATATTTTATATTGAGTAGTCTAGAAACCAATATCCATATAGGTAAGCTAACTTCAAAAATGACTTCATTCCCATACAAACTTCCACCCCCAATTTCACCCATTTAGGAGTAGTAGAAAAATCCTTTCTTAAACGACCCCAACAATGCAAAATCAACCCTTTCTCAAAATTTCAAATATCTATCTTTAGCGGTTTGGGCTGGGTGTTGAAGAGTCATTCAGTCAGTCAACCGGACATTGTCTTTTGTTTATATAGATTAGCACCAGCACCCGTATTCCGCCATCCTAAGCTAAAGGGCGATATCTCAAATTCAATAGCCAAAGCAGAGTCAGTCCTCTCCTGTTAGTAATGAAGCAGCAATTGCTACAGCAGTTTTGTCCGAGATATCGCATTTTAGCTTAGCAGGGCAGTATTATAGTCGCCTTTATCGCGATTAATAAATGTGGATAAAGCATCCCAAGTAGCACACAAGCTGTATAAGAGCTTATACTGCCCTTAAAATGCTGAAACTAGTGTTATAATGGCTGTATAAGCTCTTATACAGCTTTTGTGCTACTCGAGTACGTCCCTCTCGCACTTACTTACTGGTCAGAAAGTGACAGATGTTTCATCCACATGATAAACACGATCACAATAGGCCCGCAACGAACTAGTTGGAAAGTGACAAAGTGGGCTTCCCCTTATAAATAGAGCAAAACTGGATATATTCCGGGAAACTCTGATTAAAAATCTATGCGAGCGGGGTTGCTGGCAAACACGAGTTGGCAATAGACGTGTACCCAGAACTTTAAAGCTTGTTGCTCTAAACCAGCCATTAGCAGTATTATCACATCTTAAATCATATTTACTGCCGCAAGAGACGTCAATTAATTTTTAAGATTGATTAAAGTTACTGCGTCTTACTCTATTGCTATAGCACAGAAAGTGACAGCAGTTAAACATGATTTAATTCCGAAAGTTCTATAAATTCTGATACAGCTTACATAAGAGTAAAGCTTGATTATAATGTTGGCTCAAGTGATCATAAAAGAAAACTTAGGTACACGAATTAAGTAAGTATTAAATGCAGCACTAAGGGCCAATTTTTCCAATCTCCAAATAGAATTATCTGAAAGTTAAAATTATTGCTTTCCTTTTCTTTGTCATATCATATCAACGACGGAGCTAAACTATCTGACATAGTCAGGGCTGGGCAGTATTTCAATTACTTGTATTTGAAATACAAATACGTATTTTGTATTTGTATTTCAAATACTACCTTATAAAGTATTTTATATTTAGTATTTCAAATACCTCACTCACATATTTATTTTGTAATTTATATTTCAAATACTTTGCTTTTAAAATACATTTGCACAAAAATACTTTTTTTCCAATTCTTTTGTGTAGTGTAAGGTGCAATTAACATAAGCTTATTATTAGCATAAGGTGTAATTTCCCTTAAAAAATAAAAAAAACATAAGTGTAATCGTATAACGGAACATTTTACGGAAGTGCTATCAGACCAGACAAGTTTAGCTGCTTGTTATAAAATGGATATCCAGCTAATTAAAATTAAAATAAATAATTAATTCATAATTAGCCTCACAAAAAAAATTAATTTTAAATTCTGTAATTTGTATTTTGTATTTCAAATACATGGTCTTAAATACTTTAATTTGTATTTTAAATATTTGTCATGAAAGTATTTTGTATATAGTATTTCAAATACCTCATTCAAATATATATTATGTAATTTGTACTTAAAATACTATGCAGCAGGTATTTTGCCCAGGCATATAGTGTTATATTGGAAAACCAATGCATGATGCATGATTTTTATTCTGCAGTGTGATGTCGCGTTTGCCCAAATTGCAACGTTTTGCAACAAGTTGATTCATCCATTAGCGCGGGCTGAACGGACTCGGCTCACCAGTTAATATTAGAACAGCATCGTTACATAAATAGAACTTATGTTTAACATTTCATATACTAATGTAGGATTTCACCAACCACTTAACAGATGATTAGAGTGTTAACAGCTATCAAAAAGTATGAACTAACAGTCAATTAACATTTAACATCGTACGGTGAAATTGGTACTAAATGCGGAAATCACCAACCAGAATAAGACCACTAAGGGCAGATTTTTCAACCTCCAGATAACATTATCCCTCAGATACATTTTAGCTCTGTCCTTCTCTATCTATGACAAAGAAAAAAGAAAATTTAGTTAAGAAAAGTTAGTTATCTAACTGTCAGAAAATTTTAACTGGGATTTCGAAAAATCAATTCTAAAGGTTTGACGAATGTGTTAATTGGCTAACATTCGTTTAAAATTTAAGTCTATTAAAATGGTTAGGGAAATCCAGCCTATATATATAAAGGATGATCCAATTCGAGGTTCCTATATTGGCGCCATTGTAATTTTGACAGCTGTTAGTAAGGCGTGTGTTTCAAACGGCAAATGTTAGTTTGTAATAATAGATTTACAAAATGAATCGCTTTACCACTTCTCAACGCGTTAAACTTGGCGCACAGCGCGTGCAACGTTAGATGTTTCGCGTGAAATGTTCAGAGGTCGCATTATTTCACGTTACGGTGACGTCAACTGGCCGCCAAGATCGTGCGATCTAACGCCGTGGATTTCTTTTTGTGGGGTTTTGTTAAGAGTCGCGTCTATACCAACACACCGGCAACGTTGGAGCACCTACAAACTAACATCCGCCAAGTAATTGCCGAGATAACCCCCGAAACCTGCGAAAGTCATCGAGAATTACCTCGAAAGAATCAACTGCGGCAGAAGGTCCAGAGACGGCTATTTGCCTGACATCATTTTCCATAATTAATGAAAAACACCAAATATTCAATTAAAGAAAAATAATTAAGATATTGTTACATTTTGTGTAAATTTATTTTAAATTAAAGTTAGGAACCTCGAATTGGATCACCCTATATACTTATATATAGGCTTTTATATAACATAAACATCCAAGGGGAAATTGGAGACCGAGTGTAGTTCGGGTTTTTTCCCGAAGATAAGAGCCAGGATTTTATCTTCAGAGATCGGGGCCTCTTGATATCTGGGCCTGAAAGACCCCTACATCGAAATTTTCGTTCATATCGTTAGTTTTTTAATACAGCAGTTACGAACAAATAAAGCGAATATTGCTTGCTCGTTTAATAAAAGTCTGGAATAATAAATTGTGCAACGCTGCGTATCATGCGACATTACGTAATTGTTACCCGTGTTCCCTTGTTTTGCAGACACTCATTTCATAGAATGCCGTTTCCAAGAATTTCATTTCATCGAAAGCTAATTTCTGCTGAAATCTTATTGTTTTCAGGTTATCTTAAGCATGGTTTACGTAGGTTAGGTTAGGTTAGACCTGTCAACACCAAAAAATTATAACTCCTGCACGTGGAAATGCCTGTCGATTAAATGAAAATTCGGCGAAGTAAGACATTCTATGAAATGTAAAGGTAAACCATTAAATAAATAAATAAATATCAGGGACAATCTCACACAAATTGACCTAGTCCCAAACTAAGCTCTAGGCTTGTACTATGGGTACTAGACAACGATAAACATACTTTTATAGAGAAATACATACTTAAATACATAGAAAACATCCATGACTCAGGATCAAATACTCGCGCTCATCACACAAATATTTGCCCATACCGGGATTCGAACCCGGGACCGCTAGCTTCGTAGGCAGGGTCACTACCAACTAGGCTAACCGCGTCGTCATTGATACCCCTATTATTTATTCAGAACTATGAACTCTATTATGTATTAATTTTCAACTTCCTGCACAAAAAGAGACGTTTTATGTATTAGGGGTTTTATGTTATTGTATTTAGGTTAATGGACACACATTTGTGTAAAAGTCTAACCCCCCTTATTCATAACACACAATAGCTAAAGTATGCTTAATTAAAATATGGCTAGTCCTTATCTTTCTTTGTGACATTTGAATTTGACAGAATGAAAAATTTAAATTAATTAATTCAGTATCTTAGTAAAGCTACTTTACAGTTTTTGGCACATCTTTTTAAGTATTAAATACCTGTAGTAAGAGGCACCGCTCTTCCTTAAGGGATTTTTTTGCTTTATTAAAAGGTCATTGATGTAACAAACAGTAGAGAAAAAATATTTTCCCAATAAATATAAAAATAACTAGGAGAAAAGCCATTAAATATTCGTTTCTATCTCTGTCAAATTAGTAGTATTAAATGCTTATGTTATACGTATTTTTTGACCGATTTTAATTTCACTTTTTGCCATCTCTTTTACGGTTTTCTCATATTTTGTTAAGAAATGCTATAAAAAAAATTCATGCATACTCCCAATTGACGTAAGCTGTCGATCTATCGCGTCGGCCGCTTATCTCAATTCCGTACATTATGTCAATCTTCGAAAACCGTAGCGTTATGCTTTTTGTCTAGCCCCTCCGCCCCCTAGAGGTGCGAGCCTGGGTTCGAACCCACGACCCTCTGCCTAAGAGTCGGCAGGTCATACCATTAGGCTACCACGGCTTTTTATTTACCTATCTTTAATGGAGTAACTGGCCAATACTCTTCACGCTGGCGAAATGGAAGATTTACTTAGTATATGAGCCCTTCTGCTCTATCCCTTTAACGTGTAACCTTCCAACGAGACAAGTTATCATCACGCTTCGTGAGATGTCTATGCATTCCGCGCACGGCGCGTATTGCACGTGCAGTCTGCACGTGACTAACGCACTGCCGGGCGCATTTGCAAGAACAATATGCAAAACTAAACATAGTTCGTATGCACTTGAATTTGGTTACATTACAGGTTTAGTTTAACTATAACTGCGGCCAATGTCCGGTCCACGGTAAACAAACCACGGATAATGGGTGAATCAACTTCTAAGGTACTCCTTTTCTTTTGCAGCACTAAAACATTCCTGGTGACTAATGATTCATAATAATTTATGAATATTAAAATCAGACCTTCAAATTTACAGATCCCACATGTTAAACACCTCAAACATTTCTTAATTATCGAAAAACCCTGGTAACTCGGGGGAAAATGCACATTTTTCATACAAAGCCTGGGGACAACATCATCCCCTGCGTTACCAACTATATTATTATTTAAAATTGTACTACTTTAGAACATTTTTTCAAATGTTAGCCTATTTGCCTGATTTTTTGAACGTGTAAGCCACGACGTTAGTAAATAAATTATTTTTCTAAAAAATGGGGAGTACCTTAAAAGTTGAATCACCCAAATAAGGATACCTCGAGTTAAAATTTGACATTTGGCACAAACAGCATGTAAAAATTTCAATTTGTAGTTCCTAACCATATTTGGGTGAAGTTAAAAATAAATGTACATAGTTAAGGACTGTTAAGGACTTGAAACGGTAACTTTTCAATTTCGTAACGAAAATTAACGATCCAAATAGGTATATGACTAATTTTTGTTACGAAACTGAGAAAGTTACCGTTTCTTAGCGTCAGCCCCTAACATTCCTTAACCGATTCTTACCGTAAAAAGTTACCGTTTCTTAACTTAAGCCCTTAACGGTCCTTAACTATGTACACTTTTTTTGAACTTCACCCATTTGAGCATTTCTCAAAATTTTGGCCACGGTGAGTGACATCACCAAATTTAAAAAAAAATTGTGCCAGAGCTACTTGAAACTATGCAATAATTAAATGTACAAATTGATACATTATGACATAGGACATATTTAATTAAAGCATAGTTTCAAGTACTCTAACCTCTGACACAAAAACTTTTAAATTAGGAAATGTCGCTCACCGTGACCAACATTTTGAGAAATGCTCATTTATCCGAGGTTTGAATATAAGGACCTGTGCAATATATTGTGTTAAATTGTCTACCAGATATGACACAATAAAATAATAATAATAATTCAGCCTATATACGTCCCACTGCTGGGCACAGGCCTCCGCTCACAATGAGAGGGTTATGGATTTGGATTATTTTGGGTTATGGGTAATGACACAAACTTCCTATTAAATAAAAAAGTCGCTGAAATTGCCACTTCAAATTAACAGACGCATCTCTCGACCTTACCTATCTTATGACGTGTACAAATTTCAACTCACGATTACAGAACACTTATTTGGCCGACTGTACCAATAAATGACAGTAACAAGCAATTCAATAACACACGCACCTTGTCGTGTGTCTATTTGTCACCTCCGAGCCAACAAGTCAATAAAAAAGCTAACTTTAAAAAATCTGACTGCATATGTTTTGGTATTTTCGTGTGATATTCAAGTAATAATCATGCTGTATATGATTTTCTTTTTCAGACATGTTTCTGGGTTATAACCTGACCCCCGATAAAATCGGGCCTCCTACTTCTAGAGCTCATAACTTTTATATGGCTTAACGGATTTTCATCAAACCAAGCTAAGAACAATCACGGTTAAGTCACCTTTCTAACAAAATAAACTAAATCAAAATCGGTCCATCCGTTTAGGAGTTATGATTCCAAGGACATTTACACAGATACACACATACACGCGGTAAACATATAACAACCCTTATTTTTCTGCCAGAGGTTAAAAATTAAATTACCAGGTACAGTCAGCATGAAATAGACAGGAGCAGCCAAAATGGCCAAATATATCGCAACACATCCTTATTCCTGTAGTAATAAAGATATGTTGCGATATATTTGGCCACTTTCGCTGCTCCTATCTATTTCATGCTGACTGTACATTGACGCAACCGCGCAATTTCAGTTTAAGTGGTGGGGCGTGCCACCGTGAATTAATACTAAGCTAACTATAGTGTGAATATATTTTTTTCATCATAATAGCTAGGTAGAGAGAGAGAGAGAGAGAGACCTACATACATATCAGAGAACAATCTCACACAAATTGACCTAGGCCCAAACTAAACTCTAGGCTTGTACTATGGGTACTAGACAACGATAAACATACTTATATAGAGAAATACATACTTAAATACATAGAAAACATTCATGACTCAGAAACAAATACTCGCGCTCATTACACAAATATTTGCCCATACCGGGATTCGAACCCGGAACCGCGAGCTTCCAACTAGGCTAGGCTAACCGCTAACCGCGTCGCCGACATTCAGGATACCAGTGATTTTTTCAACAGACTTTTACAACGGCCTTAATCGTCTATCTCTATCGGTGTTTTGGAAAGCAGCGGGCCTGTTATGGTTGTGTTTACAAACGACAATTATGTGGATAAACAACAATTATGTGGATAAACGACAATTATGTGGACAAACGACAATTATGTGGATAAACAACAATTATGTGGATAAACGACAATTATGTGGATAAACGACAATTATGTGGATAAACGATAATTATGTGGATCAACTTGGATAAAACAGTGCGAGAGTGACGAAATCTTTATCCACACTTATTCAACGCGATAAAGGCGACCATAAGGGTGCAGGTAGGTATTTAAAGGTATTTAATGTTGTAGGACCGGACTTCGTGGACCAAGACCGAGTTGGGCCACATTTACAGCATTAGCCCGTTTAACGTGTAAAGTGGCTTTACCAAATAAATGACTTATGACTTATGACTTAGTTAGAGCCTGCGCAAACCGGCGGAGCGCAGCGCAGATCACTTTAAATTTATCAATGTATATTCTTCCCTATTTTAATTACAATAAGATATAAATTTAGAGCCGCAGCCGCAGAGTAGAAATCCGCCGTGATGCTCCGAGGTCGGTCTCAGAGCATTAAGATTTATACCTTATTGTAATTAAAATAGGGAAGAATATACGTTGATAAATTTAAAGTGATCTGCGCTGCGCTCCGCCGGTTTGCGCAGGCCCTTAATGCTATCATGCTGTCAACTATAGTGTAAACTGTATTTACTTTAGTTGCGGAGAATTGTATTGTGAACGGTAACTGTACACTTACAGGGTGGCCAACTTTGTCAAAAAGTATTCTTTTTCAAAATTCATAAAAAACGTCATCTAATTATCTATAAAATAGACCAAAAACAGACTAATTTCGTACCGTTACTCTGCCCCTTTCACTCCACCTCAGAGGGACAAGCCTTAAGTAGAAGCTCAGGATGGTTACCACGAAACACTCATTTTGAACGCTCGGACGCACCATCCCTCTCACTCGCCAATTGTGATTAAATCGCGAGAAAGGAAAGGAGCTAACGTTACTTCAAACTCCGATTTTCAAAGTAGCCCCCCAGATGTCTCACAATCGTTAAGCAAGGCATATCTGTCACATAAATTAAGCCCGTTCCCTTTCGTTTACCTACTTGAAAAAAGACAAGAGGGCTAACTTTAAGTGGCAGATAAATTTACTTGTCGATTGTGAGACAGGCGCTTAAAAGAATAACGAGCAGCAGTGATAATTTCTGGATAAAGGGAGGATGAAGTAACTTCCTTAAAATAGTAATATAGTCTGTAAGTATATAAGCCTTTTGACGACGCGTTTAGCCTACTTGGTAGTGATTCGGGTTCGAATCCCAGTAAGGGAAAATATTTGTGTGATGAACATGAGTATTTGCTCCTGAGTCATGGATGTTTTCTATGTATTTAAGTATGTATTTATATAAGTATGTTTATCGTTGTCTAGTACACATAATACAAGCCGAGCTTAGTTTGGGACTAGGTCAATTTGTGTGAGATTGTCCACTGATATTTATTTATTAAATGAGAAAACTTCAAACGAAATATTCGAGCGCAAAAATAGTTTAAAACAAATGATTGCCATATAAATTCCCCTCAAATGTAAAGCTATTGAAAGCAAAATAATATCCTGTTCGAAGTCTGACACACCCGATGACTAATGACGTTTGAACAGAATGCCATCCGTTGATAATAATACCTATAATGGCTTAACCGGATGCAGGCGCATGCTCACTCAGCTCAACTATCTGTAAAACGAACTGACCATGTCAACTACACGAACCAAGTTAACCCTTATCATCGGCCATTACCGTCAAGGTTAGCTACAGTCCGATTTTTTACGAAGTAAACTTTGCGAGTCGTTCTTGTAGTGAACAGAAAATCTAAAAAAAATTAAAACCACCCCGTTTCAATAAATTTGTTGATATTACCGAAGTCTACATTATTGTTTTCACAATCAAAACGGCTATTTTTAAAATAAAACAAACAAATACAACTAATGCAAGAGTGTGTTTGCTTGTTCCGTCATCACGAGTCAACACCTCGACCGATGTCGAGTTTGGTCAATAGCCTATAGTTCTTTTTATCCCTAATACCGACAGTTCCAGAGAGAATAGCGACGCGTGGAGTCACGGACAAAACTAGAACAAAAAGCAGATAATCCTCCAACACGAAAATTATACGAGTAATTAATAAAATTACAACGAGGCTAGAAAGTCGAGCCAAATCCTTTGTTACGAGTTCTGTAAACAGCTGCCTTTAATTAACACCTAATGACGACATTAAATCCAAATGACACCTTTTCTGAAACTCCCGCACAAAGTAAAGCCGACTTTCTATCCCATCGCTAGTTACATAAACTTGATTATCTAAATACAATAACCCAAACAATATCATTATAACACCCTAATAAATATTCCAGAACGTATTAAAACTCAAGTGATTTAAATTCTAAACACACTAACAAGTCCTTGATACGTATCTTAACATAATAAACGTAGGAACAAACTTGACGTTCAAACATTTCAACCTATTCTTTACAGTAGCGTCACTTTCGAAAACCTATGTAAGCGTACATAAAGCAAGATGGCGGCGGCCGCCCAATGCACTCGATTATCGCCCGCGCATCAGCGAGCTGGCGCCGGCGCGGCCGCATTCCTGCGCGCTGGCAACGTCGCGTGCGCCCGCGCCAGTGCGAGGCGACGTCGCCTAATGATAAAATGATTGTGACAACGTTGCATTTCTACATTTAAAACGATTTAGAGGGTGGATAGTTGTGAAAATGTCGCTGATTTAGATTCAAACCGATTCCTCGAAATAAAAGCTTCAACGGCGTATTAGAGTATTTATCTAAGTGAATTCATAAATTATCAATATTATAAAGGAATTTAGTATACTTAAATTAGTAGATATTTGTACCTTAAACGCTTATTTCCAGAACATTTATTTGTTAAGATGTTTGACAAACTGCCATTTGATAACTTTTCAAAAGTTTTATAATCCATTTAAAATGCTTTTTAAAAGTTAGTGACTAACAAAAGAGTTTGATTTTGTTGGACAATTCGAAACTGATTCTCAGGAGAACAGGGTTAAAGTTACATTCAAGATTTAACGTCGATTCTTTTACGCATCTTTCTTGCCATATAGTTTACAATACATTTTTGAAAAAAATTGTGATGGGCAATTAAAATGGTAACTCATCAACCAAAGAGGATTAACGTTGTATAACTGACGTGTTAAAAAAAAACACGTTTTATGCTTGTCCGATCTAGTTAAAACTTTACTTTACTTTACTTTCTATCCTCTTGTTTTGTCCTCACTCATTCTCTAGGTTAGCTGGAAGAGATCCCTTATAGGGATAAGCTCGCCTTTGTACATTTTATTTTATTAATATTAATTGTAAATCTATTATTTGTGCAATAAAGAGTTTACATACATACATACATACTTTTTAACGGTTCACAATAATTTAATATCGCGTTAATAACATGAAAGTTAGGTTGACCTCGAACAAAAGGTCGGCTGGCGTTCAAACGCTTCTGAAAGACAATGGACTTATTCATTACCATTGTTTCATTACGAACGTTACCAGCGTGGTTTTAGAATTTATCAGGCTGATTAAAGAGTCCGACCGGTAAATTGATGGACCATAAACTTTAAACGCGTTCTGCATTTTATTAGTACTTTATGGGCATGAAGCAAAAAAATCATCCGTTTATCAATCTTATGTTTGAGGCCATCACGAATACATTTAAATGTCACTTTACGTATTTTGGCACTGCGACTGTAAAAGAGTTGAGTTTTGCACCAGCGGCTAAATTATACTTTATTTTGATTAGCTTAAATATTTATGGCGTATTCTAAAAAGGATATTTGTATGATATATCAAGGGCGCGAGGTCATATGTTTTATTAAACGGGTAAATCGGGATAAAATCACGATCATGCTTCTGTGGTTTTTTCTACAGGGTGTTTGGTGGTCGAGTGCACGGACTTTTATGGGTGTATCTTGAACATTTTGACCAGATTTACTGTTTGCAAAACCTTATAGTTTGAGATTATAGCCCAATGTAATATTTAAAAATTTAGTATCTTTTCCTTACAACCTTACCGTATGAAAACTTAAAAAAAAACATTTTTTTTATATTTTCCACCCCTGAAAGTCGTTGCGCTCGACCACCAAGCAAACTGTATTTTCACGGCATACTCCCCGGTGATAGTCTAAATTCATCTCGAAGTGTGGCGGAAGGCTCGCCGACATATTGTGTTCAAAATATGCCCAGCGAAGCGTATATCGCTGGCGTGTTGTCAGTCACTCCTTCAATCCATTTACAGTATGTAGAATTGCCCTATTAAGAGCCCTAGCAGACGGCAAACTATCTACCGGACGATCGTGTTGTCCTTATCAAGACCACAAAATCTCAAGATTGCAATCCGAAGACTGCAAATGTGTATGATCATCAGTGCCTGCTGTTTCGGCAAAATGTTATTGGTCGAATGTATCGTTTTCCAAAACGCCATTTGAATTATTTTTTATTCAATTTCAGGATACCGATACCGCTATTTACATCGGTTAGGTTAGGTTATACTTGTCTTATACATACTATTAAACGAGAAACATTTGTATATATGTATATAATATTTGTACTCATATTCTCGGAAACGGCTCTAACAATTTCGATGAAAATTGTCACGTGGTGGTTTACGGGGGCGAAAATTCGATCTAGCTAGGTCTCATATCTGGGAAAATTCGTTTTCAACGTATTTTCACGCAAAAACATTTCCCGCGCAATATGGTCGTAATAACTGATGATGGTTAGAGCGTTGGCCTACTATGTAAAGACTGCGGGTTCAAACCGTCTGATGGCGAGTTCTTTTTTTCGTTTTGTTTTGTTTTTGTATACGAAATCCATGAAAATTCGGTTTCGATCCGAGCGATGACGCTCGGTCTCCCAGGTACTGATTACAATAAAATGCGAACTGCTGCGGCGGAAAATAACTTTTTGCGAAACGAAAGTTTGGGAAATGATGCATTCGAACAAAAATATTTCGGCCAAACAGCAGAAACTGTATGATACTGCAAGTACGGACGAGGTGTATTTATCTATACCAATATTAACCGTGTCGTTTTTTGTGTCAATAAAAGTATTTTCTTTTTCTTCTTCTTCAATATTATAAATGTGAAAGTAACTGTTTGTCTGTCTGTTTGTTACGCTTTCACGGCTCAACCGCTGAACCGAATTACATGAAATTTGGTATGGGGATAGTTTGAGTGTCGGGGAACGGCACAGGATACTTTTTATCCTGGAAAATTGGACAGTTCCCGAGGGAGGAGTGATAAACGACTTCTACGCGGACTAAATGGTAAACCGAGTTTATATTATTTTATAACCACGAAAAATCATTCACGAAATTGTATAGTTTCATTGTAAATGTATGGATTTGGTTTAAAGATCTTGTATTTGTATTTTTGTGGCGTGAGCCCCAACTAAGGGGCCGTTCAAATATTACGTCATTAAAAATAAGAGGGGTCCGGTCCAGATGCTACGACAATGACGCAAGTTATTGCAAACATGACGTCATTATTCGTCATCAACATTTTACCAACCAAACGTTGTATTCATTGTATTCGTTTTTCAAGCGTCGCCATCGACGTTTTCCTCATAAACAGTTAAATACGCATCACTTGTGATTGCGATTAATCTTCCCACGAAGGTAACATTCAAATTAAAATTGTATTGGCTATGGATGACACCATTTTCATTCAAGAAGGGGAACAAATGCATTAAATTATTTCACGGGGAGTAAACACATGTATGAAACTTAAGGTAAAAACACACTTATCCCACGTACGCAACGTATGCGATGCATTATGATATTCTGGAGTCGCATGCATCGCATACGTTGCGTACGTGGGATAAGTGTGTTTTTACCTTTATGTCCAATGACATACATACTTACATTTTCAACGCGTCAAAAGACGTAATTTCATATGCAAATGACAGCTGAACATCAGCGGTAATCAGATATAAGGCAACAGAATTCTGTCGCTGTCAAGATTGACGGTGTTATCCGTCGTTGGCGAACCTGTGGTGCGGATAAATCCGTCAATGACGTGAGGGTTAAGTGAGGTTTGATAACGTGTTAAACGCCACTTATAACTTATTCACGGGTCCTAATACGCAATCGACTTCCGACGAGGTAACATGTTACTAATGACTCCCGTAATATCTGAGTTGTGTATTTGCTTGGCAAGTGGGAGATTTAAAAAAAGTGTAGGTAGGGGAGCGGGGTGCTAGTTGTAACGGGGGTAAGTAGTAACATGCAATTTTTACCGCCAATTTCAACTTTATTACACGGATTTTATACCTAAATCGAATCATTAGGTCCCCCCGCATTACGTCAGTACATGCAGTGCCCGGCCGGAAAGCGGAGGCAGTGGCTGTGTGTGCGAGCATCATTTCAGCAAGGTATCGTAAAAAAACTCGTTACGTAATTATTGATTATTGATGACTTATGTGTATTTATAAATAATTATTTTCATGCATGACCTTAGATAATGTATTAAATTTTTATATTCCTTTAAAGTATTTTTGTAACCAACTTAGTTTTTTATAAATCTCAATTAATTTAGAAAATAACACCTTGGGGCACGTTGTACCATTTCGGTGGGGTAAGTTGTAACGTGTTACAACTTGCCCCGCAGTTTTTGTTTGTGGCAGTTTGTGTAGATAATGTGATACGTACCTACTAACTATTATTATAAATTAGAAAGCCTCTATCTGTCTGTCTGTTTAGAAATACACTTTAGTTTTGTATAAAATGTACAATTTGTTTTTTTTTGTTTTAGTACCCCGAAAAACAACTGTGAACAATCGTTGAAAAAGAAAATCAGCCATATTAAAAGACACGCCAGAAAAATATGCTTTAGAGAAAGAATACCAAGAACAAATCAAAAAACAACAAAAAAGCAAAACAAAGAAAACAATAAAAAATACGAACAGTGGAACATAGAACCTCCTCCTTTTTTGAAGTCGATTGAAAATAAAGCAAATGGAAATGGAAAAGGTAAATCAACAAATCGAGAAAAAAAGGAGCAGACAGAGTAAAAACATAAATTTTACTTTCCGACTCAGACTCAGAACCTGAAGAATGGTTTTTTTGATTCAGTCTCTTTTAATTGTATTAATTGTGATTCTGATGAGGACTGGTTATTCTTAAAATAATGACGATGTGAAAAGGCTGATAATTAATACTAAAAATATAGTACATAAATGCTAAATGACTGTGAGTATTTATACAAAGCGTCTACAGAATTTAAATGTTAAGAAGAATAATCTATATCAAAATATTTGATAAGTTTTGTGATTTTGATAGGAAGTTGTTGAAGAAAGAAAAACAAAATTTTATAAGTAAAACAGTTATATTTTACTTTTATTAAGTTTGTTTGTTTGTTATAAGTGAAGTGTCATGAAGATATTATACTGTTAATACTGTTAAGAAGTTGTATTTTTTTAAATGTCAAAATAAGTAATTCATTTAAAATTTCTACATAACAGTAGTAAGCGCATGTTGATTTTTTGTAAGACATAACTTTTTAGGGACTTTGGAGAAAATAATGCTATAATTAATTATCTTAGCACTTAATTATGTCATTGTTACAATGTTCCCCGTGGCTGTTACTATTAGCCCCAAACATGGGGCAAGTTGTAACAGCGGAGTTTGAAAATAAAAATGCTCATAATTAAATCCAGGTGTACGATTTATTTAATTTTTCATTGAATTAAAATGCATCGATAGTTATCCTATTATAATAAATTATCAAAGCTCTGAAAATATCACCAAGTTTGATGCAATACACCTTAAACTGAAAAATGTTACAACTAGCACCCCGCTCCCCTACATAGCTAAGGACTAAAGTGAAGAAACGGTAACTTTTCCATTGCGTCACGAAAATTAATCATGCAATTATATACTGCCCTCATACGTTGTCTTATAATAGCAGAATAGTTTCTTACTTTTTATGAAAACCGTCCAGAGCCCTTAGCCAAGATGCCCATCGCTAACTAGCGTTTCTATTCGTTTAGTTTTTAAACCAATCGCGTCATTGGTAGATCACGTCATACGGAGAGTCACGTGATCTACCAGTGACGCGATTGGTTTAAAAACGAAACGAATACAAACGCTAGTTAGCGATGGGCATCTTGGCTAAGGGCTCAGGTAGGTTCTGAGTAATTTTGTCTGAACTACTTACGACAAAATTAGTTCTGCCGAGCCCTGCTTATTTAGAAATCAAAATCGTGGTGCAGAAAGTGATAAAAAATTGGAATACGACAAAAAATGCTCTGCAAAATCAGTGTAAAATTATTTTTAAAATTGTCTTTCCTTCCAGTCTACATACAGGATAAATTTTACAGCTCTAGAAAGATCTTCCTATACCTTTTCAATACGCTAATTAGTTCAGGAGTTATAAAGGTTTTAATGATACTGGTAAAGAGCACACCATATGGTACAGTCAGCGCCAAATAGATAGGAGCGGCCAAAATGGCCATATATATCGCTACACATCCTTATTCCTATGGTAATAAAGATGTGTTGCGATATATTTGGCCACTTTCGCTGCTCCTATCTATTTGACGACTGTACACCATTGGCTCCCTTGGCTAAAAATAGCTATAATTAGTGGTTCTGAAACTAATTGCCGCACTCAGAGACGTCAATTATTTTTCAAGTTTGATTAAAGTTGCTCGTCTCACTCTATTGCTATAGCAAAGAAAGTGACAGCAGCAACATTAATCAAACTTAAAAGTTAATTGACGTCTCCGAGTGCGGCCGTTATCATCTAACTCTTAATACTGAATTAAACCATAATTCCAAAATATCAACACTTTTGAAATATATTCATAATTTGGAAGCCACTGAAGCATTACTTATTTATAACAACAACGGAAAAAGTGTAACAACGTAAATATAAACACCTTGAGCGGAAATATTTGAATAAGTTAGGAAAACCTTGTTAGAATCACTTGCAAAGCCTGCAAAGCTGTTAGACTCGTAACGCAATTTGCATGTTAATTCTAAGCCGTTATTAGCATTTAAAATGCGACAGGGTTAAAAGTTAAAACATTCCTTGTACAATTACCTATTGTGAATTTTCCGATTCGATGTGATTTCGTAATTCAATAAAGTATGAAGTTAGCACAGATTCAGGTAAAATTGAGGATAGGTACTTTGGTTCCTAAAATATTGACCAAAATTGTTGAGAAAGTACACAACTACCTACGGTAGATATAAGTATTTTTTTAAGTTAATAGTAAAAGCTCTGGTTTGTTTGTCCTTCGTTTACGTGAAAGGAGTCGACGTACATAATTGTTTACAGAAAGACAGCTTCAGTTACTGATTCTATCGTGTTAACTATTTATACTAACATGGTATGTATGTATGTGGTTCACAGAATCGCAATTCCGCGAACCACAAACAATAGTGAAAGAGGGTTTTGTTTACAGAGGCCGGGTGTTCCCAGCAACACGGTATAGTAAATGGATAGCAAAGATTTACTCTTTAATCAATTCAATTCAATTTATTTATTGCGTTATACGTTGTACATGAGTTCTTAAATTATGGTATAGCGTCAACGTAAACCCTGTAAGGGCACAGCAATGGTAGAACATGCGCAATTATATTATTTAGGAAGGTCGTAACTACGAGTAGGTATTATAGTATACAAAAAATGACAACTTATTATAATAAACTATTATCAAAACATGTCTAACTATCACAGTACATCAAAAAACATACAAATCAGGTTCTATAGTATTTTATTCTCCTTTCTTATACAACATTTAGTCAAAACAATTCATTATTTTATTTAAAATTCTTGGCATCCATATTACGAAGAAAAGTATTTAAAGCATTCACTGCCGGCAACGCTTAGAAGCGTTTTCCTGACTTTTAACCTAGTGTCTTTTACGGACATAGTCGCAAAGCGACTCAAAGCCCCTAACTTTGTTAAAACAGAATAAAAAAAAACGAGCATGTGCGTTTCTACTGTTGGCAAGTTTCGTAGAAAACAAAAGCTGCAACACCTAGAGAAGTATCTGGGTGCCTCGGTAAGTTGCATTCTATAAACCAGCGACCGTAATCTGTCAAAATATATAAAATGACGCAGGCAAACACGACGACTGGCTGCTTAAAATGTATACAATTTCTTTGATTGCTGTAGTCATTAACCCCACTGGAAAAAACGACGGCAAGAAATGCTTATATTAAAACTTTACAAGTGTATTTCCACCTCCACGGACGCTTTACTCCTGCAGGAAGATCTGGATGCTATCAGAACCTGGTGCATGGATAATAATATGAGCCTTAACGCAAGCAAGTGCCTTATACATAAGATTCACTCGAAAAAGACTTCCCATCCTCACGGAATACAGTCTTGACATCGTTGCACTTCACTAAGTATTCAATGTTAGGGATCTTGGTGTATTCAAAGCTTAACTTCATCTTACATATTGACTCCGTAATACGGGAAAGCTATAAAATGCTAGGTTTCATAAAGCGGATTTGCAAGTGTTTCAAAAACGTTCAAACATTTCAGACACTTTTTAACTTTTAGTGCGCTCGCGTTTGGAATATTGTAGTCAAGTGTGGAATCCACTCTATCAGATCCACATCAACCGATTAGAAAAAGTGCAACGATCATTCACTCGATATCTAGTCCATAAGACCCAAAAGTGTGCTATCAGTCGTCGTATAGGTTATGATGAACGACTAAAACTTTTTAAAATGAACTCACTACAAGACAGGCGTCGCTTCCTTGATTAAGTTATATTGCATAAAATAATAACTGGCAGAATTAACGACCCGTATTTATTGGAATTGGTAAACTTTACACTACCTAAAACAAATACGCGGACATGCCGACGTACTACATTTCGTCCTAGTACTACAAGAACCAAACTTGAAAAATCTTTGCCACTTTATCGCATTCAAAAAACTTTTAATGACGTGGCCCTAGCTAATAACTTTGAGATTGATATTTTTCATGACTCCATACCTGTGCTAAGACGTAAAGTGCTGACTCCCACGCAGACTTTTACATTATGTTCATTTAAATTGTACTAATAGATAATTTGTACTTTCTTTGTATTTTGTAATTTGTAGTTTCTTTAATTCTTTCAAATTAATTGTTTCATTGTTTAACTTTTAGCTTTAGTCCCTAAATAGACCGTCTCATTGCTGTCGCGTGCCTGTTATTGGCCCATAAACTTTGATTGTAAACTCTGTGTACGTGTGTATCTCAACTGTTATGTTTATGTGTTGTTGGCATGTCAAATAAATAAATAAATAAAAAACATGAACAAAGGCTACGAATAAACAATAGGGGTGTAGACTAAACGAAAATAAATACATATTATATTTTTTCCGGTAGTGTTTATAATATACAATTACCGAAAATCACACATTCATGCTTATTATATTTATAATATCTTTTAAATTAATTATACAAAAATAAATATTTCATCCTCGTTATCACGTGCCCGCAAACAGCGCGTGACGTCACGTTTCACTAAACAAACCACATTCTGACATTTGCCAAGAAACAAGATTTGCGTGAGCCACAGAGTACCTACTATAGAACATACTAGTGTTTAGAGGATCGTGACATCATAGCGACCCATGACAGAAGTTAGCGTTTTTAGCGGAAATTTTAAAATAAAATTTATTTTCAGGCATTTTAAATTAATATACGAGTGAATATTTTTTAATATTTTTTTTAGATATATTTCATGTATATTTCATGTGCGAAATACAATTTGTAAATTTACCATGAGCTTTTCGGTGAAGGAAAACATCGTGAGGAAACCTGCACACACCTGCGGATAAATTTGACGGTGTGTGCGAAGTTCCCAATCCGAACTGGGCCCGCGTGGGAACTATAGCCCGAACCCTCTCATTGTGAGTGGAGTCCTGTGCCCAGCAGTGGGACGTATATATAGGCCGGATTATTATTATATTTCATGTATATCTATTAAATAAAAATATTTAAAAAAACCGTCTACACCCCTTTTGTCCATCCATACTTTCAATCAACATGTGTCCACACACTGTTGGGTATAGGCCTCTTCCTTATCACGCCACTCGCTTCGGTCCTGTGCTAATCTCATTTATTGTCTCCCCGCTGTTTTACAGATGCGTCCACTCATCAGGCAGATGTTCTACCCACGGATCGTTTTGAACTCCTCGGCCATCATTCAGTAACCAACGTTGTCCACCTGCCATCATTCCACCGAACAATTAATCAATTATACCACCATAGTTATTTTCAGGATATATACAGCCTTGCCCAAAAGTATTGAGCACCCATGCGTTTTACATTTATAAGGGACATTTTATCTTTTATTATAGAAAGTTGTATATGTTGTTGTTGTTTGACGACGCGGTTAGCCTAGTTGGTAGTGACCCTGCCTACGAAGCTAGCGGTCCCGGGTTCGAATCCCGGTATGGACAAATATTTGTGTGATGAGCGCGAGTATTTGTTTCTGAGTCATGGATGTTTTCTATGTATTTAAGTATGTATTTCTCTATATAAGTATGTTTATCGTTGTCTAGTACCCATAGTACAAGCCTAGAGCTTAGTTTGGGACTAGGTCAATTTGTGTGAGATTGTCCCTGATATTTATTTATTTATATATCGGCAAAAATTGTCATATTTATTGAAGTTAAGGGAAATTCCGTGGAAAAAAATACATTGAATCATTTTATTTTATAAGTAAGATAAAAAAAAATGGTAACCCTGACATTTACACAGCAGAGATACATTTCTCTAACATTGCAAGTGGGTTATAAATGCCGTGGGCAGAGCTACGAGGCTAGTTCGAAACGTATTTACTTTTATGTTCCTATTTAAATAAAGTTGAAGGTAAATATAAACTTAACGCAAGTTTGTTAGCCAAGCTCAAGTATTGCGACGTAAGAAAATAAATTTAGTGTCCACGCGTTCTTATTTATTAATATTACGAAATTTCCAAAAGGGTCGTCTAAATTGAAAATGTACTTGTTTCTGAAGAGTTCATTAAGAGAAATATTTTTGAATTATACGTGGCTCCGTCCCGTAAAACTTATTTTGGTGACGTTCCCTTTGAAACTGAGTGTATTATTGGAATGAATGAATTATTTTTTTTTTGCTTAACATCATCATTATCAAATGAAGAGTAAGTATCAATAAAAGGATAACTTAAAAGCTATAAAGAAGATTGCTACACATTTTTCCATCAAAATCGGATTAAAAACCGGGTAAGTGCGAGTCGGACTAGCGCACTGAGGGTTCCATACACAGTTGGCTGGTTTTTAGTATTTGTTGTTATTCTATAGGGTTTGTTTTATAATCATACCAATTTTGACGCTTGTATGTTTTACCGTTTTTACAAAACAACAATACAAATACGTTGAAAAAAAAACGTTTCTTGCGTGGGGACCCCCTTTATTATTTCACTTTTTTTGTTAGTAAATGCACCGTAATAACACATTTTGAAAAAAAAATCAACCCGCTATCTATTACAGTTCAAAAGATACAGCTCTTTATAGTTAGGACAGACAGCGTGGGCATATTAATAGGGTCCCGTTGGGCACCCTTCGGGTACGGAACCCTGAAACGGTTCCCAATATACTACTTTAGGTAAGTTGCAAGTTTTTACACAAACGTCCGCAATGCGAGCTTTGGAGCGCAGTGTGCTGTTTCAGACACGATTCCTGTTAGTGTAACTTTTTATGAGTGGAATAAACAATGCTCCAAAAACTCCGTGAATTTCTCACGATTAAGATGACACGATATCACCTTCCTCGCAGAGTTACATTTGAATTTGATTAGGTTACATTGAGCGAGCCGGGCGTTGGCAGGCGAGGCACGCGCGCCATTCAGGGGACGAAACCGATGTTACTCCGGCGACGGTCCGGAATCGCGCTCAGCCATTTTACATGGGTAACGGTTCACTTATGTTATGTTATTTTATAAAATCCTGACAAATTCTCTGTTTTTTGTTAATTAAATTTAGCGTGCACACCCGAGAAGGTGGCCAGGTGGAGGGGGATTAGGAGGAGTTGAGTATATTAGTAGTATAATAATGTACGAAAAAACTAGGTAAGTACTTCTGTCGTATAAATCTCCAGTTTTTCTTTCACTTGTCAAAAATCCCTGACAAATGACCAAAATTCCAGACATGTCAGGGAAAATCTTTACGTTAACATGTAGTGTTAAATTTGAATTTTACATGCGTAGTTAATTCAATCAACAGGCCAGACAATATTTGGCTAAGATTTAACCATTGGAAAAGCCCTGGTAGCTTAATGGTTTAAACTGCCGACTCTTAAGCAGAGGGTCGTGGGTTCGAACCCGGGCTCGCACCACTAAGTTATTCGGAATTTATGTGCGAAATATAATTTGTTAATTTACCATGAGCTTTTCGGTGAAGGAAAACATCGTGAGGAAACCTGCACACACCTGCAAAACAATTTGACGGTGTGTGCGAAGTTCCCAATCCGCACTGGGCACATGTGGGAACTATAGCCCAAACCCTCTCATTGTGAGTGGATTATTATTTTTTATTAAAGACTTTGAATAGATTACTGATTAGAAAATGTCCGCACGACTGGAATTGGGACACCTACCTACACCATATTTGACTATACATACCAAAATCATTACAAGGTGGCAGTAGGTTTACATTACCCTGTCACATTAAAATTTTATATTTTACCTTATTTTGTTTGACCTTTAACGACGGGTTCGCCGTGGTTAACTCAAACAATAGCAAAAAAAGGTTAACCAATGATTTTAAATCTAAGCAAAATGAGCGACATTTTCGATTTGATCTTAAACTTTAAACTATTAGTTAACTACGGATCGGAAAACTCGTCCTGAACGTTACAGGACGAAAGACATCAACGCGTGCCACACTTGTAAAATATTTACTAGAAAAAAGTCAAAATGCGAAATTGATGAAATTCTTTATTTAAAAAATTGCCCTATTTTTTTATGTTAGAGGAAGCAAATGAGCCAGCGTGTCACCTGCCACCTATTTCACCAAGTGACAATTCGGGGTAGGTACTTTGCGATTTACTATGAGAACCATTGATGCAGAAATTCGTCGAATTTGCAATGTATACCGAATTGTCACATGTCACCTGTAAATGTCAACTTGGTGACGACACAGGGGGCTGGTGGAAAGTGATCACCACCGCCCATGGCCTAGCCAAAGAAAATGTATAGGATTGACATAAGCTAAGGATTAGTCGCGTCAGCCGCTTATTGTCGATCCATACATCCATATCCATACCATACATTTGACGACGCAGTTAGCCTAGTTAGTAGTGACCCTGCCTACGAAGCTAGCGGTCCCGGGTTCGAATCCCGGTATGGGCAAATATTTGTGTGATGAGCGCGAGTATTTGTTCCTGAGTCATGGATGATTTCTATATATTTAAGTATGTATTTATCTATATAAGTATGTTTATCGTTGCCTGGTACCCATAGAACAATCTCTAGCTTAGTTTGGGACTAGGTCAATTTGTGTGAGATTATCCCTGATATTTATTTATTATTATTCAACATTTTGTTGATTTTTATAAATCGTTACATTAGCGTAATTAATCTTGGCCCCGACAAATTTATTATGCGCTGCCGGCTTTTACGAAAATATGCTCGTCTCACGAAGGTCGTCTTTAAGTCGTAGCGAATAAAGAGATAGGTTTTCGAAATTATACAGGGTGTCCTGTATTTAGAGGTCCACAATCCAACAGCATATAAACGAGACTTTGCTCTATCAAAACAGCCTAACATGGTAATATAGGTGTGTGTGTCTGTCAAAAATGTTTTACTTGACTATTGTGAAACAGGCGGTAAGTATAGTATATGATGTTCAATTTAAAAGCCTTAGCTGCGCCATCGCGTTATTCGTATACGAAGTGTTTTAACCCCCGACGTAAAAAGAGGGGTGTTATAACTTTAACACCTTTGTCTGTGCGTCTGTCTGTGGCGTCGTAGTTCCCAAAACGATGGACAGACGCGGACGCGGTTTAATAAAAGAAAATCAATTTAACTCAGGCTAGCTAACTTTGATGAAAATTTAGCCGTTATCAATAGAATTTATACAAATTAAATTACGTCACAGATCTGTCCCATCTTTTCCTCAAGGAAGGATGAAAAGAAACACAATTATCTGGCATCTGTTTTCTTCATTCCTCAAGGAAAGAGTTGCAAAAACTCCTTGATGTAATTCAAGTTTATTTTTTCTAGTTTTAATACAATGTTTGCTCTGCCATCTCCATAGGTCAAGGTTCTTGCATGTACTGCTTAATAATCTACAGTTAAGTTTATAAACATAGATACGTCCAAAGCCTCAAAAATATGTAACCACGATCTTATGTCGCCGTAATAAGGTCGTGGTTACATATTTTTGACACGCTGAACGTATCCACATTTATAACCTTGACTGTACTTAACCGTGTTAAACCCCCGACAAAATCGGGACTCCTACATTCAGGGCTCATAACTCTTAAATGACTTAACATATTTTCATTAAACCTAGCTTAGAACAGCCTCGATTATCATTCAACAAAAAAAAGCTAAAGTAAGATTTACAAAATCATCCGAAATTCAGGAACATCTCGCATCCACAGTACAACACTACACAAGTCAAAATAGCTCGACAAAAACAAGGGATAACGGCTTTTCGTCGTTTTTTTTTTTTTTTTTACATAAACTGAACAGTGATTGACCCCGATCTCATCTGATGGAAAGTGCAGATGAGGCCAAATATGTAGCTCACTGGTTCAGTAACAGCCGATTCACTCTAGCCTTGAAGAGCCCTACATTCTGAAATAATTGCTATTTTGGCTCAGCACACAAATATTTTGCCTTTGGGAATAGAACTCGGGACCGCTAGCTTCGTAGGCAGGATATTTACTTCAACAACTAGACTAACCGCCTCGTCAAGGTGTTTTCTTAAATATCACCACTCACCTCACGCGAATAGTCGAAGAATGTAATGAAATTATTTTATTATTAAATAATTAGGGCAATTCTTCGAGCGTTTCAACCGTCATCATTACCGTGACCGCATTGATATCGAAATTCTTCTAGCTTTGGAAGCATTTTCAGTTAAATTTTGTAGAAGTCAGGGCACTTTACAAGATAACCGAAAATATCATCCAAAGCGACAGGAATTTCGACATTAATGCGGCCACGGGAATGACGGCGGTTGAAACGCTCAAAGCATAACCCATTTTTTTTTCTGAAAGGTATAAACGTTTTGCAATAATGTGATAACTAACTTTGTATACAATTATCGTCATATTTTTATTCGTATCAAATCGTATACAAACAGGAAGTGTTACGGATATATCACGGTTTTCCTGGTTTATATCGAAACAGGAAGCATGCTCTTGGTTTTCCCGCACATGAATGTTACCCGGTAGTAAAAAATAATTATTAAATCGGTCTACAATTGACGATATTGCGTATTTTTACCCGACTGCCCGAAGGAGGGTTATGTTTTTCGAGCGTATGTATGTATGTCTATTTCTTTGACACGCTCTGCAGCCTAAACGGCTTGGCGGATTTTAACATATGAGGTGTCATTCGATTCGTCTTAATTGTCGAAGTGACACAGGGTATATAAAATTTCAATACGGCGCCCGTGAAAAAAAAAGGAAATAAAAAAGTATTTTTATTGTAACAATATGGATATCAAATGAAAACTAATAAATAGCCCATTCCAAATATATATACATTATAATACTTTGATGCTACCATTTTAATAAAAACTATAATCCATACTTTTTTAAATTAATTAATTTAAAAAAATCAAAATGCCGACTGCTTTAAAATATCAACTGAATAGTTAAATAAAAAAAATGAAAAAATCAATTGAGCAAATACTTGGACTATTTGCTACAATACCTTTTCCAACATTTAAGTTATATTCTTTAGATTATAGGGCTTGTTTTTAGCTTTTCAGAACGTTCTAAACATTCCAATCGAGTATTAGACAGTCAAACTTGTACATAAAAAATTAAACTACACTGGCGAGCAAAATAACGGGTCACTTTGTGAATAATTTCAGTACAACGCATGACCTTGTTTTTTTCTACTGTAACCATTCGCTTTATGTACATGGCTCCGTTACATAACGTGGCGCGGGGAGAAACGCGCAATGTAAGTACGTAACATAAGTTGATACATGCCAAGTTTACGGCTTACTAAGTATTATAGGTTTGCTCACGATTTCGTTCGAAAACAATTTTTTGGTTACCTATTTCCTTAATAACTGACAAATTTATGACTTAAAAAAGAATGAAACCCCCCGACTTTGTTTAGATTCTAAACTTTAGAGCATGGACTAAATAATCGTACCTACATTATAACCGTCCCAATATCATGCCATATATTTATTTTTAAATTTTCGATTTTCTTTGGAACAATGATTTAATGTTATTACAAGTTATAATTATTATTATGTATATATACATGAAAGTTAACCTACAGATAATTTCTTCTTTTACGTTATTATCAAATTAAATAGTGAGTAAATGGTTTAGCTGTAGCAATCAATAAACACATAGATAGTCACTTCGTCGCTTTCATACGTACGAGTTCATACAAAGATGATAATGAAAACAATACAGTATAAGAAATCATTAACATATCATTATGTAATCGTAAATACATTGATATGTGACATTTATAACTGTTAAAATTCTCAATGAATCCTGAATGAAATATTAACTCCGTCATCACATTGAAACGCAATCATGAAACGATAATCGATTAATAAATCAAATTATCCTCAAAAGCGTCGGCGCGAATAAACGATTCGCAAATTGGAACAACCTCGTGCGCTCGCGCCGGGGTACGTCACCTTGACACGAGGCCCCACGGGGCTCTTGCATTCCTCTCGCTCCCCGCCGTAGCGCGCAAGCGAGAGCGAGACGCGGCCAACCCGTAGACGGACGCTTTCAGAGCTACGGCGGCGGCCGCCATTTTGTTATTCCTTTTAGATTTAGAAACCTTTTTTTTGAGGTTTTGTTTGAATGTTTAGATTCGCTGTGTTCTATTTTTAGGGCAATGCGTGCAATAAATACTTTGTTTGATATATTTGTTCGCGCTGTGATAACTGATAACCTATGGCAATAGATGTTATAGACCACTTGACACATACTAGTAATAATACTTATTATGTAAAAAGTATGTACGCATACGAGAAGCAGGGTACCGTATAAGGTAATTAATTACGTAACGTTAGACACTTACGTCGCAATACCCGAATGTGGCGCATTTAAGTATTTACGTGTTATAAAACACGATGAACAATCAACATATGGATGGTGATAAGATAACACACGTGCCTATTAAAGGTCACGTAATTATTAACTAAAATAACATTGTAATTTTTGTGAAGCTCGCGTCGTGCATCGTGAATGTTTCATTGTAACTACAGGAAGTTAACTGTTACTAAAACAGTTGCCTGAAAAGTGGATTGATTTATATGGTTTGCGACTGGCAGCGCCATCTATGTGTTAAGTTGGTGAACGTGAGCAAGGTTGTAAACCCGCGGGCTGCGTGTATTTTTAGAAGTAATAATTGCTGGCCAGGTCTTTTTATACGTGTCGCCGATTAGGGTCCCGGGTGAAAATAGACTTGTGACGTCTTCAACTAATTCGTATTAGTTGAAGACGTACGTCGAGCTTATCAATTAATTATGTACGTTGCGTGTCTCGTAACAAGGAGTCGTTTTATTTACTTGGGTTTTTTATTAGGTCTAACAGCCTGCACTTTCATTTTCCGAACACAAATATAGGCGTTATTTTGTTCACATTTAAAAAATACGAGATATTGTGAAACCATTTTATAATAAGTATATTTAATTACATGGTAAGTTAAGTAATTAAATAGATAAATAAATATCAGGGGACAATCTCACACAAGTTAACCTAGTCCCAAACTAAGTTCTGGGCTTGTACTATGGGTACTAGGCAACGATATACATACTTAAATATATTGAAAACCTCGATAACTCGGGAACAAATACTCGCGCTCATCACACAAATATTTTCTCATACCGGGATTCGAACCCGGGACCGCTAGCTTCGTAGCCAGGATCACTACTAACTAGCTAGGCTAACCGCGTCGTCAAAATATTTTCAAGTATTTTACTTTGTTTGTCTTCGTCTTATAAGAATCTTAACAAGAATGAACTCTATTTCTGGAAACGAGATACATAGATTACTGGAAAGACTTTCCTGCGTTAACTAGAGTCAGTCATTGTATACGTAGATAATCTCTCAGTTCATATAAGTCATACGCAACCCCTTTATTTACATTTGTCAAAAACAGTCAAAATAATTATGGGCGATAAATAACTGGAGTTGTTTTTTCTCAAGGATTTATCATTGTCTTGTCAATCTTCCTAAGAGTTGACGATGGGTTATTCAATCCTTAGTTTCAATGTAAAGAATAGTTGTCTGAATAGTTATTCATCATAGTAAGATTGGATATACCGCTGTGCATGGATACACCGCTTCTCGTCTCCGTTCATGTGTTAACAATCAATCAATTTGATTCCATACATGTCTGCCGACATGAGATATCTTGGTTTTCTGTAAATCGATAAAGATTGTCTACATGATCCCATACATTTCTGCCGACATGAGATATCTTGGTTTTCTGTAAATCGATAAAGATTGTCTACATGGAGTTAACATTATCAATTTAGGGCATAGACAATAATGAACAAAAGAGATATATTATAGATTTAACTTCGCAGTCGCACTGTATTATCCCAGAGACCCATGGAACTTTGTTTATAGCATTGGGAAGGCATATGAGCACACATGAGGCCTTCCACGAGGTGGACCGACGATCTGGTGAAGATCGCGGGAAGCCGATGGATGCGAGTAGCACAAAACCGGCCGTCGTGGAGATCCTTGAGGAGGGCTCCAGCCGTGGACGTCCTTCGGCTGATATGATGATGATGAGCACACAGGCCAGACGGTGAGTAGGCCTGAGACTGGGGCCCATGGACTTTGGCAATCATAAGATTACGTGGCCAACCCTGCACCCGTATTACGGGAGTTTCAAAAAAATAGCACACCTTTCACTCTTTCTTCAGAATTGGGAAAAAAATTGTACGTTGGTTTGGACCACCATTCAGAACAAGAAGAATAGAATTCCTGATATGTCCCCAAAAAGTTGTATGGAATTGTCCGTTTTGTTAGCTAAATTCAATACATTTCTTGGTAATAAATTGAAAACGTTTCTTAAAAATGAAGCGTATTAGGGTGAATCAACTTTTAAGGTCTCCTTTTCTTTTGCGGCACTTAAACTTTCCTGATGACTTATGATGAATAATAATTTATGAATATTAAAATCAGACCATCAAATTTGATCTGTAAATTGATGGTCTGATTTTAATATTCTTTAATTATTATTGTAATAATACACCACATGTAAATATTTCTTAATTTTCGAAAAACTCTGGTAACTCAGGGGAAAATGCACATTTTGCATTCAAAACCTGGGGACAACATCACCCCCTGCGTTACCAACTATATTATTATTTAAAATTGTACTATTTTAGAACAATTTTTTCAAGTGTTAGCCTATTTGTCTGATTTTATAATAATTAAAGAATATTAAAATCAGACCATCAATTTACAGATCAAATTTGATGGTCTGATTTTAATATTCATAAATTATTATTCATCATAAGTCATCAGGAAAGTTTAAGTGCCGCAAAAGAAAAGGAGACCTTAAAAGTTGATTCACCCTAATACGCTTCATTTTTAAGAAACGTTTTCAATTTATTGCAGAATATGTTGAAAGATGGGGCATCCTTTATACAACAACGAGTAAATTGATAAATATGAAACGGTGATTAAGAAACTCAGAGGCAAAAGCAAAACGACATTGTGTGTAAATAAGTAATGCTAGTGGGGTGATTAAAATGTCCACATATTTCGCGGTTGTTCGTACTAAACAGAAACCACAATGACCTCATTGCGCAAAATGAACTCTTTATAAGAAAATTGCGTTTTGTAGAACTCTTACTACGTGTGTTTTATGGTGTCCTTCCATTCGGGCGAAAAACGTTTCGCAAACTGTTTCATTTCGCAACCGTTTCATTTCGCCAAACGCTTTTTTTTCCGAAACTGTGAATATTTCAGGATTTATTTCAGGATCATCGTGTAGAACCCTATAGGTTAGGTTAGGTTAGTTTTATAAAAATCCTGAAATATTTACAGTTTCAGAAAAAAAAAAAGCGTTTGGACAAATGAAATGGTTGCGAAATGAAACAGTTTGCGAAACGTGCGGTTGCGAATCATTAGTAAACCCATTGCCAAAGAAACCGGATATCAAGATATACCGTGTAATGCAGCTATTCTCAAAGTGTGAAAGAAAAATCGAGAAATATTAGTAGTTTAAGGAACCTTTAACTATATAGATAAAATTTGCCGTAACAATGATATCAAAAAAATTGTACCTACATATACTTAAGGACTCAATTAAAAAACCGTTATTTTTTCTTTTGTGTAACGTAAATTATATGAGTTCGTCACACAAACGAAAAACCTTAACGTTTTTTTAATTGCGTCCTTAACTTAACTGGGCGATTTTCAAGAAAGTGAACAAACATCGTCCAGGATAAAAATGAAGAAATTTTAACTTTTCCATTGCGTGTCGAAAATCAGTCATACATTTAGTATCATTAATTTTCGCGACGCAACGGAAAAGCTACCGTTTCTTAATTTTTGTCTTTTACTATGTACTTTTTTTTAAATGCCCAACTACCCTTAAAAATACGTAGTCTCGTCAAATAGGGTAACCGCGTCATCGTACAGAACAGAAACCGGGGGCTTATAAAAATGTGGACAAGTCAAGAAATCAGAAGAACAGTTATACATTTTCCCCGCTTTCTCTGATATGAAAGGCTACAATTTACTCGGAACGGCTTCAATGGAGCTGAACGCGTTTCATTTCACATAGATAATGAATATATACACTAATATTATAAAGAGGAAAGATTTGTATGTTTGTATAATGTTTGCAACGAATAAACACAAAAACTACTGGACTGGTTTTAAAAATTCTTTCATCAACATTTAGAGTGAACTTTTAGGGCTATATTTTAACTTACGAAAGTACTGAGTCACCGCAGGCGAAATCGCGGGTGGAAAGCTATAATAAATAAATTTGTCATACAACTTCTACATGTAATACCAACCAAAATATTATACGACTATTATATTGTAATGTTTGATATGTACGCTGTTGGTGTGTCTGTTTTAAATAAAATAAAATAAACATTAATTTAGTTATTTACCTAAAAACAGTAAACGAATTTAAAAAAAGGTACAATAAATACAAACAATGCAATAATTTTTGAATTACATACCAAATACATAAAAAAAAATTACGCGTTTGTTATCAAGTGCACGTTACGTGCATCGTTATTTATCTGGCAGACGATCAATTGCAATAAATTGTGACGTTCTCAATATAAAGGGACCTTATGGAGGAAGGCAGTTACGCTCTTCTTATTCTTGTAACTATACGAATACTATAGTAACAGTTCTAATAATGGCGTAACCGCCTGCCTCCAGAAGGTCCCTTTATATTGAGAACGTCACAACTAAGATTTTAATGTCAAACTATATAATAGGGATGATGACTATAATCTTAATCTCATCAAATCTATCTTTAAATAAAGTTTATCTATCAATAAGACCCAGCATGTATGTAAAAGGGTCGATCAACTTTTTCTTGTTTGTTATTCTGTCCCGTTGTCCAAGAGACAACAGTGACCGAGTTTCTCAAAGAAAACTGTTATAATATATGCTACTAATGTGCTTAGGAAATAGTCCATAAAATAATGGGCTTATAACTACGACAAAAATGTACGTTTGATGAACTATAACCATAGAAAACGTATAGAGAATCATGGTGTTAAAGAGTTGTCCAGCGGACGTAACCATGACAACGAGGTATAAGAAAAAGTTGATCAACCCAAAAACAAAGAAAATTATGATTGTTCGCCAGGTTTAGCTAAAAAAAAATATTCTGTCACTGAACTCTAATAAAAAACTTCTAAAAATACGTAGGGTATTTACCTTTTGAGGTGCTCTACCTTATGACTTGCACATGAAACGACACCCTGTATGTTTCGGGCCATTTTCCCCATTCAATTATTCAGGTTACCCATACATACATCCACAGTTTAATTATTATTATTATCTTACAACATCGAGTGAGATATTGAATAGCGCTTAAAAACCCTTAAGTGCATGTTATTTTAAAAAAAATTGGGACAATTTATGAAAAAAAACTCAAGTTTACAGCCGAAACTACATAAACTAAAAATCTGGAAAATATCTAAAATACACACACAACAACACACATATAACAAATCTAAAAGGAAAATAATCAATGTAAGTAGAGTTCATGGGTTCTTGAGTTACGGGCGAGTAAAATTTTAATACCCAATGAAAATAAATTAAGATAGCATTTTTTTTCCATTTTTGTGTTAATAGTAAAAGTGACGGAAAGGAACCCCACATTGAGTGCCATCGTAAGATGCCTTGCGTAAGATTTAACATAGGTATATCTTGTATACCCTAACAGGGATTCCTGTAAAAATAAATACTAAATTGTTATAAGTACTAACAATAGAAAAATATTACTAACAATAGATTTAAGATACACTTTTGTTAAAACGGTTTATGGGAAATAAAAAGGCTTTATTATTATTATTTATATCTTGTGTAGCTTTTGTGACGCGATTCAGAATCCGGTAAGCTAAAAACCAACGTCAAACATGTAACTATGACCTATTTCATATTTTGCAAAGAAAGGAAAGAAAACATTTCCCGCCGACTGTCCCTTTGTATGTATGTACGCTTAGATCTTTCAAACTACGCAGCGGATTTTAATTTTTGTGATAGGGTTTATTGATGACACAAGTAGCGAGAGTGAGGAATGTTTTATCCACATATATCCACCGCGGTAAAGGAGACTAGAAGATATATTATATCCCTCGCTCCTTCATTATCCATTTCAAGATGAAAAAATACATTTCCTTTATATCATGTTAGTAAATATATATCTTACAATCTTATACAAATTGACCTAGTCCCAAACTAAGTTCTAGCCTCGCACTATGGGTACTAGGCAACGATAGACAAATACAAGCTTAAATATATAGAAAACATCCATGATTCAAGAACAAATACTCGCGCTCATCACACAAATATTTGCCCATACCGGGATTCGAACCCGGGACCGACTAGGCTGCCCGCGTCGTTAATGGTCAAATACCCTTAATAACAAAGAAAGCTTCATCTGAAAGTGGAACGTCAATGTACCACTCGGCCGCCGACCCCGGGGCAATGAACCTATTCGGAGCATGACGCCACATTGAGGGTATCATGACTCCACGCCGACAACCAAATTAATTTGAGTAATGGGTATTTATGTTTTAATTAGCTCGGTTTACTTAGAGGCTTGATTTTTCCTGTCGCCTGCATGGAGATTGCTTTTGGAAATAATCCTAAGGCCTCTTGTACAATAGAATGTACATAATACGGCCATTGGAATAAAGATCCATTGCAAAGGAGATAGAGTGGAATTTCTTTTGTTTTTATGACTAACAATTAAATTAGATAATAGACTGTTCTATTCAGAATAGGCTCATATTCCATTGGCAAATTTCATTGTATGCTGGGCCTTAGGAGGTTATGTATGCCATATAAGAAGTAATAAACTGTAAGGCAATAAATAAAAGAGAAGTCGGATCTTAATTTAAAACCAAATCAACCCTTCATAAATGTGGAACTATTTCAAACGTAAAAAAAAAGAAAATTGATCATAAGTGTTATTCATTAAAAAAGGTGTAGCAGATGAGTTCACGATAAAAATGAAAATCTAGATGCCTCATGCCTCGACCTATCCGAAACACCATATTTTCAATTTTCATTTTCACCTCACCAGCTCGGAAAGGCTTTCTTTGTCGGTCATAATCTGCGCGCAAAAGTCCACTTTAACCGCTAGCGTGGAAAGTAATGTTGGTGCTGTGCGCGGTCGAGGAGGCGCTCCGCTGCCACAGCTGATGTGGTGGTAGTGTTTTCCTCACTACATTGAGGTGAAAAATTGTGTGTTTCGCACGACAGCAGAGTTATTAGGGTCTCAAGGCCTTGAATCCCTCGTTATGCTCAGGATTCTATTTTCGAACCACTCGCTAGGCTCGTGGTCCAATTTTAGAATCCTTCGCTAACTCGGGATCAATACTGGCTCTCGTTCCAAATAACTTTGCAGCCTTGCATAACAAACAACTATTGTTTCAGAGTTATTAGGAATTTTGTGACAGCGATAACCAGGTTTTTAAAGCCTGGTAGAAACAGGAATAAACCCGTTTTCGCTAAATACGTATGGGAATGCTAAATGATAGTGGGAAGTTTTAAATTTTGTGAAACTTAAACTGTAACTATGTAGCTGTAGGTACTAGCTGTAAAAAGGCACAAGGTCAAGCGAACTGAAAACGAATACAAGGAAAACCACCTTCCGCCCACGAAACAGGAAAGTGTTTTGTTGCTATATTATAGTAGCAACATTGTTAAAAGCAATTGTTAAATCACTTTAGGGCTGCGGGCTTTGAATTGGGTGGTGGTAAAGCCAAAAAAATACTATTCAGAAGAAAATTGAGGAAAACATGTGACAGCACTTGCAAATCTGTTTACCATCAATTGATTTGACATTTCACAAACTGATTCATTTCACAAACATAATCATTCGGCAAACCGCTTTTTTTCCAAAACTGCAAATATTTCAGTATTTTAATAAAACTAACCAAACCTATAGGGTTCCACATTAAATAAATCCTGAAATCGACATTAAATTCCAATTAAACTGTATATTGATAAACTCATGAAAGTCAAACTTCCTGTATTGCTGTATTCCACAAGGAATTTAATAAGTCCTGGAAATAATAAAATAGTAAATACTTCTTCGCAATTGATGTTTGAAACGCCGTAATTTTCAGGAGTACTTACCGGTGAAGTATCACGTCACGAGTGGGTGTAAGTGGTTAATTTGTTAGATCTATACCTCAAAAGCATAAATTGTAGCGATTCACATTCGATCGTGTATTTTATTTTCGCCTTGTGTCACAATCGTCTATTTTTCGTTCGCATTAGCCGCATTTCACCTCGATGGCATGTTTTATTGTATCATTTGGTCTCGATAGTTTATTTTACAATTAGCAATGTTTAGCTGCAGTATACCTCGTTCGCATATTTTGTAATAGCATTTCTTCGCGATCATAGTTCGCCTGTATTTTTTTTATTTTTATTAGTCAAAGATAATATTTTAATGAGTTTGATAGCAATTAAGAAATAAAACTATATAATAAACTAAAAGCTGAAAACGTTTTAAAAAATACTTGCCGAGGTTAATTGCAAATATCAATTGACGCATCAAATAAAACAGCGTTCCCATGAGCGTTCCAAAAAAAAATCGATCGCCGTGAAATGCGACTAGTGTAAACTACTCGGAAAATAAGGTGCTACAAATTAAATATACTAATGTTAACAGCCACGCGAAAAATTGCTTCAAGTAAAAAAGCTATTGAAAATATTGAAATGTTATTCAGCCGAGGTGAAATCGCTACATGAAATTTATGCTTTTGAGGTAAAATTCTAACAAATGAATTGGTCGTGGGTGTTTTAGTATATGATTTACTAGGTACTAGTTGTATTTAATTATTTTATTAAACACATAATCTTGCACTTAATTGAGCCGGTTTAAGTATTTAAGCCGGCCCGTAGCAACTTTCGCCTTTTCTAAAATACCGCGACTTGCGCAGTAGCCGACAAAATCAACCTGGGACTTTTTATTTTTAAATAACTGGTCTCTATTTGACGGATCTTTGCCATTTGGGCTAAATATTTTTGGTCAAATGTATCATTTCCCAAAATTTCAATGACCAAAATAGTACATTTCGATGCGAGTGCGCAAAGTATGTCATTACTTCACGAGTACTGAGATATTTTGCCACGAGCCGCAGGCGAGTGGCAAGACTCGGGACGAGTGAAGAATGACATTTCCGCACGTGTATCGAACGACGTTTTTTAACACAGTTGCGAAAAAATAAATCAATATCAAACTCATTCACTCATTTTATAAGCAACTTTTTGAAAACTTAAGATTGGTAAACAAATTCGTTGTAAGTTCGATCATTCGCAGTGAACATTTTTGACATTATGAAGAGGTGATTTTTTAGCTTTTATTCGACTAGAATGGATTTTGTTATTATTATTGAACCCACTTCAATGAAAGTTTTTTTTTCAAACGCATGTTCTATAAGACAAACAATTGTAAATATAAAACATTGTACTATTATTACCGAAGTATTGTTATTTACGATTACCTATTTGTGTATCGTATATTTATAAAAACAATATCGAATGTTGCCTTTGGAAACTTAAAAAATGCTTGCAGTAAGAAAAAATATAAATATGGTTCTTATAATTTATATAATTAATGTTAATTCTTCGTATTACGTTTCATCTATGTTTAAAAAGAGATTTACTCATGACGCGTATACGAGTCATGGGCATGGCGGAAGCGTTCGACCATGACGCATACGTGTCGTCACGGACCTGGAATGGGTTAAAGGACTTAGCATCCAGGCCATAATCATTAAAAAAAAAAAGCCTCTTCATAATGTCAAAAATTTTGACAGGCGTTTCGGCAGCTATTCCATTCCATTCAGACAACTTATTAAGAACGGTTTTTCAATATTCAATATAAAAAATAAACGTGTTATAATGATGAAGAGGTAAGTAATAAAATATGAAATATGTATATTTTTCGTATTCTTACATTAACAGTAGGTTTTTATGTTGATTACTATGCTTAAAGGAAACTAATATTAACACTCATCAATAAGTAGTCATGAATTGGAACAAGTATAAATTTTAAAAAAATGGAAAAGTTTAAAGCACTAGTTCGCGAAAACCAACTTTCCGCACGATATACAGCTACGAAAAGTACCACTTTTTGAGCAACTGTGTTAAAAATATATATCCGCTGAATTAGTTTACATTTTATTGTACACGTCACATATACGTATGAAAGGACCAGCAGCGCTGTCTTCCCGTGTGGTTGCCCTGAAAATCAGCATCACGGCATTTCTGCCTGACACATGCTGAGTGGCACCGAATTTGGTGCATTGTGAAATAGTTTTAAGTTAGATTTTAGAACCGTTAGTTTACTTCCTTAATTTTATTTATGTTAAATTTAAAACTTGATATCTGTTATCTCTTGTTGTATACACCAAAAAAAACAAAAATAATACAATTTTTTTTTGGAAATGAAATATTTAGCCCGTACAGCAGGCACCCCTATTCGACATTACCTAAGTGATACCATGAATTGCTATAACACGGCCAACTGTGCTGCGATTTTTTTTTCCATATACACAACCTCGAATGTATTTACCTCACTCTTGCTATCCCTGTCAATAAAACGCGCACATATGCTAAATCTTTCACGGTATACTCTGTATAGTTATGGAACGGGCTACCGCTAAGTTTAAGACAATCTCCTTCTGTCAATTCACTCAAAGGGAATTGAAAAAAAAAAATGGTTGGATGAGTAAAGTACTTTTATCCTCTCTAGATCAATCAAGTAAGCATATATATATATTTATTATCTAATAATATATTTATTTATTTATTTAGTTAGTTTATGCATAGATACATAGTTAAGAATAATGAGTCATTTACTTACTGTGCACGTCTTGTCACTTTGTCTATCCTCGTGCATTTTCCTCTTTTCTCTGTCAAGGTTAACTGGAAGAGATCCCTTAAAGGGATAAGTTCGCCTTTGTAGATTATTTTAATTTCTTGTCTGTGTACATATCAATTTATCAACCAGTTTTTGTGCAATAAAGAGTTTACATACATACATATTTCTGTATTTAGGCCCAGGTTTAATGACAGCTGCCAAACTTCTGGCTCCGATCAGTAGGTAAACTGAAAATACACGTATGCACCGTGTTGCACCAACAACACAAACAGGTGCATTGTATTCAGGTTCAACGTGCGAGTGGACTTTATTTTCGTGCCGACGCTTTTGCGATTTTTTCCGACAAATCACGCGGTTACTTTTAGTCTGGGAAACTTCAGAACTGCACGTAAAAGTTCGTGAAGTTTTATTGGTAAGCAGTCGTGTCTTGTTTTGCTGACATTAATTTCATCGAATTGTCGTTTCACCGAATTTCATTTCATCGAAATCTAATTTCTGCTGAAACCTTATTGTTTTCAGATTATCTTAAGCATGGGTTAAGTAGGTAGGTTAGGTTAGTGTCGGATTTCACCAACCACTTAACAGACGATTAGAGTGTTAACAGCTGTCAAAAAGTATGAACTAACAGTCGATTAACATTTAACATCGTATGGTGAAATTGGTACTAGACCTGTGACCACCAAAAAATTATAACTCCGGCACGTGGAAATGCCTGTCGATGAAATGAAAATTCGGCGAAGTAAAACATTATACGAAATCAGTGATTCAAGGGTAAACTGTAATCAGTATGAAAATTAAAAGTAAACGTTTGTGGACTCAACAATGATTCTCAAACGCAACGGTACTAATTAAACAGGAAATCATGGAAAAATTCATCCTGGAGATACGTTTTTATAAACAAATGGGCACACTAGAATGTACAGTACAATCTTTAACACCCACCAAGTCATTCGGCCGCACTCAGAAACGTCAATTAACTTTTAAGTTTCATTAAAATTGCTGCTGTCACTTTCTTTGCTATAGCAATAGTATAAGACGCAGCAACATTACCTATAATGAAACTTAAAAATTAATTGACGTGTCTGAGTGCGGCAGATTGTCACTATCTCTAACCAGATGACCCGGTAAACTTCGTACTAGTTTTCTCGATTTTTCGGCTGTTCCTGTTTCAAGATTTGCCAAGTTCAAGTTGCTTGTCAGTTTGAACTGGAAATATCTTGAAAACCATGCTACATTTACTGAGGTCATGTTAGCCTCGGTGTGGGGATGACGCGTAACGCACTTCCACTCCGTCAAAACCCGGGCAAGAGCATGTCGGACCACGCTCAGTGCAGGGTTCCGTCGCCGTTACATCGAACAAACAACAGTCTCCAAAAAAACAACAATGTTAGCTAATTTTCTATTCAAACTTATCTTAGCTGATTTTCGGTAGGTATGAACATTTTAATCGTCTGTATCTCGAGAACCAATAAAGTCTACTTAGTCGTGATAATTTTGCTATGAAATTCGTTAAAAAACCATTGCCGACGCGTTCATACTAAATTTACGAGACTTGTATGAATACGTCAGCAATCGTTTTTTAAATACTAAACTTTTTTAAACTACGATATGTACAAACATTTGTTATATACCATTTTGAACCTTATTTAATCAGCTAACGTATTGAATAATAGCAATACAATTGGTCAACTAGTTCTTGATTGGTTGTCAATTTTGGTGAGTCACGTTTGTAGGTAATCGTATAAGATGTACGTAAGCACAAATATGATAGATTATTTGCCGGTACTGTACATACATACAACCGGTATTGTAAGTAGTGTATATCCTTCCTAAACCTACTCATAAAGTAAATGCAAAAGTTTGTAAGGGTGCTTGCGTGTCTTTAAATCGCGCAAGAACGGCTGAAGGAATTTGGATGAAATTTAACACACAGTCTCTGTCCTGGATAAGCACATAGGATACTTTTATTTCCAGAAAATTTGATAACCACACGGATGAAGTAGCGGGCCAAAGCTAGTTTAAAAATAATAGCACTAATATTAAAAATGCGAAAGATTGTATATGAATGTCTATTTATTTATTTAATCTTTATTGCACAAATATACAAATTTGAGTACAAAAGGTGAATATAGGTATATATGAATATATGAATGAATAAATGTTTGTATATGAATGTTTGTAATTCAATTACGCCTAAACGGCTAAACCGATGTAGATAAAATTTGGCACACAGCACAGGTAGTCCTTATTCTGGATTGACACACTGTATGCTTTTCATCTCGGAAAAAAATATAGTTCTCGACGTAAGTGATAAACGACTTCTACAACGGAGTCGCGGGCAAAAGCCTGTGTTGAATATTTTCCCTGTACAAAACAATGCATCTAAACATGCCAACATAACTAAATACAGAAGTATTGCGGCGCGTACGCATGTCGCCGCGCACAATGCGCCTGCGCCGGACGTGACATCACCGCAATGGCCGCCAGTCAACGACACCACTGTCCTAACGTCGCTTATCGCGTTCGCGATTTAAATGACACGGTTATATTTAATCAAATAGGTATGTTTAATGATATTTTCCTGTGACACAAAAAAATGATTTATGAAAATTAGAGATCGAGAGGAATAGAGGCCCAGGTACGAACTAACTAATGGTATACACATATAACTACACATCGGTAACTCGTGGCATGAAGGTAGCACTTGACAAATTAGTGATGAGACAAGTTTTTTAAGGTCGGAGTTCACCAACAGTTAAACGGGCGATTAGAGGTCTGACGGCCGTCAAAATGTATTGACTAACAGCCGATTAGGATTAGCAGTGCGTTAAATTGGTTGGTGAACTCCGACCTAAGTGTCTTTTCAGATAAGATAAAATAATAAATTAATATTACCTACATGGTCTTAACATATGACGAAGTTGGTTTGATCACTAGTTTAAAAACATCATTGTCAATATTATGATAGAATAGAATAGAATAGAATAGAAATCTTTATTGTCAGAATGTGAGTTTAAAATAACATGTTAAGGCAAGGGCAGGGCGTCACATTCAGCCAGTTTCCGGCGTACAATATTTTGATTGTCATTAAGACTAAGTCAATAGGTATGTTAAAGATAGGTCGCTAAATACAAATGTCCAGTCATTAAACTACACAAAAGTACACATAGTCATTAAAAAGAAAAAACCTAAATTAAATGAAATGAAACAGCGCGATTTTCAATATTAAATGCATAATTAAACAATGTCAAGATATATTCATCATAATTCCAAACAAAATAAAATATATTCATATTGTCATTCATTTAATAATTATTACGAGACGTGTCGCGAAACCTAGAATTTTCCCAAATAATGGAGGAAATCATTAGAGAGCATTCAGAACTATTACAAGGTGACAAGGTAAAATGCACCCGTTGCGATGTTTATATAGTTCGCAAGACATTTAATATGAATAAGCGCTTGAATTCTTGAACTTGTAAAAATTTTGAACAAATGTTAATTGTTTATCACGAATATCATATACCTATTAAATGATTGAATTTTTTTTTTCTAATTGGTTTCCTTTTCTCGACTCGTACAGGAAGAACATTGTCACATCACTAGTCTGTTAGGAACTGACAAGTGCTACCTAAATGCCACGAGTTACCGATGTGTACATATAACCTAACCGAGTTAAAATAACCCCAACAAAACCGGGGTCTCTACTTTCAGGGCCCTCTACTTTCTCTTAAATGGCTTAAAAGATTTTCATCACACCAAGCTAAGAACACTCTCGATTAACTCACCTATCTAACAAAAATAAACTAAATCAAAATCGGTCCATCCGTTTAAGAGCTACGATGCCACAGACAGAACGAATACACAGATGCACACGTTAAACTTATAACACCCCTCTTTTCGCGTCGGGGGTTAAAAATTAATAAGGATGTTAAAAATAATACAGATTGATACACACTAACTAAATAACCCAAAACACAAAAAATATCAACACTCACTTATTCTTTCAATCGACAGATAACACTTTCTGTCGCATAAATTTTATCTGTCCTTTTCTATAATACGACAAAGAAAAGGAAAACGATAACTGTCAGACAATTTTATCTGGGGATTGGAGAAATCGGCTCAATGATATAAAAAAAAAACTGGGCCAGTGTGAGTCGGACTCGCGCACTGAGGGTTCCTTACTCATTTGGCTGATTTTTAGTAGGTATTTGTTGTTATTCTATAGGGTTTGTTCCAACAAAAATAAAAATATGTTGAAAATAAAACTTTTCTTGTATGGGGACCCCCTTTATTGTTTCACTTTTTTTTTAATTTCTTAGTAAATCCGCCGTAAACAAAACATATTCTAAACAAAAATCAACCCGCTATCTATTACGGCTCAAAAGATATAGCTCTTTATAGTTAGGACAGACAGACGGACAGCGTAGGCATATTAATAGGGTCCCGTTGGGCACCCGTCGGGTACGGAACCCTAAAAATGAAATTGAAAATGTTTATTCTCTAAGTAGGTCCGCCGGCACCTTCACATGTCTTGAGTCTACCAGCGCTTCCCAAAAGGAGACCGCTGCTAAGAAGCGCAGCAAAGAAAACAGTATATATTGCAAATAAATCTCTTATTACATCATTATAACTTAAGCTAGCTTAATCTCCATGCACGCTAACTCTTAGACTCCATAAAAGTAGCTGATTTGACAAGTTAATCAAGATCCTTATTGTAGTATCTTGTAAGTAAGATTTAAATACATTTTGCATCCTTTAAAAGTCAGTACACCTCACACTGAACATAACGCTAAAGGTTAGGCTCCTTTTACGGGCGAGGGGTGATTTAAAAAAATAATCTACCCCTGCTAGGGTCCACGCTACCCTCTCAGACACAGCTACATAACTATTAATAATATAATGTCTTTGAGGATAAAGGACGTATCTGTTGCAGAGTTGTCATGGCATGGGCGATTTTATTTATTACAAGTTGAGAGTTGATATTGCTTTGGAAATACAAGGTATAGGTAAGCTATTTTGAATCAGAGGCCATCAAAGCGATGCAGGAAATTTTCGGGCGGGAGGCTGCAAAGTTTGGATGATATTTGTCGTATTGATGATGCACTTTAAGTTTAATTCTTACTAATATTGTAAATGCGTCAGTACCTATTTGTTATTTTTGTTTGTCACGTCTCCTCCATTTAATGTATCTACGGACAACAGCTAGTAAAGAATAGTACTATAATTTTACCTAACAGAATTTGAATTATTTTTATCTTACAGAAAATGAACATACAAAATAACGACAAAGACAACAATTTCATTAATATGGATACAACTAGCTTTCGCCCGGGGTTTCGACCGCGTGGAAAATGAGATCCCGTGGGAAATTCGAAATCCCGTCTTATTCCTTGTCTACATCATAAAACGGACCTCTGTGCAAAATTCCAGCTTTCTAGGTCTAAGGGTTTGGGTGTTGATGAGTCAGTGAGTCAGTCCTCTTTTTATATACCTATATAGCTTTCCGCCCGCGACTTCGCCTGCAGAGTCAGTACTTTCGTAAGTTAAAATATAGCCTATGTCCACCCTGAAAGTTCATTCTAAATGTTGGTGAAAGAAATTTTGAAATCGGTCCAGTAGTTTTTGAGTTAATTCGTTACAAACATAAAAAAATACAAATCTTTCCTCTTTATAATATTAGTGCAGATAAATATATAGATTAGATATTACGTACAGATCGTAAATGATTTAAAATAATTCCACGCCTAAGTGGACGTAGCTTGACTAACTTTGACCGATATGACAGATGATAATGACATTAATGATGATTTGAGAAATAGCAAAGAAAAGCACCACCACCTTTCTTTCCACTGAAAACCCCGCAAAGACAACGACGACGAGAAAGAACATTCTTCTCACGCATGGCTTTCTTTACTTAAGGTAAAACTCACTGAGCACACGTAACGTAAAGTAACAACGAATATTACACGGAAAACTAAAAGCACGGGACTTAATCCAATTAAAAGTTCTTAGCCTTTTCAGAATCCCTGGCACGAGTTAATCCAGATTCCGAATGGTCTCGGAGTCATACAATTACTTTATAACATTGAATGTATAGCGTTTCCTGTAATTCCCGACACAACATTTCCTGCCCCCGTATTATTATCAATTATCACAGTCACAAAAACAAAAGTTGTCTCTCCTGTTCCAGAAATTTAAGGAATTTGAAACCAAATTTTTCGGGTTAGGATAATGGGAGTCTGGTGTAGTTTTGGCCTGTTTCGAAATTATATTAGTTAAATACTGGCAGTCGTTAACTTTTAGGGGCAGAAGGGACAATGTTGAACCTATATCAGTGTATGACCTATCCGTCACTCTTGCACTTACTGGTTAGAAAGTGACAGATGTTTATCCACCACGATAAACCTATTCATAACGGGGCGCTGTCCGACATTAAGTTACGTCGATAGACAACGACATCCTTTCGTGAGTGAGCTATACCGGCTTCCGGCAAATGCAATACAGAGTTAACAGCCAGACGATAATATAACAAGGTAACTCGAAATTAAATTCACTTTTCACCCAAATCTAGTTTAACCCTTAACAAGGCCCTGTTAATAAGAATGCTACCAAAATATGGAATACAGCCTCGAATTCGTAATTTTCTAAATATTCCTAATAAGGTGAAGTCATATTTCAGGAAAGCTCAATTGAATTTGTGTCATAACATGTAAGTAGTTAAAGTTCAACTTTGAGTGACTTGTATGTGGTCGCTAAATCGCCTCTACCTATTAATGACCTGCTGTCACTTTCTGTGCTATATCAATAGAATAAGACGCAGCAACTAA
The DNA here is from genome assembly GCA_963241965.1 of Tortrix viridana. Taxonomy (NCBI): domain Eukaryota; kingdom Metazoa; phylum Arthropoda; class Insecta; order Lepidoptera; family Tortricidae; genus Tortrix; species Tortrix viridana. Next base: position 11,959,876 of record OY725186.1, read on the forward strand.
TCAAACTTAAAAATTAATTGACGTCTCTGAGTGCGGCATGTATAAGCCATTTTTACAATAAACACCTATTAAACACGAATAGGTGTTAGGTTCCACATTAGTTAAGGCTTTGATGAATAAAGTTCAAATAGCGTAGCATTACCATTAGAGCTTCCAATCCCGGGATTATTTCTTAAGCAAAACCGGTATCGGTACAGGTATTGCATGCGAAGTAATCCCGGGATTGGAAGCTCTAATTTCCATACATTGTTTTGAATTTTTCGCCAGGTGCTTTTATAAGCGGTGTTTTCACAAATAGGATTTCTTTATCCAGCTATCCTATTGGTGGACCTTTCCTCGCACAGCTTCTTTAGCTGCCCCGCACGTATCCCCTAAAAACGGTACGTCTTCCTCTCGGTAGTAAGTTTATGGGAGAACTATAAAAGTACCTATAAAATTACAAAAGAACGTTTGGAAATCCCACTACATTTGAAACTTATTCATCAAACTTCCGCGTTGGCGTAAAAGCCTTGCCTAATGAGGAACGTAGTGTTAGTGTTTGAACCCTAATTTCATATACAGGGTGTTTTTTTATTCGTCTTAAACATTTTGGGGGTTAAATCAGTAAGTCATTACTGATCAACTTTCACTATGGGACCAACCCCGAAATCACGAAAAAAAAATTGACCATCCCATACATTTTGGCTAGTCAGCTGACGATGTTTTGTATGGGAGGGTCAAATTTTTTTTAGCGATTTTGGGGTTGGTCCCATAGTGAAAGTTGGTCAGTATGACTTACTGATTTAACCCCCAAAATGTTTAAGACGAATAAAAAAACACCCAGTATTGTCAATACTTTTTTAGGGTTCCGTACCCGAAGGGTGCCAAACGGGACCCTATCACTAAGCCTCCGCTGACCGTCCGTCCGTCTGTCTGTCGCCGGGCTGTATCTCATGAACCGAAATAGGTAGACAGCTGAAATGTTCATAGAATGTGTGTGTCTATTGCCGCTATAGCAACAAATAATAAAAATTAAATTAAATTAAAGAGGGGCCCCATACAAGAAACGTGATCTTTTCGTTAAATCCGGCTAGATCTCATGAACCGTAACAGGTAGACACTTGAAATTTTCAGTGTTTATTTTAATTGCCACTATAATGGCAAATAATAAAAATAAAATGAAATTTTAAATTAAAGGAGGCTCCCATGGAAAAAGCGTGATTTTATTAAATTTTGTCACTCCGCGGACTGTATCTCATGAACCGTAATAGATAGACTGTTGAATTTTTCACAGAGTGTGTATTTTGACACTATGACAACAAATAATAAAAATTAAATTAAATTAAACATTAAAGGCGGTCCCTAAATAAAGGGATGTAATGAATTTAGACAATTACCTACACATATTGTTATAGCGCTGTTTCTTTTACGAAAGTATTTAAAAAGTACATAGTATTAAATCTTGTACGACGGTACGGAACCCTTTGTGTGCGAGTCAGACTCGCACTTGGCCGGTTTTCAATGATTTAGTACAAATTTTTAACCAAACCAAAAAAATATCGGGGTGAAATATCGAGAACTCAACATTCAAACTAAAGGTAAATCGATCGATATCCCGTTAATAATACCTATAAGTCTAAGTAAAACCGTGAATTATTAATAACTGTTAAAAGGCTTGAACCTTTTTATCTATGTTGCTTTTTTTAGTAGCTTCGTAGTTTTAATTTTTAATTAAGATACGAAATTAAACGTATATTAACTTCGCAGCCTTGCCACAGACAAACTCAATTCAAAGCAGGCAAGTAATGTAATAAGTACATAAGTAAGTTAGGCAGTATTGATCTTTCAGCGCTTGCGAGGCTTCACTCCGTCAAGGCGGTACGTGCGCTAGCGAACATTGTATCATTTATGGTCAGACATTAGAAGTTTAAGGCACCATTAGACGGTAGGTTTTGCTGTCAGTTTTGCCACAGTCACTGCTGTGATTGACGAATAACCTACCGTCTAATACGATGACTGATATTTGCATGATCATTATCCTGATTTTTGCGTCATGCACCATCAGTCATTACTGATTGAATTGATTGACGCAAAACCTATCGTCTAATGGACGGTTAAGTAATTATGAAGTAGTTAAGAGGATTGTGAAGGGAAAATTTTCGTTCAAAACACTTTTCACGATTTAATGTTTATGTTGTAATGGAAGAATAGGTATGTACGTTTTACTTTCCAAGAAAATATTTATAGAGGCGAGCAATTGAGTAAACGGCTGTAGGAATCTGAGTGGACCAATTATACGAGTGATATATTAAACAAAGCTCCGGCAAACGCTGGTGTTAGCTGAAACAGTTATGCAACTGCACCGGAATGCGCTGCCAAATGCATTCGGCAAACCTCACTGTTTCGATACGGCTCCCGAGGTTCCACTAAATATTTCATTTAACTTCATTTATAGGTAGGTACTAATGGTATAAAAAGGTAAAGTTTGTAAATTTGTTTTTTGTTGTTTGTAAGGGGTATACATCCTATTTTAAAAATTCTTTCACCAACATTTAGAATGGACGTTCAGTGTTGACATAGGCTATAATTGAACATAAAATGTAGTCAGAGTGCTACGGGGAGAGTTGAGCAACCCCGGGGTGGCGTATGCCCTAGCACTAAACGTGCCGGACCGGTTCGTGTGGCGCCGCCGGCGGCCGCCGCTGCTGGCCGAACTCGTAGCCCGCACGAAGCTGCTGAAGGACGCACCGCTAACGCGGGCTATTCGTACTATTAATAAAGTAGCGCTTAAATTTGACATATTTACATGCTCCCTGAACGAATTTGCAAAGGTCACTATGGCTGTACTGTGTTATACTGAATAACTGTAATATTTTGATATTCACTTGTCTATTGCATTAGGTAACAACCTGTAATGATAGATTTAAGTTATTGAATAAATAAATAAATAAAATAAATAAATAAAAAAGTACTGACTCTCCGCAGACGAAGTCACGGGCGGAAAGCTAATAGTGGATACAACGTTCCACTCAACTCAAGACCAATGTTAAGATTCTCATTTCAAGGCACGTAAATTCAAGTCATATAAAAATGTCACACCTAACACGTCTTGAGGCGAGCATATTGCTCGATACCTGATTAGTAATATAGAACTTGGTAATTTTAAATCCCTCCAAAAACATGAATATGAAAAAAATAGAACCGCCTTCAAAAAAAACCCACTAAACAAGACTAAATAATGACTGGCTTCCTAGGAATTGCCTATTTGATGGGTGCCTAATAGGTACATGGAATATATCTAAGCCGGTGTCAAGTAGGTTTACACAATAGCAATGTCACATGATTCTTGCCACCGACTTCGATATATTCCATGTACCTATTAGGCACCCATCAAATAGGCAATTCCTAGGAAGCCAGTCATTATTTAGTCTTGTTTAGTGGGTTTTTTTTGAAGACGGTTCTATGTTTTATAAAAAAAATTTTTTCGTCTTTTTTTATTACATTTTTTTTTCGCTTTTTAGTGATACTTTATAACTATCACTAAAAAAATCGCGTCAACACAAAATCGGTCGAGTTGAACTAATATATCGCTTAATAACGGATCCATGCGGATGACGTCACGCGATATCCATTATTCTTGTATACCAAAACCTTCTCCAGAATGTAACAAATACTTTGCTGAAAATCGCATCTAAATCGGTTCAGCCAAACGCGAGATAATCGTGGACAAACATACATACATACATACAAACATACAGGTCAAACTGAGAACCTCCTTTTTTTTTTGAAATCGGTTAAAAAGGCCATGTTCTCATGTGCCACCAAAATTAATGATAAAAACGGCGACAAAAACAACGGGCCGCTTTGCAAAAAAATTCAATACGTATCCCTGTTAATTTTCCTCGAAAATATATTTCAAAAGTTAAACAATACCTACTACAAACGTGACGTTAGCAACAGCATACGATACCAATAGATTCGAATAAACATTCAATGCCCGGCAATGCAATACTGAGCCCATTTAGTATAAGAATGCTGGAGCCTGGCCCTTTTACGTTAATCCATTGTACTTAGGGTGTCTCGCTGGACAAAGAGCTTTCGGATATCGATGTTAAAGGGTTGGTAATTAAATCCAATATGGCGGACATTGGGGTTGTTTCGTGTACAAGCTGCTGGGTGATTATGAAATAATGCAACAAACAAATGAAGACGTGAGTGGATGAAGGGGGTATGTCCCGAAGAAGTTGCGAGGGTAAATTGCGACTTAACACCTTTATTTAAGTCATAAAAATGTAGATCGAAAAAAGTGACATAACCCCTTTATCTACTTACGTTTTCAAATAACTGCAAACGTAGATAGTAAAAAGGAAAATGGGATGAATTTTATGCTTAAATATTTTTCACGGTTCCGTACCCGAAGGGTGCTTATTACTAAGCCCACGCTGTCCGTCCGTCGGTCTTAACTTTAAAGAGCTGTATCTTTTGAACCGTAAAATATAGCTCGTTGATTTTTTTGCAGAATATGTGTAATAAACAATAATAAAAAAGTAAAAAAAATATAGATAGAGGACTCCCCCGTACTAGAAACGTTTTTTTTTTCAACTTTTTTTGTATTTGTTCTATCGTAAAAAAGCGTCAAATTTAGTATGATTATAAAACAAACCCTATAGAAAAACAACAAAATATATACTAAAAACCGGTCAAATGTGTACCCAAATGGGAACCCTCAGTGCGCGAGTACGTTTAAAGGACATGACATAACGCTGAGGAAATACCGTGGAGGGAAGTTTATTTCATAGTTTCAAAGAAAAATGGTTATCCCCACCTGTTACCACCAAGCGTTGTTTTTTTGCCACTTTGAACTTTATTCACCTGTTAATAAGCCAGCAAAAGTGTGTGGGTAGTAACAGATGGGAATAACAAAAGAAAAACACACAGCAATGTTTTATTCTACTCTTGCTTTGGCCATACACGATTAACAAAACTGTATTAACGTACCATTTATCGCAGAGAATAAGTACCAATTTCACCATAACATGTTAAGTCTGTCTGTATGTTAAGTGGTTGGTGAAATCCGACATAAGTCCAATGTGCGCCCACGGATAACCCACATGTTAATGCTGCCTTTCCATAGAAGCGGAGACGAGCGGTGCGGAGAGGAGCTGTGTAGGAATCGACCAATCACATTGGTTGTAATCCACATCTCGTCTCCGCTCCGCTTCAATGGAAACAGTCAAGCGGAGACGAGCGGTGCGCAGAGAAGCCGTGTAGGAATCGACCAATCACATTGGTTGTAATCCACATGTCGTCTCCGCTCCGCTTCAATGGAAACAGTCAAGCGGAGACGACTGTATCAAATTTGTACAGCACGCCACTCATCCCCGCTCATCTCCGCCTCTGAAATCACATACCTCTTTTCACAGCTCCGCTCCTCTCCGCTCCGCTTCTATGGAAAGGCATCCTAACCCATTCGCCGCCCCCTAACCTCCAAATGTTATGTAATTTTGACACACAAGTGTGTCACCGGCGCCGAATGTGTGACGTGTGATTAAAATAATTTAGCTCAGAATAAGTAAATAAAACATCGACTAAAGCATTTCCAATGCGAAATAGAAAGAAAATTACATTTCAGAAGTGGGACGCGTCGGCGTTGAAGTCTTTTGCGGGGCGCCCAAGGGCATTCAAAGGTCATTGTGTTTATATGTGAAAAACTTAAGGACCTGTTGTATGTAGCAGTAAAGTGTCTGTATAGACGCCTTGACGTTCCAAATTTGAAAAATGACGTAAGTTCCATTAAGTTTTGTACACTAGGTACTACATACGTATATAAAGAACAGTAATTAACCTGTTAACTGTACATACCCAGTAGTAATTAACACAAAATATACTAACACTAAACTATTCAAATTATAGCCATCTAACGATCTAAATTAATTAACATAGGTATATGTATGTCTTACTGTGCACACCTAGTTAAGAGTTATAGTCCAGACTTTATATATCTAAAATGTTTATGTAACAAAGATTATCACTTTTTTGTGAGCCTTTAATAGTAGTTTATGTGACTGGTGCATAATGCCTAATTATGTACAGTTACATGTAACTGTACATAATTAGGCATTAAATACACTATTTTATCTACATAAATATTATAAGCTCTCTATGATGTGTTCAGGAACCGCATGTTACGACCGGCATAGCCGGCATTGATCAATTATTAGAACGTCAAAAATGGCGGCAACCGTAGTTTTTTTTTAATTCAGAGACAATCTAGAGTCGGCCTCAACTATCATATCGTTCGATATCAAATGATCAAGTAACATACGAGATTTGTCAAAATTGTATGCAATTGACATTTCATTTCGAATTAAATGTCATCTCGAGTGATATTAGAATTGAGGTCAAATAAAATTGTTTTGTTTTTCAAAGATGTTCGAAATTTGAAACTCATAACTTTATCAAATAGGTATTATATCGTTATAAGAACATTATGTTACTGCTACAGATGAAAAAATTATCATAGTAAAATTGATTGTTGTAATGCTGGTCATTGCCAACGGATTCTGAACGCATTATAGAGGACTTATGATATGTGTGTAGATAAATAAATAAATACAACAGGTCCTTTACTTAAGGTTTTCACCTATATTTACAAACAATAATTACTCATATTTTTTTTTTTTTTTTTTTATTACACAATAAATCCACAGCACAAATTACAGTATAGTATGACTACTTTAAAATATACAAAACATTGGCCAATTACGGATTTTCATTTTGCTAACCAGACTTTTACAAAACCAACGTATTACGCTAACACAGTAACAAAATATTTATAAACGGAAAAACAATAAATTCTATTGAGGATAAGACACAATTCACTAGTACGAGTATGCATTAGAAAGTAAAATAGGTTGAAAAAGACTAAAGATTTGACAAGTGGGGCTTACTTGGCTTAGTTTTAATATTGAAAATTGTAAAGTTTAATGACGTATAATGTAACGTTTGTTAGTTTAAGTACAATATGTATAAATTTTACACACACACATACACACACGTAATAATGATGAGCAAATTGGAAATACATATTTCCAATTTAGGAAACGTATTTATTATGAGCCTGGTATGTCATGCCTGCGCAAAGGCATCCTTTTCATCTTTCCACATATTCCGATTATGGACACTTTATGAAGTATTTCCTAAATCAAAAATATGACATTTGCCCATCTCCAAATCATTAGACTATTGAGCTCTAATATCGTGCTGTTATTTATTTTTCTTGTGTTCGTTTGGTAAATTAATATGTTTTCATTCGACATTCCAGAATTACGTGTGTGTTGCTGTCTAATTATTATTGTTATTATTTTTCTTTTTTTTTGATGCAATCTAGTATATTGTTTATAACAGGGACCGGACAACCCTTTCATCGGGAAAAGCCTTTCAAAGGGCTTCCCTTTGATATAGCTAGCCCAGTGGATTTGCTCACCCATTCCAATTGGCAACCCGTACGATTGACTTTCCCTTATCGAATGAAGAACCCAACGATAAGGGTAGCCCTTTGAAATAGGTAACTGGTAACTGATTCATCTTGATGTCCCTAAGAAAGGGTTTCCCTAACGATTTAAGCGCTTATTATAAAGCTTTCCCTTTTGTACGAGCCAATCACAAACGTGTGCCATAGGAAATCGAACCGTATTAGATCTTTTGCCGCTTCGCGCGGTAACTTCAAACGATACGCCGTCGGTAACGTATACTAATAAGGGTTTTATAAGGGTATTGGGTTAGCGCTTAGTTGAATGGGCTGTTTACTTGCTTCGAAAGGGACGCAAGGTAACGTGTGTTTTATGAAGTCTACAAAAGGTCTAAAATTGCGTATACACTAGTAACCTTTTTTAAAGGGTTTTGAAAGGGTATTGGTTAGCGCTTAATAGGATGGGCTATCGTTTGGAAATAGCGCTTTAAAAGCACATTTAAAGGGTTTTGACGGGCAGAGGGTTTGGTAAGTAAATCCTTACGAAAAACCCATACAAAACCCATTGAAAGGGATAGCGGGCCGGTCCCTGGTTTATAATAATTTATAAATGTATTTTATTTTTAATTTTTTTAACTTGACATGGATATTGTTTTGTTTTGTGTGATTATGTGATAGATACTAACATTATACCTTATACAATTTGACTATCCAAACTCTGTACCTCCTATTCAAATTTTGCATGCCCATGTGGTAGAACATAGCACCATCAAATCTGTAACAACTTATTTTCTGTGTTCTTGCAATAAAATTCATTCATTCATTCATTAGTTCGCAATAAATCTTATTCACCCTTTTTAATCGAAACTATTTAATTATATTGTGTTGTTTTTTTCTAAAGGTAAAAACCATATATAGCTTGAAAAGTTGGATCAAATTGGAAAGCAGGGGTAGCAAATACGTCGTAGGTCTTTGATTTATTTAAAATTGTGTTCTAATTATTTGTGGCATAGAATACGACCTACTTTACAGTTGCGCTGACGCAGACACCGCAATGTACAGCAACAAAGCCTTGTATACTTATATTATAGATTCTAAAATAGTTAAAATTGTTCAGGCAAATGTAATTGTGAATTTCAAGTATACATAAGCCCTATGTCATTATTATCATAAAGTTTTTATCAATAAAGTTATTATTATTAACTTATTTGAATTATGTTCTAATTGTTCACAACTAGTGCTTGTAGAAACGGAATCTCACACGCCCCTTTAATCTCATAATAAAACGTAATTTTTTAACAATGGCGTTGGCGGTATGACGTCACCACACATTGTCGTCCTTGTGTATTGTTAACACAAACTAGACACGTATAATAAAAATACATTATTATATGAAAGACACTACTAACTTCACTTGTAAGATTTTATAAACATACATAAATCTACTTTAAGAGTAGGTAAGTAAACTTACATCAAAGAAAGTTAAGGCATATATCAAAGACAATAAAACCTCGATTACTAAAAATCGCTTTAGCAACATCGTGTATATACATACTTATTAACCGTGTTTCAAAGTAATATGAACTCCAATATCTTGAACAACATCAGTCAAGTACTTAGTATCTATAAAAAGTTGCGATATCATTATTATATGGTAAATTAGGTTATCTTCTCATTTGGGTACTGCTAGCGCCACGTATCGGCGAACGTTGGTACTACGTGAAGCGTCAGCGAGCTAACAAGTAGCGGTTACTAGTGTAACTAGATGGTTCATAGTTTTAGTTATTGGGTGCTACGGCGTAGCGTTCGTAGCACGTAGCGGGCGTAGCGGTTATTGGAGAGATTTTTAGGTAATTAATGAATATTGTATTAACAAGTAATTCATAATAGCGTGAAAATACATTAATTTGGGTATAATTAATATTAGTCATATTTGGGTAATTCTTCGAATATTTCAACCGCCCTTGTTCCTCTGGACGCATTAATGTAGAAATTCCTGTAGCTTTGGATGCTATTTTCTATTATCTTGTAGAGTGCCCTGATATCTGCAAAACAACTGAAAATGCTATCCTAACCTACAGGAAATTCGACATTAATGCGTCCAGAGGAATAAGGGCGGTTGAAACGCTCGAAGAATTACCCATTTATCAAAAACAAAGACAAGCTTAATTATAGCAAATCTTTCAATCAATTCAATAGTTGTACTATTTATTACTACATAGTATAAAACAAAGTCGCTTCCCGCCGTCTGTCCCTCTGTACGTACGCTTAGATCTTTCAAACGGTTTAAAATAAAAACTAATAAATGTGGAAGTATAGGAGAATACTTGGGTGTGTGTGTGTATCCTTCAATAACGCATAGACTGCTGAACGTATTTGAATGATATTCGGCACACAGATAGCCCTGTCCTGGATAGTACATTAGATACTTTTAATACAGAAAAACAGATACTTTAAAAAAAATATTGCGTGGACAAAGTCGCGGGAAAATGTTATTAAATTTCAAATAGGTGCCCCTTTCTTTAATGTAGTTTAGTTATAAAAATGATCATTTTTAACTACCTAGTCCCAAATATGAATGAATGCACCGCCTTGTGGCTTGTTTGGTCCTTCACTTCACTTCACTTTATAAAGCTTTTTATAGGATTTTTATGGATAGGTATAAATAGTTGTAATTTAAGAAATGTTTTTATTGTTTAGTCTTAAATTTTAATTATAACTCTGACTTGTGAAGCTCGACGGGTTTGCAGCATTATAAGTGAAGAAATCGCAAGTGCATTTGAGAATAACTTCCTTCTTTTTTTGAAGTCGGTCAAAAAGAGCCCGTTTTTTGAAGACCCTTATTGTATAACTAGCGACCCGCCCTCGCTTCGCTCCGGGTACTATTATATACATAAACCTTCCATGAAAAATTATTGACAAGATTGTCAAATATGTTAATGCGATCAATTAGTCACACCACGGGATAGTTGAGCCACTTGTGCACTTGCTAACATTCTTAAATCGGTCGGGTTGTATTTGTATATATTACTACTAGCTTTTGCTCTCAGCTCCGTCCGCGTAGAAGTCGTTTACCGCTGCTCACTCGGGAACTCCAATTTTCCGGAGTAAAAAGTATCCTATGTCCTTCCCCGGGACTCAAACTATCTTCATACTAAATTGTATATACGTTACTTAAGAAATTATTAATTCCCCATACAAACTTCCACCCCCCTTTTCACCCCCTTAAGGGATGATTTCCGGGACTCAAACTATTTCCATACCAAAGGGTCTAGCAAGCTAAGCTAACAAGATTGGCCCCCTCGAGGGATTTGGTTACACTTTTAGATGCAGTAATGGCAGGACCTAAGAACACTGTATGGCTAATATCAGCCTTCGATCGTCTTTTGTTTCAGATTTATTCACGAAACGCTAAAAATATCAAGGTAATTTTTAAACTGTTATTTTAGCTAAACCAAGCAAGCGAGGGTAACCAAATAAAATCAGAATTGGGGAGAATAGAAAGGGGTTAATAATGCATATTTGTACAGACATTCATACCCTTAAACTAAGATGAAAAAAAAACTTGGTATTTTTTTCGCTTAATTTTTCTTTGCCACTTCTCGCAAAGAGACACCTACCAAAAAAAATACTTTGACTAAAATATTATTTGTATTGAAAAGTATGACACTATGCCCATTGAGCAATGAGCGTTCATGCCTGATACGTTCATAGTACGGTCATGGTATGATACGGTGTAGTGGGCAGAGACCTTAAAAGTCTGCCGCGCATTAACTCCGCACTCAGGGTTCTTGTCCGCCAAGTTATAAAAATATTTGAAAATGCGAAGAGATACTTTCAACTTGATAGTAATTTGAGCATGTAGGGCACAACGTTCTTCACTGACCACTTGTAAACATAGCAGTTTATCACCACGAAGGCAAGAGTTTATATCATTTGTAATAGTATACAGGAACCAATTTTTCTTACTCCCTGGACAAAATTAAGTCTAACTATGCGTGTGTTAGTATAAAGTAGTTACTAACACACGCATAGTTAGACTTGAATTATTTCACAAATAATAAAAAGTTAATAAGCAATACTAACTAACCTCACGGTCACCCTACACTTTGTGCATACGTCAGTTAATTTGACAAGTTGGCATAGAGTAAGAAATTGTAATAAGGTTGTGAATGTTTATTTAAGGAAACAGTTGTTTTAAAGAGGTATTGTTGCTTAACTTACCTCTTAGATTAACCAGGCGTAGGGTGACAATGATGTCGGCTGAAAATTGAATCCTTAATTAAAATAATAGGTTTATTAAAATCAAGTTTATTTTATGTACCTCCGATGCAAATGTAATTGCCATCGATTACTGTGTAAGAAAAATTAATTCTTGTAAACTTCTTAAGTGCCTTTTGAAAGCATTTTGAATAGTGTGACAGGAGCATCCACTCAATGAAGACGAATGGCGGAAATGAGGAGAGGCTTCGGCCCAGCGGTAGGACAATAAGACTGACTAAAAAAAGTCTGAGCTTCAACCAAAAAGAGGGGGTATTATAAGTTTGATTCCATTGTTTGTCTATGTGTCTGTATCATCGGGAATAGCCGGATTCTGAAACTCTATAATTGTTTAAATAGCTAATATTGTTCCTTGGGCTTTTCAAGAGCTCTTAAAGCACGGAATTACAAAACACGCGAGCGGCACGATCAAACGTTAACTATATTTAAATTTCGTTGCGATATAACATATTTTTAGGAAGAACCGTTATGTTATCGTTATTTTTATAACGTTATAAAGGTCTGGCGTAACACAAAGAATTACAGTGTGGCGTTAATGGTATAATAAATAGTCACTTACCTTTCGTAGACACGCCGACTGCATAGCTGATTGCTAAATAAATTACAGCATTTCCATTTAACAGAGTTTACCTTTTATACATATTTAGAAAATGAAAAACAAAGCATTTACGTTTACAAAGATAATGTAACACTTTTAAATGGAATTGTCGCAATTTAACACTGACACGGTTAATTAAGGAATACGTCTAATAACATAATCGTTACACAAATTACTAAGTTTATATTAATAGTAACCATATGACTCATGCATGATTATTATCTTAATAATTTCACAAATTAAATAACTCTGTAATTTTTAAAAATAAATTATAAAAATAATAAGCTATTCATATTTATTTCCATGAACTATATGGGTGTCTAAATTACGAGTGGATACTCTGAAGTGAAGTGATTATTTGTATAATAGAACCTTTATAATTTTATTTTATAAGGCGTTACTCCCTAAATCAATAATATAATAAGTTCGCCTTTGTACTTTAATTTTACGATGTCACTGTATTATTTGCTTATACTTTTTTCGCAATAAAGAGTTTACATACATACATAATGTGAATTTAGCCTGCCATAGAGACGAGTACTAATCTCACACCTTTACTCTAGTCCCTAATAATAATTGCTGAATGTGCTGCAGGTGTGTGTGGTGTTCAATTAGTACATTTTTGCACCAAGCAGAAAGTAACTTATTATTGCACCGGGTGCCGACTTGGAGCCCGAGCCTTGGCGAGACAGTGCAGTAAGGCTTCCTTTCCATTGTGGCGGAGACGAGCGGAGCGGTGCCAAAAGGACCAATCACCTTGTACAATACCCACACTAACGCATAGCACACAGAAGCTAGAGGAATCTGATTGGTCCTTTTCGCATCGGTTCGCTCGTCTCCGCCTCAATGGAAAGGCAGCCTAATGTATTTTGGATGAAACTTTATTACTCTTGGGCAGGAAAGTACCACTTTGTTTTCAGTATTTATTTATTTATTTAATCTTTATTGCACAAAAACACAAATGTGAGTACAAACGGTGAACTTAATGCCTAATGACATTCTCTACCTGCTTAGTTCATTTAGTGCAGTTATGATGAAACTGTTGCATAGTTGGAAGAATATAGTTTTACCCCCTTACTAATAAACGTTGAGTAACGGCTGAGTAGTTATACAATGCTTTGTCCTTATCTGTCATTGTGACATTTGAATTCGACAGATAAGGACAAAGCATTGTATAACTACTCAGCCGTTACTCAACGTTTATTAGTAAGGGGGTTAGTATAGTTAAGCTGTGGTAGCCTAATGGTTTGACCTGTCGACTCTTAAGCAGAGGGTCGTGGGTTCGAACCCGGGCTCGCACCTCTAAGTTTTTCGGAATTTATGTGCGAAATATAATTTGTAAATTTACCATGAGCTTTTCGGTGAAGGAAAACATCGTGAGGAAACCTGCACACACCTGCAAAGAAATTTGACGGTGTGTGCGAAGTTCCCAATCCGCACTGGGCCCGTGTGGGAACTATAGCCCAAACCCTCTCATTGTGTGGAGGCCTGTGCCCAGCAGTGTGACGTATATAAGCTGGATTATTATTATTATTATTATTATAGTTCTTTTTAGTACAGTATAGTAAGAAGTCTAACCTTGAAATGCTGGTGCGCCGCTTGCTCTTCCGCGTCGTACTCATGCTTAATATTCTCTATGCGCATCTGCTTCAGTATACCCGCCACCTCGATCCTGAAACAATGGAGCAATACGATTAATATGTTTGGTACATTCTAATACTACAAAAACACGTTCTCGTAAACAGCTCTAACGATTTCGATAGGAATCGCGACATGGGGGTTTACGGGGGCGGAAAACTGTTCTAGCTAGGTAAAATTCCTATACCTGGGAAAATTAGATTTCCCCGTATTTTCGCGCAAAAAGATTTCCCGCGCAATATGGTTCGTAATATCGGGGCGGCTGCCGCCGTCTGAATACAGCGGTGGTTAGAGCGTTGGCCTACTTCGCAAAGACTAAAGCTTAAGCTATAGATCGGTTTTTTTTTGTATAGAAAATTGATGATAATCGACGACGCTCGTTCTCCCAGTTATTAGGTACAGTCAAGGTCATAAATATGTATACACTTTAGTACCTTGTCTATTTAATGTCATGTTTTAATTGCCATATATGAATGTCACAGTGATTAAAGTGACAAGGTACTAAAGTGTATACTTGACTGTACTATAACAGATGTCGTAAATCGGCCATTCTACTTACTACTACTACAAAATAGTCCCTTGACGTGAACGTACTACTCTGTCAAGAAAGTACCGGGAAAAGATCAATAATACACAAACTGTTTGTTAATCATCCAAATTTATTTTATCACCTTCAAAGTATGCTCCTTCAGAAACGATACACTTACGCCAACGAATAATCCAATCATCAAAACATTTTTTAAACGCTGTTTCCGGAATTGAATTCAGTTCTCGGCGCGAATTCTCCTTTATGTCTTCTACCGATTGAAAACGGGTGCCACGAAGCGCCACTCCGAAGCTTGTTGACTAGTTTGCATGTCAAACTCGTAAACCCACGTCTCGTCACCAGTAACAATGCGTTTCATGAATGTTGGGTCGGAATTGACTCGTTCTAGCATGTCCTCAGCGACTCTCATGCGATTGAGTTTTTGGAGAAAATTCAGGTCTTTTGGGACTAGCCGAGCGGTAACATGTTTCATACCCAAATGATTAGTTAAAATAGTACGGATCGACTCGTGAGATACAGAAAGTTCGGCGGCTATCTCTCTCAAAGTTGAATGAGGATTTTCAGTCACTATTTCCTTCACTTTTGCGATGTTAACTTCAGTTGCAGACGTTGATGGCCTACCAGAGCGAGGCAAATCTTCCATCACATCTCGACCGCTTTTGAACGCTTTGTACCACTCATAAACACGTGTTTTTGATAAAGTCGAATCACCGTAAGCCTTCTGTAACATTTTCAGTGACTCCGAACACGAAATTCCATTGGCGATGCAAAATTTAAGACAAACTCTTTGTTCAATGTTTTTGTCCATTATGAAATTCGCAATACACACTAGATATGATATAACTAAAAACAGCACTGTATTTAATATAAATAACAGATGCAACTCAAACTCCGCGCCAAAATAGAAAACAGTTGTGCCAATCTAACAACAACAAAAAAAACAAAAATTTGAATTTGGAACCATAAACAAATCATCCATTCCCGATACTTTGTTGACTGAATGTATATTTAAAAGCATTATTTCCGTTCTTAAAAAAACACAATTTTAAGCTGATCGCCATATCAGAATAATGTTTTGGATCGAATTATGTAAAACGGGAAATAAAACAGGCAGTTATAATAAATAATAATAAATAAATATCAGGGGACAATCTCACACAAATTGACCTAGTCCCAAACTAAGCTCTAGGCTTGTACTATGGGTACTAGACAACGATAAACATACTTATATAGAGAAATATATACTTAAATACATAGAAAACATTCATGACTCAGAAACAAATACTCGCGCTCATCACACAAATATTTGTCCATACCGGGATTCGAACCCGGGACCGCTAGCTTCGTAGGCAGGGTCACTACCAACTAGGCTAACCGCGTCGTCAGTTATAGTAACACAGTGGACAATATTTGCAAGAGATATGTGGAGACTGGTAACAAAGTTATTTGAGTAATTAATTAGTTTTTAATTTCAAATTGTTGAAATTCATAACACAAAAAGAGTTGATATTGAACATGGTACTAATGGATAATTATTTCAAGAATGCAAATAAACTTGATCTTTAATTTTTATTTCTATTTTCGTCTAGAATGGCCTAAATCCAGTTCACGTGGCACCGAGTCACAAACATACAAACATCATCACACACTTTCAGATTAATAACGCCACTAATAACACTACTGACTGCTGATCGACTGCTCATGACCACCACCGTATCATCACGCGCGGTTACCTTCATTATGACATAAAAGAACTTCAAATATGAGCCTCCTGTTGGTGATACAAAGCACCAGCCTACTCCACGCACCTGATCCTCATATTGTCCTGCAGCCTGCGCAGCGGCCCCAGGTACTCCTGGCTGCGTCCTCCCCGCACCTCCGTCAGCTGGTACTCCACATGCTTGACGCGCTCCGAGTATAGCTGTTCACGGAGCACGGTGAACTGGCGCTCGAGGTTTGCTGGAATGTTGAGAGCATTGATTTAGTAAGGAAAACGTAGGTTGTAGTTGTCATAGTACGAGAAACTAGCAAAGAAAAAATGTAACCTAGGGAGAACTGTTGAATGGATAAATGTTTGGTCAAATGTCCCCTTGTACATATCTGAAATTCAATTTCAAAACCTTTATTTACTACTAGCCCTCACCCTCGCTTCGCTATGGGTTCTATTATATGTGTAAACCTTCCGTGAAAAATTATGTAACTGATGGTGAAAACTGCATTAAAATCCGTTGCGTAGTTTGAAAGATCTAAGCGTAGAAAGGGACAGACGGCAGGAAGCGACATAGTTTTATACTATATGTAATGATAGTTATAAAGAAAGTGTTGTTGTATTTGAAAAACATGTACCAAACTTAAAAATTCTGACCAAATAGTGATGATGATTTTGCTGGCTCTCATTTTATTCCATTAACTTATTTGGATTAAAAATGTTAAAGCAAATTTAGTTAAGTGTGTTTAGTTAAGAGGACTGTGAACCAACTGCAAAATCTAGCCTTTTCATACAAACGGCGATAACGTATTCCACCCCCTAAACGTTAACCGAATTCGACCAATTTTTGATATGTGGTCAGTCGGAACAAAAACTATGTCCGTACGTTTCGTTTTTTAAAATATTGATTAGTTATAAAGAGATTATGGCCGAAATTACTTTTGATTGAAAACAATAAAACGGGAATAAATCGAAATTTATTAATAATATTGAAGAATATGAAACGTACGGACATAGTTTTTGTTCCGACTGACACCGTATCAAAAATTGGTCGAAATTGGTTAACATTTAGGGGGTGGAAAACGTTATCGCCGTTTGTATGGAAAGCCGTCACCTCACAATCCTCTTAATTATGTGGAAAAAATATTTCATAAAGATCAGTTTGAAATAAATTATTATGACTAATCAATACAGAATGTTTCTTGTGTATAAATTGATTAACTACCACACACTCAGATTTCATGAATACTGATGTCTCAGGGGCAAAGGGGTTTTATTCTTTTTACAGCTGGGACTTGATGTAAGTCACAAAACAATAAAGTCAATAAGATATTTCCAGTTTAAATTTTTTTTTATTGTATAGGAAGTTATGTCAAAATTTACAATGCATGTCTAGTGATGGATCTGTAACAAATTTTCAAGTATCTTTTTGTATTATTTCATACTTTTTTGGTTTAGAAATCTGAAAAAACTAGATCTTGGTCATTTTTGTGGCCTGGATATAAAGGGTTAAAAGACCACTTACATTTGGCCAATTGCACATCTGCGGGCCTATTATGGTTGTGTTTATAGATGTGGATAAATGTGGAAGAAATGTCTGTCACTTTCTGATAAGTATGTAAGTGCGAGAGTGACAGATGCTTTATCCACCGTGACAAGGGCAAGAATAACTATAGGGGCAAACCAGTGTCAGTAAAATTTTGTGTTTGTACTATAAAAGTCCCAAATATCTTAATCTGAATATCGGTTAAGAACTAATTACCACCAGAAACTTTGCTTATTTTATAAGCAATTACAATTACTCTACAGAGTCCTGCAGAAACTAATTTGAACCATTTAAAGAATTAAAAAAATTACAAAAATATGCTCAAAATATTTGTTCTGGAGTGATCACTAGGCATATGAGAGGTCAATTGGGCATACAACCAGTTGGCTCTGATGACACTATCCTTACGGAATGATATTAATGACAACCAGTATTTATTTATTTGTTTGTAATGCACAAGCAGCATAGAGCAGATGTACGCATATCAAAAAGTTACCTATTCTAGAAGAAGAGATAACAAGTGCAATATACAATAAAGCCTTTTTGGAACTGATGTTTCTGATAACTAGTGTTTTTTGTTATTTAGTTAGCTTAGTTATGGAAATGTATAATTTAATGATGCAACCGGCGTTCCAGCTGTCTAGAAAAACCTTGCATGGTTTATGTTACAGCTGTTGTTATTATTTATAAATGTGTATGTCAAATAAATAAACATAAATAAATAAAAAATAACTACAATTTTATTCGGAAAAATACGATTCTTCATAAGATTCTCGCATAGAAAACTCTTGGATTTATACGTGAGATATTTTTCCAAATTGTCCCCAGAAAAACAACTACAATACTTACATACAAAAACATACCAGCTGACTAACTATATAGAAACCAACTTCAGTATTTTTAGCCTGATATTAAACCAAACAAAAATCGTAACAAACAACTCTATCCAAAATAATTATGTTGATACCAACGTAATCAGCTACGTTGTTAGTAAACATAACCTCAAAATACTAACCTAAATTGTCCAAGCACTCGTTTCTCCGGCGCTCGCATTCACTTTCATCCATCTCGGAAGAGTCATCGGAGTCAGCCTCGTCCGCCTCTTCGGCGCTGGAGTCCCTATCTGGACCCCTAGAGGATCCCCCCGACCTCTCAGTATCACCACCAGATAAATCACCATCTCCGTCACTGTCACCTTCCACTTTCATCGACGGCATTTTGCAGCCGAGAAAATTTGTAAAAGCAACGAAAGTATGTTTTTTTTTGGAAAAGTAGGGCAAATATTATTTTAGGTGATTTGGAAGTTTTCGCTCCGTTCGGGAGATGCCAAAAGTCCAAAAGTGACAACTGGTGACAACTGCTGTCAGTGGTTGATGTCGTTTTTAATTTAAGGTTTGGTTGCTCTGGATGCTTACATCTATATGCTACCTCTCTTTCAAGTCACATAGATTTACTCCCGCGCAACATAAATTTAAATGATTCAAAATCAATTTTTATTTGGTTTTGTCTTGGTTTTGACTCATAACTAAAAATACTAAAGCTAAATTCACAATGAAGACTGGTACGCGATAAAATAGGTACTACAAATCGCGAGGTAAGTAAGGAGGACATATTAAGGAGGTCACATACCGAGACTTTTTGTAGCGATGCAGTAGCGCGTTTCATGAACGCATTTGTCGCATTAGTGATACAGTCGCTTTGTATCGATTAAATGCGTGGCTGTCACGATGCAGTCGCGCGTTGAACGTACCTACCGTCCACAGACATTCTACAGCGCAAAACTGCAACAATGCTGCATCAATTCTGCATCACGACTGTATCGATACTGAATCGCGGTTGTATCGATGCTGTATCACGGCTGTATCGATGCTGTATCGCGATAGTAGCGTTTCAGAATAGTGTTTACGCGTGCGAGGGTATACGACCAGCGACAGAATCGCAAACTGTATCGATACCTACTAACGAATCGCTACAAAAACTCTTGGTGTGCGACCTCTCTTATCGTTGCTTTGGAATGGTCGAAACGGTCATAGAGATGGACGCATATTGTAATGTCCGTTGTGTATCCATCTTGAGTTTGCTTTTTTTAATCATCTAGTGTATCAAGAGATGGCGCTAATCGTTCGTAATCAGCCGACCGACGATATGGAGTCGTGGGAAACAGCTGGATGCGAGTAGATATAGATTGTGGACATCTTGACGACGCGGTTAGCCTAGTTGGTAGTGACCCTGCCTACGAAGCTAGCGGTCCCGGGATCGAATCCCGGTATGAACAAATATTTGTGTGATGAGCGCGAGTATTTGTTTCTGAGTCATGGATGTTTTCTATATATTTAAGTATGTATTTCTCTATATAAGTATGTTTATCGTTGTCTAGTACCCATAGTACAAGCCTAGAGCTTAGTTTGGGACTAGGTCAATTTGTGTGAGATTGTCCCCTGATATTTATTTATTTATTTATTTATTTTATCTTTGGGGAAGGCTTTAACAAGAAAAAAAATATTTTACATCTTGACTCTCATGTAAAGGGCAACACACTAACAGTCCACCGGCAGTCTCAATTCTGTCCGGCGTGCTGCCGGCCACAATCTATGAGGAATCGTACGAGAAACTGATAGTGTGTTTCCCAATACGATGAACCAAGAAGATTATATAAGACACTGGAGATCGCAATGCAAACAATGCCAGCGGTCCAAATCGGCCGATATGGTCCGCAGACTGCTCTACAGACGGCTGGATCTGGTTCCAAATCCGTTGGAACCAAATCCGTTGTCCGGCCCGGACCAAGTTCGAGCGTCTGTTGCGGGTATAAGGGCATACCACGGGCAAACAAATAACCCGTGAAATAAAAACAGCATTATATCTGATATTAAATTTAATACTCTATTATTTACATTAAATTGTTCTCTATTAACATGTTATTTATAATATTTTTTATTATTTATTCAGTTGTTAATAAATTATGTACAGGACTATTTATTTATAAATTAGATAATATCAATACTGTGAAGTCTCGACAAATCCACAATTCCGTTGACAAAATGAATGAAGAAACTTTTTATTTTAGTAAGTTCGTAATTTACTATACATAGCCTGTAATTCCCTACTTTTTCATCATGCATTCTGTCCACGGTTAAAACACGATAGTTCTGAAACTGAGGGTACAAAATGAACTACATTAATTTAGCACCTTTTCAGGTTACCTCTGATCTACATAATCCAATAGGTATGTATAATACAAAGCTCTTTATCAACAGTCCATGTGCTATCTCTTTCATTCTTATGAATAAGAAAGAGAAAAAGTATTAAATAAAGTATAAAGTATTAAAAGTATTGAAAATTAATTAGGCTACTCCAAAATTTCCACTAGGTATCTACAACTGAAAAATAATAACTATCTGTATTCATGTTATGTTTCACGTGGCAACAGGTGAAACTACAATATTCTTAAGTGGCATCTAGGTACTACACTAAGCTGCGGTTTTTTAGTAGAAATTCATGTTGATATTTTTCTTAGAACTGGGCCCTCTATTTTTCCTTTTTCCTAACACATTTTTGACAAGTTATTCTAATGCGTGTGCTACACGGTTTGAAACCATGGTTTTAAACCAAGTGACCTTGGTAGAAGCGAGCTGCTACACGGTTTCAAACAAGCCCATTTGTTTGATATCTGCCAAGGGCGTTTAAGGTCATGCGAAATTCGGTTTAAAACCACTGTCTACACGGTTTTAAACAGCCTGTTTTAAACCGTTGTTTGAAACCGTGTAGCCCACGCATAAGTTCACATGAACGCGCGTCAAAGGCGCGGTTAGCTCGACGCGTGGTACAAGATTCTGACAAAGTAGTGTTATCTTATACATGACCGCGCGTTGACGTCTTGTTCCGCGCGCTGAGCCAACCGCGCGTTTGACGCGCGTTCATGATATGTGAACTTAGCCTTATACCCGCCGTTAAATTCTTTAAGTGTGACTGTTGGATGAATATTTGTCTATTGTACGTAGGATTTAACGTTAAAAAGTTGCTAACGTTACCCGCTGTTCGACAGTTAACATTATAGAATATATGGACAAAGTGCCCAAAAACATCTGGACGACACGACCTAATGACTTTAACTATAGAGTCGAGTTTAGATATTTTTAGCATCATGTTCCGATAAATTAAACAGCGACTGTGCCAGAAAAACAGAGGGCCAGATTTTTCAAAACCGATTAAACATACATCGATTAAATACCTACCATATAACGGAATATCTAAAAGCGATTGACAAGAAATAACCAAACGACTAATAAGTTTGTATGCAAATTAAGAGGACCAAAGTTTATTTTTAACTGTCGGTTCTTTGCAACTACGAGCACACTCAACATCGTAAGCTCGTGTTAATGATTGTGGACCCTGTATCATTTATTTAAGTCTAAAGTAATTTTGGCAAATATGGCCTTTAGCTCTTACAAGGAACAAGATAGCAAATGGACCGTGATACGGCTTGACTTAGAACTAATACATTCTTAAGAACTCATACAATAAAAGATATGACACTATACTCTTCTTAAGATAAGCCAATACTGACAACAGAATGTCACCCTAGTAAAATTCTAGTTCGAGGTTATAAATTGTACTGGAATGACAGATGTCACAATTGACTTACCTCGTGGCTAGTACTATATCTCGAAATTCTCACATAACATGAAATGGTAATAAGTAATAACATAGTTATATATTTAAATTAACATATTTAATTGTGATTACGATAAACCTGAACGACCCCGCGGCCTTGTATTTGGCACTAAGTTATTTGGAACTCACAATCTATCTACAGATATAATTGTAATGAAAATAATGCCGCCTAGTATTTATTCCGGACATTTATTTAGAATGTATTCATAGGTATCCTAAGGACAAGATAAAAAGTCAATTCTGACAGCTGTACTACAAATTGTAACTTGTGCTTGATGTTATAATTTATACTGGGATGATAGCCATCAGGATTGACTTATCTTGCCGCTTGTTTTTTTTTAGTTTAAGTATTGCAGTTATCCACGCCATCTAGTTAAAAGTGATGTAAACGTACGACTATAAACGTTATAAATCTTTGAATCGATAAAGCGATAACACAACACGCGACTACATATCTTGTAAAGTGGTAAACGCGCCAAAAAGGAATCCAACGGTAGGAAAGGTCATAGATATTCTATAAAAAACAGATATGTCGTTGTACAGTAGGCGTTGATTACACGGGTAAATTTTGCTTTTTCTACTCTATCAGCAGTGTTCGGTTTAGATTTATTGTTTTTTTTTAATATTTCATTATATTTTTTTCTACCGACGATTCATTTCTTTAAGAGAAACCCACGACAGACTACTGGAGAAATTTTTCAAAAATCCTAGTTAAGAGCTACCGTACAAATTTGGCAATAGAGAAATAGGTATTTTATTGTATAATGTTAACGTTGTTGTCTAACGCTAACTGCGATCTATTAATTCCATTGCGTTATTGTTTTCGTTAAGATACTATTTCAAAAATGGAACGTTTAAAAATTTCCGTTGAGTAACGGATACTTATTAGACGCAAATTTCTGAGTAAGACTTAGAATCTTCAAGGTAGAAAAAAAGAATGTCTACCTTTTACATCAAGCCTCGACTCTTAGATAATAATTATTTCACTGCTTTACTATTAAGGATGTTCGAAAATACTTCCTTATCCAAAAATGTCTTAGGGCCGTATTAATAAACTCATCTCAACTGTGATCCCCGTCACAAGATGTGTCAAAAATGACAGTTTTCTATGGATTGACGTTTACTTTGACGTATCTTGAGACGGGGATCACAGTTGAGATGAGTTTATTAATACGGCCCTTAGTGGGAAAGATAACGACACAAAGAAACAATTTAAAGAACTACCAAATTTCATTCAACTCGTAACGTTTGCAACTCGCAAATAAAAAACAATCCCCTTTGGAAAAATTTAGTAGTTTTTGTATTGTAAGAGTTGGCAAATGTTACCAGCTTTCATAGCATTCTACTACAGCCTACTTGTTTTTGGTATAGTGATAACAGTGGACAGTCTTCAGATTTGGCAAATATTAAATCCATTTATTCACTATGAGTTTATTCGTTTTATTATAAAGTTTCAACGCCAGACAATGACATTATAAGAAAGGTCCTAAGGTTCCTGTACATGTTGTACCAACGCACTGGCCCAATGCGCTGGGCAAGTGTACTATAACCATATAGGCGTAGATTTGTCAGTGCCAATGTGTACAGACACCAATATATTAATTCCTAACATAAATCATATCATCCATGTAGAGATATTTGCAAGTCTTCAACGGATTTTTGTAAATTCAAACCTAAGTTTTATTGGAAACAACTTCATTACAATTCAATATATTCAATTCATTATATTCAATTCATTTTGACACACCCAACTAAATGTTTTTTAAAATATAGCTTATACAATTCTGGTTACAGTACTCGAATGGCTGGAGGTTTCTTATAATATCATCATGGGGCTACTTTAAACTGGCTACACCATTTGGAAGGAATATTGTTGATTTTAAATCGTCATTAAACTACCGACGCCCTGTTAATGAAAACTTATAGTATAGGTTTCTCTCTTAATAATTATCTATTGGAAAGTCACTATTTTGGCAAGGTCCGTGTTAAAAGGTGCGAAAGTTTGAATAAAATTGTGACTCCGAATAAAGACAATTCACTAATATTTCCTCTGGCAATACTTGGTATTTTATACGTTTATTTAAAAAAGGCGCTTGACAGAGCAAAAACCTAGCTAACTACCGAAAAGGTAGGAAAGGTCAGTTGGGGAAAGTGCGTCTATGGGGCAAGTGCGACTAATCATACAAATTATCTTCTAATTGGATGGTTTGTCGCACTCGCCCCAACTGACCTTATTTAATAAACTTATGAATCTCTTTATATCCCAACAAGTATTCGAAAATGTTTCAACTAAGAGCAATTTCAACATTACCTGGACTCGTGTTAGTTTTATTTAACTTTATATGAAGTGAGGCAATGTTACTTGGATCGAAAATAAACGAATTGTTAAGGTGTCAGTTGTAAAAAAAAAAGGAAATTTTAACCCGGACCCTACACGTTTAGCAAAATGTGATGCACTAGACTAAGAATAGTCACTGCCTATGCGATGCGAAGTTAGCAGTAGATAGAGAAAATACGTAATGTGAAGTATTCCATACATTTCTAGTTTCCCTGTCATTGCTTAGCATGCCCAGATGTTTTTCTTAAGTCATCGACAAACCAAACATATTTTATTATCATAACCTACTTAACACTAGCGTTGAAATCAGAAATGCCGTTGCCTTAGTCATCTCTGAGATCAACGAACGAAATGACCGTAACAATACGTGTAGATATTTAAAATTACATAACTTTTATGAATAAGGCAGTATATTTTTGTTAATATTTAAAAGAAATCCCCGTCGCGTATTAAGATACATCGCTTAATTTACAAAACTCTTGCTCGAACCTAACCTAATATCAGACGATAATGAACTATTATTGCCAGTAGATTGATGCGAATGATGAATATTCGTATGAAAACTTACGAACCGTGGTCTACTATTAATGATAATAAATATGACTATTTCTCTCGTACATTTTTACATTTTCTATCATTCATAAGCAGTTTGCACCTTACGTCTACACACAACACTGAAAACAATGAACATAAGTGATCCAAATCGAAAATACCATCAAACTGTAACGAAAAGGCTACATTTAACAAATGTTGGTTCGCGTGAAGTGCCCGGCCTTCCTGGAGCCGCCCGGAGCCCCGGGGGCCGCGCGGGCGCCGGCCCGGGGGCGCCGCGCCGGCTCCCGCTCCAGGCTCCCCCACGCGCCGTGGAAATACAGAAGCAAATGTAAAACCATTTGCTTAATAATCCTTAGAACGAGTAAGATTTTGAATGTGTACATCGCCTTATCATTTTTGGCGACAACACTGGTGTTATCACAAATTGCCAGTCTGTTAGCTCCGTTATTTGCACCATCACTTTCACATCTGGCATCTTTAATGCCGATGACATTATTAAAACTGGTATTGTCGGCATCCGTGCCACCACCGGTAGCTTCAGCCGTAGCTCTAGCATTACAGGCACCTTTGGTACCATTAGAATCTCTGGCACCTCTGGTGTTTTGAGCCGGGTGTAGTCCTGCCCAGGCACCGGCGGCGCCCGGGCCGGCGGCGGCGCCCGGGCCAGCGGCGGCGCCCGGGCCGGCGGCGGCGCCCGGGCCAGCGGCGGCGCCCGGGCCGGCGGCGGCGCCCGAGCGGCCGCGGCGCCGCGGGCGCTAGGTGTGCTTGAGCCAGTGCGCCGGCACCCACTGCGGCTCGCGCTCCAGGCTGTTGATCTCGTTCAGCAGCTGCTGGTAGGCGCGCTGCGTGTCGTTGTTGATGATGATCATGTCGAACAGGTGTCCCCAGCGTAGCTCCATGTCGCGCGCTGTTGCGATGATCTCTTTTAGTTCTTCCTCCTGTACGAATAAGAAAATTAAATAATGTATTCATTTGAAAGGCTTTACTGCGGCAGAACCACGTTCGAACTTAAGTAAATTGGAGATATCAAGGTTTGTTTTATAGATGATTGAATTATAGTACCACCCTTTTTACGATACAACCATCGCTGAAAAGCGTCGAAACTCAATCAGAATGCCATTTTTCTAAGAACTGAACAACAGTGGCGGTTCTATTATAATTCAACTTTATTTTAAACGGGTCTTAGGTCTCCCCCAGAACAACAGACTTACCTTAAAAGCTTCTCCGTTCCTTATCTTCTTCTGTCGTAGTTTCTCCAAGCTGGGGGGCGCCACGAATACCGTGTAGGGCTTCAGATCGGAGCCTCGGAGGATCTTCAGAGACTGCGGGTGGAGGTTTAGAACGCAGATCTTGCCGGAGTTGACTACTTCGCGGATCGCTTCTAGAGACGTGCCTGAAACACAGTAATGATTGGTAAGTCCAAAGCAATGTAAACTAAGGAGCAGTAAGGACTGCACAAATAAAAGTTTGCAAAAGTAATAAGTCATAAAATAAAATGTAAAAAGGCGAGTTAATCTCTAAGGGATCTCTTCCATCTAACCAGCTAATGTTGTAGAGTAAGCTATAATATTTAGGCTTATTTCTCAGAAGTACGTATAAATACATCTTGATTTTATTTACCAACATTTTTATAGATAGGACAAAATGCCGGGAATGTATAATTTTGAGAGATCATTTTTGTCTTAGATATTGTCGTCAATGTATCGTGGACCCGTTTTAATCTGGTTTTCAACCAAGTTAGCCCCCTTTTTAGCTGGTTAAAAATACTTGCACCCAGGTTAGGGTTTTAACATTTCTGAATAGTTAAAAATTTCTAGCAATTAATGAACTTACCATAATATGCTTTCTCGTATTCCCCGTGCTCAACGAATTTCCTATTTAGAATGTCCGCTTCGAACTGCGTGCGGGAAATGAAGTGGTAGTCTTGCCCGGGCACCTCGTGGTCCTTCCTCGGTCGAGACGTGTCTGTAACGTCCACATTATACGCATTGTCTTTATTTATAGCAGGGATGTAACAGATGTGGTTTTATCGGAAACGAAAGCGGAACCAGATGTTTTGACTTTAGTATATCGGAACCAGAAACGGAAACGAAACCGGAAACAGAACCAGAACCAGAGCTTAAGTGTAAGGTGGACGTGATGTTAAGGGTAGGCCTATCTATTGATAATGAAACGTCCAAAGTCCGAATATTAATCAACCTTTATTATTGCAGTAAAAAACTTAGACTGTCTATTCACAATTACACCATTAGACCACACAATAAAAGCGAATTTCAATTAAAAAACATTTTTAAAACAAGACAACTAATAATTGCAGCACGTGGCAAGCGGAGAGATGAGCCAATGACAGGTATAAACCTGTTTGTTTTAAAAGTGCGTCACTCCTGCTCCCCCGCCGCGCTGCTTTGACATCCGTTATAACTTCCGCGTCAAAAGTAACGGAAACGGAACAGAAACGGATGTTTAATACCAAGCGGAAGTTCCGACGTAACGGAACCAGAACCAGAACTCCGTATCATCCCTGATTTATAGCATTAAGAAGATATATTAATACGGCCAATCGTTGATAATTCAAATTTATACTGTAGCACGCAATTTCGTATAATGAAACGTTTTTGCGGTACATACACTCATACTGTGCAAGGCGTGAACGCACGATGGAATATACTGGGTGTTTTTTTATTCGTCTACAAAATTTTGGGGCTTAAATCAGTAATTCATACTGACCAACTTTCATTAAGGGACCAACCCCGAAATCGCGAAAAAAAATTTGACCCTCCCATACAAAACATCGTCAGCTGACTAGCCAAAATGTATGGGATGGTCAATTTTTTTTTCGCGATTTTGGGGTTGGTCTCATAGTGAAAGTTGATCAGTATGACTTACTGATTTAAGCCACAAAATTTTGTAGACGAATAAAAAAACACCCAGCATATCTCGTGAGGATTTGAGTTATGCGGGTTCTGCGTGTAATGAGCGGTGCCACACATGCGTGGTGACTCCTGGAGCTGGTGATGACAGGAATTATAGATCCGCCCTTAGTACCTATAGTAGGACACGATTAATATGGCGCGTGTAGCGTTTATGCCGCTGATGGAGGCTGCACATTCGGCATGGAGGCGCGTGGGGCAATGATGCACGCACGCGGCCGGTGTATACACGTCTCTACAGCTCTACAGTCAGCGGCAGTGCAGTGTACAGTGCGGCGGACTCACGCGGCACGGCGGCGGCGAAGCGCTCGCTGTCCTCCATGAGGCGCTGGCGCAGCTCGTGGCGCCCGATGTTGGGCGGCCCGATCAGCACAATGGGCCGCTTGTGCGACGCGCGTGGGTAGTACAGCGCTACCTCTTCGTATGTTAGGATTTCTTCTTGTTCATAATCTGGAATTATACATATATAAATAAAATAAAATGAATTATCAGCGGACAATCTTACACAAATTTACCTAGTCACAAATTCAGCCTAGGCATGTACCATGGGTACTTACAAAGATAGTTAAACATTGAATTAACTGGCCATCTAGCCCCCATTTCGCAAACGTGACAGCTGGCAGGTGACAATGGGTATAGCTACAGATGTAGTTCATAACCACGATCTTACATACAGGTCTTGCAACTCTGGGTTTCAACGTGGGCCTCTTAACGTTCCAGGCCGCTAGCGTCGCTGCGATCGAGGGGTACCCGGTGCGACAAAGATGACTATATAGTTAGTCGCGCACGCGTGAAACACGCGCATTGAACCCTAAATGTACCTACACAAAACCAACGTATAGTACTCGTATGTACGTCAAGAGATGGGATTTCAAAAATCTAGAAATGTAGGTTATGTTTTGCATCCCTCGATCGCAGCGCCACCTGGATTTTACTTCAACAGTGGAGTCACAGCGTCCCATTGAAATTTTGCCCAGTTGCAAGACCTGTATGTAAGACCGTGTTCATAACCATACGACATCGTATTTCGTCTGATAAGTTCGTATTTGCCTTGCTTTCTTAAATTAGCTTATCGGTGGGTACTAAAGTTGACTGAAAAATAGATAAATACGTACTTCCCCGACCAACAACGATGTCTTATATTTTTTTACTACATCCGTACATTGCAAAGTCACGTCTTCCTACTGCAAATTCGAACATCTAATTCTGAAAGGGGTACCTAATTACCTACACAAAAGATCATATAGACAACTTTTTTAATTCGCACACCCAAGATATGGAACACTCTGCTGGCGTCGGTAAATCTGAATGCTTATGACCCGGTGTCCAAAAAGATAAAAGATGACGTATCTTTTATCTTTTTACAGATAGGATATATGGCTTTATTCTTGACCCTAATCGAGACCAAAGAATCAAACGAGGTCGACGATGGTGCGAGCTTCTTACCTTCGCCGGCCGACGTGGAGTACAGCGGGTACCCGGCCTCGCTGGTGGCCTTCTTGCCCTTCTTCTTCCGCGGCGGTTTCTTGGCGCACAGCAGCGTGCCGCCTTTCCGGGGCTTGTCCCGCGCCGCAACCTCGCCCGCAAGCGTCAGT
Organism: Tortrix viridana; assembly: GCA_963241965.1. NCBI lineage: Eukaryota > Metazoa > Arthropoda > Insecta > Lepidoptera > Tortricidae > Tortrix > Tortrix viridana. The sequence goes on from OY725186.1 coordinate 11,989,736, forward strand.
TTCATTGATTCCCGTCTGCAATGAGGAATAGCAGAAAATTAGGATGATAAATTAAGGTCAGATAGAGTAATGTGTCTAGGAGCAATCTTTCGATACGATGACGATTATTTGAAGAGAAAGGTATGGGTAACATGATGATGATGGTCCATGATTTTGATCTTCGTAAAAAACGATTTAATCGATTTCTAGTCATGGAATGAGAGCGGTTTTTATAATTTGTAACATGTTTTTAAAGCTAAATAAAGAAAACAAGTAAATTCTGAAAAGTTTCGGCACGAACCAGTTTAAAGAAAATAAGTACAGCTTGCCAAAAAAAGTTTACGTGTGTTTGTCACGTGGTGACAGGTGTAACTTCAAGTGGTGTTTCTTTCCGAAAACCCCCCCTAATTTTTCCAAGCTCTGTTTTCCCAAGTTGTTTGTATTTTCTTGATGATGAATATGAATACTGACTGGTGCTGGAAGGCCTGGCTGGGGATGAGGCCGGCCAGGGTCTGGTCCTCCTCGCCCTCGCGGAAGGCCTGCCACCAGTTCGGGTCCTCGCGGCTGATTACATGCAGCACGTCGCCTTTTTGAAAGCTGATGCCTGGAAAGAAAGAAAAGAATGAAGACTCTGTGATTATGTAAAAATGTGAATCAGTCTCATTTCGATAATATTTAGAGGTAAGAAAGCTGTTACTAACATATTTAAAAACAAGGGTCTTCAGTGGATCCATTAAACCCATAACAAACCAAACAATTATTTACTCCCTACTTAGTTTAACTCGTTAAAGTAAAATTTCAAGACGAAAACGAGACTGCTTTTCACACCACCAGAACAGAAATTCTTCAGCCTCATCAGTTCTGGCGCCGTTATAACGATTTAACTGAGATTAACCACTTAATTACCCCTTTGAGATATCAAATCATATTTTCACCTCGTCAGCTCGGGAAGCTCTTTTTGTTCAAAAGTCCACTTTATAGTCCTTAGCGGGTAAAGTAATGTTTAGCTGTGCGGTGGCGGAGGGCGGAGTTGCGCGAATACGACAGCTGATGTGATGCTCGTGGAATTGTTTTTTAGCATCCAGTGTTTTTAGGGGGCGCTGCGCCAGCACGGCCACAACTGATGTGACATTCGTGTTTGTTTTTCCAACACTAAGTGTTTTCCTCGCTACGGTGAGGTTAAAAATTGTGTTTCGCCAGCAAAGTTATTTATGTCTCCAGGCCTTGAATTGAACGAGGGCGTTACGCTCAGGATTCAATTTTAGAATCCTTCACTGACTCGGGAATCAATACCAGCACTCGCGCCAAACATCAACTTTACAGCCTCGCAAAACAAATAACTATTTCCGAATAGGTGGAGTGATAAGAGTATCCGGTCCTTCTCGCAGCTGGAAGAACTGCTGCACAACTCACCAAGCTCCCGGCAGGGTATGTAGACGTCGTCCTCGGGGTCGTAGTCGAAGTGCGCGCGCACGTGCAGCACGCGCGGCGGCGGCGCGCGCGGCGGCGCGGCCCGCGCGGCCACCAGCATGGCCAGCGTGCCCGACAGCGCGCCCAGCACCTGGCACACCTCGTGCACGGACTTGCCGCGCATTTGCACGCCGTTCACTTCTAGGAGCTGGGGGGAAATTTGATTTTAGTCTTCGAAACTTGCTCTAAATCAATGAAGGTCATGGACATCAGCGTCTGTTAGCGGTTAAACGTCACTTGCACATTTAATCTGTGCCTCAAGATGACTGAAAACCACGAGCTGTATATCGCTGTCACACTCTCTCGCATCTGGCAGTATATGTATTTATCACACATGATCCTTATACGGTCAGGTGGGTTAAGCTGTACACACGGGGGAAGTTGAACACTTCCAAATATCTCATAATAATAGCTTTAATAAATATAAGTTAAGTTCATAAATATTTGTATATTTTAGTAAGTACCTTGTCTATTTAATGTCATGTTTAAACTACCATATACGCTGCCATAGCGATTAAAGGGATAAGGTACTCATATTTATGACTGACTGTACGTGTCGGTAAAATAGTTGTTTTCAGACTGCTTTACTGACACGTACTGTGATTTATTATAGCTGATATTGTAGGAAATATTCGTAGTGTTCAACTTCCCCCGTGTGTTCAACTTACCCCACCTGACTGTAAATAAGTTAGACGTAGTGTATTGGAATAGCTCTCACCTCATCTCCTTCGTGCAGTAGCCCTGACTTCTCGGCCGCGCCCCCGCGCACTATCCTACCGATAATAACAGCCTCCCCTTCATTTCTTACAGTAGCACCTGTAAACGAAAACAAACATATAGAATGTTAACTTTCTGAACCTACGTCAATAAAATTAAATAATACTTACAACTGCTAAATAAAATCAGGTCTATGTTGGTTACAATAAAAAATTCAATAATGGTTGATATTCGACCACATTTAGTCCTTTGAACCGTATAACGATTTCAAATCGTACCGATATCAAAGTTTTTCAAAATGGTTCACAAGAGCACTTATTTATAGATACGAAAGTGCGGTAAAACGCAAATGGTATTTTCGAATTAAAGGTGCTGATAGACTGAGCATTTGCATGAGCGTTTACTAGAATTATTAAGTATATAACGCAATTTGCAATACCGATCGTAGTCCTCAAAACAAACAAATCGGGAATTGCTACGAGTCTAAAGGTCAAAATTAAATGGTTTCTTGGCAAACTCGATGAACCTCTTGATTTAGGAATAAGAGCCTACGGACCTCTGAGTTAACGGTCGCGATATTGAGTCAGTAGTTAAAGTAGAAAAACTCACCAAGTGGTTCATTAGTCTTTTCTATTTTGATGATTTTAATCTGTTCGCCGGGGTCGTCGGGCGCATGCGCGAGAGCCTTCTCGTCTTTGTGGTTGAAGTTGTTTCCAGTCTGAAACAAACAGTAAGATACAATCATAATCAGCACATAATCCCACTGATGAGCAAAGGAAACTAAGAGAAAGACGTCTTTACCCTACGCATGGTCATAGTTGCCCTTGAGCACAGCGCTGGAATTCTGCCCTGCTAAGCTAAAATGCGATATCTCATACAAAACTGCTGTAGCAATTGCTGCTTCATTACTAACAGGAGAGGACTGAATCTGCTTTGGCTATTGAATTTGAGATATCGCCTTTTCGTTTAGGACGGCAGAATTGTTCGTCCTAAGTCAAAAATATCAAAGTTATAGCCTGGGAAAAAGGTCGAGGGTGTGGTGACAGCTGGAACTACAATATTTTCAAATGGCAACCAGCACAGGTTAGAGTAAACTTTGGATCGTGTTGCCAATTTCATTCTGAACAGCGCCCTCATTTTTTGCTCGACTTTTTTGCTAGGCCATAAGTTAGTTATAGCTTCTTCCAAAGTTTTCATGATTGAAGAGTAAGATTAGATCTTTTCAGAGGGAAGTTTTAGATAATATCATGTTTTGAGTATTACCGGGCTGGACCTTATGAACATCGTTGGTTGACTTTGCTTATAATATGAGTCATCATCAACCCGAATTAATTATTTTGCTACACACAGGTCTTAAGATTTTCACAGCAAACGATCACACGACTTGTGTTATACCGTCATTAGTTATTCCATCTCAGAAGAGCGAGCTCAAGTAAGACCTTAAAACCCTGTTTATGTACCTGTTTAAGTACTCCTACTATAAACCCCGAGAATACCTTCTCTGCTAAGTGGTCGGTGCTAATGGTGCTATAGTTACGAGTTTTAGAATTCTACGGATACCTAGGGACTATAATCTCAGAATTCTTACCTTAGTTCTTTTGCGCGTGAAGCTGTCAGGGTCTAGAAGCGCGGCGGCTTGATCGTGCGCTTGCAACAACGATTCAAACTCCAGACCCCCCAGCGCCGTCAGCAGCTCCGCACACAGCGCCGCCGCTGCGCTGCCGCCCGCCGAGTGCGCGCCGAGCACGTCAATGCACTGCAAAAATGGATTAGCGTGAGGTTATTAAGAACAGTAAAAATAGCAGAGCTCCGTTGATCGGTGCGCGTATGGCGGCGCTAGCCCAGGCCGCAGGCGTGTCCAGGGTCCTCAGTTCAGGACACAACAGCGTCACGACTGACATCAACACTCACCTCCTTGAGCCGGTCCGTCGCTCGGTGCGTGTGTGGCGGCGCTAGGCCAGGCCGCTCGTGCCGCGACGCCGTCAGAACAGCTGCTCGCGTGTCCAGCGCGGTCCTCAGTTCAGGGCACAGCAGCGCGCCCGCCGCGCCCCCCACCCGCGCCGCCAGCGCCGACTCCCCGGCGGAGCCCAGCGCTTTCTGCACGCGGGAGAGCGCTGCAGATACTTCTTGGTAGTCTGAAAAGAAACATAAAATATAGCTAGGTGGAAGAACTTCTCTGGTCAAAGCCGAACAATAGATATTTGGGATTTATTGCATTGGAGCTTATATTTTAGTTTGATGATATTACAGATATCGTGGACCTTCTTTATGCTTGTATCACGTTTAATTTTAGATGTACAAACAAAATATGGTAACAAACATACTTAGCAAACAATCAAACAATAATATGATGTCACTTAACTAAACATAGTTGAGTGACCTGCGCCTTAAATGGCAACACTACTCATGAACCTTAAAGCTACTAAAACCGTGGGAAAAAAATTGTTCACCATGTATGACTCTGTCCAACTAGGTAATTGTGCCTATTATGGAATGCTCAATGTCAGCACTAATTCCGCCTACATCATAGAACAGTATATTATAATATCACTACATAATATCACTGAATTAGCATAAGATAATAGCATTTCTAATGGTATGGCTATCATCATTAATGGGCATGCGTTGTTGCTCGATCTTTCTGCCGCACTCAGAGACGTCAATTAATTTTTAAGTTTAAGTTGCTGCGTCTTTTTCTATTGATATAGCAAAGAAAGTGACAGCAGCAACTTTAATCAAACTTAAAAGTTAATTGTCGTCTCTGTGTGCGGCTGTTTGCCATGTGAATTAGATAGCGACTTCACCAAAGGGCAAAGACCTACAACGGCTACAACCTACATTGGACATGTAGGGTATAGGTTGAACTTTCGCGATTTGCCAACATATTAATGGACGTGTTAGGTTGCGGTTTCACTTCCACAACTGTAGAGTATAAGGCCTAGATAAAACCTGCAAACGGATCGTATTGAATCTAGAATAAAGGTAATATATGATGTTGATATTACTAACGATTCCTTACACGTTAGATAATGACAATTCCATATTTCTTTCAAAAACCTGCCTTGGATTGAACCTTGAGGAAAGCTAATTAATTTTCACCCCAAAGATATTTTCTATTTTCTATATATATATATATGTGTGTATTCTAACAATTAAAAAAAAAATCACGTTACACAAAATCGAGAACTATTAGTTTTCAAGTATTTTTTTGGAGTTTTGTACTGGAATAATATGAGCTTGAAAAATGTGCAACAGAGAAAAATTAAAGTATAAAACGAATATTTATTTAAGTATGTTACAAAGCGCGGTCGCTCAACCGTGCTCGGTATTTGATGCCCTTTGAAGACCGCTCATGTGGACAGCCGCTAGTTTCAGATGTGGGTCACAATCGCTTACAATATTTACTTAGTCGTTTAATCGGCCATGTACCGAATTGTCACATGTCACCAGTCAGGGTCAACTTGGTGACATAGGAGGCTGATGGTAAGAAGCCCATAGACATTTGCAATCTCGAGACTAGAAGTGCGATGCCATACCCCAAAACCTGCTAGGCTTTTCATACGGTAAGACCTCTTGAACTTTTAATCAAAATTAGAATTTTAAACACTATTTAAGCCGCCATGGATGTTAAATTTATTAGTAAAATCCTCTCAGTATCTCTTAAATCTATGTTATAATATCCACTGATTATTCATTATTTCGGTACAAAATTCTCGTTTCGTTAACTTCAATCCACTTTTCCGTAATATCATGCAAAAGTTCATTCCAGTTCAGTAAAATTATGTAAAATACCTGAATAAAAACATTCCTCTCCACTGCGTAGATATTTATTTATTTATTTGAATAATTAAATAAAACGAAAAGTTGCCATTATAACGTATACGGAAAAAGGAAAGCCATTATAGATGGAAGTGGAGGACATTGCGTCTAATACAACACTGACAAAAACCGTGCTCTTAAAAAAAAAAGATAAAAGATATTTATTCAGTAATTAGGCCACACGGGCACTTTTACACGTCAAAATCTACCAGCGCTTCCCAAGAGGAGACCACTGCTGAGAAGAAGCGCCGCAAGAAACTCAACAGTTAGTTGAGTTAACTTTAATAAGAAGAAGAAATACTGTCTCATTCAACATACCAATAACCGCATACAGCTGGGATGGTTCTGCCTCCAGTTCATCATCAAAAGCGTCGTAGGCATCGTTGACGAAGGCAGTCCCACTGCTGGGCGGCGTGGACTCGAGGGCCTGAAGCTTGTTGGACCCTCGGAGCGAGGTTCGGAGGAACTCGTTCTGGGCAGCCGCCTTCTCTTCTGCTTCTTTGCGCTGTCTAAGTTGTTCCTGGAAAGAAGAGACGGGTTTAGATTGACAATTCATGAGCCTAGTTTCATTCATTAGACACAATTCATTTTTATATTATTTTCTAATTTCGCTAGAAGGTATTTTGGTTCAGTGGGATTAATGTGGTTTAATTTGAGTGATGAGTGGAAAGAATTATCTTGAGAAATTTTTCTTTAGGCGTATCAGCTGAAATAGATAGTAACTTGAGATCCAGCACTAGTGTTGGATGCGACATCTAACAGAATCAAGATGACTGAATGATATACAATAATCTTAATCACAGACGGTAATGTCGTAACTATTGTTAATTATAATTAGAAACTCCGGTGGAATACACTCTGTAAGATGTTTTCAGAGAGAATATTCCTCAACTACTTATTACAACAAACGCGGAAGCCACCATATCTTAATGCTGGTTGTACAGTCAGCATCAAATAGATAGGAACAGCCCAAATGGCCAAATATATTGCAACACATCCTTATTCCTTTAATAATAAAGATTGTGATATATTTGGCCACTTTCGCTGCTCCTATCTATTTGATGCTGACTGTACTATCAATAAATTATGGTTAAGATTAAATCCCAAATTTTCCAATTGCAATATCCCGTACCCGTAGTTATAAATAACATTGCGAATTTCAGCAGGAATCATTAATTACGATGAATTACACAGTCCACTAGCAATTTAACATTTAAAAATTCAACTGAGTTACGCGCGTTCAGGGAATGCGTTAACGGACGAACAGGGTATTTTAATTCAGGCCTTCCTGGGGGAAAACGGGACTACGAATTATTTAATACAGGACTTTATTTATATAATTTTATTTGGTCCGTGGGGTCCGCCTAAGCCGTGTCTTTAAGAGATTTCGAAGACGCATAAAGTCGTCACGGGAGATCCATAAGCTGACAGTTTTCTCGCTCAAAGTAAGTATTATTAGTAGTATTTCAATTTAGCGAAGAAACGCTGCCGGGATCCGCAGCAGAATCATAGGCCATCCGATTTATAGTTTAGTTTTATGTGATGATTATTTGTTCTAAGTTTTTTCTAAAAACTTAGAAAGACAAACAGTCCAGACAAACACTATTGTTGGCATCCTAACGATTATTGGAACCATGAAATTTATTTTCAGGAAATAATAAAACAGGTGATAATTCTCTTGAAAAACTCAATGAAGATGGATTAGGTACACAAAGTACAGTCAAAATCATAAATATATAAATAACTACACACCTCTATGCTACGCGATAACTGTATATATATTTATTCCTTTGTTTGTACTTTAAAACATTGATAGACATTTACTTTAAAGTCTAGGGGAAGGAAAAGATAAAGGAAATTTTGAAATTGTGTAAGACCCCAAAATCTTTTATTCGGCAATATATCAGTTAAGAAATTCTGTTTTTTTTTTAACTCTAAGTACCGCTGGCAAGGGTGACCCAGACATATTTAAGTATGTGCATAATTATGCCGGATGTCTCTTATAAAATATAGCTGTTGTAAGTTGTCACGCACACGCCCTTAATATTTAAATAAAGTGTTTTATTTTGCGGCAGATCAAGCCCCTCCGCAATAGAAATAAATGCTCACATTTGCAATTTATACTGAATTTTATTCAAAAACAAAAAATAATGTAGTCAAGATTTGAAAAAAGCGGCACCAAAGTGGATTGATATTAGAAAGTTGGTAATTCATTCGAAACAGTTGAAAAATTATAACATATACATATATAAGAGATTCTGCACATAGGAAGCGTTCTGGTCATCCGATATGATCCTTACAAAATAAGATCACATGATCGGATGACCAGAGCACTTCTAAAGTAAGAAATAGGTTGTCGATTATGACACATACCCCTTATTCATAAACGCACAACAAACCTATTTTTGTAAACGTATGCTTTGTCACTTTCTGTCAGATTCAAATGTCACAGTGAAAGATAAGGCCACAGAATGTGTCCAGAATACTTCAAGCATACTTAGGGCCGTATTAATAAACTCATCTCAACTCTGATCCCCGTCACAAGATGCGTCAAAAATGACAGTTTTCTATGGATTGACGTATACTTTGACGTATCTTGAGACGGGGATTACAGTTGAGATGAGTTTATTAATACGGCCCTTAGTTATTGTGCGATATGAATAACTACGGCCACACTTTGGCGATTCGGCGAAGGTTCGCGTCAGCGTCTCTTTCATTATCATAGAGAAAGAAAGACACCATAGCATAGAGAGCATGGTAAAGTAGGTACCTATAAATCTGCTGAAGTCTGGGTGAAAGTTGAAATCGCAACTGACATGACATTTAATCTCTCAAATGCACCGTGACGCGTGCGTCAATTTTACCACCACAACCAAAGACTGCCGCCCTAGCATGAATCTTAATGCCGTCGGCAGCCATTTTGGAATATTTTACAAAGTAAGCACGTCAGGAACCAAGTTGCAACTAACTTCGTAAGATCTGCATAAATTCAAAAGAAACTAAACGCGAGAAACGAAGTTGAGATTAAATATGCATGCAATTTAATAACATGAGTGCATTTTAACATAGATTCCCGCGCAACATATAGTAGCATTTTCAATTTATCTTGCATTCCTAGGTTAGATATTTCTGGGACATGACATGATTAGATATTTGCAATTTTCACAGGAGGAAACGGACCCGATATTCCTTCTAAAATATAGCTGTAGTTTGTTATATGGTTTAGTCAAATATAATCGTAATTCTTTGGGCTATTGCGCTACTCCTCAAGAAATTACAATTTTACCCACAATGCAAAACTGAGGGTCACAAGTTTTGTATCTGTGTGTATCTGTGTCCCACCGTGTGACAGATATCTGTGGCATCGTAACTCCCAAACGGATGAACCGATTTTGATTTAGTTTTGGTGAACATCTGTTAAGCCATTAAAGAGCTATGAGCTCTGAAATTCGGGCAATTTTTTCGGGGTTTTTTTCTATTTAATAGTTATTCATCCATATCAATATTTTGCGAGAAGTCCATCTATGTGTACGTATAAAGTGTTATATTTATATCTAGTACTCGTATTTACTGATGGAAATTACACGCATCGTTACATCTTGACTCTTTCAATATTACATCCCGGCTCCAGCGTATTCCAGATATTTCATTTTATTTTACACACAGTTTCCAACCCATTGGAAAGCGATATAAATAAATAAAGTAGCAGTATACGTCGACTATGAATTTTAACGACGCAATCTCTAAAATATCGATACGTTGGGATTCTGTTTAGTTTTCTAATATAATTTCAACGTAGAACAATCGCTAAAGCATCAGTGTATTTGTTATTCAAAATGTGTCATCGTATCGGAGCTTTCTTTGGTACACGGGACAATAAATTATATTTAATTATGTATTGTTATATCATTCAAAACAGGTGTAGCGTGTTTCAATGAATCAAATTCAATTAACTCACAATCCACTACTCTACTACGTAGGTCTCTTTCAATTTGCGTTATAACACCAGTCGCTTGACCTTTTGCATCTATAACCTCCACTGCCTTATTTAGATCATTAATCCTAGTTGAATTTTTAATTAATTTTGTTAGGACCACGCAAAATTTCGTTCAATCTGGATTCCCTATGCTTATGTCAAATGAAAACGTTCTCTTAAACTTGGTCCTATGAACGTGAAGAGGATATCATCTGCTACATCATCTTCCTTCGGCCCGGTAACAGGTTCTCGTACGCCGAGGAACTGATGACCTTTTTATTCAAAATCAATGTTATCATTATCATCATCATCACCATTATCATCATCATCATTGGTTAGACTAAAGACGACCACTGCTGTGCTGTTCAGGCTTCGCTTTAAAGGCTTAACTACAGTGGTGTTGCTGAGCTGATCGTATCCAGTAAATCTGAGGTTTGAGTAATTTACCAAGTTTACTGGTTATTTAACTCGGAAAGGTCTTATAACGAAACTCATATTATGAAACTCGAAGTACTTAAGCCCATTGTCAATCAACAATGAATCGAATTAGAGAAATACCTACAATTATTACAAGAAAAAACCTTCACAAGATGCCTGTAAGTATTGACTCGAGCACATGGTACTATGGCGTAATGCTTGTGCAAGCGCATTAAGAATTAGCACACCCGAGGCCACGCAACGCGCGTGCGGCGATAGTCGTGACGCGACCATTTATAATCAATAGTTTATCAAGCGATTAAGGGCGTAATGTCAACTACGGCTTTATCGGGCTTGGCATGAGTTTATGGAAAACTATGTCTCTGTGGCTCAAGTAATAGAGTCGACTTGATAAAAAAAGGCTATAAACCATATACAGATTATACTAGACATCCTTTTTACTTGCGCGGCAGAAGACTTATACCCTTTTACAATGAAGCTACAGATTTACTACGATTTCTAGAACACCGGGTGACTTAATTAGAATTTGTTGCAACATTGTACCTACTCGTACTTACAAAGGCAATTTCAAGCGAAATGTTGTACAGTCGAGGACAGAAAGATGTTTACACTTTTGGACCTTATTACAATGGAATAAGGTGAAAAAGTGTAAACATCTTTCTATCCTCGACTGTATGTGCTAGTAAAGTTAATATATGATTAACACAGCCTAGCAAGTTCTATATATATTCGCTACTGTATAAATATTTACTTACAGAAGAGAAGACGGTTGTTTCTGCCCTGCTAAGGTAAAATGCAGTATTTTACACAAAACTATTGTAGCAATTGCAACCTTATTACCCAGTAATGAGGTTGCAATTATTACAGTAGTTTTGTGTAAAATACTGCCTCATACCTTAGCAGTGCAGATTTGCAATATCAAAGTTGCAAAAGCGGTGCCAACCCTGCATCTCTTAAGTAATTACTGCCATGTAACTTTAACCGAGGTTGAGGATATTAACGATGAGGTTGATTAGGAACATAAACCCTTGGAGCGATTGACGTAGGGTTGTGACAGGGTCTTGATAATTGTCAAGTTTATTAATGGTTTGTCAGACAACATGGTACCCAAGAGGATGTAAACGAAAGAGAGGTAGACAATTTAAAAGATGGGAGGAAGAAATAGCTGATATGATCTGGAAGTGGGCCAGAGTGGCCACAGACAGGGAGGAGTGGAGAATACTGGGGGAGGCCTTTGCCAGAAGGCACACAGAAACATAATCACCATTGCGGTTACTGTAGTTTTTAAGTATTTAATTGTATTTATTCTGAAAAGGAGGCTATAAATAAAAGACAATATTGAGTTTTACGTTTACCCGTGTGTACGTACGGTTCGGCGTGTAAACTAAAACCGGTATTTAATTTTATTTGAGTAATAGTAATGTCAAAAGTCATATAAAAAAGCGCTACTCAAGACTAAAGTCATTACTTTTCTTTTAATCTACGGGTGTAAGCTAGGCTCCAAATACAAAATAAACTCATAATCAACTTCTTGATACCAGAACATATAATTAGGCATCTCCGTCTACTCTGTAGTGGTAATCTTTCGCATCGTTTTACAATTTTAACAAAGACTACACTTGGTTTGGAAAACGTGATTTTATAACCCCAAGAATAATCTGTGAAGTAAGTTGTTACCAGGTTCTAAAGACCTGAAGAAGAGTTATTGGTCTTAAAAAGGTATTGAATAGTTATTACGACAGCTGAACTTAAATACCTTTATAAATAAGAAGCTAAGAAACACATAGAGAACTAGAAGTTGTTAGGTTTCAAGTTAAGAAACACGTCACGCTGTACAAGATTGACAATAAAATAATATTACAATGTGAAAATCAGTTACAGTGGACCGTTAAAAAGACGTAAATAAAGTATAAAACGTATTGTCCAAGGTTAAATTTGAAAACGTGTAAGTTTTATATGCGAGAACATTAGCATAGAGCCTTGTCTTGCGAGTGGCTTACCAACGCTTAGAAAAATACTACTCAAGGAATTACGCTTATATTTGTTATTTTACGGATTCTACAAACTTACAGTTCAGTGTCACGAACTCTCAGATATGGACTTAATAGTTTTAATTAGATTTATTCTCCAATGGGAACTATCATGGTGGCGAATTGTGTGGAGGTCTACAGTGGACTTTCATTGGCTAATACAGAGTTAGGGGCTAATGACTCAGCAGAAAAAAACGGTTAACTTAGTCGGTAGTTACCCTGTTTACTAAGCTAGCGGTCCCGGGCGAGGTTCCCGGCAAAGGGCAAATATTTGCGTGATGAACGCTAGAATTTGTACTTTAGTTTTGAACGCTTGCTATGTATTTAAGTATGTATTTCTCCGTATGGTAAACATCATAAATCTCCCCGATATAATCAAAGATAAAGTGGAATAGAAACCCTAATTATTATCCAAAGAAATTTAAGCAGGATGACATCTATTCAAACAACTTGTTTTCTATCGCTCGGGTACTGACAATTAGAAAGAGATCTCCGAGCGAGAAGCAAGTCATGGGCGATTTGTTCTAACCTCTGCGGCCCTAGACAAACACATAACGCTAACGATAACGATATTAAAGAGGTTCGAAAACTGTCCCAATGTATAGGATGAAATTCCATACATTTTTCTAACGTAACGTTAACGGTTTTCTCTCTTGTCGCTCAGTGCGTCTCTGTCGTAATAGACTACGAGTGAGAGGGATATCCGAGCGAGAAACAAGTTGCAAGTACTAGCTCCGCTGGAACGCTGTTTGTCTGGCCCCACACGGATCACGTAATGTTTCAATAAGCCGGTTTGTTCAAACAGCTTGCAATCGTTATTAGAGGTAACATATTGTTTAGCGCTGCGAAGGTGGGAACACTATTCGTGACATACTCGTAGTGTCTTGAGTTGTGGTAGAACGAATACAGTGACATGCACACCTTTATTGAACCTGTTTTAGTTTTACATATGTGCACGTTACAAAAACTTACATGACGCGACATGCAGGTTCTGCCAGGAGACAGAGGAGGACCTCCTCTGCTCATGCGGACCACAGATGCGCAACAGAAGTATCTATCATATTATGGACCCACAAAAGATACAACTCCTCACTGCCCAAAGCATCTGGAAATTGCTAGACGCAACGGGCCTTGCGGTGAGCTATTAACAAAGGGCTGCCACTATATAGATCAACAATGGTCAAAGCGGCACAACCCTCATCCCATCTCAACTCCAAATAATAATATATGGTATAACATACACTTCTAAAGTTTGAATCCTCATCACCCCCGATATTTAGATAAATAAATAGGTACATGTAGTAAATCGACACTTATTTAATATGAAAATACGTAAAGAAAACCCATTTACCTTCTATTTGCAAAGGTTTCCAAATAATTATACCGGTAAGAGACATTTAAAGCATCTTGTTTCAAGATAAGCTGAAATAAAAACCAGGTTCTAAAACTACACGATGTTTCTTTGTTGCTGTTATGTCAAGAAATATCTTAAGTCGTATTTCTAAACCTAATAAGGATGAAGGAAAGACGAACTCGACATAAACTGGAATACGTTTTTAAAACATTTCTGTAATTCTTACTAGCTATATTTTTCCTCAGTTTTCATCGTTCTTTGAATGTTATTTTGACTGATGTTTTTGTACTTTTGCAAAGTAAACAGATTTTCTTATTACAGAAAATATAACAGTAAAGTATGTACTTATCAAAATATATTCACAAATTAGTAAAGCGACATCCGTTAGTTAATTATATTTATATATATGAGGATTTAGTGACTGAAAAGCTCTTTATATAATAATATAATATAGGTACAGTCACCACACGGGATTGTTGAGCCACCATAGAACCCTGTCATAATGACAACGTCAAGTCACTCGAAAGAAATTACGTCAAAATTTTCCGTCGACTTTCTGTGAGAGGGTTATATAGTGGCTCAACAATCCCGTGTGGTGACTGTACATATATGGTAATATAGGGGCTCATATACTAAATAAATCTTCCATTTCGCCAGCGTGATAAGTATTGGCCGGTTACTCCATTAAAGATAGGTAAATAAAAAGCCGTGGTAGCCTAATGGTTTGACCTGCCGACTCTTAAGCAGAGGGTCGTGGATTCGAACCCGGGCTCGAATCTCTAAGTTTTTCGGAATTTATGTGCGAAATATAATTCGTAAATTTACCATGAGCTTTTCGGTGAAGGAAAACATCGTGAGGAAACCTGCACACACCTGCAAAGTAAATTGACGGTGTGTGTGAAGTTCCCAATCCGCACTGAGCCCGCGACCCACGTGGGAACTATAGCCCAAATACCCTCTCATTGTGAGTGGAGGCCTGTGCCCAGCAGTGGGACGTATATAGGCTGGATTATTATTTATAATTAAATAAAAAGCCTACTCCAAGTAATAAAACTTTTTTTTTTGTAATTACAGGATGTGCCAATTTAATAAACCGTTAAACTTTACAATTAATAAAGCAGTATTAAATTACCCTCAGTGTTGGTATTAGTGACAAATACAATGACAGTAATCGGATAAAGCCGCCATTGACAAGCCGTCGCGACCCCAATCACGGCAAATTACCCATAACACGATACAAATTAATACAAACGATCACAATTCCAATAAAGTCGCAATCAACAAGCTAACAAGTGTATTCGATCCAAATCACTTGCGATAAAATACAATTTTGATTGACAAAGGATAACTAATTCCGCTGGTCGCACAGGGGTATTGTTTGACAATGAATAGGAATCCTGTTCTGATCTAAATTGTGATTTGATTAAAACGTTGTTGACCTTATTACTAGTACGAGTTGGTACAGAAAATTTAAAATAAACAAACGATAGACAATATACCTGTTACTACATGTAGGTTAGTATGAGTCACAACACGGGATTGTTGAGCCACTATAGAACCCTCTCGCAGAAAGTCGACGGTAAATTTTGACGTAATTTCTTTTGCGTGACGACTTTGTCATTATGACAGGGTTCTATGGTGACAACAATCCCATGGTGTGAACTGTACATACTTTAGTTGAAGATTGTAAAATAGTATTTCAGGTAGCAGTAAAGCCAAAGCCAAACGCACATCAATGCTTCAAAACCAAACTAACGAACGACGTCTTGTATGATATTAAATGTCAGTTGCGAGTGTCATCTATTTTTATACATTTACACAAACATCTGCAAACGACAGGCAGTGTTTCAGATATAGTTAGTTTGTTTCACATTAAATTTCACTTCATTTCATTTTGTAATACGTGTAAGTGCCAATATAAAGATAACTATTTCATTCAACTATATTGAATCATATTTTAACATACGTATATTATTATACTCTCTTAAATAATATAAGGCATTATTTAACACAATAACAAAACAAAGGACCTTCATCATAATGATGCTAATCTAACGTTATAAATAGGATTTATACCTCCAACCTTTGCCTCCGAATAACATTGACCAACTTATGAGAATTTACCCATAAATTACCTGTAGGGCAGAAGCAGAACGCCGCAGGGACAAACTATAGCAAATAACCCAGTTAAATTCAAAAACTTTCATCTAGCATTATGCTAAAACTTTTCATAACAACCTGTAGAAAGCTGTTCTATATTCCCCATTCATACTCAAAAATAAACACAAATACTCACAGAATAGGCTTTTATTCTTTCTGGGTCGACGTCATGTTGCGAGCGCGCCTGCGCGCGCGGCGATGACGACACCATGATCTATGGATCACGATCTATAGATCCATCGCTAACGGTTTATCCAGTTTGCGTGTGGCGCCATCTTGTATCATTTCATAACCTTTTCGTTTTGTTTTCGGTACACTTTTGGGAGCAATTTTGGTTAGCTTGGCTGTTGTGGATAGTGTTCAAGGTTGATAATTTAAATACAGCATTATTTAGGTATTTCCTTTGCAAAAATCATTTCTTACAAACCGCACGATCTCCGCACCGCATCGCATTATTTCGGGAATATTTACGAGACCCGGTTATATACAAACATTTTATAAATCTAGCTTCTCTTTATTCTAAAATCAAGGTCACCTCACCAGTCAAGTTATATTAGGTACTGTCAACACTAAAGAGCCTTTACACAATGAGTCATTGGGTATTAGAGCCGGAGACGATTGTAGGACTACGCAATAGGGGTGTAGACTAAACGAAAATAAACGCATATTATATTTTTTCCGGTAGTGATTAATATACAATTACCGAAAATCTCACTTTCATGCTTATTATATTCATAATATCTTTGAAATTATACGAAAATAAATATTTCATCCTCGTTATCCGCTCATGACCGCAAATTTTAAAATGAAATTTATTTTAAGTCATTTTAATTTAATATACGATTTTGTATTTTTTATTTTTTAGATATATTTCACGTTTTTTTTTATATAAGTGAGGGAGGCAAACGAGCATGCGGGTTACCTGATGGGAAGTAATCACCACCGCCTGTGAACACCGACAACTCAACAAGAGTTGTCGGTACGTGTATATCTATAAAATAAAAATATAAAAAAAATTGTCTACACCCCTATTAGTAAATCGAAAAATGACATCAAAGTTTTCGATAGATATCAAAAGTTATTGAGGGTATTTCATTTTTACGTCCGGCATAACCCTAAACACAGTGTCATCTTATGTCTAGCTCTTAACCCGTAGCGATAAAGAGGAATCGGAGATCTAACTACACTGGACAGTATTGTTAAGTGAACCAGCGTATTCAGTCTTGTCTTTTTTTTACAACATGAATGCAAACGAGTAAAGTTTAGTTCAAAAATATGTACAAACTTTTGCACCTTATTTCAATGGTGTTTACATAGCGCAAGAGTGTTTACATATCGCACCTTCAGAATGAAAGGACGTAATTCAAAATGTTAAGTTTTCTACTTCGAGTCATAAAATTATTGTTATAGAGACCTACTTAATTCAAAATCTAAACATTTTGGATTAGGTCACTTTCATTCTGGAGGTGCGAATCTTCGAACTCGACTGTAGATACACAGGTCATCTGATGTTAAGTCGGATCTAAAGGGCAACACATACTAACAGTTCACCGGTCAATCTCAAGTCTGTCCGGCGGCCTGACCTCTATGAAATCGTACGAGAAACTTAGGGCCTGCGCAAACCGGCGGAGCGCAGCGCAGATCACTTTAAATTGATCACTGTATATTCCTTTCTATTTAAATTACAATAAGGTATAAATTTAGAGCCGCAGCCGCAGAGTAGAAATCCCCCGTGATGCTCCGAGGTCGGTCTCAGAGCATTCAAATTTATACCTTATTGTAATTAAAATAGGGGCGAATATACATTGATAAATTTAAAGTGATCTGCGCTGCGCTCCGCCGGTTTGCGCAGGCCCTTATGGTCTATGGTTCTAATACGAAGAACTGACAGGCATGAGACCGGCCGGTGCTCTTAAGCCCCATGCCCCCTAGCATGCAAGCACGAGATAATATTTGACAGCTGCTAGGGAAATTAATACATCTATTCCATATTCAACGTAAGACTTAACGCTTGGTTTATAATAAGTGTCCCGTCTTAATAAAATCACTATAAAAATTTGAAAATCGCAATAGTCACAAATAAAAGGTAATAAAAGTCAGGAGGTTGCAATAGATACCTAGAGAATTATGGAAACCCAGCGAGCCTCTAACATGCATCACAAGAATAAAGTGACAGCACGAATAGATCCCCGGTCAAAAACTCTAGCAATACCGGATAAAATCGCTTAGTAATAAAAAGTAATAAAAGTATGGACGAGACACATCTGGTTTTAAACCTTAAGCGTTGTCTTACGTTAGAATATGGAATAGATGTATTCATTTCCCTAGTACCTGTTAAATTTTGTCTAGTGCTTGCATGTTAATGGTGTCATTTTCAATTTGAAGGGTAGTTTTATCTTGTTTTCGACGTTGTATCAATTCGGATCAGAATATTATGGTCCGCTGTTATAACTTCAAATCAATACAGTACTACGCATATTGCGTGTATAATTAATGCTTTTCGAAGTAGACGTGTTGGAATCTTAAACGCTCAAATTTAACCGTTAATTGACCGTGTAATTAATTTGCATAGGTATTCGATAAAATACATAAATATACATTTGCTTAAAGTGCTAATAAACAACGTCTTTAACGCGATCATACAAAATCACGTAAAAAAATTTCGTTGTAATTACTCGCAATCGTAGGTATATTATTTAAAAAAAAAGCATTTGATCGCGTGTTAATTCATGGAATATAAACGGATTTTAATTTTCCACAAAGGGTTATCGTTATTTAAAGAGGTTTTGCTATCATAAAAGTATTTTTTTTTCAATGACGCTACACACAGTTATTTACGTTATCCGTATTGGCCATATTCGTTACGTGACGCTCAATGAAGGTCAAACTAGCTTAACACCTGACAGCTGTAAAACAGAAGATATAAATAAGTATACTTACCTACTTTAATACTTTGTCTTTGTGTGAAGAAGGGGTACCTAATGTTTTACAATTTCATGTAACATTCCGTTAAAGAAATAGAGATATCTGCCTTCAGTCGGTTATTTTAACTCGAATAACATGTCAGCTAACTCAAGGTAGTAAAACATACAAAACTTCTTTTGTCTGAAGCTGACATGCGTTCAGTTCTGAATAATTTGACAAAAAGTCGCCACATTATAGATATTACTTATTATAAACATATTTTAATGTACCTTTAAGTATGTTTATTGGCATGACGAAGGTTAAACCAAGGTCTTTGAATGTTTGCAGAATTAAACAACATGAAAATCCAAGACATTCCTATAAATTAAAACACTCTTAATTCCACAATGCAATGACTTTCATAATTAAAAACAAAATAACCACAGACAACATTTCAGACACCAGTTTCCGCGACCGTCTGCCACTGGCAACACTAATTAAAAAGAAATTGGCGGGAAGATTTCGTTTGCTTGAGTTTTTTGCGTTTTATTTTAATGTAGAATTTATACGAACACGAAGAACGCTTTGCTAATTAACACTTTACGGTAAAGTTTTAATTGAAAGCTTTTATATTATTGCGTTATACCTAATGGGATAAGTAACATTTCAAGAAACCCATATTTATATATTGTAACCGTTAAGTTCTTTATTTAATCCTGCATCTTCTCTCAAAGTGAATTGTATTCTTTTGAGAAAACAAATATCTTAAACCGTAACACGCGACTTATCGATAAGCTACGTTTTAACAATAACGTAATCAGCAAGGTAAAAACAGTAACCAGGCTGTTAAAATAATGTTAATTTTAGGCATTTTGCTTTTTAGGTAAAATCAGAAGTATTATTTCAGATAATAATCGTATAGCTCTTCAAGAATCGAAAATAAAAAATAATTCGTGAAAAGTAAACTAATATCGATAATAACTGGTTGCTATTTTTTATTCTGAATAAAACAAGATTCTAATAACAACATATTTTTAAATTTAATACGATTTGGGATATTTAAATCTGAAAGGTATTTATTTCAGACAAAATCATGTAGCTGATTTCCTCTGAAACAAATACCACTCCATTAAAACTTTTACAATTTAGGGACACAAAGAACAAGCTGATAATCTCGGTTTCGAGAACATGTAAGAGGAATCTGCCGCGGACACCGGAGTAATCTCGGGAATGTTATCATTCGATACGAGTACGCTGATAACAGCTCTTATCAGTGACCAGAGTGTATTGAGTGTGCACCTGACGATAGATTCAATTTCAGATAATTTACACACCATCTCAAAAAATAAACCTTTGAAACTAAAAATATAATCAGAGTACAAACATACGAGTATGTACAGTTAGCCAAATCAATTAAGATTGATTTTACGTAAAACTTAGGTTTAATCTATTTAATCTTCATCATCATCACTTAATCAATGGAATTTCTATTTTTACAATGTTCAGAGTCTGCTTGAGACATTGAAACAAATTTCAGTATGGACCATTTAATATTTATAAAAAGAAATAATATATATACGTATACAAAATAAAGATGTCAATGTAGAGCTGCGCAAACATGGCAGGAGGGGCTCATCGACCAGCCTAAACGTGACCCGTGTAGGTCCTAAAGGTGTTGTTAGACTACGACACTATACCAAAACTATACAGTGAATAGGTGACCAAGTCTAAACTTAGCATAAGGGCTAATACGGCTGTATGTCTAAGAACTAGGCACAGCGAAACAACGTATAAACCAAGAGACTTGAACAGCCACTGATCCCAACGCTATCACGATTAAAGTTAAGCTTATCGGTTGAGTTAGTTCGACTGAGAGCTACTAACAAAATAGCAACAGCTGGCTAACATCAGTTGTGCAGGAATGCGACCGCTACCTTGTTTTTCTTCGTAAAGGTGTGCCATACCGATTGACAGATGACAACCATGATAATGATAAATATAGGATAATATTGAGAAAACATTTCGTTTCAAGTAGATAGAGAGCTAAGATACATATAAAAGTCAACGTAAGGAAACAATAACTAAGTTAGGTAACAATAGCAGCACTGTTAGAATAATCCATTTATAATATTTTATAAACCTCCGATGACACAAGGTTTCAAACAGTACCTATGTTTTTACCACTGTATTGATTTTCATGCCACGTGAAGATTCATGAAGATCGTAAAACAAGCTACTTATTCAATGAAAACGTTTTTATTTCTGTAGATGTAGCAAGTATTAAAATGAAAACAAAGGAAGAAAGCACAGCCATGACGAGATTGAGCGATCTTTCAACTTAGTAACAATACGCAGACGTTACAACAATAACGACGTAAGGGTTATTTCATTATATAAAGGACTGATAAAACATTGTAATAATATACCTATTTTAACCAATTTAGCAAGCTTGTTAATATAACTAAAATTACCTCATTGTCATCTAATCTGCGGCATAAACAAAACTGCTTAAGCCGATCTACGCTCAAACAGCATTTCGACGGTTCCAACAAAAAAACATTTAAACTACTGAACACTTTCGCCATCGCACTGATTAAAAACAAACTTTTTTGTCACATGCCACATTTGTTATGTCAAAGTTTCGCGCCGAAACCGATCATTATGCGGTTCGATTTTTAAAACGCGTGCTTGTGTTCGGAAAAGTGTGCGCGGACTAGGTATTGTTATCAGAGAGCGGCTATCTCAAGTTTGTCACGCCAGATATTGTTACACTGGTGCTGCTGTGACGATAAAGTAGTTATGTAGGCTGCAGATAGCATCATGCAGGGGGCGTATTAGTCTAGATGCGCTAAAATTAACAGTAAACAAATAGTGACGTTAGTTGCATAAGGTAGCGCTAAAGTTTTCTAAGGCAATTAACTTTGTTATCTGCACAAATTGTTTGTCCATCTGCTAGATATATGATAAGTAAGTAATTTAAAAGGTAACGCATATTAATTGTTCCTCTCACGTTTATATTATAACACTATTTACCTACACCTCTGTAAAATTGTCATAACGTTTTATTATCTGACTATTATAAGATTATCGCATGCAATTATAAAAATACAAAACCCATTTTATCACGAAAACTGGTTACACTAAAGTATATAGTGCCACTCAATTAATTTTATGAATGTTAAATTGTTAACCAATCGTAAACCCTGTTCGCAGGTTAATTAACGAGTGCTTAATAAATTAAAACGCTCAGAAAATCCACAGTCGAGGGCTACTCACATTTCGAAACTAGGTTAACTGTTTCGATCTATACTACGAGTATACTAATAACCTAAGGAGAGAAAGGGGCAGAACTTAACGTAAAATTTCGCGTTTCCTAGTTACCTAGCGCACATAATTAAATAATCAAGCGATGCATTAAACAAAGCAACGGGAACGTTGCGCATTGCGAATAATTTTCCTAGTTTCGCTTAAGTTTGTATTAATGTTGCCATTTCAATTAAAGTTTTGAAGGCTTAAATAAAACAAAACTAACACACGAGCTTAAACTTTATCATTATAATATACGTACAAAAACAAAACAAAAGATTTTAACGCAGATAATTTTTAACGAAGAGCAATATTTTCATATTGCCCTTTAAATGGGGGAATTACATACAGTAATAGTTGGGGTAAATTGTTATTGGTAGCGATGGCAACACAGTCGTAAATAAACGTGGGATAAGGCAGGTGACAGACAGATGGCCTGCGATATACGGGCAGGGCTAGATGGCTATGTAAAGCAGGCCTAGACTTCTATTTAGGTCATGACTCATGAGGCTTTGTAAAAACTCGAGTGGGTGAAACTGTACCTGCTTTTCGTATCTATCTGTAGCCAAAGAGAACTAACTTGAAATGTAGCTTTATAATAAATGCCGTAAAGAGAAATATTGTGCACATCGTAATGAAATTAATAATCGGTGAAGATTTGCATGTGCTGTCTAAAAACTGGGCATTCAAATAAGCTCCCAATGTGTGCAAGAAAAATTGTATGTACCGTACTGTCTGCTTTGAGAAACAAATAGATTTTGGTTTCAAGAAGGACAACAAAGGACAACTTTTCGGGGCATACCCAGTTATTTTATTGGTCGAGAAAGATGGTGGTTGGGACAAACTTACTAACACTTCCCAGGACGGCTAGCACATGTTGTCCGCGACTTGTCACTCTGATCTCTCTTTCTAACTAGTCTCAAGTCTGTACACACTGTACAGATAAAGACGCTCTGAATCACAAGCGAAAAAATACAAGATTTGCTAGTCTCTAGACTTTATTCACAATATTTACTAACTAACTATTTACCTACATATTTTTTTGTATCCAAACTCATTCTTAAAGAGTAATAAATAATCCAATCCCAAAACAAGGATAATGCTCCATTAAATATTTAAGAGTTCTTCGCATTACAGTCTGGCGTGAATTTTGGATGGTTTCCATTGCCTGCTCATTAAGTATTACGTGAGGCGCGATGTTCGCAGGCAGAAATGAAAAGATAACGGAGCGAGGAGCTGATGTTTTTATAATTAACGTCTGGTTTCCTAGTACTTTAAACGGCTGATTTGCTGCTAAAATACTATCTATAATAAAATTTGATATAAGAAATAAAAAGAGATCGCTTTGTAACGGTAAGACCGCCTGTGCCTTAATTATTATTTTTTACTATTCCGTGTTTTTTTGTGGTGTTCTAACAATTGAACGTTTGTTTTTGTATCGTATTGATTGTTCCTATCTAAGAAATATTCCACTAACAACTTATTAAGAAAACTATTAAACCAACAAGCTATAGCTATAGTACAAGCCTAGAGCTTAGTTTGGGACTAGGACAAGATGTGTGAGATGATCCCTTACTTATTTAACATTAACGAATGCGAAATCGTGAGGTTCTTAAACATTGTATTCAACCATCGTACATCAATCAATACTCATCTGTTAAAGCGAAACGAAGTAAAAACTTGAATAAGAAATACATATACGTATTCATTGTTGCAAAAAATATCTACGAATAGAAAATTTCATTAAAATCTTTTATTGAAACAAATGCGCTCTTCCGCATAACCTTATTTTCGTAATGATTTTACGTAGATTATGCATTCAGGTAACGCATATATCAACCCATTCGGGTAAAATTCAGTATCATTATGGCACCTTTGAAAATTTTAATTGGAATACCTGAACGGTGATAATCGTTAGCTGCAAACCAGCGAATTAAAATCAGGCTAATGTCTGTCGAAAAGGTAAAAGGAATTCAGGCCGAAGATATTCGACGGCACGATCTGCCGTACAATCAGCATAAAGGTTGTTATACTATAACAATATTACTCGAGTAAAATAACGGCTTTAAATGAGCTAAGTGAAACACAATAATAGTTATCCTACTTCCTCGTACATCTACTTCCTACTAATAATATAAATGCGAAAGTTTTTTTTTGTGTTTTATTATGTTACTCGTTCACGCTGCAACGGCTGGACGGATTTGGATGAAATTTGGAATGGAGATAGCTTATACCCTGGATTAATATATAGGATACTTTTTATCCCGGAAAATTTGGTAGTTCCCAAGGGAAAACCGATAAACGAATTCTACGCGAAGCTAGCAAGTTATAAACGTGGAAAAAATATGTCTGAATGTTTTATATTAGGTACAATATGTCAGAATAGGTAAGTCAAAAAAATCTGTTAAAGAAGAGTTAGTCACGGAAAAGAAGATTAGTGTAAAATGCAGTATACACTACTTGTACAGAGAATAGAACATATTCTTGTCCTCAAATCTAGCAATTCTTATAAACTAAATATCAAAGTGCAGCCACAGAGTAGTGTACTTCTTGTTGCGGCGAAAAAGGCATCTATAAAATACATAGCTCAATGTCGTACTTGAAATAATCAAAGCACACTTTTTTGAGAAATAAGTCCTCAATTTCGACATTCGAAGTTACTCTCGTTCTTTTTCTGTCCGATTCAAATTTCTACAATTAGTCAAGAGCTTAGGCTTTTATTTTACTTTGGTGCTTTGGTTTAGCCATTCTTGCTAGTACAATATCGTAATCAGACTATTGTCGTTATGAAATATCTTATTGTCAAGCGAATAAGAATGATTATGTCAGCGATAATGATTACGATATCGTAGCAAGATGAGCTAAACGAAGAACGAAGGGCCAAAGATGATAAACAAAGTTTCTAGTGATGATCTCGGCATTAAGTTCAGCATTGTGAAGGAAAATAATACCTCAATCCCCAAATTGAGGTCTCATTGTGCTTTAACAGCGTCAATCACTGACTAAAGCGCAAAAAGCGAGGTTTTATTGCAGACTGCTGGGTTTACACGAGCTTAGCGAAGTCGAATGCAGCCACACTTAGGACGACAATAGGAGTCTCGGCAATTCACAATGGATGAATACGTTTTGCTGATAACGCCTGTAAAGGCAGAAGATGAAAGACGTGTTGGAAATGGTAGTATTGAGCTACCTAGAAGCAGTTAAACTTTACTATAGTTTAGTATGCAATAGAGTCTGTCTAGTCCTTTCTATAGGATAGACAAGTGTCATTTCGAGTTCGAGTGACGTTAACGACTGGAGAAATGAAAGAATTTGTTTAGGATTGACCAAAATCGTTTAGGATAGACTAAAACAATAAAGGCTCTGTTTTATATATAGGTAGAGAATCATATAGCAGAGAGCTTTAAGTTCCTGACAGTGAAAGGGATAGAGCTGTAGGAAGTCGTACATTTCTGACTTGTATTTTTAACCCCCGACACAACAGTTGTTATAAGTTTAACGTGTGTATGTGTATGTCTGTGGCATTGTAGCTCCCAAACGGATTAACCGATTTTTTTTTTTTTTTAATTTAACTTGATCAGAAGTGTTTAGTTATGTTTAGTGGAACCCGTTGGGCCATGATTTACGAGCTATAAAAGTAGAGGTCCCAATTTAATTGGCGGTTTTAACTCACTGGCAGCTTCTGTTCTCATAAAGTGACAGCACGAATAAAAAGTTGCTAGAGTAATTAAATATTATGCTTAGCTTAGAGCCTGTGCACACTAGCGTTTTTAGCCCTTGGGCCCCCGGTCAAAAGTCTAGAGGGCTCAGGCTCTTAATAGATTTAAACGATTTATTTCATTACTCTACCAATACCGGATAAAATCGCTTAGTAATGACTGAAGGACTAGTATTCATGGTCACGATTTTTTTTTTTAAATCGCTTAGTAATAAAAGTCAGAACGAGACACTTTTGGGCAATTCTTCGAGCGTTTCAACCGCCCTGATTCCCGTGGCCGCTTTAATGTCTAAATTCCTGTAGCTTTGGATGCATTTTCAGTTAAACTTTGTAGAAGTCAGGACACTACAAGATAACCGAAAATAGCATCCAAAGCTACAGGAATTTTGACATTAATGCGGGCACGGGAATCAGGGCGGTTGAAACGCTCGAAGAATTGCCCTTTTTACTTTAAACCTTAAGCTTACAGCCTTAAATTAGAATATGGAATAGATGTATGGATTTCCCTAGCCCGCTGATAGGAAATGTAACATTTAATGATCAAGATTGCTCGCTCCAGTTCTAAAGAAGTCTAGGCTGAAGCCGCAAATAGTCTAACATCGAGCTAACCGTAACTAAACTAGTTTGAGGATATACTGCTGTGGTCCAGTTACTATTACTAGATCGAGGAAAAGCTAGGATCCTTCTAAGAACTAGCTATTAAGAACGCGTCGACATCACTCGCGGTAGCGGGGGCGTTATATTGTTTGTATTTGTATGAACCATGGCACACTAAAAGCGGAAGCGATATTTGTGTAAGGTACCCTAAAATAATCTACACTGCACTCTAAATAAATGAAGTTTTAATTTAGAACTTAAATACGCCTTTCCGAGTGTGAATTTGTATTATGCCTGAAAATTCAAGTTTGAAAAAGCAAGATTTTATCATTTAGTTTTATTGACGACGCGGTTAGCCTAGTTGGTCACTACCAACCCTGCCTACGAAGCTAGCGGTCCCGGGTTCGAACCCCGGTATGGGCAAATATTTGTGTGATGAGCGCGAGTATTGGTTTCTGAGTCATGGATGTTTTCTATATATTTAAGTATGTATTTCTCTATATAAATATGTATATCGTTGCCTAGTACCCATAGTACAAGCCTAGAGCTTAGTTTGGAACTAGGTCAATTTGTGTGAGATTGTCTCCGATATTTATTTATTTATTTTTATTTATCTATTCAATTCTATTGAATATTAGTGCGTATCTAATGCCATATGTTAAAAGTTTAGACAAATGTCATGAAGTTTACAAGTCTCATTCAAAACGTATACTAAGAGTTGTTAACCTTATTAGACCTAAAATGTGACGTTCTCAGTATAAAGGGACCTTATGGAGGCAGGTGGTTACGCCGTTTTTAGAACTGTTACCACAGTATTCGTATAGTTACAAGAACTAAAAGAGCGTAAGAGCCTTCCTCCATAAGGTCCCTTTATACTGAGAACGTCACAAATTATGTCACAATCTTAAGGTAACTAGTTTCTAAAACAATTATTTCCTTTGCACGGGGACTAGACAGTTGCCGTATAAACATAAAACTCACTTAAAAGTTAAGTGCCAGTTAACTTTATAGAAGTTTAAAGTATAAAAATCTCGTAACTGTTATGTCTCCTTGCTACCGTTGCCAAGTTTAACAAATAAACAACTTTTACGTTAATCTGTCTCTGAGGGAAATCTTTCATAATATTACTGTTTTTGAGGAGTTAAGAATACTGTAAAAAGGTTTCAGAAAGATTTTACTACTTAAGCACTGACAAAATCGCATTTTTTCGATTCTTCTGATCGTTTTTAGCATATATTATTTTTGCATTTGATTATTTAATAGAAAAAATACTATGGAATGCCATTTATATAACTATAAAATTGCATCAGATACATTGGGTTTATAAGGGTTGATCAGATGGATGCCATGCCATAGATGGATGGTTCTAATTTTAATAATTTTCAAAAATAATTACAAAACTATCACTACAATATCGAATACTCCAGTCCAGCCTACATGTTGCCAATTATACAAACGCCCCATCAAACATCAATCGAAGGAACCGAAGAAACCTACGCGTTAATTTAAGTTTGACCCACAAGAACTCAATTAAATACCTACCTACTTACTTATATTAAGATAATGTTATGAACATTATGACAATAGGGATGATGCCTGGGTAAAGAAAACGAAATTATATTTAGTCCGTCAGTTAGATAATCAAAAAATATTAGACACGTATTTTTTCTTCTGTCAATCAAACAAAAAATTACAAAGATAAAGCGCGTCAAAGTTCGGAAGTGGGGGCTCATGATGTCACTTCTGTGTTAAAATTGACGTCATGCGACATTTCAACTCAATATATCTCCGTAATTTTTTTATTGTGAAATTTTTGATAATCTACCTGATCGACGAAGAAACAAAAATCTATTAAACAACTCAAAGCTAAGAACTCCACATCATCATCGGGCCCGTTCAATACGCACATCGGAAATATTGGCCCTTGGCCCTTGGCCCTTGACCTCCGAAAACCTTATGGCTACCATAGATAGAGCAGCATTGACAAAACAAATTAAATCCGGCCTTGATAACATGACGTCAGCATAGACAAAAACTATCTGAAGCAGCTACTATAATGATAAAAATGCCTAAGTATACCAAACATTAATAGAAACATACGTCCTTTCACTTAATACATTGATGTTATAGCCAATCAGGATTCCCGATTATTCAGTTTATATGTACCCTTGTTTTGATGTGATTTATGAGGCGATGGTAATGGAGATTGGTGTGCAGGACTATTAATTAATGATTTGTTCGGAAGTCAAGTCGTAAAGTGCTTCGATACGATAATTCTTTCATTCATTACCCAAATGGCTTTAGTTTAGGTTATATGAGTTACATATTTACAAGTTACTCTAGTAATAGATGATACTATACGCCTTTGCCTTCGCCTTTGTACTTAAAATTTACTTATACTTTTTGTGCAATAAAGACTTTACATACATACTATAAAATACTAATACGAGTACTATACTGACGACGCAGTTAGCCTAGTTGGTAGTGACCCTGCCTACGAAGCTAGCGGTCCTGGGTTCGAATCCCGGTATGGACAAATATTTGTGTGATGAGCGCGAGTATTTGTTCCTGAGTCATGGATGTTTTCTATGTATTTAAGTATGTATTTCTCTATATAAGTATGTTTATCGTTGTCTAGTACCCATAGTACAAGCCTAGAGCTTAGTTTGGGACTAGGTCAATTTGTGTGAGATTGTCCCCTGATATTTATTTATTTATACTACTTACTAACTATACTATTAATGCCACTTAGCAATAGGGATGATGACTGGGTAAAGAAATCGAAATTCCATTTAGTCCGTCAGTTAGATTATCAAAATATTGAACGTGTATATTTTTCTTTTGTCAATGAAACAAAAAATTATTAAGATAAAGCGCGTCAAAGTCCGGGAGGAGGCTCGTGACGTCACTTCTGTGTAAAAATTGTATTGACACGTGACGTCATGTGACATTTCAGTAATTTTTTGATTATGTGAAAAAATAAAGAATCGTGTCTAATACTTTTTGATAATCTACCTGATCGACAAAGAAAAAAAAATAGTCATCATCCCTATAAGTAGTATTCTAAAAATGTAGCAAAAACTAATTGCTAAATAAGTAATAATTTGCATTTCATTTTGTTATTGCGCTACTTACAAAAAAAGTAATTTCGCACTTTGCATTTAGCTAATGAAGGAAAATGAACAATCATCCAATCGAAATAATTGAAAGCTAAAAATGACACTAATTTTATCGAAGCTTTATAAAAGGGGAAACTGATAGCGATTGTCTCTCATCCCTTTCTCCCTAATGCTTTTGTGGAAAGCAAGAAGGGGACAGAACAATAGATTGTTTCGAGTCTGTAGCCATGACAGCACGTTTCCCACTTCCTGCAGCGTGAATAGATACCGGTGTTCGATGGGCGTTGCACAGAAACTTTACCTGTTATTGTGTCACCAGTATTTATAACAGCTTTGTTCTGTTCCCTGTTATAGAAGTTTATTTATAACCATTATCACGTTTGTGAGCTTTTGACTTCCTCTTTTAGTTGTTTTGTGTCTATTTGTTGTAAGACTGTTTGTGGACTCTTCCGGTCTTAGTTGAAAAGAACCCCACAAACAATGCTTATTTTCATTGTTTTTATAGCTTCGTTGTCAAAACGATTACCTTGAAAATACTCTACTTTATTTTTATTAATTAATGGTAACATAAATTATTTGTACATTTTTAACTACAAATAACACTGTTCTTTTCTATAGTTCTTCATAACTTTAAATTGTTCACTGATATACTTCACAAACACCGTTTAATATCCTAGACACAAACTGACCGTATATTTTCCCTCACAATAGACAGGCTTTATCTTCCGAGATATGTTAAACCCAAATAAAACATTTTTATATTTCACAGGGTTATTGTGGAATATTTTTCAGAAAGCAATGTTGTTTATCTTGCGTGTCTTCTTAAACTCAAGAAAGATAAGGATTTTGAAAATAACGATACGGCTTAGCATACATGCACGAGATAAAATTTGACAGGTACTAAGACTTAACGCTTAAGGTTTAAAACAGATGTGTCTCGCCCAGACTATTATTACCTTTTATTACTAAGCGATTTTATCCGGTATTGCTAGAGTTTTTGACCGGGGGTCTTAGACGTAAAAACGCTAATGTGCACAGGCTGCTAAGCATGATATTTAATTACTCTAGCAACTTTTTATTCGTGCTGTCACTTTATTCTTGTCATGCATGTTAGGCTCGCTGGGTTTCCATAATTCTCTATCTATTGCAGCCTCCGGCCAATCTTTGAGAAAAGCGTCCCAGTCGTCCTGTTATCTCCACCTGGGTCAAATGATCCTCACGTAATTAACGTTAATTTTATACTAATATTGTATATTTATTTTATATCCTTATTATAATAATAATTCTAGAATAAACCACAACCTGCGGCTCTTATCACTTCAACACCTGACGCGCTCGCGCCTATAAAATATAATACGGTGTTCGCCTTGTTCATCCTACTCTATCTAGTGAAGTATGAAAGAGGCAACGATAGATTGTATTTAACCGGAAGTGGTGCGGATGTCGCATGCGCAGGGTGGCGTGCTTCATACAAACGTATTGATTAGTGGGGAATGGCAAGTTTGTATGACTCACTGAGAGGTTTAATAAGGAATTAACTATAACATGCCATTTTATTGTTTTCGTATTTTTTTTTTATGTCATCATCTGGCGTTCCTTATGCATCTTATAATTGAAATGACACCGGCAAAGATGAATGTCAAGACTAAAGTTGAAAATTTTACACACTGAAAAAAATATAGCAGATATTTAACCGAAAAAACATGAAATTTCACTGCTTTGCGCAATACTAGGTATATGAGCCTAACGATCAAAACGATAATTGTTACTGGTCCAAAAACAGTTAAAGCTTGCGGCAAATTTTTACTGTCTTGACAGTAAATTTAAATGTTGTGTTGATTATTATTATTGTAAATTAATTAAATAGTAATGTTCAAACAGTAGACGTGAATGTTTTGTCTTTTACTGTTTTTCAAGCAGTTGATGATACTTTTCGTGATCAGTTACTCTAATTGTTTTTTGCTTTACTGTGTGTAGTAGGAAATTATTTTTTTCAGTGCAGGTGCTAAGGAAATGAATACATCTATTCCATATTCTAACGTAAGACTTAACGCATAAGGTTTAAAATAAAAGTGTCCCGTCTTAATAGAATCAAAGTCAGCAGGACGAGACACTTTTCTTTTAAACCTTAATCGTTAACACTTACGTTCAAATATGGAATAGATGTATATAGGGGAATCCCTAGCACATGTCAAATTTTATCTCGTACATTTCTGTTTACCTGTTCAATTGAATGATACGACACAAAAGTGGCAGTTTCATATGATTTCACGGTTCGCTACTTTCCGATGCGGGTTCGAGTTCCGTCCAAAATATTTGTTTAGTTAGGGTATTGGGAATATTGCTTATCAAGTATATGCCAGTGAGAATTATTGGATAGATATGTAAATAGTAGAGGCGAAAGAATAATAAGTAGCAGGATAGGAAGTACAATAAGTACTAACCTTTGTTTTGATATCATATATAAGTTTGTAATGGTGTATTTAGTCATTTTTAGCATGTAATGAAATTAAAAAGTGGAACTAGACAAGGTCCTTTACAAAAGTAGTGAACATGATTTTATTAAAAAAAAAAAAGCATTTCACAAACATATCATTTGGCAAACCGCTTTTTTTCCGAAACTGTAAATATATCAGGATTTATTTCAGGACCATCATGTAGAACCCTATAGGTTAGGTTAGTTTAGTTTTATAAAAATCCTGAAATATATAATTTCAAATGATATGTTTGAGAAATGAATCAGTTTGTGAAACGTTTTTTGGTAAAACATTAGTGAACCATATATAGTGAATCTAGTATGTTTGGTAAATATGTGATAGTGGTACTAGTTCAGTGTTCAGTGGGGCAGTATCGAAAACCAAAAGAAATACTATCTTACTATTACATTCCCGACGAACGGAACCACAACAACTGTTTATAAACGGATTGAACGAAGCGATCGGTCCGGCAAGTGGAGGCGAACCGGTTCTGCCGCTGACCTGGTCCAAATACGACTCTGCAAACACTCCAGACCAGATGCATTTCCCATAGGTTATGTGCTTTAGAATCTATAGATTATGTTGGGCAAAGCGACAGATAGGTAGAATAATTCAAGAGCAAATGAAGAAATATGTTAACAAGAGTTACAAGAGAATTGTAAATCTATTATTTGTGCAATAAAGAGTTTACATACATACATACATACATATAAGAGTAATGTTGACATTTTATTCATACACGCTGTCCCGCGATAAAGTGCACAAAAGAAAAAGGGTGAAACTACATGTGATTTTATCACGGAAAAATCATCCTTATTCGTTTGTGCACTTTATCGCGGGACATCCTGTATATCGTGATTTTCCGAAGATGAAAACTAAACTATAAAAAACATTGGAGCCTTTTTAGAGAAACCAATATACATAATAAGTAGGTAGGTATAAATAGAAATGCTATCTTTTAAAGTACATATATACGAGTATATCAATCTGCAATTTGGCCTTTAATATTGTTTTGTTTACACGAAATAATTGTTACCAGAAACTAATAAATAGGATAAAAAATAAGCTACGGCATAATAATATGACACATTTACTACCTATAAAACATTTCACGGTTCACCTTAAAGAATAACCCCACAGAACAGGGACGTATGGGGCCTTTATTTAATGGTATTGGACCTGATTTGATCCCCAATT
Source organism: Tortrix viridana (assembly GCA_963241965.1). Classification (NCBI taxonomy): domain Eukaryota; kingdom Metazoa; phylum Arthropoda; class Insecta; order Lepidoptera; family Tortricidae; genus Tortrix; species Tortrix viridana. The sequence continues at coordinate 12,022,997 of OY725186.1, forward strand.
AATTGGATCGTACCAAATCGCTACAATTCCGACGGCACAGATATTGAGTCGACGGGAATTAAAATGTATAAATCCACCCGAGGACATCGACGGTGTAATTCGAAAGGCTCAAAGGACAATTTGATTTCACCAAACGAAATGATAAATTACTGAGAAATATATGTATATTGACCCTGTTTCACTTGCGGAAATAAACCGGAGTAAAAATCTCAAGGCTCTGACTTCATCTGAATAAATTTGATAAACGGACACAATTATCACAATTTTACCAAATATTCAGACCCACATAACAATAGTATAAGACTCCGAAGCAAATTCCCTGGCTATCACAAATGGCACACTTAATATTCGCTTGAGAAGAAACGTTATCGCTCAGAAAATAGCGATTCAACGAAACCATATGGTTAACCCAGAAGTACGCACTCAAGAAGAGATTTATAGACTCCACAAAATCTAACAACAGCTATAAACTGTTTTAAGGATCCCAGTTGAGGTTGAGCATAAAAATAAATAGGGTAACGGCCTATAATCCGGAAAGCAGTAACTTCTTGGTACAGGTAGCCAACAAATTACGGGATAACACAAAAATCCTCTAGACAGCACGGCGTCTGGAACACTGAATTTATCAGGTTTAAAGATAAGGTATATAGAGTGTACGAAAACAAACACGGACGGTAACAAAATGAAAGTTGTAGCTCCTGGTGTCGTATAAGATTATGATAATGTGGTGCACAATGGAAAATACTTTATTTGCGTATACTAAATATACTGTCCGAGCACATGTAGTTAAATATTTGCTTAATGTTTATTCTGTGTTATAGTTGGCGACATATATGAATGTTCGTACTGAGTGCTTTTCGAAAAGTTTAGTTTGAACTGTTTAGCGGATACAAGTCAAATCTACAAATTAGGCCTCCAGGTATTTATGAACAAAAGTTACACGTTTAAGAAAATATCATACCTACTACTTAACTTACATCACACGTTTACCTCAATATTTATGAGAGTCATTGGTTCCAAGAATTTATGACCAACATCACTTTTAGCTTTTTGAAACTAGCAAAAAGATAAAACAACAGTGTAATACAAATGGTCTTACACGAGAGTTTAAAACAGCGGCAGCTAAACATAAAGGAACAAAAAAAAAGGAGCGAGCCTGAATGCACCCGAATATACCCGACAAAGGCCTCGTATAAGCTGAATACTGGAGTTCATTTCCTATGTAAACATTGCAAGAATCCACTAAAGAATAAAACTATGGACCACAGCCAAGATCCTAAACGTTATGTTAAGTTGCACGACTTGCACGCAACTCTATCAAACTTGTCTTTATAGTTTGGGGTGGAAACAATTTACGGAGTAAAGTTGTATGAGGGTCAATGTTGGGAATTTGGAGAGTTTCGCATGTCGAACGGTGTTTAAAGCAAGTATGTAGCTCGTGGCAGTCAACGGTCGCGAAAGAGGTTTTATGCTACCCTTATAAGAGCTTCTGTGCGACTTAAGCTAAAAGCGTGAGGAATGTCTTTGGTGAATATTTCGCCGCGGTAAAATAGGCGTTTAGCTCCGTGAGTTTGGCGATCAGTATGTAAACTAGTCGAATTCCGTGACGCGATCAATTCCGTGGTAGCAGTTCTATCATCCGCCATAGAACCCTGCTAATAGAATCTAGGAACTGAAATACGACCTTAGACTTTTAAATAGGCTAAGGCAAATAAATAAAGGGTGTATTTTAGGTCCAGGGTTCTATGGCGGATTATATGTATTACTACTACCACGGAATAGAGCGAGTCACGTATTCGATGAGTTTACTATACCTACATAACAATTCCAAATTACTTAACGAGCGCAAACCGATATGAAGTTGCTTGTAGTTTCATAGTAAACTTAATGTTGTAACTTGTAACTAAACGTAGTAAAATAAATAGTTCTTGAAAAACTATGAAAACATAATGTTTACATACATTTTTGTGTACTCAAAATGTCCAATGACTTTAGATATATCAAATTCCAAAAAGTTTTACCAAACATTTCATATTTAATCATTTCTTATGATCTTAATATTATCAGTTTTTTATACCCATCGTATCCAAAAAGTAAAAAAATACAAGTTTCGCCATTTCCCCTTCACTTGGACCGCCTCATTCTCCGAGGCTACGGATATTTCTGTCCAAGGAATGAGGACATCTGCCGTTACGTAACTACGGATCATGTCTCACCCCCCCTCCCCACACTCAGATATTTCTCAGTCTTTATTGGTCATATAAGCGCTCTGTATAAGCAGTAAAAGCGGTTAAATAATTTGATTACAACGAACACATTGCTGGAGTTAAGTAACTTGCATATCTTTAGAAAGGGCGCTCATTCAGTGCCTTGAACTTGATATCGCGTTTTGTTTTTATGGAAATGTAGAGCTTGGGTGTGTAATTAATTTAGAATAAGACAGGGCGCATGTGGTACATGTTTATATACACAGGCAAACCCAAAACATTAGCGATATTACTGAAAGTACTAAATGTATTAAGTTAATGCATTTGGCACATGCCATTAATTTTGTTATTTTATTCGTTTTGTTCCGATATAGCTCTAAGGAATGTTAGTAAAATAACTATTAAGTACGTGAACACGTTTAAGAAATAAAAATACTTTAACGTGTTCAAAGGTTTATATTAAGAGATTTCCGTGAGCAAACAGGATAGAGGCTTATATTATTAGTCATAAATACTAATAGCATCGTGATAAATCAGAAAACATCAATCTTGTGGTCTGCTTTATTCCTACACAAACACACGTACATATTCAAGTTTTCGTTAGTTATAAAAGTGCACTAACTAAAGACAAATCAACCTGAACACTCAAAATAAGTAATTTTTACAAAAGAATAAGACAAAAGAGATACCTACGTGAAATATTCGACACAAAGTGTGGGCAATACAATATCACTGCAAAGTGTATACGAAGCTGAATACGAAGACTAGGTACCGTACTACTAATACCAACTAAACATCGCAAAAGAAAACATATTGAAGATTATAAATATTACTGTACTGTGGTAATATCTTAATACACATTGGTATAAATACAGGAAACGATGGACGTAGTCATATCAGTCTATTGTCAACGTTTATATAAGACATGCAAGACCAAAAACCCACAAGAGCAAACACTACGTGTTGCTTAATAAATCTTAAGTATCTAAAACCAGGACTCAGGAGTGTTTTGAGTAATAATAAAACAAATAATAACGACAAGCCTATTAGACATATAACAACAACAATAAAGAACATGAATATTTAGGACCTTGAAAGGAACCCCGAAAAACCTGAAAACAAGTGCAAGTGGTAAAAATAATGTCGTCTGAATGATCAAATTAGTCAGCCTGTGGTGACATGGGCGTAATAGGAAAACTCGATAAAGCTTTAGTTGAAGAAAACGCTTTCAAAGGTATATTGAATGCTAAATTGTTAAAGAGTTATCTGAGGTGCTGAGTGCTAAAGTATATGTCAATATTTCACATCGGTTTCTTTTCCGGTGATTTATATCACGCAAGGCGGATGGAATGGTAGGCATAATATCCACGATGAAATTTTCTGCTCCTGCCTGAGCCAAGCGCACCGCGACACTCAGGGGATCCTCATACAAATAGGCATGGGCTTGGTAAAAATCTGTACCGAATTGGTTGAGCGTAAACCGCGTTATGATACCGCTCCGTACTGAGTCAGGTAGCGTATAAGTACAGAGGTATTTAACAATACTCTTGTAATGAATACTTGAATATTTCCATTTTTGCATCATTCAATCAACCGTCTGTCTTCATTTTCAAAGCCTTCAAACGTTTCGTTACTTAAAGACATTTCTAGACGAAACGCGTTTGACAATTTAGCCAGCATTTAGAATTTTCGCGGGAGAAATTCAGTGTTAGTTACTCCGACGCTGTTAAAATTTCTAATTTCATGCTCCAATGCCTTAATAAAGGAGTTAGCTGAATCAAATTAGCTCCGAACCTTCAAGTTAATGAGGCGCCGGACGATTTTTAATAATTACTGTAAATATGAGAATTGGCGACGAAAATAACTGTAAAAAAACTTGTAGAGCTATATAATCGCAATCAGTAAATTTACCAACTAAATGCTATTTCTACGTCATTTTATTTCAGTACCAACTTTCTTTTTCTCATTCTTTATGACAGGTAAATTAAATAGCATAATTTTGCTTGATATGGTTAAGGATGTTGATATGTTTTCGAGAACCTTAGACACCTTAGTTTTTATTAATGTGAGTTTTTTATGAAAAACCTTATTATTTTAGCAATTAAGCTGTCTAGTTGACATTAAAAGCTCACGACGCAAGCATCACAGTAGACTAGAGCGAGCGAGTGTGACCTTTTATTGTTATTAAATAGATAAAGGAGGTCAGAGGTAGTAGAATGGAAGGCTTGACATAATTGTAACATGATGTAAGACAACGCAAACTAAACTACGAACTCGGATAATAACATTAACAATACTTACCTAAATAAACCTGCGTAACATTATATTAGTAATTCTATCTAGAATATAATATAAATCATGGATATTTTTGGCTCGCCCGCTTCTAAATTTACTGGTCACACTGGGACGATGTTTCGAGGCGGGCAAGACTGACGAGGGTGCGTGAATTTACGCGCTAAAATAAACTGAGGTGGCCATCTTTAATTCATTGGGAAATTGGATACTTTTATAAATACCCTCTTCTTTCCTTCCCTTGTCAAACAAGAAAAAATCATCCGTATTTATGTCTAAACTATTATTCTGTAAGTACGGTACCAACCTATACATCAGAAAATATCGTAAATTTTATTAAGTACATTCATTATAATCTAAAATCTGCGTAAAATTTGATAACTGGTTGTAACATTTCGCACCGTAAAATGATTTATTTTATGGTAGTGTCCAGCGAGGAAAGTAAGGTTTTAATTTGATTTGGAACGCTATATTTCATCGAAAACTAAAATAAAGCTAATGTATGGCTTACTTAAAGCGATGGTATACTAAATAAATCAAGGAAGTTTAAAATTGAGCTCCAACTAAAGTATTTTAGCGAACTTGGGGAGACAATTTGGCAAGGAATCCGGCATGTATCTATAGAAATATATTTTCTATTCGAGAGTTTTACCAGAAGACTGTAGGTACCTATAGTAGGGGTTCAACGTATGGTAGTAGCAGTTAGCTATATGTGCAACTATTTTGTCAATGGATAACTCGATGGCTTAATGCGTCACAACATCTTGCAAAGATTGCAAAGATCAAAGATAAACAAACACACTTTTTGAACATGAAACTTACAGAATACGGGATTCAAACGTGTGATTTTCTCACTGGGCTGCGAGACTGCACAGGCTGCACATAAGGCTGCGTATCCAATAGGACAGCTGCGCAGTGTGAGGCTGGTAAAATTTAAAGTAATCCTATTGATGGATTTTTCCTCGCACACCGCTTAGCTGCCTCGCACAGCTCTGGTGGAAACGCAGCCTTAGGATGCTTTAGGTGAGAAAATCACACGTTTGAATCCCGTATTCTGTAAGTTTCATGTTCAAAAATTTGTTTGTTTATCTTTGCAAGTTTTTGTGACGTATTTCCTATATGAACTGAAAATCGGTGTTTGGGATTAGTTCGAAATTTCTTAATATAACATACTAGATAGGTACCCTAATACCCAGCTTGTTATATAAGTAACCATTATACTGCCGTGATAATTCAACTAAATATAGACTTCTATTTTTATCATTAATATCAAGGTCAAAGTGGTCAAAGCTTCAAAGTACATAAGTATAATTTTTGTCAATGCAGAAGTGTGACAAATTGATATTTTTCATACACAAATACACTCTCATATTCACTTGAGTGAAACAAAAGGATTTATCACTCCCTATTGTGATTTGTAACTGGAGAACTTGTAAAATAAAATAGTAAGAAAGGAGTATTGTAAAAGAAAGTAATAAAATATTTTTATTGCATCCACGGAGATACCATTCGTGATATTGCCATTGATAACCATTATCCACAATTTATTCGAAGTAAACTAATAATCTTTCTCATTTTCGTATATTTATTAAGGAAAAAAAAATAATAAAGCAAACACAAAAAAAATACAGATCCTTACGCCCCTACAAAATAAATAACAATAACACGAAACGTTTTGACACAAATATGCGCATTTTTTTACCCTTATTGAGAGTCCTACGCAATAATATTGATACAAAGCGATATCGGAATATAGAAAAACATTGCATTTTTTATTAGCATTCTACCTATCTAAGTGTAAACCAATCCAATACACAACATTACCCAAATATTACTATAACACGATGCTGGCACTAAATTCGTAAACATTAAACAATGCACGAAAACATAACGCAATTGATATCAACCAACAACAGCCATCAGCTTCCAAACAAAACGCACTCAAATAAAAGAAAAATTAACAACACTGAATGTCACATTCAAATTGGCGGCAAAACAGTGACGTGACACTTCACAGTACCAACCACGCGCACGTCGAACCGCGGCAAAGGAACTCGGCATACTGCCAGCGGGTCGCGTCCGGCGACGCCGTCGGCACGACATGGGCACTACTCAAACGTGTATTAAAAAGTTATTTTTCCTTCTACGCCGATGTAGCTCAAGAAACAACATACACATTAATTTAATTAAAACTTTCTGTTTTGACAAACAAACCACCCGCTCAACGATTCTAATACAAATGAGCTTTATTTGCGATTCTGTATTGATTTCGCCAAAAATAGCGTTGATTTTTCACGACCTCAAATATATTCATGAAATTGGGATGGCGTTGCTTCATGGAGGTAGAGGATTAACATTTAGTCGGTAAACATAATTTGGGCGAGTACTAATCTAATCCCAGCAGCGACTTATTATCGCTGGACTGCGAAACTTTAAATAAGGTGATGTTTAGCGACAATCCCAGTTTTGCACTGAACAAGTGAACTCAAATTATTTGAAAGCATTGTCGAAAATTCCGACGGATTCTTCGGACCAGTCTTTTTGGTGGTTATTTCGTCTTGCACCGTGCGTTTAAATTCATTCGCGTTCAATTCAAAAAGAAAAGCTGCTTATGAAGCGGATAATACCTACACAATACTATTACCTATTTTGTGACAATACTTAAAAACGCCGCTTTCTGTACTAAGTCGTTTTAAATTCTCACAAAACTGCTTTTAGATTAATGCAACCTTCATTTCTTTGAACTGATGTTATGGCCCTGCCACACTATGCTCTTCGCGCTGCTCATTGCTCTACTCCTCGCGCTGCCGCGATGTTGCCCTCACTGGCCACACACTGCCCTACTCGCGCAATTAATCGCGACGCTCCGTACCGGTCCTTTGACTCGCGCCAAAAAAGCGACCAAACAGGGAGCGGTGGGCATGACGAGGAGCATGACGTGCGGCATGACGAATGATGTTGCCACACTACGTTTCTGCCTCCTTTCCTCACTTCCATGCCACTCGAAGAGTGTGTGGCTGGGCGGTTACACGGGTTACACACACCAATTGTCTCTGCCAGACAGTTTAGTAATTAGTAACAATGTTTTAGAAAAGAATATATCTACAGGCGAACTACACTGCTATACTGGTGGGAACTGAGAATAAAAGGAAAGGAAATTAAATAACGACCAGCTACATTTACTAGGAATGTCAAAAAACGTATGTAGGTCTCTAGATAATATGACTTTTCTACTGCGCCGCACCAAACTTTATAACCTATATATCGAACGAACTTCGTTCGTCTTAACTAAGAATAAAGAAGTATCAGATGCATTTCTAATTAGTTTAAATAAACTATAAAAACAACAAAACCACGTCTCATTTAAATTAATCTGGAAAATTGCAATCACACATTTCTATTTAAAACATCCAAATTGATAAAGTGGAGCAAAAAACCGCACAGTTTAAAACGTTTCACGTATTAATTGGAATATTTTTGTACATTTTCGTTCCTCTACGTTGATGGTCGGGCTTTGAGTGAAAAGATTAAAAGATGCAAGCGGGATAATGAGAAACGGGAAATGTATTTAAAAGGCTTTTTAGCAACCTAACCACGGTTAGACTCTTTCAATTAATGTTAGTTGTAAAACTAATTACTTAATACTTATTTCTATAATTGAAAATAATATTTCACACAACAAACACACATTTTTCGCATATAAAAAGAAGAAAGAAAGAAATGGTCTTGTTCTGAAAATCTTAAAATAAAGTGTATTAATTGACGCAATGTTTTTTTTTTTTATTAGACGTGTAAACAGAAAAGAGGCTGGATAGTCTTGGATAATGAGCCCTTTCGTGTCTTTTATGCCACAGACAAAAAAATTTAACCAGTGTTTGTGTAAAGAACATTTCAGACGTGAACGAATCATAATTGGGCCAGCGGATTTTTTTATAGATATTTATTTTTACAATTGAATAAAATTAACATTACATGCGTACATACCTACTCGTAATAATAAATAGCAAACAGTCTAAATATTGCTAAAATAAACGTTTTTTTTTTGGAAATCTGTTAACCACTAAAAACAACTAACAGTCTATCTTAGTAAGGATATTCGTATGTTAAATAAAAATGTATTAGGCCAGACGGACTTCAAGGTGGCACTGTCTAAGTAACACTCGAAAATTAGGCTATTGCATTTAAGCAGATATTTTTTATCGTTTCTGCAGGCTTGTTATAAACAGTAGGCTAGTAACAAAGATATAAACAGCGTCTTCGATTAGAAATCGAAAGAGATTAGAAATCTACATATATTCCCAAACATTTATTAAACTATATACCTATAAATTAATATAAAAAAAATAGTTTGGATTTCAGTCCTTAGTTATCCAAACAGTTTTTACTTTACCAGTTCAGATTTAGAGATACAGGTAAACCAGCGCTATAGAAGTTTGAGTTCGGAAACTTTTACCATCTGTTAAAAAATTTAAATTGCCAATTTAGTACTCACCTACTTACATTTCAGTTTACGTTTAACAGCATTTGTTTTAATGTACCGTTAATTCTTTTTGTAAACATCCTGAGCGCATCGTAAGTTCAATAACACACGGAGAGACAAATGCATGCACATGCCTCATTCGAGCCATAGACAAAGAACGAAATTGTCCTATGGAGCTGACCCAGATTCTCGCTATTCAGCCATTGTAGCTCAATCTCATTACATGGCTTGCATTTTTAGGGTTCCGCGGCACGAAACCTTAAAAGGTCAAGCTTGTTTGTTTGTCCTGGCCCCGTGCGAGTATTATGCTCGCCCTTATCGCGGTGGATAAAGCATGCGTCCCTCTCGTACTCGCATATTGGTCAGAAAGTGACAGAATGTTTTATCTACGTGTATCCACATTGATAACCACGGCCATAAAAGGTCAGCTGTTAATAAATATACAGAATTGTTAAAAAAAATAATTCTGGAGGTTTCTAGCGAAAAATGATTTTAGAGCCAAGTTAATAAAAAATTAAAAACAAAGCCTTTTGTGTCCTATGACTGGAAATTGTGAGTCACTAACTCCGAGATAGCTGCCGGCTTTTGCCGTTGTTGGCTCGGGTTTTTGGAACGAGAATTCTAACAAAACAATGATCATGTTTTTTCGCTTAGCAGTCCTTAAATCAAACGACTTGTACCTACAACTAATTAAATAAGTAATTTGATTTACCCGATGTATCACAATAGTAAGAGATCTGACTACGTATCTCCTTATAGAAGTTGTCCATAGAGACACTTGAGAAGTTCATGAAGCGTTCGTATTGGGAAACTATTGCAATATTGTCAGTAAGTTTGATATGACATGACACAGTATGAACACTATTCATTCGAAGACGTTTCAAATATTATTACCTCTATCTTGTACGAAAAGGGACGCTAAAAACTTCACCCGGTATAATCTTTTAGAACGAACAAAAATGTACATGTCATTGCACATTTATACGAAGTATTTTTTATTGACAAAGACAGGCAATTATTTCCTTTGACAAAACAATGCCATAAGTGTCTGAAAGTAAATCAAAATTTCGACAGCCAACAACCCTGATTGTTCATCTATCATATTGACATAGTTTGGGTTACGGAACCCTCGTACACGAACAGAAGTATTCGGGCCTAACTAGCCTTCGTCCACCTGCCCCTTAAAGAGCCTTCTTGGGATCTAGTCTTAATTAAGTGAAGCTTGACAGGGAATATAGTTTTCTACGTATATTAGGGAAATCAAAGGATCCCTGCGTTCGTAACTTTTGTTATCACAATAGGTGCAGTCAACATTAAAAGTAGATACAGACTTTTGTACCTTGTCGCTATACAGCCACGTTAGCAATGTCAAACAAGATTGTCAAGTATTTAATGTGATAAAGTACAAAAGTGAATATCTACTTTTGACGTTGACTATAGTTGGATAAAAATGAGGGTTTCCTCATTGGCCGATGTCATGTCAGTGCAACGGGACGCAGTTATGGGTTAGAGTAAGATAAAAGCAAATCGAGCTCGCTCCAACCCATAACTGCGTCCCGTTGCACCGACACGATATCGGTCAATGAAGAAACGCTCAATAACAACCCAAACTCAATAATAACTCAAACTCGAGTGACAGTTTAATGTCACCTTATTACGACAGGATTCTACGGGGTACACAAATTTTATCAATAGTTTTTTCTTTTTTCCTGAAAAGCGTTATACTGAAACGAGGAAGCGGGGTCTTAACATCGTAAACGCGTAAATCGATTTATCTGAATCATTTCCCGTTCATAAACCAAAGACATTCTGAGTATTTACAGGAAAATGCGGGATACATGCTATTCCATTTGTAAAATTTAATTAGGTACTTATATGATATTGGAACCACTATTAACATTTACATGAAAGACAGAATGGTTATTTTTTACCCGACATTTAAACAGTTTCATATAGCGATAAATTTCTTCTATGCGGATGAAGTCGCGACCAATAGTTACCTCTATTCGACTATATTTTCCATAAAAGCGACGAGGAATATTGCCACTTTACTCCTAGAATTGTAACTTGTTACATAATAAAATTGGCCCCGGGGAAATGACCACGGAACGCAGGCTGCGAGGATATTCGGAGATAAAAGTGTGACACATATATTAATCTATGGCGTAAAACAGCGTAGGTATTGGTAATTCCCTTGATAGTCTGATCTTTAAGCCTGGGCCACACCGGATGCGTTGCGTAGACGTGCACGTGCGCGTTCGCGTTCCACTGCGTTGTATAGCTGCGTCCTCATGTGAGGATTCATACTATACAACGCAGTGGAATGCGAACGCGCACGTGCACGTCTACGCAACGCATCCGGTGTGGCCCAGGCTTTAGACTATTAGAGATATAATATCTGTTTAATACGTAAAATATTGAACATTAATTGTTTGATTATTAATGTGTAGCTTTATGTTATATTTGATCATGCATATATTTGCCTTTATTTTTGTCAACCAAGTGCTGCCGCCTGGCAACACTTTCTCTTCCTCCAATAGTTTCGGAAGCGATCACATCATAAAATTTTGTATTAAAAAAATGTTTATTGCATAAATAAACTCTTAAAGTCTCTGCTCTGTTTTATTTATTTGTTAAATCGTCATCATATCAGTCGAAAGACGTCCACTGCTGGAAATAGGCCTTTCCCAAGGATCCCCACGTTGGTCGGTTTTCAACCGACTTAAAAAAAAAGGTGGACCATTCGACTGTATATATTTTTTTATGTTTGTTAGACAATATCGTCACCAATTGTGGACCGATTTTAAACAGGAATCAACGAGTCTCTTAAAATCGCGGGCCCTAGCCAAGATGCATTAAGCTAACTTAACGATTTTCGTAATCAAAGAACTGGTAGTTAAGTATGTGACGTAAGTAAGCCAACGATCAGCCGCGGCAGCTTATGTCAATTCCATACATTTTATCATTTTCTAAAATCATTAAGTTCTCTTGGCTAGGCCGCCAGAAATTTCCGAAGTATATGCTTACTAAATTTCACGGTTAATCGCGATCTTAAAGAAAACAACCACTAAAGCAAATGCTCGATTCAAAAATGAGAAATTATGCAAGTAAGTTATCGCTGGAATATTGATGACGGGTTTAGATCGAATCTCATTACAGAGAATGATATCGTAAAATTTTCCAGCGGAAAAATGCTTATTCGGTAGAAAATTCACGAGAAATCCGAAGCGCGACAACCTTGGAGTTAACTCATTATTTACGTAACGGACGTTACGCCATTTTGAAAAATAAAATAAACAAAATGGCGGCTCCGTAACGTTTTGGCGGTAGTTTTGAATAATAAAAACGTAAATTAAGAGTTAAAAATGAACAGGAAGAGCAAACAAAGGCTTAACAATAGGTTAACGGTCAGTGTTTGGAATTGTTAGTATATTTAGCGAAGCGTGCCGGCTAAGTAGAATATTTGAAAGTTTTTAACAGAATTTTTAATGCGCGCGTAAAATAATGAAAAATTTAACAAATGCAGGTTTTAGTACCCCCAACCGTGCCAGCGCAAAAACTCAATAGCAAACTACATACGAAATGTGAGATAAGTTATTCCGTTTACGCATGAAAAATCAAAATATAGCATTTCCCAAAGCGAAGGCACGAGAGACGAAAAGTAAAACAGATTTGTAGGGTGTCATTTGTAATATGACGTAAGATCGGGAGGAAGGTTCCTTTTAAAAGCGTTGTGATTGTGAACGACGAGTTGAATAAGAAGGAAAGATGTGACATGCCAACTGATCGAAAACACGTGTTGCCTCTGTCCGTCATTTTAGGGTATGTAAAAAAAAAACTGTTAAACCTTCATGGTTTGTCTTTAAAATCAGGATCACCTTGAACCATTTGAAGTTAGTTTTTTGAATGGTTTTATCTTTGAAGTGTGTATTCTGTTGTATTGACTTTTATTTTTACTCCCAACTAATAAATCTTCCTGTACTTTCCATTGCCAAACCTCCGAGTTTATTTGTGACAATTAAATTCAAAAGTAAAGTTCTAATAGGACTAAAGATCATTCTGAATAATAAAAACACTGTAATAAACATTCTGTACATTAATTAAGAGTTTTCAATAATATAAAATGCTTAGCCATTCGTTAACAGGCTAGCGGAAAAATCCGAAGGGTTAAAAAATAAAATTGATACAACTTTTGCTAATAATGTGCTACGAGTATGCAGCAATGCAGGGACATACTCTGATGCAGTAATTCGAAACTACAGTTGCTTTTTCTCTTTCTCTTTAGCGGTACCAGAATCAAGTAAAAGAAACATCGATAGCGTTATACAGGCTGAAATTAAATTCAGTGTCCAAATTTTGGGGGTTAAACCAGTAAGTCATACCGGCCAACTTTCATTATGGGACCAAACCGAGAAAAAAAATCGACCCTCCCATACCAAACATCGTCAGCTGACTAGCCAATATGTATGGGAGGGTCGATTTTTTTTCCGCGATTTCGGGGTTGGTCCCATAGTGAAAGTTGGTCAGTCATTATGACTTACTGATTTCACTCCCAAAATTTGAACACTGAATTTAATTTCACCCTGTATATCTCGAACTTAGGAATGTTCTCAACTCAATTTCCAAATTAAATTTGATACTTTGTTAGATGCTAGGTTGCTACCTCTTCCTGTCTCGAGTCATGATACAATCGATCACGTAACTTAGACGGGTCACAGTTTCGAATTTCCCTCCCATTCAGTACAGGAATAGCCCCTTAGTGTTGCCAGCACGGTTCAACTTTCGCAGAAGAATTTTTTGAAATTGTAAATTGCAATTAAGGCACGATGAAGAGTTTCGACGTGTTATTATAACGCAAGTATTTTTAACGGGCAATGAGGAAGGGCAATGGGGAGGGCTATGCTCGGAATATCTCTGCGTGATCGAATCAGGAATGAGGAGATCTGCACGAGAACCAAAGTCACCGACATAGCCCTAAGAATTGCTAGACTTAACCCGTCTGGTTAACAGATGACCGTTAGGGCCGAAATGATGAGTTTTAACGAGTCTAGATTTTTATTCAAAAATATGCTTTTATTTTTATATCCGGAATAGGCCGTGATATGTACGTAAACAGAACTACGTTTATTTATTTATGTGGAATGAAAATAATAAAATTCCACTCGGAAAATGGCGTCCATTATTCGCGTTCGCGCTAAATATAATCCGTGCTCTATGGTTCCACTATGATAGATGCGACCATCCATCACTACCGACCAATTCACGAAGCGTGTTCCCGACTTATAAAAGTTATTAACCTCACAAACAACTGCGCATTTTGAATTTAGCAAGATAAGATTGAAAAGGCATCATATAAAAAATATTCGTGATTTTGTGATGTTATGAAAGTTATTCGGAAATGACATTAGAGTCGCAATGCATTGAAAGGTTTCCGGGGTAGAAATGGGTCGTTTCGTAAGTTACTCAAAGCCTAAGAATCCTTTGATTCCCCTTTGACAAGAAACTACATATATTTTGTCTCTAAAACGTGAGTGAATATTTTATGTCCGAGTAAGCGGATTTTCGGGAGCGTATCTGACAGCTGTTGCTAAGTGCTGGTACGACTGGCATCGGTCGTAAGGATTTTGGCGCCAGCTCTACGAATTATAGAACTTTATAATATTTTAAATTAATGGTCTCTAATCATGCAATATACGTATGTATAATTTATTACATACATTTTTCGATGTTGCTTCAGAAACTAAGCAGACCCTTAAAAAAACTATAATATAAAAAAAAAATATTTTTGTTTCTAACGTAAATAATAAAAAAAATGTGCCTAATTATAAAACTGCCAACTTTTACCTGTGAGTAACGAAAGTTAACCATATTATTATGATTTGTATGACTTTTAAATGAGCCTTTAACTAGGTAGATTTTTTTTTAATATGTATACCCAAAATAGGTATACCTCCAGCGGCTGTATTTCCAGGGGCCTAAATCCAATTAATCTAAAAACTTTAAACGCGAGGCCTATGCGCTATTTGTTCCACTGACCACCGATAGGGTCGTTTGTAAAGTGTTTGCAACTCGATAAGAGATGTCGCTAGTATGCCTGTATTTTTTTCAAGTTTTCCAATCTTCCGATAACCAATAACACGCTGTCAAAGTTGTTAACATTAGATGAAAGTTTAATAGCAGGATTCGCTTTGAGGGTAATCGGGTGTCGATCTGGAGCCGCAGGAAATTGGTTCTGCGCCGCGTGCGGCGTCGGAAATTATGTTAAATTAGAGATCCGCGGGAAAGAAAATGTAAGTTTAGCATATCAGGGGGTGTAGTAAAAATGCTTCTAACTTCACGATTTTCGGAATTAGAGGAAATGTATGGATTGACGTGAGCTAACGATCAGTCGCGTCAGCCGCTTATGTCAATTCCATACATTGTGACAATTTTCGAAAGTCGTAAATTTAGCGTAATGCACCGTCCGTACCATATGGAAACTTACGGACATGAGTTTTGTTCCGAATGACCACATATCAAAAATTGGTCGAAATCGGTTAACATTTAGGGGGTGGGAAACGGTATCGCCGTTTGTATGGAAAGCCATTAACTCACAATCCTCTTAAGTAAAAATGTCACAGAAAAAGCATAAGGTTCGACAAAAATCCCAAGAGAACCTCAAGATCCCGCTTCACTCAAAACCTCTGATTAAACTCGGAGGAGCACCCAAACTTTTAGCATCTTAGTTGAACCGCTGACGACGGCACGTCCGTCGGAAATATGAACGATGAAGTTTTGGTACGTGACTCGGGAAAAAATGTTTTTATAAACCGACGAAGCTAAAATCTTTTTGAACTTAAGTATTTATCAATTGCACGTTCTTAGTTATTTCACGCATGACTGTTGCGCTTTATGAAACTACAATGGTTTCAGGGTACGGTGTCAATTCAGCAGCGCATCTGGAATGGTTACTGACGACTAGGTATAATTGTTACGTTCTGAATATAAAGAGAGCTTATGGAGGAAGACAGTTGCGCTCTTCTTATTCTTGTAACTATACGAATACTATAGTAACAGTTCTAAAAACGGCGTAACCGCCTGCCTCAATAAGGTCCCTTTATATTGAGAACGTCACAATTAATTAATATACGTATCCAGACAATCTGGATTTGTCCTCGTTTAGAGGGCGTCCGGGCGGGGTTCCGTTTGTAGTCCGGGTTGATGACTAAATTTAATTTTAATATCTTTGAAAATAAATAAAAAGATGATTTATGAAATTTTAAACAAAAAAAATTTTAAAGAACTATAGGGCTAGACAAGTTGCATTCGGTGAACGTTGCCGTTTACGTTAAGTCAATTCAATTCAATTTTTTGTTAAAATGGCGTCTGTCCATGAGGACAATTCTGCCAATGTCAAAGTTTCAGATTACATGTGATCGGTTCTTGAAAATGTTATTAAAACATTTAGAGTGTTATATTCTCCGAGATCAGAGGCAAGAGTGTCGGCCGCCGCTCGCGCTGACCACTCCACCGAGCTCTTCAACACCACTGAGGCACTAAAAAACGCGACAAAATAATCGACACGTGCAGCAACCAACACTCTTGTCACAGAACTACCTTACGTTAAGTCAGAAAAATGTATGGATTGACATTAGGGGCCGACGCGATACATGGCAGCTTACGTCAAACCTACATTTTGACAGTTTTCGAACATCGTTATCGTTAGTTCCGTGTCAATCACACACCGGAATCGTGAGCCTGTTAATAGTTGGTAGTGACCCTGCCTACAAAGTTAGCGGTCCCGGGTTCAAATCCCGGTATGGGCAAATATTTGTGTGATGAGCGCGAGCATTTGTTCCCGAGTCACGCATTTATATGTATATAAGTATGTTTATCGTTGTCTAGTACCCTAGTACAAGCCTAAAGCTTAGTTTGGTACTAGGTCAATTTGTGTGAGATTGTCCCCTGATTTTTTTTTTTTCATTTATCTGCTAGTCTTTTGTCAGTACGTCAAGCCATAAGTCTAGTACGCGTAGGTACGGTCGACCTTACAAGCTGTACATTTTTAGTGCCATATCGCAGCTATTGATGTACTACATTCAATCAAACTATTCTCACTTCAATACGTTACTATGACAAGCGTGTACCATCCTCGACCTCGTCTTCACTTAACATCAGGTGAGACTGAGGTCAAACGCAAACCCGTAGGCAGGGTCAACAACTAGGCTAACCGCGTCGTCAAATTTTCAGGAATCTTATTTAGTATCTAGGAAGTGTAATAGCAGTTAGGATCCAATTTAGGTTCCTAATTGGGATCTTAATTAAATAACCCCAGCAAAACAATAACGATCACTAACCTGATATTTCTTGATAGATTCCATCTGCTCTTTAGTGACGTCATGGGCGGGCGGGCGCGGGGGCGCGTCGCGGGGAGCTTCCCGCGGCGGGATGGCGGGGGCCGCGGTCTTCGCGGTGCCGTTCACCTGCTGTAAACGTTGCTGTTAGCGTGCAAAATGGACCTTAGTGCAGTGAGATATATATATTATTGGCAGTATAGGCAAATGTGTCACTGGCAAGATAGAAACGATGTTTAACCAATTCATACAGCAATTAGTGTCGACGGAACCGCTTACCATTAAAAGGGTTTTCGATAGGGTATTTGATAGACTTGTTTTTACAAGCCCGAAGGATGCGCTAAGCCTATCGTCAACTTGGTCCAGTGAAAGGGCAACCAAACGATACAGTTAATTCGACCAAGCGCTAACCCAATCCCAATGCCCTAACATCTGTTACCCATTTTAAACTTAATCGAACGGTTTCAAGCTGTTTTAATCTCTTTGCGCAAGTGTTTCGACTTATTATTGCACTACCTAACAAATTGAATAGGTAGTACCTATTCAATTTGTTAGGTAGCAGTTAGACAGAGATCGCCCAAATGCGCAAATAAGAGAGAGGCGATCAATAGGGTAATACCCAGGTAATGCTAAGTGCTTAAATATTAAACTACCGAAACCCTAATGAACTTGGTAAGCTCTATGGAAGGGAGTAACTAGTTCAAAGGGGTTCCCCTAACGTTAAGGTAACACAATCATAGGGTAACCACATCGATTGGGTAACCAAATGCTGTTACCCTATCGATAGGGTTAGTCAAATGAAGGGGTTTTCCGGTCCCTGCTACATACAATATACATAAAATAGTAAATATCAGAACATAATCTCATACAAATAGTAGTGTTTTCAATCTACGAAGTATCGGCTCACCACTTAACTTTTATTTGCTTGTGCTAAAGGCTAATTTTGAAGAGCGAGTTTATGTCCCGTTAAGCTTAAGTAATATGTAGTTAACATTCGAAAATCGAATCTAAAATGTGACGGATTTAGTCGACTATCGCCCGTGGAGATAGGGGCATAGAGTTTGTTTCGAATTTGGTGGCACGGGCGATACTATCGGCGCGATTCTCTCGTCCGTCGAGATGGCGCCTTAGGCGTTCATTACACGATAGGTTTTGCGTCAGTCAATTCAAGCAGTCATGATTGATGGTGATTGATGCAAAAATCAAAATTACTGGATAACGATCATGCAAACATCAGTCACCGCATTATGGGCCTACCACACGCACAAGCTTCACCACAGTTTTGCCTGCGCAAGCCGGTTTGTACACGGAACACGGAGCGTGTGGTTGGTAAAACTCTATAGACACGAAGTGTTCAGTTTTGCCTGCGCAGGCCGGTTTGTACACGGAACACGGAGCGTGTGGTTGGTAAAACTCTATAGACACGAAGTGTTCAGTTTTGCCTGCGCAGGCCGGTTTGTACACGGAACACGGAGCGTGTAGTTGGTAAAACTGTATAGACACGAAGTGTTTAGTTTTGGCTTGCGCAGGTAAAACTGTGGTGAAGCTTGAGCGTGTGGTAGGCCCATTAGACGGTAGGTTATTCGTCAGTCACAGCGGTGACTGTGGCAAAACTGACAGCAAAACCTACCGTGTAATGGGCGCCTTAGGTTTCTGTTATCAATGTTATCATCTTGCAGCAGTGAGACATTTGCCTCGATTGCAATATTGTTAATAGAACATAAAATTTACTCCAAACATTGAGGTATTCGCCATGGCATTAATATTTTTAATTCAAAACAACCTTTTATTCTTCAATGTTCGATATGTAGTAACATCAAAGTTTAAGTAATTATATAGTCAATAGAAATAAAGAGGAAACACACAGTGAGTAAACTTGTACGTAGTCAGCCAAATAAGTGTTATTTCAATTTTGACACAATTTGATATCAAATGAAAAGTTGTTAAAGTAAATAAATTAAAAAAAATACAGACGAATCTTATCAGGCCCCTTTAACTACTTAATTTTATATAAAATCGGCAAAATGTCATCCTGACCCACCATACAACTGTGTCTCAATGACTGTTCAATACATAGAACATTTAACATGAATTGTTTGATAGTTAATATGTTGCTATACATTTAACTAGCTTTTCCCCGCGACTCCGTCCGAGTAGTACTCATTTTCCACTTATCCCACGGGAGCTATCAAATTTTATGTTAATCCAGGTAATAAACAATCTTTGTGGCAAATTTCATAAAAATCAGTCCCTAAAATCCTGTAACTGCACGCCCTAGGTTCCATTTTAACACATTATTGGCGCCACCGTCAGTTTAATTACCGGGTCTTGCCTTCATGGAAAACTCCACCGTTTGTCTCACAACCGACAAGTAAATTTATCTGTCACTTAAAGCCCTCTCCTTGTGAGACAGGCGGTAAGTATTAATAGTCTATGGATATTGTGCGAACGATAAACCACCTTAGGTTGACAGACTTGTTCAGTCAACTAAAAAATTACTCGACTACAACAATACCTACTGATTAGAATAAGAATAAGAATAATTATAAAGCTTCTGAAACTACATGCATTAATGCCATGGCGAATAGTCATAATACTCATAATTGTGACGTTCTCAATATAAAGGGACCTTATGGAGAATGGCAGTTACGCTCTTCTTATTCTTGTAATTATAGGAATACAATATGGTAACACTTCTAAAAACGGCGTAACCGCCTGCCTCTATAAGGTCCCTTTATATTGAGAACGTCACAATTTGAGTAGGTACCTAGTAGATTTCATTTTTGATTGAAGTTCTTAAGATAAGCTCAGAACGACACAGAGATTGCCTAAGTTGTTTTCTTTCACTTGAAGAAATATGTCAATATAACAATGATAAGCCGTGCAAATCAAACATTTACAAATAACATGTAACACATTGATATTCATTTAATCAAGTAAAATTTAAATATTTGTTGAAATGACGCGCCCCTGTACTGAAAATGTTTAACCCCTGACACAAAAAAGACGGGTGTTTAAGCTTAACGTGTGTATCGGTGGCAACTCCTAAACGGATGGACCGATTTAGATTTAGTTTATTTTTATTAGAAAGGTGACTTAGAGTGTTTTTAGCTTAGTTTGATGAAAATCCGTTAATCCGTTTAAAGTTATGAGCTCTGATCCCAATTTTGTCGGGAGTTTTTTAATACTGGAAATTTTCTAGCGACGAAGTCCCTCTACTGAAAATGTACGTGCTCGGAGCCCGTTGAAGTTTTTGCTCATTGCTCAGAGATTTTTAGACGTTGATGTCCGGGGTTTTTAACTCCGTTAGGTTATTAAACTTAATTGCAGCAGTGAAGGGGCACGTCGATTCAACGTAGACTAGCTCTATTATCAAGCGAACCATGTTATGTTAGACAATCTTATCGTAACAATCGGAAAAAGTATTCTCATAGATTTTGCAGAATCATCCAAACCCTATCGGCCTCCTGTATCGTAATTTGTATGGATTTATGCCGCCACATAAGCGTCATGCAAACTGAGTTGTTAATTTTTTTTAATAGAATAAAATTTAACAATATTTATTATTGCACCAATTTAACCCAAAGCCTAACTCGGGATATTTTATCGATGTTTATTATTTAGGATATTTTATTGAGTATCTTCAAAACAATAGGTTTCTACTGAACCAGCGGGGTCCATCCTAGACCTCATCATCATTTACCATCGGGTGAGATCGAGGTCAAGCGCTGGTCAGTCCTGAATAAAATAAAATAAAAGTGAGACCTGTCATAATGTCAACAGTGTGGTTACGATATCGAAGCAAGATAGAAAAAAGGTTCAACGATGCTAAAACAAACTTAAATAAAGACTCAGACCGAATTATAAACCTGCCATAGTTTTGGACAGAGAAAGGGATACAGTTATATGACTGCTATAACTCTATCCCTTTTATTTTGGAACTTGACAGCTCATAATGCTTCTAAGTACGTGATGCGACATACTTTTTATTAATTTTCTAACAATTATATTGTAATAGACTAAAGTATGTAGGTATTTCAAAGTGAATGACAAAAGGTTTATTAACATCACATCATATTGCCGACTTTACTGTCAATAACAGTTTTAATTGAAATACCTTCATATTAAATAGCTATCTAAGACATGCTCAATGACTCCCGTTACATACAGAATACAAGACATATAATCTTTGGCACATTCCGTAATAAGCATATACCTACATCTTATTCTAAACAAAATTTTCATGCACTTATTTATATAACACGATATTGAAATCTGAAATAAAGAATTGGTTAGTCATTTAAATTAAATATAATTAAATATTCCCAAATATTTGAGTTAGTAGTCTTAAATTAAGTACCTAAATATTTTAAATATTGACGAGTTTAATTTTGCTGTCGAAATCACTTTTGCTTCATCGATTATAATAAGAAAAACGTAGCCCGTTTTATGGTCGCCGTATTCTGCCCTGCTAAGGTAAAAGGCAGTATTTTACACAAAGCTACTGTAATAATTGCAACCTCATTACTGGGTAATAAGGTTGCAATTGCTACAGTAGCTTAGCAGGGCAGTATTATGATAAATGTGGGTAATGCATCCGTCACTCTCGCACTTACATAATGTTCAGAAAGTGACAGATATTTTATCCGCGTTTATCCACATGATAAACGCGACCATAATAGTCCCGCAGGAACGACTGAACTTGGTAGGCTTGTAATTCTACACAATAATAGAAGCTTCAGATCATAGTAAGTATTGCAGATGTATTCTCAAAGACAACTATAGCAATCGTTTAATTTGACAAATTAGGCAGCACATTATTATTTAAAGCTTTAAAATCATTTTTATCACATCAGCGGGCTTAGCATGAATGCACGAGATACAATTTGACAGGGGCTAGGGAAATTAATACATCTATTCCATATTCTAACGTAAGACTTAACGCTTAAGGTTTAAAATAAAAGTGTCCCGTCATGATAGAATCGTTACAAAAATGTGAAAATCGCTATAGTCGCTTAGTAATAAAAGGTAATAAAAGTCAGGACGAGTCACTTTTATTTTAAACCTTAAGCGTTAAGTCTTACGTTAGAATATGGAATAGATGTTTTCATTTCCCTAGGCACCTCTCAAATTTTATCTCTTGCATACATGCTAAGCCCGCACGCAGCATCCGTATTTCGGTCGCTTTTATCCCGGTGTGGATAAAGCATCCGTCACCCTCGCACTTACAAATGTGACGTTCTCAATATAAAGGGACCTTATGGAGGAAGGCGGTTACGCTCTTCTTGTTCTTGTAACTATACGAATACTATGGTAACCGTTCTAAAAACGGCATAACCGCCTGCCTCCATAAGGTCCCTTTAGTTGAGAACGTTACAAATAATGATCAGAGAGTGGCAGTTTATCCTCGTTTGTCCACGTGATAAACGCGCCCATAATAGAGCCGCTGGTAAAAGGTTACTCAGTTACTGGACATGGGAATGGGATTGGTCTAGTCATCAAGACTGGCAGTTTTTCCAGAAGGTTTTTAAGGATTAAATGTTTAAAAAACAACGAACTGACCGAAAGAATGATTAAAATTAGGTCACAATTGGCTAAGATATTGCGTAATACAGACAAAAAACATGCAGTCGAGTTGAGACCTCCTCCATTTGTCGGTCGAAAAGGACATAAAAATGTTTTAAAAAATTTACCCATTATAAATTTGAAGATGATCAATTCGAATCCAAAGATATCGAAACTAATGAACAAATTTAAGATACTATAAGAAAAGCAATTGCTATAGCAAACTTAGTAAATAACACGCAAGAAAACGCGATAGAAACAAAGAAACAGCTAAACATTTTTACACTTCCGAATAGGTTTGCTTCCAACATTGAAAAATTCTTGCAAAATCCTAAATTCTCATTGATTTATAATTTAGTCACTACATTTGGAACCGCGGACAGAAGAGCTGTGCACAAGCGTGATTAATGATGATTATGAATTTATAATTAATCTTGATGACACTGACATCAATCAGGGAATGGGTGATCAATTGTCGTTGGTGTAGGTATCTTAGTGTGAACCTAATTGTTTTGTGCATTAGTGAATATTCAACCATTTCTCCCTTTTTTCATTTGTAAATTTGAAACGTTATGTTAATATTAGTATTAATTGACGTCTGACTGCCGCACTCGGAGAAGTCAGTTAATTTTTAAGTTTGATTAAAGTTGCTGCGTCTTATTCTATTGCTATAGCAAATAAAGTGACAGCAGCAACTTTAATCAAACTTAAAAATTAATTGACGTCTCTGAGTGCGGCTGTGAGAGACAAAACATTATTTTGTTTATCGTTTATTTCTTGTTATTTCATGTTTGCTTAATTTATTAGATGTTGTCAGATTTTGTAGGGAGTAGCGGTCTATTTAAATTTTCTTTAATCGTGCATATTTTAGATTTTTCAAACACAATTATTGAACACTTTAGCAATTTGCAACGGATCTGAATATAAGGAAGGACAAGATAAATAATTTGCACTTTTAAAAATGGTAAACGAACGTCACTAAACATATTGGATTTTCCAAAAAAGGACGTGATAATCTTACTGTATTCTGAGAGGCACTTGTTGATTTTCCAATTTATGTAATTCCATAGAGGGAACTATGTCAATATTTTCGTTGACTACAAAATGCAAAATATGATAAGAACCAGCACGAATAATGCAGATTTCTTGGATCTTCTAGCAAATGTTACTATTATAATTATACTATTTCGTAATAAGAGAGAACAAACCTAATGTAAGTTTAATCAGTCAAGACTAATGAACGTGCCTCTTGACTAATGCTTGGAATACTAGTGATATATAAATGTTGCGTAACGGTGCAAGTTGATCTGTATGTGATTCAAAAAATTAAGTTGATGTTTCCATCTTTTGTAATGTGAATTTCTCATATTGATGAAGATGTGTTAGTAATCCCAATAAAGTGTTAGATATCCAATACATGATTCCCATCCTTACGATGTTAGTCTTTACCTACCTTTAGTAACTGATCCTGAATAACATTTAATGATTTTAGGACAAATGTACTTTTTAACTGTGAATGCATTAGATTTGAATTTCCATTGTATATAGTAAGCCAGAATTGAATATGGCTGACTGCCAGACACGGAGTGAAATCACGCTGTATATGGAAATTCAAGAGCACGTTGCAAAATTCAATTTAACTTTTGCAAACAGGTTTAAAAGTCTTTATAAATATGTTCAAGTCAAAGCCGAGGTACAGTTGTTATTTTGACAAATAAATAGACAAGTCTTATTTGTTTGCGTTTATATTCTTTACTTTACTATCTGCCGTACTCAGAGACCTCAATTAGTTTTTAAGTTTCATTAAAGTTGCTGCGTCTTATTTTATTGCTATAGCAAATAAAGTGACTGCAGCAACTTTAATCAAACTTGAAAGTTAATTGACGTCTCTTGAGTGCGCCCGTATGAATGCTAAAGCTTCAGTTAAGTGTTCGTCTCGGTCAATAATGACTTTAGAAATTTCAACAACGTCAATAAAAAAGGCTTCATTTATCTGTTCTAAAATAATGAATCTAATTGAAACTCTATTATAGTCAAAAAGTATATCAGTCCTCAAGTACCCATGATCCCCGCCACCAATGACGCATGCGCATTGAGTGCTGTTACCTGGAATATCAAGCTCTTTCTGTCCACGGTACCAGGGTATTTTGGAGTCGTTTTCACGATCTGCACAAACGACTCCGGGACGTCCACCGCAACCTCCCTTCCCAACAGCACAGGAGTGGTGTCAAATCCAGGAGGAAGCTTGTAAGACGCGTAGACCGCTTCTCTGATCAGAACGGAGTCCGTTCTTGCTGAGTAAGACACTCCTTCTCTACAATCTAGTAAAGAATCATCTCCATTAGAAATGAGAAGTTGGATCTTGTGATCGCTGAGAGTGTGGGTAGTGTTAGATGCAACAGAACCTCTGTCGGAAAGTAAGTCACATTTGGCTGTTTCTGATGAGCCTTTACTTTTCTTGCTGCCGAAGCTCGTTCCGGAGCCTTCAGAGCTTTGAGGACCGGATAGTAGTTCCATGGTGCTGTTGTTTTTGTAGCTGGAGCCATCAGAACTGGGGCCAGAGTCTACGGCGCTCTGGAGTAGCGTGGAGTGTTTGCTGCCAAAGCTGGTGCCTGAGCCGGAGGACAGGAGGAGGGTCTCATCGTCGCGGGAGGGGCGCAGGCGTACCTGCGGCGGGCGGGGCGGGGGGTAGCGGGGGGGCGTCTTGTTGCGCGCGATGAAACTGTCCGGCACGTCCACCGCCATCTCGCGGTGAGGACCTGGAATTAAAGGAAGAGGTAGGTTAAGATTATGTTTTTTACTTCCTTTAGTCTTGTGGTAAGGTTACGGAGTTAATAGTAAGGAGTTAATGGTGTGGTGGCAACTGAAGAAACTAATTATATGATTAGTAATTGAATAAAAAATATCGTGGTATTTATGCGAAAAAAAAGACTGACTGTTGAGTTTCTTGCTTGCGGCACTTCTTTCTTCTCAACAATGGTCTTCTCTTGGGAAGCGTTGGAAGACTCAGATATGTATAAGTGCCAACGGGGCTTCTTACATAATAAATAATTTTATTTTTATTATACCCCAAGGTAGATAAAGATCCCTGATTGTATTCACCAAAGCCAAATAAATAACAAAAATGAGTAATCATTTTCACCATGTCTGAAATTATTCTGAGTAAATCTCTTCTCTTAAATTATTACGCGTTGCTATACAGCTGTTTTAATTACATTAATCACACAAATAAAAAATCGAATTCAAGCATCAAACACGACACGTGAATCATTTTAATATATCAATTACAAAATCTACCCAAAAGTTAAAAAGCGGTTAGCGATTAATCACAAACAGCAAATTGATCAGCCCGTGCGACCATATCTCATAAAGAAAAGGTGACTAAATCCAAAACGTAGCGCCAAATTTTAACAGGCAGTGTAGTGAAAATGGCACAGTCCCGTTTTGATTTATCGCCTCTTATTTCGAGGGCGGTGGTAAATGAGCCGGCAAATTCGTCGGACCGGTGGAAATTAGTCCCCAATGCAACCAGTCGGGCGTGAACCTACGCCCCTTTATAGCTAATTCGATTTGACCTTGCGTCTGCATGTGTGTGAGTCGGTCATAATCAATTCAGACATCAGAATTTTATCGATATACGAACTCTCATATGATTTTGACCCATAAATTCCGATGTCTGGCAATCATAGTAGCGTCGAGACATGTTTGTGTCAATTTAAGTTCAGAATAACTGATGTGGTACCTCGACATTTCCCACACCCGCACTTCTGAAATGATTTAGCTGAAGGTACTTGTACCATTGTCTATTCTGTGCTGTAGGTACGTGTCGATGTTGAATGGATTATATTAACGGTAAAATTTAGTGCAGAATCATACTTCGTATTCGTTTCGTTAGATCTAACTCTTATCTACTTAAGTATTACATCACACTAATATAGCAATGCGAAAGTTTGTCTTTGTATGTGTGTTAGTAGGTACGTTTGTTACTTTTGTACCCTCTGGACGGATTTAGATGAAGTTTAGAATGGAGATAGCCTATAACCTGGATTAACATTTATCCCGAAAAAAATTACTGTTCTCGTCGAATTGTATTACTAATTCTACTCGGATGAAGTCGAGGGCAGAAGCTAGCTCTTAAAATATAACATGAATGACTGTGACATTACATACATACAATAAATAAATTAACAATGGAATATGTTAACTCTAACAATGATTTGAACTGGAGTCAATGTTCGAGTTCGAGATCACAAATTAAATGTCGTTCATCGCTTCACTAAAATGATTCACACATTAACGTACGAGTAGGTGTTTTTATTCATAAGGAAACTGAGTTTTATTAACAAATATAATAATAATAATATAGTAAACCAACAGGTGAATTAGGTTCAATATGGAGGAATATAAATAAACTCCTTTACTAATACATCCATTCAAAGTGAACACAATATGTTCAATTCCGTTTTAGGGATATATTGCTCCATAAAGTGGATGATTCTGCCAATAAAGTTAGATAGTAAACAGCACTATAAACACTGTTTTATATTATATGGGTTTGCTCTTGATCCTAGTCGAAACCAAGGAGTCAGGATAAAGTAGGATGTGTAGGTACCAGCTAAAATCAAAATAATTAAAACTTTACCCCAAAGCCCAATTACCTAAATCCTGTATTTTACTAAATTCTAAATTACAAACGCCGGTAATGATAAATGCTCAACGACACTTTTAACACGTTCGCCGCCGCCTAACCTCCAAATGTACGTAATTTTGACACACCAGATGTGTCACCGGCACCCAATGTGACAAAAAAAAAACATTAACCATATATCATTAGTTACAAGAGCGGTAATGTTTTAAATAATAAAAACTTATATACATGTTGTGTAAATATAACTTACAACAAATATTGTAGGGTACAAGACAATGAAAGGACTTTTGAAGAAGCGTAGTCAACTGCCGATTTTTTTTGCTTCATTGTCTTTGTAAGGTCAAGCAAGGTAATGAGTTGTTTGACGCACAAAAAATTATAATCGAATGTTCTTCGCTGGTAAAAAATTTGACGAGGAACTGACTTCATCACAATGTAGATGACGCCACGATTAGTTTAAATATGTTAGTGATAAGTAAATACTTATCTATTATTGGTGTGAGTGTGTTGGATCAATAAACAAGATACCTATAAGTATCTAGATCTAAATAAAATAGCACAATATTCGCGGATAACAAATAAAATATTCTTATTCTTAACCTGACTTGCAATTAAACTAGTTCCAAATTAAGCAAGGCAAATGCCTACTTATAATTATAAGCAGGTATTTATAATTAAGTTCATTAAAAAAACTCATGATTTAAAATTAAATGTGTCTCAGCTCATTACGACCGGATTGCTGGTTTATTGCCAAATCAAATTTTTATAGCTAATGAATTAAGTCAAAATCCAAAAATATGAAATAAAATAATTCAAATACAAATTATACTTTAAAGATTCCCACGTAAGTGAAAGTAATAGAAAGGTTATTAAGAACAAAATCCTACAATTCTATCTATATTTATCCATTCATTACGCAAGGTACGAAGATTGAGTCGCGGTTGACCGGTTCAGTGTTCTGGGAAACACGTTTAACCTATTGTGCACACCAGGAAGTGGACATGAATGACCTTATGTAACTTAAAATACTTATTTTCATGCTAGCTGATCCAAAAACATTAATTTCAATACGTCCCCAACATATTTTTCAAAACATTACTAAGTGGAGTGATCATTTTGAGGATGGTAATATAAATCACAATCCCACATGGTGGTATCGATAAAAACCTTTACTCATTATTAAGAGTTTAAAATATAAAGGTACTAAAAAGCAAGATATTGATGGTCATGATCATATAAAAACGGCACAATAGAATGTGATAAGTTGAGTTAGTATCTGTTGACTATATTGAAAACGATTTCAAATAAGTCAAAAGGCCGAAAGGCAACATGGTTGTGAAGATAGCGCTAGAAGCAGAAGAAAATAAACATGCAGACGACGATGATAGTAATACTAATAATGGTATAGCTCTAGAGACGGACAGCTGGTGATGGCGAAGACACAAAATAACTAGATGATATAGTAGAGATGATACAGAAGTGGACGTAGCTTAGGAAAAAGGATCCAACCCACAAAGTAAATGCATTTAAATTTGAATTCTATTGCTGTCAATATTGTGTCAAATTCTGTAAGTGTGAAATGGTTGAACTGGATCCTTTTCCCTAAGCTACGTCCAAATATAAAGGTGTTCTCACCGGTGTCAGTAGAGAGCGAGAGCATAGTAAGCATGTCTTTGTCGTCATCCGGGGGCGGGCGCTTCTCGTCCTCCGCGCCCAGCACCACGATGCTGGACCCTGAGCGACGCCGCGGTCTGAAACATGTATACACATCCATAAGGACTAAGGACTAATTTGGTGCATATTAAAATATCCACAGGACCAGTTGACGTCATTGATCAGGCTGATTAAAGATCTGAGGCTGTATTATGAACTGTCAAAACTTGCCAAATTTCAGACAGTGAGAGGGACAGAGATAGTAACTCAAACTGCTATAGCGTTTTCCCTTTGGTTAAATTTGACAGATTATCAACGTCATAATACAGTCCCTGTGCCGAATGTTAATGTCAAGTGAGAGCTGTTGACTCAACAAATTACCTACCTACTCCGTTTTAGGATAAGTAACTTTTAAAATAGGTTTTTAAAGATTACACAGAAATAAAAAAGTATGTTCTTTCCAACTAAACATAATCGAAATTTTGTAAATTACATAATTTTAAAGTAGTTTATGAGCCATGTAAAATGAGAGGAGGCTGGTGCCCAGCTATAGAATTGGGATGATTGTATAGACCAAATCCGCTTATAGACAACAAAACGGAAAATTTGTTGTGCTGGTATCAACGTCTAAGTAAAACCACAAGCATAACAGTACGGCAAGCTTATGCCAACAGAAACAATGCACCACCGTAACAGAACAAAAAACTGATTTGAAATTATGAAAAGCCGTTACATAAACTGCAAGTGGCGTGACGTCACGCGTCCATGAGCGCGAGGGAACTGACGTTTCCTTTCGTATGTTTCTGGAGTTCTTTTAAAACATTTGAAGTTATCTCTTATTATGTTGTTGAGTTAGTTAGTCTAGTTGTTAGTGCCAAAAATCTAGAGCGGTCCCGGGCAAATATTTGTATGATGAGCGCGAATATGCTAGTCTTGGAGTGAAGGCTTTTCTTTTTTTTTACGTGACGGGACAAACCAATATGTTTCACATTTACCGCATTTTCTTACACTTCAAAAAAGACAAGGAGAGGGCTATTTTTAACTGACAGATGAATTGTCGATTGTGAAACAGGCCCTTCAACTAATAATGCTTACATAAGAAGTAGGTACGTGAACAAGTTCCCCCTGAGACAAATATTAGCCCTATTCAGCTAACAATCGCACAGATTGGCAAAATGTGACGTTCTCAATATAAAGGGACCTTATGGAGGCAGGCGGTTACACCGTTTTTAGAACTGTTACCATAGTATTCGTATAGTTACAAGAATATGAAGAGCGTAACTGCCTTCCTCCATAAGGTCCCTTTATATCGAGAACGTCACAAATATTACATGTAGTCGCTATCCTTAGCAAACAGAGAAAGAAGTCAAAGATCCTTTTCGTTCATCATCCGCGCCATCTAGCGACATCACTAGAACATCAAACAGAATCACTTTAATCTAATCTCCCAATTTAAACTCGATAAGAAAGATTGTAAAAAAGGGGCGCGTTGAAACGCCCATCTAATAAGAAGATCTAAGCACTGTCAAACAAAGCAGACGGCTACAGTCTCGCGTTTATCGCCAATAACTGGGAGCCGCTTCCTGGGGCGGCGAGGGGCAAGTTAAGGGCGGGTAGGGCAGAATGAGTATTTTTTTATTTCATGGGAAAGGCATTTGGCACACAGGCCACCTGCCATTTGATTTAAACGTCTCGCCGATATGAATGTGAACATCGTCCGACGAATAATGAAGGATTAATCCTTTTCCTTGAAATTAAATAAGACTATCACTGTTTCGAATCAATTTAATCTTCCATAAGATAAATTCAACAGTTCGTTACTCAGTTATAATTTCAAAAATTGCTTAACAAAAAAACTGACAGCTCAGCTATCTAGGTGTTTTTAAAAAGATCGCTGATTGTTAACCGAAGACAAGAAATGATATCCAGGAATGTTCACAAAGAAGGCTATCTATGTTACCATGGACAAATAATCAATATAAGGCTGGGCTTACAATAATAACCGGCGAATTCACGTCGTTCGTCAAGGTGCCATTCAACTGCCTGCACTTTCAATTACGCTTCACCGAAACCAGCGACTAAATGAAAATGCAGGCAGCCAAATTTAATTTACACATTTTGATGGATGGTCGGACGATGTGAATAATAATCCAATAATCTTTATTAAGTACGTAAGGCACTTTTACACGACTGATTTTACTAGTGCTTCCCATGTAGGAGACCTTGTTGAAAAGAAGCGCCGGCAGCAAGAAATATCAGTCATGCAGTCAGAAACTCAACAGGCAGTCAAAACCCAACAGTAATCTAAGAACCCTATAGAAAAGGCAGCACGAAAACAGACGAAAAGTAAAAGTGTACGTTTCCTTCACTAAAATGCATGTTGTCATGACTTTAAAAAAACCGCTTTCCTCTCCTAACTCGCCCCACCCCCTAAGAAGGGGACTCTTCCCAATTTCAGTGGCACAAATAAAAATAACGCTCCGCTAGTGTGACCACGAGTCAGCGGGTTACGGACATGTATTCCCTTAAGCAAAACGACACATTCGCAAGCTACCAGTTATTACAGACTCAACCCTCGGAAATAACAACAAGGTCCAAAGTGCAACGAATGTTTTACATAACATGTAGCCTTTTCTTAGATGGCAAGTTTTATCTTTTATGCCAGGAACTCTGGATTTTATACAAATTGGGCACTTAGGAGAGTTCTGGGCTCTGAATGTAGGAAATGTGAAGACTTTTTATGAGGCGCTAGGGCACTTTGTTGGTACTATTGTGAAGGTTTAACACTTTCGTAAGAATACGAGCTAGTGACTGTTTTTTACTAGAATATGTCTGAGAGGACAGAATGATACAAAAATAATCTGAAAGAACCCAGTGTTTTAACTTTTAAATAAATATAACATGTATCTCGTGGGCAGAAATATCAGTTTTCTATAAGTTGACATTTACTTTGACGTATCTTGAGACGGGCATCTCAGTCAAGATCTATCACTTTACGGCCCTTAGAGCCCATAATTATTATTCACGTATCATCAAATTAAATATGTAATTACTAGCTTTTGCCCTCGACTCCGTCCGCGTTGAAGTCGTTTATCGCTGCTCCCTAGGGAACTCCAATTTCCCGAGATAAAAAGTATCCTATGTCCTTCCCCGGGACTCAAAGTATCTCCATACTAAATTCTATATACCTCACTTAAGAAATAATTGATTCCCTATACAAACTTCCACCCCCCTTTTCACCGCCTTAAGAGATGATTTCCGGGATAAAAAGTATCCAATGTCCTTCCTCAGGACTCAAACTATCTCCATACCAAATTTCATCTAAATTGGTTCAGCGGTTTAGGCGTGAAAAGGTAACAGACAGACAGAGTCACTTTCGCATTTATAATATTATTAGTAGGGATTTTCAGCCGGATGTAAGTTGGCAACCCTAACGTAAATTCCCTTGCTTCTTGCGGATTAAGGGCCTCGCAAGTTCCCGGCCTCGTGCAATTATTGTGAGCCCCGCACTAGGGCTGACACAACTTCATTAACCGGCGCAATAAAAAGGGAGATGTAAGGTTCAAGATGTTTTGACCTTTGATTTGAGTCTAGCTAATCAATCTTAGTCGGTCTTACGCTTTTGAGAATGTCTAATATACCTATATACATATAATAAGAATGTCTAATATAATGAAGATATCTATACATATTATTAAGCTGTAAATCTGTTCATTTGAACGCGCATCACGTGAAAACGGCTGAACGGATTTAGATGAAATTTGGTATGGAGATAGCTTGAGTCCCGGGAAAGGACATAGGCTGTATATAATAGTACCCGGAGCGAAGCGAGGGCGGTCGCTAGTTTGTTTATATGTTAATAGCAAACGTGGAAAACGGGGAGTTTCAAAAAAATAGCACACCTTTCACTTTTTCTTCAGATTTGGGAATAAAATTGTACGCTGGTTTGGACCACCATTCTGAACAAGAAAAACAGAATTTCCTGGTATGTATCCAAAAAGATGTATGGAATTGTCCGTTTTGTTACCAAAAAATGTATTGAATTTAGGAATTTAACATCTAACCTGTGCAGGCGAAACGAAAATTATTTGAAACAGAATTTTAGTCATGGCCTCATGTACTCCAAATCTCTTCCAGAATTCTTCGTTATGACGATATATACTTAAATTGGTATCGCCTCAAGAGGCGTAATAAAATAAAATATATAATCACAAATTATTGCTAGTTTCTTTTAGTAGGTAGCTGAAACAATGATATCAAACAGCAGGCAAACAAAAAGGTATTTTAGGGTTCCGTATCAAAATGGTAAAACAGGAACCCTTGGTGAGACTTCCTTGTCTGTCTGTCCGTCCGTCCGTCTGTATGTCACAGCAGTTTTTCTCAGCAACTACAGATGATATCAACTTGAAATTTGGCATAGTTGTATAACTTGCTTGCCCGCGGTCTGATATTAGTAAAAATAATGAAATTAATTTTATAAATAAGTATTTGAAAAGGGGTCTAGAATGGGTGGGAACGGGTTGAAAATGAAAGTGATTTGATTATAGCAAATGCATATAAAAGGGCTTAATCTGCACATACATTTTTTTTGTAATTTTCCATGACGTATTTTAAAAAATGACCGCTCCTCCTCCCCCCTTATCTTTGAAGTTAATGAACCAAACAATCTGAAAAATTCCTGGCATATACCTAGCTAATTATTTATTTTTTACGGGAAAAATTAAATGAAACGTTCAAAATTTACAGATAAAAAAAAACTTTGAAAATTTGTGTTAAATTTAGGCAACTCAAAATAGACCTTATTGCATATGAATTAAAGTACACAAAAAAGTATATTTCTGAAGAAGGGATTTAAATACGGAACCCTCGGTGCGCGAGTCCGACTCGCACTTGACCGGTTTTTTAATGATCTTTAAATTTCTATAAGCTCGATCATGCACTCAAATATCCGTTAATTTGTAAATATTGTGACCCGTTTTTATTGCCCTCGAGTGTATTTAATTTTGCGCACGAGTCACCCGCATCGACGCATGCGCGTGAAAGTCATAGAAAGTAATCATTCAATACTATTATATATTTTACGAGTATTCGTTTGAAACCAGTTTGTTATGACTGGCTTAGTTTATTTTATGAGTCTAGTGTTTACTGAAGCAATAAAATAATAGATAAGTAGGCATTGTGAAATCTGCCACGAGTAGGACCTGCTTCGTTTATAGAAATACCTATTGCTATCTTAGTTGACATTGTAACTAAATCGCTTAAGGCTTGCGTTTGAATATATACGAGTGTAGGATGTATAAATTAATCCTTGATATTTTATACATACTCATTTATATGCAACGTGTGTGCGTCAACTTTGTTCTGATTGTTGCGTTGGCTTTACCACTACGCACAAAGACCGCAAATAAAACTAATATTAAAAGAGGTTCTGCCACATAATATAAGTCTTACAATAATAAGAAACCATTCTAACACAAAAGCAATTATGTACAGTGCCGCAAAAGCTGTTGGAAAAAAAATCAGGGCGCAATTTCCGAGGGCAACATGATCGAATTTTTACCCAAAAACTGCTTCCTAATGTGGTGGTTGCCATTTAAGAATTTTATATTGCCATCTTTTACGACGTCAAACTCTTTTTTGCCAAGTTGTATCAATAAAACCGTTAAGACAATTCCAAATTTGAAAACGCTTATATCGCGTTAAACAAATGAAAAGCTCTTCACCGACCGCAGTTTTATAAAGTATCGATGAATTTGTTCCCATTCGATTGTTCCGCAGTGAATGGAACGAATTACTGTATTTTCCTGTTGGTAAAATACCGTATTATCATTTAAAATAAATTGTAATTTTTGGTGTGCTCTGTAGTTGTTGTAATCTTCATGGGAACAATCACTGCCTTTATTATTAAGCACAATTGTGACGTTCTCAATATAAAGGGATCTTATGGAGGCAGACGGTTACGCCGTTTTTAGAACTGTTACAATAGTATTCGTATAGTTACAAGAATAAGAAGAGCGTAACTGCCTTCCTCCATAAGGTCCCTTTATATTGAGAACGTCACAATTAGGAAAAATTACACGAAGATCTCGTTAATTATCTTATTATACTTGTTCGTCATTAAGACATCGCGTTTACATTTCGAATATTATAAGACCGTCAATCTGTTTGTGTGTCATGGCTTAACTAGAGAACAGAATTCGAAATATAACAGTAACAAGGAAATGATAAAAGAAACAAATTGACATAGTGCCAATTTAGACAACAATACATAGGTACTTATATATTTTTAGATAAATAAATACTAATAATTCGCACAAATGACGCTATTAATTACGGTCCATGTGTAACAATTGTCAAATGCACATCATTAATTAATTAAAAGCTATCACCAAATCGAGATAAATTCAACACCTCCATAATATCGTTCAACAAATTTTAACAAAGAGCACACATAACGAGCTAAACGTCATTTGTGCTCTCAAATTGCAGTAACCTTACGTCATTTTAGAAATGCACGGCCAACTGCCCATGACGACACAAGGTAATGTTTCCTAAAACTGCAATACACATACGCCATTTTAATAACTTCTAAAAAGAGGAGGTTGGACTCGTTTGAGCATAAACGATCAATTTACCTTTTGGAGGAAGTATGACTATTGAGGTCAATCAGATATGTATTGTTGTGTTGTGGTCTTGTGGTACTTTTGAAGTACCGACCGACACTCATTTCAAATAATGTTTTACTTCGCTGAATTTTCATTTCATCGACAGGCATTTCTACGTGCAAGAGTTATAATTTTTTGGTGGTCACAGATCTAACCTAACCTATGTAACCCATACTTAAGATAACCTGAAAACAAGGTTTCTGCAGAAATTAGCTTTCGATGAAATTAAATTCGGTGAAACGACACGTTCAATGAAATTAGGGTGTGCAAAACAAGGGGACACGGTATTGGTGCATTTAATTTAAATGCATTACGACCTATATATTAAGATAAAATGCTGCTAATAATAAATGTGAAAGTTTGTATGTTTGTTTCAATCACGCCTAAACCCCTGAACGGATTTGGATGAAATTGAAATGATGAAACAGTCTTATTCCTAGATTGACATATACGATACTTTTTGTCCCGGAAAATTTACCATTTTCCGTAGGAAATGTGTAAAAGCTAGTCTGATATAAATATAAGATCATTATTGCCTCAAACAAGTTTTTAAACTTTGCGTGTGGCTTTGAGATTGATCTTTAGTCAGGCAGTCTCCTTAAAATACATTAAATATTGATAAATAACATTTATATGTGGCTCTACTGTTTCGTGTACCTAATTACCTTGTTTTTACTATTTTACTCCACGAATTGGATAAATAAACATTAAACTAAATTCTATACAATAATAAAGTATTGGGGTCATTTAGAAAAAATCACATCCCCTCTTTTAATTTTTATTTAAAATTCTACAAAAGGCCAGAGAGAGTAAACTATATGCTCGTATCCTGAAACAATTTTAAAAATGTATTTTTATTAGAAAATACGTCTAACAGTAATTTCCTTTTTCTCAACTAACAACATCCCGATTTAGAAGCTTTCCTTGTTGTTTTTCAATTTATCCCGAAGGGAAAGGCAAAGGACTGTAATCCATGCAGCCTAGTCTCATTTTTCCTTTCTTTTCAGATTCCATTTTTAGCTAAGGCCGGAGCCAAGTCTAACGGCCGCACTCAGAGACGTCAATTAAGTTTTAAGTTTCATTAAAGTAGCTGCTGTCACTGTCTATGCTACAGCAATAGAATAAGACGCAGCAACTTTAATTTTAAATTTAAAACTTAATTGACGTCTCTGAGTGCGGCAGTTAGTAAATAATAATATTCAAATCTTGAATTGCTGTAAGGCCGAAGCCAAGTATTTTTTTAAATCTATGCTTTTTTGAAAAACCTGTGAAATTAAGTAGGTAGGTAGTAGGTATGTCCTTGAAGTCCAGTCCAGTATAAATAAGATTATTTTTCTCATATGTCCTTGACAGTAAATAGTATTACAAATATAGTCAAAGATAGAAAAATATGCTTATGCAAAGTTCTTTTAGCAGCTTCATTCCCATTCAAATAAAACACCCGCTACACGCCCCTATCCGCTTCCCCTACCTGTTCAGCCTACCTGTCGAGCAGCAGGTGCGCTATTGTCACTCTGACCTTATTTCTCCCATTGATGTTTCATCGTGCCTATGTATAGTCACTAATGATTGCTTGTTTGCTTGCAGCCAGTGTTTTTTTAACCGCGTAAATACGTATCTGTAATCTCCGACTACAAAGATGCTGTGTTTAAAACCTTTTCACGTGTTTATTAGCTCGTTCTTATCAGTCTCTTTGTTTGTCTATCCGATAAACATTTTGAAAACTAACTTCGTGATCTAGAGGCTTGTTACTTTAAACATAGCTCAAAACAATGCAATGATATCCGATTTATGATGTGGTAAGTATTTTTTTAATCTTATTCTGTTCGCGTCTGTGTAATAATCTGAACTGAGTGGTTGTTTTTAGATGTACTTAAGTAAAAATACTTTGATAAGTTCGTATTATCTTATTTTCTGGCTTCAAAATAAACTAATTGAAAATCAAGATAAAAACGAAATTATCCGACACAATATTATGTCGTATGATTATTCACTACATTTTTACATTGCGTAACGAGCATTACGCAATACGAATAAATAAAATGTGATCACTATTTTTAAAACGACAAGTGAAACGACAGGTGAGGTAATTTCGTGCCACTCGATAAATGTCAGAATTTTACGACAGATGTCACGACTTTTTAAGACATGTAATTTCTACATAGGTATATATGCCATGCCCAATTCTACATACACCAAAATATACATCATGTATTAATTTCGTATAGAAGATACAACTTTAACCTGTTTTTATATCTTACAAATGATTATAAAACTGTCCGTAACTTTGTTATAACTTTGTTAAAATAGAATATTACACCAGATTATTCGCATTCTACCAAATTCTACCGGACTTTTCGTAAGATATACGAAGCTTATGGCATTGATGGCAAACAATACCTTTCTAGAAAGCCTTAATGACGTCAGCACATATCTCGATATAACTCGACAGTAACATCCCCATGTCA
This sequence comes from Tortrix viridana, assembly GCA_963241965.1. Taxonomy (NCBI): domain Eukaryota; kingdom Metazoa; phylum Arthropoda; class Insecta; order Lepidoptera; family Tortricidae; genus Tortrix; species Tortrix viridana. Next base: position 12,061,308 of record OY725186.1, read on the forward strand.
TTTCACTATCTTCCTTTTGTCGTGTAGGCGACATGTCCGGCGACACGCTCAAAGAGATACGAGTCTATAGTCTATGGGATGTGCAGGACAGTGAATGTACCGTGTCAAACGTTTGAAGGGTAGTAAATGTACTCCGTGAAATGAATTCTAGCGCGTGGGCGACTGTGTGCGAATAAAATATATTTTTTACTTTAAAAAAAGGTACCTACGACTCATTGGATTCGATTCGATTCCCACTAATCGATTAATTGGTTCATTCCGATATTGGTGCATTTAAACTGCGTTCCGTTAAGTGATTTTTAACGGGTTTGTTAATTTCAAAATAGTTTTCCAGTGACAAACTTGTATTGATAAATCTAAAAAATTAAAACATAAGTAATACAATAGTAAACATAAATAATCGTGAGAATTCGCGAGCCGAATAGCAAACTAAAAATATTTCATTTAGAATTATATAGACTTTTCTTAGAAAATCAGATACAGAAAAATAAAAAATCAATATGGTTGCGATTCCTTTTTAGCAACTTAAGAGGATTAAACCACGATTAAACATTAAGAGGATTGTGAGGTGACGGCTTTCCATACAAACGGCGATAACTATTTCCACCCCCAATTTCGACCAATTTTTCATACGGTGTCAGTCGGAACAAAAATTATGTCCGTACGTTTCGTTTTTTTTCTCAATATTATTAATAAATTTCGATTTATTCCCGTTTTATTGTTTTCATATAAAAGTAATTTCGGCCATAATCTCTTTATAACAAAAGCCTGGACCACACCGGATGCGTGGCGTAGACGTGCACGTGCGCGTTCGCGTTCCACTGCGTTGTATAGTATGAGTCTTCATATGAGGACGCAGCTATACAACGCAGTGGAACGCGAACGCACACGTGCACGTCTACGCCACGCATCCGGTGTGGCCCAGGCTTAATCAATATTTTAAAAAACGGAACGTACGGACATAGTTTTTGTTCCGACTGACCACATATCATAAATTGGTCGAATTCGGTTAACGTTTAGGGGATGGAAAACGTTATCGCCGTTTGTATGAAAAGGCTAGATTTTGCAGTTGGTTCACAGTCCTCTTAAATAAATCGACAACTCAACAGAAAATCTATTACGAGTATTAACTATTATTTATCGTAAAGGGGATGCCATTCACTGTCTCCCTACGTGACCTGGTTTAGAACTGAAACAGCAACGGCAAGCTAATATGGAACATTATCTATGAGGATAAGGTTCGTTTCTGATCGGTCGGCTAAGCCACCGATATTGGTTTTAGTTTGTAGCTTGTTTTATTAAAAACGCTAAAAACTTGTATTCGCTAAGTTTCGTATTAGTTTCTTAAAATTGCGTATATTTTGTCGTGTAACATGTTGTTGATTAAATAATTTTATTAATACTAAAAGTAAGTTTGTAGGTATTAATTTAATATTATAAGTTATAACCATAAACATTTATAAACGTACGTAATACCTTATGATAAAAACTCTTCTATTATTTTAGTTGTACTTTTTCAAAACAAAAATATTCGACAGTCAAACTTTTTGTGAACTGACACCCGCGGACCTCACACGCGGTTTAGTAACTGGCCGCTTAAACTAAATTTATAACAACACGAAAACAATTTATTTAAATCAAATTACAGCCCCTACAAGTGACAAAACTACGCAGCGGGAATTCCTTCGCCTAAATTAAACAAAAAAAAAACAATCAGTCGAAGACGCGCGAAAACCGTTGCGTTCAAAATTACAGTTCTAGTCACGTCTCTGCCTGCTCGAACTTTACCAGCGTATTTTGAGCTCTAAATAATGTAGAAGCCAGTTGTTTGAGGAGCTATAACTACAATGGTCGGTTCGTATTATTAATACGCCCACTCTGGCAAGTTCCATTCAGAATAGATGTTTGATATTCCATGACAAGAGCTGGGTGTTAAGTAATATGAAAATCAGTTTGAGTTTTTTTAGTTACCCTGACTAGTTGAAGCCTTTGTCATAAATTCGACGTTGGTAAATATTCCCTTCAGGAGGGTAAAATAGAGCTCCTTTGCAGCAAAAAAGGGCATGTAGTATCCTAACTGAATATCGGATGATTTTTTGACATTTAAAATTTAGTATTTGATTTTGATTGTTAAATGAACTTGATTTCCTAAAAATAATGTACATACATATCACGTGTAGCAGGGAAGTTATTTAAATAACTTCCCCGGTTTATTAACTATCGAATAAGGTATAACTATAATTTTCATTTCTCATTTTCCAAAAATTGTAACGTGTGCACATAAACCTCAGGATGTACCTTTGTTCTATGATTATCTACTCGTCTAATACTGTGACAGGTGACAACGACACCCGACAACGGTGACAATTTCACGAGTCGCCGCCCGTAAGTAACTACCCGCATGCTTTCACCTGTTGCCTCGAAAGTAATTAACGCACCGCAACGAGACTCATCCCATTAAAAAATAGATCATACACTCTTTGGATCTACAGAGTTTTGCTTTAACGACTACCAAATTGATAAATGACCAGAAAAATAAAATATGAGGACGTCACTAATTTTAATGTGTTCCGTGGGTTACAATGGATACTTTTTAAAAAATTTAATTTTTTTTAAATTTTTGTATGTTCTGATGACATGGACGATTTTTGTATCTTTGGATGTTATCTTTCAACAAAAGAACAAAATACTGATAATCCATGTCGTGGGTATAGGATACTTTGCGTCTCTGACATTTTGAGAGATCCCAAGGGAGTTTTATGAGGACAGAGTCCCGGGTAAAAGCTAGTGCTAAAACATATTTAATTCAGATAAGCACGCGAGCAAGAATATAGTATTTTTATTGTAAAATTGCTCTAAAGTCAGCAGCTTTCTTATTCCCCATTGCCTTTTAGATCGTTCGACTTTATTCTCGGCCAGCGCCATAACCTTAAATATGAACATCGAACCTCGTAAAACCCCCCGTATAAATTTGCATGGCTTTAATAAAACCTGCGGTATTTCCCTAACGCATCGCTTAACCATTACATATTGACCTTTCCGGACTGAACGGAACTGTTTAACTTTGGAGATAAGAATTCTGGTTGTGTATTACTAAAGTACCAACCAATGATTTAATAGATCGGATAGTTGGAATGAATCAGAGGACCAAAATTGTTTGATAGTGACGTCGACGTCTAGGTACTCGTCGGCGAAAGCCTAGGTTACACACTGCAAGCTGTTGCTTCAACAATGGACAGCTACTGTCATTGTAAATTTGTAATGTTAGTAGCTTGGCTAATTTTGGTTGGTAACAAGAGTACGAGTGACATAAAAGTTGCATCCCATCCCAACGACGGCCATCAGTTTCAAGGCACGTTAAAGTAAGTTTCAAGCCATGAAAAATTGACATATCTTACTGAATCTTACGCGTCTTGAATACGGTATCTCACTCAAGATCTGTTTATTATTATTATTAAACCATTTATTCAGACCAACGAGGATCATTGTGTTAGTATTACAAACAGATTTAATACTAATGTTAGTGAACACATGAATATTATTATTTTTTTATTATTTTAATTACCGCACGTGAAGCCTCCAACAGTGCTTCACGTACGGACTTATTATAAGAACAACCATTTGTTTAAAATTTACCTCAAATACATCAATAAACGTCCTAGTAACTTTTAAACGAACTCGCATTACGCGGACACGGTACGAGTAGCTGTACAGCAGTTACTGACCTCACCAACTCGCCCCGTGTGACCAAGGCATAGACAATATCACTGGGTTACGCGATATTGGCCCATTTGCGAGGGTCGCCATCTGTAAATGGTTTTTATTTAGGTTTTATTTTATTTGAGCGGAAAACGGCACCCGAATTTTTCGTAATAGGTATACTCGATAACGTATGCTTAGGTCCGAAAGTTGAGATAACATAGTAGTTAGTATTTTTTTTCTTTTTAGGTTAGGCCATAAAGAAAAAACTTAGGGATACTAGCAGAAAAACGTTACTCAAATTAAGATTTAGTCGTTTACCAATTCCGTACATTTTGACGAATATTACAAAAGCCCAAAATTAGATACTTTTTTCTACAAGTGGTCTTTATTATGGTGTGCCAATTAACTTATTTCAATCCCGATCTACGAATTTCAAGTCGCTTAAAATGTATTTACTGAAAACCTTTTTTTTAACGATTATCTTAACATTCTTATCAAAATTGGAAAGAATTGGATCGAAATAAATAAACGATCAGCTGACGCATGACAAGGACGCTACACTACACCTGTCTCGCGAGTCGCGCACGGATGTTACGTCACGGCTGGAGTCATTATCCATATCCGGTATTACTTGAATTCACCCGTTTTTAAATATAAAGCTAAGTATTTGGCATTCACACGTTTTGTTGACGTGTTTAAAGTAAATAGTAGAGTTTGTTTATGGTCATAAAGTCAATATTGTAGTCGCCTCCTAAATTACACAATGTTTATTTATTGTACGTGTACCTAGTAGCTTGTGGTTGGCATGGTTGCTATCGGAAGATAAAGGAAAAGTAGAAAGATGATAAAATCTATAATATAGTAAGATTAATTGAACGTTAATTGAGGACGTTAATCGAAAATACCTATTCCATGTTAGTTCACATTCTTAAGCCTATTTAGTCATCTGTAGTAGATTTTAGTTAGTGACCGACCGAAACATGTTATTTTGCCGAAACCGAAACCGAAACCGAAGGTTCGGTTTCATTGTAGTTTCGGCCGAAACCGAAACCGAAACCGAACCTTTTATAAAAAAAAAAGTCCTTAAAAAGTCGAAAAAATGTTAGTAAGCCCGTTTTTTTCTAAAATTAATATCTCGCCGACCTATTATTACAGGTTTCTACTTTCAAAGATCAGCACAGTTACAGAGGTTCTGTTTGAAAATTTACCCGAAGGTACGATGTTGTAAGTTTCGGCGCGGCCGAAGGGTTCGGCCGTTTTTGGCCGAAACCGAAACTCGGGCCGAAACTTGATCTTTTGGCCGAAACTGGCCGAAACCGAAACCGAAACTGAAATTTCGGTCGGACACTAATTTTAGTGTACAATTTTTCAATACACTATTATTATTTACGAAAAGTTAGAAAACAAAGTGAAAAACTACGAGGTTTTCAGCCTACATGCATTCCCCGCCCCGTTACGAAGAGTCCATTAACTAACTGGATCAAACACGGAAGCCTAACAAAGTCGAAAACTGACAAGTTCGCGACTTTTGTATGAATTCAGCCTCCGAACCTTGGTCCAGTTTCATGATAAATACACGTGACCCACTCTTGCTTTTACGATATCTTATTAAGAAAAATCATAATTCATTGAGTACTTATAGAAAAACATTGAATTTCAGCTAATTTATGAAAAAAAAAATATCTACGTACGCTTCATCAACATTGTTTGTGAATATTTCACAGAAAAACACTTTTTTCAACATAGGTAACACAACACTGCACTGAAATACTAAAAAAACACTGGCCACACCACAGAACAATTTAAATTTGGAACGTTTTCATAACACACGCACCGGGCACCACCATAAACAAGACCAATTTCAAATTTTAAACATGGAATATTACTTTAATAAAAATGGGCGTATTTATTTGATTTTCGAACGCAACACGTTCGCAGTCAGGTATGTCACTGGCTGACTAATTGCTAGATAACACCGCGACTGATAAAACAAAATGGAGGCCCCATTAGTGCGAGTACAGTCTAATGTGATTTACTGGGATTCACCTCTGATAAGGTTAGCCCCTATTACTATGTGTTACAGTTCAATTTAGAAGGTGAGGAGATTCGTATAGATTTTCTAACAGTGGTGTGGACAGCACAGGTAGGTAACTAATAAGTGATTTAGATAGGGTAAAGGCACCAGTAGTCAGCCCTTTAACGAGTTTTCGAAGTTTGATATCTTGTCTCTTAAATTACAAGTGATTCGCTAATTTGAAATATACCGTTATTTATAAGCAAAAAAAGACGCAACAGGCTGACTACAGAATCCTGGCTGACCACTGGTGACTTTACCCTACTGCATTTTCTTGCATGATTTAACTATAATTTACGGTTTAAAGTCATTGTGCTGTATTCCAGTATTCATTAACATTTCATTGATGGCCCATATATATGGCCAAAAATATGGCTTGGGTTTGTTGAATTAAATTAAAACAATATATAATATTATAGTAAATATTATATAAAATGTTGTATAATTGAACTCCTTATTGTTTTAGTGAGCTGTAAGGTTTCCTACTATCGACCAATAAGCCTTCTGCCTTCACTCTACAAATTATTCGCATCCATTATTGAAAAAAGAATCAGCTGCTCGTTAGAAAAGAGTCAACCGATTGAACAAGCCGGATTTCGAAAGAGTTATTCCACAATAGACCATAATATCCACTCTCTAGAAATGCTTATTGGAAATGTCAAGAGTTTCAACGACCGCTCTACGTGGCGTTTATAGATTATCAGAAAGCTTTCGATACTGTATTCCATCCCGAAATATGGAAAACTCTAGAATCACAAAATGTTCAGAAAAAATATAAAAGATTTCTAAAATACCTCTACGAAAATAACACAAGTAGAGTAAAACTAGAGACTACAGGACCACCTATTGCTATCAAGAGAGGAGTACGACAAGGCGACCCCCTATCGCCTCGAATATTTATAGCGGTACTAGAGTCGATTATCGAAAAGCTAAACTGGAACAGAGCTGGCTTAGGTATTAATGGCAAAAATATCAGTCACCTGAGGTTTGCTGATGACATTGTCATTCTATCAGAATCCAGTGATGAGCAAAATTCAATGTTAATACAAGCGCTTCAACTGGCTAGCAGGAACGTCGAACTAGAAGTAAATCAAAGCAAAATTAAACTTATGACAAATGCCGCTGAAAACCCTATCTGCCTAGACAACACACAGTTAGAGTATGTCGAGTCCTACATATATTTAGGAAAACGAATTTCCTCTCAAAAACATGCCAACAATGAAGAAGTACAAAGAAGGATAAAAGGTACGTGGAAAAAATTTTGGAGCCTTAAAGAAATCCTCAAAAGCCAGATGCCTATCAAAATTAAAAAGAAAATTATGGACTCTTGCCTTTTACCATCTCTGACATACGCCTGGCAAACATGGAAGTTTACCCAGCGAGTTAAAAGCAAGATTACGACCTGTCAACGAAGTATGGAAGCGTAATGAAAATACGAAAAATTTACAAAATACGTCATAGCACCATCAGACAAAAGACAAAAGTAATTGACGCTCTCACCTACGCTCTTAAGCTAAAGTGGAGATGGGCAGGACACGTAGCGAGAATGAGCGACGACCGCTGGACCATACGTCTGACATCGTGGACGGGCCCAAGAGGTATTAGAAAACAAGGAAGACCGATAACTAGATGGTCGGATGAAATAACAAGAGTGGCAGGAAAAAATTGGTTCAAAGAAGCGGAAACCGTAAACGCTGGGCTTCTCTGGAGGAGTCCTTCACCCTCGCAAACTGAGGGGTTCTTGCATGATATCTATGTAAAAATAATAATAATAATATTAATAATTTATAAATAATGCTATTTTAAAATTTAATTTATCTTTCAAATCGATTTATAAAAATAAATAAAATAAATAAATAAATATCAGGGACAATCTCACACAAATTGACCTAGTCCCAAACTAAGCTCTAGGCTTGTACTATGGATACTAGGCAACGATATACTTACTTATATAGAGAAATACATACTTAAATATATAGAAAATATCCATGACTCAGGAACAAATACACGCGCTCATCACACAAATATTTGCCCGTACCGGGATTCGAACCCGGGACCGCTAGCTTCGTAGGCGGGGTCACTACCAACTAGGCTAACCGCGTCGTCAAAATGAAATGATTAATACGAGTAATTATTAATTCAAGATGAGATAAGATGTCATTTTTGTCTACTTTCTTTATTTTTTTAACAGCATGTAAAAACTGAATGGAATGCGAGAAATAAAAGGCTTTTTATTTTTTTATTAAGGTTTCCTAAAAACTTTTACTTATCAATTATCTCCACTGCTTTGTTTGCCCTGTTAATTGTTATCTATGCAATTCTATCACACAACTCCGTAATTCATTACTGCGCATTAGTATGCCTGACATATTATTACAATTTCATTTGCGATAATTAGACAATTAAAATCAATATGGCGGCGTAATTTATCAGCTAACACGAGGTGAATTGATATGAGCAACTATATTTCGTGTTCGTGTATTCTATATGTTATAATAATATTTGTTATGATACGTAAATGTTATTATAAATTGTTACGTATTTAATTTCAACCCCCTACCCCATATTAAAAATACATAACTTTTTGAATCGACATTGTATCGATTATCGATTTCAGTGGCAGAATGCTCATTATTCCATTGCCTTCTCGTCGTGAGTTACTTTAAAAAGAAAGTTCGTTCAGTGTTGCGAGGTGTCTTAATTGCCTAGGACATTTTAATTTATTTTTCAGAATTGACTGCATTTAAAATTCAACAAGGACATCTATTTATCTCTAAAAATAAGTAAGTACCTTTTCTACAAAATTTGGAAATGTCGGACACCTATATCCTTCCATGGATTTTGTTATTTTCGTTCGTTAGTTTTGGCCTGGCAACCTTAGAATGGAGCCGGTCATGACGTTCACTTTTGGCTTTCGTTTCGGCGTATTAACATCAATTTATCGATCCAGATAAAGGATCTTTTCGTGAGTATCTTCCTTGGGGAATACCATTGTCTTCGTAGCCTGACATCGTCTTTAATTCATTGTTTTGTTACAGAAAATTCCAAATTCCAAATTCTACTTATTATTGTTTTGACTCGGCCGCTCTGGAACATTCCTTGCGGACCCTAATACTACGCGTTGGTAAGTCTCCTACTGGATTGATAATCCTATTCCCGTCCTAACACATAGCTTGCGACGAATGTGTTAATTGAGTTATAATTTATTTCAGCACTTAGCACGCTGAAGAAACCCTCACGAGGTTGACAGGAAGTCCCAGCTTTTCCGGCCTAGTCACCCGCTCAGGCGAGGCTTCTATTCCCAAGTGGTAAGTCTACCAGTCTCCTTTTTGTACGCACCGGCGTCTTTACCGGTAATATAGCCTGTAACTAAGATAGCCAATTTATTTCTTTGTTACAGGGGGTTTTTATTTTTTATTTTTATTAGGGGTCTAGTTTCTAGTCCCATACTGCGGTGATTTATTTCCATCATCTACGGTGGTATTCATCGTCTACTGCTGATGGGGCTGGCAGAAATCTAATTCGAGCTCACCGGCCACCGGAACTGTTGCTGTCCGAGGATTGTCTCGTCGCTGGGCGGTCAACGCTACCTCTGACAAAGTTCTGGTGATGTCCATTTCATTTACCTTACATTAAACATATCAATCGGTCTTCCTCCGATAAGGAAGTGGCGCCCTTTACTTAATTTATTATAAATGGCAAAAGTTGTCTCTGCGTTCCTCTGATTCCCCACGCCTTAAATTTTATTTAGTTAAGTCTCATAGCCGTGGCTAATAATTAAAATAGTTTTAACCTTTCAGTCCCAATAAACTGGTTTTAACTGTTTGTTATACTTTTATTTATTTACCTGTGTCTACCAGGACCCTTTCCCAGTAGAACGGTAACAGTGACGCTCCAACGCGGGCCTAGTTTCAGAGAATTTGTTATGTCAGTTTCGCTATAGCATAAAGAGATAACTTTTGTTGCTTTAATATTTTAACTTTGACGCCTGAGTTCAAATGTTGTAGGAACTTTTACATTTTACATTGTCATGTTCCATGTTTTAAGCCATGACTGTATTCTAGGTAGGGAAAGGTTTCATATTTTGATTACAATTGTAGATTTCTACATTTAATCTTGTACTTAATAATTTTTATAAAATTTGGGGTACTTGTAATTTTACACTTACCTTGTTTTTTTTTCATAGCAGTGAAATATAAGTAGTTTACATTGATGTGTGCTCAATTGACTTAAATTAACTTCATTAACTTTCAGCATTAGAATATTCTTGGCATAAAATAATTTTTTTCTTAAAAAGTACAGTTAGTCATATTAAAAAGTTCCGAATCACTTAAATATTTTTGATGGTCACTAAATTTACAAAAAAATATATATTATTGATTGTTTAATCCTTAGTAGCAATAGCTTTCTAGTACATTTAGCAGCAGAAAATATAATTTTACAACATACTTGATTAAAACTAAGTTTTTTTCTAGCCGCCATCTTTCATTCTAAATTTATCTTTTTTCAAAATTGGTCAAGCAATTAAATCCTGGTTTGAGTTCTACTATTACTACTGAATATTACTAACCTTTTTCAACGGTTTTTTTTTCTGTTTCAACCCTCTTTATAGGGTCTAGTTAAATTAAATTCTTGGCTAAATAAATTTTTTTTCCTAACCAAAATTTTCTTATAATAGTTACAAGAAAGTTACTTCTTTTAATCTGTTTCTAGATGTACAGTCTGCTACAATAAATTGTACCTTTTTATATTCAAACCTTGTTGTTAGAGGTACAGTCAGCTGAATTATTTTGCGACTACTAGTTTAATAAAACTGATTGGTTTTGGAACATTCTAATTGTTTGTATTGCTATAAATTAAATAGTTTTGGTACACTTTTTGGGTACAGTCGGCCAAAAATTTTTGTGAATGGTCATTTTTTTTTTAAAATTAAAGGTTTATTATTGTATGGTGGTTCATAACATATAGTATTAATGCTTATTGCGAATTCATTTAGTGAAGTACAGTCGGAAAAAAAAAGTTTTTTTTTTCATTGATAATTTTCAACTTTAAATCTTTTGGCATTGCATAACTGTTCCATTCCATATTTGTAAACCATGGAGGAACGTCCTATAGCTTTTAGTTTATTACGAAAAGATGAGTTAGTGTATGAAGTTACTATAAGGGATGCGGTACCTGCAGGCGATGTTGCAGCCTTGCGTACACAAATTAGAAAATTGTGTAAAGATATACCTACTGATGAAATATTGTATGAAGGCGATTGTAAATTGGAACTTAAATGTATTTCTAAAAAATTAGACGAGCTTTCCGAGATGACTATTGCCACCGCGAAACCTTTAACTTTAAAAAACCTTAATAGGGTACAAGCCCTAGCACATCACATCTTTCATCGTTTAACGCGGATCACGCCAGAGGCATCGGATTTAGCTCATCATACCGAACTGTCAGATAAGCTAAACGTCATTTTAGTGAAGTTGGATAAAATGTTTACTGTCTTCAAGTCTAGTGTTACTGATTATGAAGATCTGGAGGAAAATTTACCGGAAGTTAGTGTTTCGGATTCTATACCAAAACACCAGGCTGTTCATTCCTTAAATTTGAAATTCGGCGGAAAGTCTTGTGTAAAAGCTTTTTTGCAGCGATTGGAAGAGCTTCGCGAATCGCGTGGCATACGCTTAGACCGCTTATATTCATCAGCAGCTGAATTATTTGAGGGTGACGCTCTTTTATGGTTCCGTGGTGTAAAAGACGAAGTTAAGTCGTGGGATCAATTAAAATCCGCTTTGTTATCGGAATTCTTACCTTTCGACTATGATCGGCGACTCTTAAAAGAAATTAGGAATAGGACTCAAGGCTCTAGTGAATCTATATCCACATACATTAGCGTGATGCAAAATTATTTTTCAAGGCTGACGCAGCCACTTTCCGAGAAAGAGAAGTTCGACGTCGTAATTATTAATATCCGTCCCGAATATTCGGTACCGTTAGCTATGCATTCCGTTTCCACCTTAAAAGAATTGAAGAATGTTTGTCGCGTCCTCGAGGATAGTTGGCAGAGGGCTAACTCTTTCGTGGAACCACCTAAACCTTCTGCAAATTCACTTGCAGCTGATTTATGTTGTAAATCCTTTCCCAAACCTAAAGTAGAAATTGCATCAGTGAAACAGTATTGTCCCCGGTGCAGGGTGGACACTCACTCTTTGCGAAACTGTCGTTCGCAACGCTTAGTTTGTTTTAAATGCGGGAAAGAGGGTTTTAAATGCCCTTCCTGTCCTAATTGTACTAGCGCTTCGGGTTCTAGTAATATCAATAAAACCCCTAGCGGTTCAAAAAACTAGTTAACCCGAACCGTCAGAATAAAAATATCTCGAGTTCTCATGATAATAACTCTGAGCACTCTATGATTAAAGTAGATAGTAAAGTTTCTAATGAACCAAGTAATTTTAAAATACTTGATGTATTCGTTTCTCCAAGCGTTTCGGCGGTTCGGAACGTTATCGTTTGCAGTGACAATCGACCTCACATTTCTGTTGAGATTTATGATACCCAGTTTTGTGGATTGTTAGATTCGGGATCTTCGATCTCCATTTTAGGATCTGACTGGTTTGAGTTGTTTTTGTCCTTGGGCGCAACTTTAGACGGTTGCGATGATTTTACTTACATCGCCACCGCTAATGATTCCCGGGCAAAGGTTCTTGGTTGTTTGTTTTTGCCGGTCAAGGTTCGTGACTTGACTCAGGTTATTAAATTTTATGTTATACCGGATGTGACTACACCTCTCATTTTGGGAGTTGATTTTTGGAAAGCTTTTCAGATTGCTCCAAATTTATTCTCAGAATATAGTGTTGCCAAGGATACACCAATCGGGAACTATGTTTCTGAAGTACGCTTGCAATCCTTTGATCGGTTAAACCCTGATCAACGTGTTATTGCCAATGGTATTATAAGTAAATTTCAAAATGTTTCTTTCGAGCAAAAAGGCCTAGGTCGTACCGATCTGCTTTCTCACACAATTGATACCGGTGACTGTTCGCCTCTCAAGCAGCGATATTTTCCCATCTCCCCTCATCGTTTAGTTGAGCTGAATAGGCATATAGACGAAATGTTAGAGCAAGATGTTATCGAGCCTAGCACGAGTGCTTGGAATAATCCTACTCTTTTCACTCCTAAATCGAACGGTGAGCTGCGATTTTGTCTTGATAGTCGGAAGTTGAACGCTGTGAGTAAGCATGATGCCTACCCGTTGCCTTATATCTCTGGTATCCTGGATCAATTACGTGACGCTAGATTTCTGTCGTCAATCGATTTAAAAAGTGCTTTTTGGCAAATACCGCTGGATGATGCATCAAGAGAGCGTACCGCGTTTACCGTACCTGGCCGCGGACTCTTTCAATTTAAAGTAATGTGTTTCGGATTAACCGGCGCGCCAGCTACTCAACAACGATTGATGGATAAATTGTTTGGACCAGAATTTAATGGTCGGCTTTTCGTGTATTTGGACGACATTATTATCGTTAGTAAAACGTTTGAAGATCACATCTCGCTGCTTTCTCGTGTCTTGGACCGTTTGAAATCGGCCAATTTAACTATTAACTTTACAAAATCTCAATTTTTCCGTAGTGAGTTGAAATATCTCGGCTACGTTGTTGATGAGCGTGGATTACGTACTGACCCTTCTAAGGTTCAGTGTATTGTTAACTACCCTACTCCGACCAATCGAAAAGAGGTTAAAATGTTTTTGGGAACTGCATCCTATTATCGTAGATTTATTAAAAATTTCAGTGCTATCGCAGCTCCACTTAACGCGTTAACTAGCACGCGTAAAAATGCTCCTCCGTTTTTATGGTCGAACGAAGCTGATGAATCCTTCCGTGAATTAAAGTCCGCCCTTGTATCTGCTCCTGTCCTGGCTTGCCCAGACTTTTCTAAGCCTTTTTCGGTGCACTGTGACGCGTCAGGATTCGGAATCGGTGGAACCCTGACCCAAGTTCTAGATGACGGCAGTGAACACCCGATCGCCTTTGCAAGCCGTTCATTGAACCAGGCGGAACGGAACTATTCGGCCACGGAAAGGGAAGCACTTGCTGTAGTTTTTTCAGTAGAGCACTTTCGACCTTATTTGGAAGGTGGTCAACGTTTTAAGGTAATTACAGACCACTCTAGTCTAAAATGGTTCTTTAATTTAACCAACCCAACCGGTAGGTTAGCTCGTTGGGGTTGTCGTTTGTCCCCGTACGATTTCGAAATTATCCACCGTAAAGGTAAGGAACATGTTGTGCCGGACGCTTTATCTCGAGCCGTCCCTGTGTTGGAAATTCGTACGTGCGACTGGTATAATAAACTCTTTCTCAAGTGTGAAAAGTTCCCAACTTCTTGTCCCAATTATAGTATTAGGGATAATAAGATATTTCGTTACTCGAAAAATAAATTCGGCTTCTCGAGTGAATTCGATTGGAAAGAGGTCATTTCGTCTGATAGGCGTCTTGAATTATTGAGAACATGTCATTGCGACGACCTTTCACATTTAGGAGTTTTTAAAACTTATAAACGTTTATCGTTACATTATTATTGGCCGAGTATGTATCAAGATGTAGTAAATTTTGTACGTGAGTGTGATGTGTGTTCTGCGTATAAACATTCGCAGAAACCACCTTCAGGTCTTATGGGGGATCCTAAGGTTTGTACACGTCCTTTTGAATCCCTGAGTATTGATTTGGTGGGTCCGTTACCCCGTTCTAGGGCCGGTTTCACCTTCATATTGTCTGTTGTTTGCTGCTTTTCCAAATACGTAATGTTGTTTCCTCTTCGACGAGCTGTTGGTAAAACGATTTCCCAGCGTTTGGAGGATGAAGTGTTTCTTAAACACGGCATACCGCGTACAGTGATTGCGGATAATGGAACGCAATTCACTGGCAGCGAGTTAAAAGCTCTGTTTCAGAAATACGACATTCCTCAAATACACTTCACGCCTCGATACTGTCCACAAGTCAACACAGTAGAAAGATATAACAGAACCGTAATGACGGCTGTGTCGATTTTAGTTAAGGAAGATCATCGTTCGTGGGATACGACTTTGCCCAAAGTACAGTTTTCTCTTAATACCACCGTAAATGAGTCTACCCGTTTCACCCCTTATTTCTTGGTTCATGGCCGCGAAGCTGTTCCCAGTGGCAAGATGTTCGGTGATCAGAGGTCATCATTGGTGGACTGGTCGGTCGCTTCACGGGATGATTACGCTTCCAGGCTAGGGGGTCTGCACGATATCTTTAATAAAGTTCAGTCTGCCCTGGCTAAGGCTCATAATAAAGGTGCTCGTCAATACAACAAGGGTCGACAAGCTGCAGAATATGAAGTAGGTGACATCGTTTGGAAAAAGTCGTTTCCGCAGAGTGACGCAAGTAAGTTTTTTATGGCGAAACTAGCGCCGAAGTTTGAAAAATGTCGTGTTGTTTTTAAGCACTCCCCTCTAGTATACGAGCTGGAGAGCATCGTAAGTGGTAAGAATTTGGGATCTTGGCATATACAAAACCTCAAAGGTGATAATTAGGTTAAGAATTTAATTGGCCATTGGCCGTAATTTCCGTTGAGGAGACTGGACGTGCAGCCCGTTGTCGTGTTACTGCTCGCTGCACCGCCAGTATCCCAACGAGGAAGCAAATCGTTAGGTTGTTTAGCGAAAGGCTCATCCTAATATTGTTTTCCCCTTTAGTTGTTGGCATACAGTCTGTCGTCATTTTGTACGACTGTCTGGTAAATTGCGTGGGTTCGGTTTGGTGTTACGTGTCTAAACCTTGTCTTAGTTTTAGTTCTCTTTCAGGGTTCATTGTTGTTTTCCGTGTTGTTATAGGCTGGGGGCCAGCTTAAAATTTTGGTACCTCAAAATTTTCTTCGAGTGGGGAGGTATTGTTACGTATTTAATTTCAACCCCCTACCCCATATTAAAAATACATAACTTTTTGAATCGACATTGTATCGATTATCGATTTCAGTGGCAGAATGCTCATTATTCCATTGCCTTCTCGTCGTGAGTTACTTTAAAAAGAAAGTTCGTTCAGTGTTGCGAGGTGTCTTAATTGCCTAGGACATTTTAATTTATTTTTCAGAATTGACTGCATTTAAAATTCAACAAGGACATCTATTTATCTCTAAAAATAAGTAAGTACCTTTTCTACAAAATTTGGAAATGTCGGACACCTATATCCTTCCATGGATTTTGTTATTTTCGTTCGTTAGTTTTGGCCTGGCAACCTTAGAATGGAGCCGGTCATGACGTTCACTTTTGGCTTTCGTTTCGGCGTATTAACATCAATTTATCGATCCAGATAAAGGATCTTTTCGTGAGTATCTTCCTTGGGGAATACCATTGTCTTCGTAGCCTGACATCGTCTTTAATTCATTGTTTTGTTACAGAAAATTCCAAATTCCAAATTCTACTTATTATTGTTTTGACTCGGCCGCTCTGGAACATTCCTTGCGGACCCTAATACTACGCGTTGGTAAGTCTCCTACTGGATTGATAATCCTATTCCCGTCCTAACACATAGCTTGCGACGAATGTGTTAATTGAGTTATAATTTATTTCAGCACTTAGCACGCTGAAGAAACCCTCACGAGGTTGACAGGAAGTCCCAGCTTTTCCGGCCTAGTCACCCGCTCAGGCGAGGCTTCTATTCCCAAGTGGTAAGTCTACCAGTCTCCTTTTCGTACGCACCGGCGTCTTTACCGGTAATATAGCCTGTAACTAAGATAGCCAATTTATTTCTTTGTTACAGGGGGTTTTTATTTTTTATTTTTATTAGGGGTCTAGTTTCTAGTCCCATACTGCGGTGATTTATTTCCATCATCTACGGTGGTATTCATCGTCTACTGCTGATGGGGCTGGCAGAAATCTAATTCGAGCTCACCGGCCACCGGAACTGTTGCTGTCCGAGGATTGTCTCGTCGCTGGGCGGTCAACGCTACCTCTGACAAAGTTCTGGTGATGTCCATTTCATTTACCTTACATTAAACATATCAATCGGTCTTCCTCCGATAAGGAAGTGGCGCCCTTTACTTAATTTATTATAAATGGCAAAAGTTGTCTCTGCGTTCCTCTGATTCCCCACGCCTTAAATTTTATTTAGTTAAGTCTCATAGCCGTGGCTAATAATTAAAATAGTTTTAACCTTTCAGTCCCAATAAACTGGTTTTAACTGTTTGTTATACTTTTATTTATTTACCTGTGTCTACCAGGACCCTTTCCCAGTAGAACGGTAACAAAATGCAAAATACAAACAAACAGAATTATCTATGCTGCCCTGCTAACCTTAGCAGGCAGTATTTTACACAAAACTACTGTAGCAATTACAACCTTATTACCCAGTAATGAGGTTGCAATTATTACAGTAGTTTTGTGTAAAATACTGCCTTTTACCTTAGCAGCAGTATGGTTGTTTGTATAACCCTTTCACGACAAATAGCTGAAAGGATCTTAATAAAATTTGTCACGGAGATAGATTATGAGGAAGGATATAGGATTAGTTTTATTCTGGAAAATTGAACAGCCCGTGGCAATAGCAATAAACGACTTTAAAAAAAAATCGGCGTAAACTAGTTTTATACGTAAATACGGTAATCGAGAAGGCATGACGGTGAGGTGAGAGGTTAATGCTATTCTTAAAAAACCGCAACACCATCGAATAAATAATGTTTTAAATAGGTACCTACCGTCAACTATGGCAACTTTGCCTAACCGTGGTAATTCCCGCGTCGCAATAACTCGCAAATACTATATTGCAATTATTGGGATTGGAAACACTTTGTAAGGGTTTTATTATAAGTTTATTTCAATGTATGTGCAAATTATTGCGACGGGGGAATTGCCAGGCTAGGTAAAGTTGCCACCGTATATAGAAACCTTTACTATAAAGCGAAAACTGAAAACTCATGTCGACTGGGAGGAACAGTCGATAACCCTTCATGATCTGGTCTACTACTACCAGAGCAATGGGGAGAAAGACAAAAAAGTAACAATAATAAAGTTTTTCAACCTGGCCGAAACCTGGCAGTTAGTAAAAATGCGTTTTAATTATTTATTGATATCAATTCGTCTTCAAGTAAAAGCATTGCAAATTGTTCGAACGATTAATCGCGATAAGTTATGACTAGAAAAGTTGTCTGTCGCGCCCCGACGGTCTGTCCGATTGATTTCGGGTCCCATTCGAAAGTCGTTTCGCAAAGTTAAGCAACCAAGAGATATTCCTTTGATAACAACAGCAACTATTATTACGCAAGTATCAACGAATGTCGCAATACACTGTAAATACGCTGCTGACTAACGCGAAGAAAATGCACCTTGGTCCTTGCTGATATAAAGTTATGTTAGTTTGTCCTATTTTCATACTTAAATAGTAATACATACATACTTAAATACTCGTTACTTTGCCTTTACTGGGAACCGAACCTGGGACCGCTCCGTGGGCAGGGTCACTACCACAGATAACCCCGTCACGTCACTACCATCTTAAGTAAGCTAAGCGCGTCTCGTGTTTCAATCTCGTCTAAACGGCTGAACGGATTTTGATAAAATTTAGCACACAGACAATCCTGATCCTGAACTATCTGTGTGGCAAATTTTATCCAAATCCGTTCAGCCGTTTAGACGAGATTGAAACACGAGCCGAGCGGCTCGCGATAACGCGACGTCTAATTCCACCTTAATAGTAGAGTTAACTTTTAAGTCCCTTTCAGATTACATTATAACTTCAAGTGCTTGCAACTTGCAACTCAACCTCCCTATCCAATCAAGGCCACTCCCAACGGCCACTAGTCGGCCACTCGTCTAGCGAACAATTAAATCACAACAGTATATGCGTATGCGACACTAATTAAGAACCACTCCGGCAAATGCGCTGGCCATTACTGTAATACAACCGCTGTATAGGAGGTGCCTGTGCGAGCGGAAGCATGGGATGTAGCGGGAGCGGTACACAAAGCGGAATTTAACTACAGCGGCCCTAGCTAAGATGCATAACGCTAACTTAACGATTTTCAAAATCAAACAAAATTTATAGGATTGACGTAATAATAGCTAACGACGAGTCGCGTCAGCATTTTGTCAACCGATTAGGAAGCAAGATTTTTAACGGTAACATCTCATTATTGGCGTTCAAGATACCTAGGATTGTAGGATTATCGCCTCTATCACCTTGGAATAAAGTTCATCGTGGCAATAATTGGCAGGATGCCTAGTTTTCGCCGGCAGTTTCCCTAGTACTTATTGCTTTCATACCGCCTTAATTCTTTTATCATATGAACGTCAAGAGAAATAACTACTTACGTTAAGTTGTTTGTAATACCGTAATATGACGTGTCATGTTAATTACGAGGTTTCAGTTCTTTTCTTGGAACTTGGCAGGTTTTGAAACAGATTTATTTTTACTAATTATACTGCGCACCGGATTTTTGTGCACTAACAAGCCTTCCTGCACTCTGTCTAATTAAGGATTCTTTCGCTTTTCTCTCCCACTCGCTCTCACTCACTCCCAACCCCCCCACCGGCCGTTTTGTGTAACGAGGGGGTTAATTACAACGGCGGGATATTATAAACGTCACCCGAGACTGTCCTAAGAATAAAACTGCCGTGTTGTCGCCCCAGCGTGAGTTATCGCCGGTTTAGGGACGCTCGACAAATGTCGAGCGCTTTCGTAATAGCCGCTCGAGACTTAATGCTGGTTTTTGAAGTTGGGTTTTAGTCGGATTTGGGCACAAGGGATGGGACTTTATGGCCGCTGTACACAGCCAAGCTGCTGTGCCCGCATGTTGACTCAATATGTACAGCTGATATTAGAATTGTAAGAGTGATTACAATTAGTGTTTACAAAGCGACGACGCGTTTAGCCTGGTAGTGACCCTGCCTACGAAGCTAGCGGTCCCGGGTTCGAATCCCGGTATGGGAAAATATTTGTGTGATGAGCGCGTGTATTTGTTCCTGAGACATGGATGTTCTCTATGTATTTAAGTATGTATTTCTCTGTATAAGTATGTTTATCGTTGTCTAGTACCCATAGTACAAGCCTAGAGCTTAGTTTGCGACTAGGTCAATTTGTGTGAGATTGTCCCCTGATATTTATTTAATTAGCTATGCAGGTTATGTCAGAGTTGGGGGTTCTTACTGGTCAAACAAAGCGACCGCTGAAAGGTATTGTAGTGTGGTCTCAAGCACGACGATGCAGTATGGGATGCAAGTGGGATTAAAATGCCCGTGATAAACTGCGGTGAAGCGGCAGGGTAGCACTGGTGTATACGTTCAAAGGTCCCAGGCCCTAGGGGGCCGTGCATGCTAGGCGAGCACGAGATAAAATTTGACAGGCGCTAGGGAAATGAATAAATCTACTCCATATTCTAGCGTAAGACTTAACGCTTAAAGTTTAAAATGAAAGTTTCCCGTCTTGATAAAATCGCTATAAAAATGTTAAAATCGCAATAGTGGCTTAATAATAAAAGGTAATAAAAGTCAGGACGAAACACTTATTTTAAACCTTAAGCGTTAATTTACGTTAGAATATGGAATATATTTATTAATTTCCCTAGCACCTGTCAAATTTAATCTCGTGCATGCATTTTATGCCCGCAGTTACCTACTGTAAATGCGCCAAGGCAGACCACCGAGGGGGTTTTAGTGGGTATAAAATCAGTGGCTAATCCCACATTCATTCCCTATTAATAAAACCAGGTACCTATCATGCGACGTTATCCCCGTAAAAAGAGATATGTGACGTTCTCAATATAAAGGTCCCTTATGGAGGAAGGCAGTTGCGCTCTTCTTATTCTAGTAACTATACGAATAGTATGGTAACAGTTCTAAAATAGGCGTAACCGCCTGGCTCCATAAGGTCCCTTTATATTGACAACGTCACATATACATCAGCCGAACTAAAGATGCCACGCCGAATACTATTTAATCTCGACAAGCAGATGATAGTGCAAAAAAGAAGTCGGTAACAAAATGTTCGTCTCAAAAAAACTTATTAAGAAAACAATACATTTTATAGAAACAAAACTATACGGACCCGACGGAGCTATAATATATTAGTATACGGTATATTACGATATATTTTCTGTAATAGTTGACAAAGTCCACACACGCAGCTATAATATACGTATATATTAATTATAGGTGCGTGTGTGGACTCTGTCAACTAGTACGGAAAATATACGATATAATACAATATATCGTAAGATGCCTTGCTATAATATATATTTTAGTATATTAATATATATAATAACTCCGTGTATGACGCGCTTAAACGATGAATGAATGCTTTAATATCTACCTACTCGAAGAATACTAGAACAATACCGCAATCTCCTCTATTGATAGCTACATCCGCCATTATTGTATTTGACTATAGTTTCCCACAGTACCTTACACTTTTTCCTAGATATAACATAAACCAATATTAGACCTTAACTTACAAGAAATAGCGATCATATCGATAATATAAATCAAGTTCTGTGAACGTTGCGATGTTGAACTTTAATGCGAGGAACTAAGGCATATGATATTTGGTATATAATTTAACACGCTGACTCACGGTTGTAGCCGTTTAGACTAGCATTATTGTTAATAGCAGCAATTGCGATTATTAGAACTAATTACTTTTTAATTGGAAACCATTTTATTCCTCCGCTGACAGTTTTATGATTTTATCAAGTGTTTTTAGCATAAAGCTTAGCGGCGTGCGAGGAAAAATCCACCAATAGGATAGCCGCGCTGTCTGACGCTAGTAAAGCTTTCGGCACACCAAACGCGTGTCAGGCGCGTCGCGCTTTGAACGCGGGCCCGCGCATGTCGTAAAACAACAAATCAAATTTAACCCGGCACACCAAAAAGTAACGCGTGCCTGCGCAGGGCACGCGTTCGAGCTGCTTCGCGCCGCAGACAACTCGGGCAGCGCGTCACGTGGCGTGCGCGAAGCAGGCGCGTCGGGGGCGCTGGCATGCGTCCCGTCAGCGCGGCGTCGGCGCAGGTACTAGTCGTTGTATTTTTTACAAACGCGTGGTGCCTGCGGTGTGCCGGTGCTGCGACGCTCACGCCACGCGACGCGACGCGACGCGACGCGCCTGACACGCGTTTGGTGTGCCGAAAGCTTTAAATAAAGTGATCCTATTGGTGGGTTTTATCTCGCACACCGCTTAGCTACCTCGCATAGCTCTGGTGAAAACACAGCTTAAGTTGCTCGCGACTTTTTATCCCTAGGTAAACCCTCTTTACCTAATTTATAGCTAAAGAACACACTGAAGGATAAATGAGAAAATACACGAAGTGCTCGCTATCTGATAGAGTGCTAGTATAACGCCGTTATTACTGGATTATGGGAAAGACAAAAGTTACTTAAAAAATGTTGCTTAGGCGTCGGAATCTGGCGGTGTGTGCCTAACTACTAGTTCTATGCAAGAAGTCGGTTTTTGTTGATGTAGAAATATTTGATAAGACCACTTTACGCTTTACTCATACGGTTAAACTCAAAAAGTATACTTATATATAGGTAGAAAAGTTTGATCTGCCACCCCCGACCTGCAATTCTGCCCTGCTAAGGTAAAAGGCAGTATTTTACACAAAACTACTGCAGCAATTGCAACTTTATTACCCAGTAATGAGGTTGCAATTATTACAGTAGTTTTGTGTAAAATACTGCCTTTTACCTTAGCAGGGCAGAATTTAGGGCCGTAGTGATAACTCATCTTGACTGAGATACCTAGCCGTCTCAAGACACGTCTTAAGTAAACGTCAAGGTATAGAAAACTGTCATATGTGACGCGTCTTGAAACGGCTATCTCAGTCGAGAACAGTTTATTAATATGGCCCTTACGGCCGCACTCAGAGATGTCAATTAACTTTTAAGTTTGATTAAAGTTGCTGCTGTCACTTTCTTTGCTATAGCAATAGAATAAGACGCAGCAACTTTAATTGACGACTCTGAGTGCGGCAGTTTGTCTGTTAAAGTTATTATATTATAGTCCCATTCCGAAGTCGTTGTAGACGTTGTATGTCATCTATTTTTCAAAGTTTTTTCACAAAAAATAACCTCTACGTCTTTCCTAGATCCTCAGATACTTTCCTTATTTCTGCCCTGGTTTCAGATTTAATTCATCCTCATAAACCTGGCTAAGCCACTCATTGTCATAAACTACTTCATACATTTAAATTAAATTGTAAAATAAAATAATAATTGTCGAGAGAGAGTGGAGTGGTAGAGAAATTGTGAAAGGCCTCGGATGTGCGTCCTAAAACGACCTAAGTCCACGTTAATTTTAAGATACATACATCTTTTATATTTAACGAAGTTGTTTCAAAGTTTTATACGACTACAGAAGCCATTTGCTTAGATTAAGTATACGATTAAATTCCAGGTTGTTGTTGGTTATCTAGATTCTGGGCACGGCATGGCATTATACAACATACACCTATTAATCTAGGTTTCTTTTAACTTTTTTGCAGTCGCGAACTACTTTTAAGAGGATAACAGACTAACAGCCCGACGGCGCCAGTCCCAGGTCTCCGGCGGCCTGCCGCCGGCCAAAATCTATGAAGATAGTGTATCTATGAAATCGTACGAGCGTAATTGTGACGTTCTCAATATAAAGGGACCTTATGGAGGAAGGCAGTTAAGCTCTTCTTATTATTGTAACTATACAAATACTATGGTAACAGTTCTAAAAACGGTGTAACCGCCTGCCTCCATAAGGTCCCTTTATATTGAGAACGTCACAGTTCTTTGAGCATTTCAACCGCTCTCATTCACCTGGTCGCATTATAATCGAATTCCCTATAGATTACGATAGCATTTTCAGTTATTTTCTAGAAGTCAGGGCACTCTACAATATAACCGGAAATAGCATCCAAAGCGACAGGAATTTCGACATGAATGCGACCAGGGGAATAAAGGTGGTTGGAACGCTCGAGAGACCGATTCTGTGATACGAGGAGCTGACAGGCCTAGAGCGGCCGGCGGACTATTAGTCTGAGTTGTCCTTTAAAATCCGTGTCAGAATCATTGGTAAGTAATATATACTTATAGGTATACTACTTTTTTTTGGTCGGCCGCATCTTTGTAAGGGGAACTAGAGGAGAAATGAAGTTGATATTTTCCATTTGAGTTTTAATTCCTTTGAAAACTGTATTCTGCAGTTGCATTTAAAATCCTAAAATACTAATACTCTTTCCTGTATTTAAATAATTGATCTGTCTAACATATTTCACCCTAAGCACTGTTATATTAGGCTTTATTTCACTTGTCTATAGGTACTAATCTTAAACGAGTGTGTGATAGTTATAGAAATGTAGATACGAAACTGTGTTATTAGGTATAATATTATTTCGATCTGTAATCTACATTTTGTTACCATGCCTAATAAATAAATAAATAAATAGAGGATGCGGCCAATCAAAAATATAGATAGCTAAAACATTTATTCGGGTACTTACTACAAATCACACAAACTATTGACATAATAAGAACATAAATAACAAATCGGTTACCAAAAGAACACTGCTTTTACCCAAAAACTGCCATTTTTTGTGCTGTGCGAAGTGGCTATGTTTAATAAGGACTACGCTAGATTTTTTGGAAAATAGTAAAGCCGGATTCACATTTGTCTGACGTGTTGTGTCAGAACGCTATCGGTTTCATACATTTAATATTAAGTTCACATCTGCGTCAGAATGGGTGAGGGGGAGGCGGGTTGGGGGGTGGCGGAGCGGTCGCGTCAGGATCAGACAAGTGTGCACGGGTTTTCTGACGATCTTGGTATAGACAGAAGACGTCATAACATGACACAAAAATGTGCACGCTCGCCATCACGTCAGAGAGCATCACGAGTATCACGACACAACACATTAGACTAATGTGAATTATGCTGCTCAAACATGGTGTAGGTTGACAGTTGACTACAAAAGAGATGTATCCACTTTTTCGCCATATTGCATTGTAATAAGGTCCAAAAGTAGATACATTTTTTTTTAGTCGACTGGACTATACAGGGTATCCCATAAGTCGCACGTAACCCTGACACTGATGTAGACGAACCTAAGGAAACTTTTTTTTTAATTTTTTTTTTTTTAACGGAGTGAAAATGCGTTACGCATTGTCGTCACACCGAACCAGACTAACGTGACCTTAGTAAAAATCGCATGGTATTCAAGATTTGCCAGTTTAAAGTTCTTTTCCAGTACAAACTTTAAACTGGTATATCTCGAAAACCATGTGACTTTTACTGAGGTCATGTTAGGCTGGTTCGGTCCGTCTTAGGGTGGTCTACCTCCGGTGTCAGGGTTATGTGTGACTTATGGGACACCCTGTAGACAACCCAAGATCTTAAAACGTAAAAAAAAATATTGGATCCAATTAATACATTCCCTGGCCTATTCCAGGTAGTCTTACCATATCGTAATCATATTGTTAACTAGTAAGAGCTATAACGTCAGTAATATGATTAAAATATAGCAAGATTAACACATTTTTAGACCGTGGTAGCCTAATGGTTTGACCTGCCGAGTCTTAAACTGAGGGTCGTGGGTTCGAACCCGGGCTCGCACCTCTAAGTTTTTCGGAATTTATGTGCGAAATATAATTTGAAAATTTACCATGAGCTTTTCGGTGAAGGAAAACATCGTGAGGAAACCTGCATACACCTGCAAAGCAATTTGACGGTGTGTGCGAAGTTCCCAATCCGCACTGGGCTCGCGTGGGAACTATAGCCCAAACCCTCTCATTGTGAGTGGAGGCCTGTGCCCAGCAGTGGGACGTGTATAGGCTGGATTATTATATATTATTATTATTATAAGATGAACTAAAACAATCCAGAATTGAGCGTCAGGCGTCTTTTAAATACTCATGAACACTTGCACTTTAGCTAATAAATATCTGATTCTGATACAGACCATTGACGTAAGTAAATAAAAGAATTCCAGTGCACATGCACTTACCAAATACGCATATCTATAACCTGCTGACGACCAGTAAGGTAACGCTCTGCACGTAGACTTTGACCGGCGAATTGCAAGCCAATGTTTTGGTTCAGTTGGTTGTAAACAAATATTTCGTAATAGTTTTACAGGTTTACCCTTGAATCACCGACACTATTTCATAGAATGTTTACTTCGCCGTATTTTCATTTCATCGACAGCCATTTCCACGTGCAGGAGTTATAATTTTTTGGTGGTCACAGGTCTAACCTAACCTAAGTAACCCATGCTTAAGATAAACTGAAAACAATAAGGTTTCTAGCTTTCGATGAAATGAAATTCGGTAAAACGACACATTCGATGAAATGAGTGTCTGCAAAACAATGCTGATGCGGATGGACCTTCTACGAAATAAGAAAATTCGGATACCCCAACCCTTTTACTCGTTAATTGTGACTGAATTGAAAGAAAGAGATGAAGATAATGTACTTTGAACAGCCGCAAATACCACATAACATAACCGTTTTTTTTTTTTTTTTCAGTAAACCTATGTCGTTGGGCAGTATTATAAACTGATCTTGGCTGAGATTCCCGCCTCAAGACACCTCAGAAATGACAGATAAAAGATATTTATTCAGTAAGTAGGCCGTACGGGCACTTTTACACGTCAAAATCTACCAGCTCTTCCCAAGAGGAGACCACTGCTGAGAAGAAGCGCCGCAAGAAACTCAACAGAAGTCATTTTTTTAATAGAACTTACTTATAACAATGTCACTACTTATTCTAGCATTATAATAAACTGTACAAATAATATAAAATATCTGCGTAGTTTTGCAGGAAAACATGTCAGAATGATTACGAGAAAAAAATAAAATAATATAAATAACACAAAACAGTGTAACATGACTTCGTACATAAACCGTGTCCCCTAGACAAGACACAGCGTTTACATGATTTTTATGAGGTGTGTACGAGTAGTAAGCTATTAAACATTAAACATTTGTTAATTTTTAATGTTTAATAGCTTGTTAATGTTTAACAGTTTTCTATGAGCCGTATTAAGCCTGGGCCACACCGGACGCGTTGCGTAGACGTGCACGTGCGCGTTCGCGTTCCACTGTGTTGTATAGCTGCGTCTTCATGTGAGGATTCATAGTATCTGAGGATAGTAACTGAGGTCCCCGTCTCAAGATACGTCAAAATAAACGTCATTCCATAGAAAACTATCACTTTTGACGCATCTTGTGACGGGCTTCTCGCCTAGATCAGTTTGTTAATACGGTCCTATGACTTGACGTGTACTTTGACGTTACTAGATCTCAGAAAATTATATACAATATATTAAATACAACATTACAAATTATATGCGAAACATTAGGAACTCCTTGTTCCATTTGAAGAATGTGTTACAAATAAAGCAATTTATAGTTACGCAAATTATATCCCAGGCGGGATATTTTATATGGCAATTACGTAAATGATATTGGGAAGTTCAAGTCTAGAAAAATAGATAAAGACTCGGCTTATCATACGTAAAAACCGACTTGGGGTCACTTTAGGTCTAGATAACAACAAGATATTTATATTTAGGCAGTTAACATGCGCCGAATTCGCGATGAACACCCGTGGGGGCCCCTTGACGAAAATTCGCGCAAATTGGCGGCAAATGACAATAAGGTGGCTGTCACTTGAAGGGATCATGAGTTATGTCAGTCGTTTGGTAGTGAAGAAATGGAGAAGTTGTCTCTTATTTTAGTGTTCAGCTTGGGATGTGTAAGTGTTTATTTATTATTATCAATTTAAATTGCAAAATCTCTTCGTTTTTTCTAGAGATACTGAAACTTTAGTGTTAATTCGTGAGTGATGGCAAATGAGTTTTAGTGAAATATTACTTTATAAATTGAAACTTAATTATTAACCAGAGCTCGGACAGATCATCACAACGCAAAACAATGTAGATACGGAAATAGGAGATGTAAATAGAGTCGTATTATGTGTATCATCAATCGATACATAGTATAAAATGAAGTCGCCCTCCGCGTCTGTCTGTCCCTATGTATGCTTAGATATTTAAAACTACCTACGCACCGGATTTTGATGCAGTTTTCACCATCAGTTAGATAATACTTCACGGAAGGTTTATGTATATAATAGAACCCGGAGCGAAGCGAGGGCGGGTCGCTAGTATAATTATAAATTAAAGGCCCCGCAGCGCTGAGTTTTTGTTTGTCCGGGCTAATCTCAGAAACTACTGCACGGATTTTGATACGGTTTTCACCAATACTGCACTGCTAAGGTAAAAGACAGTTTTTTACACAAAACTACTGAAACAATTGCAACCGCATTACTGGGTAATAAGGTTGCAATTGCTACAGTAGTTTTGTGTAAAAAACTGTCTTTTACCTTAGCAAGGCAGAATGGAAATACGGATTATCTAGGAACAGGAATAGGTTATAATTTATTAACTTTTGCAGAAATAATAAGACACCGGTATGATGATATTTGTGATTTAAAACAGACAGTCTGGTAGATTTTGACGTGTCAAGTGCCCGAGCGGCCTACTTACATTTTTTTTTTCAAGTCGGTAGGTACACACACAAATATAATATAAGGTGGAGTACCCGCGGGAAGCCGGGGCCGGCCCTAGTAAAAAATAAACATACCAGACAGACAGACACCGAAATTTCTCCATAAGGGTTCTTTTTTAGGGTTCCGTACCTGAAGGGTGCCAAACGGGACCCTATTACTAAGCCTCCGATGTCCATTCGTCCGTCCGTCTGTCTGTCGCCGGGCTGTATCTCATGAACCAAAATAGGTGACAGCTGAAATTTACATAGAATGTGTGTGTCTATTGCCGCTATAGCAACAAATAATAAAAATAAAATAAAATAAATAATTAAAGGGGGCTCCCATACAAAAAGCGTGATTTTATTAAATTTTGTCACTCCGCAGGCTATATCTCATGAACCGTAATAGATAGGCGTGTATCTCTTTTGCCACCATGACAACAAATCTTGTACGATGGTACGGAACGGAACCCTTCGTGTGCGAGTCAGACTCGCACTTGGCCGCTTTTTTACTATTTCGATAAGGAACCCTAAAAATTAACCCCAAGTGATATTTTTTCTAAGGTCCTGTGGGGTAACGTGGTATTAGTATCTTCCACGCAACCGGAATGGGACAACCAGCAGTTTCTAGAAGGCTTGCAGCGTTGGTATGCTTCATATCATCAGCAATCGGCCTCAACAAATAAGGTATTTCTAATTTTCACTCACACCACGGAGTTGTTGAGCCACTTGCTAACATTCTTAATTCGGTCGGGTTGTCATATCATACACATTGTATTACTATTGGAATTTGACGATTTGACAAACCGACCGAATTAAGAATGTTAGCAAATAGCTCAACAATCTCGTGGTGACTGTTCGAAACATTTTTTTTTGTTAAAACCAGATAATGTATTGATTATTGTCGCTCAGGTGCTCTATTCCAATTTATATTACCGCTCTTGCTTCTTTAACGTAATCATAATATGTCGTTTAGTGGTTTTGATTGTCAAGTGAATTAGAGCTAGGTACCATATCGTCACGTCAACCAATGATTATGATATGATATTAAACAGAAGCAAGATGGTCTAAAAGGATGATGGAAAAAGGTAAAAAGTAGGCCCAAAGATAGTCAAATAGTATAAAATAAAGTCGCTTTCCGCTTCTGTCTGTCTGTCTGTTTGTCCGCTAACTCCTAAACCACGCAACAGATTTTGATGCGGTTTTGACCATCAGTTAGATAACTTTTCACGGAAGATTCATTTATAGGTATAGTAGGTACCTGTACGAAGCGAGGGCAGGTTGCTACAGTCATAAACTATTTGCAATCCTTATTTTAGAATAACACCAGCGTCGAAAACCCGATCAATAGCTTAGTGTCAGCTTTTGTACAAGAGATTGTGCCTACCAGAGATGACAAAACAAACAGCTACGACCTGAGAGAGACTATGGGATTCTTCAACCGATCGTATGGCTTCCCTACGGTGAGACCTCTTTGATATTTAGTTTTGATCTTTTTTCTAATAGGTACTATAAGGAAAAGGCCCTCGCTTTTACAACAATACGTTTTAATTTATTGGGACTCTTTAGATTAAGGGTAATTTTTCGAGCGTTAGAGCATTTCCAGGTATTTTGTAGAAGTCAGGGCACTCTACAAGATAACCGAAAATAGCATCCAAAGCTACAGGAATTTCGACATTCAAAGTCAAAGTCAAAATATTTATTCAGTAAATTGGCCACATATGGGCTCTTTTACACGTCAGTAATATAGAGTGAATCTACCAGCGCTTCGGACAAGACCATCATTGCGGAGAAGAAGCGCCGCAAGAATCTCCAGCAGAAGGAGACCAAGGGAATGAGGGCGGTTGAAACGCTTGAGGAATTACCCTAAACCGGTCATGTCCACGGCTGGACATGGCCCTTCCCTGAGCATCTCCACGACGGCAGGTTTTGTGCTACTTGCTTGTCAAAATACTGGTGTAATTTTTTTTTAAGGTTGACAATAACAACACAACGAACAACGGGCATGATGATCAAGTATCGGCTTTCTCTGCGATGTTCAACGCCGGAGTGAATGCATTCGTAAATCCGGATTCGATTCCGAATTATCTGAACTTGCTGAGGAACGCTTCTGATACAGCGGTAGGTAACTGCATATCAGCAATTATTATTGTCAATTATTATACCTAATATTATCTTTTTAATTCAAAACAAAACTAAGGGTGCCAATTACCTACTAAGCCTACGCTGTCCGTCCGCCCGTCTTAACTTTAAAGAGCTGTATCTTTTGAACCGTAAAAGATAGCCCGTTCATTTTTTTGCAGAATATGTGATATATCAGCGGATTTTCTAACAAATAATAAAAAAGTCAAAAAGTAAAATGTTAAGGGGAGTCCCCATACCAGAAACCGTTTTTTTAATTTTTTTTTTGTATTTGTTCTATGGTAAAAATAGACTTACAAGCTTGATGCTTGGTATGATTATAGAACAAACCCTATAGAAAAACAAGAAATGGGTCAAAATCTTTTTCGTATTCTCCACTCTGTCACGATCGTAATTTTTTTTCTTTATATGTATATGAAAAAATTGTCTAAATATGTTTATTTTATTTGAATCAGTAAAGTATTGTCATACATCGTCAAACAAAACGAAATATTAATTCCTACAAAAACAACCGCTCTATCACATTTCCTGGGGACTTTCAATGCAACGAAAAAGATTTTAACCCAAATACTAAAAACCGGCCAAATGTGTACGGAATCCTCAGAGCGCGTGTCCGACTCGCACTTGACCAGTTTTTCATAAATCCACGTGGTAAACGAAGTCAAACCTACTTATGACAGCCTTACAGCGGGCTTAACATGCAAGCACGAGATGAAATTTGACAGGTGGTAGGGATATGAATACATCTATGCCATATTCTGACGAAAGACTTAACGCTTATGGTTTAAATCAAAAGTGTCTCGTCTTGACTTTTATTACCTTTCATTACTAAGCGACTATAGCGATTTTCACATTTTTATAGCGATTTTATCAAGACGGGACACTTTTATTTTAAACCTTCAAGCCTGGGCCACACCGGATGCGTGGCGTAGACGTGCACGTGCGCGTTCGCGTTCCACGGCGTTGTATAGTATGAATCCTCAATTCCTCATAGTCGTATGAGGACGCAGCTATACAACGCAGTGGAACGCGAACGCGCACGTGCACGTCTACGCCACGCATCCGGTGTGGCCCAGGCTTAAGCGTATTACGTTAGAATATGGAATAGATGTATTCATGTATTACTGGCCGTAATACAATCTATACGTAGACCTTGAGGGCGTATTGTGACGGGTCAAACCTGCCCAGTTCCAAGCAGTGAAAAAGACAACCCTACAATAGTAACATATCTTCATCCTTTTCACCGCTATTGGCAGCTGTTTCGAAAGTTGTACGGCCTATGAATATATTTTTATTTTTTATAGGATGCCAGTGATGCCCTAAGTACGGAGGCTATAAGAAATCAATTCAACAAAGAATACGATATGTACCTAGCCAGATTTACCGAAGCCCTACGTTCAAATAAGGTAATATAACCTGGCATTGAATGCGCCCCAATGCCCAGGGTTCTCTGAGGCATCCACCGCGTGCGACGAGGGACGGACGCGGGCGTATTGCCGTTACATTGCGCGCTCTGTGTGAAGGCCTATCGGAGAATGCGTGTGTATTACGACCAATGTAACGGCAATACTCCCGCGACCGTCGCCCTTATGCCTGGGCCACACCGGATGCGTTGCGTAGACGTGCACGTGCGCGTTCGCGTTCCACTGCGTTGTATAGTATGAATCCTCACATGAGGATGCAGCTATACAATGCAGTAAAACGCGAACGCGCACGTGCACGTCTACGCAACGCATCCGGTGTGGCCCAGGCTTTAACATAAGGCCACATATTCTGCATATTAATCGGATTGAAAGAAAGTATCCAGTTTGTTTTCTTGCTTTAAAGTTTGTTGGTGAGCTTCAAAGGGATACAATTCGGTGTTAGTAACACTCTAACGGTATTGTTACAGACCGGTAACACTCTGGACGCCTCCCAAAGCCAGGTAAACGACGTGGTATCCAACATTAACAGTTATTTCAATCAAATTCTGAAGTTGCCTGAAAATGCTACCGGAATAAACATGCTATGGAATCAAGAAGGTCAGAAATAATCAGGTTTGTAATGGATTGCATATGTATCAATTGAGACCGGTAGCACACCTCCGCCGTGAAATCGATGCAGCGAAACCGCTGACGTTCCGCCACCGTTTCTCCTTTATATGACGGGCGAAACATTAGCGAAACTGCCTGTTCTACCGCGTTAAATTGACCATGCTTCTATCTCTTTCTCGCGGAATATCGGCGACGCCGGTCACATTCGGTCAGCGGTTTCGCTGCATCGATTCCGCGGCGGAGATGTGCTGCCGGCGTGAATAGGTGCCTTGCCTGGGTAAGCTCGCTCCATCGTCGTCAATGTCCTGACTCTTTGGTCTCGACTAGGGTCTAGAGCAAACCCACATACTGTCAATTTATTCGGGATAAAAAGTAGCCTATGTCCTATTCCAGACTATAATCTACCTCTGTGCCAAATTTCATCCAAACATCCATCAATTCATCCATCCATCTTAATATTTTTCTGCAACATTCTGTTGCAGTTGCGAAATACCGTAACGAGTTTTTGGGAATTTGAAATCCTAAAATAATTAAAGTTTATGAGTGCACTATTTCTAGAAGATAATGTATATTCTTAATCAAACCCCATTTATTGTTTCAGGTCATTTTCAAAATATAGATCAACATCATCAATTTGTAGTGAAAAAATAATATTCAATAACAGCATAATCGTCATGGAAAAAATTATAAATGAAAAAAAAATTGTTCGTGTGATTCAGCATTTTCTACACAAGAATGAAAATTAAAGAAAGATTATTTCTTTAAACTAGTGATTTCTTTTGACGATTAATAATCATACCCAACACCAATTAAACATTTAATAAAATATACTGGACAGCAAGTTAAGTACCTACTTATAATAAAGTTAAACGACTCGTCAGCCACACATTGTTGTACTACCAAAACAATCCATCAAAGTGCTTAATAGGTGCTTAAACATATTAATTAAATTATAAACAATAACATTCGCCATTATTAAATACTACCGTCGTGAAATTTAATTGTTAAACGGCTGAGCGGAATTGGACGAAAGTTTTACACTTGAATAATATACTGCCGCACTCAGAGACGTCAATTCATTTTTAAGTTTCATTAAAGTTGCTGCGTCTATTCTATTGCTATAGCATCTGAGTGCGACAGTTAGTCCTTTCCTTACCCTGGATTAATGCTATATATCTAAGACAATTTGATAGTTCATAGTCCATATCTAAGCCTTTATACTTATTACGGTGCCATAATTTTACCTAATTAAAACAAAACACCAAAGATGCCGTGACGTGACTGTGGCGATAACAGACCTTAAGTATATCTTTTCCGAGAAC
Organism: Tortrix viridana; assembly: GCA_963241965.1. Classification (NCBI taxonomy): domain Eukaryota; kingdom Metazoa; phylum Arthropoda; class Insecta; order Lepidoptera; family Tortricidae; genus Tortrix; species Tortrix viridana. The sequence continues at coordinate 12,095,096 of OY725186.1, forward strand.
CTTTTTTGTAGGCTTGCGAGCGAATTTTATGCGTAACCTTCAAAATGTCCGTAAAGGCCTCTGCCCACTACACCGGATCATACCATGACCGTAAACGTGTCAGACAAAACAATATTCTTTGTATTGAAAAGTATGAGACTATGCCCACAAGACCGGTCCGTCACCGACCGTCACTTTCTATAGCAGTGAGCGTTCGTGCCTGGATACGTTCATAGTACGGTCATGGTATGCTACGGTCAGAGTTAGGCGTTATTTAGATAATTTATTATCTAGATGATTATTTCAAATAAAATAATTTCAAATAAATTTATTCGAAGATAAATTCAATCACAAATAGTGCGTTGACAACTTTTTTATTTAGATAAATTATCTAGATGAAGATAACCGACCTCGTTTGTTATTGAAATAAGCTTATAATAATAAATGTATACAGAATGTCACGTCGGGTCAAACCGTCACACTGACTGTACTGCTGACATTCATCTTTTATTTAAAATCCCAACTAATTTATCTAGATAAAAATGAAACTGATCTAGATAAATTCAAAATAACAAATGACGGATTATTTAGTTACTTCAAATAAAAGATGATTTAGTTATCATCCCGGTTTTTCGTAGGTTTTTTTTATTTTTTTTTTATTTTTTTTTTTGCCCAACTCTGGCTACGGTGTAGTGGGCAGAGACCTTAGATGAATCTCCAACAAAACAGCCGCCGGTGTCGGTTGACCGTAACCGTAACAGGAAACCTTGCGATACGTTACACTATTTGTGACGTTCTCAATATAAAGGGACCTTATGGAGGAAGGCAGTTAAGCTCTTCTTATTCGTGTAACTATACGAATACTATGGTAACAGTTCTAAAAATGGCGTAACAGCCTGCCTCCATAAGGTCCCTTTATATTGAAAACGTCACATTTATCTTCAGCTCAGTACAACCATAACTAGCATTAACCTTTTGAACGCCCCAGTCGGCTCTGGCCGTCAACGGAAAGTCGTGCCACTGACGCCACGGCTACAGCCGACACACGGTTTAACATCAAAATCAAGTTTAATAAAAAACTTTACAAGAAAATTGATGGAGTTTTATAATTGCTTTGCAAGTCTATATTAGTCTAAACCTAAAATACATTGGTTATAATAGCAGAATTATGAATAAATCCACCTTCTGTGAGACTGTGATTTAATGCAGTAATTGTCAGTGCTTACTACGCCAACGACGGCTCCAGCCGGCACATAGTGTTGTGACCGCCCGCTGCGTTTTATGTTTGGAAAATTGTAAGAATAACTATTACAGAGTCATTTATCCATGATAAATTATTAAACTACATAATCCAAATTTATCATAAATTACGTAAATATTATATAACAATGGTATCCCATTTACTCTGCACGCAGTAATGGTACAATAATAGTCCTCCATTTAGTTAATAATAACAATCGACAAACTGGTTTTGCACACCTCACGTAAACAAGTGCTTATCAGTGTCCTATGCGCCCCCGTCGGCTGTGGACGCTAATCTGTGACGTCAGAGGCGCGACATCATCTTGAATAGTGTTGTACAGTGTCGACGGAATGTGAGAGGGGTCTTATCGTACGAAGGAGTTGCTGCGAATTTTACTAGGTGTTGATAACGCCGACGATGAAATTCCAGAATTTGTATCGGAACAAATTGAAATAGATTATTTCGAGGGAAGTCTTTAAATTGTAACTAAATATATATATTATTATATGTATATAATGTAATATTATTAACTAAGCATATGAAAATTCATTTTATTTAAAATCAATAGGTAATCGAAAATGGACCAGCCAATGCTATATTATTAATAATTCTAGTACCTTTACGAAATAATTTCTAGGGCCATAAAACTTCTTTATCTCTCGCTCACACTTACGGGGCTTATGGAGCAGCATAACTAAGTACTAATAATAACACTATTCTTTGTACAAAATCTGCCTCAAAATTCGCTAACAAAGGTCGGTCAGGTAAAACCGCGGTTTAAACTAATAATTATTAACAGTTGAGCTCATAATCAGGGTACTTTTAACTGTTGCCGCTATTGCTCCCGCGGTTTTTCCCGTTTATTGATACGGGCAATTCTTAAGACGTTCAAACGAGCAACATTTTTACGGAAATGTGTGGCAAAACTCATCGTTCGTCATAAATCATTACACTTAAAAAACGCAATTTTATTTGGACTTTAATATTATTAAGATTCTTACTCAAAGATATCGATATGAAAGTTAATGCCTTACACAGTTTCTCAACTCTAGTATTATTACAATTTCCATTGCCTGTGACGCCCGTGTCGGCCAGAGCCGTCAATACGTGACGTCATCACCTCGTAAAAAAGCAAGTAGTGTTGTGACTCTGTTACTAAATTAAAGTGCATGTCGTGCGAACATTTTGGTGTTTTCATACTTTATTGTGGGTTTATAATGTTAATAATATATGAAAATGTAATAACATTATAGTGAAATATTTGTTAAAGTTTTCCGATACTCAAATACACATACATTACATAGAGTCAATTATGGTATCGATATTTCGTTTTGGAATCACTACGTTTTTCGAGATCGACTTGTACGTTTTTGTTGTGGCGTCCGGTAGGCAGCGTTTTGTTTCGCAGCTTGGCGTTCAAAAGGTTAATATCTGCGGGCTTAGCATGACAAGTGCTACGGAAGTTAATACATCTATTCCATATTCTAACGTAAGACCGCTTAAGGTTTAAAATAAGTGTCCCGTCTTGATAAAATCGCTATAAAAAAAGTGAAAATCGCTATAGTCGCTTAGTAATAAAAGGTAATAAAAGTCAGGACCAGACACTAAAGCGTTAAGTCTTACGTTAGAATATGGAATAAATGTATTAATTTCCCTAACACCTGTCAAATTGTACTCGTATTTCGTCCATGCATGTTAAAAGCCCGCTGTGGCACAACTAAATCTACTTGTCTTCCCTTAAGTTCGTGTACCTAAGTAAGTACAGATACTAGGGGACAAACTTAAGGGAACGCAATAAACAAGTTGACGGTACGGTATTTCATTTACGGTGTCAGTTATTAGCTGGTGCCATTTAATATTATGTTTTAAAATAGATAAAAGATAAAAAAAAAAAGATGAAATATAATTATTCAGTAAGTAGGCCGCACGGGCATTTTTACGTAAAAGTTTACGTAAAAATGTAACCGTGATATTTTTAACAGTTTTTGATACGTACGCCATTTTTTTTTTCGTTTGGTTTAATTATACGCCTTTTTTGATGTTTTACAGAAAATAAACAAACACATTATTTATTATTGAACGCATCGGTCGCCAACAAACTGGCACACAGTTTGGCGACATTTAGAATAAGGTACTATGTAATTTTTTATTAAAAAAAAAATTATTACAGAAATGGACGTGTACCTATATCCAAAAAAAAAAGTATACAAAATAGTCTTAAATTAGGTATCTAAATAACTTTTACTTCTTTGAGTTCCTCTCATTTGTCCCTGTTGACTGATGACAATCGCAAGTATCGCAACTAAAAATCCCACACAAGCACCGTGACGTGTGCGCGTCAGTTTTATTCTGTATCATTGAATTCATTGATGTGTTGGTTTACCACTACACATAAACGCCCCAGACTCCAAGCGACATGAAACAACAGACGATCGACATTCTTATCTAAACCGTGGCAACTCGAGTCTCGTGTTTCGTGAAATTTGAGAGCAAATATGTAACGTCTTCTTTAGGAGATAGCTGAGGATGCTGCCCCGCTAAACCAAATAGCGACATCTACAAAACAACCACAAGCCTAAACCACAGAATAAATATAGCTAACGCAGCAAAGAAACTATGAACAAACGTTCGAAACGTCGCACTCACACAGACGCACGTCTCAACCATTCGTCTCGACCTCCGCCACCCAACAGCACTGCCATATCCGCTTAGAGAACTCGTTGAGGCGTGCGTCTGTGTGAGTGCGACGTTTCAAACGTTGTTAGTAGTTTCTTTACTGCTTTAGCTATATTTATACCAGGGCTTGAATTAACATTAAAAAGTTGCTAACGTTACTCGCTGATCGACAGTTAACGTTAGCAAAATATATCGTTAAAATATTGTTAATGTATTTTAGTGTTCTTTTTACTGGTAAATTGAGGAAACGTTAAAAGCAAAGTATTGTTTATATTAACGTTATTTTATTAACGTCATCCGCATCCATCATCAGCATGATTTAACGTTATTATTAACGGTATTAAATTTTTATTTAACGGTAGTTAAAGGTATTTTTATGAAATTACTTTTAAGTAACATTATTTATATGTTATCATCTAGTAATTAACAAGCATCGCGCTATTGTTAAACTTAACGTTAAAATTAACTTTAGTAAGTTAACATTATAATAAAGTTACTGTACCAGATAACGTTAAAATTTATACCGTTGACAAAGTATTTTTATGAAATTACCGTTAAGTAACGTTATTTAGTAACGTTAACAAGCTCTGATTTATACTGTGCCTAAACTAAAATTAAGGGCAACACAGATTGATAGTCCGCCGGTAGTCTCAAGTTTGTCCGGCGGCCTGCTGACCAAAATCTATGAAGAAAATATACGATATCGTGCGAGAAACTATCAGTTTCTGGCACGATTTTGGTTCTGTGTCCTGATGAACTGAACTGACACTGACAGGCCCGTATACCGCACGCCATTTCCATATAAATCTTACCGTATAGTAAACTCATCGAATTCCGTGACTCGCTCAATAGTGGTAGCAGTTCAATAATCCGCCGTAGAACCCTGCAGGTCGAATCTGGGACCTAAAGACCCTTTAATTTAAAAGAAGGTCGTATTTCAGTTCCTAGATTCTATTAGCAGGGTTCTATGGCGGGTTATAGACCCGCTACCACGGAATTGAGCGAGTCACGGAATTCGATACACTAAACGAATACGGTATGATTTATATGGAAACAACGTGCGGTACACGGGAAAAAGATCGCCGTCTGAACGTGGGCATAATGTGTGTTGCCCTTACCAAAGTCGAAGTTTAAATTAGGTATATGTCTATCTAAAGACTATCTAGAGACCTCGTCGTGTTGTTCTCCTAGTCATTACATTTAGTGTAACGTATTTGACCTTACATTTGTAATGTTTTCATTTGTGCTAGTTCTAATAATTAATATTTGTTACTTTATTACCTTGTAATGTAACTTACTTTTAAGTATTATTGTATTTTATATTGGAAAAAATGGACCTTCTGCTGGAGTTTCTTGCGGCGCTTCTTCTCCGCAATGATGGTCTTGTCCGAAGCGCTGGTAGATTCACTCTATATTACTGACGTGTAACAGAGCCCGTATGTGGCCAATTTACTGAATAAATATTTGACTTTGACTTTGACTTTAAAACTTTAAATATTTACGGAGTACTAAATATTTTATAATTCGAGGTCAACATCCGATAAGATGTATTTGTTCGAAACGTGTGTGCATCCCCTTATCTCCTTCCAAGATGCCCATAAACAGTAGGCCACGTTTGGGCTGCCTTTTCATAGAAACGGAGAGGAGCGGAGCTGTGAAAAGAGGTATGTGATTCCACTGAGGCGGAGACGAGCGGGGATGAGTGGCGACTATACAAATTTGATACAGTCGTCTCCGCTTGACTGTTTCCATTGAAGAGGAGGGGAGACGAGATGTAGATTACAACCAATGTGATTGGTTGATTCCTACACAGCTCCTCTCCGCTCCGCCCGTCTCCGCTTCTATGGAAAGGCAGCCTTACACCTCTAAAAGACGCTGTGTCTATTAAACAGATAAAAACCCCCGAACAAATCGGGACCCGTACTTTCAGAGCGCATAAGCTCATAACTCTTAAATGGCCCAACTGATCTTCACCAAACTTAGCTAAGAACACTCGATAGTCACCTTTAAAAAAAACAATTAAAATCGGGTCATCCGTTTGGAAGCTACGATAGCCGTTAGTAGCCGTTTATTATCCTGCCCATGAAGCTAACACGTTACTTTGCGCATGTTGGTTATGTCACCTTGATATATATATATATTAATCAGATACAGTAGGTACAGCAATGGTACAGCATCAAACTGTCGTTTCTGTCCGGGAGATTCGACAGACAGTTCAGCCCCATTCAGTAAGTAACTTCGTCCATCTGCGGGCTTGCATGCATGCACGAGATAAAATTTGACAGGTGCCAGGGAAATTAATAGGTACATCTATTTGAATAACGTAAGACTGAACGCTTAAGGTTTAAAATAAGTGTCTCATCCTGACTTTTACTGTCTTTTATGACTAAGCGATCCGGTATTGCTAGAGTAATTAAATAAATCGTTCAAATCTTAATCTCCCGGTCAAAAACGCTAGTGTGCACGGGACACTAGCGTTTTTGACCGGGAGTATAAGGGCTAAAAACGCTTGTGTGGACAGGCTCTAAGCTAAGCATGATATTTAATTACTCTAGCAACTTTTTATCCGTGCTGTCACTTTATTCTTGTGATGCATGTCAGGCTCGCAGCCATCTTTCTGCCATGCCGCTTTACAAACTATAAAGCTAATAATCATAAGTCATTGCCCTTCTTTTGGGTTCGCTCAGTCGATTAGCCTACTGTTCCTGTTCTCTTTTAACCCGACGAATGTTTAGAATACTTAGAGCGCAAGTTTAATAGGAATTTTCTACACGACCCTTATTTATTGTCCTGAGGCGCGACTTAAAGTGCATAGCGGCGAACGTGGAGTTACTTGCGAAATTAAATAACGTGGCGGAACTTATATTTTACATTTCGACAGCGAAGACGAGGCTTAGATGCATTTCGAAACGGCTGGGGTTATAGCTACGGACAAAGTTGGGAGTCCTAACGAGGCTGACAAAAGGACATTCTAGGCTATAAAACTTTTTTATACAAAGGTAGAGTAAAGAGCTGTAACCTTGTCAAATATCTCGATTTCTTCAACTTCCCTCAGATGTAAGAAGTTACGAAAGAAAGAACGGCCAGAAACGAAAAAGTATTATAACTTACTAATTAAATTTGCCCCATGCCATGACACAACGCAGCAAGTAATTATTATCACTAAACATTTTCCCGTAATCACATTTCTAAGTTATCCAAAATTGTCAGCCAAATCTGCACACCGTACATCAAAAATACATAAACAAATATCCAAGTCTTACGTCACGTTCAAATTCCCACGAATTCGCCATCACAAAACGTGAAGCAAAACCCAAGCATCCGAACACACCCGTAAAAAAGAAAAAAAAGAACAATGGGACGCATACATACCACGCTAATCGAGTGCCCAAAAATACAGGTAAAAAGGATGACGTCACGTTCCTTGGAAGGGTACCTCCGATGCTCAAAATTGTAATTTCTTTCTCTTTTACTCGATTTAGTTGCGACTGGAGAGACAGAGATAAAAAGTGTGCTGCATGGGAGTTAGTCGTCTTCCCCGTTCTTTTTAAACGTTACTCTAACCGTTGCAGTGAAAATAAGGTTTTTTTGTCAAATGCTGAAGGGCAAGTAATGTTTATTATGATTATTATTGCTTAGTTCCCTAATTTCCGTACACATTAACGTGAGATTGAATATTACGGTAGAAATAATGTCAGTTAACTGTTAAATCCAGGAAAAGATACGAGAGTCCAAAAAATGTACTCGTAGTAAAGACGAGACACTGATCTCCATCGTTAAAAAACAACGAGACTCACTTTCAGTACTCTCAAAAGTCAAAAAGAAGATTTAAACGCCACAATTGGACTTCAACAAAATCATCACTAGAGAAGCTTTATAGTCAATACAAATAATAGGCACTAGTGGCGATTTGTGAGAAATATATTGCTGAATATCTGATACATACTAACGTGAAGGAACTAAGGTAGGGTTGCCATCCGTCCGAGCTTCCCCGTATTTGTCCTACTTAGTTTAGAGAGCGTCCGGGGAGCGTCCGGGCGGGGTTCCATTTGTAGTCCGGGTTTAAAAAATTCAAGTCTTGGGCCGCCACCGGGTGACGCCACGGCAGCGCGACACCCGAAAAAAAACCTGTTGACATGTCCGGGTTCTGGGCTCCAAAATCCGGGGTTTTCACGCGTCTTGGTTGCCAAATTTTAGAGATGGCAACCCTAAGCTAAGGTAACACAAAGATTCTACCCTTTTAAACGACTGATGCCCATCGGGCTAATAGATAACGGTTTGTTTTTCGTAAACAAGACAAGCACGGAACGTATTTATTTTAATAAAATAATCAATGAAATAATCTTCGAAAACGACGATGATGTGATGAAATAAAATGTCCAAACCCTCCTTTCAGGTAACTTTAGGTTACTGACCCGTACATGCCGTCGATTTAGAGTCAAAGGTGGAGTTTCTCTTGATTTAACATGCTTGTAGTGAGTCGAAATAAATTCGAAACTACTTAAGCTGCCGTGGCATATTCTTCTTTTAAGCCAGCGCGACTTTCGATTATTGTTAAAGTTTCTAATGTTGAGGCAAACCACTAACCAGTAACATGCTGAGCTGTGACAATTTTGCATCATCTGGTACAGTCGAGGACCGAAAGATGTTTACACTTTTTTACCTTATTCCATTGTAATAAGGTCCAAAAGTGTAAACATCTTTCTGTTCTCGACTGTAGGACTATATTTCAGTTCAGAGTTCAGATAGTTTTTTGTTTGTTTTTATTGTTAAATTGTCTTCTGCCCTTTTGTTATCTCTTTCTCTCTTTATTTGAGAGCCAAGCTCTTGTCGGTGGAGTGACCGCCAACAGCTCCGGTCCTCTGTCAACTGCTCGACTTTCTGGTACGACACGACCCTAACCTTCTCCTTTATTTACTCAAAGTAATATCTCCTTGGTCTTCCTCTGCCTCTTCTTCCTTCTATCTTTCTTTCTATGATGTTTTGTTAGACGTATGTAAATAAACGTATTTTCTCTCAAATTCGTAATGACTGATTTTTAGGTAATGGAACTGCTACTACCAAAACTGGCAAAACCTTACGTCTGTGCGTGTAAGAATGTACAAATAACTGGCTATCATTACAGAATTGAAGCACCGTGGTGTACGTGTCTGTCAATTCTGTTTTAAGTTATATTTGAGTTGTGTTTGTCACCACACACAAAGACTACATGCCTAAAGTGATTTTCCTTAAGTACTTAACTTACCAATTATAAAACTATTTGGAGTTTTTCTAGTAAGAACTACGCAAAGTCTAACGATCTATGAAATTATTCACTAAAAATAATTCTGCGAAAAACACGAAAAACAGCACGAACAGAAGTTTCGTTTGCCCCGCTGCAGTATTCAACCGTTGAACTTCGTATTTCCAGACAGCTCCCGCAAAGTTCTGAGCGAAGAATGGAGTCTATTCGAAATTTAAACTTCCCTGCAAGTTTGCGATCGACTAGAAGAGGTAAAACAAACAAGGAAATTCAATTACGGGTATTTTGTCACGAACACCTTTTAGATTTTATTACGTAAGTGCTTAAATTTACAGAAAATATGATAGAAATCAATCACATTTGCTACCAGTTCTCCTAACCCAAATTAATAGTTTAGCACATCTTGCTCCCCATTTAATTCCTCTTCCACACGTTGGCCCCTCGTGTGGGCCATTGAAGGACGTAATTATACGTTACACCGAGAAACGGTGTTCTTGTTCTCGCTCTAACGTCTAAATGCATCTCTCATAGAAGAGGCATAAGATGCTTCGTAAAACGGTCAGTTCTATGGCCACAAATTATATATCTTTCAATTTAATCTAACACGCAAGACATGGCTCAAGCTAATACTTTTAGTCTTAACTACTATTCATCCATAATCACTTAATGTCAGATGGAATCTAAGAACCCGTTAAACGTCCTACTCGATGCCCCATCAACGCAAATGGGTCATCCATAATGACGTCACAAGATTTGTAAGGCGTCCATTATAGACGGTAGGTTTTGCGTCAATCAATTCAATCAGTCATGACTGATAATTATCATGCAAACATCAGTCACCGCATTAGACGGTAGGTTATCCGTCAGTCCCAGCAGTGACTGTGCAAAACCTACCGTCTAATGGACGCCTAAGATTCCTAGACCCCCCCTTCCTTCGTACGCATTTTTCCCCATGAGCGTGGCATAATTCATGGATGATCCCAAAGAAGAACATGGTAACACTTCTGAATAACTCATGATAAACACCAACTACAAATTCTCGACATCACATTGAATTCTACGAGCCTGCTATCATTAGATGTCATTCACCATAGACAACCTCGCACATTACGTAACCTTAATGGTCACGACCATAGAGAATTACCATAAACTGACGTTTGAATTAAATACTTGGAATCCCAAGCGCCATCGGCGCCATCTTGTGATTTATCGTAATTGGCGAGTGACGGAACGGTTTTAATTTGAATCTTACTGATTACTTGTATTTTCGATTTTTAAGCTGTGCTTAAAAATGAGGGATGGTATAAGTTTGACTCCCTTGTTCGTGCGTCCTGGCGTGTCGCTGTACCGAAAAGACGATTTTTTTTGTAGCAAATTTTGTCGACGTTGTTTAAAGCTAGGTTCGATGGAAAACGGTCGAGCAGATTAAGAATTACATAGCATTATATTTTCTCACTTGTCGTTAAGTGCGTCTGTCATTACAACTTGTACTAGCTGTCCTGCTCTACAGCGTCACAATTTCAAAATATTTGAATTGACGGTTTCGAGTAAGACTTTTTTTTTAAGATTTTTTTTAAGACATTTTTTTTTTAATCGGAATTTAATTTTACCATGGCTATACGTGACGCATACAATTGGGCCATACAGTCACAGAAACAAAAGTTGTCTCTCCCGTTCCAGAAAGTTAAGGACTTTGAAACCTATTTTTTCCGGTTAGGATATATGAGTAATGGGAGTCTGGTGTAGTATTTGCCTGTAACGAAATTATATGAGTTAAAAACTCCCACGTCGTTAACTTTTAGGAACAGAAGGGATAATTTTGAACCTAAATCTGTGTATGGCCCAATTAGCTGTTAAATTTTGCCACTCAGCACCACATTTCAAAAGGACCAATCCCTTTTTTCATAAACTAAAGAATGCCAACGAAATGCCGACCAATCGCCTAAAAGGTATAGATAACGAACGTTTCGTCTGTGTCGCCACGTGTGTCAAGTGTTTAAGTGTTTACTTGAATCATACAAAACCCGAGAGTTAAAATAACACTTAAAATGCTTCGTGTGACTTGGAAGTAAGATAACTTTAGAAACTGTTGCGGTTGGATATTAAGAAATAAGTAATTGTCTTTCAGTTGTGCAAAAGGGCGTTATAAATGCAATCACATTTTACCCGTAAATAACTAGGTTTTTTGTTTGAAGGAGCAATCCTACTAAATGCCAAAGTTTGTATGTGTGTTCCTGTGTGTTAGTTTGTTTGCTTGAAAGTTTCATTCGTCAAAAGTAAGCAAAAATAGTGAAACGGTATTTTAAAATTTAAAAACGAGTGCTTTGACATCGTCCGTTGTTGACAATCACAATTGTTTGAGCACAGGAAAGTAAAAAAATCGCCCTCTGGGTGGTATGCGTAAATGGATTTTCCCAGTGATAAAAAAGATACTACGTAGTAACACTAAACTGCTCCATCAATTAAAAAGCAAATGAATCAAAGCTTTAACTGCACGATTTTGAACCTCCATGTTATATACGAGTAGATGGGTGTAATAATGAAGACTAAGAATTATCACAAGGAGGGTGCGGACAATGCAGGTTTTGATACAAATTGTCATTGTTCGGTGGATTGTTATTAAGTTTTAATGTAAACAGCGGACATTGCTGAAGCGCAGTTTCAATAACAAGTGATGTTCGGAATTAATACCAACACGTCAAAGTAATCGTGTATAGGTAAATGAGGCGGCCTTTGAATGTAGTGGTGAAGTCAACGTAGTAATGATTTTGAATCAAATTGTGACGTTCTCAATATAAAGGGACCTTATGGAGGCAGGCGTTTACGCCGTTTTTAGAACTGTTACCATAGTATTTGTATAGTTACAAGAACAAGAAGAGCGTAACTGCCTTCCTCCATAAAGTCCCTTTATACTGAGAACGTCACAAATATCTGTCACTTTCTGACCAATAAGTAAGTGTGAGAGTGACGGATGCTTATCCATTCTTATCCACCGCGAACCACTAGGCTGGCGACCATTAGGCTGCCTTTCCATAGAAGCGGAGACGAGCGAAGCGGAGAGGAGCGTGTAGGAATCGACCAATCACATTGGTTTGTAATCCACATCTCGAATCGTATCCGCTTGATGTTTCCATTGAATCGGAGCGGAGACGAGATGTGGTTTACAACATTTACAACCAATGTGATTGGTCGATCGTCTCCGCTTCTATGGAAAGGCAGCCTAATGAAGGAATAATTCAACACAATTAGTTATTTTTAATGGGAAATCCCTATTGATTCATTAAACTTCAAAACAATGGCGTACGCAAAATTAAGTGATTCATCGTAACCTAACATCGTAAATGTCAAACGGCCGTACTCAGACGTCAATTAACTTTCAAGTTTGATTAAAGTTGCTGCTGTCACATACTATGTTATAGGAATAGAATAACACGCAGCAACTTTAATCAAATTTAAAAAATAATTGACGTCTCTGAGTGCGGAAGAAAGAGTGTTTCTCCGTGTTTGTCTGTCGTTTGGTTCTCTTTTAACGCCAGTAAGGAATCAAGTAATCTATAGTTTGTTTCTTGCACATATAACTTTACTACAGTCATATCTTTTACTACCTAGGGGGGCGATTTTTGACTTCCGAGCGCTCGAATGTTTCACTCGATAGTGGGCAAAAACGGTGAATCCGTATTTTTTAAATACGAGCGATATAAAATTTTACGAGTGGTCCACACCGTTCGTTTTCATTTCTATCATCAGAAATTTGTTTTGACTGTCATATCAATCAAAACGTCTTTATTATTATCTTTGGAAGGAAGTTGATGAAACAAATCTCAAATATCATGGACAAAAAACCATCTAAACGTTTAATTTATTAGTTTTTAGTTAACACTATTAAAAAGTCTGAGGGCCGTATTAATAAACTCATCTCAACTCGGATCCCCGTTACAAGATGCGTCAAAAATGACAGTTTTCTATGAATTGACGTTTACTTTGACGCATCTAGTGACGGGGATCACAGTTGAGATGAGTTTATTAATCGGCCCTGAGAGTGGTTACATATAAATAGTAATATTCTCGCCACAATTACAACTTATAATTATGTCGTATGTTTATTTATATTTAAAATATGATGAAAAAACCGGGAATCATCGAATATCTGCGTACAATGAAACACGTGAATATGTAAAGTCAATCACTAGCTTTCGAGTGAGGGCTTTCAAAAATGCCGATAATGTGTTCGTGCGAAAATAATCGTAACATATTATCGTGTGCTACTATTTATTTTCTATCACTCGACTTTGATTTCGAGCACTCGAAAGTGAAAAATCGCAAGGGTGATTCTCATCTTCCAACCTATCCACAGTGTTCCAGGAACCCTCGGGACCGGACATTTTTGGCTGACTCTGCAGATCGACGTAGTTCAATATTCTAATTAAAAGTCCAGAAGTGACCCCCCGTCAATTCTTTATAGATAGATTATTTTTAAGTATTTTCTTTATATGTCACGAATCTCCTTCTTCTTCTTAATTAGAAGTAAAGTTTTATTAGATACTCTAAATTGTAGTAAAACAACAATAACAAATAACATCTATTTATATGTCTAACTGACCATATACTACTAGATGCTATGAGCAGACTTGTAACACAAGCATAATAAAAAAAACACAGACTCACTACAAAAGAAAATCAACTCTAACTTAATAAAGAAGAGGTTTATATCGGTTTTGTGTGGTATCTTCCCAGGGTTAGGGCGAGTGCGCACGGTGCATCTCTAATTACGGTATTATTGCTGCGCCTGCGCCGCTGCGGGCGATCGTGTGTGACCGCCCTCACATTACAGGTGAGCTTGGGAAAGTTCTTAATATCAAGTGTGTATGACTGTGGGGCCGATTTTTCAATCTCCAGGTAACTCTATAAATAAATAAATAACAGGGGACAATCTCACACAAATTACATACATAGGTACTTATACAGAGAAATTTCAATTCAAGGGCTCTTTTCTGTTTGCTTGCGTTTCATGTGATCAGTGTTTTTAGAAATATTTTTAACGACCTCAGAATGAACTCCGGACTTTCGATTTTGCCGCTTTGCTCGACGTTCGTTGCACGCTATTTGGACTTGAATAATGAATTATTGAATCGTTTGTTTACTATGATTTGACTTGACAATGACAGATATAGAAGTGACAGTTTTTTTTTTCTTTTTCATTAAGTACGAAGGCAACAAGCTTGTCGGTCATTAAAGTGTTCAAATGTCAACTTAATAACTAAAAAAATTATTTCTAAAATATTAGAGGGAATAAAAGTAAAAGAGCCGCAGTTCCTTGATCTTTAGGATGACGACTGTCGAAAAAAAATATAAATCACATCTCTTCCAAAAACTTTACTTAGCCAATTGAAGTTATTGCGTTTTAAGCGTGTGCTAGACGGTTTGAAACCACTGGTTTGAAACCATGTTTTGAAACCGTCTAGCACACGCTTAACTTTCAAACGTGCGAGAAATGCTGACCGTACCTACCTAACTAAATTATAAGCGCCGGCACGAAAATTGAAAGTCGAAAGTGTTAACTATTTGACATCTTTTACTTGCTGACCGGTATTTGATCGGTAAAAGACTTTTTTAAATGAACGAGGTGTTATTTCGCGATTGTATGGTTTTAGACCATCCATGTTCATACATTTCTTGCTTGTTACTTTACACCAGCTGTTGTGGCGCCGTTAGTGTTTCATAAACTCTTAATTGATATTACAAATAACTTGCCTTTGTTGCAGTCAGATAACACAACTTTAAAAACATTCTACATCAACGTGAGCTTTCTTCATTGATCGATGTCGTGTCGGTGCAGCGGGACGCAGTTATGAGTTAAAGTAAGATAGAAGTGCATCGAGCTCGCTCCAACCTGTAACTGCGTCCCGTTGCGCCGACACGATATCGGTCAATGAAGAAACGCTAAATCAGAACTCAAAGATAATAATTATGTATGTAGATATACATATAGACGTCTTAGCCACAAACAACACTTCGATACCCCTAAATAAAACAAAACGTCAAAACAAACAACATTATGCATAAAAAAATCCACCCTCAGGTCGTATCAAAATCTATCTAACAAAAACAACGACGAAATAACTACATTAATACTTAGTATCAAACCTATCAGTCTGGTAATAACTCGACTGAAAATGTTAACAAAACATTCCTACGACAAAAATGAAGATAAATGTCATACTGCCTGAATGATCCAAGATTTACGTACCTATTCAATTTAAATAAAATCACAATACTCGCTAACCACCAGAATGTACCAGAGACAGTAAATTACTAACAAACTAATTATTAACGTGAGTTCGGAGTGATTACCGCGTATAAATTCCTTAACAAACATGCCTCAATTTAAACCGCAAGAATCAACACTTGTGTCGACTATACACTATCTACGTTACCTTTTAAAAAGTTTGTAGTGCATCCTTTGGGTACCACAGTCACGGACTCACAGATCAGATCACACACACATAGCACTGGCACGTTTGATTTCACAGGAATTTCAAAACACAACAAAACACGTCCGGAGCGCAGGTACGTTTGAAAAATTCTAAACACAAACAGTTGAATAGCGGGGGAGGGGCGACGCGTACGCAGCTCACAGGTGGGGGGGCAGGTAACGCTACCCTGCGACGCGATCCCACAGGCCCGAGGAACAAGTAGCAAGCTGACTGTACTACTGTCACAGGCAAATGCCGGCGCGGCACTGATGGTTGCCCATGCGCAAGGCTGAGGCCGTTTCCCACAGTGCAATCATTCATTTACATGAGAACACGTCCATTGACAATTAATTTGCTTCTGTCAATAATGGAATCTTATTTGTTTACATTGTTATTGTAACATTTTCATATGGATTGCTTAGTGTCATTTTACATTGGAAAATCATTTTTTTTTATTTAAATTGAGAATTAAGTCATCTCTCTCTGATTCAAAAGTCCAACGAATTTTGGTAGGATTCCAGCGTAGAGAATGTGTGGCCTTGTGGTTGCTACCCCGACTGGTTAGATTAACGTAGCGAGGTCAAACCCGGCCGTCATTCACTTTATGTTTTTAAATTAAAAATAACAACCAAGTTTTAACATTATTGGTTCTGCATTTAAGAGGACATCTTGGAATCGTTTCAGCATGGACAATGTGTCAAATTTTAAACCCGAAGAAACCAAATGTGAGTAGGTACATTTAAACCTATTGTAAAGAGAAAAGATTTGTATTTTTGTATTTGTAACGATTAAATTCAAAAACTACTGGGCCGATTTCAAAAATTCTTTCATCAACATTTAGAATGAACTTTCAGGTTGGACATACCTATAGGCTATACATTTTACTAACGAGATGACTGTCTCTGCGCAGGCGAAGTCACGGGCGGAAAACTACGACGCAGTTAGCTTAGTTGGTAGTGACCCTGCCTACGAAGCTAGCGGTCCCAGGTTCGAATCCCGGTATGGGCAAATATTTGCGTGATGAGCGAGTGTTTGTTCCTGAATCATGGATGTTTTCTATATATTTAAGTATGTATTTCTCTATATTAGCATTTATATCGTTGCCTGGTACCCATAGTACAAGCCTAGAGCTTAGTTTGGGACTAGGTAATTTTTTGTGAGATCCCCTGATATTTAATTATTTTTATTTATAGATAATAAAGAAGCCCAGCGAGCCTCTATGGTCGTGTTTATCGATGCGGATAAACTTGGATAATTCCTGTCACTATCTGACCGTATGTAAGTGCGAGAGAGACGGATGCTTTATCCACATTTATCCACCGGGATAAAGGCGGCCACAGAAAGTGCAATCCCTCCCTCTGGGCTTAAACACATGCCTACCCAAGCACCCAACTGTAACATCATTATATTTTTTGCGTACACGAGATAAAATTTCGAGTTGCTAGGGAAATGAATACATCTATTCCATATTCTAACGTAAGACCTAACGCTTAAGGTTTAAAATAAAAGTTACACTTTCTGACTTTTATTACCTTTTATTACTAAGCGACTATAGCGATTTTCACTTTTTTTATAGCGATTCTATCAAGACAGGACACTTTTATTTTAAACCTTAAGTGTTAAGTCTTACGTTAGAATATGGAATAAATGTATTTATTTCCCTAGCACCTGTCAAATTTCGAGACATCCACAGACCAAGTAAATACTATGATATGTGATCTACTTTTTTCTATAATCTGTGGAGACATCCTAAGATAAAGTGTGTATCTACAAAAACCAAATTTTACAGGAGAGCAGTTTAAAGTTATTATTTTCTTTGGAGTTACTTTAGCATTGTCAATTACACGGATGGAAAAAAATATGTTCTGGTCACCTTTTTATTTTTTTCTTTAATGTACATTATAATGTCAATACCGTAGATTACGAAAATGCTATAGCAGTATAACTGTGTATCAGGCAGATAGACAATTTAACTTAGGACGTGTCGATTTTATCTCGTGTATATGGTGTATGCATGCTAAGAGGCCTGGGCTAATCCTGAGTGTAACTACAAGGAAAGAAGGAGCAAACAGACAAACACGACATTAAGGAAAAAGGATTAGGAAAAACACCACAGCTACAGACTCTTCCCCACGGAACACGCATGCGTGATTAAGTTTGGGTACCTAAATCATTTCATATACCTATACGCTGTTTGGGTGTAGAACTACTAGTTATAAACCCAACAGCGGGCTTATCATGCATGAACGAGATAAAAATTTACAGGTGCTAGGGAAACTCCATATTCCATATTCTCGTCCTGACTTTTATTACCTTTTACTACTAAGCAACTATATCGATTTTCACATTTTTATAGCGATTGTATCAAGACGGCACGCTTCTTTTAAACCTTAAGCGTTAAGGCGTACGTTCGAATATGGAATAGATGTATTCATTTCCCTAACACCTGTCAAATTTTATCTCGTACATGCATGCTAGGGGGCCAGAACAATCCAAAACGCAATTGGTACTGTTTTTTCTTATTGTAATTTGTATTAGATAAATAAATAGATTGTAATTAAATTAATTGGGACTTCCTTAAATTATTCAAATTTTAAGGCCATCTTGCATCTATATCATAGTCACATATATGACTAAATAAACAACAACCAACAACAACGTTGTTGACGTTATGGTAGGTCTTATTGACTTAATAGTTAAAGCTAATATTACGGCAGCAAGACATTATGTTAACGATATAGAAACGATATATCCTGACGATTGTCGACTTGTATACTTTTGTACATTATCAGTATCAACACTTAAACAAACGCAAGACCAAAGCGATATGCAATATTTGATTTTTTGGGATTTAACTATAACATAAATAAGACGGTTGCGTTTTCCAAGCCTAATCCCACAAAAACTGGGAGAATAAAGAAAAATTATGATCGAAAAACATGGTTTTATTCAGAATTAGATTTTATAGATAAACCTGTGGTTTTATAAGAAACTTCACAAGAAACTGGAAAGGATACGGGCACTTTATAAGCGTATACTTAAGAGCTCGAAGCACGGTAAATTGTAAGAGATCGCGTGGCTAATTGCGGACTAGTAACGCGAAATAATTGAGGCTATCCGTTTATACGACGTTCATACTCGTACAACAACTGTCATCGAGGAAGATTAGACGGTTATTTATACTTATGGAAAATATTACCTATAGCAAAAAATACCTACGGTGACCTACGGATTTAATTAAAATTGATAAAAATACTGGCACCATGACCCAAAAAACAGCTGCTAAATTCGCTAGTGCCACTTGAGAATAATATAGTTCCATTTGTTACTACGTCAAACTCCTTTTTGCTAAGACATGGTGCTGTTAGTATCAGATGAAGTCGCTAGATATCTGTTTTTGCCTAAATTGTGAAATATTTAAGGCGATATATTGAATGTTTCAGTAATAAAAAAATAAGCTGGATTGTTATCTCTGGACGTTTGTTGTTCAGTTTTATTGCATTGACATGTTATTGTGCCCATTATACTTAATAGGTATTGAAAAATAAACTGTATTCGTTGTGGAAATTTACAAAGGAATACGAATATGATGATGGCGATGAACATTAAGAATAGATTCGATTTCAAAAAATTATTTACTTGAAATCCATAAAAAATTGTCGACATAATGGAAATACAAGAAATATTTCTGAAACGAAACCATATGACGTACTTTTTTTTTTTTTTTTTTTTTTTACGATAATAATTATTTGTGATACAATAATATAAGACGCGCTTCAGAAACCTGTGAGAGGTTTATATGTAGCACGAAATAAAAAATGGTAAATGTATGTAAACACAACAGTGGACACACCTCCGTAAACAAAATTGATATGAATTTATTATTAACGAGTCTCAAAGGCGCTACCTATTAGGTCAGGTCAGAGTCGACGAGTCTAATTATATTCAAAGAACAGGATAGAGCTATAAAAGTCATATATCGCTCTCCCTGTCACTGCGTGGATATTGTCAGGTTTTGACAGGTCATACGGCTTCAGATATTGATTATATTTGCGGGCATCAAAAAGTTGATGGACGATACTCCCAACACGTTACAAAAGTAAGTATTACAAGCTATTGCTATTATATTGCGTCAACAACATACACTTGCGTTGCTTGAGTTACAGTTAATTTAAAAACGAATTCAGTTCAGCGTTATCCGTTATTTTTGCCGTAATACTGTGATGCAGTGCAACTTATTGGTTAGTTGACAAAGTTTTTTATAAACGGCGCGATGGGGTCCATATTGGCTCACATAAAATTCTTATTCCTATTTTTGTTTTACTAGGTACCTTTGTATTCATAATAATCACGCTTCATTATTTTTTTCCTCATAAAAGTTTGTTCATACATTTTTATTACTACCAACGGAACTCATACATAACAGACAGTTATCGTATTTTTTTTATTAATACTGTCATTACTAAGAACACGTTTGAATTTTTTTTTTTCATAAATGTTTCCTTCATAACAGACATTAGTTGAAAAATATGTTTCGACCGTTAGTATAAGAAAATATATGAAAACAAATATTAGTATAAACAAGGTGTATTATTAGTGATATTATGAATTCTGATGATTACGAGTTTCGATTGTTATTAATAAATATTCTTATGAAGAGTGGTCGTTATGATGTAAAATGGTATGAGAAATATTTTAGGACTTCCGATAATAGGGCTTAAAAAGCTATGTGAATAAATGCGCACCCGGCACGACGACGACGAAAAGGAGTCACACGAGCAAGTTTGTACGCTCTGACGCTCACGGATTACAAGATGCAAATGCTTTGCCAACCGAAGGTTAAGATGGACTGCCACTTTTCTGTTTTTCAATAGAATACTAGTTTTGAGATTGTATTACTGTAAAACAAGCAATTTTATTATTTTATTTTAACGATTGAGATACATGAAGTAAATTACCTACCTTCATATTACCCCAAGAGCTCTTTCGTTCTTTAAGAAGTCGTTCTTTCAAGAAGTCTTTCGTTCTTTAAAAAACTTAGAAGTAATTGGCTTATAATGTCTACAATTTATGTACCTAAGACGTTGAAAACTCTTCTATTGGGTCTATATTTGGACTATTATAAGACAGACAAGTTCGTTTACAATTTTATATCTTATGCACTAGGGTCCCAGTGAAAAAGAGTATAAGTCAACTAACTTTTATGCGTGGGCTACACGGTTTCAAACAACGGTTTAAAACAGGTGGTTTGAAACCGTGTAGATAGTGGTTTTAAACCAAATTTCGCATGACTTTAAACGCCCTTGGCAGATGTCAAACAAGCTTGTTTGAAACCGTGTAGTAGCTCGCTTCTACCAATGTCACTTGGTTTAAAACCATGGTTTGAAACCGTGTAGCATGCGCATTAATAAAAAAATGCTATAAATCATATACAGAGTACACTAGACTTATATACCCTTTTTCACGTCAATTTTAGAAGACTTAAACACCGTTTCATAATAAACCGCATATGTCTTGTCAGTTTCTCCATAAATTGTAAAAAAATGTGTATTTTTGTATCTCAATGCATAATACGAAATTGCCTTCTGTTTGACTGTTATTCGACATGGAATTTATACCATAGACGCAAATCAAATACAGATGTGTAGGACGTAGTGTACTAGACTAGGCCACATGTGTGAACTACGCTGAAATTTCATTATTAGCCTATTCTGAATAATTTACTATAAGTACCTATTTAAGTTATTGATATAATTTAGTAAGAAGCTGATAAATAAGTGTTTTAACAAGCAACAGCAGCAAGTTTTAAGCTTTTGGAAGACTTAGGCTAAATAGGTTAAAAGGCCAGTCGTGACGTACCTATCAGGAGATAAGAAAGCTGGGAGAGAACAGAAAAGTAGCAATTACTGCACTGACGAGAGCCTAGCTCTTAAATAAAATGAATGAAGCTTTTGGCAAAGAAGGGAAGTGCGTACACCCTTTATACCCGACTACGGCATAGTCAAAAGGAAGGATTATGTTATGATTTTGGCAGTGTATGTTTTTGATAAAATGTCTACCCAAATGCCCAAGAGCTAGGCTAGTGTTCAAAGCGACTACAATTCGTTTGTGTAGAATTAATATAGGCATATATACGTTAACGTCAATAAGTACCTATGTTGTTGTTTTCTGCAGTTAACGTTTCAAAAGTGCAAGTTGTCTATGCCCACACAAGAATATAAAAAGAAAAGTAACGTTTTCAACTATGAATTAGATGAAATAGGTTTAAAATAGTCTTCGCCAAAATAAATACCTACTAATCAGAGCGTATATTCCACTTTTGTCTTTTTCCATAATGTTGCATTGTTAATATTATGATAGCTCTTATTATCTTGACAGTAAAGGTGCCCAGCCAACAATACATTGTAATATATGTAAAAACACACTGAAATAGAGGACAAAATGCTTGCACCCTATTTCTTGAAACCCGAATCAAACATGGAAAAACGGTCTATCAACTTAATTACTGAAGTTTGACTCAACTCCTACAATATTTAAATTAAACGAGACAGACATTGATAAAGGTCAAGCGCATGGTCGTTGGCGATGTATTCATTATAATCACACGACAGACACATGGTAGAAAAATAGAAACAACCGTTGTTTCATATTTCGAAATGAAAACAACGTAACAATTTTCTATTCTTCTATATATAGGAGACTTACAGAAATATCTCAAAATTGATCCATATATTACATTTTACATAGAATCTTCTGGCTACTAATATTACAAACCTAACTGAAATACAGTAAATAAAAGCCGGTACCTATAATGCGTCCCTGAGGAACGCCTTTATAAAATTAATGACAGCGAAAGATTTTAATAAGGCCTTTAGTCAGTGAAATGAGAGATATAAGAATATAAGCCTGTGGCTATGGTTTCCTAGTTCATTCGCCTGCGAAGGCCAACCGGCACATTCCGCGCCCGGTATCACACGAGTGTAATGCTTACTAATTCATTTTCCTTTCGAAGACCTGCGCCCACGGGCTTTAATGGCTGGTATAATGAGGACGGTTATTGGATTTCACCCAATTTATAGTAGTTATGTTGATAGTGTAACTATGATATTAAAAGACACAACTCTCATTTTTGGACAGTCCGATATAGGTAAACATCGACCTCCACACCTGTGCGCTTTCACGTTCATCTTGCGTCATTGCACGCAAACCCGCTGCTGCCGGATCGGCGTGCTCTAGGGCCATGCGCTGTTTTATAAGCTAAGTCCTCACCGCTGTTTGACTTAGAGGAAGACGCGAAGACTTCTGGGTAAGAAGTCAACGGTTCTTTTCCCGTTTCAAGTAAGATGGTAGATTAATTCCATATTATCCACATGTAAAAGGAAGGACCGTCATGGGCCCGATTCTATTGAGAATAACCGCCTGTTTCACAATCGTCAAGTAAAGCGTATCTGTCAAATAAATTTAGCACTTTCCCTGTCTTACACTTGAAAATAGACAAGGAGGAGGCTATCTTTAACTGACAGATGAACTTGTCGATTGTGAAACAGGCCCTAAGTAAATTATTTTAATTTTTATATCGAAAAATAAAACCGGTTAACGTTTACAAAAACTTCTTCAGCTTCAGTACTGTGGACGCCATGGAAAAGGTATATATAATAGCTTAAATCGTAAGGGCATTCTCTAATATTCCTACGAGTAGTATGTGTACTTAGCGCGCCAAGTAAAACTTTACAATCTATCAAAAGATACCAACGTCGACTAACGTTGGAAATGTTAATAAATGTCACTAAACAAGACCAGATACGTTCTACATCATCAGTAACACTCACCCTTTCTCGCCCGGCCCAAGCTTGTTGTTCTCCACAACAGCCGTCGCCCTGATCTTAAAGTCAGGCTCTCCGATCAGCTTCTCGCACCTTCCGTTGCTCAGGTGCTCTCGTGCCACACTGTAAGGATCCTTTTCACTAATCACTTCACCATCAACACTATCCACTTTAATTTTTAAACTTTTTTCACTTAAATCCTTTTCGTGCTTCTCTGGTTCTACTTTAACTTCGACAGCTATGGCTTCTTTTTCTTTTTCTATTCCATTGGCTATGACCGGTGCTGGTTTGGCTTGGAAGGATTTTGGCTGGGATTTGGGGGAGGATATCGTGGGTTTTGTCTCTATGGAGCCGTTCTCGTTGATGGACGTGACGTAAACGGTGGAGTTGGCGATGTAGCCGTTAAGCTCTTGCCGGTTTTCCGGTTGCGTTCGTTTACGCCGGTTAAGCTGGAAAGATGAAAAGATACATTTTACAAACTACTTATTTGAATCAGGTTTAAATCTTAATACGTATATCCCTATTTAAGGGGACAAAAAGGAAACAAGGGGTGTTAGGAAAAGTAGCTTAGAAGAAATCTCTAATGAAATATTTTAACAAAATCTCTTTGTGGTTTCTGTAAAGTAAGGCGACTGCCGCCGGTCCAGATGACGAATCGTATTTATTTTCATGAGCTTGTGCAAAACTGGTTTCGTTAATAATCGTAGTCTGACTTTTAAATAAATAATATGCTCAGAATTATACTTTCCGTTCCTTCGGTTTATAGGAAAAAGTGTCATACCATTTGGATTCTAGGAATATAGCGAAATAACGTTATCTTTTATATTTATTTGAATAAAATCATGCCGAAGATCTCATCATTCATTAAGAACCAGTTCGTCGCAGTTTTAGCCGCAATGTTTATTTCGCTCTAGTTACTTGCTACTTTCTCTATTCGTAGTGTGAATTGGTTACGTGCCAAAATGAGCGTGTTCAATTAGAATAATCAAAAGTATTTTAGCCTGTTGCTTGCTATTGCACGGAGAAAAAAATCTAGTTACGTGTAACAGAATATTGTATTATGTGACAACTATACACACATTTTACACATTAATATAAAATTCAACTTCTGTACAACATAATTTCTAGTACCTATTACCATTTACCAAGTATCGTAGGAAACAAATTTTGTGTAGTATACAAAATCTGTTGGACGCTAAATGCATATTTTACTCTGTAACTATTAGATAGTAACCACTACAATATCAAAGTTTTCGTGTACTAGAATATTTTAACCAGAATATTTTAGTATTAACAAAAATATGACTTGTCATTAAAATAAAATCTATTAACCATAGCTAAAATCTGTTTTCCTACACCAGAATCATAACTACTATAAAATCTGGTAATATTGTAAAATATTTTTTTCTCCGTGTGGTTTAGATACCTACTTGCAGACCTCTCTAAGAAATACATATCCAACCGGGTGTCACACGACACGTTACCTCTCTTATTTTTAAATAACCTCGTTTTAATCGCCAAATACATCAACCTTATTTAAAACTATACTAAATCTCGCTTGCATTCCTATCCAGTGGTTCTAGATAAGATACATAACACTAACTTATAAACTGTATCTTGTCTAGGGGACACGGTTTATGTAGGAAGACATGTCGAAACTGTTTTGTGTGATATTTATATAAATTTTCTCGTAGTCATTCTGACATGTTTTCCTGCAAAACTACGCAGATATTTAATATTATTTCTACAGTTTTATATAATGCTAGAATAAGTAGCTAGTTTAAAAAAAAAAAAGACTAACTGTTGAGTTTCTTGCGGCGCTTCTTCTCAGCAGTGGTCTCCTCTTGGGAAGCGCTGGTAGATTTTGACGTGTAAAAGTCACGTGCGGCCTACTTACTGAATAAATATCTATTATCTTTTTTTTTTACGATAAAGATTTTCGAAAACTGGCAAAATGTATGGAATTGACATAAGTGACCGACGCGACCGATCGTCACGTTATGTCAATCCTATAAATATTCTGATTTCAAAAAGTGCTAAGTTACCGTTATGCATCTTGTCTACCCCGTTACCGTTTTATAATGCTCGTACGTAATTCAAGTCGTACATAAAATCATCTTGAATGACATCGTCATTCTCGATCTGCAGCCCCACAACATCGGAATATTGTTCCATTATTGGTATTGGAACTGTCATGGTCGTGGCCGACTGACGTGGGAACAGCACACAATGGATCCATTCCATTGTTAAAAACTATCTAGGTTGTTTGTGTGCATTTGAAATGAAACAGTTTATTTTGGACCAGCAAGTGGACTTTGATTTAAAAGAATTTGCGTTCATAATAAAGGATATGATGTTTGTGAATTTATGCGCAGCCTTTATAAATTTATCCCGTGAAAATCCAAAATTTTTGGGATATATGCAACTAACCACCCGCACTCGCTTCACTTTGGTAAAATATTTAAAATATAGCTTATGAAATATAATATATACCTAATGTAGCTTTTAAATGGTGAAAGAATTATTAAAATCGGTTCAGAAGTTTCAGAGTTAATCGATTACAAATCAACAAATATTTCCCTTTAATATATAATATTAATAAAGTATAAAAAGTATAGATTAAGAGCACAAGGAAGTTGTTACCTATGTTGTCGTTAGGGCAATTAACCTCGTATAGTGTAAAAAAATAGGTTAGGTTAAACTACCTTATATATAGGTACAAGTAACTGTTTAAAATCGCTGAGTCCTGTTGAATTAAGTATACAAGAAAACCGAATGCCCCATGTATCGCATAAAACCTTGACCTAGCTTTTTATTCCACCACAACCCATATTCAAACGCAAAGAGACCGGCCGAAAATTATTGCGTAAAAGTCAATTTAGGGAATATCGTACATAAAACTCTATTTCGGGTTGATACCGAGACCCTAGAATCCTGGCATTAGCAATAAATAACTTATTTTAAATGGGATCATATTTTTTATGGGTCCCGGTCCGTTTTATCCAGTGCCAACATAGGAAAGCACTCAAAGGGTAATGCTTTATCCGTTTATTTGTAAATTGTAAGCAACAGCTGGTTTTCTCGGCCTTGTAATATATAAAAATAACTTTCATAAGTACTGTTGAAATTATAAAGCCATCCTCGTCATCCTAGAAACGGAAAATGAAAGATTAGATACTTATGTAATTATACGCTTAGAAGAAAATAAGAGACACATTAAAAAATTACGTTGTATGTATATTGGTACTGCAATTAAGATTAACGGTTTCAAATGACTAGCATAAAACTGATGAATGAAAAGTAGACAGATGTTCTAGAAAACTACAAAGATTCAAGAATTTTCAAAAAGACTTTTGATATCGGGTAAAACCGATTGGGCTTTCGAAACAAGTGTCGAAAAGTAGAAAGAAAAGGTATTTTATGGTATAAAGAAGGCTAACGTACAAACAGGTACCTGATGTTAGGTGGGCTCTGAAGCTTATGGACGTACCAAAGCATAAAAAACCACGCGTTTCGATGATTACCGAGACCGACTATTAGTTCCGCTACAGATAACCACTGCTGTCGGTTTTGCTTTTTGGTTGTTGGTTTACATGTTAGTTGTTTTTCTGCAGAGGGACCCACAAAGACGGCGCTGTTTAGGGACAGTGAGGTTATTTAAAATGACCTAATCGTTTATGCTAATCCAAACGTAATGCATTCTAGTTTCTTTTTCTTGAAAAGAAATCGAGCCTCTGGTCACATGAGACGAGTACCACGTCTTTTGTCGACTATGATCTCAGACGAAGTGAAAACAGACTAGGTGAAAAGTAGCTTTTCTAACTAGCAAATTAAATTACCTACGATAAAAAACATATTGTAGTTAGATTTTTGAGAATGTCGTGACCCGTTTGAGTGCCGAGTGCCACTGCAGCCGCCAATGTTGATGATAATGACGATAGTGATTAAAACAACAAACATGATAATAATTAACAGAAAGCGGTCCTTCCTCACCTCTACAGAGAGCATGGATATGCCGACGGGCGTGATCCGCTTGAGCGCAGAGAGCCACAGCAATCCCGGATATTAATGATGTGGTAGATAATGACGACAATGAGCGTGACGATGACAATGATAATACTTGGATTTGTTGATGAGTGTCATCCATTTACGCTCAGAGAGCCGCTTCAGCCACTAATGATGATGATAATAATACTTAAATAAAAAAAGAGATAGGAGATGAAGATCATGTGTTAATGATAAAGAGAAAACTGTCTTCACCTCTACGGAGAGCCTCTGCAGCCGCTGTTGATAATGTTGATGATGGTTATATAGAAAGAGACGATGATGATAATATTAGAAAGTGGAAACTTCCCACCTTTACAGAGGGCTTGGACATGTCGACGGTCGTAATCCACTTGAGCGTTGAGAGCCGCTGCAGCCACCGGTGGTGTTGATAATGGTGAAATTGGAGAACAGGAGGAAGGTGGTGATTATTGTAAAGAAGGAGCTTCTCACCTCTACAGAGAGCTTGGACATGTCGACGGGCGTGATCCGCTTGAGCGCAGAGAGCCGCTGGAGCCGCTGCCGCGCCTGCTCCTCCACCGCGATGAGGAATGCATCTTGAATGATGTTGTGTCCGATGTCTGATACTGTGGACAAAGACATACATTAATCGACAATCATTGACGATTTAACTTGAGGTATAGGTACCTACTTCTTTTTAAACCACTTTTCGATAGGTATTTTAAACTTATAAAACCGACGTTTCAAGTTTCATAAACGCCGGTAGCACACCTCCGCCGCGAAATCGATGCAGCGAAACCGCTGACCGAATGTGAGCGGCGTCGCCGATATTCCGTGAGAAAGAGATAGAAACATGGTCAATTTAACGCGGTAGAACAGGCAGTTTCGCTAATGAGTCGCCTGTCATATAAAGGACAAACGGTGGCGTAACGTCAGCGGTTTCGCTGCATTGATTTCGCGGCGGAGATGTGCTACCGGTCAAATACTTTTTTATTCCGAAATAAACATAAATGTTAAAAAGGGGTAGCTATTCTTGGATATACGTGGTAAGATATAGTTTAGTCATAAGGCACAAACTTGACATCAAGTTTAAGAATACTCCTTAACTAAATGTTACTTAATGTCTAAATATTGGAAGTTATTGATCATGTCATGTGAGGTGCCATGAGGTATACTTTTTTTCAAGTTTGGTGAAGGTAAACAAGCACAAAGGCCACCTGATGGCAAGGCGCTCTGAGGCCCACGGGCATGCGCGTTAAACTTAATGTACATAGATGTAAATTTTATCGTTTCCGGCATAACAGACAGCTCTATCGATAGATCTTAACATGTCAGACAACATCTCAGTCTCCTGGCAGTCCTGGCCCATCAGTATTCAACCCGCGCAGAATTCTCGACGCGCCTGCGCACTGAGTCACCGTTGCGCAAGCGCATTGTAACGCCTCTTCATTCAGCCATTGTATTTCGATAGCGAATGTTGCAGTTTGATTAGTGAATACAGTGTAATAACCGTAACAGACGCTCGAACTTGGTCCGGACCGGACAACGGATTTGGTTCGCTCCGAAACAGATCCGGCCGTGTGTAGAGCAGTCTGCGGTCCATGTCGGCGGATATGGTTCGCAGACTGTTCTACACACGGCCGGATCTGGTTCGGAGCGAACCAAATCCGATGTCCGGTTCGGACCAAGTTCGAGCGTCTATTACTAGTTTAAGCTACGGAAGCAAACTCCGCACGCTAACTTAGGCCGAGACAAATTTTACTTCATAGATCGTAACGAGTAAATACAATTTTTTTTTTTTTTTTTTTTTATATATATTGAAATATCTTATTAAATATTCCATTGAAATACAATCTAGTGTTATGACTAATAAGTATTTTAAATTTGACCTAAACTTCTAATACAGACTAAGTTAAGAATGTGTCCATTAACACTTTTCCTATTGTCTCTGTTAAGGGGAAGACACTTTGTTAATGTGTTCTTTATATATAGTATACTGCACTAATTACACTGTCACTACTCACACTAAACTAACTCAAAAGGCTTTGTCCTTATCAGTCTTCGCTGTATGTCCGTGATGTCGAGGAGCTGGATGGCCTCGATATTCACATGGTGATGAAGCCTGCGTTGGTGGGCTTCTGCGTATCTTTTGATAGTATTACTAACAGATTCCACTTCGAGGTCCCGGTGGAGGTCGTCATTTCTTATGTACCAGGGTGCGTTTACAATACCTCTAAGTACTTTATTCTGAAAGCGTTGTATTATTTGCATGTTGCTCTGTTTGGTACAGCCCCACAGCTGAATACCGTAAGTCCATATCGGCATTAGGACTTGTTTGTACAGCAGTATTTTATTGTGCACTGACAACGCCGAGTGCCTCCCAAGCAGCCAGTACATCTTTCTATAGCGAAGTTCAAGTTCATCGCGTTTCTTTTTGACGTGAGCTCTCCAGCGAAGCTTGGTGTCAAGTGTCATGCCCAGATATTTGGCTGTATTTTCGTACGGTATTGCATTGTTATTTATAAATACCGGGTGATATGAGGTTTTCTTGTTAGTGAAATCTATATGAGTTGATTTTGACTCATTGAGTTTTATTCGCCATTTCTTTGTCCAATCATAGACAATGTTAATAGCAGATTGAACATTTTCCACTGCTTCTTCGTGAGTGATCCCTACAGCCATGATAGCTGTGTCATCTGCGAAGGTTGCAATGGTGTTGTTTTCTAACACCGGAATATCACATGTGTATAATAGGTACAGGACCGGCCCTAATACACTTCCTTGCGGTACTCCAGCTTTTATTTGCTTAATTTCTGAGTATGAGTCATCTTGTCTGATACGAAACATTCTGTTTGCTAGATAAGATTCTAATATATCTGTGAACTGTTTTGGAAGCATTTTCTTCAGCTTGTATATCAGGCCGTCATGCCACACTTTGTCGAATGCTTGAGCCACATCTAAGAAAACCGTAGAGCAAACTTTTCTCTCTTCTAAAGTTTTTTCAATAATGTTGGTTATTCTGTGAACCTGGTCTATAGTAGAATGGTTTTCTCTAAAACCAAATTGGTAATCAGGTATTAAATTTTTGTCTTCTAAGATAGGTTTTATCCTCTTTATGAGGAGTTTTTCAAATAACTTGGACATTATTGGTAACAGGGATATTGGTCTGTATGATGTTACCTCATGTGCTGGCTTTCCCGGTTTGGAAATCATAATGACTTCGGCGAATTTCCACAAGCGGGGTACATGTTTTAGTCTAAATGTAGCGTTGATAAGTGTGGTTAGTTTCACTATTGCTTTACGGGGCAGGTTACGTAGGACTTCCCCAGTAATGAGATCATAGCCCGGAGATTTCTTTTGTCTTAGGCGATTAATTTCAGTACAGACTTCTTTTGGTGTAACCAAATTTATTTCAAGTTCATCTTGTAATATCTCTTCATTTAGGTTAATTTCAAAGGTATTGTCCTCGTGTGGTTGAAATATTTGTTCAAGATGTTGTGCAAATCTTGCTGCTTTCTGTGTGCTATTTATAGCCCAATTGCCATTTTCTAATTTAATTGGAGAAACTTGGGTAAATACAATGATGTATAAATTTGTCATTGGCGTCAATTTATGTCCTGTCTCTAGGACTAATAAGTATCCAAACATTTTATCATATGACCTTAGTTTTTCCTCCCGAGTCCGTGGTCACACCACTCAACCTTCAGAGCAAAACGAAAATCCTTTGAGGTTTGGTAACGGTAAGCATCCGAGTAGGTAAAATAAAACGTTGTTAAGTATTTAAGTTTTTAGGGTTCCGTACCCGAAGGGCGCTCAACGGGACCCTATTAATATGCCTACGCTGTCCGTCCGTCCGTCCGTCCGTCTGTCCTAACTATAAAGAGCTGTATCTTTTGAACCGTAATAGATAGCGGGTTGATTTTTTTTTCAGAATATGTGTTATTACGACGGATTTAATAACAAATGAAAAAAATATAATAAAGTGAAACAAGAAACGTTTTTTTTCAACGTATTTTCATTTTTGTTGTATCGTAAAAACGTGAAAACATACAAGCGTTAAATTTGGTATGATTACTTATAGAACAAACCCTATAGAATAACAACAAATACTAAAAACCAGCCAAATGTGTACGGAACCCTCAGTGCGCGAGTCCGACTCGCTCTTGCCCGGTTTTTTCAAACATGTTCATACTTTTAATTAGCTTAAGCCGAGTCGCATGTTTTTTTTTTAGTTAGCTGGTGCTTTTAGGTCTTTATTTTCATTTACAGCATCCCTTTTTAAAGGGTTCGCACATTGTTTGTTTCTTAGAGGGTTAAATTAAAATAATACTTGATAATAAATAATAATAAATAAAGTTTAATTGCCATTAAGATTACACAAAGTTTTAGGGTACAAATGCAAACATGTTAATTTTAGGCGAAAAGACATCCGAAATCTAGTGAGAACATGCAATTAGTTTAATGTAGTTATTATTCTAATATCACTACTGACTGAATTATTGCTGTTGTAGTGACTAATGAGCTAGATTAAATTTCCTTAAGAGGTATCTCTTGAAGCTAATAAATACTAAAAAACAGACCTAATAAATAAGTTCCTATAATGAAAATGTTTCGACACTTATTGCGACTCGACAACGCGCCGACGGAATACTAATCAAATGAAATAAGCATTCTAGTGTTATTCTTGTAACGCAACATCAGACTTTGTTCTGTTCTGACCTCTGGATTTGTACTAAATGTTTCAAAAAAGAGGTCTTAAAGTCTGGATAGTTCAGCATGTTAAAAACCATGATAGTAAGATAGTATTTAGTTCCAATGAGTCATGGGACATGTTAGTCTAGATTCTAGATGGCGTTAGAGATCATACCGAAGTACCGATTTCAACATACGATGTTAAATGTGACGTTCTCAGTATAAAGGGACCTTATGGAGGAAGGCAGTTACGCTCTTCTTATTCTTGTAACTATACGAATACTATGGTAACAGTTCTAAAAACGGCATAACCGCCTGCCTCCATAAGGTCCCTTTATACTGAGAACGTCACAAATGCTTAATCGACTCTTAGTTCATACATTTTGACAGCGTCTGTTAAGTTGTTGGTAAAATTCGACATAAATTATGTAATGTTTGGTTACTATGGCAATTGATTAACAAACTCAATTTGCTACAAAGCCCTATAAAAATAATCTCAAACAGAAATATGGCCGTGAATAACCATTTCATTACAATTAATATCAACTTTTGTTTTACTTATCATCCTTCTTTCACTCGTGAGAAAGGAATTTCAAAAATCTCTTTCAATCTGCCAGATAAAGCTCACTCTAAGTGGTAAATTGAATATTCGTGTTATAAGGATGCAATTTCAGTGCACCAAAATAAAGATGCCAGTCTCCGAGAATTCACAAATTCATTTTTAAAGCATAGAATGCCAGGAAATCGGAAGTTTCTCCGAAACTCGCCGAGACCATTTTTATTAGTTATTACCATCGAAGTTTTATAGGTCGTAAAACTTGCTCAGGTTTAGTGTCATTCTGTGTGTTTTGTGTGGCAGAATGGGACGCGTTATTTGTTTTATTTTCAACATGTATTGGTTTTTGATACACCGTAAACCACAGATTAAATAAGAGTTACTGTAAAACTATGAAGGCATGAAAATAACCATTTCGTTGTTTTATTTGTATGAAAATGTACGTATTCGTCAAACACATTAAAATCGGATTCTTTTTATCTCAAAAAACGGATCGCAGCCTTCGAGAAAACTAACACAATCAAGGAAAATCTTAGTAAAATTAAAATCTTTGCACCCGACTCACGTATAGTCACATCGTTACATCTTGTCCTTGCTGTTGCATTATGTTCTGCCTTGCATTCAATCACACGCAAACACCTTAGTGTGTGTGCATCACTTTGTTCGGGATCATTATTGGCTTTAGAACAACACCCGAAGACGACAACTCTCAAGTTTATTTATTTATTTAAACAATTTCTTGTAGACTTTACTGCGTCAGCCAAAGCGCGCAAGATAAGAGCGTCAGACTTAACACTAGGAATAACATTTACATTTCTTACTTAAAAAAACATGAACAACGTCCAAAATATACAGATAGATCAGAGAACATCACAACTACACGCAATAGTTCGGTGAAGGAAAACATCGTGAGGAAACCTGCACACACTTGCAAAGCAATTTGACGGTGTGTGCGAAGTTCCCAATCCGCACTGGGCCCGCGTGGGAACTATAGCCCAAACCCTCTCATTGTGAGTGGAGGCCTGTGCCCAGCAGTGGGACGCATATAGGCTGGATTATTATTATATTATTATTAAGTGGCTTAAGGCCTCTATAAGGACAGGCCACTTTTTACGTTTACTTTATCTCTAGATATATCCTTAAATCAGGGCTCGAAAACGTTATTTAAAATAACGTTTTTAAAACGTTTCGAACCGTTCTTTATACAACATTTTGTTCGGAACGAAAACGAAACAAGAACGTTTTCAAAATAAATAAATAAATATATTATTTAGCCAACAGACTCAAACTTGAAAACTAGCTTTGCTCGGGTGTATAAATATCTCGTGTCGTAATGGGATACTTTAGTCCCTAATTGAACAATCTACTAATATTTTAGAATCTTCATCTGTTTAAAATTTTAAAAGCTCAACGGCGCCTGACTAGTGGTAATATAAACAAAATATAAAGCAATTTAAACTTTTAACTAACTTAAAAAAAGTTATGCGATTGGGGAAAACTTAAATTTTATCTATTACGAGTAAACGTTTAACGAAATTAACGTTTTGAGTAACGGATTACCAATGAACGAAGTTAACTTTTTGATTGGCGGTGCTCAGCTGGACAAGAGGAGATGACTAAGTCAGAACATGACCTCCCTCGAAATAGACCTACTGAGAAGATGACTAAGTCAGAAAATGACGTCCCTCGAAATAGACCTACTGAGAAGATAACTAAATCAGAAAATGACATCCCTCGAAATAGACCTACTGAGAAGATGACTAAGTCAGAACATGACCTCCCTCGAAATAGACCTAATGAGAAGATGACTAAGTCAGAACATGACCTCCCTCGAAAACGACCTACTGAGAAGATGACTAACCCAGAATATGACCTCCCTCGAAAAAGACCTACTGAGAAGATGACTAACCCAGAACATGACCTCCCTCGAAAAAGACCTACTGAGAAGATGACTAACCCAGAACATGACCTCCCTCGAAAAAGACCTACTGAGAAGATGACTAAGTCAGAACATGACCTCCCTCGAAATAGACCTACTGAGAAGATGACTAAGTCAGAACATGACCTCCCTCGAAATAGACCTACTGAGAAGATGACTAAGTCAGAACATGACCTCCCTCGAAAAAGACCTACTGAGAAGATGACTAACCCAGAATATGACCTCCCTCGAAAAAGACCTACTGAGAAGATGACTAACCCAGAACATGACCTCCCTCGAAAAAGACCTACTGAGAAGATGACTAACCCAGAACATGACCTCCCTCGAAAAAGACCTACTGAGAAGTTGACTAAGTCAGAACATGTCGTCTATCGAAATTGACTTTTAACGAACATGTCGTTCTTCTAAACTGACATCCTAAGAAAGTGACCTACCTCGCCAAAAGGCTAGTTATTAGTAAGTGAGTGGTGCTTATTTCTTGTGGTTCATAACATGGGACGAAAGAGAAAAAACGTAATTCACCTACTCTTATTACACTTACAATGATGAAACCAGCAAATCAGAATGCCAAATGGAAGGATGTCAGCAAGAAATACGAGTAAGTATTAATTAAAATCCTGATCTTGTGGTAGATTGTAAACTACCCTTCGTATGCCATGTTCCGGATCCGTACCATGACATATCAATTTTATATCCATTGGATATAAAATTTTACGAAAGAAGTAAAGAAAGCCGTGCGGCGTGGCCGCTAAATACTAATTGACGAATGAAATTCGTAATATTCGTAATTTCGTACCGAACAACCCACAAAATGGAAAAAAACGGTTAAATACGGTTAAAAACGTTTTATTAATCAGAAACGATAAAAATTTTGATCCTGTTCAAAAACGTTTTCCATAACGTTCCGTTCGAACGAAACCGAAACAAAACGTTTCTTAGGTATTTAAGACGAAACCGTTTCGAAAAATATACCGTTACCCGAGCCCTGCCTTAAATAACAGCTCCAGTAAAAATATTTTAAGTGATTTTAGAAACAGAAACATTCGTCTATGGCTTCTCAACTAAAATATCTCGATAAAACAGTATAAAGTAGATGGCAAAGTGAAAAGAAAAACTCCAAATATCAATCCAATCATACTAGGTCATCTAATGCAGATTTAGTTGCGGTTTCTATGCGGTTACAAATTCTTCACATTTCACGGAATATTACCAAATCTCGCAATCGAAGTTACAAACACTACATTGTATGATTGTAACAGTTATACGGTTTTGAAGAATCTATTGTATTCCAAACGTTGATGACAGTGCTTAATAGGTTCCCTGTCCCGAAGCAATGTGCAGCGTTCTTTCGACACGTCCCCATAGTAATAATGACATTAAATGCTCATAAAGTTTCGTATAAGATACGTTATTTCCCTTCAAGTATTTCATGATACTTTTTGTTATAGTGATTGATAGATGGGTATTGATTATATCGGTAACTTTTAAAGTAATGAAATGAAATATTTACATCACTGGCCATGAGGCACATGTGCCTCATGGACGTACCAGGACAGTCACGCGTGAGGCACATGTGCCTCATGGGACAGGGAACCTGGTAAAAGATCATCCACGTACATGATGCTAATCTTGACGTGTAAAACTTACTGAACATATATCTTTTTATAATGAAATTAGAAGAAATTAACTTAATTTTATTAATACTTTCAACACTGACTCGTTACTAACTGATTTATAGAAAACATAAAATAAACTACTTAACATAAAATCTTGAAATATAAACCCGTCTATTAATTATATTATTAGGTACGTTTTATATGCCTTTTGTATGCCTTAGGTACTGTCGTGGCTCGAAGCAAAACGCAGGTACAGTTTTCACTATACTTTTATTTTCTTGAATAATATTACATTCACATGAAGCCACACTTTCATTGCCAATCGATAACTCTAACTTTTTTTAAATCGAATCGACATTCTTTCTTAAATATAAACTTTCAAATACTGTCCACTATTGATGCAGCCAGTACGCTTCACATAGCGAACCTTCACAGTACCTACTAATATTTTGTGGTACTCGTAGCCCTTGACATTGTAGGTCCGTTGAGTACAGTATCTTTTTCAAATTCTTATTCCGTGTGAGCAGCATTTGCAGCTTCATCCATCTTTTCGAAGAACCTACACCGCCTTGTTGTATGTCCATTTGAAGGAGATTAGCAGACGCTTGTTTAAATTGCAATGACCAGAGATAAGCATCACTATCATCAGTGATCGGAATAGGTAGTGCAATTTGGGGTTAACGACCTTAAACGCTATACTTAATATAGAATTACCCTGGGATTCCGGGACTCATGTTGTTGTTGGAGGATAAAGTTTTTTTTATTGACGTTTAACGTATTTTACATAAAGTAAAAATGTTGTATTTATGTTTAGTTAATTCTATAATTTACGCTATTATTAAATAGTTATTTACCTTTTTATAAATTTATTACACTTCTAAAGCAACACGCACAGTTTTAAATCGTTTGCGGGCGGAATCGCGGGGTATAATCCCATATTACGAGTCATATCCATATTACGATTACGAACCGATATCCCGGGATACCGACCACTGATAATCATAGTTACTGCGTATATAGGTATACTATTCTGGTAAGGAGGTCTAATATAAAAGGAAGGAATCTATCCTTAGCGAGAAGAAATGGGTGGGAAAGTCGCGAGCATCCTCTAGTAGGTAATATAATAAAATAAACCAGGTCTGAGAGTAATAGACTTGGAACGGTACACTATAACTGCTCGTATGCGAGAGAACAGAATCAGAGCGAAGTAGTCGGAAGTTGCAAAAAGTGCAGACTACTGCAGACTAGCCGCAAGTAGGCTTTGATGCTTTAAAATAAACATTTCCTCTGTTGTTACTTACTAATAATAAAAACGTGTGAACGATTTTATGATGAAATGGATAAACGTATTTAGGTATACCTCTCACTGCCTGAGATACAGGATCACCTAGTTCAGGCAAATGTAATATTAATGTGAATTTCGTGTACCAAAAGCCCTATGTCATTGTTATCATTAAGTTTTTACCAATAAAGTTATTATATTCTATTCTAATTGCACCATTTACCCGACTGCCGAAGCAGGAGAGTAATGCTTTTGATCTGTATGAATGTATTTATGGGTCTTCATGTTCCCTCGTAGTCTGACAGAATGGCCCGATTTCGACAAAAGTTGTTATTACATTTGTCTTAGTGTCGCAAATGTCACTGGGTATACACTGCCCTGCTAAGGTAAAAGACAGTTATTTACACAAAACTACTGAAACAATTGCAACCTCATCACTGGGTAATAAGGTTGCAATTGCTACAGTTGTTTTGTGTAAAAACTGTCTTTTACCTTAGCAGGGCAGTATACGTTGATTTTAAAAAATCCCTCTTTTTAGCGGATTTATAAAATATAATTTTTTACATACTACGTATATAGACGACAATATCAAAATATTTTTTTGTCAAAATGTCACTGTCAATTTTGGTTTTAACAGTTAGTCCGGTGGTTTAATGTGAAGTAACATCGTTAAACTGCGAACATCTAAACATCCATACATATTTTAACATTTATAAGTAGGATACAGTAGGATTGCATTGGGAGAGGCCTTTGTCCAGCAGTGGAATAGCTAGCTGATAATAATGATGATGTTGATGATGAAGATATTGATGATAGTAGGATTAATACAAAAGTTGATAAACCTGCGATTGCGCAGGATGGAAAATTACTTTCAAGACCTATTTAAACAAGATTGCAGCTTTAAAATAAACTGATAGTATATTTAATTGAAGCTCAGCTGATGCTATCGTTAATCGATAAAAGGTACTTGGAATTCTAGACGTTTATTACAATATTATGCTCATGTAGGTTCTTACCGTCGTCATTAGCCTGTGGACATCCACACTATAAAAACAAACCGGTCAAGTGCGAGTCGGACTCGCGCACCGAGGTTTCCGTATTTAAGTCCGTACTTCAAAAATATACCTTTTTATGTACTTAATTAAGTAAGTAAGATTTCTCGAAAACTATAAATTTTGAATACTTCGTTTTATTTTTCCCGTAAAATATTAAGTACTTAATTATCTATAAGTAAGGACGGTCATTTTTTGAACATTTAGGTTAGACTGAGCCCTTTCATATGATACCCCATTTGCTATAATAAAATTACTTTCATTTTTCAACCCCCCATTCTAGACCCATTTTCAATTATTTATAAAATTAGTTTCATTTTTTTTAATAAAAACATTATGCCACAAACTATGCCAAATTTCAAGTTGATAGCTGTGTAGTTGCTGAGAAAAACTGCTGTGACATACAGACAGACAGACAACGAAGTCTCACCATAAGGGTTCCGTTTGTACCATTTCGCTACGGAACCCTAAAAAACGAATTCTATGCTTACGAAGTTGCAGGTATTCTCAAATTTTAAACATTTAACGTCAACGGTAATGCCAACAAAGAACTACTGACAGAGTTCAGAAGCACGTGCCATGCGCGAGTTCACTTGTAATTTGTATTGCCCCGCGTGCCCTTGGCCCTGCCATCAACGCGCTTGTCTATTCCAAATGACTCATCACCATCATCATTGTGACAGAAACACGACGTGACAGTAAAAACACGTCCACTGCTGAACAATTGAATTGAACGTACGAGTAGATACGCCTTCAAAAATCACCATCAATTTTGTGCTACTTCATTCAACTGTTTCTCTAGCGACCCTTTTCCAGGGACTGGAACCAATTACCATTTAACGGGTTTTCGATAGGGTATTTGATATACTTGTTTTACAAACCCCAAGGATGCGCTAAGCCTATCATCGACTGAGTCCAATGAAAGGGCAACCAAATGATACAGTTAATTCAACTAAGCGCTAACCCAATCCCAATACCCTACCCTATTTTAAACTTAATCGTACGGTTTTAATACCTATGCGCTAGTGTTTCGACTAATTATTACACTACCTAACAATTGAATGGGTAGCGGCTAGACAGATATCGCCCGAATAAGCAAAAAAGAGAGAGGCGATCGATAGCTAACCCAGCTAATGCTAAGTGCTTAAATGTTAAACTACCGAAACCTTAATGAACTTGGTAAGCTCTATGGAAGCGGTTAACTAGTTTAAAGGGGTTTCCCTATCGTTAAGGTAACACATGGTAACCACATCGATTGGGTAACCAAATTATAGGTTACCCTATCGATAAGGTTAATCAAATGAAGGGGTTTTTCGGTCCCTGCCCTTATCTGATCGTCGGTCCACCATCTGGGAGGCCTGCAAACATCGAGCCTTCCAGCAGTCCTATTGGGCTCGTGTTTATCGATGTGGATAAACGTGGATGAAATATCCGTCACTCTCTGACCACTGACCAGTATGCAAGTGCGAGGGTAACGTCTGCTTTAGCCACTTTTATCGACCGCGATAAACGCGACCATAATACGGGGCTGTACGTGTTTCGAGTGGCTGCTGCATTGAAATAACACAAAGATGTCGCAGACTTTTTTTTTTTTTTACTTTGGGGTGGTTGACCTATAAACTGTCCCCAATGACTCGATGAAGGTACTCGATGACGTAGGTAAACTTGCAATCAGATCCCGTACTATATAGACAAAATCAAAGTTGAATATAAGCCCGTGAGTGTATCAAATTCAATTTG
This sequence comes from Tortrix viridana, assembly GCA_963241965.1. Classification (NCBI taxonomy): domain Eukaryota; kingdom Metazoa; phylum Arthropoda; class Insecta; order Lepidoptera; family Tortricidae; genus Tortrix; species Tortrix viridana. The sequence goes on from OY725186.1 coordinate 12,135,414, forward strand.
TAAAACATACGAACAATTAAGATTTTTGCATCTATTGATGTGTAAAATGTAAAAGATCAATTGATCTTAAATAATATTGGTATTATCTGACAATATCCGAACGATAATTCTTTAAGTACCAATTTTACATGGTATTGTTTATGAAGCACGAGTAATAGTGAGAATAATTTGAATTACGCTTAAAAATACGTCAGTATGAAACTATGAATCATGCATCATGCGCGGAAAACCTGCGTGACATGGAACCGCATTAACTCAATAGGTATTTATTATAGCATGACGTACTGCCGCACTCAGAGACGTCAATTAATTTTTAAGTTTGATTAAGGTTGCTGCGTCTTATTTTATTGCTATAGCAAAGAAAGTGACAGCAGTAACTTTAATCAAACTTAAAATTTAATTGACGTTTCTGAGTGCGGCCGATAGTCATGAAACTATTATTTAGTTATTATTCGAATGATTTGACCGATTTCCTCAAGCATGTAGTATTCAACTTTGTCTTCATTTTTACCCGGCTGAATTTGCGTGTAGTGCAATGGACATTTTGCTTTTGTACATTTCGCGTTGTGTATATTTTACCACTTTGTAGGTTATGCGTGTATTTTTCGTGTTGTTCGACTCCGGAGGATTGCGAATTACCCTTCTTACACATTCAGTTCAGCACCCACGTTGCATTTCTCATCAATTACCTTACAGTCAAATGTACACCTTTGGCTGAATGAAGGTCGTGAAGTGCACACATAATAAAATTTATAAACTCTATTGTACTTACATATTACTGATTTTTTATTTAAGTAAGACAAAAATGGTCTTGATTTTAAAGTGAAAAATGTTTGTTGAGTTGACTCTCCGACGAAGTTCGATAACTTGGTTTTGAACCATTAATTAAATAGGAGTATTTTATATAAAACCAAACAGTTCCATCCTTAATCCAAACTGTCATTTTTTGAAATAGGAACATCATTTTAATTTAGGTACTGAAAAGTGTTGCCAGCGCCAATCACTAAATTACCCTTCTCGCGTGAACTGCTGCGATCACTTTGTTAAAACCACAATCTTAACTGTTTTTTAAATTGAATCCACTCTAAAGTGTTTTAAGGCCAATTCTAGGCAACAGCTATTATAACGCGTTATGATTTTATGAACGCGATCCTCATACCGAAGTCAAACCGGTTTTTGCAACTGATTATTTTTTATAATCTAAGTCAGCCTGCAAGTTGTATCTAATTGTTAATGGCTAGCTAGGCGAAGACATTTATTTATATTTCTTGTTTTGCTTATTGTTTTATAAGGACAATGTTTATATATATAAGTAAACATCTTTTACAAAACTTTATAAACTCCAACTTCTTTCAAAATTCTGTATGAAGTTTTTTTTTTTTCATTTTGTTTTTATACTTTTTCTAGAAAGTATTAAATAGCTATACCTAGGTATAGATATATAGAGAACTACCTATGTACAATAGACACGCTATGCTCTTTTTTTTACGAAATTGTAAATTATCTTCTTCTTCAACCTGTCGCCACGAAATGCTAGGTCTCTTCTAATGCACGCCATCTCTTACGATCTTGGGCTTTCCTCATGCAATCTCTCCCCCCTATCTTAACGAGACCGTCAGTCCATCTCATCGCTTGCCTCCCGACGTTCCTTCGGCCGGTACGAGGTCCCCACTCGAGCACTCTTGTGCCCCACCTGTCATCCGTAGCACGACATATGTCGCCCGCTCACCTCCACTTCCTCTGAGCTACAACCAAAGCAATACCTATCTAGCAGCTTCGTTCTTCTTTGAATTTCTGTATTTCTAGCATCGTTCGCTCCATAGCTCTTTGAGTGACTTGAAGCTTACTTATCGTGTGGTTAGAGAGCGTCCAGGTCTCGGCTCCGTATATAACATGACGGGCAGATGCTGTTGAAGAAGTAAATTAAAAACAAACAGCTCAAGAGTCGTTAATTTGATATCTGATACGAAAGTTGCATCCTGCTTAGCGGAAAACTGGTTAAGTGTACGTTTGTGATATGCAGTCTGCTGTGTGCATGCACTGTATATTTGTTATGTAAATAAAAACAATGTTTTTATTTGACAGGTAACCGTACCGTATTGATAGTACTGTATAATGGTGGCACTACATTTGGCTGTACTTGTCAAATATTGATCTTACATCTCTCTCATTTGATATACCGAATGAAAGAGATGGAACTAAAATGTTTGACAAATAGCTAAGTGCCACCATAAAAATATAAACTTCTTGCACTTGCTCCTGCGCACCAATGCGTGATACAATGGAAGGTTACGTGCGTATAGACACAGAAAGAAAAGATTGTTGATCTTGTCTACGGTCGTTTTTGATGCCACGTCTAGATCATTTTGAACGTGCTTGGTTAAACTCATAATAGAAAAAGTCATACGTGATCAAACTTAAGTTACGTGGTGATACTAGTAGAAGTGTACCATGTTTAAATCTTTGACATTTTCTTTGTCAAATTTATATATTTTTTTAAGAATGTTACGCGATTAACAAAGCGCTCGACTGTATGAAGCAACAGCTTTATACATTTTACAGTTACGAATGACGATAAATATTAGGTAATACTTAACTTGCCTTGCATTCCACGTCATAATCTCAAGTAAACATAACTATGTCACTACACTTACACTGTTAATGTATAGAAAGCGATAGTAAGAGAAAAGCCGGCTTTTCAAAACACTACTGGTCGTAGACGGAGCTGAATCCTTGGGTCGGGAGGAGTTCACTCACCCCAGCCACTGGTCACTTGGACGTCGGCGAAGCCACACTAAACACTGCCACGGAACTATAAAACAACTGGGATTGTTCAAACAGTGTTTTCGCACGGCATAACACAGGTTTTGTTGGATAAATATGTTTCACGGAGTTTAAAAACACGGTACGAACGTACGGAGGCCCGCGACGACTCGCAAACCAGTTTTCCCTCTCCCTCACTCAGGTTTTACTGCGTGTTGCCATGTTCGACGGAGTGATTTTCCGATATTGTTTTATTTTTGTTATTCTGATGCTTTCAAATATCTTTTTTATAAGATAACGGGAGGTTGTCACATGAGACTCATAGTTTTTTTTCTGTAATGCTATAATTCCTATTAAGTAGGTACTCTGCCGATAAATTGTTTTGAACGCAAAATAAAAATAAGAAAAATAATTAACAACCTTCACTTGAAGCCATAAACGGTCTCTGAAATCGAACTTTAAAATTTCAAAAAAGTACCTTTGTGCTAAAAATATACATTTATTAATCGAGTTCGTTAAGCCCGCTTTAACCTACATATGAATAACCTACACTTAAAAATAAGCTTTATTTCCAACTGGACTATAAATCTAATTGATTACCTATAGTAGAACCACAGATTATATACGAGTAAGTTACAAGGAAAATATTTTTTGGCCTAGAAAAAAGTGATATAACGTATCAAGTAACTTAGGAAGCGGTGAAATTCATTATTATTTTGCTTCGTTTAGTGGACGTAATATCACTTTTTTCTATGGCAAAAATTATTTTCCACGTAGCCCACATAATATTTATGGTTCTTCTATAAATAACTACTAGAATAGTTATTAATAGTTATAGGAAACTTTAGGCATTATTCAAGTTTTTTTTAATGTCATTTGTTGGTTTTCTGAATAAATAAAAAAAATCTAAAATTAGATTTGTCTTGAGAGAACAGTGGTTAGCGATTTTATGGTGTAAATTAAGGTTAGTAGGCAGAAAGAAGGGTTATTATAGAAAAGGGCGCGGCGTTAGGGGAAGATACAATTAAATATAGACCAGGTCGGACACTACCCCAGGGGCAGCGATTTATTTTAAATCGTTTCATGTCACTGACACAGGTATTTAGGTGCCACAATTTTCAACCATGACCCGTATTCAAAAAAATATGTTTATAGGCAAGGAACATAAATGTGGCTTCGCATATCCAAAATCACCTTCTTATATAAAACAAAACGCTAAAAGTAAATATAAATAATGTAACAAGCCGCAAACATCCGCAAGATTTATAAATAAATAAATATATGACTTCATTCTTGATCCAGAGTCTATGTATCTGCGTGAATCAATTTTAAGATATTCCCCATTTTTCGAAATGTTTCACAAATTATATTTTTTAGAAAAACCATTTATTTGCTAACGTCGTGGCTTACACGTTTATAAAATCAGGTAAATAGGCTATCATTAAAAATTGTTGTTCTCAAATAGTACAATTTTAAATAATAATATAGTTGGTAACGCAGGGGATGTTATTGTCCCCAGGTTTTGTAAGAAAAATGTGCATTTTCCCCTGAGGGTTTTTCGAAACTTAAGAAATATTTATTTGATTTTAATATTCATAAATTATTATTAATCATAAGTCACCAGCAAAGTTAAGTGCCGCAAAAGAAATGGAGTACCTTAAAAGTTGATTCAACCATCTATATTATAAGTTTGAAATAAACGCAATTACACAATCATTGTTTTTCTTCCGACTATCAAAGTCACAACGTTAAATTAATTAAAATTCTTCCAGCTAGCTTCAGCCCACACCCAGTTTCCAATTTATGTTTCAAAATGAAGTGTCCAACATTTCCTCAGTTCCCGGGAGATTCCTAATTACGGCAACACCGTTTTAATATAACCTCAAAGGCTGTCATGTCCGAGCGAAAACGTAGCCAGCGCGCTCAAATGCACGAACGGATCACACTACAACCGCTATTAACATTGACAAGGTCCTAATAACGGTGTTACTCAACGACTTTAGAACTTTATCGCGGTGAGCTACATAAGCGTTTTTGCAGTCGCAAACACGGACGTGAAGTAACGTACAAACACTGACTACGCGTCGATTCAGCTGTTAACTCCTTCTTTCTTTAATTTGGACTTTGTGACGTGGATTTAAATGTTATGCGTTGGTATTTTAAACAATTTGACCGCATTATTCCGTTGGTAATGTGCAAGGCATTTGGGCTTACTTCATAATCCCATTATTTGCAAATACCAGTGGCTACAATTGCATTATATACGCAGAATACGTTAGGAAAATGTAGTTTTACTTTCTAGAAATGCTTGTTACGTCGAATACCGTTGCAATATCTCGTCTTGTTAAAATATATTGGAATTTAATTCTAGGAATTGAAGGAAAAGTTTAACTTTGGAAATTTGTCAGCTGGCAGCTGAAGAGATTACTAGTTTGGAAATAAAAACGATTTTGTTAAAACAGATTAAGAACGACTGAGGACTTATTACTTATAAAGGCACTATTTTACAACATGAAATAAAAATGCATGTAGTTACGGGAAAAAGGACCTATTATAATCGATATCACCACCACCAATCGACCAATTTCCACGTTTCTAACTTCAAAAATTAATGACTTCCATACAATGTTCCACCCCCTTTTTAACCACTTGGGGGTTGAATTGAAAAATCCCTTCTTAAACGACGCCTACAATGTAAAATCAACCCAAACAACTGTCAGTTCTTGTCTCTGTCACTTGTGGACCTGTGGCCTATACAGCCTTCACGCTCGCACATTGCTCCTGCCCCCGTATCATGGTTGCCTTTATCCCGGTGGATAGATGTGGATAAAGCATCCGTCACTCGCACTTACATACTGGTCAGAAAGTGGATGTTATATCCAAGTGTATCCACTTTTTTGACATTTGACCCTGCCTACGAAGCTAGCGGTCCCGGGTTCGAATCTCGGTATAGGCATTTGTGATGAGCGCGAGTATTTGTTCTTGAGTCATAGATGATGAAGAACCACATTAAAAAGGCCCACGTTTAGTTTAGTACCTCTTTCATTACATTACAATGACATAAGAGTTATTATAGCTTTATTGACAGGCCATATTTACAGTTTACAGCTATAGATAAATTGGAATAATTTGAACCGTATGTTTATGTTGTAGGCTTGTAGGTATATTATGACGGTGTGAGAAGTTTGAAGAATTTATTATTATTAATATATATTTATTTCAAGTAACGATGACTCATACATTAAACTAAATTAACCAGATTATAAATATAATTAAATTAAATTATATATGTCAAATTATTTTTTTTTGAGAAAAAAAATTATTATTCAGAGTTAAAAGAGATTAAGTAATTAAAAATAGTAAGTAATTTCATACGCAGCTTAAAAATGTAAAATCCAGAAACAATCTAAGTTGCTATCTGCCTGTGAAAACCGACGAGCAATTGATGTCAGATTGGAATATTGACCAGACTTTAAGGGCTCCTGCAGAAAAATATTCATTATGAAACGACGAATTGTATTTTTTACTTAAAAAAATGATTAGGCACCAGCTTAATTTACACGGTTTTTTTTCATTTGACGACGCGGTTAGCCTAGTTGGCAGTGACCCTGCCTACGAAGCTGGCCGTCCCGGGTTCGAATCCCGGTTTGAGCAAATATTTGTGTGATGAGCGCGGTTTGTTCCTGAGTCATGGATGTTTTCTATGTAGTTAAGTATGTATATGCATACATACATACATAAAAGTATGTTTCTGTTTACCGTTGCCTAGTACTCATAGTACAAGCAGAGAGCTTAGTTTGGGACTAGGAGAATTTTTCTGAGATTGTCCCTTGATATTCATTTATTTATTTACTTTTAATTATTTTAATCTGACCATGTAAGGAATAGCTGTAATGTACAGTCAAGGTCATAAATATGTGTACATTTTACCTTGTCTATTTAATGTCATATTTAAAGAAAAGAAAAAAAGAAAAAAGAGATTTTTTTATTTTTAATATTATTATTATTTAAATTGCCATATAAGAATGTCACAGCGGTAAAAGTGACAAGATACTAAGGCTGCCTTTCCATAGAAGCGGAGACGAGCGATGCGGAGAGGAGCTGTGTAGGAATCGATCATCACATATTGGTTATAATCCACATATCGTCTCCGCTCCGCTTCAATGGAAACAGTCAAGCGGAGACGAGATGTGGATTACAACCAAAGTGATTGGTCGGTTCCTACACAGCTCCTCTCCGCACCGCTCGTCTCCGCTTCTATGGAAAGGCAGCCTAAACGTGTACACATATCTATGACCGTGACTGCATGTGGTGCACTTCACTTACATAGTTTCGTCTCGCTGCGTCGTTTCACTCGCAGCTTTATCAGACATGAGGAGATGCACTGCAACAAAATAAAACACTTGAAGTTAAAAAAAACGTATTTTAGATACAACGGGCCTGACACACGATCGAGTAAGTTCGCGTATTTCGTGACGTTCTGCGTCTCCATTGGTTGCATTGTGGTCAACCAATCGGGATACAAGAACGTCACGAAGTACGCGAAGTTGATCGTGTGTCAGTCCCATAACAGTGATAATTTTAAAGTCCTGACTAACCGTCTATATCTGATAAAAATACATTAAAATCTCATCACTACATGTTTTTCTTAAAGTGAGGAAAGGAAGCTCCCAGTTGCCAGCTGCTTAGTATGCATGCACGAAATAAAATTTGACAGGTGCTAGGGAAATCATTACATATCTATTCCATATTCTAACGTAAAACTTAACGCTGACGGTTTAAAACAAAAGTGTCTCATCCAGGCTTTTATTACCTTTTCTTACTAAGCGATTTTTGCTAAAGTAGTGAAATAAATCGTTCAAACCTATTAAGAGTCTGTGCAGACCTACCGCGCGTTTTTGACCGGGGGTCTAAGGGCTAAAAACGCTAGTTTGTATAGGCTCTAAGCTAAGCATGATATTTAATTACCCTATAGTATTTTTCATATCTTATTGGGCCTGTGACAGCCGTATTTCGTAATTTCAAACACTTATTACAATCGCAAGAAAGGCATATAAAAATAGAGAGATGATTAATCTGATTACTGAGCGTCGTCGCAAGGTTTGTATCAATGTATTATTTATGAGAAGCGTAAGAAACGTGTGTAATTCGTGTTTATATGAGCTGCCACAGGCCCAATAAGATATGAAAAATACTATAGCAATATTTTATTCGTGCTGTCACTTTATTCCTGTGATGCATGTTAGGCTCGCTGATGGTGATATCAGGAATTCAGGACTTGGTAACATTCCGTTAGTACTGACCTCGTGGATGTGGCCGACGACCTCGGCCCGCGTCATGTCCTCGAGCCGGGTCTCGTTCACATCCATGATCTCGTCAGCCAGCTCCAGGTTGTCCCAGTTGCCTGCTGATGGTGACCCTGGGAACAACACATTTGTTATAAATAAATTTGTATGGGCAAATATTAGTGATGAGCGTATTTGTTCACGAGTCATGGATCATCATCATCATTGCGTATGGCAATCATCCTGCATGGATCAAACGTCAATGTCCAGGTGTTTCAGCCAGTTTGCTGTGGCGGGCGTAAATTTATGCAGCTCCTCCATGCCTCCAGGAAAACAGCGAAATCGGCAATCATTTTTACCACGTGGGAGAGGGTCTGATCAGGTGCTTCGCAGTCGCATTGTGGTGACTCCCTCAATCCCCACTTGTGCAGGTGGTGATTTGTCTTCCCGTGATTAGACCGAAACCGATTTAAGCGAGTCCAGGATTTTCGAATGTTTTCTATGTATTTAATTAAGTATCTAATTTGGCTGACGTGAACAGAACCTATCGTGTAGTTTTTTTTTACATTTCTAAAGGTGTTTTTTTTTATTTATAAATATTGGTGTTGTGGAGTTTGGACTCATATACGCATTAGTGTAAAGGCCAGAATATAAATTAAAAAAAAAAAGTATGTAATTTTATATAGAAGTTTGTGTATGTTTTGGGACTATATAGGTTAGTTTGTGTGAGACTGTCCCTAGATATTTATTTATTTATATCAGGGGACAATCTCACACAAATTGACCTAGTCCCAAACTAAGCTCTAAGCTTCCACTGTGGGTGCTAGGACCACGATAAACATACATACATATAGAGAAATTCCAAATAAATAAAAAAATTACCGCACACCAACATGGCATGGAGAAGGGAAATGAGCACATTGCACTGGCTACCTTAGTGGGCTTTGAGCCCAACATTTGCCATCTCGAGATCGCAATCTCAAGGTTGTAAATATGTTCAACTCTTGAGGATTCAAATGCCACTAAGTATGCAAGTAACAATTAAAGACAGTTAGCGCCTATTTCACGATCGTCAAGTAAAGCATATCTGTCAAATAAATTTAGCCATTTTTCTTGCACTTGAAAATAGACAAGGAGAGGGCTATCTTTATTTGACAGATGAATTTATTTGTCGATTGTGAAGGCCCTGGGTGAATTTCAGGGCGTTTCAACCGCCGTCATTAGTGTCACCAAATATGTTGACGAAATCAATGACACTACAGCAACTTCAGATGCTGATGGAAACTACATCCCCGGTTCTGCTTCTGTTTACATCAGGAGTTGCTGTAGTGTCATTGATTTCGCAATATATTTGGTGACACTAATGACGGCGGTTGAAACGCACTGAAATTTACCCCTCTAACGGTACTAAACTAACTCCGTCATTCAAGCGTTCCCTAGTATCCTAAAAGCTAGACTAAAATGATAACTAAATCACCCAAAAGTCATTTTCCACTTGGGTGTTCAATTTTTGATAAAGGCGAAAGGGGAAGAGCGACAAGGACAGGTTTTGCAAAATGTCCATAAAAATTCATGAGCGTATTTCCTACCTGACTGAATTTCCTGCATAATATTTTTGTTCACTGAAAGGAAGAATGATATAAGACATGTCGTGTCTAAAAATATGTACACAAAAACTACTGAAAGATAGACAATATGTTTTTTTTTTGTAATTTCATTGGTCGCGCGTCATCAACTCATCATCATAACTATCCCCACCAAGCAAACACTAGATACAATTTGACAGGTGCTGGGGAAATGAATACATCTATTTCATATTCTAACGTAAAACTTAACGCTTAAGGTTTAAAATAAAAAATCAAAATAATATAATAAGATAAAATCGCTATAACAATGTGAAACTCGCAATAGTGGCTCAAACAGGTAACAAAAGTCAGGACGAGACACTTATTTTAAACCTTAAGCTTTAAGTCTTATGTTAGAATATGGAATATATGTATTCATTTCCCTAGTACCTGTCAATTTTTATCTCGTGCATGCATGTTAAGCCCGCAGAGTTTGTGTTTGTTGGAAACTACTGTAGGTACGGATTTTCTTACGGTTCTCACCAATAGAATGTGGGATTATCTAAGGATCGAAAACATAGGCTATAATTAATGAACCTTATACATATATATACGTACAGTCAAGGGCATTAATATCTATACAGCCATCGCGTCAAATATATGTATACATGGCCATTGCCAGTGGCATAAAGGCGTATAGATATTTTTGAGGTCTTGGGAACGTTTATATATTAATGCCCTTGACTGTACACACACGTATTTTGTAGTGTAATTATCTAAAAATTGTACCAGTTCTGATAAACGACTAAGCTGTGGTATATGAGTTATATATTATGACATGTGACCTAGGTACCTATTGACTGACAGGCGGACGTGGTGTAACTGGGTCATTCTACTATTTTAGGGCTAATAAAACGTCCCTTAACGCAAATGTATGTGACGTTCTCAATATAAAGGGACCTTATGGAGGCAGGCGGTTACGCCGTTTTTAGAACTGTTACTATAGTATTCGTATTGTTACAAGAATAAGAAGAGCGTAACTGCCTTCCTCCATAAGGTCCCTTTATATTGAGAACGTCACATATTAAAAGTCATAATAATCTTCAACTAAACTAGATAATCTTAGGAATGCACACTGTTTTTAGGTTCTGGTCGACATATCTGAATAACGTTTGACAGCAGTTTATGTGGGGCTGGGTGAATAAAGGCTATTATGGTAACGCAGTGGTCGTTATTTGCAAGGGGACGTGGGGACTGGTAACGCAGTGGTAATTTGAGCAGCAAATTCGTGTTTTATATACAAAAACAATAAAAATACGAGTTGAATTACGGTGAGAATTAACGTGGCACTGCTTCAAAATTTTCACACACATCTGTGAATTTTTAAAATGGATCTTGAACTTAATTTCTATTTTATTTAGGCCCTGAAATAAAATAATGGCCCAACTAATTATAAGAATTACGAGTAAAAGGATTTTCTTGTTTGACTACAGAACGGAACTGTTGTAAGTAACTCTGTCTGTCTGTCTGTCTGTCTCTTACCTCTTCACGCTTAAACCGCTGAACCGATTTAGATAAAATTTGGTATTTTTTGGTAAATTTGGTAGCCTGAGTTTCGGGGAAGGACATAGGCTACTTTTTATCCCGGAAAATTGAACAGTTCCCGAGGGAGCAGCTATAAACGACAGAGGTACGTGGACGGAAAAAAATATAGTTTGGTGGAATTTCCAAAAAAAAAATTATATTCATTTGTTGGCACAGTAATGCTGTGAGGGAAGTTACTGAAGTTGAATTTTTAAACTTAAATTCTAATCGATATTTTTTTTAAAGATGTAGAATGAAAGAAACGATTAGACTTGATATTTTAAATCATTGGATAAGTTTTTAAATTAAGTACCAACCGAAGTCGTAAACTTTTACAAAGTGCAACTTCCGTTTTACAGCTACCTAGGTACTAGTACGTTAAAATAAGGTTTGTTCCGTATATCTATAAAGGTGTCAGTTGGTAGCCGACTGCACGCAGCAGCAGCAGACGACGTGTCGCCGCGACACTACTGGTTTCTGTGTGTTTCTATGAAAGCGACGTGTCGCTAGCTACGGGGAAATTTCATAGAAATACATAGAAACCAGTGTGTCGCGAGGACACGTCGTCTGCTGCTGCTGCGTGCAGTCGGCTACCAACTGACACCTTTATATATAAAACAAAGTCGGGATAGTTACAGCATTTATAACTCAAGAACGGCTCGACCGATTTTTATGACATTTGGCACACAGATAGTTTATTACCTGGATTAACATATAGGATACTTTTTATCCCGGAAAAATGACTACTACGCAGACGGAGTAGCGGGGACAAGCTATTTGTTATTAAAAACAACTAAAATCAAGAGGTACAGAACAAGAACTAATTTATATGCAAAATTAACTAACGAACGTTTCAAACTTGTGTTATTTTATTCCGTAACTTTGAATCAACTTACCGTAGAGCTTCACTTTGTTGTCTTTAGTTTGTACCACTATGATAACGTAGCCCTCCAAATCAACGGATTTACATTTCACTGTTGTCATTTTGTCTATGGCGTTTATTTGGGTTGTAGGGGCGCTTAGTGAATTCATCTTGATGGTATTATAGCCTCTATTACACTGATATAAGTGCTCTAGCTTTATAAAAACGTTTCAAGCGATCGCTCGATCGGCCAACGCTTTCTCCAGCACCATTTTAAACAGAATTTACGTTTAGAAAATGAATTTCTTCCACACATTTTTACAGGATTATCACGCATTTCTTACGACTCAGCCCGGTGAAAATACATCGGCCATTTCACACGTAAATCTAGACGGATAACTTAAGCTGTTTGAAAGCACACTCGCGACATTGTTTCGTTTTCTTATTAAGTTAAAAAGCTCGCGGTTATCCCGTTTTAATTATTGATATTTAAGCGTATTGAGGTTTTGGTCGCTCGTTCACAGATCACGTTGGTTTTCTTGGTGTTATAATTTTGTACATATTTCAATCGTGCGTGGTGTTCATTTGGTTTTTGTATCGCGCTCGCGTCGGCGGGGACCTGGGTGTTATTTTGGCTTTTTGAACTAGTGTTGAAGGCTTATAAGCGTGTTTTTGAGGTTGAGGCGACAGTCCCTCGACTACGGACTGGATGCTCGGCGCGAATGATACGGCCATCCCATTTTCGCACGATCAATAATGCTCCCTACCCAGCATCCCTTCACTACCACAGATACGCCGCCATTCAGGCCGCCATGTGCTCGCATAAATTTTTCTTAGGAAAAATAAAAAACAATATCCAAAACTAGTAAAAAATACATGTAATGAGAAAAAAAATGTGAAAAAGCAAAAACGAATTTAGTCAAGGTCCCACCGAGATTTGAACTCGGATCGCTGGATTCAAAGTCCAGAGTGCTAACCATTACACCATGGGACCTTATAGCTGTGGGCTCGAAATAACGCAACAAATTAGACGGACGGAATAAGTTGATGATTTCTTCTAATTTGAAGAATTTCTTGAATTTTTACAATCACGAAAACAAAAATGTAGTTCTATCAGATTATCCTAACATTTGATTTCGTCGTCTAGAATTGGTTCAGATTAGAATGTTTTGTTTATCAATTTCTTTCATCAAATTAGTACATAATGCGACCACTAGATGGGGGTAATAACCGGCCTGAAGTTGTAGCAAAGATAAATTTACTATTGTTTGTAGCACCATGTCTTATCCAAGACAAGCAGCGCCCTCTATGAATAGCTGAAGTACCATTGTCAAGAGCTAATGTTGCAAGAGAAGAAAACTAAAATTAAAATCGGGAAAAAATGTGCACTGTAAAAAATAATTAAGTTCGCTTAACGAGGCAATATAAACATACTGACAAGCAAACAACCATTAATCATTAAATAAACATTCTTAACGTGTTTGGAAAGTATTATGAACCTTTTAAAAGTTATTATTATTATGGGTATGCAATACCTGAATTGGTTTGTATGTAATTCCGGAACCAGTTCCGGTATTGCATGCCTTATACTAGTTTGTCATTGTAAAAAAGTAAAAAGTATTAATTTCCTACCAGGAAAATTGACAGGTTCAGGTTAAATTCGTTCAAATCATACTTGGAGAGAGCGGCGTGTAAATGAGGAGGCCTATAATCGGCAGTGGCTGAACATGTGCTAAAGAAGAAGTAGAAGATAATTTGGAAAATTTATATACGGTGCCAATTTTTATGGAGATTTGTTAAGCTATATGATAATAATAATAATATGACAATGAAAACGAAACAAACAAAAGAACAGACACATATTCGAATTACATTTTATTATTTTATATGGTAAAGATAACTGCACAGTTCAATGTTCAGTGTCACTTACAGTGCACACACACGAATATGTGAAATGTGCACATACACGAATATGTGAAATGTATACGTGAACACGTGCGTGCACAAATTATAATTACACATGCCAAAAATAGCAACCGAAGACATAATGTTTGACCATTTCTTATTAATAATTAATTAAAAGAGATGTGCACAAACCAAGTCTTCCTGTCCTTTTTTTGAAGGACTTAGTCCACAGACTATATATACGAGTTACTGAGCCATTTTACGCAAGCCGTTTATAATCGGTCAGGGAATCGGTATATTGGTGTGCAAGAAATAATACACAAAAATACTTGAAATTGATCAAAATTCATGGTGAAAAATATGAATACCTACTTATGCATAATGATACGCCATCAACAGAGCACCGCAAGGTATTTTCTTGGAACTTCATACTCTCTGGAGTCAAATAATCGACTAAATGGATAGATTATAAACGTGCAAGATCATTTTGATCTTTTTTTTTTTTTTTTTTGGGCTCGTTATTATTTTGATCTTATACCTCGGCAGAGGGGAAAGCCTGTATAAGGCCGGTCTTGATGTAAATGGTCTAAGGCCCACTCTCCGCTCTAAAACCATGTCGGTAGGGAAATTTATTTATTAACTAGTAATGCCTTTGACCCAGGAAAACTTTAAATAAACTATATTAATTAATTTAACTTTAACAGTACTTAACGTTCACATAAACATTTTTTAACAGTTTGTAATAAGTGTTATTGTCATGTATTCATATGATATATTTAGCATTTTGTGCACTTTGTTACCATTTCTACCATTGGTGGTAAATATTTGTCTCTTAATAGTAACACTGATTAAATGTCAGTTTGTCACTGACTTCGCTGTTGTAAGGTTGTCAATTCGTCTATCTGATAACGTGATAGATGAATGGAAAATAATTTACACCGTCCAGCGAAGTTAAACGTTGGTTGTCGCTCTGAACCCTCGTCGCGTGTGTTAATACCTAGTGTAGCTCCGATCGCATCTTTGCTCAGCTCGCCATGATCAATGTGGGAAACAAAGATGGCGGAATAATACCGTGATCATAACCAAGCGCGTCGTCGTAGTGGTGTGTAGCGTTATGTGCTGTGGTGCGCGGCTGCAGCCGTGTCGGGGCGCGTGAGGGCCGCGGGCGATGGGCGCGCCGGGCTGATGCCGCCGGCAGGCCGCGCGGCTATGGCGGCCGACGACGCACGCCCGTCGCTGTCTCTCTTCACCGCCGTGTTCGACTACACGGCGCAAGGAGGCGACGAGCTCACTCTGCGCCGCGGCGAGATCGTCGAGATCCTTTCCAAAGACCCGAACATCTCTGGCGACGATGGCTGGTGGACGGGAAAGATTGGTGATCGCATCGGCATCTTTCCCGCGTCTTATGTGACTGAAGAGGACCCGCTGGCGGTGACTTCAGTCATCGGGGACGTCGATCCTCCGCGAGTGTCGTTCTCCGAGCTAAAACTCGAGGAGGTGATCGGTGTGGGCGGCTTCGGTAAAGTTTACCGTGGTTACTGGAACGATGAAGTGGTCGCGGTCAAGGCGGCGCGCCAGGACGCCAATGAGGACATTGAGGTTATCAAGGAGAGCGTGCTGCAGGAGGCCAAACTGTTCTGGATGCTGCAGCACGAGAATATTGTGTCGTTACAGGGTGTGTGTCTCGAAGAGCCTAACTTGTGTTTAGTGATGGAATATGCCCGTGGTGGGTCATTGAACCGAGTGTTGTCTGGAAGGAAGATAAGACCGGGGATCCTGGTCGACTGGGCCATACAGGTGGCTCGGGGTATGGCATACCTGCATGTGGATGCTCCCATATCCCTAATACATCGGGACCTCAAAAGCTCAAATGGTGAGTTATACCAGTAATTATTCATTGTTATGACTGTTTTGTTTCTCAGTTGTTTTTTCAATTAGGATTTCTGTTACTTTCTTATTCAATTAAATGTTGTGTAAAGTTTTTTAGCATTGTGTTATTTAACTGGCATTTTGTTAAGTGGCCACGGATGACACAGTTAACCTAGCTGCCTATGAAGCTAGCAGTCCAGTGTACAAGTCCTGGTATGGGCAAATAATTGTGTGACGAGTGCAAGTATTTGTTCTTGAGACATAGCTGTTTTCTCTATTCTATTGTGTGTGAGTGTGGTTCCGGCAGGGAATCTAACCCCGAGGTCCTTTTGTGACAGGTGGGGATTGTTACCACTATACTACAGAAGAGATCATTACACTTGTTGCTTTGTTTTTATTTTTCTTGACTTAATGAAGTTCCAAAGACATACATATAAATGTAGTAAATAAATATATACACAAAATACCTATAATTTTTTTAAGGAAGCTGAATCATCCATAAAAAAACAGAATGGTTAAATTGATAAGAAGAGAAGGCCATGGTTTACTTACAAAATTATCAAAGTGTAACTTCACATTCCTTAGATAATACTGTATTGATAAATTTAATTACTAATATTTATTATTCAATAAACACTGTATAAAGGCCAAAACATTAGGACTTGTCTTTAATTAAAAGCAATGGATTATAAGAAGCATAAGAAAATGATGTTTTTTTTTCATGTTTCTGTTGCTAATATAATGTAATAAGTAACATTATATTATCAATGATTATGTTATACAAAGTAATATTGAGGCTGCTTTTCTACCAGAGATGTGCTATTTTAAGCTGTATAGCTAAGGATTTGTTGATATCCACAAATTAATTAGAATCGTTTATTTTCATAGCCTTGCATTGGTGCAAACGGGAAGCTTTGATCTCACTCACCGTTTAGCTACCTCGCACATCTCTGATGGAAAAGCAACCTAACTTAGGTTGCTTTTCCGTCTAAGTTTTTATTTACATACAATACCAGGCTCATAAAATTTAGGTCTCGTCTAGCGGATTCTTCGCAATGATTGTGTTAAAAGAAATATTATTTGGTTGATTATTGCACCTTTAGAATTAAAGTGAGCTAATACTAAATGTTAAGTTTTCTACTTCAAGTCATAAAATTATTATAAAGACCTAATTAAAAAAAAAAAAAATTGCATATAGGTCATTAATTCTAAAGGTGTGAACAGTACCACTAAATGGATGTTAAGGTATAGTCTTTTGTCTTGCCTTAAAATTGAGTCTTTTAACATTACCACTTAAGTCAATGATACAACACAATAATTAATATACTTACTTTGGAGATTTTGACTTGAGCTGTATTGTTAGCTAAGCAACAATATTACTTTCCAGCTTTATCACAAAAACCTTAATAAGCAAAGTTGTAACTAAGTAAATAGAGGCTCTAGCACAATCTCTCTCTACTTAGTATATTTTAAAAGAGATACACCAATAGAAAAAATACAAATAGTCATACAGCAACAGACATTAAATTATACATTCTGATTGGATCAATTTTCATGCCTGTTCCAAGAGTCAATAATATCCTCATTTGCTAAACATCAAAAATATTAAGTTGACCTTCACTACTGAAGCGTCATATTAATCAATGGTGCTTAAAATCAAACTTAATTGGGGTCAGGCCTCTGACCATCTGCAGAATTTTTAATAGCCCTTATGCAACATAGCATTGTTCAGCCCACATGGGTTCATATGAATGTGTCTCGCCCACAACTTCTAATTCTTGATGTCAAATTATACTTTGAAAGTGTTAATTTAGGTGTAGACAAAAAAGTTATTGAATTCTTAATAATAACTACCTATATAATATTAAGATGTAAACTTTGTTTCTCATGGTAATTAATTATGGTAAGTCTGTTTCCTGTAATTAATTAATCATTTATGTTTTTGAGAACACATGGAGATTTGAAGCATGGTGGTTGTGGCTACTATCTTATGCCTAGTACTTGTATATTTTTGCTGATAAATTTTATGAAGTACTGGTATTTCTCTTATGACTTCTCTGGTTTTTATTTTATGGGATATTCCTTTTTGTGAATGAATTACAACTTTTAGTATACCTTTGAGTTGGTTTGTAAGAGATAATCTCTGGACTTTGTACACAGTCGAATGATTTGATTTTAAAAACACATTCACTGATAGAAAGTCATATTATTTCCAAGTGAGATATTTTATCCTGGAAAATCTAATTTTGTCATAATATTAAACTAATTGAATTAATCTAAGGTATGGTTGTGTTTGCTGTAGTTTATAATAACATTTGCATTGTCTACCAACGTGCCATCCTCACACACACATGTTTTCATCAAAATACATGTTTTCTTTTCATATTTAAGTTTATTAAATGACTGTTGTACCTTGTTTCCTATTACAAGTGCCTTGACATACATTATTTGTAACTAAACAGCTACATCAAACAATACATTGAAAATGACATGCAATTAAGTAAATATTTCCACATTTGTGTGGCTGATCAGGTCCTTATTTAATAATTGCATTGTGTGTAGCCTTAGTTGCTGTTTTATCTAGGGCACGACTACCTATTGTGATGACTAAATGGGCTGCATTATCTTTTGCAATGCACCTTATTTTGCAAAATTGCAATTACCTATATTGTAAATAAATCTCTCATGTTTAGTGTAGTAAAAACTATGATTTTATGCAAAGTAATTTCTTATGCAGCACTTGTATGCATTATAGAGTTAGGTTAATAAACCATAAAATATGTACATGTATGATGGCAATAACAAACATTACACATAATTTAGCAGAGTTAAAACTGAGGATTCTTTGACTGTCAATAGGTGATTTAAAAAAAAACGTGATTTTTGTCTGCATAGGTACTTTTGTATCTAGGTATTAACCTCTACAGTTGCAAAAATAAGTTAAAGGTCCCTGCCAACCCTGACTATTGCCGTAAATTTTTACCCGAATGCCCGAAGGAGGGTTATGTTTTTCGAGCATATGTATGTATGTATGTCTGTTTCTTTGGCACGCTCTGCAACCTAAACGGCTTGACGGTTTTTAACATATGAGGTGTTATTCGATTCGTGTTAATTGTCGAAGTAATACCTATAGGGTATATAATATTTTAATATGGCGTCCGCGAAAAAAAAATGGAGGTGGGAAATAACAATATTGGTATCAAATGAAAGCTAATAAATAGCTCATTCCAAAAAACCCAACTGCTTTAAAAAATATCAACTGAAAAGCTAAAAACAAGACTTATATCTAAAGAATACCTATAACTTAAATGTTGGAAAAGGTATTGCAGGCGGGGACAAGCAAATACCTAATTGGAAAATATATTTTGTTGTACAAATTTAAATATTTTCACTTTTTGGTTTTGGTTTGGTTCACGTGATAAATAGTACGAAAAAGTGATAGCTGGATGGATGGGGGTTGATAAGAGATTACCGAATATAGACATGGAGTTCAGGATAGGAGCCACGTGTGCAGGAGGTCGTTTTCAGATTTCCAAAAAGGACATAAAAAAGTGATGTTTAGTACGAAAATTCGTTATTCTTTCTTATAGTGTTAAATGTCCTGATACCTACTAAATATATAAAAATTTGACGAATCTGTCGAAGAAAGTTATTAGCCAGCTACATGTTTGTGCATACTTTCGTGTATTTTTCATGTAAATACTAACATGTTATATATTTTTGAAATCTTCGTTTTAATTAATTCCTTTATTTTGATACCCCACTCAATGGGATGTAAAACATATTTTTTTCGCACGCCAGTAAAGTTATTTGGGTCTCGAGGTCTTGAATTCCTCGTTACGCTCTGGATTAAATTTTTTAACTTAATTTTAATTTTTGAATACTGGCTCTCGCGCCAAATAACAACTTTGCAGTCTTGCATAACCAATAAATGTTATTCCAGGGTTGAAATCCTTTTAAAGTCCATAAATCCCTGGACTCCCTGTTTCATAAGACCCAAGAGCCCTAACATTTCCTCACAACAATTCATATTTTAAAGCCTCGACGTAGGTATGCTTTGTTTTCTTTTCTCCCCTCGCTCGTGCCAAATGGGGTGAAAACCCTTTTTGCGCAATCCAATCATTTGAAAGCTTCCTGTCGGTCTGATGTCTTGTCAATTTCCACCTTCGAAGTAAAACGCTGTCTAAAAGGCTTTTTGGAGACCAACATATTTTTAGCCCAAATTGTCGTGTGACGTTTAATAAAAGTCGGAATTTCGTTGAGTTGAGTCTATCAATTTAGCAATTAGAATTGTCTGCAAATATTTGCAGACAATTCTATCTTGTGAACGTTTGAAACGGAGTAGGTTTTAGGTACTTTGTTGAATTTTGAAGAAGTTTTTGTTGTTGTTGTTAATACAATTTGCATTATTTGTACGCCCGCAGATTGGAGTTTAGTTGTAAAAGATTTTAAAATCAATTTAAATTCTTATTAAAAAAATCGGAATCTCAACAAATATGTCAATGTTCAAAAAACTTTGTATTCTGAAAGAAATGTTTGTATTATTTATAGTATTTTTATAATATTATTTATAATGTATCAAACATTATTAGTAATCAAGACATAATTGAGTGAATGAACTTTTTGGTGTACCTCGTTGCCATGATTACGTCTCTTGGGTCACTCTTTAAAATTACGATTTTAAAGGATATAAATCTACGTAACATGTTTTTTGTGGCACTTACATGGCCATTCTTTTGTGGGCTTTCTTTAGAAGAATAAATCTTATAAAGAAAGAAAGAAGAGCATGTTAGTAGTAACTATAACATATTATGAACATCTTTATAAGAAACACTATCACTGTTGTCTCCTGGCTTACGGGATAGAATAAAAATAACAAAAAGTTGATCGACCCAATGAATATATTGTAAAATATATTTAATAATCTAGAAATATAACTTAATGTCACAGTCAGCATCCAAAGTATTCATCCTGCTAAATATCTAATTAATATTCACAAAGGCGTCGCTATCAATGAGAACTAGTGCGAAGTTGACTCCTCATTAGTGCCGAGGCGAGAGAATTCAATTACGGCGCGTGAGTGCCAAGCTTTGGTCCGTCGCCCGAATAATTGGGTTACATCTGAATCCCATTTCTGAACTTACGAAACTTTCCAAAAGACAACTCAATATCCCACTTCTGAATTTATAGGCGTTCCAAAACGACAAAAAATTACTGTTCATTCGCGACCAACACTTTGTTTTTCAGACGATCTCAAAAGGTCTCTCAAGTAATAATTCATCAGTTCATACCAATTACAATTGCGCAACTTTTAATGAAACTATCGTAAAAATGAATAGTTCGTGCTTAACCGCGTCTTGTTATTTCGATAATGTCGCTTAAAAAATGGTTTCGCTTTCTGACTGGACTCTGTATGGATATGTATTTAAAGCGTTATTGCGAGATACTGCACGGAGAATTTTGGGCTAAATGTTTTAAAAGAAGTTGATATTTAAGCTGGCAATATGCCTGTGCAAGCCGGCTGAGGCGGCACGAATGGTGTATTTCATGTTGCCTTTTACGTGCATTATCTGGCTGTGGCTAAGTCTCCCGTTACTTGCATCGAGACCGGCGCGAATCTTTAAGTAGATTATTCTGCATTAATTCTTTGTTAAAAAAATATAAAACAGTCGACAAACATCTGCTTAAAATTATCTATACATGTTTGGAAAAATAATGAAATATATCCGCTTTCCAAAAGTGTTAAATTGTCACGCAAGTTCAGAACATTCATTATTAAGTATATCAGCCGGAAGATGTCCACTGCTGGAAAGGCCTTCCAAAAGGATCTTCACGACGGCCGGTTTTGCGCTTATCTTATTCATCAGCTTCCAGCGATCCTTACCATATCGTGGGTACTACTTGGTAAACATTGTAATGGAAGTACAGACAGCGTTTGCTTCTTAATAAAACAAGTTGTATATATTTTGGTGGGTCAAAAACAAACCAGTCGCGTATAATATTTTTTGCAATTTCTGACATTTCCCTTCATTAAGGGTAATTTGGCGAGGTGTAATCGACTCGCTTTTTGGATACTGGATATTTTATAATTGTGCAACGAATATTTCTCAAATTATAGCCGTGTAAGCAAAATGAAGAGTCGTGTCAAGAACGTGACACGTCCGTACGAGCGCTACCGGTTTTGCAATGCGATAATGTGCTTTTGGATTAAGTGGTTGGTTATCTCTTCGCGTCTGCAGCCTAACTTTATCTTCTGGATATTGGCGATAAGTGTATTTGATATATTACGATTTATTTTTAATTAAATCTGGCTCGAAACCTTTTTTATCTTCAAAGATATTGTAGCATTTATAGCATGTACCATATTGTAGACAATTTGTAAGTTCAAATGATAGTTGTTTAAAGATTTCAAAAAAACAATTATTAGTTGTATTATAGCACGCGACAGCAAAGCAAAAACAGTGTAAAAAGCAATATTTAACCGGGACCGGGGTACTGCACCCCAGCTCAACTTGCTACGTAATAATCTCATATAAGATTTAAAGCAAATACAATTCTCCCATTATAATTCGGGTTGCACAATTGCACATACTACAGATGTTTCGTAGGAGATGCAGCTACATGATTTAGCAGGCCAAGAACCACAGCTATATCGTCTTAAAGACTAGGAGTCTTTTTCTAAAAACACCTGAATTCTGCAGCTTGGTCGCATTATTGATAAATCAATAATCCGATGAGTGATCTATGCTATGCCCTTCTCAGATATGAGGGGTTTGTTCTGTACTTACTGATTCTCTCACGATCTTTTCGCTTTTCCTCGCCTCGACATTTATAGAGAGCAGGTTTGATGGAAATCGTGGACATTAATCTCTAAATGTCCGCTCCGTCGGTCCGTTGTGATTTAGCTAGGTATGCCTCAGTTTCTGAACAGGTTGATTTTTATCGCCTTTATTAGTCCGTGGGAGCGTGTAGGTATCGTAAATGCTTCTCTTCCGGAATAACCGTATTGTTAGTCTGATATATGTAGATTATACAATTATTTGACTGTAAAAATGCAGGTTATGCCTTATTCCCGTATTCCTTTTGCAGAATACGAGAATAAGGCATAAAACTGTTGTTAAATAGTTACATTCGTGTTATTTAAGCAGCTGTTGCACATACACTGAAAAACGACCAGCTGAAAACTTAATTTCCTGCCTGTTCCAACGTTTCATTTCCTGATCACTGCAAAAGTATTATGCATTTCAGATTTCACAACGCCAACATGTTCCAGCTGGTCAATAAACCAACAGCCCCTTCCTTATCGAATCGCCCACGTGGTTTTATCGCTATAAAACATCTACATAATTATCCCCTGCTATGCCAGATATTCGCTTTGCATGCTCGACCGCCCCATACGTAATAACTAATGACAGAAACACCAGCTGTTGGGTATGACATCCATTCACGCAACATTTCAATTCCTATTCTATTTTAAATCTATCCTTTTCAGGTTATTTTTCACGATTGAAACCTTTAACGGGGATAAGTTGAACGGTTTAAGGCTTGACAAAGGTCGGACGAGATCGGACTAGCGGAGACAATTAGATAAAACGGCTTGGAAAACTTAAAGGAGCTATTCGGATAGAAAATTGTACTCTCAACTGCAGGCTCTTTCTTTGCGAAACTCAATTGAAAGTTCTTTTGTAGTTAATGTATTGTTGTTCAGTTTTAATGATGTATCCTGTCTCCTATTTTGTTAAATACGCCATTTGTTTGCCAGTCAGTGGTTGACCTCGGTACAGTTGGTATTTTTATTCAAATCTGTCTCAGAATATCTTTTTGTCTACCAGATTTATGTTTTCTCGTATCGGTTTCGGCGTTCAACGACGGAACAGAGTAACGGGCCGCCGCATTGGGTCTTAATTCACTTGCCTGCAATGCGGTGGCCAGCTTGAGATAGATTTAGCTTTTCAGCTACGGTTATAACTGTATAGATATTTTTAGTTCTTTTTATTAAATATATTTTGTTCGCTATGAGAAAAGGTTACTTTATCAATAAAGTTTTTACTGTCTTACCTTGAGACAATGTGAGCTATCTGTCAGGAAGCTTTTTGTATCTTGAGTAATTTCAAAGTCTATCAAGGTTCTTGATTATGTGGTGCTTGGAATTATTCTCATTATTTTAGTTTTTGATTCACTCCTGAAACCTTTCTCATGAACGCTTCTTGAATTTTCTTTATTATTTATCTGAATGATCCTTCATGTCCATTCCATAAAGGCCTGAACAAAGGGGTTATTGAATTGCACTTAAATTATTTTGATAATGAAAATCAAGTGGCATTGTGTTGCAAAACAGTTATACGAGACGAATCAACTTGTTCGGCGCACGCGCCGTTGTTGACACGCGCCGTGTTATTGTAACGTTAGCTTTTTGACCATTCGAGACTTGTTTATACTGTACCCATTCTTTTTTACGGGTGTTAATCCCCAGCGATCGATTTACATTAATTTGTTATGGTAATTCCCTAAAGAGTAGGATCAAGGTCTATATTTTTTGGATATTCTCGTGTCTGTTAGCTTCGTATGAAACCGCTGGACTAAAACGCTATTTCTCTTTGATTCTCCGGATTTTGTTTTTGGAGATATGTACTTTTCTATTGCATTTATTACAGTCATACTATTTAATTGAAAATGGCCTATGCAATATAATAAAGAGCTGAAAAGTTAAAGAACTGAAAATTTTCTTTAGAAGAAACTTTTTGAATGCCCCTACCCTATAGTAGCCCTTGGGCTGTCTATTTATCCATAGTTTGCCGAATGTAGCATTGAGTCGGCAGTGATTATTTTTATTGCATTTCAAGCTTTTATTTTTGTTGTAATTATTTGAATTCCATGTTGTAATTCTTCTTTGTTCTCTTGTAAAAATGGTCAGGGTGTTTTCTGGCCAGTGGTCAATAAGTGGTTTCGAAGGATCTCTTTGCTGATATTTACTCATGAGCGGTTCTCCGTCACACGTTACATTATTGCCAGTGATTTTGTTTATTTATCCCGAACGTGGTCCTCAACACGGGATTATAATTCCGATGTTTTCTGCTTGCGCGTAAATATTAGAAAAACTTTTATGCTTTTATATATTCTTATTCTTTCTGGGGTTGCACGCGCGAACGTATATTAGATAATAATTAGTCCGAAATTTTAAATTTAAGTATGTTAAATATGCACAGTTTTTTCGAAGTCTTCAAATTACAGTCGTTCTTTGTTACTCAGCCGCAAAAGGGCAAGAATTCCATCGTAAAGCGGAACTAATTGCGGGCCGGACCGTAGCGCAAACACCGCACAAACACCCTTTGTGAGCGTTATCACCCGGTTTATGGCTAAAGAAAAGCAGGACTCAAATTACTATCAACGTATATGGTATATGTTTAAGGAATTTTAATGGGAGAAACTCTAGGAGACTACGGTTTCTACACGAAGAAAAGTATTGCTCCTAATCCTGCTTCAGACGCATCTGTGCATAGTTTTACAGAAACCCACGGAAGCCTAAATATTTGGCCAGGCCTGGGTCCTGTTGTAAACTAGTAGTCCAGTAGCAACGCTGTTTATATTCTGACGAAGAGAAAACTCCTGATATACTATTCAGTGTATACTATGCATGCCGATCCAATTATGCATTGGATTTGAAGTGGATCGATATAAAGCTACCGTGAGGTGAGAGAAACCGCCCGCGACGCACGCTTTTAGTATAAACATTAGATTCTCTTTTGTCATGTAATAAAACGTCGCAACAATCGGAAAACCCTATAAATAATGGAATACCTTCGCAATAGAAATAACACTTAATATAACGCCCACCGACAAGTAACTACCTAAGGGCCGTGGGAATAATAACGCCATTCTCAGTATCGTCTGTTTTTTTCTTAGAACCATTACGTCACATACAGGTTATTATTTAATGCCATTCAGTACCTATTAGGTATTGATCTCAATGTCAGTCGGATGTTTATTCGTCGATCAAATTAAACGATTATTGTAAAACTTTAATAATACCTTTTGGGTAATGGAGTATGTCAGAGTATCAGATTTCTTTCTGAAAGTTTGTATATTGATGATGTTGTTGAAAGACCGTACACTTTTGATAAAATATTACTCCATCTGACGGGCGAAATGAAATTTTAATCACCAATCAATTTCTTCTGCATGAATTTTTAGTTGTAAACAATTAATAATATTTACCTTTATATGGTTCACAGAAATGGACATTTGTAACTGTGAAGTTTATAGTTAGCATTGTTAATTGTTGCGTTTATAACGGGTAAAACCCAGCTGATTAGGCGGGCAAGGACGTCGTTATACTGGACAGTGATAATGGTTGCAGTGGATATGTATGTATTTAACGTTAATTGAACAAAAATGTTAAACGTAGTTTTGCTATGTCCTGAATTTTTTTTTCGTCCTGTATAATAGATTCGCACGCTTGACACTATAAAAAGATACATAATTGTTTTCGGTATATCCTCATTTGTAAATTCAGCGTAGCATATGACCGTTTAAAAGTTGGTCGTCATTTTTATATCTCCCAGACTCCCAGTTCACCGTTTAGTTCCGAGTTAGACGCCCACACGGCGGTTGATTGACCCTGGTGCCAGCTTCCTTTTCCAGCAGATCTTCATTTACCTTTGTTTTAATTAAAGGTTTTCTTGGAAACCTTGCCGTTTATAATATGATACATGAACATGATGTTGAAAAAAGCTGTGGAACCACAAACCACAACTACAGGTTCGCTTGCTAAGTTTATCGATGGTGTAAGATCGTTCTTATTTGTAACCGTCCTTTTTAGGGAACCTTATGGTGAGATTTTGTTGTCTGTCTGTCCGTCCGTCTGTATGTCACAGCAGTTTTTCTCAGCAACTACAAATGCTGTCAACTTGAAATTTGGCATAGTTGAATTTTATAAATAATTGAAAACGGGTCTAGAATGGGGGGTTGAAAAATGAAAGTGATTTGATTATAGCAAATGGGGTGTCCTATGAAAGGGCTTAATCTGTGTTCAAAATTTACAGTTTTTGAGAAATAACTAAAAAGCTTTGAAAATACGAATTAAAGTACCTACATAAAAAGTTACATTTTTGAAGTACGGACTTTAAATACGGAACCCTCGGTACGCGAGTCCGACTTGCACTTGACCAGTTTTTTTGTAGTGTATATGTATGTATTTATGTGTATATGTTTGTATAAAAAAAAAAAGCCGTGGTAGCCTAAAGGTTTGACCTGCCGCCGACTCTTAAGCAGAGGGTCGTGGGTTCGAACCCGGGCTCGCACCTCTAAGTTTTTCGGAATTTATGTGCGAAATATAATTTGTAATTTTACCATGAGCTTTTCGGTGAAGGAAAACATCGTGAGGAAACCTGCACACACCTGCAAAGCAATTTGACGGTGTGTGCGAAGTTCCCAATCCGCACTGGGCCCGCGTGGGAACTATAGCCCAAACCCTCTCATTGTGAGTGGAGGCCTGTGCCCAGCAGTGGGACGTATATAGGCTGGATTATTATTATTATTATTATATGAATGTATTAGAAATGTTTATTTTTTTCCAAATGTATAAACTAGAAAACGTTTTGTAATACCTACCCACTTTCGTCGCATTTGTCGGTGATTCCGCTGTGATGCGTTTCAGCACATTTTTGAAAATCGCGATTATGGTGCTCCACTTGTGCGTTGGTTGCGGTACTGGTGATGATATTTTGACTAGTAATTTTATTTAAATTGTTAGTACGTCGTCTTTATACAGTGCCACAGGAAACAGGTTGAATGGAGTCTAAAGTTCCACGCTTACTCTCACTTCAGTGGCACATGCCAAGGCGTGAATAGACAAAAGTTTCGATGTAGCTTGTATGTTAATGGGCGTTGAACGCTCAGCTTGTTTGACGAAGCTAGTTCGTATTTGTTTTGTCTGATCCGTTTGCGCAATTTCACTCGGATTTGGGGTTGTGCAATTGCTCTTATTTACCGAAATATAAGCGGCGACAACATTTCTGATACTGATTGACGCATGTAGGACGACATTCTGAGCAAAAATCGCTTCTACTTGCTTTGGAATAGAATGTAATTAATTAATCGGATTAGGATTACCGATCGGAATAATGTTACTAATGTTTCTGATTGAATATTCATTAAAGGTCTTGTGGTTAAAAGTTTAATGTAACGGCTTCTGTTACATGTAATACATATTTCTCTGTCAAACATTTGCAAATTGCTGATTGCAATGTTATTGCGTCATGTATTACAAAACGTCAGTTACAGTTGTCACTAAGATAATGGTCGTTTTATTCTCCGATAATACAATTGTTTTGTTCATTATTACTTGTTTTAATAATTGCTCTGTCCAAGTGTCCATATTGTGTAACTTTTTAAACCTCTTTGGAAAGAGCAATTGGTTCCGTTATCTTGTTGTTTTCTAAGTTAAACATAATTTTGCCAAAGAAGGACTTGAATAAAACACTGTGGTAATAAGCTGAAATCATTATTCAGTGAGTCAAACGTCTCTACTTTTACATCTCGATCGTGAATCATCTCTGGAGCCACTTTCCACTTGACAAACCATTTAAACATTAGCACTTCGTTAACTCTACGTCTACCAATTGCGAACTTTCTTAGCGCAGTTTTATAATCGATTTTCGGTTCTAATTTAAATAAGTCATTAATTATTATTAATTTGTTATCAGTCTAGTGTCTGATTGACTGAGTACTAATTTCACCATACGATATTAAAATGTTAGACTGTTAGTTCATAAATTTTGACAGCTGTTAACACTGTAATCGTCTGATAAGTGGTTGGTGAAATCCGACAAAACTATTTAATATGTTTAATCATTAATTTAGAAATTGGGACGTCAATACGATCTTAAATTTGTTTTTTATCTTTATTGACTTCTTTAGTCTATGACTCGTGGTTAGTTATTTATGCTGAATGTTTGCAAGGAGAAACATTTTTTATTTTGAGCCGTAAAGTTTCCCATGGTTAAAGGATGTACTAAGTTTGTTATTATCTACGCAAGTTAAATGCAAATCACAGATTCATCGTGACTCTTAGTTTCTTGACACGATTGTTGGTCATTGGCCTTCCGAAAGCCACTCCGGGTGTTCG
Organism: Tortrix viridana; assembly: GCA_963241965.1. Lineage (NCBI taxonomy): Eukaryota > Metazoa > Arthropoda > Insecta > Lepidoptera > Tortricidae > Tortrix > Tortrix viridana. The sequence continues at coordinate 12,164,373 of OY725186.1, forward strand.
CAAATATTGTGTTTGACACCCGCAAATTTGCTTTTTGCCTACTTAATAAATAAAATTTGCTTCGAACAGTAAAACCCTAATAATATGGAGTACTCTAATAAAAATAACTGTCATGTTACCGCTTCAATATTGCTTAGGTTATTGCAATCATTGAAGTAAAATAAATAAATGAAAATGTTTTATTTTTAAAATGTATCTCCAAGCTTCTTCCCATTTATTTTAGTCTGGATTTTATTCTTATAGTGAAATAGGAAAACCATCAACCAATAAAAGATTCCATTCCGTTTTCGTAAGGTAAGAGGTTGTCAAGGACAGACAAAGTTAAAAATCTTAGAGTAGTATAAAAGGAGTGATCATAAATGCCACGAAAAAAAAAAAAAGAAGTACTTCAGAGAAAAGACCATTGACGAGCATTATTTTAATATTACATCCTAACCTAACCTAACCGCGTGCGTCCACGGCTGCAGGCAGCCTTGGCCTCCCGTGCCACGCTCAGCCCGGTACCAACGCCACGGGGCCTCGCGTGCGAAATGCTATCCACCAGCTGTGTCTTAACCCATTAGTGAAACCAGGGATTACCTACCTGAACTATTGGATGTCTACTACTACTTGGTAACAGCTTATCCTGTCCTTGGTTTTTTTGGGTTAACGAGGAAGGTTTAAAAGCTATACTAAAAAAGCTATTAAAACTTCTTTAAAATATTGTTTAAGGGTATGCGCAACCGTGCAACGTCAATTTGTGTGGTGAGGCGCACCTTCATGAATTGAAATAGTATTTTATGTGACTGGTGCATAATGAGAGGCATTAAAATACGAGTGTGTGTTTTACTGCCGCACTCAGAGACGTCAATTAAGTTTTAAGTTTCATTAAAGTTGCTGCGTCTTATTCTATTGCTATAGCAAAGAAAGTGACAGCAGCTACTTTAATGAAACTTAAATCTTAATTGACGTCTCTGAGTGCGGCAGTAAATGCCTAATTACGTGCAGTTACATACACTATTTTTATCTACATACATATTATAAGCTCTTTATGATTGTGTTCAGGGACCGCATGTTACGACCGGCATAGCAGCATTGATCAATTATTAAGAATGTCAAAAATGGCGGCACCCGTAGTTTTTTTAAATTCAGAGTCAATCTAGAGTCGGCCTCTAGCTAGGTACTATCATATCGTTCAATATCAAGTAACATGCGAGATTTGTCAAAATTGTATGCAATTGACATTTCATTTCGAATTAAATGTCATCTCGAGTGATATTAGAATTGAGGTCAAATAAAATTTATTTGTTTTTCAAAGATTCGACATTTGAATGTAATAATGATATCGAATTTGATGTTATTATTATGCAGCAATAATAACATTTTCACAGATAAGAAATTTGTTCTAACAAAACAGTTTATCATTATGCTAGTCATAATTTGCGGTTTTTGAATGCATTATAGAGGGTTTATGATATGTGTGTAGATAAACACTATTAATATCAATAATAATTATAGTCTGTTGTAGTTGCAATTGTTTCGTCAATGTATGTAAAATAAAGTTGCGGAGCGCGATATTATGATTGAAAACTTTATATTAATTTGTGAGGTCATCAAATATGAAATGTATTTTTTTAGAAGAGAGAGGCAAAGGAGCATTTAGGTTATCTGATGAAGATTTAAAATTCTCCACCGCCACCAAGTATTGAAGGATTCAATACCGCCTATGAACACGGATATTATCGAGACGTAAATGCCCTGGCAATCCCTTGCGATTCTGGCACTTAATAATGGTATTTAATTAAAAAAAACACGTTTCTAGAACTCATTGTAACTGTGATTACAGTGTTTTATGTAAATTGTAATGCCTGGCAATTAAAACTTTTAAAACGAAGTCGAGATACCTTAACAAGTTATCAGTAGACTTTTAACCTCGGTATTTACTCCATGCCCTTACGTTTTAAGTCCACTCCTTAAACAAGTGACAAGCCCAATTGGTTGCCCAAGAAAACCTTGTCCGAGGGCAATTAGGAAGCAGTTTTGTTGTTAAAGATAACATATTCAACCACAACATATGGCGTGTAGTGAACCGATTGGAATGCGTCGTTTGCTACATCCGATTTAAAATCGAACTGTATCAAAATGAGTTTTAATTGTTGCGAACTAAAGCTGCGGTTCGGTTGGTTGGTTAGTTGTTTACGTTCGCTGAGAGAAACTGACTGAACGTTTTGTGCCCTATAAGGTATGTGCGCGACACTTATGTTTGACTTAAGGATGCACAGAATCAACTGGTATTCAACAATCGAAGATTTCTAATCGAAACCTGTTACAAAATCTGTCTTATTATATATAGTAAATGCGAAACATGCCTGTCTTTTGCTTTTAATGATGAACACAAGACTCGTTTTATTACGAAGAATTGCAAAGTTTTCCAGACAAGGTACGAGAAGACACGGTTTACATTCAGTTACAAAACACCAAAGTTTATGTAGTAATTAAGATGAAAACATCTTTGTCTCAAGTTAGTTAGTACAGATGTCGACTTAATGTTAATATATCTTAAAAGCCACCTTAAATACTGTTGCCAAATGGAGTCGAATTTATGGCCTTTTTACTTAATGATGTGTCTACAACACAGATAGTTTCTCGGTATGAAGTCGTTAAGAAAGCCACGCGAAATGCGAGATTTATTACAAGAGAGCACAATTAAGATAAGAACGCTCTATAAGGTTTAATCGAGGCTGCACCCGGACTATTAGCTTTCGTCGATCGTCTATTTATGGCGACTGTGCGTTTTTGAAAACCTGCCGGATGATTATGTGCTAATTAAAGTCTTTGGTATGTCTGCAATTTAGATGCATCTTTTATTGCGTCCGCTTCATCGATGGTAGGTATATCTATTTAAAGCAGTAATCGTCCGCAAATTGCGAGCTAATGCAGCTTTGTAATTAATATGATGGCTAAACAGTAAATCACATAAGCAATTAGAAAACCTAAACAGTAATTACACACCTGAACACCTAATGTAATTTTTAACATCTGCGGTGACCTATCCGAACAGAAAACTCAGAAATAAATAAAACGTAAAGGCTTCTAAAAGCTCGTAAAGTTAATGATGCCATAAAATTAATCGGCTCTGTTTTATCGGACGTTAATGTTGTGGCTGGAACAATTCATAAAATCTGAGTTCTTGCTAATCTAACAGAACTTCCAGGCCTTTTGTGGAATACTCAAGCTATGTACATAAAAATGGCGTGGATTTACATTAACATAGCCAGGCTAGACAAGGCCGTTTGGACGGTGCAGTGCGTTGATCTCGCGGTAATCATGTTACTATTTCTAGTAATCGTACTTAGAGTCAACGTATTCTGTTGACTTTTTTTTTTGCTGCTATTATTTGATTAACGACACGTTTAAGGATTTGCGACACGTGTATGGCTTTGAAGAGTAATTGTGGATTGAACGTATCAAGACGACGAACGGAATTATGTTTTCCCCAAATTACTACGTGGTTTTTCAAGTTAAGGAGACATAGAATCCGTCTTTGGCATTCTCACTTTATCAAATGAGGTTGTGAATCACAAACAACTTGTGATCATTTGGAATCATGAAGATATACATTCGAAAGTACAACAATATAATCAATACAATTCTAGTTAATTCTGCATGTCCCAAAAACATTGTCAAATGCTCCAACAAAACTTTTTGCCCTATTTTGTTTTGTACAGCTGTGTGTGACAAAACATTTGTCACGCGTTTTCTAGGCTTTTAGCCTGGATAAGTGAGGTTAGTTGCCCGGACTAGTTTGTCCGGTTGACGTACAGCTTCCTGTTTGACGGGATAGAATTTCAATTTGCTACATGAAAATCGTAAGCTTGTCTGGATAAATATATGGTATGGTATAATTGTTCTGAAGAATTTTCTCGTTGTTTTGGGATTGAAGATGTGCCTAGAAATACTTAAGAATTCAAGATGTGAAATCAATTGTAGGAGTACTTTTAGGGAATAACGAAAGCAAACATCAGTAATTAAATTGCTTTAAATGCTTGGCATGTTTGTAATCAAGCTATAAGCCAGCGTAAGCAGGAATGATGTAGCATAAATAGCTAATCCGAGAATGTGGTCATAATAAATCATCTGCGACATCACAGACTTGCCATAAAAAGTGAAGGGCTTTGACGCCGAGACAGTTCTTATTAAGTCTTAGGAAAAAAAAATTAACTACCTGAAATATGTTTGTTTTTGAAGTTTTGCCGTATTCTTTTGAAATGGAAAGGACGCCAATCAATATCGAAACTATTGACCCTTTAAGATGTATTTATAGCCTAGAATATTTAGGTGGTTGTACTGGTTGTTGTACGTCTGATCTCTAATTTAGTTATTGATCAGCAGAAACGCTGTGGAAGAATATTTTTGACCGCTGCCTTGTTCCGAAGTTTTGTACCTACTCTAGTTCCACAACATTTATTACAATTACAAGTACCATTTACTAAATTAGCACCATTACTAATCATGTATTATCTTTCAATGACGTAAATAATTCCGACCAAGCAAAAAAAATCAGTATTAAACAGAAAGTCAATACACATGTACCCTTTTGCTTTTCGATGGCTATAGGTATCTCTAAGTAGCACGTAGGTACTAACTTCTCGCCAGTAACTCAAGAAATGAAAACTCGTGACTACCTCTTACTACCGTTTAGGAATGTTCTAAAAGTTAATGTTGACAGAGTGTACTATGCGTGAGCTGCCACACTTAACTCGTTGTTATGGTGCAGGATTAATGGATCCATAAACTTCTCATCGACAATGCCGACATGATAACAAGAACAAGGAACTATATAATAGGAAGCAATTTCATGGAAATATTGATGTTTATGTTTGTGCCCTACATTCTAATTGATTTGATCTAGGTGATTTGAACCAGATTCAATAGAAATTTTCTGTGTTATGGATTATTGCAAGAATTGCAGCATTTAATTAATCCGTTTATGGTAAGAATCAAACTTGTTATCTGTCAGGAGTTTTTCTATGCATCAGAAAAAGGTATATATTTTGATTTAGTCTGATTTTACTTTAACTATTAATTAAATGTGTAATTCGTGATGCATCAGAATATTGTGACATAACGGTGTATGATTAGTCTTTAAAATTACCCAATTATGAATTGCTTAGTTTCGTAGGAGCAATTGTGCTCTGGTCAAAGGTCAGCAACAACAAGGATTTATTTACTGTGAGCGTCGATAATGCGTGGGTGGCCGTCAGCGCCGGCGCCGGCGCAACCGCAGCTTTCGGTTTTTATAAAACGATGCTCTTAGGTGTCATTGTAATTTTATTATACTGATGTTGCTATGCGCTTCATTTATTTGATTTGTCAAAGCATAATAGCCGCAATCAATATTATGTTTCTGACATTGTCAGCCCAGCGCACGCTGGGCTTGTCGCAAAGGTAAAAGCACATCAGCTTGCATCTCTGAGTGTGATTTTTTTATGGACTGGGTTGCGTGCGAATTAATTCAAATTATGCTATAGAAACAGAAGCATGGAGTAGGCACGCTGGAGTTACCTAAAGGATGTTTTGTTACGAAGTGCGCCTTCTGTGTATATCTATACTTGTACTTCTACACTAATATTAGAAAGAGGTAGTTTTTAAGTTTGGATGTAGAAGGTAATCTCCGAAACTACTCAACCGATCTCGAAAATTCCACCAATATTTAAAATGGAATGGAATGGATAGGCTTTATTTTAACTTTCGAGGAGAAGCGAGCTATATTATTATATTCTGTGACTGCTTATTTTCCTATTCAATTCGCAAAAATCTACGAGTTCAATTAAATTTTTCTCAAGCTTTTCGCTTGTTGTAGAAACATAGCTCTAGTTCCTAGAGCTTTGCATACGTAACCAAGATTCTGCCTTCATAATTCTCGAGCAGCACATCCACCTGCCGAGAAACCCCACTCACATTAATTGGCGTCTGAGTGCGTGCGCCCCGCGACGTACATTTTTAACGAAACACACGCCTCGCGTTTGTTACGCTGACAAGGGTAGCGGCGTAAGTGGTGTGACGAAAGCCAGAATTACTTTATTTCCTCGCTAATTTGACGCACTGAAGGGATATGTTATCCACTTGCAACTGAGTCTCGGCGGAAATGCTCAAAACGTGTCCAAGGAGTTAAGGCGTCGTGTGAATTGAGACTAAGATTGATGGCTTCCGGTACAGCGGCAGCGTTTTGATTTAAAAGCTGATGATACAGGATAACGTAAGTAATGAAAGGATTCAACGTAACGAATTCTACTAAAGGTTATTTGTGACAGTAATGTAACGTTTGTGTCCAAAATGCCTCGTTAACGTAACAATGTTTTAGTTATTCAGAAGTCGTTTGTCAATGTCGCCCGGAGTCCTCGGTGTAGGCCGCAGCCAAACAATGGGGATGGAGGCTTCCTGTAATTTCGCCTTTTACAAAAGTTCACGCTAATAATCTAATAGCCCTTTCTATCTTGATAAGATATTATCAGGTAAATATCATTTACCCCGGTTTCTAATTTGTCAATCATTTAATGCGTACTTAATAGGAAATATGCGAGTTTTTTTTTTTATAAAAAGTAATTCATGTTTTATTATTAAAGATTTGTTTCTATCCCTTTCTAGCAAAACAGAATTTAACATGGAGTTTATATGGCCGTAGTGCACACTGACGTCACAGTTCATTTCGGATCTCTCTGTCTAATTAGTAGGTTTTAAATGTTTATATTATCCGTATTTTTTGGCTGATTTTAATTTTAATTTTACTTTTTTTCATCTCTGTGGTATTTTTATATTTTGTTAAGAAATGCGATAAAAAAATGTCATGCATATTCCCTATTGTTTGTGAGGAAACCGTTTGTCCCCGTCTCTAGGGTATCGTATCAAAATGGTATTTCACGTGTTTCTTCTAGTGTATCGTTCACCTATTTTAAAAGCATTTTGTAATTTGTACCTTAAGCTGTGCTTAATAGGGAAAATATGATCTCTGTTACTTTAATTTTTAAATAATTGACGATGCCAGTCGAAATCAAAGAAGATTATACAAATGCGACAAACACCAAACAGGTTTATTCATTTTAGGCAAATGTAGGTACTTCAACAATACAGGGTAATTATTGCCACCTATTTAAACAAAACCATCGTTGACAAGTGACGGAAATTGTTACGTATCTTCATGTCAATTAACTTTTTAAAACCTAGGAAACTTAGAGCACTTAAAGATTCTCTTGGACGAAGTTTAACCATTAAAATTTTACAAACTTCCCATCTAAAGTCCTTGGAAATTCGAGTACCTGACATAAAAAATAACTTTAAGCAACGTGACGCCACTTTTACCTTCGTTATTCATTTACTGGGCGTTTGTGTTTTCATTTTATACTTTCCCATTATGTTTTTCTGGGAAATATTAATTGATTTTTTAAGCTCAGCTACTGCCGAGTACTTCCTTGTTCTTACTATGGCTCAAAAAACTACTTAATAGTTTGTAAGCCATCGTCAGTCATTAAATAGTTGCCATGACGAACGCACGTTTTTTTTATTGATTCCCATCCTCTTCGCCACTGTTACGTCACGGGGTGAGAGTCAATCAAACGTGCGTTTGTTATGACATCAATTTAATGACTGACCCGCGGGGAGCACAGCCCCCATATAATTATTTCTTAAATATACTACACCATCAGAGTCTTGTGTGGACATGGATAATTTATCCATATACCAGATTTAAACGATCCACAGTTGGGAGTACCTTTATTTTGGCGTATGCATCATGATACCTTTGTCATCCCGTGATCAAGCGGCGCGAATTGTGTCGAAATATAGTAAACTCGAAATAAAAGTAATTGTGGTCAATATTTCTACAGCCTCGCGTAAAATATTTTGTCCAGAGCATTTTTCCACTTGAAAATATGAACAATTGTTTTTTCGTTGACATTCACAAGTCGCTAAACGAGAATGGACAGCGGCGGCTCCGAACATGACTTTGGCAACATAAACGCGTTCGTAAACGTCTGTCTCGATGGAGTTCGGTATAAAAATGTTCCTAATCTCGTCGGTCTGAAGACATTATTCACAGCGCTACCATACGAAGTATACCTACAGAACAATATTAAGACTACAACATTTAAATATATGTGTTATAATACTCGATGAAGGTAAGTGATAAACGTACTGTGAGACGTCTTAGAGTAATATAATTAGACATAAATGAATAACGATGTAAAATTAGAGATAAACAGTAGGTATAGAAAAGTATTTTTGGAGAGAAGAGGAGGACTTAGGCTCCTATCACCACAAACTATTGTGTTTGGAATCTTTTATATTTCCGTTGAATTAATAGAAAATTATGACTCGCAAACGTATTTTTTCCCTTCAGCAGAACTGCCAGGGCAAGAAATGAACAAAATTTCCCAACATTGGCAAAATACAAACTTGGCGAACAGTCCCGGGGGACGCCGTAACGGTCTTCTTTGTCGGAACTTTTCTGAATTAATTCTCAGCGAAACCTTCCAAACCTTCTCGAAGATCCCTCATTATTGTGAAAAATAACTTGCATCTGGAAATAAATCCGGTGGTTTCAAGAAAAATGCTTTTAGCAAATGAATATTGTTCCTTGATGTCGCTATTATTCTAGAAAGAGCAACTTGATGCACTGTTTCAGTTCATTTAACCCCAAAAGAATCTGCCTTGGGCGAACAGGCGTGATACTGCCGCGATAACTTATGCAATTTCATTAAAACGACCCCCACTTTTTGCTATGTGTAAACAGTTTCACCTTGTTTACCATATTATGTACCCTTTCACCGCATAAAATATCCGTTCCCCACCCGACAAACAAGATAACAATATCCCTCGACGGTATGTTGCACCCTCAGTCCCTCGCCCTTCTGTTTCTTCGCGAATGTCATATATACGCCTTATTATGAAGCTGTAGAGATCCTAGGGAGCAATATTATATTACAATGTGCATCAATATTCGTTTAAAAACATAAAATTAAATTAATTACTGAGTAAAGACGTTAGCGAAACCTTTTAAACGAATACCTGTAGCAAAACATGCCTTTATATTGGATAAAGTTCACGCCTTGACTTTCAAATTAAAGGTCAAAAGTCGGCACGTGTTGCTCAAAGGAGGATCTTTAGGTCTTATAGTAATTGGATGATACAATTGTTAGAGAGCGTGGTTCGCAGATGGAGTGGCTATGTCGGGATGAGCAGCGTGCGACAAATAAAAACAAACTCTTGTTATACCGATCTATATTGTGAAAACCAAGGCACAGAAATTAAATCAATCAGTCACACTACTCAAGATTAATTTAGATACAATTCAATTCGTTCGATTGGACTTGTTGCTTTTGACGTTCACGGAAATGTAGTAAAGAGGAAGAGCACCACAAACAGTAGAGGAAACAAAAAAACGTTGCCATGTATTATTTAACCATAGATAAAACTTGCCATACGCGTGTTATAAGGCTTACAGTTCATTAACAACAATAAGCATACTATTTATAACGCTGGCTCGAGGTAGATGAAACTCGGTTGGAATCTTGTTGGATCCCTAGTGCCCTTGTGTTCCTTCCTCGTACATAATTCTATCATAATCGTTGAAGCACAGATTCAAAACTTAAAAAGTCATACAATGCCTGACAATGCCTAATGCAAAAAAGTTTCAGATAACAATCGCCACGAAAACGAAATTCCCAGAATCATGTTTTTGCATAAATTGAACACACATTTGCATGGTATTTGTAAACATTTCTCGAAATTAGTTAATTTGAATAATACTCTTTGTTTCCCTATTTGAGACATCAGAATTGTTAGACTTCAACAATGGACTAACAATTTAACTCTGGCCAAACTTGTCATGCTCTTGAATGCTAAATTAGCTATTTCTCGCAACGTCAGATTTGAGCGTAGCTTTTCTTTTCAAAACGTCGTTGTGCGTAAATTGAAGCTGCCTATTCCTAGAATTAAATATGAACTGAACTGTTCATATGTATGCAAGATGGATAATAATCGCATTGCGTATTCAAAAGCGTCACAGAGACGAAGCCGCTTTTGACGTGTTGCGAATTGATATGATGTTGAAAAAGGTAATTTATAATTTGTGATAGATTAAGTTGCCGCACACGACGTAAAATGAATGGAGAACAGTGACTAGAGCGGATATGGCTATAACGTAAGACATCTTTCACTTGCGATAGTCAGGAATCATCCAATCAGGTGACGTCAGGTCAGTGGTACGAGTAAGGTGTATTTGTCACATTAATATAAACAGATCTGACTATAATACAGCTGTTTTTGGTGTTATTTTTCAGTTTTTTCTATACAAAAATTTCTACGATCCCTGCAGTCAGTGCTAGAGGAACCGGATCTATATCCTGTTGCCTTTACTTCCCGCGTCTTGTGAATAATTCAACGCGAGGAATACTCTAACCGACACGGCACGGATGAGCCAATTCGATTGAATTAATATTTGAATCCACCAGGAATCTTCATGCACAATTACGTCTTCTCAAGGTCAACGCATTTATTAATAATAAAAAAATGCAAAACGTTCTGAAACCTTGTTGATGAAGTTCGTGGCCGGAAGATGCAATCTTTCCCGAAAAAAAGAAGATAAATGTTCGTCTAAATTTACGATTCAGTTTCAGATATATATACTAGTCTGCGTTCAGAAGTACTTTCTCAGTCACATGCCCTAACTCCGTTTATCTTTCATTATGTCCAATACCATGAGGCGGCTATTGTCAAATCGATTCTTGCACGACTTTGTCGTCTTCATGTAACAATGTTATTCAGCTAAGGTGATGTCAGATCGCCCATAAACCTTTGCTATACGGTTACTGGTCATCATTCGACGAAATGTTTGTTCACGAGAGCCATATTGCTGAAGAATGTCGCCTATTCTTTAATAGCGTACAGAAAGAGGTCACGATATGTTTATTGGTTTCTGATGCTTACGTTTTAAGGCTATGGTCTATGCAAGAAACGTAAAAGGAGCAATATTTTGCCTTCAATTTACAACACATGTCATTTTAGAGTTATTGCCGTGTGGTGTGCTTGCATTGCGAAGCCGAAGCTCGAGTACATGTTTGGAATACGAAATCACTCCTCATTTGCCAGTATTGTTTGTTCATTCAGGAACATATTGTGCTGGAACTGGATTCAAATGACTTCCAGCTATTTGAATTGGTTTTACTATTTTGTCTGTGTTTTTAAATTTCGTAATCAATTTAAATTGATGTTTGTGCGACAGTGCGACGCAAATCTATAGAAATAAAAGTTATGGTCTCTTTAAAATTTCTTTAGGATTCTGGTTAAAAAAAAGTATTAATAATGTCGATTATAGGGCAGCTAGAAAGTGGCTTATGATCCCAGACATAATATTGTAAGTGGGTTGTATTCAGTTAGGATGGATTATACGGTTTCTCTCAAACTAATCACTCTTCTATGCCGTTTTATGGACAATTGTTAAGACATCTTAATTTTTAAATTTATGAAAGTTAAGTCATAAAACTGATTGTTAATTAACTCTGTTAACCTGCATAAAAGAATGGCAGGAATCTGGTTTGCCGGACGTATTCTCGATGTATCTGTGCCTGGGCGTAAACCGCACGATTTATCTAGATGCTCCCGAGAAAGGAATGCGAGATCGACCGGCTGTTACCCATACACAGCTTTTGAAACTAATGTTTATCTCCCGTTATGAATTTGCGACGTTTCGAGTTCTCCGAACAAATTTAATTTTCGGATCAGTTGATCAGTTGAGTTGTTTGCAGTTGTAAACAAGTGAACTTGTTAAAGTTTGCAGAAAATATGATACGTTTTAATTGATTCTCAAGACTGTAAAATCTGGTTACAATACAATAATCCGATGACTTTGAATTGGATGCTTGACCAGGATTTTTAAGCAAAAGTTAATTGATTTTTGAAAAAGAAAACGATCTTTGGTTTGCTGTGAATCAGATTTTGGTTGGAGATTCTTTCTCTTCTCTCATTTTCACCGCCAAAAGTTTCGAAATATCTTCAAAACAAATTAGAGCACATTACCATGCAGTCTTGAAGCAATTGTTGCGAGCCGTCTGACAGTCAGGTCTTGTCCCTTTGTGCCAACATGATGGACAGATGAATCGGTATTTGGCATGGTCCCGTTTTGGTACCCGTACAGTTCGTCGAACTAAATCGTTAAGTCATTTTCTGATTTGATGTTAGCGGTATGGTATTTATGCTTTCTGGAAAACCGGGAAAAGTCAGGGAAATTCGCAGGTCAGGGAAAAATCAGGGAAATGTCAGGGAAAATTGCAAAAGGTCAGGGAAAAATACATTACTAAAACTATAACTTGCATTTCGTTTATTGAGAGAAAAAAGTCACTAAGTACAAAAATCAAAAATCGGTGTAATAACAACTATGAAATAAGTTATCGTTGTAACATCTACTAATTCTAAACTACGCAAAACTATAAATTAATTTCAATAAATTTACTAAATAAAAAATATCGGTGCATTTTGACAAAAAATATATGTTACGAGTCTTGATTAAAATGTAAAAATCCTCGAAGGGCATCGAAATCCTATATATAAAGAAATATTTTTTATAAAATATAATTTGTGACATTTTTTTTATTTTTGCTTGGATATTCAGGGAAAAAACCGAAAAAGTGCCTGGAAAACCAGGAAAAGTCAGGGAAATTCAAATGTTGTAAAAAGCGGCCACCCTGTTATGAAGTGTTGAGGGGTTTTGGTCACTTTAAATTTGAGGAAAGTTTTGTTTTTACATTGAATCCACATCTAAAAACTAATATGTTGCCAGTAATCAGAAGGTGTCAACGAAAATTCAGTTCTGGCTGTCTGTAAATTTTGAGGCTTCTGTAAGAAATCAACTAATTTGGTTATTTCACCAGATCTACATTTTTTAGGTCTGGCTGGTGAGGATACATATCTTATTTAAAGTACCTACTCGTATTAGCAGATCAAGTATGTCGCTGCAATCGCCACCTGTATTCCATAAACGATAGCTCATCATCGATGATCTCCCAGAGCCTATCTATGCCTACTTACTTATGTGAATAAATAATTAGCTGTCAAGGCCAAAACTCGTCATATTTCCAATATTAATTCTAAACACAAGTGTAATTTGCATTCCGCAAACGATTTTTAAGCAAACAATGCCCCATTATCCTTATAGCCCAATATTTCGGACCGATAAAGGTGTCTTGCGCAAGCGACCAAAGCGCGGTCCGTTTGAAGCTTGCGACACTCACCCCCGTCGCGTGAGTTGCGGTAATGTCGTGAATGGCCTATCCATATTAACTGGTGATTATGATGCTGTAGGGAGCGCAGTAGATACCCAGTGGGCTACGTGTGGGGTGCGGTTTTAAATTTAGCACGATATATGTCAGTGCGAATTACTATATTAAAATGCTTTGCTATTTATTTCTACGTATATTTTTTGATTTGTTCCTGATTCTTCATCTTCCTAATTGGTCATATGTTCCGAATTCGTCACCAACTCTCAACAATAATTCAGAACTAATGATGAAGTATGAGGAAGATGGCGAATTTGGAATATGACCAATTAGGAAGATGACGAGTCAGGAACAAATCGGTTTTATGTTTATTAAGTTTATTGATTTTATAGAATGAATTGATAAATCATCTGGAATATTGAGATTCACGAATTTCTTCACGTCAGGATTGAAAGAAAGAAAGAAAGAAAGAAAGAAAAAGCATTTATTCAGTGACACATACAGCACCTATTACTTAGATAGATAATCTTTATAATTAAACTGGATGCCATATTCTCTACTTATTATAATTGCCTAATGATAAAATTATTGTATTAAACTTTTAGTCCAATTTTCAGAGCAAATTAAAACGTCGTCCCAACTAAGCTCTGTCATTTGAATTTTCTGTTTCCATCGTTCACATTCATTCTTGTAGCAATTCATTTGTAATTATAATTATTATAATAAGTACCCAATCCACTGTTTCAAGTTTACGATGAGACTCAGTACCGGCATTATTTCGCTCATGAAGCACAATATCACCGTGGGTGGATAATTATGTCGTTAATACTGATGTTTCCTTGTTGCGGCAACTCTCTAAACCAAACCGTTTCTCGTCGTTTATTGTTTATTAAGGAAAATAGCTATTGTTTAATGAAAATATTAACAGCTCTAAAACTTGTAGTGAAGAGCCTCCGTCACGCTCGATATTCTAATTTTATCTATCTATAAACGTCCTTCTAAATTGTTGGCTGTCTAGAGGCAAAAGTTTGTGATGTCGCCTTTAGTAAAAATGGAAATAAATTAAGTAAATAAAAATGGATGGATTTGAAAACACATTTGGTAATTTAGAAGTGGAGAACAAGAGAACGTGAAATGTTTGTCAAAGTAATAGTCCGATAGCTAAGGTGTTAATGATTGCGGTTGCCGCCAAGGAAGGCTGAATATTGTACCATTTTCAGGTTCTTTCTAGAATTCGAATCTCCGGTTTATTTCCTGGTTGACTACGGAACCCTAAAAATGATTTTACTGATTCAATAGCCACAAAGTCTAGTCGGAATTGGTTTATAAATAAAAAATATCGAGCTTTACTGGCATCGTGTATCTAGTAAATCAAGGCTTGTTTAGTAATAATGAAACAGGCCTATTGGGCATAGCGCATAGATTGCAAACAGCACCAGTGATATTTTTGCTGTTTTTAACGTGAAATATAATAAAAAAAGTTGAAAAAGTGATACGGATGGCATAGATTAGCTCAGAATATTTTGTTTCCGAGTATACTATTATTTTATATTTACTTTTTATTTTTATGGGTAGTAGTATAGGGTAACTAGCAAGAACATTATCAATTCTCACACTTCATATTTATTTACACCTTTTCGGTTGTAAACAAACAAACACTCGGCCCACCTGATGCAAAGCGTTATAGCGTAACCTATTAATGCTTGCAAAAGATCGATCGTTTGCTTGTAAATTCAGGTGGTAGGTTCTTTTCTTCGGGAATAAAAGTTTGAACTTATCTTTAGCGTTAGTGTGAGTCGAATTCTTCGGTTGTTTCGGTGTAACTCCCCCCCGATCTACCCCCTACCGTTTGTAATACGAGTGCTGCATCTGAGCCAACCTCTCAATTTTCAATGAGGCTCTGTCGTTGGTGATACAGGCGATCGTTAAACTGTTTGTTCCTCCAGTCACGCCATCGTGCGGTGGGAAGCACGCTAAGACGCTTTGTCCAACATGTGAATGGAATATGCAGAGTGTGTTGCGAAAAATAGGCCCATCCGGCTCTAAGGATCATGTTTGTGGTTTAACGGTTTTTGACGTTTTTCTTTGTACGACAACATAATTTATTTCTAAAGGTTAACGCAATTGAGTTTGGTATTTATGGAACCTGGTAACAAAGAGTGTTTATGTTACCGATTTAATTTCAACTGAGACTACTCCAAATTCCTAAGTTAAAAAATGGGTTAGCCCTGCCTGTCCCTTCTTTCAATATAATAATAAACAACTGAAGAGTTGGAAGGAAAGAGTTCATAAAGCTTCAAAATAATGCTTCACAGTTACCCAATTTGACTACGATATGCCTTAATTTATGCAGAATTATGGCCTCTAACACCCTCATGCTTAGGTCATGTAGACATTTGGAACTCGTCCAGCCCACATCAAAACCTACATACTAAGTAGGTTTATTCAAGACTAGTGACTTAATGAATCTAAAAATTAGTTTTAATCTTTAAATCTTTAATATATAACCAATCGATAACTTTTTCGTGCCCTCATATTTTTATTGTTTTTCTGGAACCTGTATCTCTAGTCCTCTTTACTTTTTCGGATGCTTTAAACAATAAGTAACTTGCTTAAACATTAACTTTCTTTTCTAGTGCTCCTAAGCGAGGCTATTCTGCCGGACGACATACTCGAAGACAAAACCCTGAAGATCACGGACTTCGGTCTGGCGCGGGAGGTGTACAAGACGACCAGGATGTCTGCAGCGGGGACGTACGCTTGGATGCCTCCGGAGGTGAGTCCCAATTCCTGAGACCGAATTACCAAGTGTTAAATCCTGATGAGTTTTAAGGAGCCTGATGTGCCTAACGTATTTCTCGAAATGAATTTGGCTAATAAGACGATTCCGTCGAAACATATTTCTTTTGATCGCAGCTCCCAATAGAGGCACTAGTTAAGAACTGTCAACTCTTAGATTATTGATAATGAAATAAATAAATAACAAAGGGCAATCTTACTCGATTGTCACTCGTCTTATGCAATAGCCTCGCTTTATGTTATGTACCTTTATATAATGTTTTGCCATTAATTGTAAATACTGGGAAAGGCCTATTCTAATACCATATGCTTGAAACAAAGCAGCTCGCTTCTTGGAATCAACTATTTAATTTCAATATTATAAACATGAAAGTTTACATTGCTGAGTGACGTCAATCTTATTGATATGATAATGTATAATATCTCAACTAAGGTAAATCCTGTTTAGTAAGTTTATTTAGAGTTCATCAAAGTATAAAGAACGCATAGCGCGATAGCAGTGCAGGACCTTTCGTTGTCACAATACTTGGCGGGGACTGTATAGATGAATTCCCCTATACAGTCTTGGCGGGGGTCTATTTTTAGCAGTGGGCTTCTTTCGATTGATATGGTGATATCCATAAAAGTTGGCAAAAAACATGCAAATTGCGCTTGTCATGTCAGCGATTACACCCCTTCCTTGACATTCAAATTATTTTTTTCTACATAATCATCAAAATTTAAAAGTTCTTGTCGGTAAAGTACTCGCCGTATGCTCTTCTACTTTTTCTTCACTTTGTCAAAGTAGCTACGTTTTGGCCACTGTCTGCTCTGCCTCTTATCCATTATGTTATTAAGAAATAGTTCCGTTGTATCGAGTGACCTATTATCGCCTTCCCTGTTCTATTTTATTGTTTTTTTTTTTTGTAGAATTGTTGTATCTTTCTTAACAATATTTAGTATTTCTTCATCCTCCGTCCTATACGCTCTAAAGCGTTTGGGCACTGCGTCCGATCCGAATCCGGTAGAAATGTCGGTCCGAGTAGAAGTACGAATGGCGGAAGTCGGATCTAGTGCTGTACCTACCATACAAATAGTATTACTGCTACTTCGGATATTTCGGACGGATCGGAAGCAGTGCGCAAACGCTCTTACATCATGTGCATTTTATATTTTTCAACAATTCATTTGTGTTCTCGATTTTTTGATCAGACAAGTTGACCTTTACTCTGCTATTAATACTTACTTGTTACATTTAAATAAACGTTATCAGCATTAAATTAATTATCGGTTATAAAATGCTTATTTAACTGATCGTAGAGTTTGGTAATAGATCGTAAATACCTAAGGTCAACGTCCGTAGTTGTATAATTTACGTGGATGATGTAATGCTAAGTTATATCTTGGTGTAAAAAACATAATATACTGGTTCCTTGACATTTTGACATATGTACGGTAAGGGTTCATTTATTTAGTACCAGCTGTCGCCTGCAACGCCGTCCAGGTAGAATTCGTTTGTCGCTTTTCCCTCTAAAACTCAAATTTTCCGAAAAAAAGTATCGTATTGTGTCTTTCTAGGAAAAGTATTCGGGGAATTAGTGTGTTAAGCCGTTTAGGGCACAACCCAAAATCCATACAAACTTTCTTCTTTTATTTTATTATAAGTCTCTGAAGTAATATACAAGTCTCTTTGTCAGGCAACTAAGAGAGGAACTTGTACTGCTTTTTTGTTATATGGGTTTGATCTTAACCCTAATCGAGACCAAAGACTCAGGACCAGATCGTCGATGGAGCGAGCTCACCCAGAATCTTTTAATCCAACCTTTTAATCCAACTTTTGAAGGACACCGGGTCACAACCACTTGGAAATAAGTCGATTGCTCCCCTTGTCTTCAGATATATAGAACAATATGTACCTACTTATCGGGGCACAGTCTAACTTACTTAAATTGTCCTACTCCCAAACGAAGCACTAAGCTGGTGCTATGGGTAGAAAATGATATAAACGTGTATATACATATTTGGGAGCAAATAAATCGAGCCACCCTTGCAATTTTCACATGAATGCGATTTTTGTAAAAACTGTAAGAGTGATAATTAAAATTTTGATACCGATTGAAACCTAAGAAATGATCTTTAAAGGTGGACATTCAATTTTAATTTTTTGTTAAAATGGCGTCTGAGGTGGACATTCACGGTCAGTTGAACTGACGTACATCCAAAAACTGACCGTGAATGTGAAATCTTCAGTTAAAATTATACGAACTCAAGGTCAGCTTCTGGATGTACGTCAGTTAACTGATCAGTTTAACTGACCGTGAATGTCCACCTTAAGACAGTGACGACGCGGTTAGCCTAGTTGGTAGTGACCCTGCCTACGGAGCTAGCGGTCCCGGGTTCGAATCCCGGTATGGGCAAATATTTGTGTGATTAGCACGAGTATTTGTTCCTGAGTCATGGATGTTTTCTGTATATTTAATTAAGTATTTCTCTATGTGAGTATGTACATATATCGTTGCCTAGTACCCATAGTACCATAGTACAAGCCTAGAACTTAGTTTGGGATTATGTCAATTTGTGTGAGATTGTCCCTGATATAACAAAAAACAGTATCAAGATTTTAATTATCACGTTTACAGTTTTTACAAAAATCGCGTTAATGTGAAAATTAATAATAAGGGTGGCTAGATTTCTTTGCTCCCAAGTATAGATAAAAACTACTTAATAGATAGAATACATTCAATACCAGGAACAAATATGAAGTGTACAGTAGAGGGTGTTGAACTGGGATTCGTATCAGCAGGCGAATAAGGACACTTGCAAGTGTGGAGATAACGACTGATAAGTAATGTTGACCTTGCTGGCTGACCTTGAACTTTGGTTATTGCCCTACTGTAGGAAATATTCATTTTATCACAGATACATTAGTGAAGGAGTAAGCAAATATCTGTTGGATAGCAGAGAAGTTACCAGTATCAACTGCAATTAGTATATTAGTAATTGTTAATTTCTCTTAAAAGAAGTTCAAAGGGTTGAGTTGCGGAGCGTTCGTTACTGCGGTCGGGTCCTTCGAGCAAAATAAGCAACTGATAAACCTATCACTTACCTTCGATCGTATTTTGGATGTTTTCGTTCCACTTGGCTCATTTTCCCTATAGGCAGACATTTATATCCGATAGGCATTTTGTAAATTTCCTTAATATCTTATTTTGGTTGACAGCTATTTCACTTTGAAGTTGTTAGTCCTGACATCCTAAAACAGAGTTTTAATTTGATTTTTGAGATTTTTTAATTGTGCAATATACGAAGTTAATTTTTAAACATCACCATTATCATCATTCTTCACATTATTAAAATCACTGTACTCCAATGTAGGTAATTGAATTTTTTTTAAATGTATGGTAGGCAACCATTTGACCTCGATCTCACCTAATGGAAAGTGACGATGAAGCCGAAGATGTAGCATGCTTAAATAGATAGTGCCTATTCACTCTCGATTTGAAAAGGTCCAAGTTATACTTTTCAGGAAACAGGTCAGCTGGAAGAGAGTTAACACTCCTTAGCGGTCCTCTAGAGAAACGTAGAGGAGAGCCGCTTCGTGCGAATAGCTGGTATATCGACGATGTATGGGTCAAACCCTAGTCCGTGCCTAGTCCCACGATACCGGAATGGAGCTGGCGGAATTAAGCCATGCAGACCTAACCCACACTACCTAATGTGTATCCGACAAGCAGGCGACCTTTCGACGGTGTTCAGGGCTTAGCAGCTTTGCCTCCACCAGATCAGTGTCGCTCCACCAGATCAGTGTCAAATTAAAAACAAAGTGTTTCAATGTCCAATAAAGTTTTAGTTCACGGCCAACTCGTACATATCGAATCTGTTCGGAAATGAGATTACTTATTATTCATTACCGCCCGTGGTTGTATAGTGGGAGGCTGTGACGCCTCTAACTCGCTAGTTGCGCACGAGTGGGGCTTTGCTACGCTCTTTAAACGTATGTGTTTAAGTTTCTTAAAAGCTTATCTCCTTACTTTCCGTTGAAATTCATTATTTGCTCCGTGTACTATTCAGAATTTGTAAGTCTTTATTCATTTTATTAATATAAAAAACTAGAGGAATTAAAATTTTGAGGGCGAACGGTATTTATTTGAATGTTTGGCAACGGTTTTTTGTACTAACATCTTATTGCAAAATATGTGCAGATTGACGAGGGTTACTTCACCTCTAAAACTGGATCGTTCTCGCGGTAGCAGTAGACTAGATCTTCGCGGGCGAAGTCTCTGGTAAAATCTAGTATGTACCAGTAAAGATTTAAATGTTGTTCCGATAATTTATGTTTTATATTGGTCACAATCTTCTTCATCAGAAGTGGGATGGCCATGTGTAAAACCCCACGGAAGCGTTAGTCAATACTCCTTGGCCCTTGCATCTGTTTAGTTGTAAATAATGATTACTTACTCTGAAATAATTGAAGATTACTTACACTCGAGTATAGAGATGATCGCAGCTTTCTCGGTATGCGTTATGACGTGTAGCATTATCTATTTAGTCATATTGAGATATTGATATTATTGAATTACTCACTGAATCGTCGTTTGGAAGTGAGATGCTCTGCTCGTACTGAGTTTATGTTGAGTACGTTTAGTAGCTACCACAAATGTATTGAATGAGTCAATGAATTTATACGTGTGTGAAATACTGGTTTTCGGCTTGAAATTCAGACTAGATTTAAAGGGACATTAATGCCTTTCGTCCTATTCGTAGCGGCTCTCGTAAATTTACCTATAATTAACTGTTGTCTGTTCTGTATGTATGTATGGACGAAAGTAAATTTTCATAGATGACACTGGTTTAATTATAATATCGTAAGATGGCGCTGTCGCCATTCGAATTAAATCCAAAAGACTTGGATTTTTTATGGCCTTGCTTAGTTAACATTTGATTATCCAAAATAATATTGGCAAGGAGATTAGGTACATCCTGGAAAGTTGGACAGTTCCCCGGGGAATACCGATAAACGTCTTCTACGCGGACGAAGTCGCGGGCAAAAGCTAGTTGCTTACAAAGTATTTGAATATGCTGAGTGAAGGAATGTTAGTCATAGATTGACAGCTCTTTGATAGTTTTGATACGCACAGCAGTGATGTCGCTCGGCCCACGCGAAACCTTATGGTAGGTATCCACGTACAGTTCGCCATCAAATATATCTGTACATATCAGAGTGGTCAAAAATATCTGAACATGCGCTCTAACGCCTTGACAATAGAGTCGTGTTCAGATATTTGTGAGCACTTTGTTTGCTGCAATATATATGATGGCGACTGTACAAGCTTGCTCGTCGTTTTTACGTTTATTCGAGCAAGTTCGAACATGTGTAGGTACCAGTAATGAAATGACTTAAACTTTAGCCTAAAGGTTAAGTCATTTACTGGTACAGTCGAAGTCATAAATATGTTTACACTTTAGTACCTTGTCTATTCAACGTCGGACAATCATTCATTCATTCAATTCATTCTGGAAAATTAAACAGTTCCAGAGAGAATAGCGGTAACTTCTGCGCGGATGGAGTCACAGGCAAGGTCATTTATAACCCGTGCGCTCGTTACCGTTATGCAGCTGTAGGTGCCTATGACGTTTTAATTACCAAGGTAGAGACATGCGCAAACTTGTAGGGCTAAGAGCTTCTGCACACGGATGCCGTCCGGTCTTCCGATCCAATCCTCAGTACAAAAATTTTTTTAACAAAAAAATAAAACCGTCTTCAAAAACCCAATAAAAAGGGTTAAATTAAGACCGGCCTCCTAGGAGTCCTAGGAATTGCCTATTTAGTACCTAATAGGTACATGAAATATATCCAAGCCGGTGTCAAGTAGGTATACACAATAGCAATGACACCATGATTCTTGCCTGATAATGATTTCGTGATAATGGGAGCACCTCAGGAGTATACTCTTTCGAATAAAAAAATTATTTTGAAAATCGGTCCACAATTGACAGAGAAATTGGTAAACATACATAAAAAAAAATACGAACAGTGGAACATAGAACCTCCTCATTTTTTGAAGTCGGTAAAAATGAGATCGCATGCGTCCCAATTTATACTGAGGATCAGATCTGATGACCCGAATTCATCCTGTGTCTAGAAGCTCTCAGTTAGGCTCATAGCTGAATTAGTTCACGATGTATTCAAGATAATAAACACCAGTGTTTTATTAATAAGGTTGGTAATACAATGGGGATTCTTAAACAGCCTGCAGTCCAACTTACAATCAATTTTAACCTCAAATTACTAAGTGATTAAGAACTCTTTTTCTCCCAGTCTTCATACGCATGTTCCCTATAAGTATAACCAGTATTTAAGGATTCAACTTTAACCTTTTACTTCCAGGTGATAAAGAACTCTATCTTCTCTCACGCGTCAGACGTGTGGTCGTACGGGGTGCTCCTATGGGAGCTCCTGACGGGAGAGACGCCGTATAAAGGAATCGACGCGCTCGCCGTGGCGTACGGAGTCGCCGTCAACAAGCTGACGCTGCCCATTCCGAGCACCTGTCCGGAGCCCTGGAAAGTGCTCATGGAAGGTACTCAGGTCATTTCTGTCATTTTACCAAACAAACGTTTTACAAACTGATTCATTTCACAAATATACAGAGTAATTTTTTTGTCAGTGCGCAAATTTTGGTGGTTAAATCAGTAAGTCATACTGACCAACTTTCACTATGGGACCAACAACGAAATCGCGAAAAAAAATCTACCGTCCCATACAAAAGATCGTCAGCTGACTAGCCAAAATGTATGGGAGGGTCGATTTTTTTTTCGTGATTTCGGGGCTGGTCCCGAAAGTTTGTTTAAAGGTAACACGTATAGGTGGACATTTTCTTGCCCCTCTTGCTTCTAATTTTTTAAGTACACTGTCCTTAATGAGTGACCTTGGATGTTTAAGTGTCGTATGTTAACGGTAGGTAATGATAACGGCTGATAGCAAATTGAAGGTCTCTAGGAAATAGGATGTAATATATAGATTAGTTATCTCTGTTTATGTAGTTACTAGGAATATGGACACGGATTATCCTACTTATTAAACGACAAACATTTGTATATATATTTGTACTCACTTTCTCGAAAACGGCTCAACGATTTCGATGAAATTTGCAATATGCGGGTTTAAGTGGGCGAAAGATCGTTCTAGCTAGGTCTCATATCTGGGAAAATTAGTTTGGTTCGTAATTTCGATGGTAATATGGTTCGTAATTTCGATGCGGCTGCCGCCGTCTGATTAGACTAATGGTTAGAGCGTTGGCCTACTACGCGAAGACTGCGAATTTGAACCCCGGTTTTTTTTTTCTTTTTGTAATTTTTTGGGGTAAATCTTTTTTTTTTTTTTTTTTTGTATAGAAATCGATGAGAATTCGGTTTCGACCCAAGCGACGACGCTCGGTCTCCCATGTACTGCTGTCATAACAAGATAATAAATTTGGTTCTGGGAAGTCCACGAGTTTAATGACAAGGGAATAAATAAACAATAGTTCAACGATTATTTCATTTCATCGAAAGCTAATTTCTGCTGAAACATTACTGTTGTTAGGTTATCTTAATTAACTATTGGTTACGTAGATTAGGTTAGACTTGTGACCACCAAAAAAATATAACTCCTGCACGTGGAAATGCCTGTCGATGAAATGAAAATTCGGCGAAGGAAAATGTTTTATGAAATGCGTGTTGGTGATTCAAGAGTAAAACCTAACGACACTATAGCAAACATCTCAAAAAGATGACATGTTAATAAAGCCATTTTTTATTTCTTATCGTACTCAAAGCCTAGGGTAGGAAGACTTGAGTGGATGACTTGGGGGTATGTCTCTTTTTTCGTTCGTAATTTTTATGACTTAAATGAAGGTGTTAAGTCGCAATTTACCTCGCAACTTCTTCAGTACGTACCCCCTTCATCCACACACGTCTTCTACTGCTAGTGGCGCTGTCGTCGCGCACACAGCTAATTCATAATTATTTTTTATAGGTATATCCGTGGTGAGCTACCTATAATATGTACAATGTTATTTTCCGAAGCAAAATTTTAATTCATTTATTTTTAAGGTACTAGGCTAAAAAAGCAAAAAAGCTAGTATGTATTTGAGATACCGTTTAAAACTAAATATAATATTTTCTACGCGATTTGACGAATAATTCCTTGTGGCTATACAAGTGTATTAACATTCTTTTTTTTACAGCGTGCTGGGACTCGAACCCGCGCGCCCGCCCGCTGTTTCCCGAGATTCTCGAGTCACTCGACCGAATCCGCCAGTCCGAGTTCACCCGAGCGCCCCACGAGTCCTTCCACACCATGCAAGATGGCTGGCGGCTGGAGATCGAAGAGGTTCTTCGGGATTTGAGGAGGAAAGAGAAGGTGAATTTAACTATGGTGCTGTTTTATGTGAAAGAAGCGAGTGAAAAAGGGAAGTGCTTTATTGGTCTGTAAATTGTAGTTAGAATTGGCTTTCCTAAAACAAGATTTTGATGATTATGAAACTAGCTTTTCCCGCGACACCGTCCGCGTAGTAGTCGTTTATCGTGTATCCCACGGGAACTGTCAAATTTTCCGGGATAAAAACTATTCTATGTCCATCCCCGGAACTCTGTCTATCTCCATACCAAATTTTATCTAAATCGGTTCAGCGTTTTAACCGTGAAGAGATAACATACAGACAGACAGAGTTACTTTCGCATTATTAACTTTTTTATCAAAGTAAGGTAATGTGTAAAAGCTTTAATTGCTACATGTAAAAGACACTCCTTTTATTTAATTCAAAGTTTATGAAAAGTCATGCTAAACTTGATTCTACTGATTCATTGACCAACTGCAAGTTCTCTTTACAAAGTTTCTATCACTTAAGTCATAAATCATTAATCATTTACCCTCACCATTCACATGCAAAGTGAACCTATTTTAAATAAAATGCAATTGCGGTGCAATGAGTTACTATATATCGTCATACATTTATTTTAATTTAAAAGGATAACTATTCCCATTTATCCTTATTGCAACTATAATCATTCATTCACAATGTTTGTTCTAACATAACTACTTTTGTGACACAACAACCCTTTTTATTAAAAGATTAGTTAGAAATGTAGTGTTTAAAAATGTATTTACAGTACAACAGTGATTATGTACTTAATTCTAACCCTAGTTCATTGGTTAAACGATAAAGGGAATTCACAATAAAATTGGTCAAGAACATTTTGATAGGTCGTCAAATTAGATAAGTCATATTTAATCGTTCCAAAATATGTGGCCGCGACTGTGTTTAACTGTTCTTTTAAGAACAATTTACCACCAACACTAACAAATTATCCAAGATATCTGCTCTACATAATTTTCGATTGCTGTACTAAAATGTTCTACGTCTTCTAGTTCTGTACTAATCACGCGTTATTTCTTTACGCTTGCAATAGGAATGCAAAAGTATTGAGGAGGTTAGTAGTACAAGTTAATTTTAGCATTTTATTATTTTGGCAATTTTTTTCGAGAAGCATGCTTATAGTTTTCTTTGTTAATTATTTATTTGCTCTAATCGTTATTATTTCGCTACAATACTCCCCTTATGTTTATTTAAATTTTAAGTAACACCTCACAAAGACTAACCAAGTATGGTGTTAATACTTCCAATTCCTCGTCGCCAAATTTAACTTATCAACTATTATCTAGTGCGATCCTCATAATGACGTAAAATTCACCTTTAAACGGCACCCAATGAACATTGAAAAAATATGCTGCTTGTATATATAATATGTATTTCCATTGTAGGTATGTTGTTTTTGCATGCACTACACTATGATCATGTCTTCACAATCACGGGTGACTATGGCGAATGCAACTGCGCCGAAATATTAAACTCAAACAAAAAATATCAACAATCGATACATATCGGTACTACTTGTAGCTATAATAATATGTAAACATGTACATCTCTGAGCTTAACTAATATAATGCGGCGAAAAGTAACAGAGCTAAAGAGAGGATCCATTTGAAAAAAAAAATAGTTTTTGAAAAGACAAGCGAACAATCTCAAAAATAACGTTTTCGAATTAAACATTCGAGTGTTCGATTCTCAAAATTTAAACCGCAGGTGGTCAAAAATACAGTTCACCTAAGTATAGAGATAGTTTTTGAAGATATTGATCGTTCATATACTTTACAGCCAAACTGTGAACCTCCACTCCCATTTATCTTAATTCTTACTTAATATTGACTATCCGAATTCAGTCGATCTTCAATTATTCTACATTCGCTGTCGTCCCTTTGCCTAGTCTCCTCCTAATCTATTGATTTATATGAAGCTCGCATACTGTAAAACTGCGTGAAACTGCGGCACTGGATATATCCTTGGCAGTAAATCCGTTAAATTCTTCCTAAAGTATATACTGACGCCATCTACAGCGGTGTAGGTTCAGTTATTTACCCATGATTTTTTATTTTTCGCTTCAATCAACATCTGCGTTGTCACCAAAATCTATACCTCTTTCTCCATAATCTTCTATCATTTCAGGAGCTCCGATGCCGCGAAGAAGAACTGTCCCGGGCTCAGTTACAACAGCGTCTTCTAGAACAGAACCTGGCGCAGAAGGAGCGCGAGCTAGAGATGAGGGAGATCGACCTGGCGGCGCGCGAGCTGCACATCCTGATCGTGGCCAGCAACATGTCGCACACGCAGCCGCCCGCGCCCAATAAGAGAAAGGGTAGGATATTACATTTGCAGGTGTTAGGACCTTGTACGGGGTCTGTCCGGATCGGTATCGTCTTGCGCCTTAACCTATCGCTGAACAGAAGTACACTTGGTTTCTTTTTTTCACTTCGTTTTACAGCTGTGTCCACCGTGCTTCTACGATACGGTTACATATGATATGATTACGATATAGATGTAAAATGGGCAATTAAGAAAGGGAATTGGTAGTCCAATTGTGTTCCGGTATGTTAGTATGCTGTTGAAGTTACATACAGAGTTCAGGATTTTCAATTTTGACATGAAAATGTCCATAGGCCTAAGTGCCCACTTGCCATCAGATTCCCTTCCTTATAATCTTATATTCACTGACCTAAACTACAAGTAAGTTTGGTAAAGGGGCCATTCTACTTTTCGTTGTACACAATTTTTAACCACGTCCTCACTGAACGATTTTTATTTCAAAAAACTGTAAAATGCTGCGTTTTCTAACTTGAAACTCGAAAAGTGACGTAAATAAGCTTATATTTAGAATTATCCTAATTTATAAAAAGTTATTCGTAACAACTATAAAGTGAACGCAGTGGACGTTGATGTCCCCGCCTTTTCTATGGAAAATGTGCAATTTACCAACGATAATTGAGTAATTTTAAGAGTTGTTTTTTTTAACCCGTGAAACTTAAACATTCTAGGTTTAAGTTATTTATATGCGGATTCATAATTTAGTATACTTTTTATCGGACGATAACAAAAGTGGTCAATGAAAAATAAAATGGCCCAAAGACCGTTAACTGTAACATAATTGATTGATTTTCAGGCAAATTCAGCAAGATGAAGCTCGTAAAGAAAGACACCATCTCATCTCCCCTCGACTTTCGGCACACCCTCACTGTGCGACCTTCGGAAGACGAGTCCAGCGTCAAACAGCTGGTCGCCGTTGCCAAGGATACTCCTCCAGGATCGCCAGCCATCATGCGCGCTATAGCTCGTGAGTATACATCCATACAACATCCACAGTCATCAAAGTATAGTTTTGAATTTGATGTAGGGCATTTCTGGACTGATTATGTGATCTTGATTATTGGGGGAGATTTTTTTGAATAGTTATTGATAATTACATCTGAACAAAAGGAAAATTTCTATTTGTTTAGTATGTTGTAGTGGAAAAAACTACGTTTTGTCTCTGCGAGATTAACTATGGTGTCGATCAATACGCGATTGTATCGTTCTTGCTACCTAGTTGATGTAAAACCATTTATTTTTTTGCAACAAAGACAGACTCAGTTTAAACTATCTCCGCTACGTTTTGCCCAACGCGACATTTTATGTATTAAAAAGGGGTTGCTGCCATTTTGATTTAAAATAATAATGATAAATAATGTTTGTTTACCAGAAAAAAACAATTAACGAAGTGTTACATTGGTACTTAAAGATAACATGTCATAATAGTTAATATGCCACAGATTGGAGTAATATAAGCTTAGTGTAAATAACAAAAATCAAAATTTAATTCAACATAATACTTTTTAATTATAAATTGACAATGTATGCATCGGTCCCAAACTAGGCACAGCCTGTATCTTGGGAACCGGGGCTACTTGTATACCATATTAGTCCCATAGTTCCCGGCTTTATGCGTAAGACGATGATGAACGTTCTGGCCGCTTCCCCGCAGTGCCGGCGGACGGCGTGAAGGGCAAGACGTGGGGCCCGTCGTCGGTGCACCAGAAGGCGCGCGGGCAGCTGCCGCCGGCGCTGGCGCGCGTGCGCGCGGCGCAGCGCTTCTGCAGCTCCGCGCCCGCGCTGCCGCCGCCGCCCGCAGGTACCGCCCGCCCGCGCGCCTCCCGCTCCCCCCCGCGCCGCCCCGGCTCCCGCTCCCCCCCGCGCCGCCCCGAGCCCGCCAAGCCCGAGCTCTCCAAGAAGCGCTCTGGCAGTCACGACGACCTGCTCTACGAGAACACCAAGCCGAAGAACAAGTTCTCGCTCTGCCCGATGTTCACCTCCGCGGCCGACATTCCGCACCACTACGAGACCGTCTTCGGCGCCATCGACGTGGACAAAGTCCAGGGGAAGCGGAAGGGGAGTCACGGGGACGTCAAGAAAAACTTTTTCAAAGGTTTCCGGTCCAACAGTCTGGCCGGTCTGCTGGCCGCGGCGGGGAACCTGAGCTCGGAGACGACGGAACTGTTGAAAGACGACTCGGGATAGGTTTATTGTTTTGTCCGTTGTTCCGTATCGTTCCCGGGGACGTTGTACAAAAATGTTGCCATAATCGAAACATATCAATCTACTAATAACGCATTCCTAAATTAACAATGAATTCTATCCCGACTGGCAGTGTCCGTCGACTTTTTTTCTAAAAAGCGACCTATCGACTTCACGACCCTCTCCGATTCGATACAAATACTCTAGTTTTTAATTCGCTAGTTAAACTTACGAGGATTTGATAGTAGTTTCTAATTTATTTTTAAGTCGATAAAAAATATAAAAAAAGACTTATTTGTTAGTTGTTAATCGAAACCAGTGTCCGTTTTCGGTTTTTATTTTTAAACGTTCGATACATGTGTCCAGAACAAATTATAACTAAATCTGATTACTTTACAGGAACACTGTGGAAAAAGTACCGCGATGCGTAAAAAAAAACAGCATGTTTTATTTTTAATTACTCTTTCGCTAGTAATATAATGTTTTTAAACCATGAAAATACGCCCCATTATATTAATTAGGGCCCTATTTCACCAGGACACCATGGTCGCGCCACCCCAACCGCCGCCACCAGCAAAATGTATACAGGAGGGTATCTCACCTGGTGACTGCTTGGTTGTGCAACCAATAGACTCCATAGACCTGTATACATTTTGTTGGTGGCGGCGACCGGGTGGCGCGGCCATGGTGTCCCGGTGGAATAGGGCCCTTTGACGTGTATTTGCCAGGCCGGATGTAGAGGGGGCGGGGTGCCTGCCCCGAGTGGCAATTTGCCGGGGCGCTAAATTTATGTTTGCTGAAAAAACTTTACCAAATTAATCTGAAACGCTGGAGCTGGAGGGGGCGCCACTGTGACGTTTCTGCCCCGGTTCGGTAAAATCGTACATCCGGTACGGTTTGCGCAATTTAAAGAAGGGTTCTTTTTTTAAATTTATAAAGTCAAAGTCAAATATTTATTCAGTAAATTGGCCACATACGGGCTCTTTTACACGTCAGTAATATAGAGTGAATCTACCAGCGCTTCGGACAAGACCATCATTGCGGAGAAGAAGCGCCGCAAGAAATAGTCAATGTAATTCCAAGAACGGCACGCCGTTGTTAACTCTGTCGATATTGCAGGGGAAATTTTTAGTTCTGTGTTTTTAAAAGAGATGGCGGCGTGACGCCATTACGAACGAGAATAAACGCCTGTGTACGGTATTGCCCCACAGACGGAATTACCCACATTGACCTTATCTTTTTTCATAACGGTTCGGATACGGTCACAAAAGAATATTTATTATTCTAAAATACTTTTAAATATTTTGTCCTATGGCACATGTATCAAATTACAAACAAATTTAATGCAATTTTGTAACCATAGTTGTATACAAATCTCAATCCAATCAATTATAATATACTTTTTTTTACAATATCGTAAAAAAACATACAAGAATGCATTTATCTCAATTGTTTGATGTTAGTTCGTGTAATGTTAATTGATAATTATTTATTAGGGTTATCGTAAAAGACTTAAATTAATTAAAATGTGACGAATGTTTGAGGTCTTGCCACGTTGTAATTAAACTTGTCACCGACCATGGCGTACAGAGGCCGCTATAAAACGAAAAATTAAAAAAAAATGGCCACTACGTTGTGGTCTTTGATAACAATGGAATCCTTGCAAAGTGTACCAGTTATTTGCCTTTAAAAGTCATTCGTCATTTAAAAATAAACAATGTTTAGTATAATTAGCTCGGAATATTTACCACAAAAACACAATTTCTTCTACAAAATGCAAAAAGAAATACTCGTATTTAACTGTTTCAGATTCAAAGGATAAGTTTTATAGCGTTATGCAGAAAACAGCCAACTGATGTGTAGTTGAAAGGCAGATGGCGGTTGTTTGCATAACGCTATCCAGTTTACCTTGCGCATATTCAAAGTGCTACGTGACTGATATCTTAAGGGAACCTGTTGGTACACTTTACCAGGAAGCTAGCAAATTAAATTGTGTGACTATAGAGAGTTGTTTTGATGTAAAACTATTGCGTTCTTCTTTCTTCCCGCTGCTAAGGAGCTTCGCACGACACCCTGCTCTATCCCTGTAAGTATTTTTTTTAAATAAAAGGCTAGTTTTCAAATTTTGTGCAGGTAAACTTGTCCCAACATAAAAAAAAATGTTTCCGTTTACATTATCCATTTTCTGCGGTTATTCGAGTGAAATGATGAATGATTTCCAGTCAGTTATATACCACAGATAATTATTGATTATCTGTGGTAATTTATAATGCGTGGTAGCTCTATACAAATAGTAACAGAGTGTTCTGCGCAGAATTTGAAAATGACCCAAAAACTAACCTTTTTCAGTCAGCGTTATTGTCTGGAATAAGATTTAAATGAATTTGAATGGATTTTTTTGGACAATTAATAAAAATATTTTTTTCACTACATATTTATTAAGTTCTTGAACTTCAAAAGGAACATACTAAAATGAAATGGTTTTTTTATTATTTCATGAACGGTGATAACTGCCGTTAACGCACTGAGAGAGGAGGCGGCGAGGTCCCATAATTAAGTGCGAATCGGACTCGCGCACTGAGGGTTCCCTACATACATTTGGCCGATTTTAGTATTTGTTGTTTTTCTATAGCCTCCTGCCGCCAAGAGAAAAAATGTTGTTATCGAAATCAGTACTTAGGTACTTGTCATATACAGTTCAAATAAGATTGACTAGAACGGGCGGTACCCTTAGGGTACTGAAGCCTAAAAAGCGTGCCGAAAGCGTGGTGGAGGCGTTTCTAGTACTGGAGCAGCGACGCGCCGCCTTCGCTCTCAGTGCATTCTGGTACGGCTTTACTTGAGCGACCGACGTCTTCTATGGTCACAAAGAAACAACTTCTCTATGGTTTTAGGATTGTGTCAGTGAAAGGGAACATTTCGTTTGAGCAAAGTTATTCGTCTCCGGTGGCGTAGGTGTTACTTTATTGCTGCAGATGATGCGACCGTTTTTCCTTAACCTTTTTAACAACAGCTAATGTCAACCTTATCTCATAGCCACTCAGGTCTATTTTTAACTGTGAACACGGAGAAAAAAAATCTAGTTCCGTGTAACAGAATATTGTATTATATGTGACAACTATACACACATTTTTACACATTAATATAAAATTCAACTTCTGTACAACATAATTTCTAGTACCTATTACCATTTACCTAGTATCGTAGGAAACAAATTTTGTGTAGTATACAAAATCTGTTGGACGCTAAATGCATATTTTACTCTGTAACTATTAGATAGTAACCAGTACAATATCAAAGTTTTCGTGTACTAGAATATTTTAGTATTAACAAAAAATTGACTTGTCATTAAAATAAAATCTGTTAACAATAGCTGAAATCTGTTTTCCTACACCAGAATCATAACTACAATAAAATCTGGTAATATTGTAGAATATTTTTTTCTCCGTGAACCTGTGTGTGGTTGGAAAGGTTAAGTGTAAAATTTATCAGCGTTTTTTTTGTGTACCAGCGTTATGCCCGGTTAAAACATATTTTTTATTATGTGGTATTTTGGATTTATTTTGTATATTTCGTGCAGTATGCATACCTCCGATCAGTGAATGCGAGTGACTGAGGGAAAAAAATGTAGATTAGTTTGTTTACGTTTTTAGCCGAACTGGTAAAAATCTAGTATACATTTATAATGCTGAGGGCTGAGTCTACAGGATACGTTAGTTATCTGAGTTTTGTAATGTATAAAGTGACCACCGATAGGCATGGTGACTAATTTTTTTTTGTCGATCAGGTAGATTATCAAAAAGTATTGGACGCGTATTTTTTATTTTTTCACGTAATCAAAAAATTACGGAGATATGTAAGTTGAAATGTCGCATGACGTCACGTCTCAATACAATTTTTACATAAAAGTCCCGAACTTTGACGCGCTTTATCTTAGTCATATTTTGTTTGATTGACAAAAGAAAAAATATGTGTCTAATATTTTTTGATAATCTAACTGACGGACTAAATAGAAATTCGTTTTCTTTACCAAGTAATTATCCCTATTTAAATGTTTTAACTTGAACAGATCAATTCTTTTTTGTTTGCGATATCGCTACCGGAACGAATAATTTCGCTACTAGATAGGTTTAGTTCAAATAGATTT
Source organism: Tortrix viridana (assembly GCA_963241965.1). Lineage (NCBI taxonomy): Eukaryota > Metazoa > Arthropoda > Insecta > Lepidoptera > Tortricidae > Tortrix > Tortrix viridana. The sequence continues at coordinate 12,197,471 of OY725186.1, forward strand.
ATAATTATGGAATTGATTGTAAAAAATGTAGGTTTCGCCTTTTCTATTTTGTTTGGCACGTGTCGTGCAACAAAGTCATATATTTCTAGATCATTTTGTTTTTATATTTTATCAGTTTGATTTTTCTTTTGTAAATTGTAAGCATTTGTTTGCTTTCAGCCGTTTTTTTAGTTAAGTGCTATGCATGCTTAGCAGTTCATAGTGTATGCTATATACCGTACGTTTTAAGTCATATATTATATATGTATTCGTCGTACTTACTTATTCGTTAGTAAATGCTTGGTTCACCACATCTGGCACGCTTTCAAATGTTTACAATTATTTTTAATTCCGTTAGGTAATTTGGAAGTCGATGTGATACGACACACACAGTATAATTGGCTGAATGTTCGCAAATGCTTTAAGCATGCTTGCAGGTGACAAATACGATTTGTTTTTTTTTTTTTTAAGAAAAATGAAAAAATATTTTTTCGCATGGGCTTCCAAACCGGTAGTCAATCAATTTGTCAAAAACAATCTGATGTGACCGCGTAACGTTCCTGTCAATGGTGGTGGAATAGTAATAAAAAAATGAGGCTCAGTTGTAAAACATGTTTACATCTCAGCAGATGGTAACAACTAAAGAAACTCTGCCAATGTGAAACTCTCTGGTGATCTGGCTCTTATATCTTTTATATATTGAATAAACCTTTTCCACGAAATCGAACCTGGTGTATTTTTTTAACATGGGCCTACTAATCATTAGAACTAACAGTCCCCTTAACAGTTAAAAAGAGCCGTAGTTAAAAACCATTTAAAATCGATATTAAAAAAATAAAACACTTGGTGTTGGGTGAAAAAAAAAATATCTAAATCCGCTTCCGCTTTCTCACTTCGGCTCTAAGGGAGGATTGAAATAATAACTATTATCGAAAATCGTTTAAAAAGTGCTATTTTTAAGTTTTGCACATGTAAGTATGATTCCTTATTTGTACACTTTGCTTTTTAAATTGAACTGTTTTAGAATGAACTGTTTGGCATGTGTAGTATTTGTTTGATTTTTTTAATGCATGTGTTTTTTTCAGAAAATTATTTAGAAAAATCGACTCTTCAATGATGTCAGAGGGTCGAGTCGTTTTACTGAATATATTGTTTTTTTTATTTATTTATTTAGTAATATCTCTAATATATGAAATAGCTACTTTTCATGTTATTAATGTCTCGTTCTTTCTCATCTGTAAATTTTCAGTTCACTGTTTTTTATGCAAACATTACAGTTTCAAAGATGAATAAAAAGTTCGTCAGTATTTGAAAAACATTTTCATATAAAAACAAGATTTCTTTAACTGTAGTGTTTGATTTTACCATAAGAATAGAAACGGTAGAAGCGATTCATATTGTAAACCGTGTAATTATAAAAAAATGCATACTTATAATAAACATAATTTATAATAAAACAATATGAAGTGTCTTTTTAAACATATCAAAAGAGCAATTTAATTGGGATAAATTTTTGTACGAATATAGCATTTAATTTTTATTTTGTTCTTTATCTCAATACTACTAAAGCTGTTCCAAATGAAAGTGAAAGATCCTGCCTGAATTACGCATTTTATTGTTATTTCTCCCCGTCACCTCTTATGGGTTGAATTTCAAGTCTCTCGTTAGTTGATGTTTACGTTATTATAATAGAAAGACACTTCCTAAATTTCACGTATCTAACTTCAGTACGTCTCGCTTCTGCCTATCTATTTCTTGGTACGGTTAACTCGCACGTATAGTAATAACTGCCTATGTTTCATTCACATAGGTTGTTTTGTTCCTTACGCAGACTTCAGTCCTGAGGAATGGGGCCCAGAGTACCCGCTTAGTACATCGTCTAGACACACCATACCTATGCCTACATTATATAATACTGAAGGTGAGATTCATTTAATGAAGTAATTAAACTAGCTTCTATATTGATTTAAACTCACACGACGGGACTTGCTAATAAATTTCATTTACCTCGAACGTTTCGATAGTTACAACAGCCGTGGTCACGACTCCAGTTTCATAGTGTGACTAGCTTCTGCCCGTGACTTTAATTTTAGAATCAGTAATTTTTAAAATTAGTAATTTTGACAAATCTCGCATATTACTTGATATCAAACGATATGATAGTAGACGCCAACTCTAGATTGTCTCTGAATTAAAAAAAAATACTACGGTTGCCGCCATTTTTGACGTTCTAATAATTGATCAATGCCGCTATGCCGGTTGTAACATGCGGTTCCTGAACACATCATAGAGATCTTATAATATGTATGTAGATAAAATTGTGTATGTAACTGTACATAATTAGGCATTAAAATGCCTCTCATTATGCACCAGTCACATAAACTACTATTATGTTACTACAGTATCAGCTGTTAAGAGAGGGATGTTTATGAGAAAAAAGTGGGTAGCATTATTTTTGGTATCCGATTAAGTAACCTCTTTTTCGATCGAGTTTAGTTAATAATTATTACGTTCTGAATATTTTTGATATATTGAGAGAGGCCGGTGTTGTAATTATTTTGATTATTTCTAGGGGTAAGATACAAGAAGCCGAGTATAATCGAGCTGGTGTTGTACAATATGGCGGCGTTGTTGGGCGGGGTCGCGGCCGGATATGACGTCAGGGTGTCCAACGTCAGTCCGTTGCATCCTACGCTGCAGCCCCACAGGTGAGATCAATTTAAAGTGGGAGAATAGGCTATTTGACTAATATCAACAAAAACTTTATAAAGGAACACTGAAAATTGTGACGTCACAGGTTCCTATTTTCATATGTACAAACTGCAGTTGTGGTTCGAGAGGCCCTGCAAACTCTGTCTGATGGCATTCGCATTCGTTTCCGTACCAGTGGTGGCGGGGTCTTCAACCTTGCTAGGCTAAAATCTCGCACCAAAGTGTCTCACGCGACTATAACGGAGATGATGTATGCAGACGATTTATGTTTTGTGGCGGAATCCCCAGAGGGTCTACAACGGCTTATGACGAGTCTTGATGAGTCGTGTCGCACATTTGGCCTTAAAATCAGTGTGAAAAAGACCGAGGTAATGGCCCTTGACACATTGAATGGGGCCCCAGTCGACATCAAGCTCGGCGGCGACTCGCTTAAGCAGGTAGACAAATTTAAGTATCTGGGGAGCACCATAACAACGCGGTGTATCCTTGACAACGAAGTCAACGGCAGAATTGGAGCAGCTGCCGCAGCCTTTGGCAAACTTCGTCTCAAGGTAATTCGCTCACACGACATAAAGCTCTCTACGAAAGTAGCTGTGTACATGGCAATCGTTCTGCCAAATCTCTTGTATGCCTCTGAAACGTGGTGCCTCTATCGCAAGCATATTCGCACATTAGATCGTTTCCACCTAAAATGCCTACGCGACATTATGAACATTCGCTGGTCCGACCGTGTTCGCAACACGGAAGTCCTGCGAAGGGCTAATGTCGGCGGAATCGAGGCCTACCTGATGCGGCGACAGCTGCGGTGGGCCGGCCATGTCTCCCGCATGTCAGATGACAGGGTAGCTAAGCGCATCTTCTATTCGGAACTGCAGGATGGCAAGCGGAAACCAGGCGGCCAATTCCTGCGGTACAAAGATGTGCTTAAGCGGCAGATGAAGCGCTGTGACCTCGACCCATTCCAATGGGAGGCTATGGCAGAGGACCGGCCGTTTTGGAGGCATACAGTGAGCACTAAGGTGTTTGAGTTTGAAAGGAGAAGACGAGATGAGCTCGATGCTAAACGAGACGAGCTCAAGGCCCGACCACCTGCGGCCATCCACTATAACTATATCGGAGAGGTGCTGACCTGCACCAAATGTCAACGAACATTTCGTGCAAAAATCGGTTATGTCAGCCACCTGAGAGCACACGAGCGACGCTCTGAATAGTCGGATCCTAGTCGCTGTGGCCGAAATCGGTCGGGGATCGTATTATTATTATTATTATGTACAAACTTCATACTACCGGATCGTATTGACGTTTCAATAAAAGTTACTGAATTGACCAGTCAGTCAACTAGTCTATTCATTGACATATTCTCATCTAATATCGGGAAAAAGTTGACATGCGAGTAGCTTTTTAACATTCTAATTTTATTGCAACTGCTGTCGGAAAGAGTAAGCCTTTAATAGCGCCAGTTTTCAAGATACGTCCGCTGTTGTTTGTCGAGTGAAGTATTTACGCCTCATTCGTTTCGCGTCGCCGTAAGTCGGCCTCCGGCTATGTTTCATTGCTACTGCATGCACATGATGAAATTTGACAGGTGCTAGGGAAATTAATACATTTATTCCATATTCTAGCGTAAGATTAAAACGTTTAAGATTTAAAATAAAAGTGTCTCGTCCTGACTTATTACTAAGCGACTATAGCGATTTTCAGATTTTTGTAGCGATTTAATCAAGGCGGGACACTTATTTTAAACCTTAAGCGTTAAGTATTACGTTAGAATATGGAATAGATGTATTTATTTACCTCGCACCTGTAAAATTTTATCGCGTGCTTTCATGCTAGGGGGCCTGGGGAAGGTATATGGATGACCCGGTGTTTAGTCTTAAAAAAATTCGACACCGGCCACGCTTGAGTATCGCCCCGGTGTTGGTCATGTCCATATGCGGCGGTAATCGCTCAGGTTGTCTGTTTTTCTTTTTTTGCCTCTTTGTCCAGTGATAGTGTATTAAAAGAGGTAGATATGGCACTAGCGGGCAGCAAGTCATGCGCTCAAATCCTGCCAATAGATATGATTTCATCGCCGCATCTGATCGGATGCCAAGATCTTTATCTCTGTTGAAATAAGAACCAAAATCCTATAATAAGGACAATAGCTATCTCTTTCGTGTTCCGTATTCAATCATTTCTACATTTAGAAGTAAGAATGTCGCGACGAATGTGTGTGTGTGTGTGTGTGCGGCGGAGCAAATTCTAATCGCCGCGCTGTAAGAACACGCCATAACTACCTCTTTTAATTCACTATCAGTGTCATTGGCTATTTTTTTTTATCAAGAACCGTGGTGACGATTGGAATTGTTTGTGATTACAGATCGGAGTTGGAACCCGAGCCTCTAGGAGCCGCGTACGAAGGCTTCGGATTCGCGCATAACACCTACCACGGGCCCGCGAGGCACCTGCGCGCGCCGCTCAACGCCATAACAGGCTCGCCGGTAAGTTCGATGGCAGGCCTGTGCCACTCCCGCCGCTAGTGCGAGTATATACCTACCGAGGCTTTAGGAGCTGCCTGTTAAAAGCTTGACAAAAGTACCGCAGGACCGTGAGGGATGAACACGATTCGTTTAGAGGACCGCATGTACGGTACGATTTGTATTTTACTATCCGTCGTTTCAGACCGATCGAAGCGAGGAATCGATGGTGTATGTCAATATTGTTAACAATTTGCGTTCGTACAATTTTTTGAAGCGATCGATCGCACGATTTTTTTCAGATGTATCGAAGCGACATATAGATGATTAATTGTTTTCTTTGTCGATCAGGTAGATTATCAAAAAGTATTGGACGCGTATTTTTTCTTTTTTCACATAATCAAAAAATTACGGAGATACTATATTGAGTTGGAAATGTCGCATGACGTCACGTCCCGAACTTTGACGCGCTTTATCTTTGTAATTTTTTGTTTGATTGTCGAAAAAAATACGTGTCCAATATTTTTTGATAATCTAACTGACGGACTAAATAGAATTTCGTTTTCTTTACCCAGTCATCATCCCTATTGCACCCTTAACGGGACGGGCGGCTCGAACGCTCCGCGGCCTTAATACAACATGCACGTAATATGTGCTCCTTAATTTCACCGTTGCCTATAAGTCCACATGGTCTAACGGATCCAAAGGTGATTTGGTTTAGTGTTATGATCTGTATGTTCTCCATCGACGCTTTGCAATATTCTTAGGACTTTGACTGCTAACAGATTTTTGATCTGAACAGATCATTGACTGTATTTGGTACCTTTTCCTTTATCTAACTATTGTGTATGAAAAAGTATTAATGTCGACGGTTCGAGAGTCACCGTAGTTTTCCAATTCATAAACAAAAGTCGGTAGCTTTTGATTCGGTGTTGGCGTTCATTCATCATCATCAAAACTTAAGAGCTAGACTTTTCGGTGGAGCGCCCGCCATTCTTCTCTATTCTTTGCCAGGTTCTTGACTGATACGACACGATTTCAACTTTTTCACTTTCTGTACTTCATAACGCTGTGTATTATTACAATTTTATCAATAACAGTATTTACTTTGGTGTTAAATTGTTATCAAACTAGCGTTACTCATATAACCTTTCATTTCAGATGTCCAGTCTTCAAGCGGAAGAACAGAAACCGATCAGGTTCACCGATTCCCCGACTCACAACGCTCATCCTTCGTACTCCTCAGGGTATGGACATTCAGCTCAACCTCTCTCCGGAACCTCGGGGCTAGGGACCAACTATACCTCCACAACTCAGCCCCCCACGCCGTCGCCTCGACGGACCTCTTCGGCCACGTCTGACCACCTCGTGGACTTGTACCACAATTACAGAGAAAACTTCCAACCGTCCCCTTCACAAGACAGAGACTATTACTACCGCGCTGAACCATACGGTTATGACAGAACTGCGGAGTACGTAGTTAAACATCCTTATTTTCCTTATGACGAGAGTTCATACGAGTATAAGGAACCGGCGCCTGATTATAGACCGTCTCCACAATTTCTAACTCATAGACGGACTCCTTCTAATTCGTCTGCAACTAATTCGCATGCAGAAGAATTCTCACCGTCAAGACAGTACAGAGAAAGAAGTGACAAATACAAAGAAAGAAGCGAATATAGAACGCCCATTACGGAATATCCTAGGAAGACCAGCGATTATTCGTTGCCTAGAGATTACTATCGGCAAGAAATGCAGGAAGTCGAGCGACCGGCGAATTTAGGGTTGGAGCTCGCTCCAACGAAATTGAGATCTAGTTTGAAGAAGTACAATAAGAAGTGTAGCGCGTCTGGCGGGAGCTCCGGGGCCGGCTCGCCCGCGCCGCCCGCGCCCCCCGCGCCGCCCTCGCCGCCCGGCAGCCTGCCCAGCGAGACCGACTCGTACGCGTCCGCGCGCGACGCCTCCTCGGGCTCGCAGTCGCGCGTGCGCTTCAGCCCCGACGCGCTGGCGCCCGGCGAGCGCCGCGTCTCCAGGCATTCGTAGCGAAGGCTGAAGAAGTTCAACGACTACCTGGTCTGACTGCACATTCGCTTGCCGGTAGCGTGGGACGCTTGCTTTTTAGCAAATATTTCGTATTTAGAGAACTGATTGACTCCACTGTCGACTTTTTAATTCGAGTGTAAGCTGATGTTCGTAAATCTCTGTTTTTTTTTAACGTACAGAAGACTGTTCAAAAAGTATGTCAGTCTAATTAGTATTGTTATTAATTTTCAAAAACAATAAGTTATTCGAAATTATAATCAAAGAGAAATAGAACAGAATAATTTATTTATAACTTTTCACCAGCAAGCAAACGTCATTTTACTATCGATTTGAAATCGATTTTAGAGTATTTCAGCGCCATCTATCAGTCGTGATCGTACGAGTGTTTTTAATATAGAGGCCGTGATTCTGTAATTATAAATTGCTTCGCGTTTATATTGGAACTGTAGCATTTGTCACTTGAAAACTCGTGTTTTTATCACGTGGTAAGTGGTTCATTGTCTAAACATAGTTGTTTAACGTTTATCGTCAATAGATGTCGCAACGTTCATGGATTTTTCTATGCGACGTGCGAAAGTTCGAACTAAAAAAAACTATATTTGTAGTGGGGATGATATCCAGAATGTAATGATGAGTATCCACCGAGGCGACATCTAATAATCATGTACCGACCTCTGCGAAATTGTCTCTTCTCAATTGGCTTGATATGCATTGATCTTTGTACAATTTTTTTTTGATAACTTGACAACCAAGTTAAGATCTGAAAGCTGTCGTAGCCGTATCGTTTCTATTCTTGTGTTTGGAGGTTAAAATTTGTACTGTCAGGGTTGACTTCGTATTTTACGGGAACTATAGCATTGTTGATAGTGTTGATCAACTTCCTCAAGAAATCACAAGAGGAAAGTAGGGGAGGCGTGTCCAATAGTCCAATACTGTGGACGGATAGATGCTCGAGATGATGCACCATTACTGCCACGCGGCGTTACTTGCAGCAAGGTTAAAAGGTTTATTTAATGTATTTTTATAACTGAAGAGTAAAAATCTTAATTAGTACAAAGATCAATGGTATTAACAGCTTTTCGCCCTCGGGCCCATAGCCTTTTATTAACGTAACTGTGTTCATTATTTAGTCTAGTATAGAGTGTACATTTGTATGAATGCGTCGGTATGCTCGAGAAGAAAAGACAGTACTGTGCCTGGTTTACTAGAAAACATTCCTTTATTTGCTCATAGATGGCTGCACAAAGGTGATCTGAAAAAGGTTAATTGGGTAATTCTCATATCGTTTCAACCGCCCGTCACAGCCGTGGCTACAATATTGACGATTTTCTAAGGAAAAGCTTTTGATAAGAATTGTTAGCGGCGGCTCTGAATTGCACAGAATAGCCGCAAATGACATACGAATCTACAGGGAAGTCCTAAGCCTTCAATAATGCGACCACGGTTGTGACGGCGGCTGAAACGCTCGTGAGAATGACCCAATTACGAAGACTTGATCTGTGACATTGTTAAAAAGAGATGAACCAAACCAACTGGTTCTTACAATAGTTTTTCGTTCACAGGTTTTCATTCAAATAATAATATCGTTTTTTTTTCAGTTTCATGTTTCCTCATTCATATATAATTACTTACCTTAAAAACTGACAATTCTTTGCACTTGCAAATTTTCACTTCGTTGGAACGTGCCGTTTATTAATTTATAACTTGGCTAAGAGCTAGACGTGGTGACAAGTCGAAGTACAATATTCTCAAGTGACAATCACGACAGTAGTATTTTTTGCTTAAAAAAATTGATCGTGTTGCCAATTTAACTCCGAACAGCGCCCTCATTTTCCAGGTAACCAAAATGTTCAAATTGCAGCGCCATCTTAAAAGTTATAGATTTCTGTAATCAATGAAAAAAGAAAAGTGATTATTAAATAAATTCCCAACAGTTTCGTTGTATATCAATAATTAAGTCTCGTTTTGAATTGGGCCGTTTCAATAGTCGAAATCTTAACATTAAATTAAATATTTTGGAAGTGCCTAGAACATTACAATGGTAACTTGAGGAACAAAAAGGCATTTAATTTAATTTGTACAAAATGTAAATATAAACCCTGTAGTTGCAGTCCCGGCGTTTTTTTATTTCGTTGCGGTGCTTCAGCACTACGTTAAATTCTGTTATTTTTATTAAATTATAAATAGTACAAATATATTTTTAAGTAACCCGAACGAATTGAATATAATAATTATTATTTACTTTACATTTCGGCAACTAACAAATATGTATATCTGAATAATTAATACACTGTACAAAAACGTTAGTATATATATTTTGTAATAAGTATCAATAAATTTAGGCGTAGATATCAGTTTTTGTATCCCACGGTAAATTTAATTAGGTAATGGAACTAGTCGAAGTTTTTGCAACATATAAATGTACCTAAATGTATCTATGGCATATCGCGCGATTGATATTGTATTCGATATTATGCGTTCTGTACTCAAAACCCTGTTTTACTTTTTAATACTTCAACTAATCATGGTATTTATAAAATAAAATGATTTGGTATAAACGTCTATCAAGGTCATCATTGCGAACAATTTAGTAAATGATTAAGTGTACGTTATTCTGTCACATTGTGTTCGATAAAAATCTGTAATGTTTTTGACGGTGTGACTTTAGTGCAGTGAAAATCCGTCGAGTCTTAGATCTTGCAATAAAAAACCACGCTTTGCAATGATGGCGCGATCTACAATTTGTTACAGTGCTTATTCAGTTTTTGATTGTGATAAATCCAACAATTTATTTTGAATATTTGGCTCGTTATTGGCATCAGTAAATGTAAGACATGTATGTATATCTATTTATATATTATATATAAACTTAGCTTTGGTATTGTTGCAGAAGCCAGTGCCTACGTAGGAGGGGGTTATTGAGATTATGACATCCACGTCTGAAAAGGTTACTAAAACACGGGTATTCGATCTGAGCGGCTAGCACATCTTGTATCTTCTTGCTTATCGCTCAGTGAGTCTTTATGGACTAGTTAGGGATATCCACGCGACAACCAAGTCGCGGACAAGTTACGCCAGCTGTAATGAATATTTTGCTGGCACAAACAATGTGCTTAATGATATCTACAGAATTGCTATCGATTAGTAACTCGACGTCATAGTAAGCTTACTCATAGATTCGGTGTGGGAAAAAAATGGGAAAAATGGATTGTAGGAACACGGAAAATTACAAGTCCTGTTTAATTGATAATTACTATATTTTTTTTTGTTTTTTTAGCTTTTAAAAGTAACCGAGTTCAGTTGACTATTGGCACCATGAACTGTATTTCATGGTGATAGAGGCGATAATTCTACAATGACTAGGTTCCAACGATGTTGTTATTTTAATTTTAAATTTATGTCTCACAATTACATAGACATGATACATAATAGAGTCGAAAGTATATCACTTGCTTTTATATTGTTTGTGCCAGGAAAAACAAGTCTATTTACTGGCAAAACCAGTGTGCTAAATATAGGTTTCAAATCCTATTAATCTGCTAGTTACTTGGTATTTACAATATAAGTACCCAAGTTTTGTGATATGTCGTGGATGTCGGAATTTATTATCTGGTTAGGGTGGCCAGTAAATTCAACTGGTCGAGTTGTGATTATTTATTTTCGTTTTATTTCTTGTGCAATATTTGAAATTGTTTTGCGTCCATATTGTTTTTATGTTATTTATAAAACTGAAATAATGAATGTAGCAGTATTTCTTGCAGTATTTGAGATACAATACCACTGTATTTTATATAAATATTGGAATTTCTATATGATTATGTATGTTATACTATACTTAGTGTATAATTTGTTTTAGTTTTCTAAAACCAGTGCCAATCCTACGCCCAGTGTAAAAGAGGTATCTCACATCCCAACTGTTGGGCTGTACTTAAAAATATGTTATCTCACTCTAATGCATTACTGATCTGGGATGCGAATAGCAAACTATCCTACTCTCATTTCCAAACTTGTTTTTAGTACAAGCCAAATCCTAACCAAATTATCATAAGAATCTCTTTTATAATAAGTTTCAGATACTGGAGTCACAAATTATTTTCAAGTTAAAAAAATGAATTTATCATAGTTTTTTTGAACTCGTGTAAATATACCTATATGTTTAATTAAATATTATGTATTATATTGACTCATGGCATGTTTACTTAAAAATACTCTAGTCTTGAAAAATATATTTAATTTTAACTGGCTTTGTATGAATTGAGGTGTATGATGGTTGTAGAGACATACTTCGGGCATTCCTTATTTATGTAAGAACATTCCATATTGTTTGATAAGTGCTCAGTTACATTAGACGAGTGTGAGATGGATCTGTGCCAATAACAATGAAAATGCCTTAAGTACGTTGAAATAAATTGACAAATAAAACTAGAATAAGCTTTTTATGAAGTTTTCTTATTTCTCGTATCCTATTCGAAATTCCAGTTTCGTTTGTTCAGTGGCTGTCTATCCGGCGTGATAAAGTACTTGGCATGGTGCCAGTAGGTTTAGTAAATACCTAATATGTAACTTACTGGTTATTTTTTTATCTCAACAGCATTTTCGCACTGTCAACGAATCAGCCCTAAAAACGCAAAAAATTTAAACTACTGAAAGCAAAAAAAAAAGTTGTGCTACCTGCGTAAAAACTGCAATATTTTCAGACTTCAGTTTTTGCAGTTCAACTTATAAACTATGGGGTTTTTTTAGGGTTCCGTACCTCAAATGAAAAAAAAAAACGGTACCCTTATAGGATCACTTTGTTGTCCGTCTGTCTGTCAAGACCCTTTTTCTCAGGAACGCGTGAAGGTATCAAGTTGAAATTCATATCAAATACTTAGGTATGTTATCCCTTGGATCAGTGAAAAAATCAAACATCTTAAGTCAACGCAATCAAAAGATACGGCCGTTTATGCCGCATATTGAAGGGAATCTCCAGGGAATCAAAACCTATAGGGTACTTCCCGTTGACTTAGAATCATTAAATTTGGCAAGAAGCAATGTATTATACACAAGTAAAGAAAAAAATCCGAAAACCGTTAATTTGTAGCTACATTACATAAAAAAAGAGTCCAGTATAAACTGATACTCACTAAGTACGAAAGTGCATACTTAGTGCGTGTCAGTTTATACTGGACTAAGTTTATATTGTATTCCCGTGATTTACGAACTATTTACATGCCTACAAGTTTGTGCGGAACCCTCGGTGCACGTCCTACTCGCACTTGATTTACATTAAGGGGTCCAAATAACAGCTTTACATCGCGTTTTGCGTTTTTATTTAAGATATGACTGGCGTATAGTATAGGTTGGTGTGATATGATTAATATTCATATTGGTGCTTTTCTCGACATTATCCTCCTAGCACTTTTTCCTGTTCTTCGTCGCGGTACGCTTGACCATGATCTAGATTCGGCCAGTCTGGTTATTACAGTGGAGCGACTGCCATCTGACCTCCGTAACCCTTGTGACAGGAGAACCAAACAGATTGAATCATGGTTACATAAATTGCCGCCTAAATGTGCAGGTTTCCTCACGATGTTTTCACCGTAATAGCATCGGTTACCGTGCAAGTAATGTACAGTTAGAAAAACTCATTGGTACAGTCAAGGTTATAAATATAGATTCGTTCAGTGTCAAAAATATGTAACTACGACCTTTTACGGCGACATAAGATCGTGGTTACATATTTTTGAGGCTTTGGATGTATCTATGTTTATAACCTTGACTGTACACCGCTTGGGGGTTCGAACTCGGTACCTCACAAACACGAGTCGACACCGCTGGCGCCAACGACGCTCTCGGCATATATGTGGAAAATTCAGTTCTCTTATCTGTTTAAAAAAACTAATAAACATTATTTTGCAAAGATATATAATTCTTAAATAAAGGAAATCTAAGTTCCCAAGCAGACACAAAATTAGAATATTTTTTCATTTATTTATTTAGAACTAAGTAATATCACAGTTTTATCACAGTAGAACATTTTTGGTTTTTGTCCATCAAATTTGAAGGTAGACTTGTTTTTATGATACCTAATAACACCAGATACTTACTTATGTACATACTAGTAAGGTAAATATGTAGAAGACATGCTGAATGAATAGATAGGTAGCAATACGTAGACCTTGAGAACATAAAGTATGTACATAATTTTGGTTCCAAGCAACAAATATTCAAATCTAGATTTTAGTAGGGGCAGATATACAAGAGGAAAAATAAATAACATGACAATGTATAAAAAGAACGATTTATTCAATACTGGGTATCATTAAAATATTATATCAGTGCAGTGTAAAAATACTTATATAATATAAAAATGTGCTCTTACGCAACTTATATTCGACGGAAATGTGTCATAAAAGAACCTATTATGCTTTTGCAATATGTAGCTTTCTATAGGAAGGAAACTGTAAAAGAACATACATACAGCCGAACATAGAATCTCCTCTTTTTTTGAAGTATGTTAAAAAAAAACTGAAATATCGTCACTATTTTATGACACAAATCCATCCGATACTCATAAAAATATGTTTTATCTTAAAATTAAATTGGTTTTCCTTATCCTAGCGTCTGAACTGCGTTCCAGATTAATTCAAAAAGCGTTTCAATTTTGAAATCTAGTCCAACAAGACCACCAATTTAGGTTTTTAACCAATTCTATTCTAGGCCTACGCCTACGCCCGGACAAGCCGGGTATATCACAATGACCAAATGTATAGGACTCCAAAGGATCGACCTACTCGCTAAGGGCGGCCTAACTAACGGTCCCGAGGCAGATTTTACTAGAAATATGCAGTTCTGCGATCAGCAAATTCGTCAATCAAGAACAAAGTCTTTTAAAAGCTCATGAAACTATAGAAGCAGGATTTCAGATCCGTAACGTCTAGCGAAACTTGATTTTCCCCGCTTGTTGCTCAGTGCGTCTCTTTCGTATTGGACTAATTAGACAAAGATGTACTGCGTGATAAAGTCGAGACAAAGCGTGCTAGCCGTACTGATATTTTACACTTTATCAAAAGGATTTTCGGCTGGCAACGGATCAATTGAGACGCGTCGTACGGCGCCTTCGCGTCTATTCTTTACTCCAACGGCAGAAGGCCACATGTTAATTCTCTGAGCCGAAGGACCTTGCGGGTATTACGCGTGAGAGTTGCAAATAAAGAAAAATTAATGAGGAATGGGCCGCTTTTGAGATTACAAATGTGTATATTCGGCGACCAGGGAAGTTTCAGAATCTTATAGAAATTTGATAAGGGTAAAAGGGGCTGCTTTTAAACTGACATCTCTTTCACTGCATTAAATCGAATAAGTTGGTAATGAAATACCCACTGGTGACCACCGTCAGCCGTCACACTTCATAAATCCGCTGTAATACGTGTACTTATGTTTAAACTATAAGTAGGCATTATCAAACAGGCTTTTTTCGACATTAACTAATCTTTACCTCCCGTCGTTTTGATACTGTATCTGCAGTATCGAAAAAGATGTATAACTACCACCATCATTTATGCGCAAAAAAATCTAAAGTAGGTAAGTATTTACTTTATTTTTTTTAGTTACATTGCATGCGAATCTGAGTAGAAGCTTGCAAAGATTGGAAGTTTTTCTACGTCTCTCTAGCTAGTTGCTAAATCTATTTCTACCTATTTAATCGCGAAGTTTTATAAAGGTATCATATATCATTTATAATGCAAGACAATAAAAATATATGGTATCCAATATTTACCAAGTTGTCATGTAATATCACGAATGAAATGCGATAGCTCTAGTATTTTTTTGGTCCAAATACGTCGATAATCATCATTTATGGTCTGTTGACGATGGCGTAGCGCCAATAGATCCGACCAGATCAATGTCTTTGTAATCGCTATGCGAAAATTCCGAATTTAAACCTTTGTTTCAACTACCTGACTAAATTAAGTGTACCTAAATGTTACCTGGGTGTGCCTATTTAGGGTACTTTTATAAAAAAATATACATTGTTAAGGACTAATATTAAGAAACGGTAAAAATTCCATTCAAAATCAACTAAAGGAGCGTCCTCACCGAGAGGATTCTTACCCGAGCAATAATTTCAATAATTTGTAAGCTTTGTACGCTCGGCTCAACGTCCACACCAATATTCGACGCCGAATGCTCATTACACGCGAATGCTCTCAGTGGGGACGCTCCTTTAGTATACTGCTATAGGACAAATAGTGGTGTCTAAACTGTAACAACATCAACAAGTGCAACCATATTCTGCGTACTAACGGGTGAGGATTAAATGGGCGATTCCACGAGCGTTTTAATCGCCATCAGGTCCTTGATCGCGGGTAATTCTTCGAGTGTTTCAACCACTGTCATTCCCGTGGCCGCATTAACGTCGAAATTCCTGTAGCTTTGGGTGTTATCTTGTAGAGTGCCCCGACTTCTACAAAATTTAACTGAAAATGCTTTCAAAGCTACAAGAATTTCGACATCAATGCGGTCACGGTAATGACGGCGGCTGAAACGCTCGAAGAATTGCCCATTAAAGTCGAAACTCTACAGTAGTTTCGACTGAATGCCATTTTCGGTTATTTTATAGAGTACCCTGACTTCTAAAAATAACGGAAAATGGCATCCAAAGCTACAGAAACTTCGACTTTAATGCGATCAAGGACCTGATGGCGGTTGAAACGCTCGTGGAATCACCCGAATCTGCTTCCGTTATTGAATTTGAGTTACCGCCTATTGGCTTATGACGCCGGTAGCACACCTCCGCCGCGGAACTGTAGTAGCAAAACTCTGGCAACGAAATAAAGTTCAATTTCGTATTAAATATCACGATTTCGCCACAGTTTCGCGGTTTCGCGGCGGAGGTGTGCTACCGGCATATAGGTAGGTTGTGATATCAGCCCTTAACTATGTACACTTTTTTTATAAAAATGCGCAAATATCAGATTGACGTCAGAATAAAGCCTACAAATATGATTAAACTTATAATTTTATTTAATCATTTCTTTTTCTCCAAATTAAAGATCTAGGATATGCACCTGCCAAGATCAGTATAAAACTAACCTACAACTAGGTACTATGTACGGTTAGCTAATATAATTAGAACAATATTTGGAACTTTGTGACAGTCTTTGTGGCATTTTGTAACAGACATTTCGTAATTATGCGAAAGTACCCTTGTACTTACATGGAAAGAAAATAGCATTAATTTTGCTACACATTATAATAAAGTAAAGACTTCTCCAAAAAAAAAACACAAATATTAACAAATTTTCTATAGTTGCCACAAACCAAATTGGTACACCGGACCATAAAACCCCGAGATGGGGCAATAAAGTTAGAGATGCGCGCGTGCAATCCGTTGTATAGATTGTTGTATGATTAGGTGAGTCAATTGCACAACATAAAAGAACCCAAGTACTTGTTATTATTACCACGTGTCTTATGATGATGATGATGATGAGATGCTAATGAGTCAATTGCATAATAAAAAATACTTTCATTTTAAACTTGATTCGTGAATGAATGTGGATGTTGATTAAAATGGACGTGTATATCAGAAATAATTTTGTTACTGTTGATGGTGATATACAACACCAAACCCGCGTTGTTGTAAATTTTAATTTTTTCGTCAGAAATTAAAGATGCCACATTATTGCAGAAAGTAAATTTTAATAAACCACGTGACCTTGCGGCTTGGATTTGCGGTTTATTTATTTTAGTTCTTTTAGGTACCTATTTACGGGTTGTTTTGCCGAAGCTAGTTGCAGATAACATAGGTTAAATTATCGACGAGGCTTGTCGCCGATGCCACTTTTGTTGCTATTATAGTAACTGTATTACTTAAAATTGTTTACCTTTAAACTTAACTTTAAAAGTTACTTAAAGAAATTCTAAAACTAGAGATATTTTTTAGTTTGTATTTATACATTTTAATTAATTGTTCAAAAAATACAATCAATATGTTATTTATTATCAAATTTATTTGTATTATTTAATGAGTACTTACTCGGTTTCGATAATGACACGGCAACATCCCTATCCCTACCTACGATACCCAATCACAAGGCAGTGAACGGCCAAGCGTTGTGCGTTGTCTCGCTCTAACGTTTTATGATCCGGTGCGCCAGTTTGCGGCAACTATAGTCGTGATAGTTTTCCTTTAAAATTCGTTATATTTGGTTTAATTTAAGATATTTTTCAGATCTTTATTGCTTGTAGTTTTGAAGTTAAAATAAAGTGTCTAGAACCCGGTCTGCTAATAAATTGCTTTAAAATTGGTATAAAAGAGCGGCGGGACAAGTTAAGGATCCTACCTAGTTATTTAACATTTAGAGTGTAAAAAATGCTTATTCTTATCCATACCTAATTTGTTACTAATATATTAATATATAAGAGCAAGTTTTGCACAAAGATTGCGCGAATTGGATACTTGCGGCGTTATAGCGAACCTTGAGAGGCTTACGACCAGCAGTGGAAGTTTACCGGCTAAGATGGTGTTCATGAATGAAAATTCAACTTTTAGGTATTTCTCAGACACAAAATTATCTTGCGGCAATCTCTCTAGATAAGAGGGCAAGGGGTCTACAATAGAGCAGAAAGTATTTTAATAAATACCAATACGAGTATATTCGATTTAAATCCCGTAACATACGGTATGAAAGCCTGCTAGCCAGTTACATAAATCGGTCTTTTCCAGTCATAACGCTCCAAAGGAAACACCTAAACACACACGATTACAAATTCAGTGTTTGTAACGCACGCAGTACGCAACGTAGGCGATTACGTAACTACGTCGTTTATAGTCTCTATTCTCGGACAATTCTTTTTTTTCATGTCAACAGGATCCGATGAAACGATCGAAGGCATTTAGGCAGAGAGATGTTAAAAACTAGCTAGTTGTAGCAGTTTTTTGCGTTTATAGGAATATAATTTTGTTGATTTATGTTATTAACCAATTAATCGAGAAGTAAATTAAATAGACAGCCCGTGCCAAATCAGAATTAATTTAATCATTCCAGATTTTTCTTTTAAGAACAATACTTTCCATTGACTGTTTAAGCAGCGTTGTCAAGTTTGAGGCAAATTAGCCTTGACCTTTACAATGTCTTTAAAAATAAATACTAGTTATGTTTAGGGATTATATATCGATAACCGAATGTATATCGGTATTTTAAAGAAAATATCGATACTTTCCGAATATATCGAGAATTGTATCGGTAAACTTAAATATCGATTTCTTAAGAGTTCCGTCGATTCTGCATGGATTCCATCATCAGAGTATCATTCTTATAGAAATGAGACCAATTTGAACCGGGTATGTAAGTATATACCTGACCGACTAAAAAAAAATAACTTCACGTCAGTTCATAAATCTGTATTCTGTCAAAATATAGATGTTAATGTACCGAAAATTATTTATCGATACCTATATCGATAAAAAGGTACCTAATTATCGATATGCGATATAGATATCTTAATTATACCGGTATTACAGTCCCTGGTTTTGTTACCCCTTGAGCAGCAACCACCCTCTTTTATAAATAGAAGTGGTATTGTTTTTGAATTTGGAAATGAGGACGAATGAAGCCACATACACATCTGCGGTGCTATTGCAACAGGAAACGTTGTGTCGAAACTTGTCGAGTTTTAAATTTTCGCTAGTATGAGGCTTGGATTGGAGATTGCACGAATTTGGATAAAAATAAGTAATTTACAAGCGACTGCGAAGCTGGCAAAAAACCTGTCCGCCGCTTGTCTCCGACAGGTATAGGTTGTAATTATAATACCGCTCGTGGGTCATAAAACTTTACAAAAAACCGTGAACCGCTCGCCAGCAGCAGAATGTTATACGCGCTGTTTCATTTTAATCGCGTAATTTCTCATTATTAAAAACAAGCCGTTTATTGTTTCAATAAAGGTGTACCGATAAATTAATCAGTAAAGTACACCAATTATAAAAGCCGGAGTATGTACGTTTAGTATTAGTGTATACTTATTTTTGTGAGAAAAGCCGAATGACGCGTCTAATGATAACAGAAACATTAATGAATCTTACTGTACGATAAGGAGTAATTGCTATCGTTATGCCTCTTCTCCACTATCGCCGATCACGGGCGAGCTTGAGGGACGAAGTTATGCGTTGGAGCGAGCAAGATTGTCCTGTTTCTCACTCTAAAGCATAACTTCGTCCCTCACGCTCGCCAATGATCGGCGATCGTGGAGCAGAGGCATTACACATAAGGATATACCTATCTAATGCGTCATTACCAACGAATAAAAGCATCATGCAACACATTGTATGTAACTCTAGTGGAATTAATTGTAATTAAAGAACAGATTATGCCAAACCAAATGCCAATATACTAAGTCCAATATATACAAAATGGTGCAATTATGCTTGCGCTGCTCGCGATAACGGTCCCAACTATTTATAACGAGTAGGTACTAGTATATAATAATATGACGGCTTCGCTTGTCTTGTTGCCTTGCAGACATCGTATGCGTTATGAGTCAACTTCCATTCATCGAACAACAAAGTTGCAGTTACATCAACATACCCTTGTAGCTTACTACAGCTAGCAGCACGTTATTCCGAAGGTAACCATTAGACCGCCTGCCTGCGTCAAATCGATTCAGACTCTAATTACGGAGGCTCAGGTCAACTACCCCTTTATCTGGGGTTTCAAAGCATTTCTAGCTATATAAACTGATATCTTTACAAATACAGGTTCTGTTATCTCCCCGTTACAGAAAGAAAAAGCTTTGTTTTGCAGTAACATGGTAGGTATAAAACTATTCTGTAAACTATGTTTAAATAGGCGACTTAAACTGGCAACCATTAAAAAGAAATGAAAAGGATAGTAATATTTACGGGTTATTTACTCCTATTAGACATGTGCCTAATTTCATGATGTAGGACTAGAGCAGTCCCTTTGAGGTTTGAGGACTACAATCAATGACAATATTATATGAATCCAGATGGTACATCGCCAATATCGGCATGATGACACAATAGACAAACGTTACAGAGATTATCGAGGAAAAATGTCTAGTAACGGACATAGCAAAGGAGCACGCAGTTTACGCTTTCATTTCTAAGTCACAGGATGGATGGGTATGGACCGAAACACATTGGAGAATGTTGACAGTCTTAACGTGTTTCATAATTATCAGTTTCCGCTAGGCTTTGAATTCCAAATTTCTTAAGCGTTTGTCAGTCCCGTAGCTGGGTTTTTGTCCTTATTACTTTTCTATCAATACACATAAAACATTAATTTTAGGGATAATACCTTTTTGACTTTTCTCCTATCGAAACCCTATTTTGGAATACGTATACGCACAAACGTTACTTTGCTAAAAAAAACCCTCCAATCCGAAATAATTCCCTGTAGAATCTTCCTATAAGTAATCTAAGCGAGATTTTTCCATCAAATGTTATCTCAATCTACTTTGTTCCGAATCCGTAAACGTATTATTTCCGACACGAAGTCGGGAGTTGTTAATATAATAAATCACAAACGGTCGCGCCGAGCGAGAACTCAGGGTCGACAGACTGCGGCGCAATCACGAGACGTCCTTGAGAAGGACATTAGACGACTCCCGGACCAATACCACCGCAGTAACGTTATCTATGTATATAAATATTGAGCTTCGCGTTCGCTAACCAAGCCCGCCCTTCAGCCAGCGCCGCCGGCTCGCTTCGCAGCCGCTATCGGTGCAACCTTATCAACTACAGGTCCGTTGATCGTAACTAAACTATCATAACTATAATATTATAACATACAAAAGCATGTTTTACGACATTAATCGTTAAACCAGACCTAGCGTGAAATCGAATTTACGATTACGACCTACCTACACGATAAAAAATGTTTCCAAAAAATTTATAAAGATCTTTAAGTACCTATTGGACTAGAATATATTAAATTCTGTTTTTGTTTTTACATTTCAGAATACAAACTCACCGTCTTTGCAGATGCGACGTTATACTTACTTTCTACTTTCACTCCTAAAACTGCTGGTATAAATACCTAATTGTCCCCCGTAATTGATATGCGAGGTCGGGGTCTACTGCGATGATCCTCAGTAAAGCGGAAAACGTCCAATTCAAACTATCTTCCACTTTTTCAAGTGTTTTTTTAAGCCTTATTAGAGACTGCGTTCTCTAAAATTCATAAAGATATCTAATTTTTAGAACTTTGAATTTGTCGTTTGTTAGGTATCAGATTTCAGACATTTAGAGAGTGAACACAGTTCGAATTGGATCGATTACTAAACAACAACTGCATCACCTACACCGCGGCCATTGTATGCAAATCAAGACTTATTTGTCGCGTCCTCACACTGACCGATGCAAGATCGGTTATTTTGGCACCACTGCATGGAATTACCTACAAAGGGAAATATCGGAGTAGACCCGCGATAGGCAAGGCAACTAACGCTACATCTAATTGTGGCAGTCTAACTCCCTAATTACCGTGTTTTTTAGCATTGTTTGGTTCGGTTTAATCTTATCGACCTAACGCCCACGATAACTAAAACTGCCCAAGGCATTGTGTCCAACCCTTTTGTTACATTAAACTTATACTATTGAAGTGACTTCAAGCTTAACACATTAGGTCAAAGTACGTATAAAAATATGTAGGTATGTATACAGATCGCTATCTCATTAATTCTCACGAGTCGGGCGATTAATAAATAGCTCATCGTAACGCGAGATTTCCGTAACTCCGGAACGCGATTGCGCCAAAAATATATAGATTTAGAAACTAATGACGAACAAACAATAACGACAGCCATAACCCGTGAAGTAACATAAACAAATAAAATTATTTCTGAATCTCCACTACACGCATGCAATATTTAAGCAGAATTACAGCGACCTGCCGCGAGACAATACACACAATTAGGTATATACTACATTAGGTACATGTAACAACTACTGCCACAAATATTATTAAGTAAATAATTAAGTAAATAAGGACACGGCGGGGGAGGGGATTAATCGTATATAGAAAAAAATAGAGAAATATACAATAAACTCTATTTAAACATGAAATTTATTAAAGAGTAAAAAACATACAATGGTTTGTTTTACACAAAATAAAATACCTGGAGGGTAAAGGCGGGCCGGGCTCGCCGGGCCCGGCCCGCGGACTGCGACAGGCCATACATAGCTCATAATATAATACCATATGATAATAAAAGTACACATATATGATACTGTCAAGCCAACTAAACCAACTCACAGATAGTCATGTCGCGCTCTCGCGAATATAGAACTATGTTAAATCTTACAAAAATACTTATGCGACTAATCTGAAATGCACATAGAGGATCTCGCGTCTCAACTACAAAAATATTTTGAGATTGGAATGAATCTTTCTTTAAGCTTTCGGCCTTCGGTCAATCACAAATGAGACGGCGTTTTAAACGTCCGTTTCACATTCTAATTGCTTCTCTTCTGTGTCTTAAAGCTAACAGAAAGAACCTGTCCATTGAGCGTGTAGCCGTTGAGTGCCTGGATGGCCATCGCGGCCTCATCATACTCGCGCATGTTAACAAATGCGAACCCTTTGTTTTTCTTGGTCTCAGGGTCCTTGATGACCTTAATTGAGTCGATGGCTCCATACGGGCCAAAGAGCTGCCAGAGGGCAAGCTCTTCGGTGTCCTCCCCAATGTTGTATACATACACTGTGGTTTGGTGCAACGCGGGCGGCCCGCCAAGCAGCGGGACGGGACTGGCGGGGGCGCCCAGCAGAGGCAGCGGGGAGTGATTAGCAGCAGCCATAGGATTGAACCGCTGCTGACCCTTGTTGATAAACGGTAAGGCTTTGCCGGGGGAAGGCAACAGCGGCGGCGGCGAGGCTTGTGGGAAACCAGGCGCGAAGGCAGCAGGCCGCGCTCCAAACGCGGCGCTCAGGTTTGTACCGTTGAACGCGGCCGGAGAGGCGCCGTTGAATACAGCGGCACCATTGTACGCGAGCGGAGCAGCCACGACACCAGGCCGCGGGCTCGGGCGCTGAGTATTTTTATTTGCGTTGGGCTTGTTGGCGAACTTAACTACGACGGCGCCGGCTCCCGGCAGCGGCGTGCTGCCGTTCAGCTGCGCGATGGCTTCTTCAGCTTGCGGCCGAGTCTCGTAGCACACGAAACCGATGCCCTGTGACACACGACTGTTGGTGATCACGCCGAACTGACCGAACAAAGCATTCAGACGCTCCAGCGTCATGTCCGGCGGGAGGTTACTAATGTACAGGTTGGACTCTGTGTCCGGCTTGTGCGAGGCCTTGTTCTCGGGGTTGAGCAACGCGAACGACACCTTGAGCGTCTTGCCCTGCATGAGTAGCCCGTTGAATGCTGTGCGCGCCTTCTCCGCGTCCTCGTGCTTTTCATACTCTACGAACCCGTACCCGCGGTTCGCTATCAGCTTGCAACTCTCGATTTTGCCCATCGCCGAAAACAGCGCGTACATCATATCGCGCGTCATCAACTCCGGAATATAGTTAACCATCAGCTTCGTCGGTGACACATTGGAGTTAGCGTCGCCGCCGCCATTCTCTTCGCGTTTCACGCTCATTTCGTTTTTCATTGTTTTCTATTTGTTAATACTACACTACGGAAACAAAATACTAGTAAAACTCACACTATTGCCGCTTGATTACTTCATTTGCGACACGGTAAATGAACAAAGAACGAACACAAAAAACAGTGGCCGCACGAAAACGCCAACGACGCCGGTTCACAAGTTCATCATCATCGCAGTTTGTTTTTCGAATGTTACCAGGAAGGATATCGGACCCTTTTCGTCAAAAATGTAACTAAAAACTCTGTTGCATTTTCAAAATTCTAATTGTAAAACTCTATCTCACAAGCTATACCTAGAACTTCAAGATTAAATAATCTGCACGTGTATCAAATCTGCTACTGTCAAATAATAATTAAATTACTTTTTTGCACATACGTGGCATTATTTAAAAAATATGTTGTCTATGTAATTTTTATTTTTTTAACTTTTGGGCGAGTCACACAGATAAGAAAATTCCAACGAGTGGGACAGACTCGATGAGTTCAACAAAAAAAAAAAATTCTGCAAGTTGTCTAACATGTGAAATTATAGCGTTTTATTTTATAAATATAATTAGTCTATGGAAAATTAAAAAAAAAAAGGCTTTTGGTAAATGGTGGTAGCCTTGCATTACTGTCAGTTAGTTAGTGATGGGCAGTGACAGGTGCACGTAATTCAGGTTGTTTTTATTTTGGGATTTGTAAAATCTAGAAAAAAAGTAGCTTTTGCAGTCAAAATTATGTTCCTAACAAATATATTATTTAAGAAAGCAAAAAGCAAGTAAGTATTTATTCAAGGGTTTGTAACATTTAGGTTAGGTTTATGAACTAATTCACTGAGCAGACTTGTTTTATTTTAGGCATATTATGGTGTTAATGGAAAGCATGGTGTCGGGTCACAAATTTATAACTATTCGAGAGCGACTGGCGGACAAACTAGAGCTGCTTAAATTCGACCCTTACAGTAAGTAACTACTTAACTAATACATATATCTGCCTTAAAGCATTCTGTTGTTTTTTTATTTATATTTTTTCATTCATATCATTATTGGTATACTTACAATGGTATATTGGTGCAGTGGTGCCTCATATGAAGTTCCCTCCATAGCGTGCATATCTTGAAATGCCCTGTTTATGGGGCATGCACAATTAGCACAGTAAACAAGTTAATGTTTTTGTCTAGACATGGAAGAACATAAGAGATCTTATAGCGCTCTACTTGACAAAGTCAGTAACAGCCATATGTATGTATATATTAAATTTAATAACAGTAGCCTATATTCCAATTTCCACATTTCCAACTTCAAAAAGCACCAAACCCTTATACAATTTTGAAACCCCCATTTTACCACCTTAGGGGTAGTTTATACAAAATCGCTGCAAGTAGTATTTTTTATTTGTTAACAGTAGCCTATATACACCAATTTCCATATTTTTAGCTTCAAAAAAGACTAAACTTCCATACAAACTTCCACCTCCCTTTTTACCCCCTTAGGATCTTTATGTCACAAATGAAAACTACTATCTAAATTTAATGTTTCTAGCTTCCATAGTTTTGTCTGGGAGATGATTGTTAGTAAATCAGGACAAGTCTATTTATAAATATAATATACAGGGTGAAATTGTATATTATAATTACATTTGCATAAAATGCAGGTTCATAAAATAAACATGATTTTTATAAACCTTTTATTTTAGTTTTAGGGTTTAATTTTCAACCGTAATTATTGTCATTGTCACCCTATGCCTGGTTAAAACAACTGCTTCCTAAAATAAACATTCACGACCTTATTACAATTTCTTACTCTATGCCAACGCGTCAAATGCAACTGACATATGCACCTCAAGTGTAGGGTGACTATGAGGTTAGTTGGCGTTATTTATTAACTGTTTATTATTAATTAGATAATCCAGGAATAAAGTAATTACACATGCATAGTTAGACTTAATTTTGTCCAGGGAGTAAGAAAAATTGGTTCCTGTATAAATGTTATTATGTGAAATATGTTGTGGTATGGAGTGGTACCCTTAACATGCTGCCCACACGTTTGGTCAGTTTACAGGATTCCATAGCCATGACAATAACAAAACCCATGTCATATTCATCCACTCATGGGTCCTAAGAGTTCCATATTTTTTAGTCCCATATAGAACTAAGTTATAGATTTTTTGTCAAGAAATGGTACATTATTATTATCTAACATACCTTATTAAGTATGAGAAGTTTTATATAATTATTCTTCTTCTTCTTATGGTGCCTCTCTGACTAGCGAAGGTTGGCAATCAGCTCCGCATACTCCTTTGTATTTCTCCTGAGGCGGAACAGTTGGGCAGCACTCGCAACTCCTGTCCATCCTCTTATATTCCTGAGCCAAGATCCTCCTGCGACCCACAGATCTTTTTTTTTTTAAAATATAATTATAATCGATAATAATTCTACACCCCAACTGAATACAGACGTATTTGCAGAAACCCCAAAAAACACAATTAACATTTTCCTTATATGTCTTTATTCAGTTGGGGTTTTTGCAAACACGTCTTTAGTTAAGGTGTCGGATTATCGGCTATTTAATAACATGATTGCCTTTTTAGAAATAAATACCTATATTGAAAACTTCAAAATAGTACAGTCGAAGTCATAAATATGTTTACACTTTAGTACCTTGTCTATTCAACGTCGTGTTTAAACTGTCATATGAAATTGTCACAGCGATTAGAGTGACAAGGTACTAAAGTGTAAACATATTTATGACTTCGACTACCTATCCGCAAAATGTTATACCATTCGACGCCATCGACTCATATATCAGCACCGCAGGTTCAACGCCAACGACTCATATATCCGTCACGGTTGACAGCGCAAAATAGACCTGAGCGTATATGAGGTAAGGTCGACATTAGCTCTATTTTAGCTGTCGCGGCGTGTGAGTGAGGTCTTTTGTATTTGACATGACTTTGAAAAGGTTAATGTCATGTGTAACGTATAAAACAGTCTAATTGTTATTATGGTCGCATCTGTCCTTTTCGCACTTACGTATAGGCGTATAGGTCATAAAGTGACAGATGTTTTATCCACATGATAAACACTACAAAAGGCTGCCTTTCCATTGAGGCGGATATCGCACCGCTCCGCTCGTGTCCGCCTCAATGGAAAGGCAGCCTAATGACAGCGTCAAGTCACGAGAAATGTATTATTGGCTTTTTGCAACAGGGTTCCATATTGGCTCAACAACAAAGCCAGTGACCGTATTTTTTATTGTTTCAGTTCGCCGTGAAAGTTTATACAAGGAGAGGAAAAAGATCAGAAGCATGAGCAGCAGCTTCAAGTCTTAAAAAAAATGTAGAAAATAGTGTAGGTAGTTATTAAAAGTAATAATAGACAATATTGTGTTTAAAATGTTTTAATTTAATTATTGTACTTTAAACAATAAATAAATCTTTGGATACAATGTTTTATTATAGCTAGATTGTGTTCCGATGATTAAGTACCGCTAAATGGCTAGCCGTATGTTAATTCAGTTTTTCGTGTAAAATTTAGCAACACATTACAGCTTGATTATCATTATAAAACTTAAGGATCATGATGGGATCACAATATTTAACAAATCTAGATATTTAATTAATACGTATACTAGCCATTCAGTTTATCTTTTTTCACATAAATATCCAATAGCATAATATGCAGAGCTTGTGTATAACTCTATCCAATAGGTAAAATACAATGAATTTAGAATATATGCTTTACTTTTGCCCCTTAATGCTAGTCAGTTGATACAGCATGCAATCAAATATAAAATACACCAAGTGCGTTTATACATACTGTTCTGAAAGTGCCTTATTTTAATATCAAACTCTTGTAGTGCTAAAATAATTAATTTTACTGAAACAATTTTAATTGCCGAATGTTTTTGACGTTTCTATGCCCAGTCCTGAATTTCGTAAACAATAGCTAAATATTGTTTTAAGACGTTCGTGAATTTTAATTGCCGAATGTTTTTGACGTTTCTATGCCCAGTCCTGAATTTCGTAAACAATAGCTAAATATTGTTTTAAGACGTTCGTGAATTTTAATTGCCGAATGTTTTTGACGTTTCTATGCCCAGTCCTGAATTTCGTAAACAATAGCTAAATATTGTTTTAAGACGTTCGTGAATTCTCAAGTCACACCTGTAGGCCAGTTCATACCCCCGTTATCACAATTCCAAAATCTACCTAGTTTAAAATTTGTTAATAAATTTCGTTTCGTCAACAACTACGAAAAAGATTTTTTTGTCAAAATTTTCACATTATATTTTTACATTTTTATTATCAAAGTCAATAAAGTGCAATCGTAAATATTAATTTACAACATAATGTTGATTAATAATTGTAAAGTTTTTGAAATACATTTTCAATACATTAAGAAACACTTACGAATTATTCTCACTATTTTCATTATATCTATTATTCAGAACAATCAAATGAAAGGAATTCATCTTCATTATTATACTTAACAATTTTTAACTCCTAAGAATTTCCTATATTCTTCATTATGTACATACGTAATAGAATTTAAAGTTGCGTGATTTGAATATCGACTACAACACAGATGAAAAGTATTTTTACGAGAGAATTGAACTTACATCTTGTACTTTATCCTATTACTGAAATTGACTAGAAATCAACTGGTAGGTACCTCAATTAGACACCTCAGCACGTTTAACACTAATAGCCATTCTGGCTAAAATTCACAAATATAGGTTCTAATTAAATAATATATTTAAAATATATCTATGTTATATTGACATCAAAAGAGTCCTCTTAGCTAGTAATTGATTCAAAATCAAATTACGTCAAATATAATAATTGAATTATATTTACATCTTTGGCTTATAATTAGGTAAATATAGTAATCAGTTACCTATTTCATAGTTGTTAATATTACTGTAACTAAAAGATAATATTCAGTATATTGAAATAGAATAGTTTGGTCCGCTAGCAACAAGACAAGTACATATGAACAGTGGCAGATTTACACATTACCATTAGGCTATTCAAATTTTGCCGCCCCTAGGCTCTACAATTCTATACCCAGTTCACAATCGTATTAATAAAAAAAGGCGGTCAAGTGCGAGTTGGACTCGCGCACCGAGGGTTCCGCAAATCCGCAAACTTGTAGGTATGTAAATAGTTCGTATATCACGGGAATACAAATTTCCAGTATAAACTGACACTCACTAAGTACGGGAGTGCATACTTAATGCGTATCAGTTTATACTGGACAAATTTTGTAAAACATTCAACAAAATATTGTATTTTTAAATTGCACAGTATATCAAATTATAAATAACTAGCGACCCGCTCTCGCTTCGCTCCGGATATTATTATATACCTTCTGTGAAAAATTATTTAACTCATGGTGAAAACCGCATTGAAATCCGTTGCATAGTTTGAAAGGTCTAAGCGTACATACTCGTACAAAAGGACAGGCGGCGGGAAGCGACTTTGTTTTATACTATGTAGTGAAATTGAGATCGTCAGAAATATAAATTAGCAATAAATTATATATTTACCTTAATTAATTTACATATATATATAAATGTCATCTGATATAAGTATATCTCCATTCACGATCGTCATAATAACATGAAATAAACAACACTAACTAATAACGTGATCAATAAATAAATAGGTAAGTAATAATAACAATAATAATAATTATAATAATAATTCGGATACGAGTCTATCATGAGGACGAGAAATGTGTCAACCCTGAAAGTATCAATCTCATTTCTTTATCTGGTATTTATATCTGGTATATCATACGATAAAATTATGTCGAATTTCACCAACAACTTAACAGACGATTAGTGTTAACTGCTGTCAAAATGTATCACTAACAGTCGATTAACATTTGACATCGTTTGGTGCAGAGGTCGGCAAACTTTTTAGACAAAGATTTTTCGGAAGTTCAGACGGCCGCAGTTTTCTGTTTCAGCTTTTTCACTGTACACCAAATTTTAATAGGACAAAAAACTTTTTGAGAGAACTTGTAAAGACCTTCACAGAGCTGGATGCGGCTCGCGAGCCGCATTTTGCCGACCCCTAGTTTGGTGAAACTGGTACTTAGCGAACGGTCTTGTCAGTCGCCATGCCACTCGGCATGTTCCCGCGTCGCAACCAAACGCGACTACGTATAAATCGTAGAAAAAAATATCTACGTAAGTGGTGGTTTTGAATTGTTTGTGTGGACCTAATTACTAACAATTAGTTCGGGCCCAAATTTGCCGCCACTAAAATCAGCCGCCCTAGGCTCCAGCCTACTCAGCCCGATGGTATATCCGCCACCTCATATGAAAGTATAAATTTGGAATGGAATGATAGAAATATACTCTTAGAATATACACTTTAGGATCTTGCATGTCTTCGCATGTTGTCTGCGAAGTTACAGTAAATAGCTTAAACATAAGTATCTAATGAAGTGTGCATATTTAAGTGATCTCATGAAAATGCATTACAATGCTAATAATTATATTATTTTCTTGCAACATTTTGGCATTGATCCCTTACCAACGTTTAGTTAAATAAAATACGTTTCATTTAAGATACATTTAGTTAACATCTATAGGTTAGTATACATACTGTCGTGGAATAGAACGATTCCGATTATATAATTTATCTAAACTGTCGATTACTTGGTTAATGATTAATAGATGATTAAAATAAGTTATCAATCAAATACTAAAATATTTTAGACTAAATGAGAAGAAATCTAAAGAAGAGACTAGAATATAACCGAAAGCTAAAATAATAATAAATATATTTCACTTTTACATTTTACCCGTAGAAAGAACGTGATTAGTGACATTTATTACATAATATTCACGAATAATAACTATTATATATTTACGAATAATAATTGAAAAATCCAAAAGGCCGAAATATTTTTTCAGTTCAATAATTTTCCTCGTTAATTTTGTCGTTCCAATGTCGATTACTGAACTATAATTAACTTTGATTTATATTTAGAATAAACTCTCTAGGTAATAACTTATCCTGCTAACTGCGACTGTTTAAATATTTTTCCATGACCTTATTTTGTATATCTAATAATTATTGTAAATTAACGTTTCCAATAACTAAATTAGTCCCTAATTATATTACTTTTGATAATATTAATTTTATTCTACACAAAGGTCATCTTTTAGAATTTAGATACTTAAAGATATTAATCCTAAAAATAATTTGGTTAATTTAGGAAATTTATCAACTGAAATGGTAACTGAACTTCACGTGGAATTATCTTAGGTAATATAGTATTACAAAGGCTAATTAATTAATTATGAAGAGATCACTTCACTGGCACTGTCTCAAGTCAATTGCTCGAAGAGGGGGGCCAGGTCGGGGTACTTTCATGCGAAGAACTCCGTCTTGCTCGCCATGTCGAACTCGGACTCCTCCATTTTGTACAGCTCGATCAGCTGGGGACACAATGAGCCAGTTTTAATAACAGTAAAAACACAAAAATACAGTTTGCCTTGATAGTCAGTTAAAGGAAGTTTTTCGGCATGGAGGTGATAAGTCGGTTCTGAGGCCTGTTTGCATTTTGCAATGTCAAAACTGCGACAAAAAGTGTTGCCAAGTGGCTCCTCACACCTGCCGCAGGGGATTGTGATGGTGACGACCACCAAGGATGGTGAGAAGGTCCCCTGAAGTTTACTATTAAATTAAAAACAAATACATAAATATTGGGGGACAATCTCACACAAATTGACCTAGTCCCAAACTGAGCTCTAGGTTTGTACTCTAGGGTGCCAGGCAACGACAAACATACTTATATGTACAGAGAAATACATAGAAAACATTCATTACTCATAAATAAATAAATAATAAATAAATCAGGGACAATCTCACGCAAATTGACCTAGTCCCAAACTAAGCTCTAGGCTTGTACTATGGGTAGGTACCAGACAACGGTATACTTATACATACTTAATATACTGGGTGTTTTTTTATTCGTCTTAAACATTTTGGGGGTTAAATCAGTAAGTCATACTGACCAACTTTCACTATGGGACCAACCCCGAAATCACGAAAAAAAATTCGACCCTCCCATACACAACATCGTCAGCTGACTAGCCAAAATGTATGGGATGGTCAATTTTTTTTCACGATTTCGGGGTTGGTCCCATAGTGAAAGTTGGTCAGTATAACTTACTGATTTAACCCCCAAATTTTTTTAGACGAATAAAAAAACAGCCTGTATAGATAACATCCAAGACTCAGGAACAAAATACTCGCACTAATCACACAAATATTTGCCCATACGTCCGCTGGCTTCGTAGGGTACCAACGTGTCATTATTTTTTAAATTGGTAACACAAGTTCAATCTAACCAAACAAAATGTCATCTTACGTTGTCGACGTCCTTGGACAGCTCCTCCATCTGCTTGTCGTGTTTCACCTTCAGCTTCTCTTTCTCACGGCCCTGCTTGATCGTCTGCGTCTGCGCACAGAAATTGGATTTTAGCGTTAAGAAAATGATCAAGTATGACTCAAAATTCGCAGCGGGAAAGCTAGTAAAAGTGGAAATAAAAGAAAAACTTGTGAGGTGGAATAATAATTCATCAGGGGATGTTAATGGAATTTGGACTTTCGACCAGTGGTCCGATGGTGAAAATTTTAAGAAAAGAGTGGCTAACCTTTCGCTCGTCCATGAACTTCTTGGTGTTGTTCTGTTTCTTCTCGCGCAGGCGCCGATCCTTCTCCTGCTTGGTCTTGAGCGTCTTGTCGTTGGCAACCTCCTTGCTGGTCTCCATGCTGATCTTGGCTTGGCGCCCGTTCATTTCTTTAAGCTCTCTGGAAGCAAATGTGGAAGATTTAAGTAATTTTTACCTTTGGTTTTAGCAAGTTTTAGATAGAAGTTTTGAATGAGTCACCTCTCGTGCTTGGCCTCGAGCTGCTTCATCTGCGACAGCTGCGTGGCTTCCATCATCTTGCGCAGCAGGTCGCGCTGCTCGTCCAGGCGGCTGCGCGCCGAGCCCCACTCCTCGCGGCGGTGGCGCGCCACCAGCTCGCTCCACGCCGCCGACTGCTCCGTCACCAGCTTGCGGAACGCCGCGTCGTTGCTTAGCTGCTCTTTGCTGGAAACAGTTGGATTTTGGGTTAGGAGTTAAGTTTATGTGGCAATTACATGACTCTTGAGGGAGCCATGCCTTCCATCATGACACTACAAAGTTTGGCGCCATAGTCTCGCTTTACGAGGTAACATAAGTGCCTCGTAAAACGCCCGTTAATAAGGTAAAAGGAACAGTGGAGTACAACGGAATAAAAAGACTTGAGAAAGGCACAGTTATATGGGTCAAGAGACACACAGTCTGATCTAGACTACGTAGATTTTTGGAACGAAGTTCCTTGTTGCACGTATGTTCCAGACGCATAGCGAACAAGAGCTGGTCGAATAACCTAACCTGAGTTAAATTCCCCGACAAAATAGGGACGTCTGCTTCCAGAGCCCATAACTCTTAAACGGCTTAACGGATTTTCATCAAACCAAGCTAAGAACGTTCTCGATTAAGTCACCTTTCTTAGAAAAAAATATAATCAAAATAGGTCCATCCGTTTAGGAGCTACGATGCCACAGACAGATACACAAACACACAGATACACAGATATACACTCGTCAAACTTATTAACACCCTTCTTTGCGTCGAGGTTAAAAAAGTGTGACACTTTTGCCGAGGACAGATATAAGCTGATAGACGAACACTGCCAAAGCTATCTAATACATAATTAATATACATATTATAGCAAAAAAAACGTCATTCCAACGGGATGTCCCACGACGCCCCTCGTTTTTTTATAGAGATGTTTCGCTAAGACACATCGACGCCGGAGCAACGACACGTCTTTGGCTCGATTTCTTTTCGGATTAAACTTAATATAACACAATATAACACAATATTTCATATCGCTTTTCAAATGTTTATTGATCAGTACTGAATAAGTTCATTCACTTGCTCTGCATTTCATCATAGGACGTGTGGCTTTTCGTCTTCATCTGTATAATAAAAAGTCATCATCGTCTTCTTCCTCTTCTAATAAAAGATAAAAAAATTGCGATCACTATTCTCGAACACGTCAGACATCTTGTTTCACGGAACACTCGGAACCAACTGAATGCCGTCTGCAGTTGCCGTCTGCGGTCGGGTTCGAATTCATGACTGCACGCAGCAGCAGCAGACGACGTGCCGCGGCGACGCGTGCGTCTGCTGCTGCTGCGTGCAGTCGGTTGGTACCTTAACACTTTCAATTTCAACATTATTTTAAAATGGTTTTTCTACTTAATAGATCTAATAGGCGGAGGCAGGATCATTTCAATACTTACTTAAAAGAGAAATATGACGGAACCGTGTATTTGATGACCTTTATGATGGTGGAGCTTAGATGGGATGTTTAACGAATTTATGATGGTGGAGTTTAGATGGGATAATGTTATAATTTATGATGGTGGAGATTGGACGAGATAATTGATCTGCATATCGTCGCCTTACTTCCTCAACCTCGTATCTGCATTTTTCTCTTGCGGTTGGTAAACTGATTACATCATAAATTACCAACTGCAAGAAAAAATTGCAGATAGGGTGATGGCACCAGTCATGGACAAGGACCAATGATGGACACATGATTCTTATTTTGAAGAAAATAAGGGTTATTCATTTGTTTTGCAACAATACATTTTTAACCGTATGATCTTTGAATTAAGGTTTAAGTGTCCATTATTGGTGCCTGTCAGCTCAAAGTGTCCAACACTGGTGCCATCACCCTACGAGGTTGAGAAAGTAAGGCGACGATATCTTACTTCTTCCCCTTGATGAGTTTCTCCAACGCGCTGCACTGCTGCTTCTGCATGGCCACCTTCTCCTTGGCGTGGCGCTTGCGCATCGCGTCCAGCTCCTTCTGCTGCTTTCGGCCGGTCTTCACGAACCCCTTCTCTTGTCGGAGGGACTCGACCGTGATCGGCTCGAACACGAGCGGAGGCTCTGGAAATGATTAATCAATTTAACACATTCGCCACCACATAACCTCCAAATGTAATTTTGACACACCTTGTGCGTCACCGGCGCCAAATGCGTTAATTATTCAATATAAATAATAATAATCCAGCCTATATACGTCCCACTGCTGGGCACAGGCCTCCACTCACAACGAGAGGGTTTGGGCTATAGTTCCCACGCGGGCCCAGTGCGGATTGGGAACTTCGCACACACCGTCAAATTGCTTTGCAGGTGTGTGTAGGTTTCCTCACGATGTTTTCCTTCACCGAAAAGCTAATGGTAAATTTACAAATTATATTTCGCACATACATTCAGAAAAACTTAGAAGTGCGAGCCCGGGTTCGAACCCACGACCCTCTGCTTAAGAGTCGGCAGGTCAAACCATTAGGCTACCACGGCTTTTTTAATTTATTATTTTTAATTAATATTTTTTGGTAATGGCGTTAATTATTATTTTTAGGTAATTTTTCATTGGCCTTTGCCCAGCAATGGGACACTCAATAAGGCTATTCAATTATTTTTTTCATAAATCGTAGGAAATGCGATTACGTCTGCGCCATCTATTGGTTTAGTCTACATTAAACGTTAGTTTCGCGATTAACCTTAATAAAATGTTTGAAGTTTCTATAAACTTATCACTAAAAAAAAATTATCACTATCAGAGAGGTTAAAAACGGGAGTCGTGGGGAAACAATTACAGAACCCAATATTTAGTGTCACACATACCGAATCACACACATAACTTGTGATTCGGTAAGCAGTTAGCCGCCTTTTCAACATGTAAGTAAATAGGTTTCAAATATCTTTATGATTTATTTTGCTATTTAACTAGTACCCTTAACTCATTATAATATTACTATTATTATTTTTATTTGTACTTGTTTTTGTGCAATAAAGATTAAATAAATAAATAATATGTATTGATGGCTCCAGTGTCGGACACATTAAGCTGACAGACACCAATAGTGGACACTTAAACCTTAATTCAAAGATAATACAGTTATAAAATTGTTGCAAAATAAATGAATAACCCTTATCTTCTTCAAAATAAGAATCATGTGTCCATCTTTGGTCCTTGTCCATTACTAGTGCCAGCACTGTTACTCAGGTTCTGTATGTGTCACTAAATAAATAACTTTTCATTATTTTTCTTATATCTCTTCCTGGACGAGCCCTTGATGACGCATGTATCGTATCGGTTATGGATTTTAATTTATCTCCATAAAGTTCCATGTATTAGTAGTAGTGTAAAGGAAAGTCTTCTAAAATTTACGTGAAAAAGGGTATAAGTCTAGTGTACTCTGTATATGATTTATAGCCTTTTTAATTAAGAGTTAAGTTGACTTATACCCCTTTTCACTAGGGCCAGTATTTACCTTTATTAACAGTTCTAACAGTTCTCTGGTATCGCAGCATTTTATACAAAGACTATTATTTTCTAACTATTAGAACTCAAATACACCATAACGATATTCAAAAAAAATTGAAAGCTTTCTGTTCACTAACTTTAAAACACTGCACAGATCCGAAGCACTTTCTTCGAACTGAAGCAGTGCAGCAAATCTCAGAAGCATTTATTTATTTAAACCGTGGTGCGAACGATACGCGACAGCGATTTACTTTCGCCTAGTTTATTTACCTAACAAAAAAAAGTATTGCAAAAATATGTAATTTTATAAGTTTTTTTTTATATTATATTTTGAATTACACACTTCGTTGCCGACTGTACTTTTGTCATTGATGAGTGATGATTAACTGAAAAGGCAAATCAGGCTGTTAAGCTAATGAGCCTGAAGCCATTAACTGCCTACATTAACCTAAAACTACACTAATGTAATAAACCACTACCAGCGGTCTTAAAATGCATGGACGAAATAAACTTTGACAGGTGCTAGGGAAATTAATACAGCTATTCCATATTCTAACGTAAGACTTAACGCTTAAGGTTTAAAATAAAAGTGTCTTATAAAAAAAGAAAAAATACGTGTCCAATACTTTTTATAATCTACCTGATCGACAAAGAAAAAAAAAATCATCGCTATTGAGGTAAACAAAGTAGAAAGAGGGTTTACAAATCCGCCGTGCTCTCTTCCCCTGCACCACACCATCAACGAAACGTCTGAAAATATCTCATAAACACGCGCCCAGTTTTACGCTCCAGTTCGATATAAATTATGATTTCACGGCTATTCGCGCGTGCGCACAACATAAACAGTTTTCTCGAATATTACAACTTGGTGCCGGACTCTGGAAGTACCTACCTACAGAAATATTTGCAAAAATATTTATATTTGGCTGTATGTAAACAACTGTACATCGACCCTATGTCAAAAAAAGCCGGTCAAGTGCGAGTCGGACTCGCGCACCGAGGGTTCCGCACAAACTTGTGGTCATGTAAATAGTTCGTAAATCACGGGAATACAATAGAAACAAAGTCCAGTATAAACTGACACGCAATAAGTATGCACTTTCGTACTTAGTGAGTGTCAGTTTATACTGGTCTTATTTTTTATGTGATGTAACTACAAATTAACGGTTTTCGGATTTTTTCCTTTACTTGTGCTATAAGACATTGCTTCTTGGCAAATTTCATGATTCTAAGTCAACGGGAAGTACCCTATAGGTTTTGATTCCCTTGAGATTCCCTTCAATATGCGGCATAAACGGCCGTATCTTTTGATTGCGTTGACTTAGATATCTGATTTTTTCACTGATCCAAGGGATTGCCAGACCTTAATATTTGATATGAATTTCAACTTGATACCTTTACGCGTTCCTGAGAAAAAGGGTCTTGACAGACACACAATATAGACAGACAGACAGACAGACAGACAGACAACAAAGTGATCCTATAAGAGTTCCGTTTTTTTCATGTGAGGTACGGAACCCTAAATACGAATGATTTTTAATGTCTATTACCTAAATCTCATTCTCATGTTAAGTGTTGCCGCTTGAATGGTTTGATTAATGTGGCAAATGTCAATTTTTAACCAGGGTTACCAGATCTATCCGCGTTCTGGAAATTGGAAACAAACATTATACCTACAGTAGCACGTGTACTTACTAGTTCTGTCACGAAAACAATCCTTCGCACAAGGAAATATAACTAAGGGCCTGCGCAAACCGGCGGAGCGCAGCGCAGATCACTTTAAATTTATCAATGTATATTCTTTTCTATTTTAATTACAATAAGGTATAAATTTAGAGCCGCAGCCGCAGAGTAGAAATCCCCCGTGATGCTCCGAGGTCGGTCTCAGAGCATTCAAATTTATACCTTATTGTAAGTAACATAGGGAAGAATATACATTGATAAATTTAAAGTGATCTGCGCTGCGCTCCGCCGGTTTGCGCAGGCCCTAAATTTGATGTTGTCCTTATTTTTTAATCGACTGCCCGAAGGAGGGTTATTTTTCGAGCGTATGTATGTATGTATGTCTATTTCTTTGGCACGCTCTGCAGCCTAAACGGCTTGACGGATTTTAACATAGGAGTTGTCGACGTTCGATTCGTCTTAATTGTCGAAGTGATATTGGGTATAAGTATAGGTAATATTTAGTTCAACATGACGTCCGCAAAAAAACAAAATGGAGGGGGAAAAAAAGTATTTTTATTATAACAACAAGGTTATCAAATGAAAGCTAATAAATAGCCCATTCTAATAATATATTATACATTCTAACACAATGATGCTACAATTGTAATAAAAACTAAAAAAGTATGAAATAAAAATAAAAAATCCCGACTGCTTTAAAAATATCAAATGAAATGCTAAAAACAGCCATATAATCTAAAGAATATAACTTAAATGTTGGAAAAGGTATTGCAGGCGGGGACAAGCAACTAATTGGAAAATATATTTTGTAATTTTAAATAATTTCACTAAAAAAGCACCACTTGCATTATTTTCTTGTCCCCTGCAATACCTTTTCCAACACTTAAGCTATATTCTTTAGATTATAGCGAGGGTTGCGTGGTAAAACCCGATAAGTTGAGATAGTGAACCATGCAAAATTGAAGCTTCTTAAAACGCCTTTGAAATTCAATATTCTAAAACAAATTATGTTTACTTATCGGGTTTTACCTCGCAACCCTCGTATAAGGGTTTATTTTTAGCTTTTCAGTTGATATTTTAGCAGTCGGGTTTTTAATTTTTTTAATTAATTAATGGTAAATTAAGCCCGTAACTGCCCTCAACAACGTTAATTTTTTTATATTCACCCATTATATTTTTACAGTAGCGAAAATGTTTAGATTGTGTTTGCGTGGCTCTGCTGTTTATTCTGTTTGAAATAGAATCGTCTGTTTTGGCAGACGGCTCGGAGCCGAGGCACAGTAAAAAAACCGGCCAAGTGCGAGTCGGACTCGCGCACCGAGGGTCTCCCAAGAAACTTGTAAAAATATTTTTTGGGTGAGGGTAAATTTCCGGGCGTTTTAACCGTCGTCATTAGTGTCTTCAATATATTGACGAAATCAACGATACCTACCAGCGACTCCTAATGTAAACAGAAGCAGAACCGGGGGAGTGTAGTTTCTATCAGCATCAGAAGTTGCTGGTGTCATTGATTTCGTAAATATATCATCATCATCAGCCGCAAGACGTCCACTGCTGGACAAAGGCCTTCCCCAAGGTTTTCCACAACGATCGGTCCTCTGCTGCTGTCATCCAGCGGTTTCCGCGACCTTTATCAGATCGTCGGTCCACCTTGTGGAAGGCCCCACACTTCGTCTCCCGGTTCACGGTCGCCACTCTAGAACCTTTCCGCTCCAACGGCCATCGGTTCCCCGCCCACTGCCACTTAAGGTTTGCTATTCGGTAAGCTATATCAGTTACTTTAGTTCTCCTGCGGATCTCCTCATTCCTGATTCGATCTCGCAAGGAGACACCCAGCATAGCTCTTTCCATCCTTGAGTGACCTTGAGCCTTCTTATGAGGCCCATTGTAAGCGTCAATATATTGAAGACACTAACGTTGAAACGCCCGGAAATTTACCCGCTATTTAACCACAAATTGACCGTTTTCGGATTTTTCCCTTTACTCATGCTATAAGACATTTCATGATTCAAGGTCAACGTGGAGTACCCTATAGGTTTTGATTCCCTTGCTAGTGTCAAAATATGCGGCATACGCGCCATAACTTTGATTGCGTTGACCTTAGAAGTATGTATTTTTACGGATTGCAGACCTGAGTATTTGATATTAATTTCAACTGGTGGAGGTATCCACGCGAACTTGAGAAAAAGGGTCCAGAGCAGACAGACAGACAACAACGTGATTATAAGGGTTCCTTTTTAGTTTTTCCTTTTGAAGTACGTAACCCTAAAAACTGGATCCCTTACTACATTACCATTTAAACTAAATACAGCTATAGTAGTTATGTAATTGTAAGTAACTAATATACAGGATGTCCCAATATCGGTAGGTCACATTGACACTGGAGGTAGACCATCCTAAGATGCACCGAACCAGACTATTTTTTTAACGGAGTGGAAATGCGTTACGCATTGTCCCCACACCGAACCAGCCTAACATGACCTTAGTAAAAATCGGATTGTTTTCAAGATTTGCCAGTTTAAAGTTCTTCTCGAAAACCATGCGACTTTTACTGAGGTCATGTTAGGCTGGTTCGGTACCTTTTAAGCTGACCTACCTCCAGTGTCAATGTGGCCTACCGATTTTGGGACACCCTGTAGTTACGTTATATGTAGAAGAGATGACTTTAGTGTGATATCGTTTAAACTCATTTGACTATTTTGTTTATCAGTAACTCGTCGTTAAAGTGACCTTTTACATAATCACGTTAACTATACAAGTAAGTCATTATTTAAAACGCATTAATTACACATATTATCAATTAAATATTACGTTTTACTATTTTTATTATTACGTTTTACTATTTTTGTTCCGCGTCGTCCTAATTTTTTTGCTGCGGCCAAAACATGCATGCACGAGATAAAATTTGACAGGTGCTAGTGAAATGAATACTTCTATTCCATGTTCTAACGTAAGGCTTAACGCTTAAGGTTTAAAATAAAAGTGACTTTTATTACCTCTTATTACTCAGCGACTATTGCGACTTTCACTATTTCATAACGATTTTATCAAGACGGGAAACTTTTATGTTAAACCTTAAGCGGTAAGTCTTGCGTTAGAATATGGAATAGATGTATTCATTTCCCTGGCACCTGTCAAATTTTATCTTGTGCTTGCATGCTAGAGGACCTAGGCAACTTTTCCAAGTTTTGTAATAAAAACGTTATTCTTATTGTAAACATTAAAAAAAAGCTAAATCGGTGGGGCCAATATGCAATGCCGATCTTCGAAGTGAAGGCTGGAGGTTAGCTGACGAAACTTATCGCAGTCTATAGGGATGTTACGGAGGTTCGACTCCGATTCCGAAAAGTCGGAACTTCCGATTAATATTACACCTCCTAAACTTTTAAATCGGAGGCCGAAGGGTATTACAGTAAGTTAATACTAGTACCAGTGTTTAAGATTTAAGAAAAGATTTATTTTTAACGCCTAGTGTCACCTAGGTAGGTGTATTATTTATTAACTGAAATTAAAGAGGCTGAATAAATGTTTGCATTAGTTTATTTTATTACACTTGCCCTTACCGTTTCTCTTCTGCCTCTGCCTCTGACTTCGATTCCGGTTTCGGTCCCGACCCGGACAAACCAAATTTAAAAACTCTGACTTCGACTTCGATTAAATCCGATAAAACCGCCTCCGTAACATCGGTAGTTTAGTCTGTATATTATACAGGGTGATATGGGAGACATGATCAGAATTAACTTAATCTAGCCCTTTTAATTATTACTTATTGTTTCTTATTAATACTTACAGTAACATTACTTAACATTTCTTTTTTAATCTAATTACTTTCGATTATTTACTATGAACATGGTCACTCTACATTACTGTAGTAGGTACTTAAGGAATGTTTAAATTTAATCTTGACTTTGTCAAATGTGACAGTGTCTTTTTTTCATAAAAGTATTTTTGCTATACCATTATCATTTATCAGCTATTTAAAAGAGGTTCTATTTTGATCAAACGTTTTTATATTGTGACCAATGCAGCGACTAGATACATTTTTTATTTATTTCCCAAGTAGCACGCAAGCTTTATAAGAGCGTATACAGCCATTATAACTCTAGTTTTAGCTGCATAAGGGCTGTATAAGTTCTTATACAGCTTGCGTGCTGCTTGGGTTGTTAATGTTTCACGTAAATATGGTCGTACAGGGTTAGTATTAATTCATCATTGAATTAGATAAATTCAATTCTGATTACGTCTCCCATTTCAGCCTGTGTAGGGCAGTAGGCGTACCTTCCTTCTTGTCCTCGAGCTGCACCTTCTTGTCCGGCGCGCTCTCCTCGATGCCCATCTGCTTCATGTTGTCGGTGCGCTCCTTGGCCGCGCCCATGAACGCGCGCGGGTCCGACAGCGCGGCCATGAAGTCTGCGCAGGGAACGCTACCGTTATGGGCTGATTACACTTTGTGAAGTGCAAGTGTGAAGTTCATATATTTGCTACTTGCCACTTGACAGCAAATGTATAAACCCCTTAGTTAAAGGGAGCATTTATGTAACTAATTTCGGTCGCAACGGAAATGGCCATTCGTAAGCGTTGTCTGTTTCAGCCAAAAATTTGAACTTGAATCTTTCAACTTGGGTAAAAATGCTTTCGTACGTCTGTCCGGATGTCCAGATGTCCATTTGTTTTCTACATGTTGCATTTTTCAACCGATTCTCGTGAAAATGTGTGAGCTGCGAGTTGATTTTTGAATCTCACTGTTGATCTTGAAATCACTAGTGACCATATTTATTCTCATTGATGACATTGAAATCATTATTTTACTAAAGTCGTATCTTTTAATATCACACCCTGTCTACTAACTTACTTATTCAAAGCACCAAATAACGTCACGCGTATATTTAAATCGTGGTGGTTATTAACGTATAAACGTAGATAGAAGTGGTAGTAGCGGTTTGTACCTACCGTCAGCTGTCAGTGTCAAGTAATTATTGAATTAGCTACGGATGATTCTGTTTACGAGTGTGTGGGGGCTCTTGTGTTCGCGAATTTTTAGTCATCGGTGAGATTCAAAAGTACGAACTTTTAGAAATCAGTGAAAATCGGCCATTTTAGTGAGCTCTAGTCACCGGGTGAGATTCAAGAATCGACCCCTAGGTTCGATAATTACTTACTTATATAGATTTTTGTCGATTCAGTTTTTCGAAATATTTCAAAACGCTGGAGATATAGGTGTTTTTGCGATCACAAACTTATTTGCGGTGTCGGTAAACTGATCGCGATTTATGTCGATATAACAGTTTTCCAACGGCAAAGTTAAGTTTGTCGCGAGGTCTACACTACAGCTCAGAGACTAGTTGAGTAAATTGAGCAGATCGGGGGTGTTTAGTTGCCGGGAATGTGGTGCGCTAGAACGGACCTTCGAAGCCGTCGGGCACGTAGATCTTGAGGTCGATGTTGCAGAAGAGCATGGGCAGCGACATGGGGAAGTTGGCCTCGGTGCGCAGCGCCACGTGGCGGTAGCCGGCCTGCAGCCCGTCCAGCGGCAGCATGCGCTGCCCCAGCAGCCGCCCGCCCTCCTCGAACACGCCCAGCCGCAGCACCGCCAGGTCCGGCAGCACCACCTGCGCGCGGAGCTTCTGTACCCCTCCCTGGCGTGTCTTGCCCGAGACACGCGTCCAAGTGCCGACTTATTCATTCACTGAACTTGGCTGAGATGCCATCTCGAGACACGACACATAAAACTGTTCATAACTGATCTTTTTAAGGCGGATCTCCTTCGCAATCCATAATATCGTAT
The DNA here is from genome assembly GCA_963241965.1 of Tortrix viridana. Taxonomy (NCBI): domain Eukaryota; kingdom Metazoa; phylum Arthropoda; class Insecta; order Lepidoptera; family Tortricidae; genus Tortrix; species Tortrix viridana. The sequence continues at coordinate 12,241,118 of OY725186.1, forward strand.
GTCCTAAAGTCAAATGCCATACCACTTTTACTCTAAACACTTTTGACATATCAATCATTTATCATAATAATTATTTTCCATAATGATCTTAAACCATAATATAACATTACCTAATACTCTAAATACCTAATATGTTTTGTACTAATCTATTAACACATAAAACTTATGAGTCATAATATACAAAACCATAAATCACATGTCCTAAAGTCAAATGCCATGATGATGATTAAGACATATGATGATTATGGCAACCAATATTAGGATATATAACTGTTAGGACACTTGATCATTAGTACTTAAGAAAATAGTGCAAATAAGCATTAGGATAATCAATATTATAACATTTACATTAGGATAAACGTTATTATGGCAAACGATCATTATTACCACAGTTATTATGGAATTTACAAATAGGAAAAAGGATATTATGGATTCCAATATAGACCCTTTTAAGGCACATCAGCCAACATGAATCTATTAATACGGCCCTAAGTAAAGTCTGCTGAGACAAATGCGTTTATTATGGTTAGACAATTTCAGCACTCATCATTAACAGCACATGATACCTTTCGGAACAGGAATGGCTCCTCGTTGTAAACCGGGTTGAGTCCATTAGCAGGAACCATTCGCGTCCTGAACTCCTTCCGGATGGTGTCGGTGGGCAGCCCGTACATGTCCACTTCCACGTACGTTCCGACCTTCTTGTCCGATAAGAACTGGCCTGCTATTACCTGGGGATTAGATATAAGAATAAGAATAAATTTAAACAAGTCGCATGGTCACAAACAGGCATTAATCATTTATCCATTTCCATTACGTCCGCGTAGTTTCGTTTAATAATTACAGTCAATTTTTGTATAAATTGCCTCCTCCTGGACTGAACCTATTTACACGCTTCACTACTCTTGTTTGATTGTTTTATGGATGCAAATGACGTAACCATAAACTTTTCATATCATTCTTACCTGCACAGAACATTGGGCAGCAATAACTCCGTCGACAGGAGCATCAGCAAAAGGATCAAAGCTACGATCAGCTCGACGCATGAAGTCCGGCTTCAGGAGGTAGCCACAGTTGCCGTTGTACTCGAACTTGCCTTGGTTCAACTGCATGGGGAGGTCGGAGGTCTGGAAGTTCAGGGATACCATCTGGCAGCCGGCGTTCCAGAATACCTGAGGATTAAGAAGAACGTGGCTTCAAATTGATATTGTTTGCATTATCATGCAAACTTAAGCGAAGTTAGTTTCTGAGAGTTATCACTCTCAGAAACTAACTTCGCTTAAGTTTTTTTAAGAATTGCACCATTATTAAATGTTGGAATGAAACGTGATGATCCGACCGAAAGAGGTTTAATTTTTTTAATAAACACTGGCAAAATGCTGACACATTTAAACAAAGAAAACGTACACTAACTAGTGTCGAAATTATGTACAAAAAATACTAGAAGATTTCTCTAGTCAATTACAAAATATACAGGCATTTCATTTCAAAATCTGCACAAGATCCGCACCCTATCAATAACCAGAAGCATCTGTGCATAAATGGTTTCACACAGATGCTTCAAATTAAGGTTACGGTGTACTCCTTGCCCAGTTTGTGAAAGTCATTAATTTTCCAACGCACATACCTGTGAATCTTTGACAGGAGTATGTAATTCGGAAAAAATGTAGCCTGTGTGCCTGTTCACCTTAATGCATAAAAATAAGTTACCTGTGGCATGTAATTGGATGAATCGGCTCGGGTGCCCTTCGGGTAGATTCTAGACATCTGGCGCTTGTTGTAGTTCACGAAGTCGATGGCCTGTGATTTCAGGTAGTTCATGCCGGTGGTCTCGGCGAACGAGGACATGTTGTGGTAAATGTTCTTTTCTATAAACCAATGAATACAATGTTAAAGAAAGACATAGTTGAAATGAACACATGAGATTTTTCCGGCAGAGTTTAATGCTCCTTTAAATGACCGAGTAAGTTGTAGGATCAGAGAAAGAGTTACCAGAGGAATCGCGGTCTTAAACGAGTAGATAGGTAAGTAAGTGTTATGAGGGAGACGTGGAGAATTAGTAGAAATAAAGCGAATTCTCGGATTAATATTAATATTACTTTTTTTACGACCATAATGACACATTCTCTTTCTCTTTCTCTCTCTCACTCTGTAAGGATCGTTATTTTGTTACAAAAATCCGTAGCGGGTAGACCCATTTCAGAAATGAAAATTTATAAATTGAGGGAGACACCGATTCCGTCATGTTACAAAATCATTCGTTTCTTGAGACGCTCATCTCTCCTAAGACCAGTTATAGCAATGCTGCCCTATGATTACTCACTGTCCGCCTCCTCAAAGCCCTGGAACTTGATGGGCTGCGCGTAGTTGACCATGGAGGAGAGCCAGGGGTGCACGTTGGTGGTGGAGCCGGTGTAGGCCACGGGCGGCGGCGCGTCGTCGCCCGCCGTCGCCGCCTCCGCTACGATCTCTTCCGGCTGGAGAAATGAGGATCAGATTCAGATTCAGATTTTTTATTGATAATATGAAATATTACAGGTCAAAAAATACAAAAAATTACAATTTAATTAAATAATTCGGTCATCTTGATTACAATTTAAATTAAACAATTATATTCTATAATTCAATTCTAATTTTTTCAACTCAGTAGGTACAATCATTTGAGATAAATTCGTCAATATTCGTCAAGATTTTGTAGCAGTAGCTTTAGTTTATTACTGAACGTTGCACTGGTAGTTGAGTTTACAATGTCAGCTGGCAGTGATCATGGGTTATGATGCAAAATATCACCAAAGTTAACACTGAGTCTTATTTTATTTTTAAGAGACTTGCTCACAAAGGGCTCTCAGGGCTCTCCACAATTTCCTATCCAGCGACTCCTGAATACTTGTATGAATCTAAAACGAGACTCAATCGCGTTTACGCGATGTTTTAACATATAAATATCTCGACTCTTGACTGATTAGAATTCTGACCAAGTGGAATCTAAAAATCTTTTTTGTTGGATTTAACATTTTTTTGGGAAACCGAACCGAAAAAAATGATGTACATTTATTTGAGAATTGGTGTAACGTCATGACAGGGTTCCATGGTGTAAGCCTTATTAAACAAAACTCCAAGTATTGCTGGAAAGCAATAAGCGGTGTGAAATAACGCAGGAAGGAATACAATGGCGTGCTCTTGCGTCGGAAGACTTTCAAGGTCGCTCAGTATGAATAATAAGCTTATTTACCTTTTTATCAGAAATAGCCACAGCGGAAGCATCTTCCTTCTCCTCGTCTTCGATGACGAACTGCCCCTGGCGGAACAGCTCGAGCTCTTGGCGCTCCACCTCGGGCTTTAGCCGCTTATTTTTAATCATAATCTTTCGCTTCAGCATGGAAGGTGGTGGAAGAGGCTGGCCTGGCTCCAGCTGGAAAATTACAAAAATTATTGTTAATTCTGATAACATTATTTAAAATACCTATTTGGAAACACATAGTTGTTTTGCTACAAGTTTTAGGGACTATTTTAATAATCCGTAAGTTTTCAGGCAGCTAAAAAACCGCACTAAAGCAGATACATATATCTATCTCGTTCACTGCCTGGAAATTGGCAGGCTTTCACACTTCAGAATACGGCCTTTGGGATTTCATTTGAAAGTATTTGTAATTTGGTCATAGCTATTATTTTGGAAGGTTATTCTTAGGTACCTCTTTATAGTCGGAATTGCAGGACCAAAAAGTATTTACTAGTACACAATTTAAACGGTCAACAACTTTAATTGTTACCATAGAAACCTGTCATAATGCCACAGTATCAAATCACGAGAAAGAAATTACGTCAAAATTAATCATTGGCTTTTGCGATAGGGTTCTAGAGTGGCTCAACAATTAAAGTTACCAGAGAACCTAATATACAGAAAAACAAGTTTCTGAAAACTGCTTGAAATTTCCCCAATGCACTTTTGCACACTCACCGGGTAATCCGGAAGCGGTTCCTTCAGTAGCAAATCTCCGAGGATCTCATCGCAGTACTTGGCCAGCTTATACTGCTGGGCCTTGCAGCAGTGGTTCTCGAAGGACAGGATGATGGGGTAGTCTGACGTCACGAAGGCGGTGTCGCGGAGCGCGTAGATGACGTCCTTGAACAGGATGTCGGTACACATGGCCATGCCGTGGGTGATGATTGGCTCTTCATCCTCGCCCTTACCGTCCCAGCAATCAAGTTCTACACAGCTGGAAGGTTATAAGATGCTCATTAACTTCTAATCTAATCCTTATTCACTTTTCTATCTAATATTGAATACTACCATTGCCTCAATGCCTATTGGAATTCTTTACGTTTCTAAGGGCCGTATTAATAAACTCATCTCAACTCTGATCCCCGTCACAAGATGCGTCAAAAATGACAGTTTTCTATGGTTTGACGTTTACTTTGACGTATCTCGAGACGAGGATCAGAGTTGAGATGAGTTTATTAATACGGCCCTAAGGGCCGTATAAACTCATCTCAACTGTGATGCCCGTTTCAAGACACGTCAAAGTAAACGTTAATCCATAAAAAACTGTCATTTTCGACGCATCTTGTGACGGGCGTCTCACACAAGATCAGTTTATTAATACGGCCCTATGAAAGACGAGTGATTACACTTTCAGATGCGAGTGCAAGTGTGATAGCGATAGTCAGCCGTTGGCTATTAGAGAAACCGTAGTAGGTACTGTAAAGGTAGATGATATAAGTAGTAGTGTGTCCATAACTGTAGGATATATGTGACGTTCTCAATATAAAGGGACCTTATGGAGGAAGGCAGTTACGCTCTTCTTATTCTTGTAACAATACGAATACTATGGTAACAATTATAAAAACGGCGTAACCGCCTGCCTCCATAAGGTCCCTTTATATTGAGAACGTCACATATGGGAACATGACCTCAGCCCAAGACTCACCGGCATCCAGCCAGCAGAACCTGCCGGTACATCTCCACGGAGCTCTTGCCACCGAACTGCCGGCCGGACAAGTAGGTGTTGTGAGAGGAGTTGATGTAGTAGTGGGCTAGAGGCTGGTCCATGTCCATGTAGTTGTCCAGGCGGTCCAGGAATACAGGCGCGTTCTCATCCGACATCAGGTAACGGATCAGCCCGTCTTTTGTGAGGCATTCTGGGAAGAATTAAAATGTGCAAGTACTTCTTCAAGTTCAAGATACTTGAAATAGTAATGTAATTTAATGAATACACATGTGAATACTTTCTGTTGCAGAAAAAGATTCTTAAGTTTTGACATGTCTTACGGGATTTAGTCCATGATTGTCTTTTAAGGTACGAAACCCAACCAACCAAATTGCCAAATTTTCGCCACTAAAACGGGTCACATCAATCTATGACTAAAACTGGATTGCTAATTTTTAGAAGCTACGATTGTCATAATCAAGATCTCCAAGCATCAAAATAACTAGTTGTGTTTAATCCTTTAAGCGTGTGCTACACGGTTTTAAACCGCCTATTTTACACCGTTGTCTAAACACACGCTTTAATCAGCCTTCAAAAACAATAAAACAATGCATTTGGTTGGTAGTTCAATACATATGCTTAGCCTAGTGAAATAACTCCTAATGCTGGGCCGGCTCCTGTAAGCCTCGAAATATCTTCAGGTTTGTGCTTCTCTCTTGGGCAGTCATGAGTCTCACCGATCAGAAAGAAAGAAATTTCTTGAAGACCAAGGTCTACTAACTGTCGTTCCGTGCCTCCTCGCACTGTTCGTACGTATTGATGATCTCGATGGCTCGCTTGTCTTCGTACAAGGGGTACAGGATCTCGTTGAGCCGAGGGTCGCGCTGCTTCTCGTTTAGGAAGTTCACGAACTGCTCCAAGTTGATGCGGTCGGATTTGCCTTGGGTACTGGAATCAATCAATCAAATAATTCATTAAAAGTGATCAGCCACAACCACCAACCCTGCCTTGCTCGTATACTACTTACATGGAACGGAATAGCTCTTCAATGTCATTTCTCGGGCAGATCTTATGGTAGAGCGCGTAAAACTTTTCAAAGGTGAACGCCTCCTTTTCCATAGCTTCGTTCTTCCCTGCCGGCAGACCTAGTTCCGACAGGCACTGGTATACCAGTTTCTCTGTCTTTCCTGATGCGAAGGTCCTGGCTACTACCTTGACGGGAACCTTTCCTCGAGGGTCCGTGAGGAAGCAGAGACGCATCCAACTGGAAATAAGGATTGGTTAAATTTAAAGGTAACGTATGATGTGTGTGGATTTACGAAAACTCAAAGATAGAAAACTATTAAAATATTGTAATTTAGAAGTGAAAATAACAAATTACGTAAATGTCCATACACACGTAGGGGTTGTTATGATATTTACTCATACAATTCTCAAAGCAGTACAGTGAACGTTATAAGTAGGTACCTAACTTATTAAAATTTCGTCACGTCTGTCCGTTTGTCTGTTTGTCGAAATTTGGTTGCTACTTAACGATTTTCAAGTTTTATTTAAAAAAGATTAAGGTTAGAACTTCATACATTTAATATCAAGTTCACAAATCCCTAAGGAAGTCCATTGAGGAATTAGACAGACGGACAGATTTTGCCCACGGACGACAATGTTTAGTTTGAAACTTTCTGCGGTTTCAATCCTCTCCCCGCCGTTCCAATAGGGATATCTGTCAAAGTAATTATGAACTTTAATCAACTATTACAGGGCTTCAAAGTTAATAAACGAAGTTTGACTTAAGCCTTTAGGCTAGCAACAGAACAGTGAAGTTAGCTCCACTTCAGTGCCGTAACTATAGGGCTGTGCCAGCGGTGGCCAGCCACAGGGCGCAGACCCTGGAGGCGCGCAGAAATGACCAGACCAGGATCAAGTTTTGGGTTATGTATGGGCGCATTTATAGAAGCTCGCACCGCGCGCATTGAAGGCTAGTTAAGGCACTGCTCTAATCAAGTTGCAATCTACGAACGCAAAGGATTGCAGAAAGAAGAAAGCAACACACAACATTTTGACAGGTAGGTATAAGCTGTATAACAGCTTTTGTAGAAATATGAAAAATGCAAAGAACTGACATGACAAATCGCCGCACCGTCCAATATATCGGAGCAGACAAGGTACTCTAAAATATCTGAACTCGACTCTATTGTTGAATACATGTAAGTATAATATTTGATGGCGATTCCACATAGGCTAGCTAGCGATTGAACCCATGATAATTTATTTACGTCAATTCTATTCATATTTTTTATTTCTACAGTCGATCGCTGAAATTTCTAAGTCCATTACGCGTTAGCGTCGTTATTATAAAAAATAATCATAACGTGTAACATATAAACATTTATTAATTAATGTTAAAGTAAGCAAACTTTCAAGAAGCCTCCAATAAACTCGAGATTTCAAGAGATTTGTGAAGTTATTACAATTTATGTTAATCTACATACAAATATTGTTAGAATAACGCCTGAAGGTACACCTAATGTGGTTATGTTTTTGAATATCCAACTATGTGTGTAGGCGGTATATCGTATAGGGTTGCCATCCCTCTAGGCAATTGCGTTGTTGCTTAGGCTATGAAATGTTTGCTCAATCTAAATGGTACATTTCAAATATCTACTATTATTTTCTACACAAATATTTATGGGAGGTAAACATTGTTTATACGTTAGTTTGATCTGTAGGATTATTAAAACTGACTGCTAGAAAATTGCAGTAAGTACCTATACCTGAGTGGCAAGCTAATTATTGGAAAAACAATACGTAAGCGGATTTGCAGGGAAGGAAGTAGATTGAAAAGATACTTAGATGCCTAATTTCATTTTTATTAAAGAAAAAGTTCAGCTTGGAAAATTGTGCAAATCCCGCGAAATTGCTTTTATACATATATTGGTTAATTAAATACGGTTGTTTTTAGTTACGAGTATTGGTTAGAATTGTAAACAAGCATGCGGTTAATAGACGTGCATATAAACAAACAACCACATTTCAAAAACCTATAATTAATAGTTTTAATATGAAATGGGAACATTAAATGAGGTTTGATGATGAATAAAATGCTAGAGAAAAATGAATATACTAGAATAATTTTAAATGAAAAACTAAACTATGTTTATAATGTTTCAATATCGTTATTTGCAAAGAAAAGATGCCAAATACTTTTTTATTTTTTTACTGATTTTATAGAATTTTCACGGTTAACTTTGGATACGAGTCCTATAATAAAACATGCCAAACACACGAAAAAAAGCAACAAAAAAAGCTTAATCGTACTTTCGACTAACTTGACTGAGAGCTTTCACGATGAAACCGGGACGATGATAAGTGACGTTCTCAATATAAAGGGACCTTATCGAGGAAGGCAGTTACGCCCTTCTTACTCTTGTAACTATATGAATACTATGGTAACAGTTCTAAATACGGCGTAACCACCTGCCTCCATAAGGTCCCTATATATTGAGAACGTCACATATTTTTTTCCAGTCAGCTTTCTGACGTACACAGACTTAGGTTTAGGTTCTGCCGTCACTAATTGGTTCAAACAGAGAGAAGCCAGTTCGAGACCCAATAAAAAAAAGTCAAAGGAATTCATTAAACCTTTGAAAGGATGTTTTATGTGGTTCAGGACAGGATTTTTTAAACACGATGAATATCGCCTCCGTTAAAATGTTACTGTCGATTTTTACACGACAATTTAATGATATAAAAAGGTTTATTTTCCAGCAACAGGAAAAGCAGTTTCTGGCGGAACGTTCAAACGACCATTTTATTCCCTCTTTTATTTATAGAAGATATAATTTTAAATGAAATATTGACTTTTTGACGTGACAACCTAATTAATATTTTTTCCTTGAAATAAAATTCAGTATACCAGAGACTGGATCTGACATTAGCCTAAGAAGTAGGTGATAAAAGAGACTGATCTGTAGCGAAGTCTTGGCCGAAGATTAAAAGAAAAGAAATCATGTAACTTTTTCATGCCCGAATCAAAATATTTTTTTTTGAATCAAAGCCTTCGGGGCTTTATAATACAAAAGAATTTGATGTAATTTCAACTTATTTGAATTCTTACGTTTCTATAAAGGCACCCAGAGAGTACTGAACATATCTCGGATACAAAGAGAGATTAATTTATACAATTTTTTTAAACTCTCGGTGCGGATAATAATTAAATTAAAAAACTTTTATGGTATTAGGTACCTACGTTTGAAAATTGTTAGCGGCATTTAGCTTAAGTACCTACTTATTGATATGAGTAAAAAGTTCTGTTTTTTTTTAACTTGCTTTTACTAGCTTTACGTTTATTTAAGTACTAAGTATTTAATTAAATTTTGGAAGTCCATTAACTATTAACTTAGGTACTTATTTAACACGCTTGTCTAAAGAAAACTGTCGTGTCGTTAGTCTTGGGACTGGCATATCAGTTAAGATCATACGATTAATACGGTCCTAAACTTTTGTAGTAACACGTGGTTTTGGTAAGGGAAAATGTAAATTTAAATTACGTGAGAACTTTTTGAAACTGCTTGACTACATTAAATTCATTAAAATTTATTGACATATCTGTCTGTTGATAATTAAGCAGACATCTTATTTGTAATGCTAAAATTTTGTCTAAGAGTTAATAATGATTATTTATTACCTAATTACGTTGTAATGTTACTTTTAAGTATATGTAGTTTTTGTTTGAAAAAAATTACCTCTTGCTGGAGTTTGTCGCGGCGCTTCTTATCTGCCATGACGGTCTTGTCTGAAGCGCTAATAGATTTACTCCATAATCCATATGTGACGTTCTCAATATAAAGGGACCTTATGGAGGCAGGCGGTTACGCCGTTTTTAGAACTGTTACCATAATATTCGTATAGTTACAAGAACAAGAAGAGCGTAACTGCCTTCCTCCATAAGGTCCCTTTATATTGAGAACGTCACATATTACTGAAGTGTAAACGAGCCCGCATGTGGCATAAATATTAAGATATTTTTTTAATTCTAGACGAGAAGAAACTACAGACGATTTCAATAAGTACTTATGTAGGTACCGTCAACTACTTTATTTAATAAACTATAAAACCCTTAGTAAAAGGTGCATTATAAACGTCGCGAAGCGCGAAGCTCTATTTTTCACATTAAAAGTCCTACAGAAGTTTGAAATTGTGTCGCATCCTACGTGTCGCTAACTTTTCTCATAATGCCTCAGATAAAATTAGAAAAAAATATAAAAACAATACCTACATCATGAACGCGTATTTTTAATATCACCCGCCATATTTGTTTCAACGTTTTGAAGTTTTACAAATTTATGGATAGCAAGTTGGCAACATAATATTTCAAAGGTTTTTAATTTAGGCTGTTCGTCTGCCTCCAGAAATATATTACAAACGAGTTTTAAAAATATAGGTCACAGGTTTTGCTGCTTCTTTGAATAATGTCTGATATTATCTGTAAAGGAGGTCACAACGATTCATTTTTAAATTAAAAACTGCGGCAAATAACTACTCTACGTACTGTTTCATTAGGTTGGTTCTTGGACAGACATTGTTGCTTTTGTTGTTGTGAGTGACAGCTCGAAGACTCTCCTTCCATACCTTTGGCAAAAAGCGATTAAACAAAGAAATGTCCATGCAATTAACACGTGCTTCAAAATATACGTACAATTAACAAGCAATGGCAATTTTAACAATTACTCGGTCTTTTTAAATAAAAAAAACCCTCACGCTCATAATTCAAAATGGCGTCTTGACATTGCCGATTTTAATTGTACGTAACTTACGCAACACAAAAAATAAAGTCAGTAAAGCGTAATGTGAATGTGTATATAATCCCAAAATATACGACAACATTTAGAAAAATTACCATCGATCCAAGAATCCGTTTAACCAACAATAAAACAGCCTGCTGACAGCGACAGGGTGACCATCGCATCAGCGTTCAGATATTTAAAAAAAAAGTTCGAATTCGTTTTTTAATTGTTGGTTAAATCAAGACCAAAACAACCTTATCCTAAGGACAATAAGCCATGCTCTCCCCATGCCACGCGACTTACTGCTTCTTGAGACACGTCATTGGACAGACGTTGTTTGCCTTTACATTGTGGGTGATCCTCCGGAGGCCTTCCAGCCAAACCTTTGTGCGGTGCCGTAACAAAATTTTGATTATTTATCTAATCTGTGTTGGTGCCAGTATTTTAAAGCTGGATTCACAAAGTTTTTATACATTATTTCTTTGTTAAACATGCTACTAAGGCCGCAAACGGAACGGAGCTGAGAGCGGAGGCGGCGCGATGCGAAGCGTTCCTACTAATAAATAAATAATAAAACTCCCCGACAAACGCGATCGAGACGTAAAAAACGTTGCAAAACTTACACTAGGCCCTCTGATTCATTTCCCAAACGTATCATTTGGCCAACTACTTTTTTTCAGAAACTATAAATATTTCAGGATTTTTATAATACCTAACATAACCTATAGGTTTCTACACGATGGTCCTGAAATAAATTCTAAAATATTTTCAGTTCCGAAAAAAAGCAGTTGGCCAAATGAAACAGTTTGGGAAACGTTTGTCGCCCAAATGAAAGGATACCGTTACAGACGCCTCCTTCACGCTTTGGGCACGCTTAATGAGGAACGAGCCGCACCGCGCCGCCTCCGCTCTCAGTGTGTTTGCGGCTTTATAGTGCTTTAATCCACAAAGGCGCGCCCAGACAGTCAAATTGATGTTGCAAGGTTGCGTCAATGCACGTAAAAATAGTGGGGCGGGACTTCGCAGTCTGGACGTAGAAAGACGTAAGAAGTGGGTAGTTTAGTCGTATTTTTGGTTGGTCGAAACCAAGTAACAGTTTTGTACGTGAATCCACCTTTATGTGCTTCTGTCGCAGATATCCCATTCTTATTAGAATTTATTTAGGACCGGGGTTTAAATCTCCAGATAACACTACCAGATAAACGATGCCTCTGCACTTTTCTTCTATGATGAATAACTATAACTTTCAGATTTTATCTAGAGATTGGTAAAATAGACCTTGCGGGCTTAGCATGCATGCACGAGATAAAATTTGACAGGTGCTAGGGAAATTAATACATCTATTCCATATTGTACCGTAAGACTTAACGCTTAAGGTTTAAAAATCAATGTTAAGCTAAAAGATTATTCGGCCAACGGACTTTATGCGTAGGTAGTGATTTTATACGAAACTCGACTATACCGTAACAGCTTCTGTTTCTTGTTTATGTGGCAAGAAGCAGAAAGTTATTACGCAATATATAATTATTAAAAAAATGCGCTTAAGAAAGGGGAACTAAGCCAATTAACAGACTTTGTATAAACTTTTCAGCTCAGACTGCGATTTTCTAGTTTGAAACAGACAGGTTTCTCCTACTATACCTACATACATTGTAACATTAACTAGGGCGATAGATTTAATGTGACAATAATATTGTCGAGTTTATCATCATTTAGTGAAGATAGTGCCCATACGTATTTTACGACTACACATGTTCCTTACTGCCGCACTCAGAAACGTTAATTAATTTTTAAGTTCGATTAATGTTGCTGCGTCTTATTCTATTGCCATAGCACAGGGGTGCCAACTTAGTGGTTTTACCACTAAATTTAGGGGGGAAAAAACCAGCTAGGGGTTTTTTAGGGGCTAAATTCTTTTAGTGGTTCTTTTAGGGATTTTTCTATACCATGTTTGTGTGATATGGAAAAAGTGTTCACGATGTGAGAAGCAACATACTACACTAGAAATGAAGTTATATATAGAGCGAATGGCCTTTTTTGTAACACAAATATAGTCTGTATGTCAGTGGGTTTACCCCAAATAAAGAAATAAATAATTAATTAAACGTATAATTTCTTTTATTTTTTATTTAGTGGGTTTTCTAAAACAATAGTACAGTTTTAGGGGTTTTTAAGTTGAGCTCTAGGGGTAAAAAAAAATTGGAGTTGGCAACCCTGCCATAGCAAAGAAAGTGATAGCAGCAACTTTAATCAAACTTAAAAGTTAATTGACGTCCCTGGGTGCGGCCGTTCGTCTATGTAACATAACTTAAAATGTAAGTTATAAATTATTTTGGAGGAATTGTGCTTAAGAAAACAGATTCCGTTCTATACTAGAAACAACTGAGAGTTAATTCAGTTGCTGTTTATTTGACAACAAAAACATTGTTTTCCCCCAATATTATACCAACAAAGCACATATTGTGTTGATTTTTAATCATATCCAGCAACTTGCTTCAAATATTTTGTTACAATCATAGCTCGTTTAAAATTGAAAATAGAAATACACAAATTGTATTACATGATACAATGTAGTCGCCGCATACAAACTTGTACGTATGGGTTTATTTTATCTTTTTTATGAATAAGCATAATAAGAATAAGGATAATGTATTGTATAACCATGTAACATTCAGATGGATAAAGTAGGTACATAATAGTTCCAATGGTGACCCGCTCTGGGTGTACAATATTATGAACTTAAAATAAAATTAACTCGTGCACTAAGTTTTCGTGTCTTTAAAGTTAAAAAATTCCTTAAGATTATAAAACACTTTATTGATTAGCCACGTTTTTAAGTTGCGCTTGAATTTAAGATCATCTAATAATTTAATCTTATCGGGAAGATTGTTATACACTCTGATCGCGCTTATAAAAAAGTACTATTATAGACAGTTTTATTGTTAACTCGTGGTAATATTAAATTGTATTTATACTGAGAGCGCACATTGTCACGCAGTGATGCGCGAGTAGTCAAATAATCACTATTATTTCTAACAAAGTTACATAACTCGTAGATATATATCCCAGTCAATGTAAGAAAACATTTATCCTTAAGTACATTTCTGAGTGTTTCATCATTGTGCATGTGATAAATTGATCTTAAACACTTTTTTTGCAATACAAAGGTAGATTGTATATCAACCGAGTTTCCCCAAAAAATAATTCCATACGCTAATTATTTATTTATTATATTTAGGAAACCCAACAGTTATAACATCAACGTAAAAAAAAGTATATGAAACATAAAACCAATTATAGGATTTCACGTATAACAACAAAGTAAGAATATCAAGTTAAATTAAACTCTTAAGTGCCACGCACTTGCACTACACACCTACGCAAAAAAGATATCAAAGAATAAACATAACAAAATAAAATTATACTAAAATAACAATAGCCTACTTGCAATAGACAAACAAATAATGCTGCTCAACTAAAATATTTTGACGTCAGACTTCGCCTCACAGAAGGGATTCTACAATTAAATATGTCTACATCCATATCATTATCAATAAAGAGTACACATTTGCGTAGTAAGCACTGACCACTACACCCTCTGAGCAATTATCGGCTAATAAGGATAGTGCATAGCATTGACTGGATATTTTTTTATTAATTTTTTCTAGGTGACATCTCCAGTTTAAGAAAGGATCTATAGTTACACCTATGTGTTTTTTTTTATCACTTCAAAATGAGACCTTATTTTAATTAAGTGAAATTGGGCCTTGCGTTTACAAGATACGATTTAAATTAAAAAAAATTAGTTTGACAATGACTGACAAGTGTATATAAGTTTATATAGGTTGCCCTAGGAAACTTTTCTAAGAGAATTTTGTATTGAACCTCACGTCTATTGGTTGTTACGTCAAAGGGGCTCATGAATTAAAGTTACTGAGTCTACATAAATCCTGAGCGCCTAGCATCTTGTATTTTCTCGCTTGTCGATCATTGTGTCTCTGTCCTTACAGACTAATTAGAAAGGGATATCCGACAAGCATGTAGCAGGCAAGCTGCGCTAGCCCACCTGCTTTTCTTTCGCTGCATGAAATTTCTTCGGTATAAAAGCTAATTAAAAAATAAAGTCCAAAAGCAAATGAATTCCTCTTCATTTGGCCAAGACAAAGTGGCAATTCGCAAACGTTAACAACAGAAATCAATGAATCTGTATCGTGCGTTCGCATGTGTCATTCAAATCTGAGTTTTCGTTTTCTTGAATGCGACTTAGCTAGGCCTCAAGCTTATGTGTTATGTTTTAAGGTTAAGGTTCTAGAACATGCGAGAACCTACCTTGGCGGTAGCGGCGTCTGGGCATACGACGTGTTGGTAGTTTATGTTGATGTAGTCTGTTCCGCTGCAGATGGTGAGGCTCTTGTCTTCTAGCGTGTCGCCGTGCTTGTTCAGAAGATTCATGCTTAGCTTGGAGTCCTGCAACAAGATGTATAGGTGAGACATTTGACGGTTCGCTTGTATTGACTGGATCACTGGGCTTCATATAACACAATGCTACGCAATGTACCTATATCGAAATGTCACTTGTTACAGTGTCAGGGCCCTTAGCCAAGATGCCCATCGCTATATAACTAGCGTTTCTATTCGTTTCATTTTTAAACCAATCGCGTCACGTGACTCTTCGTATGACGTGATCTACCAGTGACGCGATTGGTTTAAAAACGAAACGGATAGAAACGCTAGTTAGCGATGGGCATCTTGGCTAAGGGCCCAGGTCCGTGAAATTTTCGACGTTAAACATCCCACTGTGCATTTTTATTTATATAATCATCTCCCGGAGGAACTAAGGCTGCTAGAGGGAAACGCCTTTAAACGCAGTCTAACAAACTGGCTTTTGGAGCGTTGTTTTTACAGCGTAAAGGCCTATCTCGAACACTGAGAGTATTAGAATTAGTAGTATTTAGTTATATAATTGTGATATGCCTATTATGTTAACCATTTCTATTGCTTGAATTTGACATCTTTTGACATTTTAATTGACTATTATACTTATATTTGCACGCTTGCACGCAAGCTAGATACATCAATACATAGTATAAAATGAAGTCGCCCTCCACGTCTCTGTCCCTATGTAGGTATGCTTAGATCTTTAAAACTACGCAACAGATTTTGATGCGGTTTTCACCATCATTAAGGTAATCATTCTAGAAAGGTTTACGTATATAATAGAACCCGGAGCGAGGCGAGGGCGGGTCGCTATAGGCTATATTTTAACTTATGTAACCGAAGCGAAGCGAGGGCGGGTCGCTAGTGAAACATAATGTACTGCAACATCCCTATACTGTGTCTATGCAAATAAATAATTTCTGATTATGATTCTGATTCTGACACTTCTGACAGGTTTGAATTAACCTGCGGGGGGTATTATGGTCGTGTTTATCATGTGGATAAACTTTCTAATAGAAAGTGACAGATGCTTTATCCACACTTATCCACCGCCGATAAAGGCGATAAAACGGGGACATAATTCGAGTTGACATTGTTCGTGTGACGCTCAGACAGTTGCTTATAAAGTTTCAACTTTTATGCTCGTTTAACGACGTAGTTTACTTTAATATGTAGTGTTACCCGTGCCACTGTTATACTTAAACAACATAGTAAGAAGAATAATTATACACACCACAGTGCGCGCCCACCAGTCTCACTTAATTGTTATGTCTTAGTCTTAGGCTTCGTTTACCACCTCAGCGGGCTTAACCTGCATGAACGAGATAAAATTTGACAGGTGCTAGAGAAATTAACACATATATTCCATATTCTAACGTAGGACTTCACGATTAAGGTTTAAAATAAAAGTGTCTCGTCCTGACTTTTATTACCTTTTATTACTAAGCGACTATTGCGATTTTCACATTTTTATAGCGATTTTATCAAGACGGAACACTTTTATTTTAAACCTTAAACGTTAACTCTTACGGTAGAATATGGAATATATGTATTCATTTCCCTAGCACCTGTCAAATTTCATCTCTACAATGACAGACCGCATAACCCTCTTTTTTTTTTCGGCGCTGGGAAAATGCGTTTACGCATACCACCCAGGTCCGGGGGAACCCGGGATGTGGGACTCGCCGACCGAGCGCGACCGGAGTACCCACTAAAAACACAGCGGTAAACCTCAGCGCTTTTCAGGGAGGTGCCACAGGACTACTGTTATGTATGCATATATGTGTGAGTGTGGCTGCGCCCACACAACTGTCATGTTCGTGATTAAACAGTGCATTGCTGGCTACTGCTTGTATTTCTCGTCTCCCCGGCCGCCGACATACCAACTACGAACTAGCGGACTCTGCTGCGCATAACCCTAACTTGAGTGAGTGAGAAAATGTAGAAAGAATAACCCTAACTTGAGTGAGTGAGAAAATGTAGAAAGAATAACCCTAACTTGAGTGAGTGAGAAAATGTAGAAAGAATAAAATTGGTGGATATTCCTTGTAAGGCAATACATTGTCTTTCTCGTTCTGCTTCTGAAACGAGTACTCTTTCAAATCCTTCTAATATTATAAAAGTTTAAAATATGGATGTTTGTGCCTGCATGAATCACTCCTTAACGGCTGAACGGGTTCGGATGAAATTTGGCACATGCCATGATAGTTACAGTATAGTAGATAACATTTTGTCACCCAGCAGCGCCTTTTTAAATGAGCATTATATTACCCTTACATAGCTACATGTTATACAACCATTACGCATGTCAACATTCGTATCAATGCTAATATTTGCGCCGCCATTTTGATCGGCCGTGGCGTCACAAAAGCTGTCTCTGGCACTCCGAACGCCTGTCATAGACAAGGCTTATCGGTTTTCCATCAAAACGTAGATTTATTTACAAACTAAGCGGTCAGGTGATAAGCCGATGTTTTTTTAATGATATCTTATGAAAATGTACGTAGAAAAAGTTAAAGTAAATCTTTTTTCTTTGGATAAAAATTTTCAGCTATGTAAATACTTTTTATAGTTTTAGATTCTTTTTTTCACATAAATTACAGCCATTTCTTTCTGTGGAGACCACTGTTGAGAACAAGAAGAAACCCACTGTATTGATATTTAATCAAAATATAGACAGATTCTATTTCAAAAGTTGTAAGCATAGTAATTACCAATATGAAAAGTAACATAAAACCACAAAATCTAATCTAAAAAAAATATCTGAGAATAATGTTGACGGAGTTCCGTTTCCGATCAGGCGTGAACCACAGAATAGAGTGCTAGAGTGAAATAAAGTTACCTTTGGCACACCTCCAGACCGCACGTCACTGACTTGACATAACTCGATGACGTCACCATCCTGAAACAAAAAGGAAGAGTGTTAGTTTTCAAAGTCAAAGTGATTTATTCGTAAACATAGGTAAAACTGGTTACAGCGGTAGAGAGAAGTACAGGTATCACTATGTTTTGCCAGGTGGCGTACGAAAATCGGTTAAACTTTTAATAAGGACCGATATTTGAATCTCCTGATAATCGTATCTGTCAGGTAAATATTATCCATTCCTGTTATATGACAAAGATAGTTAAATTAAATAGATGAAACCCTCGAAAAAATTGGGACCCCTATTTTCAGAGCACAACTCTTTGGCCAGTCGAGGATGTATGCACCTTTGGACCTTATTACAATGGAATAAGGTGAAAAAGTGTAAACATCTTTCTGTCCTCGACTGGCCCTAAGGATTTTCACCAAACTTAAAATAAATATCTAAATATCTTTTATCTTTTTTTTTAAATCTTAGCTCGGTTAAGTCACCATTCAAACAAATAATTCAAAAATTGCAAACTAAAACTCGACTGCCCTTACAATTTTTATATAGCCTATGACACTCGGACGTTTTTACCCGACTACGGCGAAGCAAAAAGGAGGGTTATGATTTACAATTTATATGATACCACATTTATTAAAATCGGTCCAATAGTTTAGGAGTTAGAGAACATCCAATTTTCGGTCACGTACATACATACTGGTAGTATTATTATTATTATTCGCTCAGTCAGGTAAAAAAAACCCAAAAACTTATTATATTGATATTTAGCTCCAACATGAGCCTCGTTTATCGAAAAATAACATGTTTAAAACAACGGGGTGACTTTGATATTGTTTTAATCAATGATTGTGTGCTATGTGTCAGTTATTAATGAGCTATTTCACGACTTAACTTTTACTTGTTCCATATGCGAGCGCAAACTATACGTAGTTTAAATATTTTCAGTAAAGTAGGACATAACAACTTCAAATCAATTTGACATGCAAAAACACAGGGATAATCAAACTAACCCCAATTTAAGAATTGAGATTTTAAGCTACGTAATGATTTTTTTCTCCTCAGCCAGCGTAATTCACCCCTTACTGGTATATTTTATTATGCGAATAAATACAGGAGATGTAAGAGATTCGTTTTCGAAATTGATCAAAATCACCTTTTACGTAAAAGGATTTACTTAGCAGCCAGACAAACTTTTGGCTTACAAAGTGTTTTTCGAGAAGTCGCAATTCTATGGTGTTATTCTGTAAACTAAAGTTCTGTTTCAGCCGCACAGTGTTACCATTTACCGGCTTAGTTTTCGTGAAACACGAGTGAAATTAACTGTCAGATTCGGCTGCGAGTGTCGGCTAGATTGTTTTGGAAACCGCTGATTTTAAACCTGATGATTAAAAGAGATCTAAACAATGAAGATAACCTGTGGATGTAGTGTAACCCAGCCAACGAACGGGGGTTAACTAATGTTTTATACGTGCATGCACGAGATAAAATTTGACAGGTGCTATGGAAATGAATACATCAATTCCATATTCTAACGTAAGACTTATCGCTTATGGTTTAAAATAAAAGTGTCTCGTCCGGAGTTTTATTACTTTTTATTACTAAGCGACTATAGCGATTGTCACTTTTTTATTATAGCGATTCTATCAAAACGGGACACTTTTATTTTAAACCAAGCGTTAAGTCTTACGTTAGAATATGGAATAGGTGTATTCATTTCCCTAGCACCTGTCAAATTTTAGGCAGGACGGCTAGCACAAGTTGTCCGCGACTGTTTGTCGCTCGGGTCTCTCTTTCTAACTAGTTTGTTATGATACTGTGCGACAAGCGAGAAAAAACAAAATGTGCTAGCCGTAGGTACAAGTACTTAAAATCCCCAACCGGGGTACGTGAGTTTATACCGTTAAGGAATACCAGTCTTTCGCCTGGCAACACGTCGAGGCTATCGTGTCGAGTCGTGCCAAGTTGCGTAACTTCAAAGGCACTTCTTTGAATTTCATTGTTAAAAGTTGTTATTTGTTATATTATCTCAGTTGGAAGTTTAGAACATTTCAATACTTGAAGCATGTTTGAAGCTACTTATGCTTTTCTCTTTGAGAAGTGACGGAATACTTTGAGAGTTATTTATGTCATACTCTGAAAATGAAAAGCCTTAATAGTATGTGTACCTTACACATAATATTTTTAGCCACAGATGCTGTTTTCTGTAGTATTTTATCGCTTTTACCTCAATAACCGTCCAATTTTTCAGAACCAAAAGTGGCCTAATTATGTCCGGAGTGTCCCCTTGTTTCTAATTCTAAACTAATTTCATCGAATGTGTCTTTTCACCGCATTTCATTTCATCGGAAGCTAATTTCTGTTGAAACCTTATTATTTTCAGGTTATCTTAAGCATGGGTTACGTAGGTTAGGTTAGGTTAGACCTGTGACCACAAAATTATAACTCCTGCACGTGGAAATGCCTGTCGATGAAATGAAAATTCGGCGAAGTATGAGTGTCGGTGATTCAAGGGTAAACCCTGTCTCGTCTATAGGTGAACTTATGTATATGTACCGGAAGTCACATCGAAGGGTTGACGTGTTTATTTATTTAATCTTTATTGCACATAAATACAAATTTGAGTACAAAAGGTGAACTTAATGCCTAACGGCATTCTCTGCTAGTTAAACTTTGGGCAAGCAGAAAATTGTTGTAGGCGGTGCAATATTGTACGAACAAAAGCATTAAGAGAAAATAGAAAAACATATAATGCAATTAAAATACATACATGCATAAACATACATTATAAATAAATACACACGTATACGTGAACGTACCATGAATATATACTAATACATAAATTGCATTAAAAGGAAAACTGTAAGATGTCAGTTGTGTGTGTGTGTGACGTGTGTGTATCGTAAATAAGGAACAAAGAAGCAATCAAACAGGATTTCGCATATTTATTCCATTTATATTATAAATGTGAAAGTGTGTATGAACGTTTGAATTTATGTTATAATTACGACTAAGCGGCTGAACGGATTTCAATTAAATTTGGCAGATAGATCAAGGGTGGGCAAACTACGGCCCGTCGGCCTACTTATTTTAAGTAAGACAGTCTCGTTAACTGAAATAAGAGTAATAAAGCAAAGTTGTGCATAGTAATTTCGGCCTCTGCTACAATTTCTCACATTATTCTGGCCCTCCATTAAAAAGTTTGCCAACCCAGTCCTGTCCTGTTGACACAGGATACTTTTTAATCTGGAAATTTTGATAATACCTCGGGAAAATCGATATACGACTTCGACGTGGATCGAGTCGAAGGCTAAGCTTGTTGATAATATTAGTCAGATGAGACACCATGTCTCTGTTCCATACAAAAGGACAGGGATGATTAGCGCCTGAGCCTATGATGAGGATATTGGAACCCTTAAAAACAGCAAAGCAGCCTAGACAAGTTGAAATCCTAAGAGGATTGTGAGGTGACGGTTTTCCACCCCCTAAATGTTAACCGATTTTGATCAATTTTTGAAACGGTGTCAGTCGGAACAAAAACTATTTCCGTACGTTTCGTTTTTTTTCAATATTATTAATAAATTTCGATTTACTCTCGTTTTATTGTTTTCATACAAAAGTAATTTCGGCCATAATCTCTTTATAACTAATCAATATATTAAAAAACGAAACGTACGGACATAGTTTTTGTTCCGACTGACCACATATCAAAAATTGGTCAAATTCGGTTAACGTTTAGGGGGTGGAAAACGTTATCGCCGTTTGTATGAAAAGGCTAGATTTTGCAGTTGATTCACAGTCCTCTTAAAACAATCGGAACGAATAACGAATGTCCTACGTCAAAGACGTGTTACGTTATGCCATATTACTACTTGTTGTGACCACAGGACGTGGCAACTAGGATAAAATAAGGAAGTTGCTGTGTCATTGTGATGCCAGTTTTGTGTTTCATGGAGAAGGCACATCAAACAAATCCTTGGTAGGTAGCCCTTTGGATCCAAAACCTTAAAGTTCAAACAAATGCCAAACACAAAAATACTACCTAATAACTTGAAAAAAAAGCTAATAAAAATCTGACAGTTGATTTTGGGTAAAATGTCTCCCTATTAGAACTATTATTTAATATTTAATGAAAATAAAACCTATCTAGTAACAGACTCCATACAATTCGATCCCGTCAAACACCCTCTGTAGAAAAGAAAATCGAGAAAAAATCTCGAGAACACGGGCGTTATTTGAAGTGGATAATTACTAGATTAATTCGATGCCTTCCTTTGTGAATAATGGATAGTTGGCGACTTTTATTTGCAAAGGACCGTGATTCCGTTGTCATAGTAACCATCGACGCCATTTTGTTTTCTGTGTTGAGAACATTAATTGACTTTACATGGGATTCACTGATTAACCTTTATCAAACTTTTTATTGGTTGGTTTTTATTCCCTATATTTTTTTTGGTAGGTATGAATGATGGTTACACTAATGAAATATAATCTAACCTAATAAGTAACAAAATAATTCAAATGGATAAAAGGGTCACCTACTTTCGAATGCGATGATGTTTTACGAATTTTTATATTTCATGATCCTATATATTATTTTTGAAAAAAAGGCGTCTGGTTGTTAAGATTTTTCTCCTTCAAACTCATCGAAGCCTGAAAACATCATCGTCAACGTCAAAAGTAGATACTCAATTCAATTAAATAAAAAAAAGCATCTGTCCATATATGCGGACAATTTTGCCAATGTCAGTGTTTGAGATAGTGTTCGGTTCTTGTCCTGATAAATAGGAGATCTGTGGCGAGTGTCAATCGCCTCACGCTCCGACCACTCCGCCGCGCTCCACTCCGCCGCGCTTCACTTCTCAACAGAGAAGCCCAAGATGGCGGTCGGCTCAGCGAAAACAATCGACACGCGCAACCAACACTTCCATCAAATAACTCAAAAGTAGATACTCACTTTTGTACAGTCGCCATCATATATATTGCAGCAAATGCGCACAATATCTGAACACGACTCTATTGTCAAGGCGTTAGAGTGCATGTTCAGATATTTTTGACCACTCTGATATGTACAGATATATTTGATGGCGAACTGTACTTCATCGCATTAACATTTGACAATCTTGTTTGACATTGCTAACGTGGCTGTGTACAAAAGGGTGTATCTACTTTTAGTGTTGAAAAATAAAACGATTTACATATATACCTCCTTTTTATAATCGATATAGGATTATAAAAAGGTGGTATACATGTAAATTGTTTTTTTAAACTGCGAAACTTAGCGACGTGGAAGCCAATCCACCCGTTACAAGTTACGGCGGCGTTCAATTATTTCGAGTAACCAGAGACAAACAGAACAAGGCTTTTAGATTCGCAATGGCAATTAGATGGGGCAACGGGTTACGTTTGTCTGGTTCCAAATAAAATAGTTTTCCCATCTTCGACAAGATCTGACCAGTCCTTCATCACCATTAAACTCCATGCCGCAGAACTTAACGTAAAAAAAATAATTCACCAATATGGCGTGCCGTCATGTACCCGTCAATCCAGCAATCAGCTGTCACTTCCACGTGATTCCATTCCCTCATTTCGCAATTCTATTCCGGAGAGGAAATCTTTTTCCGGAAAATGTTGGTTGGATGCATTTGTCTTTTGATCGAAGACGAAATAGGGTGATGTTATGGAATGCAGTCTGAGTAAGCTTAGCGGGTATTTAAGTGTCTCGTCTTGATAAAATCGCTATAGTCGCTTAGTAATAAAAGGTTATTCAATTCAAGACGATAAACATTTATGTTTAACCTTAAGCGTTAAGTCTTACGTTATAATATGGAATAGATGTATTCATTTCCCTAGCACCTGTCAAATTTTATCTCGTACATGCATGCTAAGCCCGCTGAAAAACAGCGTTAATACCTACCTAGACCAAGTCTCCCCGTGTAAAAATTCCTTACGGTAATATTTCTACCCCAAGCCCCAAACCCTAAATCAAAATGCTAGTTTAGTTTAGACTTTAGAGGAGAATCCTCTAGAAATACTAAAACCTTTCTAAAACCATCCTACATTTCTAACATGGCATATTTGACGTGCTCTACTATGCTAAAAGTGCCTATACGCAACATAAGTTATATTATAACTTATAGGAGACTCGAACTTCAACACACAAGAATAAAGTCGCGTATGCCAAGTCTTTTATTAACAGTTATGACATTTTTACTAAGGATGTAATGCAGGTCCACACTAACGCGATTAACTCCCAAAGGTTTTTACTACTGAATGTTTAAATACGCTGACCGGAACACCTGGAATTTATAAAGTTCTATGTCTATGCGTTGTGAGTTCAAAATTAACCCTTGCGTTTCCAACATACAGTGCAATTTTGTGTCCTGTGAAGATATAATCCTTTGTGATATATTCGCTAGTGAAATGTCGCTTGGCTTTGCAAATGTGCGTATGATTTATGCAGAAGGGAAAACGAATCGGCCATCTTGTTTTTTACGGCGCGATTGCTGATGTTTTGCTGTAGGTAATAATTTGGCTTTAAATGGGTTTTCGGTTAATGGTTTTACTTTTATATGATAATATAGGTATGAGGTTACTTTGTCTGATATATACAACAATACATGAGTACATAACATTCACGTAATAAGAACTGCGTAAATAAATCAGATGACAAGAATTAAAATGCAAAATAAACCGAAATACGTTGACAATAAATTTGAAACTACAAAAACGAATCGAAATTAAACAAAGGAGAGAAACAAAAAAACACTGACAATGGATTAAATACATTTTAAGACTGGAGTGGAGACACTATCGCTTTTCCTTTAGAAATGAAACAATGAATTAAATGAATGAAAAAATGAATGAATTAATGTTAACAACACAATTAAGTATTTATTTTATTTTATTTATGAGCCTGTTGTGTCCCACTGCTGGGCATAGGCCTCTCCCCCACTTTTTCCAGTTTTCTCTGTTCAGGGTGTCTAGCCAAGTGTCACACGCACCGTAGCGTTTCTGTTCGTTTCATTTTTAAACCAATCGCGTCACTGGTAGATCACGTGATACGATAAGTCAGGTGGTCTACCAGTGACGCGATTGGACTAGAGACGAAACGAACAGAAACGCTACGGAGCGTGTGACACTTGGCTAGAGCCCCTGAGCAGTCTCTGGCCAGTCCTTCAAAAAGGAATCCAACTCATGCCGCCATCGCCGCCGAGGTCTGCCGCGTTTCCGTTTTGAGTCGTGCTTCCACTCTGTGGCGACTTTGGCCCACAGCTCGTTCGGCATGCGGAAGACGTCATCAGCTCAGTCCCACTTTATTGGCCGCTTTCTAAGTTACATCGATTGAGTAATGGAGCGCAAGATGGTATTCCGGATACGATCCGTTAGTTTGACACCTATGATGCTGCGCTCCATAGCTGGCAAACTCCTACCCTGGAGCTTTGTGAACACGTCAAAAGCCAAGCCTGAGCACAAAGGCAAAACCAACTCTTTTAAACGCTTGCAACCCAGACACTCCGCGTAACTGGCAACATTTGAATCGACATTAAAACGTCAGTAATGGCCACTCATAGCTAATTTTATTCCGTTTCGCGTTTTATTTGCCTGCACGCTATAACGCCTGTCGACGGCCCTTGCTGACTGAACTGCATACAAACACACACATTACAGATTAACTGGACAATAGCGTAGCGAATAACTTAGCGTCCTTCAGCTGTTTTGAACTGTGACGCTGAGAGTTGAGCTCTATGACACTTACTGCCGCACTCAGAGACGTCAATAATTTTTCAAGTTTGAGTAAAGTTGCTGCTTCTTTTTCTATTGCTATAGCAAAGAAAGTGACATCAGAAAATTTAATGAAACTTAAAAATTTATTGACGTCTCTGGGTGCGGCAGTTAGTATGCGAATTCACTGGAAAAACTGTAAACTGGAGAAAGGCAATTTTCAGTAACGTTTAGTTGTTAGGTGATTCTTTTAACCAACTCACAATAATGATTATCAACCGGTAAGCCTAGTTGTTCCGTCAGCGGGCTTAACAAGCATGCACGAGATAAAATTTGACAGGAGCTAGGGAAATGAATTAACGCTTAAGGTTTTAAATAAAAGTGTCTCATCCTGATTTTTATTACCTTTTATTACTGAGCGACTATAGCGATTTTCAATGTTTTATAGCGGTTTTATCAAGACGGGACACTTATTTTAAACCTTAAGCGTTTAGTCTTACGTTAGAATATGGAATATTACAAACAACAATTAATGGAACAAGGTAAAAAGGTTTATACATCTTTCTGTCCTCGACTGTGCCTAACTCCGAGTTGTCGGTCTATTTTCGGCCTTTCGATTAATAAAAGCTTTTATCTTGAACACCCTTAAGTACGTCATAACTGTTACAATTTAATATCTCAATCAATTAAGGTTAGTTTTCTACCCTGTGGCGGCTGTTTACTCCCACTGTATTCATGACGTCAGCAGCTGTCACTGCCGGCTGTTATTGTTATTTTATAAATGAATGAAATGAATAATTTCCTTCATTTATTTCACTTATTATTTATGGACATACTGTTCTCATTTTCTCTTGTAAATGGACAAAGCGAATAGACATTATCCTGATCCGCACTATTCGATCAACATCAGATCTCGATTAGGGTCAGAGTCGAGCCGATACATGACTAAAACAATACGCTGAAATTGCTGAAGCGAGAAGCAATATCGACGCTTTTTCGTTCAGCTACAAACTACTTTTTGTAGCAAATATTGAACAATCTGCTAGCTATTGGTTTAGGAGCATTGGATTATTGTAAAATGATTTTATGTTTAATTTTAAACATTGAACTGTTTTTATCAAAAATGTTATACCTACAGGATGAGTCTTGATAAAGTGCACATATTAAAATGAGGGACTTTAAATTAAATTTTATCGAGGAAAAAACTGTTTTATTTTTTGTGCTTACATACATGTGACACAGTTGCGAAATACTTTTTTTCAAGAGTCATAAAAATAATAAAAATAGAAAAATAACATTTTTGCGTCGATAAAATTTAATTTTTAATGTCCCTCATTATTATATTTGCATTTTAACAAGACCCTCCCTGTATATTATAACAGAAATTATCGTATTTTATTAATTATTTTTTAATTTATATTGTACTGTGAAATAGTTTCCGATTTCAAGAGCGCGTGTCTCTAAACGACACGTATATTATAGATACTTTCTAACACATACTTTTAATACCTTCGCATCTTAATAATCTAATAAAAACGATGTTTTGGCTATAAGGGTTATGTTTATTTCCACATAATCGTTACATTTATCTAAATCTACCGTTGAAACTACGATTTTTAATGTTCTGTAGTCAATAAAATTTATCCATACTAATTATTACAGAACCCTAAATAAAACTAGGCCTGACGCTCATGACGATTTATCTCTGGAATTTAGGCAAATTTCGCTCTTTATCTTTTAACGTACAATCTGCACCTACAATTTGCTATTATTTTATACCCGTAAACGTAAATAACCTAACCTTTTGGTTAAAAGAAGCTAAACACCGCCCCCCTTGGCCCAGTGACCCCCATTATCAGTCCTGCCCTCGACCTTGCCGCTAACGAGCGCCTTGAGGAGGCTCCAAAACGTGCTAACAGCGAGCTCGTTTACTTGGCCACAAGAGGCACGTGCATGTGACGAGGGTTTGCTTTGTCGGCCATATTGTGTGCCTATTGGGTTACACTTCACCATAAAGAATGAAGATGTTTATTCTGTAAGTAGGAAAGGGTCCTTTTATACGTTAAAATCTGTTAGCGCTTCTCGAGAGACCACTGGGCCGTAAAAAAGTAAACAGTGTAAGTAAGTTGCCAAACGGAACCCTATTTCTAAGCCCGTCCGTCTGTCCTAACTTTAAAGAGCTGTATCTCTTGAACCGTAATAGATAACCGGTGTGTCGGACAAAAATTTGGAGGTACCCACAAGAAATGTTTTTTGTGTTTCTTTTATACTAAATACATGTACAAGCCTCTAATTTGTTATGTTTGTGAGGGACTGAAGCAATACAAACACCTTAGCATGTGTAACAAGACTGGTTTATTCATAGGTCGGGTAGTTAGATACATTTTCATATCTACCTTCAAGTTAACCACAACATCTCCCTTCTTATAAATAAACGA